>OX276367.1:1433757-2867514 GCA_946251885.1 Cosmia pyralina
TTAAAAAAAAAAAAAAAAAATTTCGCAGCCGTCATCTTGGATTTACATTTTGAGTCGCATGAAGGAAGCTTAACTCTTTTTCGTCGTTACGTGACGATTTATTCCAGTTTACTTCTACCGCAAGTCGCGGTAGGAGAAGAACTTCGTTCCTTTTGGATTCATTTAGCAAAAAGCTGTTATTTTGACATACAAACAGACACTAGCAATTTTATTTATTTGTATAAATGTATAGATGAAAATAATGGTGTTAGCTGATAGGCGAATGAGTTCAGAACGGCTGGACCGATTTGGCAAATTTTTGTTTTAAAATGTTAGTAATAGTCCGAATCAGGATTTTATGGAAAGAAAAATTTTAAAAGTTGCTGGGAAAATGAGAAAGTTCGGGAAAACTAAAAGTGTATTTTCTTTGTTTTTATGAAATATTGAAATTTGGAGACAGGACAACGTCTATCGGGTCAGCTAGCAACAGTTTGTAGCAATTTGGTTTGTTCATTATAATAAAGGGTCTTTACTCAGCAATGGAACAATGTAGGCTAATATAAATATATTATAATAAAACCTTTACTTACCGTGTACAACTTCTCGCAATAGTTTAGGAATAGTTTCCACAGCTCGGTGCGCTGTTGCGTAGTCAGGATTCTCGCGATCTGATGGAAACAAATGAGAACGCATAGTGTGTGTTGGATCATCAAGTTCCCTTCAAAACGGGCGCCGACATGGTCGTCTCTTAGCTGCCACGGCTTATTTTTAATTTAGTTGTTTTAGTTTTTATCTTTTTATTACGGCCGCTTTTTAACGTACACGTCTTTCTACATTGTTCTCACATGTATATTTTCAACATGAACGATGTAACCAATATTTTGTAAAAATACTTTGATTTAAGAGTGTCCGTGGAGTTTCTTGCCCGTTCTTCTCCATAGGGACCTACTACGCTTTGGAATGGGCAACTACCTTCATCTCTGACTGACCGACCCATTGACAATTCAAAAGTGCCTGTAATTGGTTTATTTGAAATAAATGCTTTGAGTTTGTGTTTGAGTTTGAAACGATGACTAAGCTCATGCTTAGGGCCCTTTCACCATACGTACCACAACCACACCACATGGCATCGTGCAAGCAGTGGATGCGTGTGAATAGTGTCGCTGCAACTGCTAGCATTTGCAATGTGGTTACGTTGTGTCTAGTGTTTGCTGACAAATCGACTCCGGTTGTGACAGAGTCGTCGCGTCGACGCAACGTTGTGGTTGCGTTGTGGCTCGTCACCTTGATGTGGTCGATATCTCTCACACGATTGATTTTGACGGCCAATTGTGATCCGTGTGCATAGACTATTGATTTTCATATAAATTAGCGCCCATCCACGTGGTGACGGTGTACGAAAGCAAGGTGTGTATGTGTGTATGCTTCTTAAAGGAAATAATAATAACATGTCTTATGCGGATTCAGTGGAAACAAGGGTTAGCAACAATCGCACAACACGTTTCCCACAACACAAAAATATGTTGCCTTACCTTGTTTCAGCAACGGGGACGCAGCAACGGGACGGGGCTAATGTTTGTATGCAAAGAGAGTCATAGGTAACATAATAAAAGGTAGTTTCATCACAAGTGGCACTAACCTGCAGTGGCAGCGGCGAGTGCAGCGACTGCCGCGTTGAGCTGTGCCAGTCGGTCTGACAGTCTGCGCTGTAATGCTGCCGGATCTTGCTTCTCCTGAGTCAGTACAGGCTGCCGACAAAAAATCTTTGATGATATTTAGCTCTATGTGGTTGCATAATTTAGTCATCAATACCTCAAATATAGCTTAGAACCATGAGTATCAATGGAAGATTAGATAAAAAAAAATTGCTTCTTGTCACCATTAAAGAAAAGAAGAAGAAGGTAAAGGAAGGAAAGAGGTAAAGGAAGGTAAGGTATTTAACAAAAATTTTATTAGATTTCGCTAAACGTAAAAAGAAGATAAGCCACAGTAAATACGCGTGCGTGTTGGTGCGTGTGCGTTCGTTGTCATACTTCAATGTTATTTCGTGGACAATAGTGTGGGTTATACGTTTTTTTCGATTGTATAATAACTACTTTGTTAATGCTGTAATGTATAACTGTTTTTTGTCCCAAATAAATAATAAAATAAAATAAATAAAACTTGATTTTATATCTAAAAAAATAGCAAAGTTGTAAGTGTTTTAAAGTCTATGGTAGACAGAGATAGCACTAATACCATCTCACTTCACAAGACAGAAACGGCAAAGTATGAGTAACTTCACGCCATTCAGTACAAGGATCGTTTTGGGTGACAAGGATCTAAAAAATACTTCAGAAGCTTGTAATATCTCCATTTTATGAAATTTTTATTACCAATTTAATTAAATTCTTCACAAATCGTCTGATAAGGTAACATCTTTAAAATAAGTAGTATTAATTCATGGTTGGCAGAATCTACATCGCCACATGCGAACTACGCATCACACTGACGTCACGGAAAATCCTGCATCGCGCAAGCAGAGTTTACCATGCAACTAGCATATACAGGGTGAAATTTTAATGGCTGTTTTCCTCTTAAAGGGTCATTGTAGTCATTATTACATGAACAACTTTTACTATGGGATCAAACCTGAAATCGCGAAAAAAAATCAGCTGTTCAGTACATTTATCTGCATCAAAATCGTCAAAATGTAGGGAGCAGCTGATTTTTATTTCGCGATTTCTGTTTGGTTCCATAATAAAAGTTTTTCGTAATGATGAGTACAATGACCCTTAAGAGGAAAACAACCATTAAAATTTCGCCCTGTATACATCATGTTGACATCGATCATCGGGCAGTAGCCCACCAGACACGACACTCGTCTGCTCGAAGGATCCTCCCTTTTCTATGGAGGATGAGTGAACTTTACGTTTACACCCTGTACCTCATACCTCTATAAATGTATATTTTTTATAGTTTATAATCAACGTGTAAGGAGTCTTAGCACAAACAATAGATATGCATTCCACGTTGCTTTTTTTATAGAAAACTTTTTGAACCTCTCGTTTAAAATACTGTTGACCACAACTCTGCAATAAAAAAACAAAAAGACAAAATTAATATATTCATAATTAAACTAAAACAATTTTTAATAAATAAATGCTGTTATAATATAAATGAATATTTAAACGATAAAAATATGTAAGTTGCCAACATACTTATATGAAAAGTATTCCTCTCTCCTACTATGTTGCTGTGCCCGACAGGATCCACAAATAATTTTAAGTTACCACCTAAATACACATTGTGGAATGCAAATAAAGGTATTGAGTATTGAAAATCGTTTTACAGATCAATCTGCCTAGCCTTTTCCCAACTATGTTGGGGTCGGCTTCCAGTCTAACCGGATGCAGCTGAATACCAATATTTTACCTGGAGCGACTGCCTATCTGACCTCCACAACCCATAACTGGGTAATACGATACCCCTTGGTAAGTAAGACTGGTTGTCAGACTTTCGGGCTTCTGACGACCCGTAACGACTGTCAAAGATCCACGAATGACAGCCGGGACCAACAGCTTAACGTGCTTTCCGAGGCACGGAGGAGTCTCGATATGTAAAGATGGTCACCCATCCACGGACAACACCGGCAAGCGTAGCTTAACCTGATGGGTCGACCCGTGCGGCTGTTATTACTAAGCCACGAGCTCCGAAAATCGTTTTACAGATATGCCAACATAATCAGCCTATAATTTTCCCCACTGCTGGGATACAGGCCTCCTCTTTTCGAGAGGGAGCGTGCTGTAATCCACCACGTGCGCCCAGTGCGGGTTGGTAGATGTCACATGACTTCGAATATTTAATTCTAGGACATGCCGGTTTCCTCACGATGTTTTTGAATGTGATGAAAATATTTACACAAAATAAAGCGCCTGCCTGGGTTCAAACTCACGACCTACAACTCATAAGTCGGGGCCGTTACCACCGGCTTCCATGATGCTTGATATGATATAGGAAAATGAATTTGTATAAATTACCAGACTCAGTTGATGTTCAACGGCATCGAGATCGTTCTTAGCTCCAGATACGCTGCTGATGAATTTGAGGCGATGCTTCTCTTGCTGAGCTGATGGCGTACGTTCTAAATTACCTGTATTTATAAGTATTCAATACGTAAATTAGCATCACATAATACAGTTTGTGGCAATAATACTAATAATATTCAATTATTCGGATGACCATAGATCCATTATGTCAAATTGTTAGTAAGAACTTAAAGATGATGTTAATGCTGCTTCTAAGGTGTTGGCAATCCAATAACAAGTATTTAATTAATTTGCTTATTTTGTGCTTCCTAAACTTTAATTAATTTGCTTATTTTTGTGTAACCTAATCAGTTAGTCCACATCCATAGTTGCTATTAAGAGGAAATTGGTACAGGATTTACCTAAGCCTAAAGGTATTTTGCCTAAACCAATGTGACAGCAAAGTGTTGCCTAAGTCTAAAGGTACATGTTTGCAATTAATGGTAATTATGGAAGTGATCAGGTTACAAAACTGTCTAAGTCTAAAGGCATGTTTGTACCTGAACTACATGTGTTTTCATGATAGGCCGAACGGATGTGGGTGGTTAATTTGAATAATTAATAATTATATAATTTTGTATTTTTTAAGACTGGACTGGATTGTTGAGGAGCGCCTGGGGGCATGCGCTAAGCAAAATGGCCGTGTTGGCAATCTTCAATCTAACGCCATCTATGAGCTAACTCAGGATCCAGTAACCTATTGAGACGCCATCTAGTGACCAGGATAAGAATAGGAGGTGGATAGGATTGGCTCTCAACCAATCAGATTCGACCACGTGCCAACTGGAATTGAGGAAGGGGTGCACGGCTCTGGACTGGGGCATTCAGAGACTTGGGCTACGGGCGGTTAGGTTGTGTGTAAAAAGAAGGATTTGGATAACATAATTTAATATTGTTAATTGAATATTTAAATAAAATAAAATATTATATCACTAATAAACTTGTCTATTTTGTAGATTTGTTACCATAGGAAACCTGTACAAGAAAATCTTCAATCACTCTGTATAACACTCTTCCTGTATAATACAATAACCCTGTATAAGGAAATTACTGTATAAGTACTTACTACGATGACTTTCAAAACGAAATTACAAACAACTCACCATGTTGAGCTGTCTTGCAGGCTGCCACCAGCTTGTCGAGACTGTCAGCAAGCTGTCCCTGCGAGCTCAACACTTGCTGCTTCATGTCAGGACGCTGCGCCAGGTGCGGCGCGCACGATGACGTCAGCTCTGATGCAGTGCTGCGCAGCTTCTCCGCTGCTGAGATGAGCTCCTTCTGGCAGTGAGGGTCTCTAATGGTTGGAGCTGTTGCCTGTGGAAGTGGGTTGGAAATCAGCTTGGTTCATCAGATGTATCTCAAATCAAATTTTAATTCTAGGAATAAAGATAGGGACAAATCCAAGCCGGAAAGAGCGGCGAAATTTCGTTTCTTCTTAGCAAAATAAAATATTCCAAAAATTAAATCCTAGGGGATAAAGTGCGCGTCTACGAAGTTACCACGATAAGAAGAATCACGCGAGCGCAATTCCACCGTGTTATTCCTTCTCAACTGTCCCTAACCTAACCATAACACATTTCCAAAGATAAAAAAAAATATTGCACCCAGAAATCATCTCCCAATTTCCTTCTCACCTGTGCCACAGTAAGTAACGCCTGCGCAGCATCGGCAGCGCGTGCGCCGCGCCTGTCGAGCTCGGCGGCTGCGCCAGCTTCCGGTACCAGCTCTGTCAGACGCTGCACTTGCGACAGCAGCTCGCCCGCCTTGCCGCATGATGCCGCTGATAGTGCTAACACCTGTGAAAATCATTTTGAAGGTGGTGGTACTTTGTCATCGCTTTAAACCAGTGAACACACAACCCTTCTAGGACAATCGGGTAAACATGTCACAGTGTCATCCCACTTCCTCACCTGCTTCTCTTGTACATCTTGAGCTTTAGGACTGACGATGTACACCAGCTTGCCGGACGCCGCAGAGAACTTGGCAGCGGCATCGCTCAGACCCTGCCACACAAAAGATTAGGTATGCATTATTATTTTACATCTAGAAAACACAACATAAATCAATATCATAAAGAAGTAAATTGTCTGTTTGTAAGAGGTAGGTAATCTCTAGAAGTACTGATCCGATTACAAACATATTTTACTACTACAAAGCTGCACTATTGCCAGTACAGCGTGCCTCACGGCTGCGCCAATTAGGCCCAGCTCAGCATACATAATGTTCAACAGATCGCAACTCACCTGCGGCTGTCCTGCGCTGTCGCATATCTCGCGACTCGCCTCACACAGCGCTCGTAAGTCGCGCAACATGGCGGCCTGCTCCTCGCCCGTCTTAGTGCTGCAGAGAGCGTGAGACTCTGCAAATACAATTCAAAAACTCAATCAATCTGTCTAGCCTTTTCCCAACAATGTTGGGATCGGCTTCCAGTCTAACCGGATGCAGCTAAATACTAGTTATGGAGCGACTGCCTGTCTGACCTTCACTACCCAGTAACTAGTATGAATACCCTTGGTAAGACTTTCGGGCTTCTGACGACCCGTAACGACTGTCAAAGATCCACGAATGACAGCCGGGACCAACAGCTTAACGTGCTTTCCGACGCACGGAGGGGACTCGGATTGTAAAGATGGTCACCCATCCATGAACCTACCCCGACAAGCATAGCTTAACCTGATGGATCGACCCGTGCGGCTGTTATTACTTAGCCACGAGATCCTATAAAACAAAAACTCAACATATTTAAATAATAGGTATTTTGCCAGAAAACGTGGAGATAATAAAGTGCAGGAAATACTCCACCACGCGGGCCCAGTGCGGGTTGGTAGATGTCACATGTCTTCGAATTTATGGTTCTAGGACATGCCGGTTTCCTCACGATGTTTTCCTTCACCGTTTTGAGAGCAGTGGTGATGAAATTATTTGCACAAAGTAAAGCGCCTGTCTGGGTTCGAACCCACGACTACGTCACCAACATTCCGTATTCTTTACAAAAGTAAAACCTTACATAAAATGTTATTTACGGCCCGGTCGGGGTGTTTTTCCGCTAATTATATGAAAATGTCTGACCTTGTACAAGTGGCGGCATCAGTTCAGTGATAGTTCTGACCGCGCGGTCTGCGGCCGCGTAGTCGGGGTGCTCGCGATCTGTGGCAAGATATAAGAATTAAACAGAAACTCGGAAATTGTACGAAGACAAATCCATACTTGTGGCCTTTGAGAATTTCTAACTGATCAGTTGGGTCTCCTGGTCGCAAGCACTACTGCTGAGAATGCGGTCCTGGGCCCAATTCGCAGGTCGGCCAAAGTGTTATTGGGTTTTACTACCAGGATTTATTTAGTAGCAGTCCAGAGTCTGGATTGGCACCCAGTTGATGGCAAAAGGCTCGCCCTAAATGTGGGTGTACTGAAGGTACACTTTTGCCCAACCCTTTGGGGGTATAGGCGTGTTGTTACCCAGTAACTCTGATAGACTCAAAGACCATCCAGAGTTAGTATTTGCATACCGCTACACTAAACCAACGAAGCAGTAAAACATATCCATTGAAAAACACAAAATAATTTCTGAAATTCACAGCATTCCGAGTGTCTCCTCACCTGCAGTGGCAGCGGCGAGCGCAGCGACTGCCGCGTTGAGTCGCGCCAGTCGGTCTGACAGCTTGCGCTCCATCGCTGCGCCATCTTCTTGCTTCATCAGTTGGCAGATCATCGGCTGCCAAAGCAAAAAAACTATGTTAATTCGAGGTAAAAAGCTTTCAGAAAAATTAGTGCAGATATACAACACACTTAGACAGCAGCAAATGCAATGTATTTGTCGCCCGGGTTGTGATCAAAGCAAGTACGGGGGAAATGATCAAAACTTGATTCTATATATCGCTTGATCTAGGCTAGTCTAGTATAATGATGAGAGAAATGTAAGTGAGTCAGTCAGTTTGACAAGACTAACCTTCACAGAGTGCCTGCATGTGTAAGTTACAAACACCACGCATTCAACTTAATACGTTGAGAGTTTGAGAGAAAGTTTCTAAAACAAAAAATTATAACTTGTACAGCTAACCTCTTTGAGCTGTTGTTCGGCCGCATCCAGTCGGTCCTTAGCTCCGGACACGCTGCTGATGAACTTCAGACGCTGCTTCTCTTGCTGCTGAGCTGATGGCACATCAACCCAGTTGCCTGTGTGGTGAAACTCTGTATGAGACTCTTAGCTTATTTAATCATTAAGGCCACTTCGTCACCACTCACATTGACCCGCCCTCCGCGCACCCCCCGTTGAAATGTCCCGGAATATTTTTTTCGCTACGCGGCGTGGTGCCGACCCATTTTTACATAGCATGTATACAAAAATATAGCTGCGTTCGAAAAACTCCAATAAAATAAAAAAAGAGCGCGCTGTCCACAAGCAAATATTTCAGGACCAGTCCAGCGGCTCTGTACAATTCACCATTATTTCAAAATCTAAAGCGTTAACCCAATTTTTTTTTTTTACCTAAAGTATATCCCCATTCAGTTTGCATCAAATGACATTATAATCGTTACCATTGTTCATCCAAAGTTTTGAAATACAAACTAATCTCGGTAAAAACCCACACGCGCGCGGGGCCCCCGCACCCGCGCCGCGGAGTGATTTTTAGAGCCTATACTATATTTTACTATGCCTCTTGCAACCAACGTCACCTAACGAAAATATCAGGAATTTCATTGACTCCCTGTCAATACAAAACGACGGCTGCAGCTGCATTAAAAAAATTCAAATAAAATAAAACACAGAGAGCGCTGTTTTCGACACCACTTCAAGTTCTGGGCGTTTCACCGTTTTCGTTCCGTACCACTTTGTAGTGCACGTGAGTGGTTAAGCCGTTAAGGTGTGAAAGGTAACAGACAAACAGAGTAACTTTCGAATTTATAATATTAGTAGGTACGGAGTATGGATGTTTGTTTTCTCATCAGGGGTAGAACCTGTATGAGGCTGGCACAGGAGCGTGGGGATTGGCACAAGAAAAGAGAGGCCCCGCAGTGGGTGAAGTCGCGCTGTGGATGATGATGGCTGTTCTTTATCTCCACATTATGGATGCTCTGACGTCGAATCTACAGGAAGAGGCACCCTGGTGCATGCTGTTTGCCGATGACATTGTTCTTGTCGGTGAAGATGTACCTGAGATTCGGAGCAGATTGGAGAAATGGCAACAGAAACTGGAGAATGTTGGCTTGAAAATCAGCAGAACCAAAACTGAATATATGTTCTGCGATTTCGGCGGTATCTCCAGTTCTGGAGCCATAGCGCTTGATGGCGCGCTTCTCCCAGTCTGCTCCGACTTTCGGTATCTCGGTTCACTCGTGCAAAGCGATGGCGAAGTAGATCGGACGGTTAAGCATAAGATTAACACTGGATGGATGAAATGGCGGCAGGTCACGGGGACAATCTGCGACTCCCGCATTCCCCTTAAACTTAAGGGGAAGATATATAAAACAATGGTTAGACCTACTGTCGTGTATGGATCAGAATGTTGGGCCACAAAAGGGATGAATGAAAAGCAGTTGCATGCAGCTGAGATGAGAATGTTAAGAGGGATGTGTGGTGTTACACGAATGGATAGAATAAGAAATGAGTACATAAGAGGAAGTCTGAAAGTGGCACCGGTGACTGAAAAGTTGTGCGGAAATCGGCTGTCATGGTATGGGCATGTGATGCGGAGGAGTGAGGAAAATGTCGTGAGGAAAGTTTTGAGTATGAATGTCGATGGCTATAAGAGTAGGGGAAGACCAAAGAAACGATGGATGGATTGTGTGAAAGATGACATGGCTAGAAAGGGGGTGACTACCGAGATGATGAATAATAGAGAAGTATGGAACAAAAGGACATGTTGCGCCGACCCCAAATAAATTGGGATAAGGGCAGGAGAATGATGAGAATGATGACTCACCACTATCTCCTGGCTGGCAAGCCTTCACCAGCTTGTCGAGACTGTCAGCAAGCTGTCCCTGCGAGCTCAACACTTGCTGCTTCATGTCAGGACGCTGCGTCAGGTGCGGCGCGCACGATGACGTCAGCTCTGATGCTGTACTGCGCAGCTTCTCCGCTGCTGAGATGAGCTCCTTCTGGCAGTGAGGGTCTCTAATGGTTGGAGCTGTTGCCTGTGGAAGAAATAGGTGAAAAATTAGCTTAAATAGCTTCGAGTCATTCAGTAATGCTAAAGGCAAATTAGAGCAAAAATGTGGCATAACTTCTCCCAGTCATAGCAGTTCTAGGAAGCTTTGATTCACTCAAAGCTTCCTAGAACAAAGGGTTCAAAGACAAGAGATATCTACTAACACCCAATGTGCCCGCTTGGGATGTGACGACCCACTCCCACTCACAGGGAGGAGGGAGGAGGCCAGTGTCCAGTTGCAAGATAAGATACTCTGGAAGTACCGTATCTAGTTAGAAAAACAATGCGCCTGCGACGTTTCTGCTGTCGACGTAGTCACGCAAGCAATATTCCGCCATGTTTTTCTACTCCGATTTGTTGAATTGGTAGCTTGTGTGGAGTTCACACACATGAAAGACAAAAATTAGATCCAAAAATCATCTCCCAATTTCCTTCTCACCTGTGTCACAGTAAGTAACACCTGCGCAGCATCGGCAGCGCGTGCGCCGCGCCTGTCGAGCTCGACGGCTGCGCCAGCTTCCGGTACCAGCTCTGTCAGACGCTGCACTTGCGACAGCAGCTCGCCCGCCTTGCCGCATGATGCCGCTGATAGTGCTAACACCTGTGAAAAGTCATTTTGAAGGTGGTAGTACTTTGTCATCGCTTTAAACCAGTGAACACACAACCCTTCTAGGACAATCGGGTAAACATGTCACAGTGTCATCCCACTTCCTCACCTGCTTCTCTTGTACATCTTGAGCTTTAGGACTGACGATGTACACCAGCTTGCCGGACGCCGCAGAGAACTTGGCAGCGGCATCGCTCAGACCCTGCCACACAAAAGATTAGGTATGCATTATTATTTTACATCTAGAAAACACAACATAAATCAATATCATAAAGAAGTAAATTGTCTGTTTGTAAGAGGTAGGTAATCTCTAGAAGTACTGATCCGATTACAAACATATTTTACTACTACAAAGCTGCACTATTGCCAGTACAGCGTGCCTCACGGCTGCGCCAATTAGGCCCAGCTCAGCATACATAATGTTCAACAGATCGCAACTCACCTGCGGCTGTCCTGCGCTGTCGCATATCTCGCGACTCGCCTCACACAGCGCTCGCAAGTCGCGCAACATGGCGGCCTGCTCCTCGCCCGTCTTAGTGCTGCAGAGAGCGTGAGACTCTGCAAATACAATTCAAAAACTCAATCAATCTGTCTAGCCTTTTCCCAACAATGTTGGGATCGGCTTCCAGTCTAACCGGATGCAGCTAAATACCAGTTATGGAGCGACTGCCTGACCCAATAACTGAACTGGATACCCCTTGGTAAGACCGGTTGTCAGACTTTCGGGCTTCTGACGACCCGTAACGACTGACAAAGATCCACGAATGACAGCCGGGGCCAACAGCTTAACGTGCTTTCCGACGCACGGAGGGGACTCGGATTGTAAAGATGGTCACCCATCCATGGACCTACCCCGACAAGCATAGCTTAACCTGATGGATCGACTCGTGCGGCTGTTATTACTTAGCCACGAGCTCCTATAAAACAAAAACTCAACATATTTAAATAATAGGTATTTTGCCAGAAAACGTGGAGATAATATAGTGCAGGAAATACTCCACCACGCGGGCCCAGTGCGGGTTGGTAGATGTCACATGTCTTCAAATTTATGGTTCTAGGACATGCCGGTTTCCTCACGATGTTTTCCTTCACCGTTTTGAGAGCAGTGGTGATGAAATTATTTGCATAAAGTAAAGCGCCTGTCTGGGTTCGAACCCACGACCTACAACACGTAAGCCGCGGCCGTTACCACTGGGCCATCACTGCTCTACTCCACTGCACAATGTTCCGTGCCCTTTGCAAAAGAAAACGTGAATTACAGCCTGCTCGGAGAGATTTTTCCGCTAATTATATGAAAATGTCTGACCTTGTACAAGTGGCGGCATCAGTTCGGTGATAGTTCTGACCGCGCGGTCTGCGGCCGCGTAGTCGGGGTGCTCGCGATCTGTGGCAAGATGAAAGGATTAAAAACAAACTCAAAATTGTACGAAGAAAAATTCATACTTGGGGTTGCTGAGAATTGGTTGGTTGTTAGTCTAGTGGCACTAAAGAGTGGCACCCATTAGCAGGTATAGTAATCTCCTCCTTAGTATCTCCAGGGATGTCGCATGCGCGCTGGAAAAAAAGAACCAAGAACCCGATTTCCCACATCCCCTCTACGAATACACGAGTAATCCGGGTAGGCTAAAAAGTCGCAAGAGCTTCTTACGCTCCACGCTGGCAATCCAAGACAGGGCATCTAAAGAGCGAAGTAAATTGTGGGAAGAAAAGTATTCATCACCTCAAGACTTCGTAAAGCCTCAAGAACACCTGCCTCCCGGTCGTGAACTGCAGTGGCCTGTTCGGAAAGTATTGAATCGATTGCGTACCCAAGCAGGCCGCTGCAAAAATAATTTGGCGAAATATGGAATTATAGATTCATGCAACATCCAGTGCGAGTGCGGTGCTCCTGCGCAGACTATGCCCCATCTGCTAGAGTGTCCCAATTGTCCGTTCACCTGCACCCTTGACGATCTGAACCATAACGCCTCTGACGCCGCAATACATGTGGCCAGCTAATGGGCCCAAACAATATAAGTAATATAGACGTACCGTCGAAACGAAAAGAAGAAGAAGCGCCGCTACTACGCCTGAGGTCCTCCTGGGTCCAATTCTCAGATCGGGCAAAGTGTTATTGGGTTTTTATACCAGCATTGTTTTTTTGTAGCAGCCCGAAGTATGGATTGGTGTCCGATTGATGGCAATAGGCTCGCCCTATAGGCATGGGGCTTAAACATAACTGGCAAAATTTGGGTGTACTACAGGTGCACCTCTACCCAACCCAACCCAGTGATTACCCAGTAACTCTGACCAACTCAAATACCATCCAGGGTTAGTATTCGCATACCGCTGCACTAAACCAACGAAGAAGTAAAAGACATTTCCATTGAAACATAAAACAGATTGTTCTGAAATTCTCAGCATTCCGAGTGTCTCCTCACCTGCAGTGGCAGCGGCGAGCGCAGCGACTGCCGCGTTGAGTCGCGCCAGTCGGTCTGACAGCTTGCGCTCCATCGCTGCGCCATCTTCTTGCTTCATCAGTTGACAGATCATCGGCTGCCAAGCCAAAAAAACTGTGTTAATTCGAGGTAAAAAGCTTTCAGAAAAATTAGTGCAGATAAACAACACACTTAGACAGCAGCAAATGCAATGTATTTGTCGCCCTGGTTGTGATCAAAGCAAGTTCGGGGGAAATGATCAAAACTTGATTCTATATATCGCTTGATCTAGGCTAGTCTAGTATTATGATGAGAGAAATGTAAGTGAGTCAGTCAGTTTGACAGGACTAACCTTCACAGAGTGCCTGCATGTGTAAGTTACAAACACCACGCATTCAACTTAATATGTTGAGAGCTTGAGAGAAAGTTTCTAAAACAAAAAATTATAACTTGTACAGCTAACCTCTTTGAGCTGTTGTTCGGCCGCATCCAGTCGGTCTTTAGCTCCGGACACGCTGCTGATGAACTTCAGACGCTGCTTCTCTTGCTGCTGAGCTGATGGCACATCAACCCAGTTGCCTGTGTGGTGTAACTCTGAATGAGAATCTTAGCGTATTTGATCATTAAGGCCACTTCGTCACCATTCACATTGACCCGCCCTCCGCGCACCCCCCGTTGAAATGTCCTGGAACATTTTTTTTGCCACGCGGCGTGGTGCCGACCCACTTGTACATGGCTTGTTAATAAAAATATAGCTGCATTCGAAAAATTCCAATAAAATAAAAAAGAGCGCGCTGTCCACAAAAAAATATTTCAGGACCAGTCCAGTGGCTCTGTACAATTCTCCATTATTCCATTATTTAAATCTAAAGCGTTAACCCAATTTTTTTTTTTACCTAAAATATATCCCAATTCAGTTTGCATCAAATGACATTATAATAGTTACCATTGTTCATCCAAAGTTTTGAAATGCAAACAGTAATCTCGGTAAAAACTGACACCGAAGATACGACGCGGCGCGGGGGCCGCGCACCGCGTCGTGATTTCTACATGCCTATACAATAGTACATTTTAATACAAGTGGAATGTTTGTTATTGCATTCGAGGCGGAATTAACACCCGAGCCGTAGGGGAGGTTGTTTTTAAGCAGAGACCTGCAATAACAAATGTCCACGTGTATCAAACGACGTTTTTCAATACACTTTTGAAGAAATAAAATAAAATAACGAAAAATATTTTTGTCATGAATTAGAAACTATGATTTAAATTTTCATTTTTTTCCGCGCTTTGCTTTCGCCAGGTTGAAGGAGAAGCAAAGGTATAAAGCCGATAAACACCCTAATATGAAAAATAGAAAATTAATATATTTTTTATTTTAGAACACAAATAAATGTTTATTTGTTCATAAAAGTTGTTTTATTGTAATAAATATAATCATGGTTTTTTATGATATTCTATTTATAAAAATTATTTAAATATTCAAAAAATATTAACTCCGTAAAGACGCATATATCTTTGCCGAGATTAAAAAAAACATTCACCTCCGAATAGAGAAGACCGTCTCGCGCTAGTTTCATTTTGGCACTTGGCATCGGCAAGTGCCAAAATGAAATTGGCGCGAGATAGTGTGAATAGAGGCATTGAACCAATTTGGACTAAGTATTGGTATAAGTTATCTGTGGCAATTTTTATTCCCGCACACGGGTTGGAAAATGAAAAATTGCACGCGTGTGAAATATATTGCATTGTGAACCTAATCGTAGTGCGATATGAACCAGTTTTCGAGGAAGTGTATTGAGAAATTTTACTATGCCTCTTGCAACCAACGTCACCTAACGAAAATATCAGGAATTTCATTGACTCCCTGTCAATACAAAACGACGGCTGCAGCTGCATTCAAAAAATTCAAATAAAATAAAACACAGAGAGCGCTGTTTTCGACACCACTTCAAGTTCTGGGCGTTTCACCGTTTTCGTTCCGTACCACTTTGTAGTGCACGTGAGTGGTTAAGCCGTTAAGGTGTGAAAGATAACAGACAAACAGAAATAACTTTCGAATTTATAATATTAGTAGGTACAGAGTATGGATGTTTGTTTTCTCATCAGGGGTAGAACCTGTATGAGGCTGGCACAGGAGCGTGGGGATTGGCACAAGAAAAGAGAGGCCCCGCAGTGGGTGAAGTCGGGCTGTGGATCATGATGATGATGGCTGTCCTTTATCTCCACACTCACCACTATCTCCTGGCTGGCAAGCCTTCACCAGCTTGTCGAGACTGTCAGCAAGCTGTCCCTGCGAGCTCAACACTTGTTGCTTCATGTCAGGACGCTGCGCCAGGTGCGGCGCGCACGATGTCGTCAGCTCTGATGCTGCGCTGCGCAGCTTCTCCGCTGCTGAGATGAGCTCCTTCTGGCAGTGAGGGTCTCTAATGGTTGGAGCTGTTGCCTGTGGAAGAAATAGGTGGAAAAAGTAGTAGTAGCTTAAATGGCTTCGAGTCATTCGTAATGCTAAGGACAAATTAGAGTAAAAATGTGGCATAACTTCTCCCAGTCATAGCAATGAGGTGAGTCAAAGCGTCCTAGAACAAAGGGTTCAAAGACAAAAGATATCTACTAATACCCAATGTGCCCGCTTGGGATGTGACGACCCACTCCCACTCACAGGGAGGAGGGAGGAGGCCAGTGTCCAGTTGCAAGATAAGATACTCTGGAAGTACCGTATCTAGTTAGAAAAACAATGCGCCTGCGACGTTTCTGCTGTCGACGTAATCACGCAAGCAATATTCCGCCATGTATTCCTACTCCGATTGGTCCCTGTAGCTTGTGTGGAGTTCTCACACATGAAAGACAAAAATTAAATCCAAAAATCATCTCCCAATTTCCTTCTCACCTGTGCAACAGTAAGTAACGCCTGCGCAGCATCGGCAGCGCGTGCGCCGCGCCTGTCGAGCTCGGCGGCTGCGCCAGCTTCCGGTACCAGCTCTGTCAGACGCTGCACTTGCGACAGCAGCTCGCCCGCCTTGCCGCATGATGCCGCTGATAGTGCTAACACCTGTGAAAATCATTTTGAAGGTGGTAGTACTTTGTCATCGCTTTATACCAGTGAACACACAACCCTTCTAGGACAATCGGGTGAACATGTCACAGTGTCATCCCACTTCCTCACCTGCTTCTCTTGTACATCTTGAGCTTTAGGACTGACGATGTACACCAGCTTGCCGGACGCCGCAGAGAACTTGGCAGCGGCATCGCTCAGACCCTGCCACACAAAAGATTAGGTATGCATTATTATTTTACATCTAGAAAACACAACATAAATCAATATCATAAAGAAGTAAATTGTCTGTTTGTAAGAGGTAGGTAATCTGTAGAAGTACTGATCCGATTACAAACATATTTTACTACTACAAAGCTGCACTATTGCCAGTACAGCGTGCCTCACGGCTGCGCCAATTAGGCCCAGCTCAGCATACATAATGTTCAACAGATCGCAACTCACCTGCGGCTGTCCTGCGCTGTCGCATATCTCGCGACTCGCCTCACACAGCGCTCGCAAGTCGCGCAACATGGCGGCCTGCTCCTCGCCCGTCTTAGTGCCGCAGAGAGCGTGAGACTCTGCAATATTATTATGACTAAGAGGGATGCATTAACAAAATTGGCAACGTCGCTGTCGTCGCAAAGAGCTGTCTATTATTTCGCTGTATATAGATTCGCTGTCATCGATATTCTAATTCTAAACTAATATAATAAAGCTGAAGAGTTTATTTGTTTGAACGCGCTAATCTTTGGAACTGGCAGTCGGATATGAATATGCTGCTTCACATCACGCTACGACTCAGAGCCGAAGGACGTTTTATAAAAATGTGGCAGCTATTTTGATATAATATGTATCTTAACACTTCCACGAAGTCGCGGGCAGAAGCTAGTAAAATTATAAAATATTATAATAATAATAATAAAGTATTTATTTCTCAGTATATGGTACATTTAGATCTTAAATTATACATTGTTTCACATATACTACCATTACTGGTGTAGAAATGTTAAATAATAAGGTAGGCATGCAAATCTAAACAAATCAAAATATTAATAGTTAAATCTAAAATATAAATCATAATGTCGAAAATATTAATAATAATGTCAAAGAATAAATCATAATGTCAAAATACAAAGTCAAAGTACAAATTACAATGTCCAAGAATTATTATTATTTATTATAATTATTAATATTTGAGAATTATTGTCATTATTACGATCTTAATTACAATATCAAAAAGTATGATTTAAAAATTCATTGACGGAATAAAAACACATGTCTAAGAGCCAAGCAAACATTTTACATTTAAACTTATTAATTGGTAACATTCTCAGGGCAGGTGGTAATTTATTATAAATTTTAATTGTCATACAACTGGCATTTCTACTGTATAATTGCAGTCTCTGAGCAGGTACTAGTAATCATATTGCTGTTGTGTACAAAAAAAAAAATATGTTTTGCATGCTTGCTTGCTTGCTTGCTTGCTTTGTGTGTGCATACTCATGTTTCCGACAAATAAATAATCTCTATCTCTCTCTATCTCGTGTTGCTGCGCGTGAGGACTTAACCCCCGTGCGGGACGGGTGTAATAAAATCGCGGCGGGATTTTATCGTGCACTGGATTTTCAACTCTCGTTGTTGAGCCGAGCGTTGAGAATCCAACTTAACACAGAGTACATTCTAGCGCGTCGAAAAAACATACTGTTGGAATTTGGACTCTCGGCGCTAAGCAGAGCGTTGAAAATCCAGTGCGCTATAAAATCCCGCCGCGATTTTATTACGCCCGTGCGAACGGGGGTTTACTGCACTCACGGACTCACAACACTCTACAAAGACACACATAGCACATCTCCTTTTTGTTTTGAATATTAATACTGTTCCTCTCAGTACTTGCAGCTTTTACAATGTTGTAGTGTGCAAGTGAAATTTAATATTGTAGTTTTAAGGGTGTGAGCCTGGAGATCTGACATACAGGTCCTGAACCCAGGATAGACTCCAGCTCTCACAAAGGTTTGAGTCTGACTGTAACTTAGATACTATGAACCAAAATTGTACCTTTTACAATACAATATTACATAACACTGAATTAGGTATTGTACGTTACTTTTTTGTATTGTAAAACTAAATATGACGTTATTTGAACTATTGCAATTCATTATCATATTATGAGCGATATTTAAACAATTTAATTTATCAGTATCGACAATTAATCAAAACAGTGAAATATTTGACAGCTACGAGTATTTACAATTTCACGAGACGTAGATCTATAACTTTTTTTTTAAACTGATCACTAATCGGTTTAATATAATAATATATGATATGTTGTTTAAATCAAAAAGTTTTGTTCTGCAGTAATTGTAAAATAAACCCTAACGTATGCGTAGTACTTTTCATTTTAAGGCTCCCGCAGACAGGCGGGGCGCGACGGCGCGGCGCGATTCTGGTTGAACAATTTCTATGAAAACTTCATGGTAATTGTTCTACCGGAGTCGCATCGCGCCGCGCCTGTCTGCGGGAGTCTTTATTTTGCAGAAGAAAGACTGACCTTGTACAACTTGCGGCATTAATTCAGTGATAGTTCTGACCGCGCGGTCTGCGGCCGCGTAGTCGGGGTGCTCGCGATCTGTGGCAAGATGAAAGGATTAAAAACAAACTCAGAATTACATAAACTCACGCCTTCTTCCTATGGGGAGAGGCAGCGCCACAAGCTCCGATACTTACATACTCCTTTGCCTCGTTTACGTTCATACATCTGGTCATACACGCACGCCGATTGCGAATTATACCGGCACAAAATCAGAGCTATTGTTGAGAATTTCTTAGCAGGAATACTTAACCAATAACATTGACCGATTATATCACCCAGGATTAGTATTTGTACTAGCGCTACACTCGTCAAACACACTTGGATGGGTCGGCATGATTGGGCACAGCCGGGTGGCAAAATCGAATATATCTATAATCTAAGTAGGTATTACTAATAATAGAAGAGAGCTGAAGAGTTTCTTTTTTTGGTCAGATAAGCAGTCGCTCCATGTAAAATTTAAGCTGCATCCGGTTAGACTGGAAGCCGACCCCAACATAGTTGGGAAAAGGCTAGACAGATGATGATGAATTTCGTGCACTACCAGTCGGATTTGAAATTTTTTTTTTTTTGCATTTGATAGCCCAATTCTTGAGGAAAGTTATAAATTCTTTAACATCATGCGACGACTCTTAAGAGGCGAGCAAAAGGACAAAAAGTCAGAAAGAACGCTAAGCGAAAATGAAATAAAACGCGAGCGGCAAATGTAGGTGTTATTTTAGTATAGGTATTGTGGTGTTCCACGACTTCCACGCGAATATATACGCGATATATCTTCGGTACAAGCCACTCGGCCTAGCTCAAATTATGCCGAGCCGTCCCCAAACATGATCCAGCGAGTGTAGTTGCGGATCGACATGAGCCGGATGTGAGCCGAATATGTGTAGCTCAGTTGTTCAACAAATACTGTCGATTCAAATGTGCCCCCTGAAATTCACAGCATTCCGAGTGTCTCCTCACCTGCAGTGGCAGCGGCGAGCGCAGCGACTGCCGCGTTGAGTCGCGCCAGTCGGTCTGACAGCTTGCGTTCCATCGCTGCGCCATCTTCTTGCTTCATCAGTTGGCAGATCATCGGCTGCCAAAGCAAAAATACTGTGTTAATTCGATGTAAAAAGCTTTCAGAAAAATTAGTGCAGATATACCTATAAGGCCTCTGCCTCGAATTTCGCGGGCAGCGGGGCGGCGGCGGCGGCGGCGCGTCTCGCATTGTCCCGCCCCGCTTCCGCGCCGCTGTTTTCGAAGTCCGGTCCATTTGTTTTTATGCATACAATCCTGCCGCTCCCGCGCCGCCGCCGCTGCCGCCCCGCTGCCCGCGAAATTCGAGGCAGAGGCCTAACACTTAAACAGCAGCAAATGCAACGTATTTGTCGCGCGCACGTTCGGGTGAAACAATCGACACTAGATTCGTCTTATCGCCGAGGTTCTGATCAAGTAGGTAACTAGTGTACTCTAGCATTATGATGTCAGAAATCTAAGTAAAGACATTTTGACAGGTACTCATAACCTTCACAAATGCCTACTGTCCAAATATATATTAAGATACAAACAGATTTTTGTCGATCCGCGCGAGTGATCAAACAAAATCGAGTACCTAAATGTGTGCCTCAGCAACAGACGATTGAATTCCAGAAAACAGCATTATCACTGACACGCGAAGACCAAGGCTCGAAGGATCAAAATGTTCGGGTCGCGACCTAATTGGTATTGACTATTGGAATGGCTACTATAACGCTGAGTTTAACTTGCTAAAAACAATTTATTTTATAACGATTAAAAGGCTATGCTAAAATGATGGCTAATGACAATGAGGCGAATGCACCCGGTTGCTGTCCGAATATGCACTGTTGTCGGCGCGCGCTCAACGCGGCCTTATTGGTTCCCTAGATCAGCAAAAGGGTGTTTGAATAACATC
The DNA here is from genome assembly GCA_946251885.1 of Cosmia pyralina. Lineage (NCBI taxonomy): Eukaryota > Metazoa > Arthropoda > Insecta > Lepidoptera > Noctuidae > Cosmia > Cosmia pyralina. The sequence continues at coordinate 1,454,507 of OX276367.1, forward strand.
GAACAAAAAGCAAATCTTTAGACTCGGTCAGATATCATTGATGGTAAAAACACAGCATACCGAGCGATAATAACAAAAAATCGAGCAATTCTGTAGGCATCATAACAAACACTAACGCTTGTTGTCAAACTTGTTCGAAAGTTCCCTTTCCTGCTTCATACGATTTTTACGGCTTAACCAGGCCAGGCGCACTCCGCATTTTAGGTATGAAGCTACAAGTACGCGGCGGGCTCGACTTGTCGACACAATTCAGTGTGCACGACGCGGCGCGTGAGTGAGTATCGAACTATGAGTATCGAGCCGGCCGGTGCGCGGCAGCTCGTAAAAGAAGACAACCCTAACGAGTCAGAAGGTATAAGAGTTTTGCGATAGAAAGAGAGGCAACTTCCAGGTGAATATAACTGTAGGTAATTAACGCTGTGCGACCTGAATTGCACTTTATCGTGTCGTAGCAAGAGTCGCTATTTATTTAAATGATTTTGCGGAGTGAATCTTCTGTACTTGTACTATTCTGTATTCTGTGGCTTAACAAAACATGGAGGATTCTTTATTATGACATGTGCAAGTTTAATGTATTGCACATACAAACCTTCCGGAATAAAATCTCTAAATGATAGTGAAAACCGCATCAAAATCCGTTGTGTAGTTTAGAAGAACAAAGCGGCCACATAGCATAAAATAAAGTCGCTTTTCATGTCTGTACATGAAAAGTGACTTTATTTTATAATAAGTATAGATACAGATAAAAATAACTTGTACAGCTAACCTCTTTGAGCTGTTGTTCGGCCGCATCCAGTCGGTCCTTAGCTCCGGACACGCTGCTGATGAACTTCAGACGCTGCTTCTCTTGCTGCTGAGCTGATGGCACATCAACCCAGTTGCCTGTGTGGTGTAACTCTGAATGAGACTCTTAGCGTATCTGATCATATTTAAGGCAACTTCATATAAAACTATACATTTGAAACAAGCTGGACCATTAATTTGGTAAAGTTGGCGAGTAGATACATCGATTTTGCATAAAATAACGCTGTATAAGTATGTAAAAACATGCTATAGTATAGAATCAGCTATATAAATAAAAAGAGAAGTCCTGACTGACTGACTGATTGACTCTGGCTGGCAAAAGATAATTTTGAATAAGAACACGCTGTATATAATCATTCTGTTTGAGAACACGCTGTATTTAATCATTCTGTAAGGTACGCTGTACACAAACATTTGCTTTATTTATGATGTTGTAAAAAAATCAAGCTGTATTACATAATTGTGTATATAAAAACACACAATAACATTTTGAGCAGTATTATATTTAAGACGGTTTTACATGTCAATTTAATTTTGATTTTATATTGCACTAACATTTTAGTTTTAAAATTATTGAAATTCCCACCAGAAATGATGTTCACAGTGCCACTCACCACTAAGTCCCGGCTGGCACGCATTCACAAGCTTATCGAGACTGTCAGCGAGTTGTTGATGTGAGCTCAGCACTTGCTGCTCCACCTCAGGACGCTGCTGCACGTGTGGGCCGCAGGACGCTGTCAGATCTGACGCTGTGCTGCGAAGGTTCTCAGCGGCTGAGATGACTGCGGCGGAGCAGGTGGGTTCTGATATGGTCGGACTTGTTGCCTGTAGGAACAAGTACAAGTATGAAAAATATTTTGATGATGTAGAGTGTCTTTAGGCATCTATCACACCTCAGCCTCGAAACCACAAAACCACATGATGTTCCGCTTCTCGAGTCGCGATTCAAGTAGTGGAGCAGAATTGAAAAACTAACTGCGGTTTCACTGCTACGGTTTTGCGGCGGAGGTGTGATACGCAAATAACGCTTAAATAAACATTTATAATATTTCCATGAATAAGAAGTTTTGGACCAACTCTGAAACATCGAAAGTTATCGGCAGTTTCATACAACTAAACAACAATGCGATAGCTACTCAATCAACATGACATGACGATGATGTCAATCAAATAATGACAGTTGTAATTTGTATGAACAGACAATTTAAGTTGGTAGTCAATTTGCCCAACCATTAATTTCTCTAAATGTACACAAATGGATTACAAAAAAACAAATAATCGATGTTAATACAAAACAGATAATATCTTACTTGTGTAACCGCTTGCAAAGTATCCGCAGCATCTTGCAGCCTGGCCCCGGCGGGACTGAGCTGCGCAGCCGCAGCGGCTCCCAGCTGTTCTGATACAGACTGCACTTGTGACAAGTGGCGTGATGCCTGCTTGCACGCAGCCTCGGATAGCTGCTTCACCTGTAAACATGTGTACTGTTGACACGATCTTGGATGGATGGCTTCTATGATGTAAACCGAAAGAAACTGGCCAAATGCGTGTCAGACCACGCACAATGAAGGGTTCCGTAGTTGGGATGAATGTATCCTAAAAATAAACTTAACATTGTAGTTGAAAAACATGTTCTCACATACATTGATAATATTATACGTCACGGACAATTCTCCAAGTGCAAATGTAAGTTTGTAATCGAAAAAAAAATGTTTATGTGATAAAACCTTTATTCTTTTCTCCATGGATAAAACTATAAATCAACGATTTTTAGACTTTCCTTTAATTTTGCTGTGACACCTTCTTGAAAAATTTCATGATCTACGACAAAGTACCCTATAGGTTTTGATTTATTTGCGAGTATCAAAACAAGTCGCATAAATAGCCGTACCTATTTTTTTTATTGCGTTGACTTAGAAGCTTGATTTTTTTGAGCTCTAAGGGACCGTAGACATACGTTGGTATTAATTATAACTTGATACCTCCTCGCGTTCCTGAGAAAAACACAGACAGATAGACGGACAACGAAGTGATCCTATAAATGTACCATTTTTCTTTGAGGTACGGAACCCTAAAAAGTGTCTTCACCTTATCAGGGGACAGCAATCCACACTAATGTCCCTTTCTTTCGTGAGCTCCATCGGATATTTAGTAAGTCTGAAACTACGTGTGATTTTGAACACCTTCGAAGTGGCAGTTTCGCTTCTATTCGAAGTGTTGCATTAAAATATTCGTCAAGAGTTATTCTTTTTTTCTTTCTTTTTCGTGTGGTTGTGACTAACTTGGTGTCAGAGTTTTTATGCCGCCCATGGGCCTCTGAGTTGGCTTCATATGCCGTAGAGAAATATCTCTCAGGCATGCCGTTTCCTCACGATGTTTGCCATCACCATTTTTTAAGCAAGTGATAATTATACTATACGCACATAAATCCGAAAAGTTAGAGGTGCATGCCATGGGTTCGAACTCGAGACCTATGACTTGGCAGTCCGACGGTCACACCACCAGGCTATCGCTACTATGCTAATGCTAAGAGTTGTTGTGCTAAGGGCCTGTTTCCCTACCTACGATTAAGCACTTATTAACTTACTAAAAAACAAAATCTGTTCCATTTTTTAATTTATTCGGTAAATAGTGGCTATTCGGACATCGTGAAAAAGGCTCTAAGAGTTATTCCTGTAATTTAACGTAATTTTTTCTACGTGTGGGTCATGTCCTCACCTGTTCCTCCTTCGTCTTATCAGCTGCAGGGCTGACGAGGAACACCAACTTGCTGGCAGCCTTGTTGAACTCTGTAGTGTTGACTTTAGGACCCTGCAACATAATTGGGATTTCTTGACCAAAGAACTTATATGATACACTTTAATTATAAAAAGAGGATAATTTCCTTAATACATCATCACATACATCTAAGATAGACACCAGCAATATAATTGTGTGCCACATTCGGAATGACAATACATTTTTATTTCGACAGTACAGAAAGTGGTACCGGTGACTCAAAAGTTGTGTGGGAATCGCTTTTCATGGTATTGGCATGTGATGCGGAGGAGCTCGTGGCTAAGTAATAACAGCCGCACGGGTCGATCCACCAGGTTAAGCTACGCTTGCCGAAGTTCGTCCGTGGATGGGTTGACCATCTTTACATACCGAGACGCCTCCGTGCCTCGGAAAGCACGTTAAGCCGTTGGTCCCGACTGTCATTCGTGGATCTCTCAGTCGTTACGGGTCGTCAGTAGCCCAAAAGTCTGACAACCAGTCTTACCAAGCGGTATCGTATTACCCAGTTACTGCGTTGTGGAGGTCAGATAGGCAGTAGCTCCATGTAAAATAGTGATTTTCAGCTCCATCGGGTTAGACTGGAAGCCGACCCCAACATAATTGGGAAACGGTTAGGCAGATTGATTGGCATGTGATGCGAAGGAATGAGAAAATGTTGTGAGGAAAGTTTCGAGTATGAATGTGGATGGCTAGGTATACATTGATGGATTGTGTGAAAAATAAGTTTGATAGAAAGGGAGTGACTACCGAGATAACGACTAATAGAGAAGTATGGAAGAAAAAGACATGTTACGCCGACCCCAAATAAAATTGGGATAAGGCGAGGAGAATGATGAGTGCAGAAAATTCCGATTGTGTTACACTTACGGTGAGTTGCACAAAACCACATTCGTTTAGTGGAGATTTTAAATTTATGCCATCCTTTATACACCACTAATTTTTAATTTTTACAAATACTTAAAGGGCTTATTAGAGAAGATCTTGTTATTATATATGTAAAGTCTCAATAAATAATATTCATAAACAGCAAAGTTATTAGCGTTTGTTTATATCCCAAAATGTCACTCTGTTTATGGAAATATTGTACAGGCTACATAGTAGTATCCATTAATCATGGAAAAGCACTGCGCGTAGTATTTTCTAGTAGCAATTGTTATGAATGATTGATTCAATTATGAAATTTATGAATTTACCAATTATGACAAATTTTCGTGGACAATTTTGGGATGTCATTTTTTTGATTTTTGACTACACAAATATGACCAGTAACGGATACGGATAGAGCCCCATTTTTATTTGTACTAATTAAAAAATAGTAGTGTATTATGTATCAAAAAGAAAGTGACAGCATCAATTTAAAGTCTCCATTAAGGACGCTGTTACAAATGGGTAGTCAAATCAATACTTTTTTACACAAAAGTATGTTTATTAAATAAAATGCTTTGCATTCTTAAAATGTTTTTTGGCCAAACTGTTGATAAACGTGCACGGTACGATTGTGAACTAGAAATATAATTTTAGATATGTACAGTTTCTCAATAAATGTACCGGAGTGAACATTTTTACTTCGGTACATTTATTGAGATAATGTACTTATCTAAAATTATATTTATAGTTTACAATCGTACCGTGCACATCTATCAACAATTAGGCCAAAAAACATTTTAAGAATGCAAAGCATTTTATTTAATAAACATACTTTTGTGTAAAAAAGTATTGATTTGACTACCCATTTGTAACAGCGTCCTTAAATCCAATACTTATATTTTTTAAGAAAAATTGAATAAATTGCAAGAAATTAAATGATACGAGTAATTTTGACAACTATTCAGATGGTTATGATAAAAAAATTGACATGTAAGGATAATTTTTTGTCAACAACTTACAGTTTCCGTGTTCTCACATATAGCGCGGCTGGCTTGACACAGCGCCTTCAACTCGTCCAGCATGGCGGCCTGACCAGCTGCGTCCTTCATGCTGGATAACTTGCGTGAATCTAAAAGTTCATTAATATTTTTATCAATACATACAAAATTGCATAAGCTCTCGCATTTTTGCGGTGAACATAAGCAGAAACAGAAATCCATGTTTCATGTACTATCGCGGACATTTGCGGTGAAACACTTTTGAACCTTATTACCATAGTTATAAAATCGAAAAGTGGTTCACCGAAAATGTCCGCGATGGTACCGAGGCATAGTTTACTAACCTTGTACAATCAACGGCATCAGTTCAGATATTTCTTTGACGGCTTTTTCTGCCGCCGCGTAGTCTGGGTTCTCAGGATCTGGAGGATACATAATCAGTATTACTGTCAAATTAAATGATTAGAAACTTGCGTTTTGTATAACTTAATAGGTACCATATTCAATATAAATATTTGACATTTTATTACGAGTGATATAATGAATACTGAGGTAATGAATAGTCATAAAAAATACAATAGGTCAGTGAATTTTGTGTGCAGCAAGAAATGTATGTATTAAAAATTGCAGCTTAGTCAAAGAGAAAATAAACTATCTCTTGTATAATACGGAATAGCACCCTGACAACACCTAAACTGTACTATAACCATTCTGGTTAGATTTCGGATAATCTTGTATAGTCTACATCTTAATTAAAGCTTTTAATAAAAAAAAATAGCATAATCAGCCTATAATGATTGACGACACGGTTGGCGCAGTGGTGGAGCGATTGACTGCTGCGCAGCATGTCGCGGGTTCGATTCCCGCACGGAACAAATATTTGTACGACCTACAAGTATTTGTTCCGAGTCTGGGTGTTTTTCTATCTATAATATGTATGTATTTACAAAAAAAAAAAAAAAAATGTATATAAGTAGTTTATCAGCCATCTCGTTACCATAACACAAGCATTAGGTTGCTTAGCTTGGGGCTAGATGGCGTTGTGTGATATGTCCAAACATATTTATTTATTTATTTATTTAATGTTCCCACAGCTGGGACACAAAATCCTCTGTGTGAGAGAGTGGGCCATAATCCACCACGCGGGCCCAGTGCAGATTGGCAGAAACTTTTGACAAAAACTCCCAGTTATTTGAAACTTCACTAAGGTTCAAAATATCTAACTGTCACATTGGTTTAAAGCAAAAAATAGACCTTGTCGTTTTATGAGCTGCAAGTGACATACAACGTTAGGGTGGTAAAGAATTACGAGGAGTCGATCGCGTCATTATACTTTCTTTTGGATGGAGCTACCACAAGAGTATAGCGACGATAAATGCTTAAAAAAATTTTACCAATAAAAAATTCGCGAAATAAAATTTGCTGTTCCCGACATTTATGTTCGCATAACTCGTCAAAATATAGGAAACAGCTGTTTTTTTTTTTTTGTGAATTTTTGAATGGTAATATTTTTTTGCATGTATCGTCGTTATACTATTACGGTTAACGAGAACGCCTTTCGCTAACTAACATACTGTATTTGGGATAGGTGAAACACAAAATAGTTTAGTGTCTAGATGTAGAGACGAAGCACTAATGACAATAGAAGTATTGTCATTTCCAGCAAGTATACTGACCAGCCTTGGCAGCGGCGAGCGCAGCGACTGCGGCGTTGAGCTGCGCCAGGCGGTCTGCCAGCCTGTGCTCCAACGCTGCTGCTTCTTCGGGCTTCATTGCTTGTTTTGTCATCGGCTGTAGATAGATAGACAACAGTATTTTACAAATTATGTAATTTAGGGCTAGACAGACACGTAGACCGAAGTCGGATATCTTTTATCCGTGGAATAAATTGACGACTGAGAGTTTTTGTACAGAGAATCTGTAAAAAATTCAAAATTTATTCAAGGGGAAGACTTTATACTAGGTTTAAAAGTTTGGTCAAATCCTTAAGTTTAGCGACACAAGTCTGCGAAAAAAATACACGACGTAATGAGTATAAAAAGCTATACTACCTCGCTTTTCAAACATCATTCAAAAGAGTGTCTCCATTACAAGGGCTGCTAAAACAAGTGAAACTAAAATGCTCCCCAAAGAATAAATAGCATGAACTTTGTAATGCTCAATTCAAGTGCCCGTTGATCGAATGCTCGTAGACGAATACGCACAAACGCTCGCGGTGGAGACGCCCCTTAAGAGCCCTACCTCAGCTTTTTATCTCGCTCGCACGATATTGCTCGCGGACAGAGTGAGGGCGAGACTGAGTGCGGTGCTGGGCGCCGATAATTTAGGTAATTTCTTTTTACGGTGAAAAGAATGGTAGGTTTGAAAAAATTAAAAACATAAGACCTGCTTTATACATACTAGTTAGTTTAGTTAGTATGCAAAGTTTCATGATCTAATTTGAAGTATTTTTTGAATACCAGCGGTTTATTGTTCGGTTTGGAGGTAACTTTGGAATTTTTCTATCGAGAAAATTTTATGGAATCGTGTTTTCGACAAACACAATAGTTAACATTAATCCTCAACTTTACCATATATTTATTTCAAAATTAATGCTGCAGTACTTTCGACATAACGGAGGATCATGCTAAGCCATTTGATGTAGTATAGGCTATAACAGCCGCAACAAGTCGCAGCGCAACGCATTTTCATACACTCTGTAGTGTGCCTTGGTTCATAGAAATATACGAAAGTGATGTAGGAGAAGCAATCTGCGCTAGCCTTTAGTAACAACAGATAACATTACCTGTTTCAGCTGTTGCTCGGAGTCGTACAGACGGTTCTTAGCACCGGTCAAGCTGTTTATAAACTTGAGACGTCGCTTTTCTTTCTCAGCCGGTGATAGGGTACTTTGAGTACCTGTAAGAACAAAATTATTTTTGGGTTTATATCTTAAAGTTGGAAGACCTACTGGGCCCTTAAAGAACACATGAAAGGTAGCATCTACATGTGCATCCTGCACGTTCTAACCTATGGTGCACAAAGTTGATCACTTACTGAACAACAAAAGTCCAAACTCAAGATTTGCCAACGGGCAATGGCGCGCAGCATGATGGGCGTCAAGCGTACAGACCGAGTTAGAAACACCACCCTGCACTCCATAACTCAAGTAGCAGATGTTGGAGAAAAACAGCCAGGCTGAAGTGGGAGTGGGCCGGATACGTCGTACGAATGCACCCGGAGAGATGGGCAAAAATCGTCACTCACTGGACACCTGAGGCCACGGCGAAGGTGGTGTGACGATCTGATAATATTTGCAGGGTCAACATGGCCAGAGATCGCACAAGATAGGGAGGTTTGGAAGGAAAAAGGGGAGGCCTTTGCCCAGCAATGGGACACAATGTAGGCTAATAAAAAAATATCTTAAAGTTTAAACGTCAGCAAGATGATGATGGTGTCAGTGCGTACTTACCACCTTGTGCAGACTTGCAGGCTTCCACCAGCTTGTCGAGACTGTCAGCAAGCTGTCGCTGCGAGCTCAACACTTGCTGCTTCATGTCAGGACGCTGCGCCAGGTGCGGCGCGCACGATGACGTCAGCTCTGATGCAGTGCTGCGCAGCTTCTCCGCTGCTGAGATGAGCTCCTTCTGGCAGTTAGCGTTAGCGATGGTTGGTGCTGTTGCCTGTGCAGGAGTTTCGATGTTAAGAACTTGAAATTGATAAGATTTAGCCCTTATATGATTACGATTCAGTATAAATATTCTTAGTAAAACGATAATCTAGTGCCGTTAACATACTGGCATTTTATCGTCGTGGTATTGCTGCGACTTTTTCCTTAATTTTGATACTCTTTGTTCTACTACCGCTATATTTTCGGAGTCAGTATGTTGTAGCAATGTGTAAGCTACGGCGTAACGGAGCACGCGATGAGCTACGCCTTAGACTGTCTGTCTACGCCGTAGACGCTTATTACGCTACGTATTTTTCTACGCCGTAGATGCTTACTACGCTACGTGTCTGTCTACGCCGTAGACGATTACTACGCAACGTGTCTGTCTACACCGTAGACGCATACTACGCTACGTGTCTGTCTACGGCGTAGACACACGCGTAGCGTAGTAAGACGCTTCGCGAGTTTTGCACTTTGCATCTGTTTTACCTTGCGAGTAGAGCGTTAAGAAATATTATTCAAAAGTGTAATTATTTTCATCGGACGCGCATCTCTATCTTTTTTGCCACTTAACTACAGGGTGTATCAGAAAGGTGTGGTCAAATTTAATTATGTGGTACAGACCATCAAGCTGAACAACTTTCTCCATGGGACCAACATCGTAATCGAGAAAAAATAATCAGCTGTCCCATACATTTCGGACGAGTAGTTATTGAAGTTTTGTATGGGACTTCTGATAATTTTTTCTCGATTACGTTGGTGGTCTCATGGAGAAACTTGTTCAGTTTGATGGTATGAACCACACCCTTAAATTTGATCACACCTACTTTCTGACATATCCTGTATACATGTCAACATTATGCTGTCATAAAAAAGAACATAACTAACCTGTGCCACAGTAAGTAACGCCTGCGCAGCATCGGCAGCGCGTGCGCCGCGCTTGTCGAGCTCGGCGGCTGCGCCTGCTTCCGGTATCAGCTCTGTGAGTCGCTGTACTTGAGTCAACAACCCCGAAGCCTTGCCGCAGGCATCTGCTGATAGACCAATCACCTGCAAAGAAATGATTAAACAGGATGGATTGATGAGACGGGGCAGTAGGTAAGGGCAATTACATATTTTTGCTTAACAATTAATTTCCCTGACTTTAGCTACAGCAAAACGTTCATAGGAGGCTGTCCTTAACATTTTGAGTATTTGCTAATGCTGCAACATATATTATGGAAAAATAGTACAGTCAGTTAGAAAACCGTAAATCCTCGCGTTTTATTTTTATGATGCCATTCAATGTGGTTTTGTAAGTGTGATAAATAAAAGACTCTTCCAGACCAACTAAGGTAAGAGCACTAGAAAAGCCACAAATCGCAAAAAACTTTTCCCAAATCAACCTGAAACTTCAAACAACTATTCCAAATCCAAGGCAGTTCGTATCGCAGCTAAAATAAAATGCGCTAAATTAAGTTTAACAATTTAACGCATTTTGTATCACTAAAATACCGTTTTAAGATTATAATGTAAACTGAACTGAACATTTTAAAACTTTAAATTTAAACGAACATGCTGTGTGTCAAAATAGGTACTAGAAACTGAAATCCTAACTATGTTATAAATGCGAAAGTGAGTTTGTTTGTTTGTTTGTTACGCTTTCTCGCTAAAACGGCTGAACGGATTTGGATGAAATTTGGCACATGGGTAGGCCATGACCTGGATTAGACCATAATGATACTTTATATCCATTAACATATGATAAGTTCCGATTTCTATGCAGGCGAAGCCGCAGCTAGTCCGTAATAAAAACAGAAGAAAAGTTCTCACCTCATTTTCCTTATCATTGTCAGCGCCGGGAGACACGTAGAACACTAGATTCCTGGACGCTGCAGTGAATCTGGCAGCAGCATCGTTCAGACCCTGCAACGAATACATTTTTAAATAGCTACTTGTTTAACTTCACGCAAGACGCTCCAGGAGCAATCAGCCTCGTAACCAACTTTGCTAAATGGCACATTTTCAGAAAATATAATGTACATGTTTGCAATTTTTATTTATTTTTTTATTGCTGAATGGGAAGGGAATAGACCTTGACGTAACGCACCGGATCAACTGAGGATGGATGAAATGGCGACAGATCACAGGAACAACTTGCGACCCACGGATGCCCCTCAAGTTAAAGGGGAAAATTTTCAAGTCCGTGATAAGACCTGTCGTACTTTATGGATCGGAATGCTGGGCCGTGAAGAAGACGGATGAAAAAAGATTGCATGCAGCGGAGATGAGAATGCTGAGATGGATGTGTGGAGTGACGAGAATGGATAAAGTAAAAAATGAGTATATAAGAGGAAGTTTGAAAGTGGCGCCAGTGACAGAAAAGTTGAAAGGAAATAATTTGGCTTGGTATGGGCATGTGATGAGGAAGGAGGAAACGCATGTGACTAAAAGAGTGATGAACATACATGTCGATGGATGGAGAGGCAGAGGAAGGGGAAAGAAAAGATGGATGGATTGTGTGAGGAATGATATGAAAGAGAAGGGAGTGAATGATAGCGTGACGGTCGACAAGGGAGAATGGAAGAAGAAAACGTGTTGCGCCGACCCCTAGTTACATGGGATAAGGGCAGGAAGATGATTACTGAAAGGGTCTGCTGCTCTTGACCTCGATCTTGCCTGATGGTAAGCGATGGATGAGGTCTATGATAGAACGAGCGTGCCCGAGAGATGTCTGTTCACTCTTGCTTTGAAGAGAACACAGACGCTGGCAGAAACTTCCACACTGGTGGTGCGCATAATAAATATGGAGGAGAAGCACTGAATACGACTGGTTAGGATATCAACTAAGTGAGGGTGGTACCTTTTTTTTCTCAATTATAAAACTTTCCTGTTTTAAATTATATAACTTTGAAGCCTGTGACTTACTAGTAAGTTAATTGTGATTCTGTACAAAATATTATATAGTTTTGTCTTGCGTTCGCCATTTAGTTTCCAAACATGTACATAAAAAATATGTGTTTTTGAAGAAATAACTTTAATACACGCACATAGAGTTCATTTCGTGCTCCAACTCCAATTGTGTATGACTTTTTCAATAGAATGACCGGTTCGGTCATTCTGAAATACCAACTTAATCAACACTAGAATAAAGTTGATATTTCTTAGCTACCAATAACATCAAGAACACAAGGATTTGAATATGGAATAGTTGATAGCTCACCTGCGGTTGTCCGGCACTGTCACATAGCTCCTTACTAGCGTCACAGAGCGCTCTAATATCTTGTAACATGGTGGCTTGTCCTGCGTCGTTCTTAGTACCACATAGCTTACGAGTATCTGCAACGTTACATCAGCTTTTAATAAAGGAGCACTCAAATATAGATGTTGCATTTCACGAATGCGCGTCACTCATTCCAATTTATACCTTATTACAATTACATAAGTGTCACATCACATGACGTGCGCTTGTGAGTTGCATTATTCTATAACAGAAAGCAATCCGAAAGCAGACTCATTTGCTTTTAAAATTGTCATTTTTACTTATAAACTCGCAGTATTCATGGCAGTAACGTCCGAGTAGGACAATGAAAATCTATTCATTCATAAACTCACGCCTTCTTCCCTTGGGAGGTAGGCAGAAATTACAGAATGCACCTGCTACCATCTTTACATAGGTTCTCCTTTTGCTTCTGTTTAGTCAAAATTTAGTATAGAATTATAAAAACTCTATAGCTATGTGCTAAGTTTTATATCATCCGTCACTCTCACACGTTTTACGACCGCAACATTCACGTGTCGAGTGATTGACATTTAACGAATGGCATTACAGCATAGACAATTCGAATGACTAACAAACATAAACTAACGAAAATAAGTAATTAATGTTTGTTTATCAACTTACCTTTGACCACGTGCGGCATCAACGAAGTGATGGTATTGACAGCTTGCTCGGCAGCCGCGTAGTCGGGGTTTTCGCGATCTAAATAGACATAGTAATCTTAAATGACGTAGCTAGTTAGTTTATTAGGCTTTTGCAAAATTACTTTTTATGCTACAGGGTGTAAGAGATAGCCCTCCGCAGACTGATGTGGTGAATTCAGTATATTATAATACTTAGATGTCCGGTACATGAAATTATTTCAGAAACGTTATGGAAATCCAATAAACCTGTGTTTGTGTTTTTGTGCACAAATCGGAGCTTCTGTTATTGGTTGGGAGGAGTAGGTAATAGGTATGCGGTGAGTTCGATGAACTCTGTAGCTACACAGAAAGTGAATAGCTGGTTTCATGCATCGTTCGTTAGAGTATTTCAACACCCATTGCTGATTTTTTATTTATTTTAGCTATTTTATTTACTTAAAGGGACTGCTGCGTACAGAGAATGTAATTTAAAAAAAAAATAAGAAACAAAAATATTAGGTCTTTACCTATAATATGAAATTGCCGTTCTGCAGTACTGGCCATTTCAAATCAAAATAATTTTTGTTTGGCTAAGAATTCTAATTTCAAATTAATTTTATTTTAAAATCATGGATTTAAAACGGCAATTTTATAGGTAAAGACCTATTATAAGTAGGCAGAAAAAAAAGAAGAAAAATAAGGTAGAAGGAGAAGAGAGAAGAATTGAAATAAAGGTATAAAAAGAAAATTTTCCGGTTGAATATGATTCAAAATAAGGAGCTGAATGCACCCTGTTAGTTTGCGGAGGACTGTCCCTTACACCATTTATAGAAAGAGTATGTGTTGGCCATTTTAATGGGCAGTGGTCACTAACCTGCAGTGGCAGCGGCAAGTGCAGCGACTGCCGCATTGAGCTGCGCCAGTCGCTCTGACAGCTGTTTTTCCAACACTGCCGCGTCTTCTTCCTTCATCATCTGACATGCCATCGGCTGTGAAATAAGAAGCATAAATGATTAAACACTAGCTGTTCGTGTTCGGCGTCACCCGATTGAATTTCATGTCTCTATCTCCAGTGGTTTAGGATGTGTGTTGTCGTTTCCACATAAAAATACCATCCAAATTTCCGACTTTTCCGGTGAATTTTCAAAAAAAAGTCTGTCATACAAAACTTGTCCTGACAATTACACAACAAAAAATGAATTAGCCGTATGTGCAGCCATTCTGAAGTGATGCGCTTCCATACATTCGGCAATTGATGTTTATATAGAGTTAGATTACCATCCTCCTATTATATGATATCTGCCAAATGGCCGCCGCGGCTTGGTATGAAACAGCAATTTTTTTTTGCAGTTTTGTTTTAATGGTAAGTGTTTACTCAATATATGCAGGTGTAGGTATATTAAATAGTAGTACCAGGCCAGGCACACTCCGCCTTTTAGGTATAAAGCTACAAGTACGCGGCGGGCTCGACTTGTCGGACTAATTCAGTGTGGGCGCGCCGGCTGGGGCACACGTTAGTTCGATACTCACTCACGCGCCGCGTCGTAAAAGAAGACAGCCCTAACGAGTCAGAAGGTATAAGAGTTACGCGATAGAAAGAGAGGCAACTTCTAGGTGAATATAACTGTAGGTAATTAACGCTGTGCGACCTGAATTGCACTTTATTGTGTCGTAGCAAGAGTCGCTATTTATTTAAATGATTTTGCGGAGAGAATCTTGTGTACTTGTACTGTTATGTATTCTGTGGTAGTAGTGACCTTAGTGAGTTGTTGTGCAGCGGCGTCCAAGCGACGTTTGGCTCCAGTCATACTCTGCACAAACTTCAGGCGCTGCTTCTCTTGGTGAGCCGGTGAATCACTGACCGAATCTGTGAAGTCATAATAATGTTAAAATATCTTTTTAAAATTACATTACACATAAAAAGTAAGACCCGACTACTAAAAATCACGCTCGCCGCGGTCTGTCTGCAACCAATTAAATTAATATTATTATTTACCTCCACTTTAAAAAAAAAAAAAAACAAAATCATTTATTTGCATAAATAAGGTACAGAAGGTTGGTAATAAGTATAAAATTGTCCTCTTATCCTGCCTTTAATTTCGGCGTGCAAATATAAAGTCATATTAATATTTTATTTAAATTAATTATGGATCATAAACATGCAGTCATTAAACAGATAATCCCATTAAAATTGTATTATTGAATTAAATAAATTTTAATAAAATAGTGTAAAATTAAACAAAATAATAGTCATAAATGTCAATAATGGAAGAGATTCGCCACACAATAAAAAAAAATTAAACAATAATAATATAGAATGACCATGCAATTTACAAAACATATAATTTATAATCTAAAAACTCATGTAGGTACACTATTAAAGCATTTTTCAATTAAATCCTCGTCAAATTATTTTTAAATCTAGGAAATGCTAGAGTTTTTATGGAATTTGGTATTTTGTTATACAATTTTACATGTGAGATTCGTCCACGGTTGAAATAAGTTATACACAGATCGTGAGGCATAACAGCTTGTCGCTTGCTGGAAAAGTCTCTTCAGTTGAAAAACAAACATACATTTACTTATTTTTAACAATTTAAACATATTTATTTACGTATACAATATGACATATATACATATTTGTAATGTGCTCGTCAAGACCTTTCTTTTGATACCAAACATGTCATTATTATCTCAATTTAATTTGTTTCGTGGTCAGAAATTTACGTGTAAAGTCCACCATATTAAATTTAGGGAGAATTTATATAGCCTATGTCACCCGTATCATTATTACAATCTATTGATACCTCATTCATTAAAATCGATTCAGTAATTTAGGCGCTACGGTGGAACACACGTAAATACATACTTATATAGATACATACTTACATATAGACTTCTAAAATCATAACCCTTCCTTTTGGCTTTGCCGTAGTCGGGTAAAAAGTAGGTAGATGTGACTAGATGATAACAACTGAAATACTAGATAATTCCGCCTTCATTCAATGTTTGCTCGACTACACCAGAGAGGAAGGATTACGAAAGTAAAATCTGTGAGAGATAGTTTTTACCACTGCTATGATTTCAGACAGGAATATTTTCTTATTCCATATCTTTCTGTAATTCGTATGGTGCAAATAGCATAATCAGCCTATACTGTTCCCAATGCTGGGACACAGGCCTCCTCTCTTCAAGAGGGAGTGCACCACGCGGGCCCAGTGCGGGTTGGTAGATGTCACATGTCTTAGAATTTTTGGTTCTAGGATATGCCGGTTTCCTCACGATGTTTTCCTTCACCGTTTTGAGAGCAGTGGTGATTAAATTATTTACACAAAGTAAAGCGCCTGTCTGGGTTCGAACCCACGATCTACAACTGATAAGTCAGGGCCACTACTGCTCTCAGGTGCACATGATAAAGAATAAATATTCTATTTTTTTAAGGTTTTGACCTTTATATTTACTTAGCTGCGCCCCGCGGTTTCACCCGCGTATACCGGGATAAAAAGTAGCCTATGTGTTATTCCAGGGTATAAGCTGCTATCTAAATACCAAATTTCTTCCAAATCGGTGCAGCCGTTTGAGCTTCAAGAAGTAACAAACATACAAACACACACACATACACTCACAAACTTTCGCCTTTATAATATTAGTGTGACAACTAACTCGATCATTGTACCAGTAAACCATGTTCATTAATCGTTCAAAATCACTACTATCTTTACTCACCACCCTGCCCCATCTCACAGACATCAGCCAGCTTGCTCAGACTGTCACTCAGCTGCCTGTGCGCATCCCGCACGGCGCCACACGACTGCTGCAGCTGGGGCGACTGCTGCGACTGGCAGGAGGAGGCCAGCATGTTTGCTGAGCCCTGCAGCTTGGATACTGCAGAGCTGAGGGCGTCTCGGCAGCGGTCCTCAGCTATGCTGGCGGCTGTCACCTGTTTATATCACATAAGTTAGCATCGTAGTCTTTATCTGCGTAGGGATATGAAGAGGTGGAAACTGAACCTTCATTGGGCTTGTTACGGAGCATGCGCTGTGGTAGCCCGCGAAATTTTTTTTTTTTTTTTGGGTTTTTTTGCAGGTCCGTGTCAGGTTGTATCTTGATCAAAATATGATACGCGGGAAGAAAACTTATGTAGGTACTGACATAATTTTAACTATAAAAATCATCAATACATCTCTCTAACTTAGATTTTGTGGAGATTCGTCGAACGAACGAAATCTAACGAATCTGCACGAAATCTAACTTAGGACATGTATTGATGATTTTTATGACTTAACTTGTAAGTCCCATGTATTGGGTGGGCCACCAGTCCACATAAAAATACCACTTTCAAAATCAAAGTCAAATAATTTTATTTCAAATAGGCGTCAAAATAAAAAAAAATATAGAATTGATTCTAGTCGCCCCATCCAAAAGATAGTTTCGTAAGGAGAAGAATGGGCAAGAAACTACACCGTTACTGTTTTAAAATGTTACTACCTATACATTTATAATTATGATTATAATATTATATGTGAAGACGATGCACCTAGAATAAAATTACTATATCACAATTAGGTAAAAAGAATTAAAAATGAAGCAATAACAGATAAATTAATTATGTGATAGATACATGGTGCTCGCTTTAATAATGCCATGCTTTAATCATAATATAACGATCACTGTCAGTCGTATTGTTGTATGTAGTACTCGAGAAATCGTTCATTCGGTTTTTTCGAGCTATTTGTCATAAGGTAATTGGCATTTAGGCAATTAATTTTTACCGTAAATCATCATCTGCCTAGCCTTTTCCCAACTATGTTGGGGTCGGCATCCAATCTAACCGGATGCAGCTGAATACCAGTATTTTACATGGAGCGACTGCCTATCTGACCTCCACAACCCAGTTAATGGGTAATACGATACCCCTTGGTAAGACTGGTTGTCAGACTTTCGGGCTTCTGACGACCCGTAACGACTGTCCACGAATGACAGCCGGGATCAACGGCTTAACGTGCTTTCCGAGGCACGGAGAAGTCTCGGTATGTAAAGATGCGTCACCCATCCACGGACTAACCCCGGCAAGCGTAGCTTTATCTAATGGACCGACCCGTTCGGCTGTTATTACTTAGTCACAAGCTCCCCCAATTTTTAGTGTAAATATTGATTAAGTATTATTATAAATCTGCATATTTATGAGAACATTAAGAATATTGAGTTTGTACAAGTTTCACGTTCAGTTTGAGATGGATCATGGATCATGTGGATCAGCAATATTATCATCATCTGCCTGAACTTTTCTCAACTAGAATGCATGTGGGTCTGCTATAAGGATTTTTATTATGATTAAAGACAATGTTGCCCGACCTGTGCAACCGCCCGCAAGGCCTGTGCGTCGTCGTGAGTCTGGTTGGCGAAGTTGCCGAGCTCGGCAGCGGCAGCCGGGTCCGCGTGCTCCTTCACACGCTGTGCCATTGCTACCAGCTCTGAGGCTTGCTGGTGTGCCGTGGAGGATAAGTCCATGATCTATAAGCATACAGGGGAGTGAAGATTGATGCGGATCCTTCAATACAAATGACCGCAAAGGTTTAGCAAAAATTGTAGTTTAAAAACTAAAAAACACGCTTTAATACCATTAAACTGAACTAAAAAGTAAAAAATATTTTTTTTAATGTAAGAATAAAGAGATTAACGAGAAAATTAATGTTATTGTAAAAAAAAGCGTAGGGTGCTTTCGAATTACAGAGTTGTGTAAGAATGTCGTACAAAGCACCCCACGCTTTTTTTTACAATGACATTAATTTTCTCGTTAATCACTTTATTTATACATTAAAAAAAATAATTTTTACTTTTTAGTTCAGTTTAATGGTACTAAAGCGTGTTTTTAGTTTTTTAAACTATAATTTATTTTTAATTTTTTTAGAGATAAATCGTTAATCCTGTTGATCCTGATCAGGATAATGGAACATTTTTTTTAAATTATTGTTTTGTCATCGGGTCCTGATAAGTGTGCAAAACTTCGAAATAATCTGACCATTTAAAGTGGCTAAAAATCGAGTTCAAAGATTCCGTCACATAAGTACACACATACAAATATATATACAAACATAATAAAAATCATAAATCTTTATTTATCTCAACATCAGTATTACAGGCACTAGATAGTATAAATGCACAATCTTAAATAGAGAAAGGTGTCTGAAGTAGGAGGGCCCTGAGTTACAGATCACCCGGCTCATTTCGATAGGACATGTTAATTTACAAAATGGTTAGTCAAGATATTAGATAAGTCTGAAATCGCAATTAGGTAAAATTAGCAAAATTAAAAGAAAAATTAACAAATTTACATATTAAGAATTGTGTTTGTAAAAAAAATATGGAATTGGAGAAAATTACAACATACTACAACACAACAACAACATACAACATATTAAAACATACATACCGGTGAAACTAATAAAAGCGTGTTAAAAATAATCATGAAGTTTCGTGTATCCACTAGGACAAAATTATCCTTGAGCTCTCCAGAGACAATCCAACCTTTGGCCAACCGTTTATTTCGTTGCTTTAGATGTTGCCACCAAATATGTCGCGCAACTTCTCGCGATTTCTCCGGAGACATCGCGGGAGATATTTATTTTATCCCTTTGTGAATAACATTCGGCTTCATTGATAAAATCATCCTATAGTCAGAATATGGCGTGGTCAAATTTAAGGGTGGGTAACAGACCATCAAACTGAACAACTTTCTCCTTGGAACCAACATCGTAATCGAGAAAAAAACTTTTTAACAAAAAAAAAAAAACAACCGACTTCCAAAAAGAAAACACTATAAAGTGAAAAATAAATTTAACTTCGGAAGTCGATGTTTTGTTTTGCCACCGACTTCCGAAATTAAATTTATTTTTCACTTTATAGTGTTTTGTTTTTGGAAGTCGGTTGTTTTAAAAAAAAAAACACTATATAATTGTACTACCCCACAAATTCGAACACCACTACCTAAGAAATCCAAAAAGAAATGAGAACATCATCGACATAAAAAGTAGGAAATAAATACGTATTATTGAAGCTAACTCAAAAACTACCCATGCAAAGTTAATTTTTACATAGGACCAATTTCGAGTTTACGGATAACTCTGTAAAAAGTTACGCGTGGTCATACATAAAAAACAATATACATGTCGACTTGAGAACCCCCTATTTTTTTTGTCGGTTAAAAAATTATAAACTGAAGCGGGTGAACCTTTGTACGGGACAGCTGATATTTTTTTCTCGATTACGATGAATGAAAAAAGTTGATAGAGAAAGTTGTTCAGTTTCATGGTGTGTGCCACATCCTCAAATTTGACCACACCTTTCTAATACAACCTGTATGTCACAAAATGAAATGGAAAGAACATAAGTTTTCTCACATGTTTCTGCTTCCCCTTGTCAGCGCTAGGACTGACCAGGAACACCAGTTTACCGGACGCATATGCGAAGTTGGCAAGTGGTTCACCCTGGGCCTGGAACCAATCCTTACATCTTAATACGAGTATAACATCACGCCATAGGTGTAGGATGAGGTGTGTAGAATGTACACACTTCGCCAGCTATGATTGAGTGCTTCGGGGCAAGTCTGTTACCATCTAATCAATTATAGTCTCTGGGCAAAGAGAGAAATTAAATATAAATAAATAAATAAATATGTTTGGACATATCACACAACGCCATCTAGTCCCAAGCTAAGCAACCTAATGCTTGTGTTATGGTAACGAGATGGCTGATAAACTACTTATATACATTTTTTTTTTTTTTTGTAAATACTTACATATTATAGATAGAAAAACACCCAGACTCGGAACAAATACTTGTAGGTCGTACAAATATTTGTTCCGTGCGGGAATCGAACCCGCGACATGCTGCGCAGCAGTCAATCGCTCAACCACTGCGCCAACCGTGTCGTCAATTCATCAACCACTAGGACGAACACTTTAGGTAAAATAAACGCCTTTTAAAGCCTGGTACAGACTTACGAAATGTAACATGCAAGGAGCATTTCGTAAGTGTGGACGCAGCGCGCGCACGATCCGAGCATGTACCTACTCGCATCTGTTTCCGGCAAGCGCGCGGCGAACATAGCTCAGTGTGCCGAGAACACGCGAAGAGAACTTTCTCCATTGTTCGCGCGCGTTCCCCAGTACAGACACACACAACCCGCCCACACAGGCGCTCCGTGCACACTGCGCGCCCCTTTGTATTCGGTGAAAAAACCAACAAATGGCAGATCGCGGCGCGCACGAGTTGGAATGCTCTGTTCGTGCGCGTAGTGTGCACGGTTCGTGCGCGTAAGGCGTCCACAATAAGGGAATTCTGTTACATTGCATGATACATTCCGACAATGTGGACGGCAAATTCGTTCATTGCTTGTTACATTGCATGTTACATTTCGTAAGTCTGTACCTGGCTTAAGAAGCACATTCGGTATGGATAACATCAAAAACCGATAAAACAATTAGTTTTCTGAAAAACAAAATTTCCGAACGTCATATTTTTTGAAGAGTGAAACTTCTTTAGGCGCGTTGAGCGATTTTTGGTAGGGGAATCTTATGAGTTCGCGTCACGCATCACACGTCACACGACATGTTAATGTGACGTGTTGCGCTGTCAAGTTTTCACTCGAAAGATGTACTGGTTTAAAAATAATAATATAATACTTTGTTATTATGTGACGTGACGTGACGGGTTTTGTTATTTTGTGGCTTCGCGCCGAAGGAGTTGCACGAAGGCTACGCTGACGTTCATACTCGGGTACACCAGTATAGAGGCATGAGGAACAGGGTGTAAAGTTCACTCAACCTCTATTGAAAAGGGAGGATCCTCCGACCAGACGGGTGTTGTGTCTGGTGGGCAACTGCCCAATGATTGATGTCGAGACGCTGTATATAGGGTGACTGGTAATTAGTGACCAATACTTAAACACCTGATTGTAATCATGATAACAAACAACTTTTACTATGGGACCAAACCTGTAATCGCGAAAAAAAATCAGCTGCTCCCTACATTTTGACGAGTTATGCGAACATGGGACAGCTGATTTTTATCCCGCGATTACAGATTTGGTCCCATAGTAAAAGTTGTTTGTTATCATGAGTATAATCATGTGTTTAAGTATCGGTTACTAATTACCAGTCACCCTATATATGCTAGTCGCGCGGTAAACTATATTGCGCGATGCAGGATTTTCAGTGTGATGCGTAGTTCACATGTGGCGATGTAGATGGCGCCACAAATTGGGGTAAGTGGCAGACAGTCACGTCCCCATGACTAGGTACGATTTTTTCTTTACAATAATATATCGAGGACAAGTAAAGACAATAATAATTTACTAACATGTTGATAGCCGTCTCCAAAGCACATATCTTTGGCTGCGTCACACATCCCACAGAAGTTCTTCTGCATCGCGCTGCGAGTCGCCGCGTCCTTGTCACAGCTTACTATTTCAGTATCTGAAATATTACATGTCTTGTTAGGTTATGTGTTTGCAATGATATTTTAAGTAAAAAGAGGTAGATATATGTTATACACTCTCCACAAGTAGCACGTCGAAATCTGGTAATTAACCACATTTTCGTCGTCTTGTCTCTTTCTCGCTCCCGATGATTTCGACATGCCGTCCTACTTCCACGTGTCATTTAATAGTTCGACATTGGTGCCGATTCTGTTGTGCACAAACTAAACTTAATTTAGGCTATTGCTAACTTTTTCTCTCTATTATTTATTTATTTATTTATTTATAGTTAATTAAAACGGTTATACACCAATTACAATAATTAACCTAGAAACACAATACTAATATTGTAATATCTACTACATACTTAATAAATAACAGTGGAAATTCTCTCATACTTTCTCTCGCAAAACTTTAGACACACTCGCTTTATCTCTCTCCATTCATCGGCAAACAGATCACAATCAGGATTGACTGCCAGGAGGGCATTGAGGGCTTCCAGAGTCCGACACACCGGCGACTCTGCTCTAGCGACCGTACGACATGCTGGCCGAGCAAACAATTTGTGCCTCTTACTGTGGCGGTGACCTATATAGTTGCCAGGCACATATAATTGACAAAATAGGTTATGTAGCTCAGGACAGTCGATAAGCCCTCTGAGGGTTTTGCAATTATGACAAGAAACGGACGGAAGTAAATTAGAGCTATCAAATTAGTTAGAACTAATTTTTCCATAGACATTTAGACGACACGTAAAAACATGTCAACTAAAAAACACGGTGAAGCGCAAGGCGTGAACTAGTTTGACATCTCCAACTTAGTTCATAGCTATAGCCGTCCTTTTCTCGCGCTGCCTGTTAGTAAAAGATAGCGATTCTCTAATTTTAGTTTAGTGCGTTCACAAGAGAATCGGCACCATTGTGTCGTTTTTGAACATCGAATGTTGGCTATGTAACGTATCTACAGTCCTACCAACTTATCTGTGAACTCAAAGAGGACGCCACCGTCGATGCGTCGACACAATCGAACGACATTTCAACATGACGGCCGTAGTTCCAATTTTCGCCATTTCACAGATAAGTTGGTAGGAGTATACGTCTTTTTACTTATAATACGATTATGTGTTTGCCTAGGAGATAAAAGGTGAAACTAGATTAGATACACACAGCAGCAGGTCAAGTTACTACAAACTGTCAAATCTAATTCGATTTTAAATTTAACGAATTTTTAATGAATCATCAACATTTTAAGATTTTAAATCATTTTGAGAAATTTGGCAGTTTGGTCTACCCTGATTTGCTGTTGTCTGTACTGAAATGAAATCGTCCGATTGACCCAGTGTGATGCATGGTAGCCGAATTACGACCATAGATCATATTTGAGGCGATCAATATCTAAAAAAAGTTGCAACTTTATTATGTCAGTTAAGAATGGCGGAAAAACCTTAAATCCTCTCATGTGCTGTTATTGGCTGATTGAATAATTAGGCTATAATGTTCCCACTGCTGGGACACAGGCCTCCTCTCGGTGAGAGGTAGCAGGCAGTAACCACCACGCGGGCCCAGTGCGGGTTGGTAGATGTCACATCTTCGAATTTTTGGTTCTAGGACATGCCGGTTTGACACGATGTTTTCCTTCACCGTTTTGAGTGCAGTGGTGATGAAATAATTTACACAAAGTAAAGCGCCTGTCGGGGTTTGAACCTACGACCTTCCACTGTGCCACCACTGCTCGCTTATTTAATAACAACAATTCATTAAATCATTTAACAGCCTGATCTAATTATTTTCATAAACAGTGTGCAAGTTGTTATAAAGATAACTAAACTCACCTTCAGCAATGAGCGGCATCAGCTCGGTGATGGTAGAGATTGCCAACTCAGCAGTATCGAAGTCAGGGTTCTCGCGATCTAGAAATTGAAATAAAATGGTCGAGACTTCACGTGACCAGAGGGCTGGCTCGTTCTTTGGCCTAAGAATTAGCATTGCCATTCAACGTGGCAATGCTGCCAGTCTTCTGGCCACGTTTCCGGATGACATCGATGCGGACGAGTACTTCGACGCCTAAGTGTCCTTTTGTTTTGTATTTATTTGTATAGTTAGTTAGTTAGTCATTTACTTTAGTACCTAGTGTAAATAGTACAGTACAGTAGTGTACAGTAGTAGTGTGTGTTTACTTGTATTATGTTTATAAACCACAAAAATTAAAATAAAATGTAATATTCTATACTTAGGTACAACATAAACATAACTTTGTAATTCCCAATGTAGTATTTTCAATTTTTTTTTTAATAAAAGGAACCAAAACATTTAGTTTAAAAAAAATACGCTTATTGAACTCTAATAAAAATAAAAATGGTTATTTTAGGCAAAAATCGTTGTGGTGGACAACTTCAATTTGTGTGCGATGACCTTGCAATTACGAATACAAGAAAAAACTAGAATCAGGAATGGGTAAATAATAAGACCTATTAGAAAATTATTACTAGTTGAATGTTGCTATCGAAGGTTGCAGCTGTGATTATGCACTATACTTTCGTTGAAACTGCTCACCTGCAGTAGCAGCGGCGAGAGCAGCGACAGCAGCGTTGAGCTGCGCTATCCTCTGCTCTAAACGACGTTGAGCCGCTGCCTTGTCCTCCTCGCTCGGGGCAGCCGCACCGGTTGTCGGCTAGAGGACGAATATCATGTATTTATAGTGATTAATTAAGCGCCAGAGTAGCCCGCGAAATTGAAAATTTCTTAAGTTTTTTGCAATTTGCAAGTCAGTATTAGGTTGTACGAGTATGTTGATCTAAATATGATTCGCGGCCGTATCAAATATTTATTTATAGAGTTATAATCATATATATCATCAATACAACTCTCTATAGTTCATATTACCCTTTTGAATGACTATTTCATGAAATCATGAGATTTGAGGCCAATTCTAACTTATAGAGTTGTATTGCTGATTCTAACGATTATAATTCTGTAAAGCCATATGAGTCACGGCCGCTAATCATATTTTAATCAACTTATACAACCTAACATATGACCTGCAAATTGCAAAAAACATAAGAAAATTTTGATTTCGCGGGTTACCTTAGCGCATCCCCTCAACCTATTAGATACAGGCCCGCCATAAGACGTCAGGGTTCATTTTGAATTGTAAACACACAGCAGGTGTGTATAGGATGCCCTCAGGCTGGTGGGGCGACGACACAAGCAGGGTGGCTGGTAACAGCTGGATGACAGTTGCCGAGAGTCGACCTGAATGGCGTGCAATTGAAGATGCCTATGTCCAGCAGTGGACTGCTGTAGGCTGATGATGAGTAAATGTTGATTTGTGTTTTTATTTGAGAAGTGTAAAATGTTCTATTATTGACAGCTGACCCGGCAGACGTTGTCCTGTCCAAATTTCAATTGTTCATACAAAATTAAATTGATTTTCTAGGCCACTTTTCAAATTTTTCTCTTCATAAGAATCTTCCTCGAAATTGTCGAATTTGTCCAGCTGTTCTCGAGTTTTGCGCTTAGCGACACATTTAACCATTCATTTTTATTAAAATCGTAATTAGTTGCCTACAATTTTATTACATTGCCAGGTGGTCTGAAGGTCAATTATGCGGTTGTGCACAGTACGTACCTACGTACACACATATTCTAAAAAAAAAAAACAATTTTATCTACTGTTAAAATCTGATGTCATGTTGGTAATTTGATTGTCACAATAACAAAGGTCATAGGTAGGTATTTTCTTAGTATGCATGTGATTTGTAATTGTTTAATCTTGTGTCATTACCTACTCATTAGTGAGCACCAAACACACGATTTATCTAAATAACATAATTTGGAATACAATCTAATATCAAACACCTCATGATTAGATTTGATTTAATTTCTGAAAAGCCAATCAAAACTCTGGTAAATAACAATATTGTCTGACATCTAATTTAACAGTACCTAATTTATATTATCTAAAACTGTTCCAAATACTTCGAAATCAGTGCGTATACCTACTCGACTTCTTATCTGCCTACTCAACATACATACATTATAGATATTTTGTATGTATCTAAGTGTATATCAAAGAGTCGATAATTTCTCAAAGAGAGTCCATCGGCGCCGTGGCTTAGTTGGTTAAAGCGCCTGTCTAGTAAACAGGAGATCGCGAGTTCGAATCTCGCCGGGGCCTTGTGGTAGAATTCGTTTTTTTCTTTCACCAATATTTTGATTTAAAATAGAATGTAGGTAACCAATTTTTAAAGTGAAAACTCCTTTAGGCTCGTTGAGCGATTTTAGGTAGGGGGAAATCTTAAGAGTTCGCGTCTCCGCGTCTACGCGACACCTCGACACCGCGACATGCTATGCATAGTTTTACAAGTCATCAATAAACTCGTTTAAGACCAAAGTAATCCTATTCAATTACTATTTCATGAAATCTTAACATTTGAGAATTATAGTAACTTAAGGAGTTGTATTACTGATTCTAATGATTATAATTCTGTAAATACATATTATATTATAAAGGTGAAAGTTTGGGAGTGTGTTTGTATGTTTGTTACTTCTTCACGCTCAAACGGCTGGACCAAGTTTGAAAAAATTTTGTATGGAGATAGCTGACAGCCCTGGACACCCTGGTCTACGCGGGAGAAACCGGGCGGAGCTAGTGGGTTGTATTGTTTTAATTAAGAATTGAACTTACCTTATTCCACTCATCAAACTTGACTCCGAGCAGCTTACTCTTGGCTCCAGACAAGGTGGTTATGAACTTGAGTCGCTTTTTCTCCTGCAGCGGTAACCCGTTGTCCACATCTTCACGATCTGTGTACCACAATATAATAAGAAGATGTACACGGTGTATGGAGCTCGTGGCTAAGTAATAACAGCCGCGTGGGTCGATTGATCAAGTTAAGCTACGCTAGCCGCGGTCAGTCCGTGGATGGGTGACCATTTTGACATACCGAGACCCCTCCGTCCTGGCTGTCATTCAAAGATCTATTACCTTCCAAATTGCCATAAGCATCCTTGAGCCTCTCTAACGCCTTCGTGACGTCATTAGCCCTCGTGTGCAGCAGCTCGGCCATGTGCTGCCTTGTAGGGTCCTCCACCACGGGCCGCCAGCTGGCCTCCAGGCCGTGCACGGCGGAGGCCAGGTTGGAGGCCGCGGCTGTGAGAGCGCTCTGGCAGTGGGGCTCGTGGATTGCTGGAGCTGTTAGCTGAAGGTTAGATTTTCGTATTATGAGACATATTTTGATATCTTATAAAAGAGAAGGAAGAAGTTAAAATATAAGAATCGTTTTTATTCAAATACTGAAAGATATTTTAAACACAGAACATTTTTAGGGTTCCGTACCCTCAAAAGGAAAAACGGAACCCTTATAGGATATCTCGTGTGTGTGTGTGCCAATTTGCTCCGAATCCAATGGACCAATTAAGTTAAAATTTGGTACACATATAAATTTCTGTGACCCAAACACGGACGGGTAAAGTAAATAAATGAATTTTGAATATGGGGGTCACTTTTGGAGGGCAAATAAGAAAATTTAAATTAAAAAAAAATTAAACTGTAGGTACCGTGTGACATATCAAATGAAAGGGCTCACCATGAGTCTCAAAAATATTTTTTTTTATCATTTTAAAATAAATTGTTTTAAAGTTAAGTTAAATTGTTTTAAGAAAATAGTCGAAAATTTACCTAATTTAATTTTTATTTTTTTTAAATTTTGAAAAAAATACAGAAAATGGTTCTTTACTTGTAGATTACAGGAAAACCTATAAGAAGTCTGTGGT
This sequence comes from Cosmia pyralina, assembly GCA_946251885.1. Lineage (NCBI taxonomy): Eukaryota > Metazoa > Arthropoda > Insecta > Lepidoptera > Noctuidae > Cosmia > Cosmia pyralina. The sequence continues at coordinate 1,482,737 of OX276367.1, forward strand.
CTTAAAATAACATGGTAAATCGAGAGATTCCAACTGTAAATGTAACTTTGTACTCACAATATTGAGAAATATTGTGAGTACAAAGTTACATTTACAGTTGGAATGTATGGGAGAACATGTTTTTCAACTACAATGTTAAGTTTGTTCTTGGAATAAATTCATCCCAACTACGGAACCCTTCATTGTGCGTGGTCCGACACGCACTTGGCCGGTTTTTTTTAACTTTTACCTAACGCAAGTATTTTTTTTTTTTTTGTGTTTTCTTCTTAAGAATTGTTTTTCGTATAAGCCCCGGTATGGAAAGTTTATGAGGAGTGAAATGAATACAATGGCATTGTCGTGATGCTTGGGGGATAGCTAGCTATGGCCGGCAGTAGACATAGCTACACATAGAAATATAAAAAACAGTAGCTACACCACTAAGGCGGAGGACATCGTGAAGTACGTGTGCCAGAAGACTAGGTACACGCCGAGGGTGCAGTTACTGGAGTCGCGCCGCAACTCAACTTCAGGCGTTCGTGGTGCGTGTACCGAACTGTTACCTGCCCCTCGTCATGGAAGACAAGCTAGTGCAAAGAGGAATGCTACAGACATAGTATTAAGCCTATTTTTAACCGACTTCAAAAAGGAGGAGGTTCTCAATTCATCGGAACCTTTTCCCCGATTACTCGAAGATGGCTGGACCGATTTGGATTTTTTTTGTTTTGTTCGAGAGTGTATACATCACAGTTAGTCCCATATAAAATTGATTAACTTTGCTTCGGTAATTTTTGAGTTAGCTTCAATAATACGTATTTTTTCCCCCACTTTTATATGGATGATGTTCTAGTTTGTTTTGCAGGTAGTGGTATTTGAATTTGTGTGGGGTAGGTACACAACTAAAAAGTGAAAAATAAAAACTTTTTTACAAAAAAATACAACCGACTTCCAAAATCAACACTACAAAGTGAAAAATAACTTTAATTTCGGAAGTCGGTGGCAAAAAACGAAAATACATTTAACTAGACACCGACTTTCGAAATTAAAGTTATTTTTCACTTTGTAGTGTTGATTTTGGAAGTCGGTTGTATTTTTTTGTAAAAAAGTTTTTATTAACACAAGTTTTGTTTATATTCAGATATAGGTTAAGGTATTTATCTATGGGCCAGTGTCGCCTGAAATAAATGGTTTATTTATTTATTTATAGCTAACATATTGTTGATGTTGATGCTACTAGATTCCCAGTTACCTGTGCACTGTGCAGTAAGTCCCTGGCAGCGCCTGCTGTGCGCACTCCTGCTTTATCCACTTCTGATGCTGCAGGTAATGAGGACGCTTGGCAGGTCAGCTCGTTCGCAGTCACCAGCAGACGGGACACCTTGGTTCCAACGTCCTTGGCTAGCTGGACAATCTGAATTGAAAAAAAAACAGGCTTAGTTAGGCAATGACATTAAGGCGGCCGTGAGCTGTGGACATTTTTCATTGATGCTCCGCTCTTATTAGTCGTAGCGTGATTTTATATAGCGAATAGACTTCGTCGATAAACAGCTATCTAACACTAAAATAAGTTTTCAATTCGAACCCGTAGTTCCTGAGATTAGCGCGAAACTAAAAATTTAAATCACCTTAAACTTGTTATTCATTTAACAAAAGAGGTTTATTTTATAACCTTAATCTTCAGCGATGATTATTCAAATATAATTTAATAATAATTATGTGTTATACAAACACTAATTGTTGAAATGTGGTGAAATATTATAGTTATAGTGATATTACAGTTGTTGAGTTATTGTAGTTGTGGTTGACTATGGTACTCATGCGCTTTAGTGAGTGATTGCTGAGTTTTATAAGAAAAGGGTTCGTTTACACTTCTTATGGAACAGACATTACAATTCTCCATTTATCTACATACCTCATTCTCCTTGTCTGCATTATTGCCTCGCGAGAACTTGTACAGCAATTGGCCAGCAATGTCCGCGTACTCGTTAGATGCTTCTTGCATTTTCTGAAAATACATTAATAATAATAATGCATTGGATTGTTGGATCAAGGGCCTGATTCAGAAGGCTCCTTAGACTCCTCGATATGGCTCGCATTGTGAGTTTCCTCTCTCTGCAGCCCTAACCACAAGTAGCTTGGACCCTACTCCCGACACCGGTGGACCTCTATTTTTATCCGGCTACGGCGAAGCAAAAAAAAAGGAGGGTTTTGATTTTCACCGATACGTATGGTGACTAAGTAATAACAGCCGCACGGGTCGATCCATCAGGTTAGGCTACGTTTTCCGGGGTTGGTCCATGGATGGGTGACCATCTTTACATACCGAGACTCCTCCGTGCCTCGGACGTTAAGCCGTTGGTCCCGGCTGTCATTCGTGGATCTTTGACAGTCGTTACGGGTCGTCAGAAGCCCGAAAGTCTGACAACCAGTCTTACCAAGGGCACAGAAAAAGTACCAAGGGGTATCGTATTATCCAATAACTAGGTTGTGGTTGTGGAGGTCAGATAGGCAGTCGCTCCATGTAAAATATTGGTATCAGCTGCATCCGGTTAGACTGGAAGCCGACCCCAACATATCCAACACGGCTTCTCACTAATGAATGACCTTCAGAATGCTGTTGACGCTCCCACACACTCTACGCATCATGTACGCAATTATTAAATGTATTTATATTTTATATGTATTTTTTATACCATTTTATTTTAAGAAATATTTTAAAATGTAATAAGTTACGAAAGTAAATTGGAAGTAAAGTAAGTAAGTGAGTGAGTGGCCGCCATTAGAAGCTTTGTCTCTGTGGGTGGTTATTCTGTGGCGCGACTTTCGGTCTGAATCGGTTTTTTCTGGTTTAACTGTTATCTTATAAGTTCACTGAATATGATAGTAACAGTTTGTTACTGCCACTGACCTCGTGATTCTGGCTGCCAGTCATGCCGCACACCTTTTTGGTGGCGTTGAAAAGAGTTTTCATCTCGTCCTGTAACTCCTTGCGAGCTTCCGGGTCCTTTGTGCTGGCTAGCATCTGGGCATCTGCAAATTTCAGAAAATCTCAGCCCAGATTGGAAAGGGGAGCAATAAAAAAAACTGGCCAAATGCGTGTCGGACCACGCAGAATGAAGGGTTCCGTAGTTTAAATGAATTTATCCCAAGAACAAGCTTACATTGTAGTTGAAAAACATGTTCTTCCATAAATTCCAACTGTAAATGTAAGTTTGTACTCATAATATTGAGAGATTTACCATGTTACGAAGGGGGATCAAAAAGTAGCGAGAATGAGATAGATTATAATGACTATTGATAACTTAATAATTTATTTTTCTACATAGTCTCCGAGTCACTCTACACACCGAGTCCAGCGCTTTTCCAAGACTACGATCCCTTTCAAAATAAAAGTTTTGTCTTGGTCCTGCAAAAAGCTCTCCACGGCATCCATCACCTCGTTATCGTCTTCGTACCTGTTTCCCCTTAAGTATTCTTTCAATTTGGGGAACAGATAAAAATCGCTAGGCGCCAGATCTAGTGAAAAGGGGGGTGGTCAACCAATTCAGTCTCGTATCACACGTGCCGGGCATCGCACGTATATCGAGTTCTATTGTGCGCGTACACCTACCGTGCAGGTGGGGGCCGTTATTCATAATGGCTTCCAACATTGTGAAATGTGCAAGTTGTAATGTGGTGATCAACGAGGTATTGGCGTTTATTTGTAATAAGCTTGACGTTATGAACGAGCAAAGTATTGGTCAGATTTGTGCTAGTGCTTTCGATGACACTGAGATACTGGTTGCTAAGAACTTATTGTTTGACTGCATATCGACAACAAAACGTAAGAAGATTAGAAAACGACAGGGGAAAACATTAAGGGATATTGACGACATCATCTGCGTGCTCAAGGAGACTGATCCCGAAGATATTCCTACTTTCGTAGCACGAGATCTGCATAAATTGCCGCCGGTACTATTTGACCACGTTGATGTTACCCGCTTACTAAAAGACTTGGTGACAATGAGAGGTGAAATGCAACGAATTCGTGACGAATACGTGACAGTAAAACAGCTTGAGGAACTGGAATTGGAAATTAAAATGCTTAAAAATGCATCGATTGTTAACAATGTTACCCTAAGACGGGGTGTTGGTAGAACTAGATTGTCGAGCTTTGAATGCGAGAGTGGACTCCCAGCATTATCTCCACAGCATAACATCCTACAAACGGAGGGTAGTGTAAAAACACCGTGCGGTATTTATAATGGACGGCCGTTCGAACACAAGTCAGATGATAGTGATCTGAACGTCGCCCCCCCGCTGCCGCCGCCGCCGCCGACACCGTTGGTGAGTCACCCGACTCCGCCTATAGTGCCTGCTAATGTGCTACACACAGCTCCCCCGAATAAAAACCATCGATGTGCTATTGCAAAGAAAAGTTTCTCTGATGTTTTACATGAAGGTGAGTGGAAATCCCAGGAACAGGATGAGAAATGGACCCTTGTTCAAAGAAAAAGGCTTCAGAATCGCTTTGTGGGAAAAACTGGAAAAGCGATGGTTGGTGCTGATTCTAAGTTCAAGGCGGCAGACAGTAAGGTACCTCTTTATATTTATAATGTGTCGAAGGACGCGTCCGTGTGTGACATCATAACCTATGTTAAGAGCAATACTAACATTGACGTACGCTTAGAGAAAATGAACATGAAATCGATGAAAGATTATGATGCATATAAGGTGTATGTCCCTAAGTGTAAACTGGATATATTTTTGACCGATGACTTTTGGCCAGAGGGAGTTATATATCGCCCTTTTGTGGAATTTGGTCGACGCACTGCTTCCGTGGAAAATCGAGGTATATCTAATTGAATACCCACACAAAGTTAATGGTTAACAAAAATACACTCATTAGCTTTAATTGTAAAAATGTCAAAAGATCCGTTGAATGCGTGAGAAAACTTTGCCGCTCGGCGGACATTGTAGCACTACAAGAGACCTGGCTGCTTCCTCACGACTTTCCTTTCCTGGGTGTTATTGACGTCGATTTTTCATACACGGGGAAATCCGCTGTGGATACGTCTGAAGGAGTCCTAACTGGGAGGCCATATGGAGGAGTAGCTCTGCTGTGGAGAAAATCTGCGTTCCCGTCGGTGTCGGTTATACAGTGTCATAGTGTACGTCTCGCGGCGATTAAGGTGAAACTTGACCATGAGCGTACAATTATAGTGTTTTCGGTATACATGCCTACAAACAAAAGTGAAAACCTGCCATTATTTTCGGAGTGTCTCGGTGAAATATGTGCAATAATTGAAAGCAATAATGTGGAATCTGTATTTTTGCTTGGTGATTTCAACTCGCACCCTGGCGGTTTATTTGCGAAAGAATTATTAGATTTCTGTGCGGAGCAATCGTGGTCGTGTGTAGATATGGAGTTGTTGCCGAGTGACTCGCACACGTTCGTGTGCCAGGTGAGCGGTACACAGTCGTGGCTAGACCACTGTTTAATAACAAGCGCCGCGCGATCAGCTATACTGAATGTGTCCGTCATGTATGACACTTACTGGTCAGATCATTATCCTATATCAGTTCAATGTAATTTTAATGTTATTTTACCTAAGCGTATTAATCATAGTAAAGTTTGTAGTCGGGTAAAATGGGGAGAAAGGGATCAAACTCAGATAGAAAAATATTTTGATTATTGTAATTCAAATCTTAGAGACCTAGATTTTCCATCAGAATTTGTTAGATGTGCAGATACATTATGTAATAATCAGGACAATAAGTTGTTATTAAACAAAATGTACCTTGATATCGTTAGTATATTATCTAGGGGCGCGGAACTAAGTTATAGTGTACCTAAACGGAAGTACAATACATACATACCTGGCTGGAACAAATATGTGAGTAGTGCTCACAGGGAGGCTCGACTTTGTTTTCAGATGTGGTTATTACAGGGTAAACCTAAATCCGGGCATATTTATAATGAAATGTGTAAGTCTAGGAAATTATTTAAATCAAAATTAAAATACTGTCAAAACAATGAGGAACAGATCAGAATGGACATTATTGCAAAACATCACACTGATAAGAAATTCAATAAATTTTGGAAGGCAACAAATAAATTAAACCCAGGGTCGAGTCTTCCAGTGAGTGTAGGTGACGCTCATACACCATGCGACATTGCTAGCCTCTTCCAGCGCCATTTCAAAGTGGAGTCGCCGCTTCGGCCGGCGGCGCAGGTGCTTGGTGCTGAGTGTCAGCATGGAGACGTTCGTATCAGCTTTACAGCCAAGGATATAGCTGTCATTATTAAGAAGATGGTGAGAGGTAAGTCTCCAGGTCATGATGACCTTAGCATCGAGCACTTGAAGCACGCTGGTGTACATCTACCGAGGGTACTGGCAATGCTGTTTAATCTGTGCATCAGCCATAATTACTTACCTGATGATCTCATGTACACGGTGGTAGTCCCGATCGTGAAAAAACAAGACGGGTGATGTGTCGGATGTATCTAACTATAGGCCTATCTCGCTCGCTACTGTCATAGCCAAGGTGCTGGACAGGCTGCTTGACAGACAGCTGGAGGAGCACCTTCATATACATGACGCTCAGTTTGGCTTCACGCCTGGTGTGTCGACTGAGAGTGCTATCCTCTGTCTCAAGCAGACTGTACAGTACTACACGGCTAGAAATACTCCTGTTTACGCTTGTTACCTGGACCTCTCGAAAGCGTTTGACTTAGTAAATTATGACATGCTGTGGCACAAGATGCGCAGTGAGACACAGGTGCCGAGTGAGATAGTGTCAGTATTTAGGTATTGGTACAGTCACCAGCGGAACAGTGTGAAATGGGCGGGAGTATATTCCGACGTGTACGGGTTGGATTGCGGTGTGAGGCAGGGGGGGTTGACCTCGGCCCGCTTGTTCAACCTGTATATGAACCAGCTAATTGGCGAGCTCAGCAGTGCTAATGCGGGTTGCTCAATAGGTGGGGTGCCTATTAATAATATCAGCTACGCGGATGATATGGTGCTGTTGAGCCCGTCGGTTGGGGGGTTGCGAAAACTCCTGCGCATTTGTGAGACATACGCTGGGGCTCATGGGCTCAGGTACAACCCTAAAAAGAGTGAGTACATGATTTTCAAAGCTGGTACCAAATGTTACTCTTTTATACCTCCGATCACCCTTTGCGGTGTCAGTCTGAATAGGGTTAACCATTTTAAGTACCTGGGCCACTGGGTCACAGATAACTTGTCTGACAATGAGGACATCGAGCGGGAACGTAGGGCGCTGTCGGTTCGCTGTAACATGTTGGCACGTAGGTTTGCACGCTGTACTGAACAAGTAAAGGTGGCCTTATTTAAAGCCTATTGTCAGTCTTTTTATGCGTGCAGCCTATGGGCCAACTATGTGCAGCGAGTATACAGTGCCTTACGCGTACAGTACAACAATGCGTTTAGGGTGCTGCTGGGGCTGCCGCGGTTTTGCAGCGCTTCAACTATGTTCGCGCAGGCGCAAACTGATGACTTTTATGCTATTATTAGGAAACGGAGCGCCTCGCTGCTAAGTCGCTTCCGATGCAGCACTAACAGTATCCTGAGCGTATTGTCCGAGCGGTGGGACTCGGTGCTGTTGGAGAGGTGGATGCACCTGCATGCCAGTTCGTCACCATTTATTAAATGATTTTTATTTTAGTTTTTAATAGTTTTAGTTTAAGTGATTATTGTTTAATTATAATGGTATTAATGTGGCGTGTATTTTATTCTATTGTTACTAACATAATTTTTAAGTAGGTACCTGTACTAACATAACTATGGATCATTGTGTCTGACATAAATAAATAAATAAATAAAATAAAAATAAATAAATTCGAAGCCAGCTTGCTGAATGGCAGCCATCGCAACTGCCGACCTGTGCGCGGGTGCGTTGTCGTGATGAAACAGCACGCCCCTTCGAAGTTTCCCTCTCCTTTTCTCTTTGATGGCATTACTCCACTTAGGAATTAAAGCTGCATAATATTGGCCTGTAATAGTAGTTCCACGCTCCAGGTAATCAATCAACATATCCCTTCTGAGTCCCAAAATATTGAGGCCATTACCTTGCCAGCCGATGCCACGGCACGAAACTTCTTCGGGGTCGGTGATGATGGCCGTTTCCATTGCGAAGATTGCTGTTTTGTCTCGGGATCAAAATGATGGACCCATGTTTCGTCCATTGTTACGAAACGAGACAAAAAGTTTTCAGAATCTTCTTGAAACTTGTCCAACAATATCTTCGAAATGTCAAGTCGAATTTGTTTCTGACTGTCGGTTAACATTTTCGGCACCCATCTTGCGGAGACTTTTCTCATATTCAAAGATTGTTTCAATATGGATTGAATACTTCCATATGAAATGCCCGTTTCTTGAATTAAGTATCGGATGGTAACTCTTCGATCGCTCAATACAATTTTCTCGACTTTCGCAACATTTTCTTGGGTGACTGACGTCGATGGACGGCCGCAACGATGTTCGTCTTCCGTGCTCGTTCTCCCTACTCGAAATTGAGAAGCCCATCTTGCGACAGTGGAATAAGGCGGAGCAGACTCTCTTAATGTTGCCTCCAAATCGCAATGAATCTCTTGCGTCGTTAACTTTTTTAAACAAAGGTATTTAATAACGGCTCGCACTTCGTTTTTCTCCATTTTCGAGAAAACGTTCCAACACGAAGCAAACAAATGACTACATTCAGAAAAAAACAAAAGAGAATCGAAGATTTTTTTCTTTATTATTATTACAAATATGTATCTGAGCTATGCCTGCCAGTATTTATTTTTTTTCTTACCAAGGAGTATGTCGTTCTCACTACTTTTTGATCCCCCCTCGTATTTTAAGACCACAGACTTCTTGTAGGTTTTCCTGTCTACAGGTAAAGAACTATTTTCTGTATTTTTTTTTCTAAATTTTAGGCTCAGTAGTTTCGGAGATAAGGGGGGAATGGTCAATTTTCGTCTATTTCCTAAAATAACTTTAAAACAGTTTATTTTAAAATTATACAAAAAATATATTTGAGATCCTCACAGTAAGCCCTATCATTTGATACTTCTCACGGTACAATTTGGAAAACATTTTTTTTTTCCATCATCGACCATGTTTGGGTCACAGAAATTTATGTGTACCTCGGTCTATTTGATTCGGAGCAAATTGGCTGTGACAGACAGACACACGAGTGATCCTATAAGTGTTCCGTTTTTCCTTTTGAGGTACGGAACCCTAAAAACCATTACAAAATTCAACTACTGCAAACCACCTGCAAACGCAAAATGACTTGGTTATCTGTAACAAATTACGTACCTCTAGCTAGCTTAGGCATAAGCTCATTGATGGCATTCATAGAATTGATTGCGGCAGAGTAGTCAATGTTATCTGGATCTGTAATAAGAAACTCAATAAATTAGTCATCCATGTTATCAACTAAAACATGCCTTAAAAGCTCTTGGTTCCGAAACCGTTTTTTGCGAGCCCGTCAATAATGATAAAACAATAATACCAGCCTACTACAGTGCAAAGGTCCCTTCCCATACAGAGTAGGCACGAGCATTGATCACCATCACCACATTTGCTCAAGATGGGTTGGCGATTTCAGACTTGTATTAATTTATAAATCCAGCAGGGCTAACATGACACGCGCCACAAATACCTACTCACTCTCTCATCGAAGAGAATATCTATTTCTATCACTTTTCTCGTTTCCTGACATCACTGCCATACATAATACTCGATTCGTTCTGTCAATCTTGATATTTTTCTCTACAACCCCTAACATGGCACCAAAGTAATCTCGAATTTTGACAATTGAACATGAGATAATCTCCAATTCTTCTGTCATTTTATCGTCCTCGATTTTGACGGCGAGAAGGGTCGAAAAAATTAAGACAAAAAAACTCCAAAGTAACATGGCAGTTTGTAATGTACTTATTTTAGTCATTTTATTTTAAAATATATTAATAATAAAAATACTTAGTTTTTAACTGGTATTTATATTGGAACGAAGTTCCTTTCGGCGTAGATGAACATCACTTTCAGTAATAACCAGTCACTTTGCCAATTATGGTGATTCACGAAATCTAGGTAGCTATGGCTGCATGCCAATATCAAACATTCGCAACATAGGTAATTACTAAAATCGCCAGTTAATTTCCCAAGGGTGTTTTATGGTTATAATAGCGAAATTAACTCCAGCTGAATATTTATCTAAACGCCAGCCAGATAAGCCAGCCAGCCAGCCAGGTAAGTGTGGTGATTAACAAAATTTCCAATACCATGGGTTTTATGGTTATGGTTACAATATCAACCTTCGCTTTGTCAAATTGTGATCGTCAACGCATTAGTCATTTGTGGTGATTAGTGAGTATATATACTATGTGCACTAATTTTCATTTCCTTCATTTTGTATTTTAATTTCGGCATGCCAAAGAAAAACATTGAATTTTAATTTTAAAAAAGTCGGTTACACAAAAACTAAACCAAATTATAAGGATCCGTTTCATACAAATTCTGTTCCATTTTTGAATTTATTCGGTAAGCAGTGGCTATTCAGACATCGTGAAATAGGGCCTTATCATGTTAGTTAATTATTATTTTTTTGTTTTCCAGAACTAAAATTAATAAAATAAATCATACCAGAATGAGCCATAAGGTACAGCGCTAAAGCTGCATTGAGCTTGCCCATCCTATCCTCCAGAGCTTTCTCCAGCTTCCGCTTTTGTTCCTCGTCCAGCTTAGGTCCAGTGTACTCCTGGATAATCAATATACAGCATTGTACTCAAGAAATTATGAAGTTTAACAGGTGGCCAAAAGTTCCTAAGAAATCAAAACAATTGAAAGCCATGAGTGAATCATTTTCTCAATAAATGTGATGCCGTCAAGAAAATTTTGCAAAAAGGATTAATTAACTAAAATCATAGATTAATTTTAAAAAAAATCATTATTTTTTGTTCTTTTCGCTTTATTCAGATGGAATACCAATTCAGTCTGTAAGGGCCAGCCCTTACATTTGTAATGAAAATGTTAATAAAATAAATGTTATTGTTCAAGAAAGGATTTATGAAAATTCACCAAATTAATGTATAAGAAAATAATAAAAATGTTAGAAAAATATTAGAAAACGTTCGATGTTGCGTGAGCTCGATACGAAACCGAAGACTGACTTACTTGCGTACGTGACGATACTATATTTTATTAATTAACAATATTTGCAGTATTTTTAACTAGGCCAAAGTACAATGTGCGTTGCTGACCGTACGCAACAGACGCACAGAAAGTTTCATCACTCTATTGAATTAGGCAGTATGCAGTGGCGCTAGTTTGGTATTTTTGTCATTTCATGTATTTAAGTGAACCTCAAATAATTCTCATTTTGCTTTCCTAACAATATTATTGAACACTCTAGCTAGTACAATGAATGCTCTTTTTGTGAACCTCTAATAATTCCTATTTTGGGATCCTATAAATACTAAACAGTCAAGTAATTGCGACCCAGTTGGATGTATGCGTGGTGGGTCGCAGTTCTAACCTAACCGCGATTTGGTCGGGGTGCCTTTAAATTGCGCGTTCACCGGGTCGGAATCGGTCCGTCCGCACCGTACGGAGCGTCCGGATATAAAATGTCGATAGGGTGCGTCCACTGCATTCGGATGTTGCAATGGCAATATCAACCACTTTTAGGGATTTCTCCCATTTTTAGGGTAAAATTACCAATATTATGCATGGCTTTTATTTATTATATTTTGACAGGGTAGTACATATAGCAGCGCCGAGCGGCACGTATGCGCACCTCGCCTGCCTCGAGCGGGCGGCCGTCTGGCGCGCGCTGACTTGTCTGCCGCCTAAGCGCTCAGTGGGTCCGGACGGTATTCCGCCCTTCATTTTGAGAGATTGCCGCATGGTATTAATAGAACCTTTGCTGCACATATTTAATGTTTGTTTGTTGGTGGCACACTTTCCTAGTCGTTGGAAACTTACGCGGGTGGTACCTATACCGAAAGGCCGAGGTGGTACGGATGTCAGTGACTTCAGGCCAATTGCGGTACTGAGCGCGCCAGCCAAGGTATTCGAGATGGCTGTTCACAATTGCCTTTATGCACAGATAGGCCCTCATTTGTCGGATACGCAGCACGGTTTCCGTCCTGGACGCGGTACGACGGGGAACTTGCTACACCAGATGACACAGTTGGTACCAGCTGTTGACGCTGGGCTTCAGGTCGACGTGGCCTATCTTGACTTTAAGAAGGCGTTCGACTCAGTCGACCACGACATACTCTTGTCAAGGCTGGCAGGTATGGGCTGCACGTTTCATAGTGTAAAGTTCTTCGCCAGTTATCTTCGAGATAGGCGTCAGTATGTGGACTGTGGCGGACACTTCTCAGAGCCCTACTACACCAGATCGGGCATCAGTCAGGGTACAAATCTGGGACCTTTATTATTTATTATTGTGGTAAATGATTTACCAAAGGTAGTCAGGTCAACATGCCTGCTATTTGCTGACGACCTTAAGTTGTCTACAGTCATAAAAGACACTGCGGATCATGACATGCTGCAGCACGACTTGGATAGGGTCACTGAGTGGAGTCACCGCAATAAGCTATACTTTAATGTATCAAAGTGCTCGGTGCTTTCATTCACACGTACACGAAGCCCACAACACCACCAGTACATCATGGACGGGGAGCCGCTGCAGCGTGTCATGGAGGTTAAGGATTTAGGCATTCACTTCACCAGTGATCTACAGTTTCGCAAACACATATTACACGTTTGTAAAAAGGCGTACAGGAATCTGGGATTTGTGCTGCGTCAGGCAAATGACTTCACGAACATCAGTGCATTGAGGGCTTTGTATGAGGCTCTTGTGAGGAGTCATCTGGAGTATAATGCGGCCATCTGGAGCCCTAGTGAAATTAAATACAAAAATATGCTCGAACGGATACAGAACAAATTCATTAGATTTATTTATTTAAAGCTGTATGGGATATACCCGGGATACCCGTTACTGTATCCTACCTTGTTCTGTCTAGGCATGGTGGGCTACTACAAATTAGAAATCAGGCGTGAAGTGGCACTGGCAACGTATCTTTTCAAAGTTTTAAGGGGTAGTATACAAAACTCGGGTATACTATCAGAAATAGGGTTTAATTTACCGGATATGTACGTGGCGCGGCGGCGCAAGCCGCGGCTGCTGGTGGTACCGCGTGCGCGCACCAACTTGCTGGGGCGCGCACCGCTGACTCGCGCGCTGCGCACTCTCAACACGGTGGCGGAGGCCATCGACATATTCACCTGTGCACTGGGTGAGTTCACAAGGGCCACGTACTGTGTATGTGTAGCATGTAAGGTATAGATACCTAGTTAAGTAAAATTTTATTTTAAGTTACTTTGTCACATTAGATTTATTGATATCTGTAATGGCAAAGGAAACGTGTGTGATAAATAAATAAATATAAATATGTACTTAGAGTTGTCTGCATTGTGACACGACAGGTCGCGGAACAATAGCGATTAAATATTTTTAAGTGTTTTATTAGTGCCGGTTTCCTAATCCGTAGTTAACTCAGCCAATAGTTAAAATAGTAAGTAATGGTTTAATTTTGGCAAAATGTGGACTAAATTTCACCATTAGTTAATATTTATAACTATTGGTTGAGCTACGGATCAAGAAAGCGACACTTAAAAAGCAATCTTACTTCTTTCAAAAGAATAACTCGTTTGAAAGTTTGTTTGTTATTCAATTCAATTTATGTATCAATGTGCATAAACACGTAAAAATTGACAGTTGCAATTGATCGTTTCGGGGAGCCTGAAAGCGTGTGCGTGGTAACACTGGGCGCGTTCACTGCGGATGATATCATCAGCATAAATACCGGTCTCTGTCGCAGATTCGCCGATCCAGTGCACGCAGTACCATAGTAATAAATACAATGCAACAAATCCGTACGGGCCGACGACGACGCTCCGATTCCGTCCCGGTAGACGCGAAACTTTAGAAGCCTAAAAAGTTTGTAGGGGTTCATTAATTTTAAATAGCGTACGTACAGCATCAGCAGCGCAATAAGTTTTTAAAGGATCAGTTAAATATTTCCCTTTTTAGGGTTCCGTAGTCAACAAAATAGCTTAGTTTACAAAATCTTATATCTATTAAATGCATACAAATCTGAAACATACAGCGGCGACGTGAACTTAGATATAATGGCTAATTTACTAATCAATTTTAGTCTTCATAATAACTTTAGTAAGTTTTAATAACTAATAATACCTTGATTTAACCGATTTAACCACACAATGGTGGGTGACATGTAAAATTATTATACAACGTCTAACAACATTCTGCTACACGTTGCTTAATAATTCACTTATTTAATTTGTGGAATTTCAAATAATTTTCGTTAATCAAAATAATTCAGTCAAAATTTTAAGTTAAGAGATCATCTTCCCAGTTGCTCCAAAGCCAAAAAGAAATAACCTGCTCACTTTGTCACTTTCTAAATAGGTATGTGACTTCAGATGTTTTAAAGTCTGAGACTTCAGGTCAATGATATTACATTAAATATTATATTTAATATAATGTCAATAATATTACCTATATTAAATATAATATCATTGCTTCGGGTAGAATATGTTTCTACAAGGAACCCTTATAGTTTCGCTATGTCCGTCCGTCCCTCAGCTTAGCTCAGAGACTCTTAGTACTAGAAAGCTATAATTTGGCATGGATATACATACTCGTATTCATCATGCCAACAAAGTGGTAAAATAAAATCATGAAAAAAATTTTTTTTTAGGATTTTTCTGTACACGTAAAATGGGGATGTTTTTTTTCTCGTCTACCCCATGGTGAGGGGTGTTGTTAAAATATTTTTTCAATTTAGGGATCCGATTCTGAAATATTAAGCTTTAAAGTGCTAATTTTTGTTAGAGTCAAGTGTCCCCCTCCCCCCTGCCAGCTATACGGTTAGTTTTGGATGGGTTAAAAAAATCACGGTAGTATAACGAAGTTAAAAGGAAAACTGTCACAGCTAAGTAGGCTTCTCAAGTTTATGAGTAATAGTCAAATATTCATGAAACAACAAAAAGACCTCTTTTTAGTCAGCATTATTGTGCAACTACGGAACCCTATTACTGCGCGGGGCCCGACACGCACTTGGCCGCTTTTGATCACTATTTACTACACAAATCTAAAAAAGTTTTGCACCATTTATACGAAATGTAGTTTCTTGTTTAACAAAAAAAGAGTTTAAGACGTATACAGTCCAGAAAGTTATGAGGGTATACAAAAGAACACCCTCAACTGCTGCTGATAACTTAACAAACACTTGACTCAAATGTTGGTTATCGCGAGTTATTTTGTTTACCTTGCACTGGTCGCATTATAAATGGTGCAAAACTTTTTTTGATTAGTGTATTTAGGCTACATTGGTGGCATCGGCGATAAGATTTTATGATTTCAGTCTTCTTTATTACACCTGCTGGTTTTCTGAGCTGGTAATAAAACCGTCTTAGCCGATATCATATACTAATTTATAAACCCAAAACCCCAGGGGGGGGGGGGGGGGGATTAGTTGTTAATCCCATATGTTCATATGTTAAAAGACTTACCCATCACCGAATTTAAAAAACAGTTAACAAAATTGTTGTTAGGCAAATGTTACTACTCGCTTAAAGATTTTTTTGATGATAATAGTTTCTGCTAATTGGATTCTTGATATAAAATTATAATTATTTTTATGACATTTCTATAGTAGATAAGTGCCTAATTCCAAATTATATGTGTGGTAATATTTTATTTTTTATTATTAGTTTTAGCAATAACAGTGTAATTTTTTTATTTTTTATATATATATTTTTTTTAATACGACGATATGATGATTATTTTATGCTTTAAGTAAGCGAAAAATGTTAAATGTAATTCTAAGTCATTATGTTGTCTCAATTGTATAGAAATGTTATTTAAATGTTAACGTAGCAATTAAGCAATGATTAAATTAATTAAGTAATTTTGATTGCCGTAAGGCAAAATGTATCGGGACTCTCCATAAATTTACACCATATTTGTTACCTACATTATTGGCAAATAAATGATTTCTATTTCTATTTCTAACTACTGATGATGATTTTTTTTCCATCGGATGATGGTTTTTGACGTTTATATATATATTATATAAGCTTATATACCTATTATACAGGGTGTTTGGTGCATCGTTTGCCAAATTGAATTGGCCGAAAGAAGAGGTCATTTGCTATCGCTTCAGGCTCAAGTACTCATTTTTGGCCACACCGGTTTTTTTATTACAACTTTCTAATTTTTATTTTGAAAAAATCCAAAACTCAGCATTAAAGCTTAAATTAAAAAAAAGTTTTAAGTGTAGTCGTCAAATTTCATTTTTATTTACATATGTACTGTTGTATGGCTCTATCAAATTTAAAATTACTTGCCAGTTACATCTAGTTTTTTTTTAATAAATCACAAAGTTTTTGGAAAAATAAAAAATGAACTTAAAACTCAACTTTAAATAGCTATAAAAAAAAAACTAAAAGCGATCGGGATCTTCGAATTATTTTAAAAAGTTCTCTAGTCTATCCCCTTTCCAACGGTATGCAATGTGTTTAAAAAATGTTTCAGTAAGTTCACTAATACGCTAAGTTTGTGTATCGGGACGCACCATCAAACTATTGCATATTCGGGATAAATAAGTGTTTTCGCGTAAACAATACATACGAAGCAGGTAAAGCCTGCTATCTCCCTCCTACACAGTAGAATTCATTATCTGTCTCTTTTTGTTATTGGGTTGGCCGCAAATTGGTTAAGTTTGTTAGTCGTTATTTGACTGTCTCTGAAAACATACGTAGTATCCCCTAAGTAGTCTGTGCTGAAAACTAACCCCTTGTTGTTGTTGTGTTATTTTCTGTTACTGTTATTTTCTGTTACTGTTAATTTCTGTTACTGTTATCTTTTCATTGAGTTTTGTGGGTGTTTGTGTTAACTTTCGTGATTTTTTTTGTGTTACAATATGGCTACATTCTCTAATGAAGAATACGCTGATATTTTGATGGCTTATGGAAGAGCCGATGCTGTTGCTCGCGAAGCACAAAGAATTTATCAGGAACGCTTTCCCAATAGACGATTGCCTTCCCGCCATACTTTCCAGAACACTTATCGACGCTTACGTGAGACTGGTAATTTGACTGCTAGTGAACCAAGAGGGATTGTAGTGCGTCATAATGTTGACGTAGATGAACAGATTCTGGCACTGTTTGAAGAAGATCCCACTAGAAGCATAAGAAATGTAGCTGCATTACTGGGAATTTCGATCTGGAAAGTATGGCGAGTACTTCGCCAAAATAACAAACATGCTTTCCATTACACTCCGGTGCAAGGTACGTAATTTTTAAATTAATAGACTCACAACCGTAGGCGCTAACGTAGATTGCGAACCCTTTCTAGCTTTACCGCGTACCCGACGCAGCAGCAGGTAGCGGCTTTGACGTCACTCTGCCAGATGTCATAAACCTTCAGCGGTCAGGCCATTGTCTTTTACATTGTACTGCCCGTACTTTTTACAAACAATAAAAAAAAATCTTGCGAGAAAGTAATGCATTCTTACGCGTATTTTATTTGTCTCGAGAATCAAGACTTTGATAACCGTGTCCAGTTTTGTCGTTTTTTACTGCATTCAGACGTGGATAATCCGGTCTTTTTAAAAAGAATTCTGTGGACGGATGAGTCCAAATTTACTAAAGAGGGAATCCTCAATTTACATAACTTACACCACTGGACAGCAAAAGATCAAAACCCACGCGTAAAACGACAAAGGTCATTCCAGAGACGATTTAGTGTGAACGTTTGGGCAGGAGTCATTGCAAATCATGTAATTGGACCACACTACTTACCTGACAACCTGAACGGGGATAATTACTTAGAATTTCTGCAAACAGAGTTGCCCTTATTATTAGCTGATTTGCCAATTTTCAGTGAAGACAGGTCTTTTGTTTTCCAACATGACGGTTGTCCCGCTCATTGGAGAATAACCGTCAGGGAGTACTTGAATGATGCATTCCCGGACTCATGGATTGGGAGGGATGGCCCTATTCCTTGGCCTCCACGTTCTCCAGACTTAACTCCGTTGGATTTTTACGTCTGGGGACGGGCCAAAGAACTCGTCTACGCCACGGAAGTTGAGACAAGAGATGATTTAGTCCAACGCATTGAGGCGGCTTTCATGACGATCAAAGCAGAAATGCGTTTACGCACCACTACAGTTGAGATAAGACGAAGATGTCGCGCGTGCATACGCAATAGTGGTAGACAGTTTGAACAAGACTTGTAAGATTAGTATGTAATTAAATTACTTATTAATAAATGATTATTTTTGTAATAATGTATTTTTTTTTCAATTTCGAGGAAAGTTCCCTATGTAAGAACGAGATAAGAGACTACGTAAGACGTGAGATAACAGTATCTATCTACTAATAGCATGTAATTTATGCGAAAACTAGTGTTTTAAACGTAATATCCAATATCAGCCTGATGTGTCTCGACTACACATTTAGCTAATTATTAAAGATATTAAAAGAGTTTTTTAACACATTACATACCGTTGGAAAGGGGACAGACTAGAGAACTTTTTAAAATAATTCGAAGATCCTGATCGCTTTTATTTTTTTTTTTATAGCTATTTAAAGTTGAGTTTTAAGTTCATTTTTTATTTTTCCAAAAACTTTGTGATTTATTAAAAAAAAACTAGATGTTACTTGCAAGTAATTTTAAATTTGATAGAGCCATACAACAGTACATATGTAAATAAAAATGAAATTTGAAGACTACACTTAAAACTTTTTTTTAATTTAAGCTTTAATGCTGAGTTTTGGATTTTTTCAAAATAAAAATTAGAAAGTTGTAATAAAAAAACCGGTGTGGCCAAAAATGAGTACTTGAGCCTGAAGCGATAGCAAATGACCTCTTCTTTCGGCCAATTCAATTTGGCAAACGATGCACCAAACACCCTGTATAAAGGATTTTTCCTTATGCACACATGGGGTGCAGTCGACACGTCAGAGGTTAACGCTAAAAGCTAATGTTACCTCCTGAAGGCCTTGTGCAGCTGTGTCGACTGAATGCAGTGCTGTGGTAGCGGCCGCTACGAAGGAGGCTCGTCTGATCGTCTGCTCCGTCTTCTCACCATCTCTGAAGCTCTTGCGAGAACGCTGTAATATCTCATAGCATTATGCCTATATTCAAATGGGTAGGTTATGATTTATAACAGATTCACCCAAGGCCAATGTGATAGGCGATGAGCCTATGGTCATAATTCCAAAAAAATACAAATCGATCATATTTTATATACTTAAAGTATTACAAAATTAACTCTACAAACTTTAAGGAGTGGTTTAGACCATCGAACTGAATAACTTTTACTATGGTACAAACTATGAAATCGCGACAAACAAATCAGCTGTTCCGTACATTTTGATGAGTTAGGTATGCGAAAATAAATGTAGGCAACAGCTGATTTTTTTTCGCATTTTTCGATTTCAATGTTGGTCCCATAATAAAAGTTATTCAGTTCGATGGTCTAAAGCACTCCTTAAAGTTTGCAGAGTTATTTTTTTAACATCTTATAATTTATAAAATCAACGTCCAAGTTTGATTACAATAAAACGTCGGCATTCGTTGTCCTCAGGCTCGCTTTTAACCACGATCTTTTCTTATAGTTAGCCTTTTCCCAACTATGTTGCAACTGAATACCAGTATTTTACTTGGAGCGACTGCCTATCTGACCTCCACAACCCAGTTACTGGGCAACACTAAGGCCCACTTGCACCACAAACCACTACAGTATTTTTATCTTACGAAGCGGCGCGCGCTTTACTTGTGTTTACCAAGAGTACAAACACGCTGTGAATGTGTGTGTAAGCGCAGCAGCCAACGACCATATAACACCAGCTATCGCTACCGTCCGAGGCAATGGCGAAGTCGGAAGTGTGTGTGTGATTGTGAGTGTGTGTGTTATGTGCTGACGCTACTCGTCTTCACGCACACATTGACAGCGTTTTATTTACAGTCAGCGTCAATAATATCGGGACGAACAGACTGTTCAAAATGATCTAAACATTCTGACAAGAACTTTATCGAATTGAGATAAAGTTTAATTTTCTTATTCTTGAGATAATTTTGAACAGTATGCTCGTCCCGATATTTTTGACGCTGACTGGACACTTGGTGAACTCAAGTAAAGCGCGTGTCGCTTCGTGAGATAAAAATACTATACATAAATGCATTTAGCGTTAAACGAATTTAAAACATCGTTCTATTTCTGTCAATCATTTGAAAATGAAAGAGAGAGAAAGACTGCTGTCTTAAAGAAGTATCTATAGCTTTAAATGGACTCTGTGATTTGCGGTGCAAATTGGTCTAAGAATCTGTCAGTTAGCGTTGGCAAAATACGTTTACATTATGAAAGTATCTGGTATTTCATACCCTGAGGAGTTCACTGCGTCTTCTGGTCTTGGGGTCTATCGAGAAGTACATCTGAGTGGTCAAGTCGGCTATGCTCTCTGCAGCATCCTTCGCGTCGTTGGGATTCTAGCAAAGAAATAGGTACAGGTATAACAATTTTCTCCACGGGACCAACATCCTAATCGGGAAAAAATTATCAGCCGTCAGATTTGTGTCGAGTAGTGAAGCTTTGTACGGGACGGCTGATCATTTTTTCTCGATTATAATGTTGGTCCCATGGAGAAAGTTGTTCAGTTTGATGGTCTGTACCACACCTTTAAATTTGACCACACCTTTAAATTTGACCACACCTTTCTGACACACCCTGTATAAAGTACACCCTGTTTAAAGTTAGTGGGGTCCAGAGATATTCTAAGAAAAGTGATTTTAAATGTTTCCAAACCCTTGTTTCTAATTGATGTTATTACTACTTAAATAAATATCAACTTTATGCAAAAGTAAACTATGTTGATTTCAAAATTATTAGTACTATTTGAAAAAGTCGCAAAAAAAAAGTGTTTTAAGTTGCACAAACTAAGTAAACTTCATTAGAGTTTTTTTTTCCAAAAACACATATTTGTCTACTTGTTTGGAAACGTAGCAGGAAATTCGCGCCAAAGACTGTTCCACGAAAGACACTTGCGCGAACCCACTTGCGCGAAAAGACATTTCCGCGAATGGACTTTTACGCGAATGAACTTTTGCGCAAAAGAATTCTTGCGCGAAAGTTGAATGAATGATGAATTTTCAAAAATCCTTCTTTAAACTTCGTTTACACAGTGCAAGTTTCTGAAACGTTCAAGAGGAATAATCGCATGCCTATAGCAAGTCCAATTTTATTGCCATTCAAGAATTGCATGCAAGTCTTGTGTTTACACGCGTGCGATTCCATAAAAGGAATGGCATAAAATAATAAGTTTTGCCATTCAATAAAATCGCATGCGACTTAATTGTAGGTAAGACGTGTGCCACAAGCAATAAACTTGCACCGTGTAAATGGAACTTTAGTGCTCACTTTCGCTCTTGTGCAAAATTTCATGTTTTTAAACCCAGCTGTTTAGGCTCTGCGTTATCTGTCAGTGAATATAAGATTTTTATTAAATACATATTTTGGATTTTGTAATATCGCACCTACGGTGCAAAAACGTCACTTCTGCAATTTTTGTCAAAATTGATCTGAGTATGAGAAAAAGTAGCTGATGTACCCCTTTACCTGGTGAGTAATTGTCATTTGTGTAGTGCGTATACTTTCCGCGTGAGGGCAGTTGTGTCGTTATTGTTTTGGCGCGAATCAAGCCGCCACTAGGAGAAACAACGTTTCATTGGCCAGTTGCGCGCGGCCTCCCGCACGAGTAGCAGTCTCTTGGAGCTACAACGCCACTAAGGTAATAGTGACAATTTATTTTTATGTTTTTGGAGCAATAACGACACATAAGTTAGTTGTGATATTTGTTTATTGAAATAACAATGACACTTATGTACGCAGTGACATTGTTTCCCCAACTCTTAAATTGTATTTTGTAAAGCTTACGTTCGATTAACAATTGTGACAATGTTTCTCCAGTTTATTAAGGTGTAATGTTTTTATTTTGTACAAAAAAAATACCTAATACTACTAATGACGTTATTGTTTTAAGATGATTTTTATTTCATATAGAAAAATTATTTTGACGAGGTGTGTTATTCCTATTTGGATATCTATGTAATTATTTAGTGGTCATTATAATTACAACAGGCCACATGTAATATCAATATTTTAATTGGTCGATTGTTTGTTTTATCAAAATCGATTCGGGCGTTTCAAAGTTATCAGCTCTTTTCTCGAATAATTTAAAGGATTTCGGTTATACTCTGGAACTTTTAAAATATAAGCTATTGTTTTACGCGTTGAGGGTTTTTAAATTTCATCAAAATTGTCTTGTTATAACACTTTTTGTTAGTTTGTTATTATGTAGGTATTTCGTTTTATTTCAGGCCTTAAAATGAACCAACGCAGCAAAAACCTTGTGCAACTTGCACTTTCAAGCGGTAGTCAAAATTCTGTTGAAGTGCAAGCTTTAGCGAGCAATGTTACAAGGATCGAGCAACACACGCAACATTCAGAACCAAACAATACAGTGTCTCATCCTACAAACTCCGCGAATCAAGCAGTACCAGTAAACCCAGATGAACCAACAACAACTAATTCAGAGCAGGATAATACGAATTTAGAGAATCCCAGTAACACTCCTTCTACTCTAGTTGACACTAATGAATCAAATGAACGAGATGATATTGACTTCCCAACAGGCGATTTCTCCGGCACTGATTCCGGTGATGAATACAGGCCTGGCGTCCGTGCAAGGTCATCTTCATCCAGTAGCTCCAGTAGTAGTTCCAGTGGCAGCTCAAGTAGCAGTTCCAGTGGTTCTGCTGCTGAAAATAATAATTCTAATAACGAGAGTCTTGTTCACGAGCCTAACCAACCTGCGCAACCTATAACTAAACCACGAGGCAAAAAGCGAACTCGTAATCCAACAACCTGGAAAACGAACGTTGCTAAGCGATTGAAAAATTCTGGTCAAGCTTATACCTCAGTAAAAACTAAAAAATTAGTTCAAGGTAAAACAATGAGACCTACATGTACATCTAAATGTCGATTGACTTGTGCTTCAAAATTTACTGAAGAAGAGGACAGAAATATTTGAGTCTTACTGGAAGTTGGAAAGTGTAGAAAGGCAACGAAATTTTTTGAATGCTTGTACAAGAACACTAAAATGTGCTTACCGCCGCATAAAGACCAACAAAATGTACGACCGAAAAGAAAACACTGCATATTACTTGATTAATAACAATAAAGATATCCGTGTGTGTAAAACTTTTCTGATCAACATTTTGGGTATCACACAACGGATTATACGTACTGTTATCGATGGCAAGGCACAAAATGATGGTTTTATTCCAGTTGACAGACGAGGAAAACACGGCAAACAATGCAAATTGCAACCTGAAGTCATACAAGCAGTAAGGGATCATATCGAATCAATTCCAAGGGTAGAAAGTCATTACCTCAGGGCTAGTACTAGCAGAGAATTCATTGATGGAGGTTTGACAGTCGCAGAATTGCACAGAAATTATTCCGAAATTCAGGAGCAACAAAACAAGCCTACTGTAAACTACGATGCCTACTCACGGATTTTCAACCAAGACTTACTAAACTAGACTAATATTGGATTCTTCAAACCCAAAAAAGATCGGTGTGATGAGTGTGAAGCATACGAAAATGCCCCAGATGAAGAAAAGAATAGATTACGTGCCAAATTCAGGTTACATCAGGAAGAAAAAACCTTAAGTAGACTTGAAAAAGACAGGGACATGAAAAAGTGTCGTGAACCTGACACCAACACGATTGTTTTCACCTATGACTTACAAGCAGTGTTACCCTGTCCTGTTGGCAAATCAAGCTCTTTTTTCTACAAATCGAGACTTAATTGTTATAATTTAACAATATCAGATGCAAGCAAGCAAGAAACAACCTGTTATTTTTGGCACGAAGGCTTGGGCAATAGAGGAGCCATGGAAATAGGATCGTGTGTGTATAAATACCTGGAACAGAGTGCACTTGAAAATCCTGGCAGCGATATAATTATTTATTCGGATAACTGCTGTGGCCAACAAAAGAACAGGTTCGTGTTTGCGATGTACTTTTATGCTGTCAGTAAGTTTAATATAAATTCCATTCTACATAACTTTTTAATTCGAGGTCACACGCAGAATGAAGGCGATGTAGCGCATTCGGTTATTGAAAAAGCGGTAACAAGAGCTAAAAATGCCGGATCTATTTATGTGCCCGATCAATACATATCCCTGATTCGTGGGGCGAAAAAGACTGGTAAACCATTTGTTGTAAAAGAAATGAATTACGATGATTTCTTTGATTTGAAGTCTCTTGAGGAAAACATAAACTTCAATGTGGGAAAAAATTTAAACGGAGATGTAATCAAAACCGGTGACATTAAAAGCATTAAATTTACAAAGAATTGTGAAAATTACCAATATCGAACCACTTACAAAACGGAAAATTGGGAAGAAGCAAAAGCCATAATTCAACCAAGAGGAAAACAATTACGTGGAAATAGAGGCAACTCTCGTAGAATAGACGAAATTCCATTGAAGTACGCTTACACTTCAAAAATACCAATTAAAGAACGCAAAAAGCGAGATTTATTACAATTAGTGGAGGCAAATATAGTGCCAAGGTATTATGAAAGTTTTTACAATGATCTCATTTAATTTTTTATATTTTTATACTCTATAAAGCCACATTTCCACTTGCAGGAAACAAGTTTATTGAAACCGCAGACATGTTATTTTCCTGGAAATGTTGCAATTATTTTAAGTTTTTTTATTATTTAAAAGTGTTTACCAAATAAGTACGTGAACATTATGATGATTAGAGATAAGTAAAATAATTTGTATTTGTTTGTTTCTGTTGATTATTGCGTAAAACGACAAATCAGTCTTTGGTTTTTAAATAACACAATTATTTAAATACCAAAGACTGATTTGTCGCATTAATATTAAGAAGATAACTGTGATCAAAAGTCTGAGTAGGTACCTACTTATTATTAAGTAGTAGAAATTGTTATAATTATTTTTAATTTCCTGAATAAAACTTTAAAAAAGTATGTTTTCGTATTTTCATTGTTATGACACAATTGCCCGGTTAATTGTTTTCTAGTGCCACAACGTCACTACTGGGAGGGTTGTAAATTTTAAACGTTTATATTTTTTTATTACAAAATTGTGAGATGTTTGCTTTTACTTTAATATGAAGTTCAAAGTTGTAGTTTAAATATTACCAGTTCATTTCTTTAATAAAGAAGAACTATACATTATAAGAGGATGTCGAATTTTCAAACGCTTCTCCTGAAAAATTACATCATTTGCATAAGTGACGTTTTTGCAGCGTAGGTGCGATATAACATACGACTTTGCCCGGCTCGACAGATCCAGCTAGTTTGTTCATGAAGTTGTTCAGGTCTTCTAACTCATCTAGGAGCATCTTCTTTGCGTCGTCTATGTTTTGCTTATCTGCTGTCTCTTTCACACCTAGTAAAAATAATAATTTTTTGTTTATAATCATGACGATTTACGTAGCAAAGTACAGTCAGAACCCAAAGTGAATGAAAAAGAAAAATAAATTTGGAACTGATTCAAGGCAAAAAACATTACAAACTCATGACTGTAATGAATGAATGATGAGTGAATGAAATTGTATTGTCAGACACAGGATCCATAGTGATGCTAGTAAGACTTCAAATCAAATGCTGAAAAAGCATTGTTTTTATTTTTAATGTCAATTTAAATATTAAATGAATGTAACGATTAGACAATATCATTCTTTGGAAACCGTACAAGAAGACAACTGCAATTTTTGCGAAATACCTAGACTGTTTTGCCTATATGAATAGGGTGTTAAATCTAAACTCTATAAAGAGTGTAAAAGCTTAAAAAATTGCCAAGTTATAAACGTTTTAATAACTGCTAGACAAAGACGACACTATCTCAGAAGTGACGTCACGACTGTGTAACTGCATACTAGCGCCGTACATTGTTGGTACCGCGCGACAAGGACGGAAATAATGCCTTCGAAAAACTTTTTTTTTAAGCTTCTCCACTTTGCCTTGGATTTTTTCGATTATTTAGTATGCCTTCTTTGACATTTCATTAAAAAACATTTCTAATAGTCGTCATCCCTATTGTGTGGGGAACAATAATTGGTCCCCACACAATAGGGATGATAACATCACATCTAACATCATAATATTGCGAACTATTCACAAGGGGATGTTACAAAAGAATGGTTGTTGTTTATTGTTGTGTTGATGTGTTGTTGTTGTTGACCTCAAACGACTTACCTTGCTGGACTACTGGGAAATCTTCCTGCATAGTCCGCACGATCTGTTGAGCGTCCTTCACATGGGTTTCCGTGGGATCTGGACAAAACGAAAAAAATACCATTAAGTAGACACTAGTCGGTGTTGCAATTACTACCCTGCTCTATTACAGTTCACAGTCCGGCCGTACAGGGAATGCGTTCCTTGTTTGACAACTGTGAGTTGAGAATTTCTAGTTGTAATAAGAATCAAATTCGCAAAACACATATTATTATTCGTTAGTATGAAACTGACAGGTGTCAAGAAGCATTCTCTCAACGGCCGGACTGTACCTACCTGATGGTGTTTTATAATTTTCACTACTTTTTTCTTACCTACTTTCTTTTAAGTTACTTTTTTCTAAGAGATAATTTATTTATAACAAAAATAGTTGTGTTTTACAGCTTTTATACCGGATGACTTTTTTTACCGTCTTGAAAAAAATAGGGTAGGTATATTAGGTGAACGGAGTAGAAGCGTATGGCATAGTACCTAGTTTTTTTTTTTTAATAGCTTAGTCAGAAAAAATATCTAAGTATCAATAAATACTACAAATTCGTTGTAAACTTTTCATTTTAGACCAATAAAAACATAAATTTTGAAGAAAAATAATAAATCCTTTAAAAATATCGAAATTCAAATCATATGCAACCTGCATTATGATTTGAATTTTGATTTTTTTTAATTTAAAAAAAAAAACTAGATATGCCATAGGCTTCTACTCCGTTCACCGAATATACAGTCATCCAGTATAGAAAATATTATGGCAAACTGCCATATTTATTCTTCAGCTAAGTTATCCGACTATTGAAAAACCAGCCTTGAGTGGTCTGGCTTTGTATAATCACCTGTGAGTAGTCCGACTATCTTAACAGAGTTTGAGTTCATTCTGTTCAGTTTTTTTATGCAATCCTTTGACATGTCGCCGCGGAGAGGCATCTCACCTTTCTGCAAGGAAATTAAAGTCAGTTAAATGTCGGACGAAAAGGGCTATTGATGATGGTAACGTTGCCTTAGAATACTTATAAAGAATAATCATAATTAAGGCAGATATGCATCAAGCCTATATTATTACTTATGTACAGTCAACAAAGTCTGACAACCAGTCTTACCAAGGGGTATCGTATTACCCAGTAACTGGGTTATGGAGGTCAGATAGGCAGTCGCTCCATGTAAAATACTGGTATACAGCTGCATCCGGTTAGACTGGAAGCCGACCCCAACATAGTTGGGAAAAGGCTAAGCAGATGATGATGATGATGTACAGTCAACAAAAGAGATACCTAGGCAGGGTAGAGTAACATATTTGTATGTGAATTGTTTCATGTTCAATTTTATATATATTACTTTGTTCTTTAGTAAGCAATTCACATACAAATATATTAGTATACCCTTGACTGTAACAATAATAAAGCTGAATAGTTTTTTGTTTGAACGCGCTAATCTCTGGAAATGCCAGTCGGATTTCAAAAAATCCTTTTGCATTTGATAGCCCAACTCTTAAGGAAGGTTATAGGCTATTTAACATCACGCTAGGACACTTAGGAGCCGAGCAAAAAGAAAAAGTCACAAAGAACGCTAAGCGAAAACGAAGTTATAGTGTGGGTGGGCGATGCGATGCGACGGGTAGAGTCTGGTGATAAAAAAATCCATGTACTTAATATAACTACAAGAAATTTCACGCTGACGAAGGAAGTCGCGGGCAGAAGCTAGTATTGTAATAAATTATGAACTCTGCCAAACAGAGCCCAAAGCGCAATATTGAATTTTACAATAATGACATAAGGTTGATTATTGAAAAGAAAGCATTAAAGATCAGGACTTTAAGAATATTTACCAATGCTTGTTGCTGGTTCTGAAGATGGTCAGTGACCACAATCTGTTGCACCGTAGTTATCATGGCGCCGGAGTGAGCCTGGGATCCTGGGAGAAAAATAGCATAGGTAATATCTATACCAACAGTCATTAAAACATTGATTTTTATCTAAAACAGTATTCAAAGTAGTCTTTCAAATATTTTTTCTTTCTACCAATATTTGCTAACAAGTAATTTTTTCAGTAATGGGTCCTGTTTCCGACCTGTCCCCAAAAAATACCTATATGTAGCAATCTTAGAGGGGCTCGTAGCTGAGTAATAACAGCCGCATGAGTCGATCTATGCTTGCCACGGTCGGTCCGTAGATGGGTGACCATCTTTACATACCAAGACCCCACCGTGCCTCGGAAAGCATGTTAAGCCGTTGGTCCCGGCTGTCATCGTGGATCTTTGACAGTCGTTGCGGTTCGTCAGAAGCCTCAAAGTCTGACAACCAGTCAAGTCAATCGTATTACCCAGTAACTGGGTTGTGAACGTCAGATAGGTAGTCGCTCCATGTAGAATACTGGTAATCAGCTGCATCAAATCAGACTGGAAGCCGACCCCAACATAAAAAAAAGGAAAAAGCTAGGCAGATTCGTGACCATGTTGTAGCAATCTTAGAATCAAATGCAACAGAATCGAAAAGAATTTACCTTGATCATACGGCATTAGCTTGGTGGGCCCGACGAATGACTCCGTCACTAACTTAGAAGCATTGTTGGCCACATGCTCGATTAGATGACTCCTGAAACAGGTAAATTTATTGTAGCGTTGTATAATGCCATAAACAATAGCATCTCACCTGTATTCCACGAAGGGAAGGCAGAAGCATCCCTATAGCATCCCACATGTCGCCAGTTATGTTTTTGACGACCCATGTAACAGGGAGCGATACAATTGCCACGAACCGGGCACAAATCCAGGCTCCGGGCCGTTTCTGACAAATTCTAGATGGGAAAACCCAATAGCGCTCCCCGACCTGGAAATCGAATCCAGGACGTCATGCTTAGCAGTAGCGCTTGACCAAAGAGGTAAGCCAATGTATTGTTGTACTCGTATTTTTAAGAAGTTATTCAGGTAACATAATCAAAACAATAAC
This sequence comes from Cosmia pyralina, assembly GCA_946251885.1. NCBI lineage: Eukaryota > Metazoa > Arthropoda > Insecta > Lepidoptera > Noctuidae > Cosmia > Cosmia pyralina. Next base: position 1,512,090 of record OX276367.1, read on the forward strand.
CCAATATAACAATGCTTTCAGGATGTTGTTGAGGCTGCCTCGTTACTGCAACGCGTCAGAAATGTTTGCGCAAGCCCGCACCGACGGCTTCTATGCAATTATACGCAAAAGTTAGGCGTCGCTACTGAGGAGAGTGAGGGGCAGTCGGAACAGCATCCTGAAAACTGTAGCCGAGAGCCTTGGCTCTCCGATTGTACAGCAGTTTTTGCGGAGGTTGATTTTTACTAACACTAGGCAATAAATTATTTCTTTGTATCATCATCTTCCTGCCCTTATCCCATATTACTTGGGGTTGGCGCAACACGTTTCCTTCTTCCATTCTCCCCTGTCAACCGTCACGCTATCATTCACTCTCTTCTCTTTCATATCATTCCTCATACAATCCATCCATCTTTTCTATGGCCTTCCTCTGCCTCTCCATCCATCAACATGTATATTCATCACTCTTTTAGTCACATGCGTTTCGTCTCTCCTCATAACATGCCCATACCAAGACAAACGATTTCCTTTCAACTTTTCTGTCACTGGCGCCACAGACAGAGGTCTCTTCGCGTACAGAGAAGCATAATCAGCCTATAATGTTCCCACTATTGGGACATAGGCATCCTCTCTTCGAGAGGAAGTGCAAGTGGCAAGTGCACTACCTACTACAAAGCGCGGCAGTACAAAATTTTACTTACTCTAGGGGTTACTCTAGGCGCGACCTTCGTGCTAATTCGAGAACATGAAGGTTACCTAAGCGCATACCTTTTCTGGTTTAGGTACCTGCATTATGTGTGCTTCATTTTTAATGGCTTTATACATAACTAATTGTTAATACTCCAGTTATTCCTATCGGTAGCAAATACTTCGGACTGTGAACGGCTTCAACAGGATATTGATAGGGTGGTGGAGTGGAGTGTAGATAATAAGTTAGGTTTTAACGTTTCCAAACGCTGTATAATGAGCTAAACTCGCGCTCGGGAACCGCTGCTGCATCAGTACGAGATGGAAGCCGCGGTCATGTTATGAGTCACGCATGTGCGGGACCTGGGGGTAGAGATGGTTCCGGAATTAAGGTTTCGTGAGCACATCTTAGACATGTGCGGCAAGTCCTTTCGAAACCTTGGATTTATACTTAGACAGTGCAAAGACTTTCAGAATACGGCAGTGCTTAGAATAATGTACAATGCGCTGGTGCGGAGCCGTCTTGAAACGAGTGCTATCGTTTGGAACCCCCATGAGGCTAAATACAGTATTATGGTAAAAAAAAATCCAAAACAAATTAACTCGTTTTTTTTTTAAATTTGTACGGTGTCTATCCCTTTTTTCCGCTCATGTACCCGAGTCTATTCGTAATAGGCATGGTAGGGTATAGCAAGCTGGCGGTGCGGAGGCACATCGCTCTGTGTAGCTATGTGTTTCGGGTGCTGCGAGGCTGGCTTCATCACCCCGATCTGTTAGCAGAGCTGGGGCTGCGTGTGCCGCCCGGATGCGGGGGCGCGCGTCGCCCCACGCCAACGCCACTGGAGCCACCCTCTAGGACTAACCTGAACAAGTTTGCCCCCTTGTCACGCGCCATAAAACTGTTCAATACGATTTCAACTGAGGTAGATATATTTCACTGCAGCCTAATGAAGTTCGCAGGAGTAGCACTGAAGTGCATTGAAAATGTTGATAAGTGATTTTAATTGATTTTAAGTGATTTTATTTGTATTTCTAATTGTTTTTTTTTAATTGTATTTTTTATTGTTTTTTAATTGTTTTAATTGTATTTTTTATAGCAACATTGCATTGGCGTTATGGCTGTTAAGGTGTTAGTTACGTTATTTTAATTAAATAAATAAATAATTAATTTTCTTGCACATACTTGCCCATCTGCACGTTATCATGGCAGATGGCCATGGACTCGCCGGAGTCCGCGCTAGGCTTGGCCAGCATCCGGCGGCGGATGATGTCGATGTAGCCCTCTAGGATGTCACGGATGCGGTGGCAGTCTTGAGTTTTCACGCTGTATTCTTTGTCACTGTACAATGAAAAAAATAATTTGAATCTTTCATCACGTCTTCTCCTGTTTTGGCGGTGTGTGCGTTTATAAAGATCTAGAAGTAGAATCTGGGGGACCAGAAAAAAAAATTGTTTGGGAATTGAACCTGAACTAACACGAACCAAGCTGTTCTAATCATTACTCAGTTATGGGCCATTCGAGCAGTCAAAATTCACGGTCGTATCAAATGATGCAGCGTAGGAGAAAACTGTGGCGCAAATGACCCTAAGATTAGTAGTAACAAAACACCTTAGTAAAACCAACCTATAATCTCCGAAGTTAAGCGTGAAAGTCTGCGACTTCCCCGTGTGGTACGTCTTGACGTGCGTGAGCGGCCATTGTTGCAGGATCTCCTTCGTGACCTCGTCCAGGCGCAGGATCGCCTCCGCGTTGATGCCGAGCAGACGGGGGACTAGCTTCTTCTTGTCTTTTTGTTTCTCCTGTATTCACAAAAATATTACAAATTAAATAATTATTACTCTTTCCGAATATCTTAGTGGTCGCAATCACGACAGCTGAGCGCGTAGTTTCACAAAATCGATCCACCCGTTTAGAAGATTCGATACTACAGACAGATTTTTTTACTGGCTGCTTTAATCTTAGGGGTCCCCGAAACGATCAATCACAATTGATCAAGAAATCTGAATAATTTTGATGCAAATTGATAATCCATTGCTTCGTATGTTTGAACAATTTGTCATCTCAACACCGTAAATAATGCAATGAATGTTGTTGAACTGTTAAAATGAAACCGATTCCAATTGATAATGTCTTACGCAATTAGGGAGCTGACGTGCTGTTGTCTGTACACAGTTATGCAATAAATATATCTTTTACCACCCAATAACCTAAAATACCTATCAAATCATACCTTAACCAAGAAGAAGGTGACTCCATACGTAGGCATGGCCCTGGCGGTCTTGATGTACAGGAACTTGGTCTCCAGCTCACTGCTGCCCTGGTGAGTTGCGTATTCCTTCAAGATCTTCTTCTCCACGCTCCAAGCGTTTAAGTACTGAGCGGGGAGGTATTCCTCGAATCTGGGGGTTAGGAAGATAGTGAAAAGCTATACACGTAAGCTGGGCTTGAGGTTTTAAACTTAGCACATGCACTGGCTTAGTTAACGGTAAGAAGGATTTATGAAAATGTTGATAACTTATTATCTGAACTTTAAGATTTAAAATTTACCCTTATATTATATGTGCATGTGTGTATACAGGGTAACTTGTAATTTGACGTATTCCTTCCAGCACCCTAATTGCGTAACACATTATCGATCGGAGTTGCTTTCATTTTGAAACAAATTGCTAATCCATTGCTTCTTAAGTTCGAAAAATTTGTCCGCTCGACAACGTAAATAACGCAATGAATGTTGTTGAACTGTCAAACTGAAACCAACTCCGATCGATAATGTGTTACGCAATTAGGGTGCAGGACTGTGTGACCCATTTGCAACAATTATGCACCACATAAAATATTTTTAGACCCTGTTGTATCACCAAAAATCGCATTAATAAAAACTTTGACTTTGAATTTGACATAAAGCCTAGGCAAAAATCCATAGGATTCGAGAAAACACAAGTTTTATGAATTTTTGAAAATTTCCCAGAATTCGTCACTAAATATCTCTTTCCTCTAAACTCTCAAATTGAATGGCCTTAATTGCTATTCCATTGGGAACCTAATACTTACTTGAACAAACCTTTCGATATAAACAAGTTTTCTAAAACATCAAATAGTTAAAAGATAGAGGAAGAATTTTATGAGCGCTATCACAATTTCTCTTGTATTTGAGCGTTTGACTCGAGTTTTGATATGTGATTGTGGTTTTGTTAGAGCCACAAAATTAAAAAAAAACATATTATGCCCAAGAAAGCTTGATTATTTCTCTTGGGAGTGTTCTAAATAAATATTTCAATTTGTTTACAAAAATCAGTAAAAACCTTGTCTCTGCAAAGGATGTTTCATAAAATTTTACTTTTGGACATGTTTTGATGCTTTGTTACATCGAAGATATAATAATTTAATCATTTAAAAAAATGTCCTTGGAACAACTGTATCTTCAACTTTGGAGTGCTCAATTCAGTTTTTTTATGTTTCATACAGTAATACACCAAAAATAATTCTGTAAACCAGAGAGTTACTGACGATTTTTCGTCCGAAATTATATTTTTTATCTACGAATGTATAATCCAAATTCATACAAAATGTATTTAATAAATAAGGTTACTATGTTACCTTGCTTGGTTTAAAATATTAGTCTATTTAGAAGTAAAATAATATGTTTAATTAATTATTGTATGCAGTGCTAAAAATCAATGTAAATCTCGGGACACGCGGTCTTTAGCTTTAGACGCCGACGGACGCATAGCATTATGTAGCAATTTAGCAGTTGTGATTACGTTTATTTTGAGTCATATAATAATTATTTTTTTGTTTATAGTGTGCAATTTCAATTTATGAAAAAATCACGGTCAAAATGTAATAGCGCCCTTAACCTTCTACGTACATGAACTTTGGCACCAGTTATCTCAAAATTTTACCAAGTATGTACAAATTACGGTGAAAACCTCGTCATTTAATCAGCTATCTAACGAGGTACCAAAGTCAAAAAAATATAGAGGTGCCGCTGAAACAGTCGATAATACTAGCAAAGGTCGTATTTGCAAATGGTTGAAATATTTAAAATTGTGTGATAATCGAAAATCTATGTCTTAAATTGTAATTGGTTTTAAACCGTTTTAATTAAAGAAAATAAATAATAATAAAAAAACGGATGTAAAAAGAATGGAATATTGTAACCTAGCTGAAGGTAATTTTAAGCTACTCATCAATTCATCATCATCATCATCATCGTTTCAGCCGAAAGACGTCCACTGCTGGATATAGGCCTCCCCACTTCGGTTCTGTGCTTCCTGCATCCAGCAGATTCTTTACAAAGTCTGCCTCACCGTCCATTATATTATAAGGGAAAGATACGCTACGTTCATACTGAGCGGCGTTCTCGTTGCGTTGTTATTACAAATATACTACTTACTTATAGGTGTATAGTAGATTTCAACTACGACTGCGATAGATAATACGGAACGTATGATACATAAAGAGATAGCGTGGCATTTTAGGTATATTATTGTCACGCCACGAACACGCTTTGTTTCACTCACTGCTATGAGCCGACTAATTCAAATTACAACAATTGTCTGAATTTGTCTGGAACAATTTTCGTGCGCTAGTGCAATATCTACCTCGTTTATTTATATGTCGGATCCGGTCAATAGTACGGACGCGTAACGAATCGCAAGCGCGCCACAGGCGACATCACGTGAGGTGCCCACGCCTACTGCGCGCTTCTACAGAGTCGTGATGTTTTTAACCTCATGGCGAGAAGAACAGTCCAGTGTCGGATCGCATCGAGGCAACATCGGGGTTGGTACGCCACGGAACTGTATTCGATTCGTTGTGCTTAGTGATTGTGTTAGATTGTGATTTTAAACACCGTGTATCGCACCCAGTGTGTTTTCATTGCACGAAACCCATCTTCTGCCCACATGTCTGTCTAAATCTAACCCGAGTAAATCCTGACGTTCCGACATATATAATATCATTGCTCACCGTGGCCTTGACCGCTACCGTAGCTAAACTACTCATGTCGTCTCCTCTCGTGGGTGTTTTTACACATTGTATAAAATTTATCCCTTTTTAGCTTGCATTTTATATTTTAACAACTGTGCCACAGTTACATGAAATTGAATAATGCTTAAGCAAAGCTCGTTAAAGTGCATAGTTATGTTTATTTTTATCTTGGCCATTGTCTGGGCTCGTTTTCGTATATCATAGAGTTTCTAGCCCATTCTTTTAATCTTTGGAATTCGCAAGTAAATGAATCTCCTTGATATTCAAAAGTGCCTTTATATGATCTAATAGAAATAACTGCTTTGATTTTGACTAGGTACCTCATTATACTTGGAGCTGTCCATCTCATCTGCAAAGCTACGTTATCTCCTACGCCATCACACGTAGAGTACTAACTAAGTTCTATAAGGCCCTGTTTCACTACCTACGAGTTCCTATTAGCTTACTTGGCAGATAATTTCATACAAATTCTGGTAGTGGCTATTCGGAATTCGTGAAACAGCAGTGCTATTCTGTAATTATATCTCACCGTGAAAACTTATGTGATGTGATCTTAAAGTGAGCTGTCAATAGTGTCAACTCCTAGCATTAGGGGGAATGACGGCTCACTTCACGCTCACTTCACCTGAGTTATCACGGTGAGATGTTTACAGAATAGCATTACTGTACCTACAAATCTCACCGTGAAAACCTAGGTGAAGTGAGTTGTCATTATGCCTGATGCTAGGGGATTGACACTATTTAGAGCTCACTCCACGCTCACTTCACCTAAGTTTTCACGGTGAGATTTGTACAGAATAGCACTGCTGGCCCTGAGTCTATCGTGTTTGAGGCTTGTAAATCTTTTTTTTCCTGTGTGTCCTCAAATCTTCATGGATAAACCTGCGGGGCTGCGGGGCAATTGTGTAACACACTATCAATCGGATTCTGAATCATTTTGAAACAAATTGCTAATCCATTGCTTCATAACATAATTATGTTCGAAAAATGTGTCTGCTCAACAACGTAAATAACGCAATGAATGTTGTTGAACTGTCAAAATGAAACCGATTCCAGTTGATAGTGTGTTACGCAATTGCCCCGCAGAAAGTAGTTTTGTATTAGTAAACCACATCGAAGAAATATGGAACACGCGTAAGTAAGCGAACACACATCCCATGAAAGCAGTTTGGTGATCAGCCGATGTTTGTTCAACTTTGTCCTGTTTTATAGTGTAACATAATATGTTGCATTTGCGCGAAGTATTGAATATACTTACTTCTCGATAAATCCAGTCTTGTGTTTCTTCTCATCATAGTCTCCTAATTGGATCTGGCACTGCATCCCCGCGAAGTTTACAGCTAAAATAAATTAAAACATATTTTTTAACGGGATGGTTACCTATGTCGTAAATTATTGAGTTGATCATCTAAAGCCTTAGTTCCCAAAGTGGCCCAGGTGGACCCCCAGGGATTCACTGGAGACTCGACGGGGGTCTACGTTGGCGTGACAAAAAAATGGGTGCTCACAAGGGGTCCACAAAAATTTATCTGCTTTCGATAATGAAGAACTAAAATGTTGGCTTGACTTCACCTATCAATGTAGGCAAACAATACTACAATGTAATATGATAACAATAATAATTAATAGTGTAATAATTACATGTTTTAATAAATACAAGACAAAAAAATATACTATTTTCCTTATTATTTTTACCACTCCGAATGGGAAGTTTAATAAATGAAATAAGTGAGATCTGATTGGTTCCTTGTGCTATGAGTTGATGTCAAAAAAAATAATTTGGATGGAATCACTTTTTTGATTGGCCAACTTTACTTTTTGGACATCCACTCAATCAATTCTCACTTTTTTTTCGTTGGAACTCAGCCGCAATGCAAATTGCCATAGTTAGATCTAACCTTCACATTTTTTGTCGAGTTTTGAGAATATAGTAGAAATGTAGCTGCAGGGGGTCCACCGGAACCAGCTAAATTTTGGAAGTGATCTATGAGAAAAAAAAGTCTGGGAACCTCTGATCTAAAGGATATCTATTAGGACCTCACACGCGGCATGCGTGTTAGTTCCTAGATGATCGTTTAGATAGGAACTTCGACAGGGACAAATAGGGTGCAGCTGAGTGCGGATGGGGCAATCAAATTGTGGAGGCAATTAATCGTCGTCTTGAATTCCCGACCCCTCCACCCCAGACTATTCCTGCGGTAGACTTATGATCTTTACTTAAAGGTGCTGAGCTAACCACATCATGAAATACCAATTTTCATGAATTAGCCGGCAAGCCACAACTGTCATGGTTTATCCTCATCTTCTAGTACCTATACACCTTATGTGACCAGAAAGTACTAATAACGTGGATGTTGTAAAAGCGTTTTTATCAGAACTATTTCAATATGTGTGGGCAGTGCCTCTGTGATTGCTAATAGCAACATGTTGCGCTCACCATTTTGTCTGCCAAGCGTGGTGACTAGGCAAATTCCTACTATACTTGGACTTTTAATCGTATTCAGTAACTTGACAGTTGGAGGGGTAACAGTTCCTGACAAAAAAGGCAATGAGGTGAAAAAACCAATTAGCGAAACCACCTTGATGTGGTTATAGTTTTAATTGAAACACGTTATATTTGTTTACTTATACCAAGTAATGATGGTGTTAGAGTACTAAAGGTAACATTATTTTGCTTCGAGCTGTCAAGTTACTTGAATACGATTAAAATACCAAGTATACCTACAAATCAAATCAAACGTACTTACATACATAAAGGTATATTGAAATGTTAAGTAATTAGATCTAAAATCAATATCAAAGACCGTACAGGGCAGTGTAATGTAGTCCTTCATCACAGTTCTAGCTCAATTTTTTTTATTATAAACAAAAAATTCATGCTCCTTTACAAATTACAATACAATGCACAGAGAAATAAAAAAATCCATTAAAAATACTTTATTGTCAAAACCTATCAGTCTACATCACTATCTATTACTATCACTGCAGCCAGCCTGGCCATCCTTATTCACAATCTGCTGCAGCTCATAATCCTGAACAACCTGGAAAATCTTACTCTTCGCCTGGTTCAAGTAGTACGGACTAAACTTCCTTAGCGTCGAACCTATGGTCAGTAAAAAAACATCCAAGGGATCTGTAGGGCTCAACTCCTGGAACATAGACTCGGAAAATTCTCTTGAAGAGTTCCCGTCATCTTGTTGTCTCTTTCGGAAAACAGGTTTTGTCTCTCTCGGCTCGTCGAAGTCTAAAGCCTCATCGACGAAGACTTCCGAAGGCATTTCAACTTCGCAGGCGTCGTCTTCGAGAAAGCCCGCGTACTCCTCAGCTGTGGATCCTGAGGAGATCGGCTCCTTGAAGTAAGGCATCATGAAGGATAATTCTTCTTCGTATTTATATTTGTAACTGTGTGCGTTCGGGTTTTTCAGTCTTTCGCGAAATTTTCGCCGCATCATATCTCGAATGTTTATCCATCGTGATTTGCAGACTAAAGCTGGAAAAATAACAAGGTTTGGATAAGTGAATAGATGAAGTTGGTTACACTTTATATTTTATTCTTCACGCCTTCTCTCCTCGAAGGGTTAGGCACAGGTGTATATACCCAATAGCTACACCCACATTTCGCCAGTTATTTTTAAGGGGGATGTGCTGTGGTAGCCCGCGAAATTCTAATTTTCTTGCGTTTTTTGCAATTTGCAGTTTCGTGTCTTGATCAAAATATGACACCTACGCGACAGTAAAAATATGTACCTATTTACATAATTTTAACCATAAAAATCATCAATACATATCTCTTGTGTTCGATTTCCGAAATCCGACCAACCCGGATTGCAAAAACGCAACAAAATTTGAATTTCGCGGGCTACACACTGCAATCACCTTCAGTCCATGTAATAGGGGCGAGCCTATTGCCATCAACCGGGCACAAATCCAGTCTCATCTACTGAGAAATTCCTAATGGAAATACGTACATATATACCCAATAACACTGCCAGACCTGGGAATCGAACCCAGGACTTCATGCTCAGCAGTAACGCTTGCGATCAGTAGCTCGACTATTTCCCATGGAATGTCCAAAAAATTGTGCAAACAAACAAAGTCTAAAATAGGATGTTTATTGTGATCCCAATAGTAAAACATTAACACTTAAACGAACATGGGTGACTAACAATGACGATGTGCACAATGTTTACCTACAGAGAAATATAGTCACCTTCATAGAAATATAAATTTCATATATCTATGGTCACCTTACTATAGTCACGTAGAACAATGACTCGAATGGGCAAAGGTTGCCAATGGCCGGTGAATGGCTACTTACATGTATTTTTTTTCTTAATGTTTTACTAATTAAATTACTTAAGTAGGTACCTAATCATTTTAAATTGCTGGCAAATTAACGCCTCTAGAAATACCCAAAATTAACTACCTATTTGGCCTTTATTATGGTTTTACAACTAAGGTAAGTAGCGTAAAAAAATAATTTAAAAAATCCTAGTCATTGAGTAAGCTATCTGTCTACTCAAACAAAGTCCCCAAACAAAACAGAGCTCAATATTATAAATAAACAATCAAACTATTACAAAACATACACAGATAATCCTATCAACAACCTACTTAAAATTCTACAGACAAAATCGACGCCAACTTCACATTCAATTTACCACTCAACAATAACCCTTACGACTTATTAAATAAGGTGCACAAGGAGTATAAATAATATGAAAGAAACTTACCTGGCCTGCTCAGTGAATCTCCAATCTTTTGCCAAATAACTTCTCTTGAATCAAAGTCTAGATATTTTGCGTGTCTCGTATTATATAAAATAGGGTTTTCTTTAACTAATTTTAATAGTTTTAAGTCTAAGTTCTTGTTGAAAGGCAGCGGCATCGTGTCGGGTGCGCGACGGTGTCGTGTCGCGACTGCGCGGCGGCGCACTGAGCGGCAACGTCGCGTCGCGGCTACGTCACGTGCCGGCTCCGTGGGTATCGCAACCGGTTGCTAAGGGGCGGCGCGCATTCTCGATTAACCGTTGTCATTGGTTGTGGTTGGTGATGTTATTGTTACAAACTTGGGTTTTGTTGATTGTATTGATTGCTTGATTACAGTATTGATGGAATATTGATAAGATTATTATTAGAATTAGGCCAGTATGATTATTTAAGTTTTTTTTTAATAGTAAAAATAAGTAGGTAACCTTTCACTTGCTTATAATTTTTTTGTTAGTTAAATTTATATTTTTACAATTTAAATTAATTTATTTTATCAAATAAAGTAAAAAGTAATATAAATAAATACAACAAATAAAATATATTAAGTAGGTTCTTAATTGGATTGATTACTTGGAATCAAATGAAGTTCCAATCTTTCTTTAATTTAAGTACTTATAGAATATTTAATCGTCAAGCAAAATACCGTTAGTAAGACAAAACGACAACAGTAATAAAAAATCGATGTAGTGTACCTTACCTACTCTGTAAAAACTTATGCGAGGTGAACGATGGTCATAGGTACCTACATAAAAAAAATGCTTGAACTTCCTTTTTTTCGTCGGTTAAAAAATGAGATAAAAGTTGATTCTCGTATCGCACAGTGTGCGGCCGGCTCCGACCGGACGACGCGACGCGACCTAGTGTGTGTGTGATCGATCGACGAGTTGCCGGGCCACGTCTACTATGGGAACTCGAAAGTCACTCGGGTGTTTTCCGAAATACGGGGAATAATATTAAAAAGTATGGAATTGTGTTTTTTTTATTAATGTATCATTTATTGTGCGTAAAATAGATGCTAAAGGTTCCCGCCGACAGCCGCGACGCGACTCCGGTCGGTAGAATAATTTCCATTAAGTTTTCATAGAAATTGTTCCAGAAGTCGCGTCGTGCCTTTCTGCGGGAGCCTAAATGCATGTTTAAAGATAGGTGACATGACATACATTCTTTCACTTAAGTACGGTTACCAAAAAAAAACGTATCTAGGTACTAACTTGTTTGTCAATAATAATACCTTCAGGTTTACCTATGTTATTTTAGAATATTTAAAATTGTATATTCAAAATGTACATATTGCTCACACTTTAAAATTATTATCTCTAATTATTGTAAAATCTTTGTGTTCTAGCAGCAAAACTATAAACAAAAAAAAAACAGTTATTTCAATTTTCAATCACTTAGAACTCTCAATTTCAATCACAAGTTTTAATTAAAAATACTAAATGCAATCAACCTACATATTTTATTAGAGATCATTATCTAATCAATACTTAACTCTGCGTTACTTAAAATACACTCATCAAACAAATCTTATCCTAAATACAACGTCTCAGTAGTAGAAACTTTAACATCAGAAGAATGTCCATGTTTTTCCTTCTCAACAATTTGCTGCAAATCATGATCTTGGACGACCGCGAAAATTTTACTTTTAGCTACATTCAAATGGTAAGGCGAAAATGATTTTAATGTAGACCCGATGCTTAACAAAAACGCATCGACTGGGTCCGCAGGATCCAACTCCGAATTTTGAGATACAGGCTCACTGAAACTTGGCAAGTTAATTGTCTGGTTAACTTCCTCAAAACATGGTTCTTTTCTCTTCTTAGACTTTTTCTTCTTAGTTTTAGCTTTCTTTATTATTGGTTCATCAGAGTCGTTATCGTCGCTGCAAGGGTTTATATCAATCTCTTCGTTTGTGGAGTCGGTCACCAGGTCATGCCAGTTCTTAGTTTGTGGTTCCTCTTCGTCTTCCATTGACAGTACCACTACATCTCTGTAGAATGGCCTCATGAATGCTAGCTCGCTCTCGTATTTGTACTGCCTGGGTGGATGTACTGGCTCCGTGACATTTTTTTTTAGAATTCGTCTATGGACGTCTCTTATGTTTATCCAACGGACTTTGCAGTCGGCGCCTGTAATAAAAGCAAAAAAATAAAAAATCTTATTTTCAAATTACATACGACTAACACGTTAACTATCACTGTTTAGTCAATCCAAGTAATCGAATTTATCCCACGTCCGGAAAAGAAAAATGCTCAGCTGCTATGTGTATACAGGGTGAAATTTAATTCATGGGCAATATTTTAAAAAACTTTTACTATGGGAACAAACCTGAGATCGTGAAAAAAAAACAGCTGTTCCATACATTATGCTCGCGTAACTCGAAAATGTAGGGAGCAGCTAATATTTTTTTCAAGATTTCAGGCTTGTTCATAATGATGAGTGCAATGACCCCTTAAAACATTGCCCATGAATTTAATTTCACCCTGTATATATTAAACTGTATTAAAAAAAAAAAATTGCAAATGATTTAAAATTTTAATCATATTTTAACATTAATACATTTTAATCTAGAAAGTTTTGAATTAATAAAAAAAAAATTGAACCATAGATAAAAAAGAAGAAACTCACGTTCCTCTCACTAAAGCCGAACGTTCTCGAAAACAAATAGTAGCGTCGGATCGTGACAACTAAATGCTACTTACCCGGCCTTTTTAATTCGTCTCCGATCTTCTGCCAGGCCACTTCTCTGCTATTAAAGTCCATGTATTTGGCATGGTTGATGTCGTAAAGCACTGCGTTTTCCTTCACAAGGCGGATTAACCTCACGTCTTGTTTGTCTGAGTTTTCGTGGAACATTTTGACGTGCACTGATCGGCAACGGGCGTCCGACACTCGCGAGTCGCGCAGTCGATTCATCGGGCCTCGGTCGTAGTCGGGGCCTCTCGCTCGCACAGTTTTAGGGACGGTTTTTATGAGGTGAAGATAGAAAAAGATAACGTGGTACCTATTACTTTTCTTGTTGATTAAATGGAATAATGGTTGTTGTTATGTTACTAAGTTGCAATGCAACAAAGGTTTTATTATTTGCTCAATTCGGATAGATAATAATTATTATGTCAGTTTTAATTTTAAATAATAGTAGTTTGTGAAACTGTTGCATAATGATGGGTATTAAAATGGCTAATTATATTCGAAATCCAGTAGATACAACCAAACGTATGAATGGCGCCAAAACCCAGCACATCACCGCGCATGCGCTAAAGTGGGCGCTGCCACAGACAAGTAAAACTTGAAATCAAAACATTTTTTGTAATGTTCTAAAAATGGCGCGCCCCGCATATGTGTTCCATTAGAAAAAAAACATTGATGGAAACTACTTTCTGATATTAACTTCTTGCCCTGTATCGTATTGGTAAAAAAAAAAATATTTTATACCTTTATTTTGTTAGAGGAAAAAGTGTTATAAAATAAATATGATACTATTTTGAAATTTTTGGGAAGTATTGTGTTTATAAAGTATGTCAATATAAACTCGTGTTGAATTTTATAATTAGAATTTTACGATATGAGAGTAGATAAAAAAATATTAAAGCTTTTTTTGTGTGTTTTATATGACATGGACACAAATAGTAAAGTTATAATACTGACGGCAGGTACTTAACATTTCCTCCAGTAATCTAATTATTTGAACTTATTTTCCTGAATACACACATTGAGATATTATTATAGTTATCAGCGTCATCCACGCAGTCAGTCGTGAACACTAAGTATTTACTATTTAGGTACCTATTAAATTAATTGACACACAATGAATGAGCTCACTATATTAAGTACTCGCGCGGGCAATAAATGTCAGTAGCAATAAGAATGTGCAACGCCTCCCTACTTTTACGCACGCCGTTATGGGCATTATGGCACTCCATAAGCCTGCTTCATAAGTGTGAGCAAGATAGACTAAGACCAATTTATGGCCCCACGACTCAGTTCACTAAACATTACCTTTTAGGGTGCATTTTAGCAAACACGGCATCTTTGCTATAAGCACATTTTATTAATAAACATCATACGTCATCGGTAAGTATTTGTGCATCATTTCAAGTCAAGGTTACGGCATGATTCCAAATAAATAATACAAAATATAAATTCTAAAGCTCTGCAAGTAATACATTCTATTTTTAAACATTATTATAATAACAACGCTTCGTCACATTTATTATTGACACTGTAACCGGAAAACTACGCAACTGACATCTACTTTCAACAAAGAATCGAAATAATGATTTTAAATTGTGTTCTGCAATGTAGCTATGTGTAGCTGGTCTACATAAGAAAATGCCCACCAGATAACGTAATCGGAACTTATAAATTAATGGACAAAAGTGATTGTAATTAATTTATGCTAACAACCTATAACGTTACCACTGCTAGGACACAGGCCTCTTCTCTGTGAGAGAGAGAGTGGGCTGTAAATCCACTACACGGGCCCAGTGCGGGTTGGTGGATATCACATGACTTCAATCAATCAAAAGTCATTTATTAAAACTATGCTGAAAATCAGCACTTCTCGAACGTCAAAATTACATAAGACAGTCTCCCGGCGCGCCCGCCCTTTACACTCCTACCAAATTATCTGTGAAATGGCGAAAATTGGAACTACGGCCGTCTTGTTGAAATGTCTTCGATTGTGCCGACGCATGTCATTCGAGTGTGACGCATCGACGGTGGCGTCCTCTTTCAGTTCACAGATAAGTTGGTAGAACTGTACCACTTCCTAGTGCTTTAGCTAGGAAGAAGAAGTGGCCCAACAAACTGTCCAGCAGCACAGCAGTCTGTTCAGTTAGAAGAACTACTATTAACTTCGAATTTTGGGTCTAGGACATGCCGGTTTTCCTTCGTCATTATGGCAGCAGTAGTCACGAAATAGTGCCTGCTTGGGTCTACTGAACCCATGGCCGTAATTCGGAAGTCGAGGCTATTACCACTGGTCACCACTGCTCAAATTGAACCTTAACAAAAACTTTTATTTGTATTACAAATCTACCGCCATGTAAGCTCGCTGTAGAGAAATACATCTGGCCTACGTATTGTACTTCGACGCGTCGCGCGTCGTGTCGGGCTCGGCGGTTCGGCTGAAGAGCCAATCGGTGTCCGGGTGCTGATACGGTATCACAACGATTTAGAACTGTTTTGTTATAATTTCCAATTGTTTTAGATAATTATTATGACAGTTATGTTGAGATTTTACATACCTACGTATTAAAAAACAAGTCGGATAAAAAACAACTGGTGATTGTTACACAGGAAAGGATTAACTTTGTGTTAACCAGTCTATGACAATGATGTATTATACCTTAACGTCATTGATCTGTATATTTTTGTTAGTTTATTTGGGCAGGTGTTAGGGGTAATTTTCACCACAATAGAAAACCGTAATAGGTTAACGTATACCTACCAAACACAGACTTGTGAAGGTAAGTAAGTACCTACATAAGTACTTAGGTACCTACTTTTCAGGTAAAAAATCCGAATAGGTAGAACTCAAGTTAAGGGGGATCTGCAGTAGTAGCCGCGAAATTCAAATTTCCTAACGTTTTTTGCAATTTGCAGGTCAGTAGTATCAGGTTGTATGTTGATAAAAATATGATAAGCGGCTATAACAAATACGTAGGTAAGTTAGCTTTTTTCCAAAACTTCAAAATCATGACATTTTGGAAGTAATAGATGTATTATTGACTCATACGGTTAAAAAACTTTTTACAAAAAAATACAACCGACTTCTAAAAACAACACTACAAAGTAAAAAAAAACTTTGATTTCGGAAGTCGGTGTCTGGTTAAATGTATTTTACGTTTTTTGCCACCGACTTCCGAAATTAAAGTTATTTTTCACTTTGTAATGTTGTTTTTGGAAGTCGGTTGTATTTTTTTGGAAAAAAAGTTTTAATTTTCACTTTTTAGTGGTTCTCATGTGCTTCACAGCGTACCGGCGTGATGTTATGTTATGAACTTGTGTAATCAATAAACAGACATGAGATTTCAGCAATCCCAGTCTATTTGCTACCATTTATTGAGGAGTTCCGTTGCCTATCTCAGAAGTTCTTCATCAGATCTTCACCAAATTGAAATGGGACCACTCCGAGAAAGTACCTAATCTTCCAAAAACTATCCAAATCGCTTCAAGTGTGCCTATAAAATTGGAAGAGTTCTCTCTATTTCTCCAGGATCCCATCATCAGATCCTGACTTGATGATCATGGGACCACCTGGAAAGTATACCCTTTCAAACAAAAAAAAAAATCCAAATCGGTCCAGCCATCTTCGAGTAAAGATGGCTGGAACATACATAAAAAAAAAAAAAAAAAGGTTCAGACGAATTGAGAACCTCCTCCTTTTTGAAGTCAGATAAAAATAATGTAAATAAATTATTGTTATAGCCGCGTATCATATTTTTATCAACATACAACCTGATACTGACCTGCAAATTACAAAAAACGTAAGAAGATTTGAATTTCGCGGGCTACTACTACATCGAAAGCCGCAAGTGGAAGCATAAACATTCCTAATTACTTAAATTACAGTCCCGCGACTCCACGTTCCGGTCGGCGTAGAACAGTCGTCGCTTGAGGAGTAGTGTCTTTGAAGTGTACTAACCTTGCTGCTCGGTGACAGGATGCCTTCCCTTCAGTATCGCGTCTCTGGTCTGCACATACAGCAGGTGCAGCTGCACAGGATCCCGAGAATCCACGTTTCGATCAGAGTAGAACAGCCTTCGCTTGAGGAGTAGCGTCTCTTTAAAGTCGATGCCTTGCTCTCGAATGGTGCGGTGCTGGTCGAGCCAATCCACTGTTAGTGGAGAGATGGAGAATTCAGAAAATAATAATAATCTCAATATGGAAATACAAGGGCGTCTTAACACGTTAAGAGGGATCCTATACAAGGGCATCACTTTCGCTGCTTTCGTCGGTTAAGCAGACACAATGTTAAACAATTGCCCTGAACCACAGAATAAATAATAGTAAGTAGGTACTAATTTTGTGATTAATGGGACAATGAAAATGTTAAGGGAGATCCGTCAGAAAAACCTTATCATGGATATTGAATAAAAACTTTTTTTACAAAAAATACAACCGACTTCCAAAAACTAAAAACTTTAATTTCGGAAGTCGGTGTCTGATTAAATTTATTTTTGTTTTTTGCCACCGACTTCCGAAATTAAAGTTATTTTTCACTTTGTAGTGTTGTTTTTGGAAGTCGGTTGTATTTTTCTGTAAAAAAGTTTTTATTTTTCACTTTTTAGTTGTGGTACCTACCCCACACAAATTCTAATACCACTACCTGCAAAACATACTAGAACATCATCCATATAAAAGTGGGGGAAAAATACGTATTATTGAAGCTAACTCAAAAACTACCCTAACAAAGTTAATAAATTTTATATGGGACCAACTTTGATGTATACCCTCTCGAATAAAACAAAAAAATTTCAAATCGGACGACTGTAAAAAGTTTTGCGTGGTCATATACAAAAAAAAATAAAAAACGTGTCGAATTGAGAACCTCCTCCTTTTTTTTTCGTCGGTTAAAAATAAGGTATGTTGTTTACATAAAATAAAAATGTATAAGTAATATCATCCAATTTATTCATGTCAATATTTATTCATGTTATAGAAAAAGTGTTTGATTTTTTTTTTAAGTTTTTGCCTATATCAGTAATTTTAAATGTGTTGTACTCATTTGTACTCAATAGTAAATATCACATTTTATGCCATAGAGTGCCTTATAGCATATTTAAAAGATGTAGGTTTACCCGAGTAGTCACAATTTTTTTATAGGTCTTTTTATATGTTGGATTTTTTGCCTATTTTTTTATGTTCAGTTTCATTCAGATGCTGATGCATCAGTCATTACTATGACTAGCAGACAACTGCACGGGTTCATCAAAGAATCTTCTCAAAGGCTGTTTGACCAAAAATTCAAGTACCTATTGCAAAATAGTTGGGTAAACGTCATCTAAAACTGTTCCAAATTTCATGTTGATAGCATTAGTAGTTCTTGAGATATACAGCTGTGGCAGACAGACAGACTAATAAGGGTTCCTTTTAACCATTTTGGTACGGAACCCTAATACGGACCCAAACGGCTCAAACATAATTATAGGTACTCGTAGCTCCCAATAAGGTTGTTAATATATATTTGCGCCGTTTGAGGTTTTGAGGTTTTTATTTTGTTACCTACACTCGTATGTGTATTTAACATAATAATTGTCGATATACACAACATATTTTATTAGTAAAAAAAGATAACGGATGGATGGATGGTAACGAAAGAAGAAAGAAAGAGAAAGAAGATGGTGACTGACTAGGACGTACTAGTCGTACTTTGATGACGGCTAATAGACGTGTTTGGAAGAGGAATTCACGCAGCGCCGATCCCATATAGGTTGTCATCGAATCAAGAGGATAAAGATAAAGAAGAAAAGCAGATTTATAGCTACCGTTATCATCAGTTTTCAGTCTCTTGCTCATCTGTTCCAAGATTACATCTCTCTCCTTGACTGGCTTGGGTTTTCTCAACGTGAAGCCGCCACTACTTGGTTCCTTGGTCTCCTTGCCGTCTTCTGCTTCTTCCACTTCTTCTTTACACTAGAGATGGAGAAAGAGATTATAGTATGGGATAAATTTTGTACCAAATAAATTTAGTCTTAGTAACTAGGACTAGAAATTAAATTGCAATTATGTAAAATCATATTAATTTCTGTATTGTTTTCGTCTTACGTCCAATCAGATTAGAGGGAGGGGTTGAGGCTAAAAAAAACTTTTGCACAAAAAAAAAACCGTCTTCCAAAAAAAAACACTGGTGCCAAAAACCAGCGCCGCGGTACGGCTACTGACTCTCACTGATTGCTATTAGATTAATAATAACATGTTTATTATTAATATTTACAAAGGTCTATAATTGCAAAGTTAAAGCATGACAAAGTTATAAAAAAGAGAATGCCGATGGGCAGTACCAACTTGCGGGAGAGCGGTTCACTCACAACCAAATTTTGTTCATAAAATTACTCCTATTTTTTAAATCAGATTTATGGTTTTGTTATCAAAAAGATTCCCGGATTTCGGTAATCAAAAATAAAAGTATTTTTTTACTTTGTACGTATTTTCCACGTATATGTCACTGCCATTGCACTTCATTTCCCAATGTTGCTATACCGGCCGGCACATAACTTGGCAAGAATCGTTAGATAAGAATTTGGTTTCTTTAACTTTCTTCTCATCAGACATGTTTAAAAATAAATTATATCAATAACCATAGAATAATGGCAAGCAACAAAAGTAAAAAAAAAAACTTGTAGCACTAAGTGCACTAAGTGTACATCCGTAAACTTACTCCCACTACGCCAAAACCTTGCCAAGTTACGTGCCGGCGACTATACTACGTAAATAAATATAGCAATATATAGAAACCTGCCAGCAAACATTTAAATGTAGAAGATAATTATTAATGTAAGTACCGTACCGTTTTGCTTTCTAATAAATGTGATGTTAGGTATTGTATGTTTGATAAAAATAAAACCTTTAGGTCACGCATTGCGTCAATAATTTACATTACGAGGGGGGATCAAAAAGTAGTGAGAACGACATACTCCTTGGTAAGAAAAAAAATAAATACTGGCAGGCATAGCTCAGATACATTTTGTAATATTAATAAAAAAAAAAATCTTCGATTCTCTTTTGTTTTTTTTTTCTGAATGTAGTCATTTGTTTGCTTCGTGTCGGAACGTGTTCTCGAAAATAGAGAAAAACGAAGTGCGAGCCGTTATTAAATACCTCTGATTAAAAAAGTTAACGACGCAAGAGATTCATTGCGATTTGGAGGCAACATTAGGAGAGTCTGCTCCGCCTTATTCCACTGTCGCAAGGTGGGCTTCTCAATTTCGAGTAGGGAGAACGAGCACGGAAGACGAATATCGTTGCGGCCGTCCATCGACGTCAGTCACCCAAGAAAATGTTGCGAAAGTCGAGAAAATTGTATTGAGCGATCGAAGAGTTACCATCCGATACTTAATTCAAGAAACGGGCATTTCATATGGAAGTATTCAATACATATTGAAACAATCTTTGAATATGAGAAAAGTCTCCGCAAGATGGGTGCCGAGAATGTTAACCGACAGTCAGAAACAAAATCGACTTGACATTTCGAAGATATTATTGGACAAGTTTTAAGAAGATTCTGAAAACATTTTGTCTCGTTTCGTAACAATGGACGAAACATGGGTCCATCATTTTGATCCCGAGACAAAACAGCAATCTTCGCAATGGAAACGGCCATCATCACCGACCCCGAAGAAGTTTCGTGCCGTGGCATCGGCTGGCAAGGTTATGGCCTCAATATTTTGGGACTCAGAAGGGATATTGTTGATTGATTACCTGGAGCGTGGAACCACTATTACAAGCCAATATTATGCAGCTTTAATTCCTAAGTTGAGGAATGCCATCAAAGAGAAAAGGAGAGGGAAACTTCGAAGGGGCGTGCTGTTTCATCACGACAACGCACCCGCGCACAGGTCGGCAGTTGCGATGGCTGCCATTCAGCAAGCTGGCTTCGAATTGGTTGACCACCCCCCTTATTCACCAGATCTGGCGCCTAACGATTTTTATCTGTTCCCCAAATTGAAAGAATACTTAAGGGGAAACAGGTACGAAGACGATAATGAGGTGATGGATGCCGTGGAGAGCTTTTTGCAGGACGAAGACAAAACTTTTTTTTTTAAAGGGATTGAAGTCTTGGAAAAGCGCTGGACTCGGTGTGTAGAGAGACTCGGAGACTATGTAGAAAAATAAATTATTAAGTTATCAATAGTCATTATAATCTATCTCATTCTCACTACTTTTTGATCCCCCCTCGTATTATTATGGAATACATTTTATGCATTTCATGAAAAGAGGACCGAATCAAAAAAAGAAAATGTCGTTATTATTGTGAAGTTATTGCATTTGTTTTTTGGCTGATTTACCTATATTATTATCTGTAGTTCTTTGTCGCCGCCCGTCACGAATGACGTTAGTTACAATGTTGGTTTCATATGAACTATTTGAATATAATTATAATAACGAAAATGGGGGTTCAAGTGCTTTTTTTTAACGAAGTCTTGCAGGCAACGGCAACGGCAGTGCCACCCAAACGCAATTCATGGCTGACGCAGCGACATCTACTAGTTTCTATTGCAACATAATATCACCGAATACAGAGTTTTGGTATTTGCATTTCCCTCTAAGTGGTCATGAAAAGTATTAGCTAGTAATAACAATATTTGTGTAGGGCAGACATAGTTTTAAGTGTAGGTTTTTTTCTCCGCCCTAGTTGTGCTCTATACCTACATTATGTAAATATGAATAAATAATTAATTAATTAACCAGATCTACGTTTTTCATTTCTAATATCTTACCTTATTATTACTAACATTTCAAGTTCGAAATATGGGTGTACTATAATAATATGTAAATACATGTCTGCCTGACTCTTCGGGTAAAAAAGCATAATGTTATATTATGTTTTCAAGTTCTTATGAATCAGTAAACACAGTACAAAATCGATTGTTTGTTCAGCTCCACCATTTCGAATCAGTCATTTTCACGAACCTAACCTCAAAATATTAAATAGGTAAATGGCAAATAAATACAAATTGCGGAAATCCTAGTAAAAACCATTTACCATAATAGGAAGAGCATTGAATTCTCCTCCAAATACACTGAGTTTGGTTGTGATAGCGGACTTTTCGTTTGGTACAGGGCGCCCTATATTTGAGCGCTTTCTCCTTTGTTACTCGTATGCATTAACTTTGCATTATATCTTTGTTGTCGCTTCGAAGACGGTCATACATATTTACATATAAAATAAGATATTTTGATTTATAATTTAATTAGTAGTTGACTTATTTGTTAAAAAACATGTTTAATTAATAACCTTTTAAGGACAGCTCAAACGTATAGGTACCTATTTAAAATGATTCGATTAATATTTAGGTTGGCAGGACTGGTGTCGCGCCATTATTGTTCCGTTGCAAACTTCCCGAAGCAATGGTGGGGCGATACTTGCCACACCAATATTGGAAGAGCGATCGGCAGTTGGTCGTGGGAGTTAGTGCGAGTAACATCTCCAGAATTGTTATAAAATTGCGTGGTTATAGTGTGGTTATATTTTAGACCAGAAAATAAAGTTACAATTATTATTTACGTGTGCGGTTTGATTAAAGTGTATTACAATAATAAACCGACTTCCAAAAAAAAAATTTCGAAAGTCTTGGGTTTAGTATTTTCGTTTTTGGTAGGTACTTGCCAGTGTTTTTTTTTTGGCAGACGGCTGTTTTTTTGTGCAAAACTTTTTTTTTTATAAGTTATTTTTAGCCTCAACCCCTCTCGAGACTAACATCTAGGTACTCTGATTGGACGTAAGACGAAAACAATACAGAAATTAATATGATTTTACACAATAGCAAAATGTAACAAGAATAAGATTTAATAAAGTAGGTAATATATTTAGAAACATTCGGCATCTCGCGATAGGAAACCAGCTATCACCTCGGTTCCATCTGCTTCCTCCGCCACAAAGATTTACTCACCAGTCCATACTCATCATAGTTCTTGATGCCGATGCGAGCACAGATGTCCATCATCAAATCGCCGACTGACTTGGCCTCATCCACCTGCAGCGTCTTCACCGTGTCTGGGGGTAAGTGATGGATTACTACTCTGAACTAGTGTTTGTAAAGGCTGTATTGTAGGATTATTCTTTACAATTTTATGATGAGAATCAGATGTCATTTATAAAGTTAGTAAGTACGTAGAATGTAATAGAAACGGAGATGGCGGGATGAGCTGGACAGAGAGAGGTGGAAAAATAGTAGGGAAGCCTTTGCCCAGCAGTGGGACAATAATTTCTAATAAAAAAAATGAAAAACAAGTAGAATAAGTTTACGTCAAAAGACAACGTGTTGTCTGGCGATATTTGTTAAGCTCCGAAGTCCGACGGTAATAAAGGACTAATTAAGTACACTTACAGATTTAAAAAATATATAGAAAAAATAACTGTTTTGTATGGAACGACGCGGACAGCTGAACGCATTCTTTCAGCTTTTATAGCTGAACGGATGCGTACGCATCTATATAAATAAAAACTTTTTTACAAAAAAATACAACCGACTTCCAAAAACAACACTACAAAGTGAAAAATAACTTTAATTTCGGAAGTCGGTGTCTAGTTAAATGTATTTTCGTTTTTTGCCACCGACTTCCGAAATTAAAGTTATTTTTCACTTTGTAGTGTTGTTTTTGGAAGTCGGTTGTATTTTTTTGTAAAAAAGTTTTTATTTTTCACTTTTTAGTTGTGTACCTACCCCACACAAATTCAAATACCACTACCTGCAAAACAAACTAGAACATCATCCATATAAAAGTGGGGGAAAAATACGTATTATTGAAGCTAACTCAAAAACTACCAAAGCAAAGTTAATCAATTTTATATAGGACCAACTGTGATGTATACACTCT
The DNA here is from genome assembly GCA_946251885.1 of Cosmia pyralina. Classification (NCBI taxonomy): domain Eukaryota; kingdom Metazoa; phylum Arthropoda; class Insecta; order Lepidoptera; family Noctuidae; genus Cosmia; species Cosmia pyralina. The sequence continues at coordinate 1,536,063 of OX276367.1, forward strand.
CGAACAAAACAAAAAAAATCCAAACCGGTCCAGCCATCTTCGAGTAATCGGGGAACATAGGTACATACGAATTGAGAACCTCCTCCTTTTTGAAGTCGGTTAAAAAGAGAAGTCCTGATTGAGAACCTCCTCCTTTTTGAAGTCGGTTAAAAAGAGAAGTCCTGACTGACTGACTCATCAACGCCCAGCCCAAACCCTTGAACCTAGAAAGCTGAAATTTTGCACAGAGGTTCCTTTAATGTAGACAAGGAATAAGGAAGGATTTCCCGGTAGTCCGTTCCCGTGGGATATTTTACGACATCCACGAGGGCGAAGCCGCGGGCAAAAGCTAGTCTTCATACAAAACTGTTTTTTTTTTCTTTGGACAAAAGCTGAATTAAGCTGAATAAGTGTAGTAATTCCCTAATTCGCTACTTCGCTATAAAGTCCCAAATTATATGGGATATGTTATAATAATGCTTGCCCGTTTAACTTTATTGACTAACCAAAAGAGCAATCGGGTTACTCCTGAGAATTCCTTAACAGAAACCCTGAAAGGACATAAACCAACCAGGAAATCTAAACGAACGATATTACGCTCTCTGCAACTGTTATGTAGGTAAAGTAAATCATAGTGATCAAATTCCTCACCATCCAACAGCCTGACTCTGAGGTTCCTCATTCTGCAGATATAATCCAGGGAATCTCCGTCCCTGAGCAGGTAGTAGTCCAGGGTCCTCTCGTCATCCAGCCACACTCCAGACATGTCATCATCAGCAGAACGGAGGAACAGCGCATATTCTGTGAGAGGAACATAGCAACAAGTCTTTAATCACCGAAGTATTGGCAGAGGATTTACAGAGGGTTTGAAGTTCGTGATTATTTTACATAGTTTAAGCTTAGCCCATATTGCCTGAAACACAGGATTACCTAGTTCAGGCACATGTATTTTATTGACCTAGATTAAGATTATGTATTCATTGTTATTATCATGAAATTGAAGACCTTAAATAAATTGAATTGAATTGAGTAAGTACCCCATCTCATCATTTCGCCAGTACCTATACCTAATAGGGGACAAGCCTATTGATCAACCGGGCACAAATCCAATGTTGCTAGTGGGGAAAAACTTAACAACACTGCCTGACCAAACAACCCCCCCTTCCTCCCCGCCCCCTGCCTGAACAAGCTCCGGAGGTCAGTAGACCTCGTGGGGCTTGTTCCTCAGCTTGCCAAAACTATGTAGATACGGATTTCATGCTTAGCGAGTACCTTAAGCATGAAATCCGTACCTACTTTCGGCTGAAGTCACGGGCTTTTCCTACTCCGTTTCACCCACAGACGTAACATTAGTTTGGGGGCCCGACCTAAGAATGAATGACACCAAGATTTAACAGCTGTCCTTACTCCTGCACGCGTAGCATGACCACCATAGAGACAGATTTTGTCGACGGAAGAATAGACAAAATGACACATCGTCATGCTTAGACGTTAGAAATATTTCTACAATCTGTCATTTTGTCTATTCTTCCGTCGACTAAACCCGTTTCTATGGTGGTTATGCTGGATATGTTGTTACCCGTCCGACAAAAATATTTAACGGATGTAGGGTTCACTCCGAAGTTTCGAACTACTTTCGGACGGGCCTGTATCTTCGTTGACGGACTTAGAGAGTAGACCCCCAGGACCCCAGTCGCGCTTGCGACCTCTAGATCAATGAGGCAGTCAGTCTGTGGCATAAAGTTGCATTTAAAGTTGATGCAAACGATTTGAGGAGCAATTCCCGTATTATAAAGAAGATTCCCATTTTAATATCCGTCTCAATCAGTAAAAAAGTAAAGTTAGGGTACGTTAGTACTATTATTTATTCTGTGGTTAGGGTAAGTAATGTTTCTTTTTTTAATTTAAGTATTTTGTGTATAGGTACTAAATAAATAAAAAACCCTCATTTACTTACATTTTTGAGAAATTTTTGACATTTGACGTTTTTAGGTATCTACCAGAATTGGCCTTCCGGATCGTGTTAAAGATAAGACTAGTGATGTGATGACTTTTCTTACCTTGTCCCTTGTTCGGCACGATGACCTTGTCTTTGACAACCTTGTGCGCCTCCTTCACGGTCATGTGCGAGTCGAACTTGACCTTCCGGGTCACCGCACCCTCGTCCTGCACTATCTTTAGAGATAGTGACGGCATCTTGAACTAGTCCTGGATTTTAAAAAGACAAGTTAGTTTAATCGAAATCTGCATTCAAAAGATCCATGCGTCATGTTCGTGAACGGGCGCCGTCAGTTGGGACTGGTCGTCTCTTAGCTGCCATGGCTTATTTTTAATTTTAATATTTAATTTAGTTGTTATAGTTTTTATCTTTATATTACGGACGCTTTTTAACGTGCACGTCACGTGCGTGTTCTACATTGTTCTCACATGTATATTTTCAACATGAACGATGTAACCAATATTTTGTAAAAATATTATGATTTAAAAGAGTGTCCGTGGAGTTTCTTGCCCGTTCTTCTCCATAGGGACCTACTACGCTTTGGAATGGGCAACTAGCTTCATCTTTCTGACTGACCGACCGATTGACAATTCAAAAGTGCCTGTAATTGGTTTATTTGAAATAAATGCTTTGAGTTTGAGTGTGAAAAAAAAGAATTAAGTAAAGTAGAATAAGATGGTATTCGTAATCTAGCTTAGTCTATCCACTTTAGGAAACAGTCATTCGTTGAATGTCCGTTGATACAAATTTTTTGTGTACAAGCCGTGTATTAAGTGGCTAGGCGCCTCGTCGCGCGCGCGCCAACAAAAATATCGTATTTCTCAAGGACAATCCTAATGACGTCACGCGGGGGAGCCGGGCGCGATAGTGGTACCCATAGAAATATAAAAAACAGGAGAAGTGGCATGGGGGCGTGCCTGTGTCCACGCGTTATGCGCACGCTGTGCCTTTACTCGCCAAATGGCCGTCTCCGCGAACTAGTACGCTTTCGACCGTGGTCACGATAAATTATAAAAATGCCGTGTTGTTCAGTGGTTTCCTGCAAAAACCGAAGTGATATTAAAAACTTCGTATCTCACGGAATCACTTACCATATGTAAGTAAAAGTATTTTACTGTATTTATCTTTAAAATCATAAAAAACAACAAATCGTAAAATATTTCTTGTTTTTACTACGTTATTTTTGTTTTCAAATATCGCAGCGGCTGTACTATTTTTGCAGCAAATACATTGCTCCTTAACCACTACCTTAAGTATGTCGCTAAGCGACTGGACAAGCAATGTAAAAATAACAAAACGATACTTTATTTACGCGGAGCGTCGCATAGTACAGCCGCTGTGTCTTGCGGCGAGATAGTGATGAGGTTAAGATCCACTAAAGTAGGCTATCGATAATAATGTCGATAGCCCAACGAATATTATATTGCTATTATAGTTTATTTTTCAATTTGTCAACCGTTTTAGCCCGGTTGGAACACTTGAAAAGATGACGTTTAAGTACGGTTGGGAAACCTTTGAGAATGTAAAATAATCTTTTTTACTGTTTTTGATTATTTTACAGCGTACCTAGTAGAGAAATGCATAACCAACGGTCGTAAAGTAAGTTTATTAATGTTTAGGTGGAGTGTTTTTGGGTTTAAATTATCGCATCTTCGTGCTATTTCCTTACGTTTTTTTGGTTTTGGTATTTTACTTCCGCTAAAGTCTTTAACTACACAAGATTCAAATGCGTTGTAGTAATCGGTATGGTTCAGATAAAATATTAGTGATTTTAGCTTAAAATAAGTCAACATATTCATGCTATTTATTTGTTATGCATGAGTATGGTATGTGTTTGTTTTCATATATTTAACTATTTCTTAACTAAGGGTTTTTTGTTAACAACAAAAGCCTATTCGCCTGTTGCCTGCTACCTGCTTACTCATCGTGAGGTTAAGAAGTATAGACCACGCCTTAGTTATGTGAGCGGTGGGATGGAGGAGCAGGGGCGCATTACTCAGTACGTGCGCTGCGAACCGCCGCCTCACCGCTGTCTCAGCGGCCAACTAGTTCCTAGACTATAGACTATAGCTTAAGATACTTATTATGTAAATGATAAATAAGTTCTTATAGTACCTTTTTAGCTTCCCAAAAGATACAAATACAAAATAAGAATGGATTGATGCCACAGTAAGGCCACCTAACTGGTTCCCAACAAAATATAGCACCATATGCTCAATTCACTTTAAGGCAGAAATGTTCCAGCCTCTAAAGAAAACTCGCAGGCTTTTTGAATGGGCAATCCCAAAATTAAGAGTACGTCAAGTACTGAACAAATACCTCCACTTTACAGGTCAGTGAGTAAACACATCATAACAGGGTTCAACAATTCCTATGATTTCACAGCCTAAACCAACTTAACCGGATTGTTTTAATTTATTGATTCGTGTTTTTTTTTTAATATACATTTTTTTTTTAATTTAAAATGTATAATACTTTCTGGACATATCATTTTTTATTTTATTTTCAGGACCCCAAATTTTTCTTGTACAGTAATAAATGGAAGTATCGATAACTTTCCGTTTTAGTCAATCACTAGCGTATATGTAAAATAAATTGCTTTTTGCACAACACAATAATAGCGACAGATGTTTTTGTGTGAGTAAGTTGTACGGTGCATGGTAAATGCACGCTGTGTGTGACGAGTTAAGGTTTATAATTGATTGTGTAGTATGTTCTGATTTATGAATTGCAAGTGTGTGCGCGACTTTGTATCTATTGCTTTTATTGAACTACATGTGTAGTAGTGGCGCGGTGGTGGGGCCAACCTAGCGACATCGGGTTCTGATACATTTTCAACTACCGGGCATATCTCCTTCTTTCATATATCTATGGTGGTACCTGTATTTGAAAGGGCCTCGGTAAAGTTCGAAATAAGTCGGGGAATCCCGATAAAATAAAATACCTCCTCCTAAATAAAAGCTATGTACTTATTATTAACTACATAGCTGCATAGGTACAGAGGTAGACCTTAATTAACTTCCAAACTTTCTTTTAAATACTATTTAATATTACTTGAATCAGTGTTAAGGTTCCCGCAGACAGGCGCGACGCGACTCTGGTTGAACAATTTCTATGAAAATTTAATTAAAATGGTTCTACCGGAGTCGCGCCGGTCTGCACGGGCCTTTTAATTTATCTTGGAATTCCTAAAGATAACACTGATTTTCCGACAGGAGCCATGTTAATAGATTTCTGTGTTTTACCCAATCAATCTGCCTAGCCTTTTCCCAACTATGTTGGGGTCGGCTTCCAGTCTAACCGGATGCAGCTGAATACCATTATTTTACATGGAGCGACTGCCTATCTGACCTCTACAACCCATTAACTGGGTAATGCGATACCCCTTGGTAAGACTGATTGTTGACTTGACTTTCGGGCTTCTGACGACCCGTAACGACTGTCAAAGATCCACGAATGACAGCCGGGACCAACGGCTTAACGTGCTTTCCGAGGCACGGAGAAATCTCGGTATGTAAAGATGGTCACCCATCCACGGATAACCCCGGCAAGCGTAGCTTAACCTGATGGATCGACCGTGCGGCTGTTATTACTTAGCCACGAGCTTCTCTTCACGAGCTTCTGTGTTTTACCCATGTAGGTATATAATAATTTGTCCACCGCAGGAATATGCTAAACAAATGTAATTGTTTAACTTTAGGCAAGTAACGAACATAATATCTATAGACGTTAGTGTACTGCGTTGATTACAGTATTATTCTGACACGTTTCATGTTTCACGGTTCATGTTTTCCTGGTAAATCACACTCTAATTAATAACTTAAAACACATACCTACTTATTATTTCATATGTTTACTTTTAGATTTTTAACCGACTTCAAAACAAAAAAAAGAGGTTCTGTATTCGTCCCGTATGTACGTATGTATGTTTTGATGATTTTTTCACTAGGTATCTACATACTTTCAGGAAGGTTTTAGTATATAATACATTAGGTAATTATTCTTATGTACGAAGTTATATTTTTTTTTTTTTTTTTTAATAATAATAATAATTTTATTAACTTCAGTTGTACACTAACACTTATCTTAAAACTATGCAACGTTTCAACAATGGAAAAGAGTGTTTTCGATGAACTCTGGCACCCAAAGTAAGATTTAACTTGTGTTTAGGGTGCCAGCGTCCTCGCCTAAGATTTGAACATATAACAACAGTTGTAAGACGAGCACAGTACCTAATCAAATTACAATATAAAATACTAAACTAACTAGCCAAAGCAGCTATGATGTGGCCTATTTCTGTACCTATGTATGAGTGTTTGTATGAGTGTGAGGGAGAGATAAATATGATGAAAACCCGTGTATATGTAAGTCTGTATAAATATAACTATAAACATATTACTTTATTAACTACATTAGGTTAAGCGATTGATATACGTAGTAAATCTTCAGTCTTACTATAGTTCATTGTCAAGAGCCACTTTGTAACCTCGGTTTTGCATTCATTTAGACACATGGGAGCAATGGAGCAGAGTTTATTTATTTTATTATATAAATGGTTTGAAAATACACCAAAATGACGCTGAGCATGGGCCGTTCTACAACCGTGAGTTGGGCAAACTTCAAAGTGTCTACGCTTTTTGGTAGCATTCGGATCATATACCACAGAGGGATGTTTGCGCAGAATAGTGCCAAGGACAAAGAGCTGTCTCACAGTGAGAACCTGACATTCGGTGTAGAGAGCCGTAGTGGGATACCTAAAAGGCCTCGAGGTCATTACCTTGAGTACAGCTCTCTGTGCGCGTTCAAGAGGCAGGAGGACAGTCTTGGGAGTCCCACCCCACACCGTGATGCAGTAGCTTATTATGCTCTGACACAGGGCATAATAAACAGTTTTAATCGTAAGGCGGTCCGCGGAGTGTCTTAGTTTTTTAAAAATAAATATACACTTGCGGACTCGCGAAATGAGATTACTAAGATGAGGTTTCCAGCTCAGAGAACTATCTACATAGACTCCGAGATATTTGACAGACTCACACCTCTTGAGTTGAGGACAGGCACATTGTGAAGAAGATAGACCAAGTAAACAAGTATGAGCTCTGAGCACCATTGAATCAGGTGGAGGTAGGTTGGTGGATAGTAAGGAGAAAGGTAAGTATACCGTTTTATTTAAATTTAAGGTTAGGACATTATTAGACAGCCATTTCATCACTGAGTTTAGAGCAAGTTCCGCGTATTTTACTGTTTCAGGCCAGTCATTACCATGAATTAATAGAGCCGTATCATCTGCGTAAGTAAAGATTGAACAATTCTTTAGAGACATTTTGCATAGGTTGTTAATATATATGAGAAATAGGGTAGGACCCAAGATTGAGCCCTGAGGAACGCCAAAACTCAATGAAATAGTGTCACTAATAACATCATTAATTTTAACGGATTGAGTTCTATCACACAGGTAATCCTGGAAAACCTTTAAGGCATGTCCACGAATTCCAGTAGCTTCCAGCTTCGATAAGAGGTGGGGGACGGACACAGTGTCGAATGCCTTAGAAAGATCCAAGAAAATAGCCAAGCATTTCATTTTACTATCTAATTTAGATACTACATGGTCTACCAAGGCAGCAACAGCATTTTCAGTCGACCTGCCACCTCTAAAACCATACTGGTTATTACTTAGTAATTTGTATGACTCAAGATAGTCTACCAATCGATTATTAAGGATCTTTTCTAATATTTTAGAGATGGCAGGCAAGACTGAGATCGGTCTATAATTATCTACACTGTGTCCGTCCCCACTCTTGAAGATTGGGTGAACAACAGCCCTTTTGAAAACCCTAGGAAAACAGCCTGTGGAAATAGAGCGATTGCAGATGTGAGTAATGGCTGGAACAATCGCGGGCATACATGATTTTAACATTCTCGAAGAAATGCCATCCCAACCCACCGCAGCATCAGTTCGTAACCCAATAATGAGATTCGAGACCTCCACCTCATCTGTGGGTAGAAGTACTAGCGAGTTAGATGGCAGCGCATCAAGAAAATATTCCGGGGTATACGAGGTAGATAAGAATTTGTCAGCCAAGTTCTTGCCAACATTGGCAAAAAACTCATTGACTTTATTGACCGAGGACTTTTCATCCGACGATATTCTTAGTAGCTCGTTGGGAGTTCGACTTTTTGCACTGGTCCCAGTAACATTTTTAATGACCTTCCAAGTAGCTTTAGGGTTGTTCTTCGCCATTTGGAACTCCTTCTCTTCATATGCGTGTTTTAAATTTTTGAGAAGCTTGTTACAAAAATTACGGTATCGCTTATATGTAATCATGAGAATCAAGTTTTCAGGATCTGCCTTTAACGCTTGAGCCATGCTATCTCTATTTCGGATACACCGGAGCAGTCCAGTTGTAATCCAGGGTTTCAGGATTCGACGTTTTGAAGACATGTGCACCGATTTGGAGTGATTGGCGATGACGGAACTAATGATGGAAACCAGAGACTCGGCAGCATTGTTAGGGTCTTGAATAGCCAAAATTTCACTAAAATCCATTGATAAAATTACAGTGATTGCAGCTGAGTAATCAACAACTGTGCGACTAAGTTTAGAGGGAGGGAGTGACATAACACGTTGTATGCTAATAATCGTAGGCCTATGATCAGTAATATAGGTATCTAAAACCAGCGTCGTATTTTTAAGGTCAGATCTTAACATTACGTGATCAATACAAGAGTTAATACGGGTTGGGAATAGATGTGTAGGAAGGAGGCCATGTGAAGCAATAAGGTTAAGGTACTGATTCGCTTGATGGGAGATAGCATTTGGAGTGATGTCAATATTGATGTCTCCCATAATCACAAAATTTTTTTGGATTGATGTCCGAGTAAGGATAGTGTCTAAGCTATCGATAAAGTTGTCCAGATTTTGAGTGGAGGGAGAGCGATATATCGCTAAAAGAAAGATATTGTGAGATTTTAAATTACAGATCAGACAGCTAGCACCAGATATAGAAGGTTCGGTGACGATATGAGGTAATTCTGATTTAATATACAGTATGGGGACCGCTTATATGCAATAATTTCTAGGACACACTTGGTATCGCCTTTTCTGACGATATACAAAAAATGAACGAAATCGGTCCAGTAATTACGTCAAAAAGTAGAGTTTTCATTTTGATCAAATTTAAACACTCTGTAGAATTGGATCACTAGGTCAATGATTCAATGAACCCTTTAAAATGCGACGTTGCCACTCAGTGCAAACTATCACGACGCTGTTACGTACCTATTCTACTTATTTGCCGAAATGTAAAATCGGTACACATGCACGACAGGCTGGAATTTAATGTAAAAAAAAAAAATAATTCAACGTTTGAGTGCGTGCTCAAAACTAAGCGTGTACGGGAGACGCAGCCGCGGACCGCGCCGCCCGACGACACCCACATTCGATTAATACTGTAACGGTACGGCCCACTACCTCTCACAGACACAAGACCAGTACAAACTGACTATGAAAGTTAATGTTAATGTGGTTTTTTTTTCGGTATACTAGTACTTGGAATTTCCTATTGAACAACTTCCTTGGCCTGCCATGGTCGAACCTTTGTTTTGTTTACACAAACATAATCCATCACTGGGACGCGCCAACATTTCCTTCGGGTGTACATCGGCAGCGGTGTCTTTTGGCGGCTTCTTTACACAGAGCGGCACGAGCCACGCGGCTTTCTTGAAAGGCGATTCAGCGAAATAATATTGCGGGGGGCGCGCGGGTGCGGGGTGCGCTCGCGCCACGTAGGGAAGCACACCTGTTATCGACTATTAGCTTTTGTTAAAAGGAATAAAGATAGATAATCAAAAAAGCTGTTTATCTTTAAATACTTAGGTGGTGCTATGGTGTTTTAAGAATTATTGTCATAATTCTAAAAACCACTATGCCCTGAGTATTTAAAGCTAAACAGCTTTTTTGTTTATGTGTGTTCTTATTAAATATTATTAAGTAGATTTAGAGATAAAATGCAAAAAGTAAACAACAACAATTTATGAATTGTTTTCGCATGTTACATAGTTAGTTACCGACCGGCTTCCGGTTGATCGACAGACCCGATTGATACTCAGGATTACTCAGGAAGTCACTAACTTAACGGTAGTTTCGTAAACTGTTCAATCGTATTTTTAATGTCCAATTAATATTTTTAATTGTTAAAAATAAATATTCAAATTACACAAAGATAATTGTATTCTAATGCCTTGTTTCGGTAGAAAAATTACGTGTAAAAAGTTATCGATAAGCGTTAATTACGATAATTGCACCATTTGCCCTACATTATAATATTTTTTCGCCATCTTGGAAGTTGCGTTCCGCTTGGTCAGTTCACCGCTAATCTTCCGGGATAGTGTGTGCGCGCATTGCTTCAAAACGTGAATAGCAAATACCAGTAAATTTAGTGCTTAGTTAGTTTAATTTTTTATCAGTGGAATGGACACTTATTAGTTTATTAGTTATTTGACTTTGTGTGTGTGTAAATTGTGTTTTTAAGTTTTTTGTATACATTTTTTAAGGTGAAATTGACACGACTTTTGTGTTCGCGTGTGTCTTTTTAACAAAATGCCAAGACAACAGCATTTTTACAGTGCTGCAGAGTATACAGACATGGTGTTATTGTATGGCGAATGCGGCCAAAATTCAGCCTTAACTACTTACGTACTTATCGTGAGAGACGGCGCAACTCGCTCATCAATACCGCTTTTCCATTAATGTGTGGGCAGGTATTCACGGAGACCAAATAATCGGCCCCGTTTTTATCAACGGAAACCTCAATGCACAAGTTTCTGGATCTTTTTAACGGCCCAATAACCGATTATCTAGAGGAATTGTCTGTGGTAGCTTACAAGCGGGTTTGGTTCCAGTTAGACGGAGCTCCTCCACATTCCGTACTCCTCGCGAGAGAGCGGCTTAACACCATGTTCGGCGAGCAATGGATTGGTCGCTATGGCCCCTGCAGGTGGCCAGCTCGGTCACCCGACTTCTTTTTATGGGGCTTTATAAAAAAATAAGTTTATTCGCGTGTCTCCGAAACCGAAGATGAACTGCGCAATCGTATTGTCGCCGCCTTTGACAAATTAAAAACCATGGCTCTGGATCCTGAACGAAATTTGCTGAGCAGGCTTCGGGATAACATTGTGCGGCGATGTAACTTGTGCATTCAAAAACGTGGTGGACACTTTAAAAATGAGAAAATTTAAGTTTATTCTTTTTGGAACCAATGTGTAATATTGAAGTATTTAGTTCAGTTCAGTTATCGCGAAATAAACACGTGGCGGTACAAATGAACTTAGTGGATTTTATTTTCGTCGCACATTGTCAAACGAATCAAAGTGCCGGCGCCGACAAAAAAGCCGCCATGCCGCCCGCGTGCACCGTTGCCACTCTTCGCTCCTGGGGTCAAGGTACGTTGTCTAAACATTTATTTTGTTTGAAAATTTAACTTTTTTAATTTTCGGTTTTTTATTTATTATTTAATTTTTCTATACTTCTATGGAGTAATATTGCTTGAGCTTTCAATTATTGCCAAGATGCCAATTCCATACTGTATATTATGACACCATCATTCTGATTAATAAGTTTACTCGTATGATAAGAAACATACCCTTCCAGAGGTGGAATTGTTGACACCCTCAGCCAACACTCCGACAGAATCAAAATATCACAAGAAACTTTTATTCTAGCCAGGAGCACAAGGAAGCTATCAAAGTTACAACTTACACTGCGTATATTTATGTGTATTATATTAAGCGACTTGTTTGTGTCATTAATAAAACGACTGCACGACTCGGGTACGCAAATACGTGAATCAGTCATACCCAAGGAGTCAATATCATTTAAAGTGTCGGAATCGAATATTGATGTTTGATGTTAAGTGCATATTGATTTCAACCATAAATATGTGGAATGTGTGTATTTTAGTTTTGTGGATAATACGTAATTCTATTTTGGAAGTTGCAGGTAAATTAAGTAGAATTAAGATAATTAATAGGATGTACATAAACGCAGGTGTGTTATGAGTTGTGTGTTTGTAATAACAAGTTTTCAAATTATCATAATTTTTGCACAGTCTAAAAAGGCACGATGTATAATACAAAGGCTCATACATACAAGATGTATTATTTAAAGTTGATATTCTTAGTGATACGAGTATTATTATAAGGTAAGAAGTTATATAATATTTTAAATAGTAAAAAACTGATTTATAAGAGGGTAGTCGTACTCCAGTTTTAGGTAAACAAAAATGTATGGTTTCAATATATTCTAAAAGCATGCAATAAGAATAGAAATGAGATGCCTTGCGATTATTTTGCAGGTGCAAGGAGTTTCTTAAGACAAGCAATTGAGTTGATAACAATGGAGTCCATTCCTTCACGTTCACGAAGAAAAATTTTCCCATTCTGCGACCAACAAAATTTATATTTGTTCGTTTTAGCAAATGAACGAGTCTCAAAGAATAGTTGCCGCTGGGTACGAGGCAGGTGGTCGGCGATATAGACAGGTTTGACTTCACCGGGAACCCCAATGTGTCCCGTGTTGAGTTTTTGAGTTGATGGCAGACCCTTATTGAACGTACGGCAGGCATCCAGTACTTGATTCTTTGAGGGAACAGTCAGGAACTCTGCAACTATTGGTCTGTTTGAGCCTTTTTTTCCAGGCAAACGATATACATCACGTAGCTGAGGTGGATTAACCGATGGCTGGATGGTCTCACAGGTTTTTAAAACAATCGAAGTTAAGTCACTAGCTGTTTCCTTCTCAATTGCTGGTACGTTTCTTATCTCAATACATGATGTTCGCGAGCTCAACTGTAGATCTTGTACTTTTTTTTCCAGATCCAGTATATGCATAAATGTACTGTATCTCCGACATTTCTAAGCGGATTTTGTGATGATTCTTCTTTTCGTTCGTCTTGGGCTCATGTAATTGTCCTAATTATATATTCAACTAAAAATGGCAAAATAAATTTACTTTTAAAAAAGTAAAAACCGACTTCAAAACCTAAAACGAATAAAATAACTTTCATAAAAAACTTAACAGCTTCTGAAGTCGATATCTTCTATTCTTCAATGCACCTTAGCTTGACACCGACTTCAGAAGCTGTTAAGTTGTTACCCGACTGCGGCGAAGCCCAAAAGGAGGGTTATGTGTTTGACCTGTATGTAAGTATGTATGTCTCTTAGTATTATATAATTGCATAGCACATGTGAGCACTATGTAGCTACTATTAAGCTACCTTTTACTGGGTACGTATTTCACTGACTTGAGTGTGCCCTGGCGGTTGAGAGTATGTCATGCTCACTCAAATGTCTCGCTGATGGTGGCGTGTGTGTTGGATCATTAAGTTCCCTTCAAAATGGTTGAGCTAATTGGTGCTGATCCATGCGTCATGTTCGTGAACGGGCGCCGTCAGTTGGGACTGGTCGTCTCTTAGCTGCCATGGCTTATTTTTAATTTTAATATTTAATTTAGTTGTTTTAGTTTTTATCTTTTTATTACGGACGCTTTTTAACGTGCACGTCTTTCTACATTGTTCTCACATGTATATTTTCAACATGAACGATGTAACCAATATTTTGTAAAAATATTATGATTTAAAAGTGTCCGTGGAGTTTCTTGCCCGTTCTTCTCCATAGGGATCTACTACGCTTTGGAATGGGCAACTAGCTTCATCTTTCTGACTGACCGACCCATTGACAATTCAAAAGTGCCTGTAATTGGTTTATTTGAAATAAATGCTTTGAGTTTGAGTTTGAGTTAGAGTTATGTATGTATGTCCGTTTCTTTGTTCCCTCGTAACTCCTAAACGAATGAACGGATTTGGATAAGTTATACGTCTTTAGATTTGTCTTGGTAGCGCGAGTGTCACTGGCTACATTAAAATCGAAAACAAATTAAAATGGTGGATTTGGGGGCCCTTATTGTGGAGATCGAATTTTTTTTTTCTTCTAAATCCATCTAGTTGGATATCAAAATGAAGGGTTTTAAAAGGTGATTACATAAATATATGCAACTTACATGGTTAAAAGTAAGTCAAAGTGACAAATCGTAAAAAAACACGTAAATAAAAGGCTTGGCTATTTTTGTGCACTTGATCCAAAAAAATTACTCTCACGACCAAAACTCCTTGCAAGAACTAAATCATCTGCAAAATCTTTCACATTTGTAAACTAAAAAGCTGGAAATAAAAAAAAGTAATTAAAAAAACTAAAAAACCCAACTGCGGTAAAAAACTAAAAATAAGCCCATTTTAAATTAAATAAAAGTTGGTAGCAGGCGGGACCCATTCCATTTTTATATTTTCTAACTCAAATGGGTCCCGCCTGCTTCCAACTTTTATTTAATTTAAAATGGGCTTATTTTTAGTTTTTTACCGCAGTTGGGTTTTTTAGTTTTTTTAATTACTTTTTTTTATTTATGAAAGTTATTTTATTCGTTTTAGGTTTTTTTCATAGATTTTTGGTGAACAATATTTTGACTAACAAAATTTGTGACAGAGAACCTCAGACTAAATAAAAAACCAAGACAGCTGCGAACAAACAGTGAAGCATGCGCAAAACTACACCTGGTTCTGTGCATACACGCTCTAACGCACACATTTACTTCAAACTACACCTCGCTAAGTGCACACATGTTTACTAAATCGGCCTCACGTCACTGTTGACTGCGCTATGCATCTATGGGTTGGTTTTTTATTTGGTCTGAGATGAGAACAAACAACGTAACATAATAAGCCTATATTCCCCGAAGGGTTGGGCAAAGATGTGCCAACAAACAATTCAGAATAAACAATTCTTGTTAAAAAGAAAAAAAAAGTTATTTTATTGCCTAATAATAATCAGAAGTCAAGGCTGGACACGAGTGGCACAAGACAAGCCCCACCCAGGTAGGGAGAGCAATAGTTTAGGGATGCAAATATCTACCATGTAAGATGGTACAGGTGCTCCAAATATTGACGTCAAAAAAATCTGAATTCCTCATACCCAGGGGGTATTCAAAAATACCCATAAGTATAATAATAATTTTTGTAGTTTTCGAGACATTTTTTTTTTGTGACATGAAAGTAACATTCAAGACAATAATGTCACAAAAAAAACTGGAAAATACCCACTACAAAAAAAAGTTTATGAATTTTTCAAGCTCCACCGGCAGAAAACTCTAAATAAAAACAAAAATAACTCGAAAACTACAAAAAATCGCGGAACAATGGGGTATTTTCGAACAGCCCTGGGTATGAGGAATTCAAATTTTTCCCATATGACGTCACTATTTGGACCACCTTGTATTTTATTTTACTATATAGTGGGATATAGAAGAGCAGTGGTTTATCATTATAATATTTCTCAGACTTTTAACACATAAAATCACGCCTGTTCCCTAAAGGGTTAGGCAGAGATGTATCTTTAGTACCTAAACACACATATTTAAGTCCCATATGTTGTGTGCATGCGAGCCTATGGCCGTCAAATGTCAAAATCCGGCACAAATCCAGGATGCTACTGAGAAATTCCACATAGAAAAAATCAATAACATTCAATTTTGACAATGTACCTACTCAATAACACTTAAAACTTTCTACTGAGAAATTCTTGAATCGAACCCAGGACCGCTTGCTCAGCAGTAGTGCTTGAGACCACTACATCAACGAGGCAGTCCTACTTATATTTGATCTTAATTGCTCTAAAATCAAACTGGAAGTAGCAGACTTCAAGACCGAACCAGGACAAAGTTATAGGAAAGCAGCGTCACCAGAACCGGGAGCTGGGTTGCTAGGGAAACCGATAGCGTCACGGTAGGTATGCACATGAATGAAATAACATTTAGGGAGGAGTTTATGAATAACGGTTGTGAAATGGTACGTAGAGAACTTACATTCCTCCCCGTGGGCAGGGTTGCAAAAAGAGACAAGTACCTATCGTTCCATATCAACCGGTAATAGAGATGATGACTAAAAAGTTTTTTTTGTGCGTCATGTACACCTAGGAGCAGTGGTGGTCTAGTGGTAACGGTCGCGACTTACGAGTTGTAGTTCGTAGGTTCGAACCCAGGCAGGCGCTTTTTGTAAATTATTTCATCACCACTGCTCTCAAAACGGTGAAGGAAAACATCGTGAGGAAACCGGCATGTCCTAGAATAAAAAATTCGAAGACTTGTGACATCTGCCAACCCGCACTGGGCCCGCGTGGTGGATTACGGCCCACTCCCTCTCACAGAGAGGAGGCCTGTGTCCCAGCAGTGGGAACGTTATAGGCTGATTATGTATGTACACCTAGATTATTAAAAAATTTACTTTAAAAATAAAAACCGACTTCAAAACCAAAAACGACTAAAATAACTTTCAAAAAACACTTAACAGCTTCTGAAGTCGGTGTCAAGCTAAAGTGCATTGAAGAATTGAAGACACCGACTTCAGAAGCTGTTAAGTGTTTTTTGAAAGTTATTTTATTCGTTTTTGGTTTTGAAGTCGGTTTTTACTTTTGTTAAAGTAAATTTATTTTTCCATTTTTAGTTGAATATACAATTACATAAGTAGGTAAGCCCAAGTCGAACGAAAAGATGAGTCATAAAAATCCGCTTAGAAATATTTTTAATTTAACTGTATTCACCTCTAACTTGACAAATTTGTAATACCGTTTTATTAAACTTGACATTATGTATTGCCTATTTCAAATTATTTGCTGAATTTTATCTTGACATGGTAAACTTGTACTGATTTGATTGAATGTATTTAATAATATAATTTGAAGGATAGGGGCTAGGGAAGGGGAAGGATAAGGCTATAATAATAAAGACTTATTATTATAGCCTATGCTGTTTGCATGCCTTAATTAAGGTAGTTAGTATAAGAATCTCTTTAAACTAAACATCTGTTACTTGTACCTACTTTCTGTGCAAATAAAGAACTATTCTATTCTAAAAATGCCGGAGATACAGTGCATTTATGCATTACATAAGAATAATTACATAATGTATTATATACTAAAACCTTCCTGAAAGTATGTAGATTACATTAGTGAAAGAATCGTCAAAATTGGTTCATTCGTTTTTGAGAAAATTGCGGACAAACAAACATACATAAATACATGCATACATACATACATACGGGTCGAATACAGAACCTCCTTTTTTGAAGTCGGTTCAAAATATTGGACACATATTTTTTTATGTAAGTAATCAAAAGATGACGGCGATACATTGAATTAACAAAATATGGCATGACGTCACGCCTAGCTAGATTTTATACGTAGAACTAAGCGACGTAGCGAGCCCCCACTCCCCAACTTTAATGCATAAATTAAATTAAATTATAATATATGTATATATATAATTATTATTATATTATTATTTTTATTTTATTTTTTTTTTTATTTTATTAAATTTTATTTTATGCATGCTTTGGTATTTATGATATACCAAAAAATACGTGTCTAATATTTTTGTTATTATCTGACTGACGAAATAAACAGAATTTCTTTTTTTTTATCCAGCCATCATCCCAATTGTCCAACTAAACTATTGCAGGTAAATTGTGCTTCACTTGCGGTGTCGATTATTCAACCTTTTCAGAGACGTATCTACACCGTTACCTACCAAGCCTAATTTTAAATACAGATTAGGTAGGCCAGGCTATAAAGAAGCCACTTTAAAAACTACAAACACTTCCTCTTCGAAACACCCAACATTTTAGACAACAACTCAACAACAACTTTTCAACACTTCTATTTCTCACAAAACCCAAAAGTTCTTTACTGATTTAAAAAAAAACCGGTAACTACTTACAGTTAATTTTAACCGACGGAACTTGCACAAGTACTGTCAACAGCGATCCACACACTGTAATGCGCCGTTTACCTCATCTCCGGGTAAACTAAAACAGGGCTATGATTTCATCGACGAGTCATTCGACAACGTTTTCCTTAATTTATGTATTTTGATTGTTAGTGTTTCTTTCAGTTTCATTAAATAATAAGTATTATCATGTCCTGGAATGGAAGGAATTTTTAGGTATGCTAAAACCCACATTTTTGTCAGTCCTGATAACTTTAGCCAGCAGTGAGACAATGAATATCATCCTACAGCAATCATAGGCCTTTCCAATCTACGGCTACTCTCATCCAGCTGATATAACCAACCCTGCAAAGATCGTCACTCCACCTAAACTGAGGGAGTCCTACCTTATATTTGCCACTTCACAGTCTTCACTGATGAACACTTTTATCCCAATGCTGATCGGTAAATAAAACCACAAAATAACAAGGAACAATTATTATGTAACGAAACTAAAGTTGTACGCAGACGATCGAGAGGCACTTCAGCAGTTCACCATACTAACTGAGCTATTCACTGTGAGGGAATTGAAGGTTGAGTTAACAATGATAATAACAAATGATAAACGTTTACTTTCAACAGTTTCAACACGTGTTACTGCAGTGCATATAAAGCCCTTGACTGACTCAGTCGTTTACAAAGATGGGCTGTTTTGCTACCAGATATCTACTTCCGCGGAATGCACGTGCTAGGAGCTACGACTACTTAGGAGTGACGTGTAATCTCGAAGGGTGTGGTCAGTAGCGGTGCAAGCGCATCTGTAACGAGTTAATGACTAATGGGGGGCTTGTGGCTAAGTAATAACAGCCGCACGGGTCGATCGATCAGCACCCCAATTGCGTAACACATTTTCAATCGGAGTTGGTTTCATTTTGAAACAAATTGCTAATCCATTGCTTCATATGTTCGAAAAATAAGTCTGCTCGACAACGTAAATAACGCAATGAATGTTGTTGAACTGTCAAAATGAAACCAACTCCGATTGATAATTGTTACGCAATTAGGGGGCAGGTTAAGCTACGCTTGCCGCAGTTGGTCCGTGGATGGGTGACCATCTTTACCTTGACCTTTTTTATCTTGACCTCTCCGTGCCTCGGAAAGCACGTTAAACCGTTGGTCTCGGCTGTCATTCGTGGATCTTTAACAGTCGTTACGGGTCGTCAGAAGCCCGAAAGTCTGACAACCAGTCTTACCAAGGGGTATCGTATTACCCAGTAACTGGGTTGTGGAGGTCAGATAGGCAGTCGCTCCATGTAAAATACTGGTATTCAGCTGCATCCGGTTAGACTGGAAGTCGACCCCAACATCGTTGGGAAGAGGCTAGGCAGATGATAGTAATGACTAATGAGATTATCTGTAGGTGCATACGGTCATTGAAACAACGCGTAAAGTGCGATGCGACTCCAGCTTTATGTGGTGCGGTTGGGATTACCATCAATCCAGATTGGTCCGGGCATATCCGGTTTTTTAGAACCCCTGTCCCTTTTCAACAGAGATTATATGTTCGGACTTTTTTTTAAATATCCGGCTTTTTGTATGTGCGGGCAATTTGACATTAACAGCGCGACTATGACGTAGTATTAAAGGTGATTTTTAACCGACTTCTAAAAAAGGAGGAGGTTCTCAATTCGGATGTTTCTATTTTTTTTTTTTTTTATGTTTGTTCGCGCATAACTCCGTCGCTTGCCAACCGATTTGAAAAAATATTTTTTTGTTGGAAAGGGTATACTTCCCAAATGGTCCCATTTTTGTCAAAATCCAGTTCTGATGATGGGATCCTGGAGAAATCGAAGGAACTCTTCAAATATTATAGGCACACCTATAGCGATTTGGGTATTTTTTATAGTAGCTCGTGCATTTGCTCTCGGAAAGCACCACATGGTGAATTGGAACTGATGATGAAGACCACAGATGGCTACCAGAACTACTCAATGATAAATATTTCACGGGTTGCGATTCGATTACTTTAATATGGTTGCTAAGCAATTTCCGCTCGTCACACAATGCGTGTGATGAGTGGTTGTTGAGGAGTTCTCCTGGTCAGCAGAACTCCTCAACAATTAACGTCCCAGCATCGGGAAAAGCAATATTTTGTAACATGTGATGAGCAATTGACATTAGACTATTGTAACTTATACAAATTATAAACAGACCCACTAAAAAGTGAAAAATAAAAACTTTTTTACAAAAAAATACAACCGACTTCCAAAAACAACACTACAAAGTGAAAAATAACTTTAATTTCGGAAGTCGGTGGCAAAAACGAAAATACATTTAATCAGACACCGACTTCCCAAATTAAAGTTATTTTTCACTTTGTAGTGTTGTTTTTGGAAGTCGGTTGTATTTTTTTGTAAAAAAGTTTTTCGTAGAGCAAGTCCCAACTACATATGACACAGCTGAATACCAGTATACCAATGTACACGATACCAATGCGGGAAATAGCTGCTCCCGAATTAAACTCAATAAAACTTTAATTCCAAGGTATATAGTATTTAATGAACCGAAAGTCTTCTCATAAAGGATAAATTGGAATAAAATGAATTAATTAAACATAGCTGAAAATATAATAAAAATATTTTCCTGTTCCTGTCAAAGTCCCATCCCCCCTACGGAGAGAACAATACCAAGCTAAAATAACTAACCTAACATCATACAAAAAAAAAATAATTAAGGCACAAGAAATTAATCATAATTCTTAAACCTAAAGGACTGCTTTACTGGCAATTGAACCTGCTGTTGTGGAATTGTTGTCAGACTTTCGGGCTTCTGACGACTCGTAAGTTGTAACAACTGTCAAAGATCCACGAATGACAGCCGGGCCAAACAGCGTCTCGGTATGTAAAGATGGTCTCCCATCCACGGATCAACCCCGGCAAGTGGATTGAGCCTTGCAGCAAGTGTAACCACTATTGTGTGGTGGTTGACTGTACCTCGATAGGCACCTACTTGAAAGAAAGAAAGAAAAACTGTTTATTCACATGAAAGTGACGCAACATTAGGTACGTAGTTATCTTATATCTAGGCTTACTTACTTACGAGTACCAACTAAGGATGAGAAGAGATGTGGTCCGGAATTCAGATTGTCGCCTGTGAACGCAGGTTCTAGTCCCGACTCAGGCCACATTAGAGCGATGGTGTAAAAGTACCTGTCTACTTTCCTTAGACATAATATAAAAAGTTAAAACGACAAAATCAATAAATATCTTGTTTAAATACCTTTTTCAGTTGATGTTTTTGTCGTAGCAAAAGAAAAAAAAAATAAAGATCTAAATCCAACTAAGTACAGTAGTTGGATTTAGGATTTTAACTTTATTTTTTATTTCAATTATTTTGGGGTTTATGTATGTACAATTACAGGTAACCCATATTTTATATTTTTAGAAATTACTCCTTATGACCTTTCATTTGATAACTCACTCGATATGATAGCAAAAAAACCGGCCAAGTGCGTGTCGGACCACGCACAATGAAGGGTTCCGTAGTTAGGATGAGTTTATCTTAAGAACAAACTTAACATTGTAGTTGAAAAACATGTTCTCCCATACATTCCAACTGTAAATGTAAGTTTGTACTCACAATATTGATAGATTTACTATATTATTTTAAGACCACAGACTTCTTATAGGTTTTCCTGTAATCTACAGGTAAAGATCTATTTTCTGTATTTTTTTCAAAATTTCAGGCTCAGTAGTTTCGGAGATAAGGGGGGGGGGGGGGGGGGAATGGTCACTTTTCGTCTATTTTCTTAAATAACTTTAAAATAGTTTATTTTAAAATTATAAAAAAAAATATATTTGTGACCCTTTCATTTAATATACCACATGGTGTAGCTTGCAAGACATTTTTTTTTAATTTTCTTATTTGTCCCCCAAAAGTGACCTCTATATTCAAATTTAATTTATTTACTTTACCCGTCCGTGTTTGGGTCACAGAAATTCATTTGTGTACCAAATTTCAACATAATCGGTCCATTAGATTCGGAGCAAACTGGCTGTGAAAGACGGACAGACAGACAGACACACGAGTGATCCTATAAGGGTTCCGTTTTTTGCTTTTGAGGTACGGAACCCTAAAAAGTCCTGAACTTACACTTGTAGGATACTTTTTTGATGGAACACAGTAACATCCGTCATATTGATTTTTGTGCGTATAAAATAATATAACCTTAGATGTCATCAGAACATCGTAAAGAATCGATTGACACCCAATTCATCAAAATCGAATGACTAGTTTAGGCGCTACAGTGTAGCATACGAAAATAATACATAGAGTGCTAAGAACATAACCCTCCCTTTTGACTTCGCCGAAGTCGGGTATAATAAAGCAACATAGCAGCCCGGGTCTAAAGAATCATCGGAATGACCTTTATTAAAAAAAAGTTATACCTACTCGTAATGGAAATCTTAGTCTCTCCAATTCTACTTAATCATCATCAATACCTATGAAACACAACATTGTCAATATTAGGTCTGAATCATAAGTAAATGAATGAATCTTTGAAATAAGCTGTGAAGGTAGGTAGGTATATATTTAGATACGTCATCAAACTCAGCTCATCTCAAAACTATAAAAAAGACAAAGAAAATCGTCAAAGTGAATATCAACAAAGAAACCTGATGGCCGTTTTTACTAACACACCAGGGGACACCTAAATTAATGCCTAAGTATATAGGTAATGCGCGCTATTGGATTTTCCAGCCCTCGGCTCAGCGCTGAAGATTTAAAATCCAACGGCGCTCTTTTATTTTGGCATTCATTAGATAGTGTTAGTGAAAACGGGCATTTCTCTCTTAAGCCCGGTTCACAATAAGGTTGGACCGACAGTTCTTCAGGAACGACAAAACCGTTTTGAGAGCAGTGGTCATGAAATAATTTACACAAAATAAAGCGTCTTTGTTCGAACCTACGACCTACAAGGTATCAGTTCTATTAAATTCTCTGCAACTGCCAATCACACTCAAACCATAATATAAGGATACAAGTAAAAATATTTGTGTAAAACACTGATATTTTAACATGTAGGTACATGTATCTTTTACCATTGTGTTCAATGAGTTGTTTGCCTCATTAATTATTATTAAAGCGCTAACAGTTGCGCAGACTGTTGATTAAATAGGGACAATAATAGGTATTAGGTATATCTACACATTATTGTAGGATAAATTATGCCCAAAATTCATCCATCTGGTTATTTAAACCCATTGGTAATATAAATTCTAGCTTTGCCTACGTCTCTTTGTCTGCGAGGATTGTTGGCATTGAAGACTTACCTACAAACTGATTTTCACGTGAAACCCACCGCCATCGAACACGAACCTACCATTTATTTCATCATCATCATCATTTCAGCTGAAAGACGTCCAATGCTCAAAAAAAAAAAAATGTCAAAGTTTGCGATGCCTGGAAAAGGCCGCTAAGTTATAAGTACCTACTTTTGTAAAAGACCTCAAAATGTACACTTAGTATGCAAATAAATCTTTGACTTTGACTTTGCTGGACGCAAGCACCGCCACTTCAACCGGTTCTGTGCTTCCCGCATCCAACGGATTCCTGCAGCTTTCACGAAAGAGGATTCCGACAGAGTGGGTCTTAAAATGAACATGGACAAGATAAAGGTCAAATGCCCATGTAACGCCCACTCTCATGAAGATCGGAGACGCTACACTCGAGGTTGTGGACGAGTATGTTTACCTAGGACAAATTGTCCAGTTAGGTAGGTCCAACTTTGAGAAAGAGGTCAAACGTCGGAGGCGGACCTTTGTACATTTTAAGTGTGATAAGTTTAAATAAATAAATAAACGTCGAATCCGACTCGGCTGGGCAGCGTTCGGGAAGCTACACAATATCTTCTTGTCCCAGATACCGCGGTGTCTGAAGACGAAAGTCTTTGACCAGTGCGTGTTGCCAGTGATGACCTTACGGCACTGAAACGTGGTCCCTCACAATGGGCCTTATTAGAAGGCTAAAAGTCACCCAAAGGGCAATGGAGAGGGCTGTTTGGAGTTTGCCTACGTGATCGAATCAGAAATGAAGACATCCGCAGGAGAACCAAGGTAACCAACACAGCCTGAAGAATTGCCAAACTTAAAGCAAGTAGGGTCAAGGAGGGTACAGTCGCTCGGAGGGAACAGTCGCTCGAATGTGCTGTGCTAAACAGAGAAAGAGCTATGAGTCTCTCTTCTACATCAATCGGAAGCGTTCGGTACCCAATCATGCACGAACTAGTTAGTGAGCCCATCCCGCGCCATGCGGTTGTATTGTGATGCGTTTTTGTTTACACTGTGACAAAATTACATTTTAAGGTAAGTTTAACTTCATTTTATTCGTAACTCTTACAAGATTTGTAATTTCTTATGTTTCTGTCGAAGAGTGTGTCTAATTAACATAGTATTGGATGATTATTTAAGGACCTCAGTATTGATGCTTGTTTCTAGTTTGATCTATAATCCAAAATGGCGGAAGGTCAACAGTGGTTCGTTTCGGAAAAGTACACAGTAGCTCGCGAGCCACTGTGTACCTACTACTCTTTACATTACTTAAATTATATTGAAAATTTATTTACAGAATGCCGCGTCGTAGGAGATCACCATCAGTGCCACGAAAAATTGGAAATCATTCGTCAGAAGAAATTAAGAGTGGTCTGAACTTAATCAGGAATGGTATGTCAATCAAAAAAGCTGCTAATACGACCGGAGTTCCATTTACAACACTGAAAACGTATTATAATAAAACTAAAACTTGCGACTCTCTGGAAAACCAAAGACTGGAGCCAAATTATTCAGTGAACAAAATATTCACTTCTGAACAAGAGAAATCCCTTAAAGATTATTTTAGCCATTGTGCCCTTTTGTTTTATGGTTTGACTGCAAAAGAGTGCCGACAAATTGCGTTTCAATGTGCAGAAATTAATAACTTAAAAATGCCGCGATCGTGGACGGAAAATCAAATGGCCGGTAAAGATTGGCTCATGGCGTTCAGAAAGAGACATGATATTGCACTCAGGAAACCAGAACCATGTAGCCTAGCCAGGGCCACCGCTTTTAACCAGAATAACGTCCAAAAGTTCTATGACAATTTTCAAACTTTATAAAAATAAAAATCTTTCAATCCTTGTCCATTTTTGATTTTCCCTAATGATGTCAGAGCCCCGGGTTTGGTAGAAGTAGCCACTATGGACGTACAGGTACACAGTAGCTCTATTCCTACGTAGCCACTGTGTACTCTTAGAGCCACTGTGTACTGGGGGGTACTAGCCACTGTGTACAGGTCGTAGTACACAGTGGCTCGATTCCAGCTTTTTAAAAAAATCAGGATATCTCTTTTTTTGGTAAAGTAAGAGCAAGTCTAGTTTCTATATATGAAAGTTCAATCATGAACTGTGCTTTGTGCGTGCATAAAGTATTTCTGTGATTTTTATTTTTCATGCATCAGCCTTTTGAAAAAATCCTAGCCACTGTTCCCTCCTCGACCCTACTGCCGCCAACTAGCGCCACCATTCCCTGACCTACCTCATCTAACTAAAAATGTGAGCCTAGGAAATTTCAAAATGTTCCATATCTCCAGACTTGTAATTTTTAGGGTTCCGTACTAAAATGGTAAAAAGGAAATCTTATGGTGCGACTCAGTCTGTCTGTCTGTCACAGCTGGATATCTCAAGAACTACTAATGCTTTCAACTTGAAATTTGGAACAGTTATAGATGACGTTTGCCCAACTATTTTGCAAATAAGAAAAAAATAAAAATATATATGGTTTTTTTGTAACAGGGACTGAAGAAGACGGGTGTCCTAAAAATTCGAAGTCGAGTTACTATGTGTCATATGAAAGAACGCTATTTGCACATTCTCAAACAACTTTTGATGAAAAATGTAAAAAAAATACCGTTATCTCCGAGGTTATTCCCAAAGTTCTCCATTCTTTTGTTCTAAAAAGCATTAATTCCCAAGTTACTCCAAGGAATTATTATTATTTAAAAATACTTATTATTTTGTTCCCATTCTGCTCCATAGGTATCTGGTATTATTCTCAAAGTACTCCACCGATTATTCGTTATAAATTCTCAAACTACTCTAACTACATAATTACCTCGCTAATACTCGTACATATATTTCATTACTCGTACAGTCGGTCCCAAAAATTCTTAAAAGAAAGATTAAAGTTTAGCATTTTGTTATAACGTCAATGCATATTTAAAATTGTAGGCTTTTTACGATAATCCCTAGTTCTCAAACAATTTGTATTCATAGCACAGTGAGATTAAATTATATTTTAGGATCATAATATTTTTTGTGCATCATCTATCGGATAAACTCGATACTTCCACTCACGCGCAGCCCTCCTCTGCGCGACGCCCCCCCTTTTTTTTGTGGATGGGAAATCATCAAATGACCTCTCGCTCTGGGCGGAGCGGGAGGGACTAAAAGCCACCCGTGTTCCTTCAATTTGCCTGTACCAGGGCCACGGTATCTCTTTTGAATAACCCGCAACCCCGGCGGCATCGGCCCTATCGGACCCCGTCACTGCTGACATCTCTTTGAGGCGCTTGTGGATCACGACGCGCCGTCGACCCAGGCCTGGTCCTTACCGGACGGCGAGCTACCCATTGCTCGCCGTCCGCAAGCCCGCGCCTACGGTGGCTGGGAATCGGCTACGGATTCCCGCCGCTCAGGGCGTCTCCTGCGGCGACTAGGGGCGCGACAAATGCCTCTCCCTCACGCGTTCCACCTCCTCCTTCGCGAGCATTACTGCTTCGCAGAATGAGGTAACGCCTTCCCATGCACTCTCGCTCCGTACCATGGCCTGGACCAGGTTCGGCCGCGAGAGATCGCCGCCGCCGATCGCCTCCGCGAGGACACGGCGGTGCTCCGCCCAAGCCGGGCAGACCTCCACTGTATGCTCCACTGCGTCCTCCGGGCAATCCACACAATGGTGACACCCGGGCGTTTCCTCCCGCCCTATCCGGAACAGGAACCTCCCGAAACAGTAGTGTACGGTGAGGACCTGCGTCAGGCGGAAGGTGAGGACGCCGTGGCGCCTCTCCAATCACTCCTCAAAGAGCGGATTTACCGCCGCAATTGTGGCGCTCCTAGTGCTGGGTTGCGACAATCGCACGCTCCATGTCGCCATGAGATCCCGCCGGAGCTCTGTCCGCTGTACCGTGATTTCTCGCGGCATCGGAGTTACGCCCCGGCGTTTCGCCTCTTCGCGCCACTCCCACACGTGTGCGAGGACTTTTGCCTCCAGATCCCAGGGCGGCAACCCGGCAAGGAGGCACGCCGCCTCACCGGAGACCGTGCGGTATCCCCGGACTATCCGGATGGCCATAACCCTTTGGGACGCGTTCAACCAGCGGGCTGGTCGCAGCCTCAAGGAACGCGCCCACACCAGTGCCCCATAAAGAGCTATGGAACGCATGATACCCGCTTAAAGCCTCCGGCAGGAGGCGTTTAGACCCCCTAGATTGGGCAGGAGCGGCGTCAAGGCAGCCCCAGCCCACTCCAGTCTGGGAGCCAATCGTCGGAAATGCTCCACGAAGTTCCACCGGCTGTCCAGGACGAGTCCCAGGTACTTCATCGTCAACTCGAATTCGATGTGAACCCCTCCTACCATTATTTGGGAACCCGACGGTGGCGCGTTCCGAAGACCATGAAAACACATAACCTCGGAATTGTGCAGGTCCACCTCGAGTCCCAACTGCCGGATCCTCTCAACAATTGTCGCAACCCCGCGTGTCGCAATTTCGGCCGCCGTCTGGTGCGACCTCCGCTGCGCCAGGACCAGCGTGTCGTCAGCGAAACATACCAGCGCGACGCCCCCTAACACGACGTCGAAATTTTTTTGTCGGCGCGCAACGGTGCGCTTGCGCATCTATACACAGCTTTTATGCAAAATATTTCTATGAACTGATAATAAACTAATGACTGTTTCTTAAAGTAGATAGACTAGGCTAGATTACGAATTTTGTTTTAGAACAATAGATGACTTACTCGTAGTTTTTTTCCAATACCCAAAAACAAAATCAATTTGTTTATATTACCGCCAATAAAAACAATTAAAAAATGATTTCATGATCTCAAGCGTTAACCCTATTTTTTTTTTTTGCCTAAAATATTGCCCTTGTGTCAAATAATCAAATGACATCATAGTATTTACCTTTATTCTTCCAAAATTTAGAAATATGAACAATAATCTCGGTAAAAAAACGCCCCTGCGCGTAAAATTTCAAATGATTATTGGTCGAATTTTTTAAATATTTTAGGCTTAATTGCCAGATATTATTGTAGATTTTTTATTATTTGTTTTTTAAGTTTTTTAGACTTCTGAATCCAGAGCCCCAATTTTTTTAATTTTGTCAGTTGATTTTTGAATATTTTCAATTTTTGAATTATAATAAATCAAATATTGATTGCTGAATTATATTATAAAGTCTTTTATTTAAAAAATTCTTTATACTTAAAATATATATTTGCAAAGCTTTTGAGCTGACTGTACGTCACCTACCCTTTTATAGTAAAATGCAACATAATAATCCAATACATATTTAAATTAGCTTTTTGATTAAAATGGGGTGGAGTACTTTGAGAACATTTTAATATTATCATGGGGTAGAATGAAACCTAATTAAAAATATTATATTTTTCATGGAGTAGTTAGGGAACTTTTTTTGGAGTACTTTGGGAATAACCATCTCCGAAGTTTGCATAGAGAAAAATCTGAAATTATTCTATGTGATAGAAGTTTATGTAAAGATTATATGAAAAATAAAACGATGTCTCTATAAAATAGCACACTTTCAGAAATCGGAATGGAACCGAGTCCGACTTCCGAGTCTTGACCGGTTTTTTTTTTCAATGATGGCGCTAGCTGGCGGCATTACTCGCCTTAAGTGGTAGTGGACTGGACACATTGCTCGCAGAACAGATGGCCGATGGGGCCGAACGGTTCTGGAGTGGTGGCTGCGTACCGGAAGACGTAAGCGTTGAAAGACCTCCCACAAGGTGAACTTATGACCTTGTGAAAGCCGCAGGACTACTTATTTACACGTCGAGATTTAAGAAAAATCCTTTCTATGCTTACCGACCTCTCCTCCCGAGGACATAATAAGTAGGTAATACGTACCTATATTACCTATCTTCCTACTCGTCGCGCGCTAATTAGCAGACACAATAGAAATTTTATTGTTATCTGCACACATGGTGTGCAATCGCCATTTTAAGAGTTAATCATTTTTATGTTTAGTTCTCTAGTTTATTTATGTAACTTCCCATTTGCTGGTAACTGATACCAATGCGTTGCAGCTTATAAGTTTAAACGTATACATGTATTGTGTACAGAGGCCAGCACATCAAGCTACCCCAATCTGTCAAATTTTCCCAATTGAATATGAACCTTATTCCTTTGTTGTAAAGTTGAAAATCGATCAAAGAAATTTGACAGATTTTGGTAGCTTGATTTGCTGGCCTCTGTACCTACTGTCTTTAGTTTTTATACTTAGTTACATAATTATATAGGTACCTATTAAAACTAGGAAAATCTACACCGATGGCTTTACAGGCCTTAAATGGGATGAAACTGTAATATAATGTATTGTTACAATTATTCAGAAAACCACAGACAACCTTGAAATTATTAAGCCAATACATAAGTACTAATAAGTAGGTTAGGTAATTTCAGGTTAATACTTCCCGTGTTTGGTACGGTAAAATATCAGCCAGCGTATATACCACTTGTAACTTTCGTCTTCCGGGCTGTAGGCCGACTGGAATCGGCCCTCGAGCAGCCTCAGCAGTTTCAAACTTGATAGCCCGGGACCAGAGGGCTAGTTGCGTAACACACGAACAGTAGCAATGGCTTTCATTTTGACAGTTCAACAACATTCATTGCGTTATTTACGTTGTTGAGCAGACAAAATTTTCGATCATATGAAGCAATGGATTAGATTATGCTTCAAAATTAAGGGTTATTGGGATGAAGTTTACCAAAAGGCCCAACATGGATTTAACATGGTCACTAAATGGCTTGCCTTAAATCATCTGTCGCTAAATACAGATAAAACTAAATTTATCCCTTTCTCAATTCGCAACCCTGACAAATCGCTTCAACTAACTCATCACTTAATCGCTCACACCTGTCATACTGAAACTGTAAATTGCTCGTGTCCGTCTTTATCTTCCGTGGAGTCTATAAAATATTTAGGTCTTATATTTGACAAAAATTTGAACTTTAAAATTCATATAATTAATCTTTCAAACAGAATTAGAAAACTTATCTATGTATTCAAAAAAATTAGACACTCAGCCAATACTAACTTAATAAAAATTATTTACTATTCTTTGTGCCAAGCGGTCATAACTTATTGCATCACTATCTGGGGCGGTGCTGCCAAAACCCATAATTTAATTGTTGAACGCGCGCAAAGAGCCTTGCTTAAGGTTAGTTACTTTAAGCCCAGGTATTTTTCTACCACTGAGCTGTACAGGATTAGTGAAGTGCTTACGGTTCGCAAACTTTTTGTACTATTATTAGTTATGAGACAACATTCCAGTGTCTGGCTAAACACCCGGACTGAAAAAGAAAGTACAGGGAGAAGGCGGTTAGAAGTATGTAAATCTGTGCCTTGTAGAACAACTTTTGCTCAAAGATTCAACTTGTTCCTGGGCCCAAGACTCTATAACATAGCTAACAAAAAAAAAGAAATTTTCTCCATGACAAAGAGAGAGTGTAAACAGAAGGTGATGAGCAGGCTTTTATCACTTACTTATGACGAAACTGAAAAACTGTTTCATGTACCTGCATAAATTGCTATCAAGTATTTTGTATTGTTAACTCCACTCACACTCATACACACATCTCTTACATAGTTAAAACTCACACACAAACACACATCGCACACATCTCTACCCTCACCCCCACACTCACATCCACCTTAACACACCCTCACTCACACAAACGCAACACACAATCACAATCATACCTATTTTGTTCTCTTGCTCTTAAATAATGCCTTAATAATGTTATGTACTTACCTCAATTACAATTTATTATTATTATTTTTTTTTTCACTTGCATGGTATTTTTATTTTATTTTTTTAGGCTTTCAAATCAAAATTTTTTTTTGTTTATTTTGTACCTAGAATGCTCCTTTTCAAACTACAAGTGCTAAGCTTTATGGCTCTAATGTTATTTAATATTATGTGAATGCAAATGAGGATGGGCGCTGATACCTATAACACAAGATATTAAGTTATCTTAGCTTAGGTATTAGTAGCAACTCGTATGTAATCATTTTAGCTACCTTTTGGCCTATTTTGTGTAAACCTGTTTCTTTATGTTAATTTTGAAGGTGCAAATAAACATTTTTTTTTTATTTTTTATTTTTTTATTCCACAAATCCCCATTGACGTCTAGGTCATAATAGGGATTTGTGGACAAAAAGTTCATAAATTCCCAATTGTCAATAGGGATTTGTGGAATAACCCAAAATTATTCAGATTGTCATTGAGTGTGTTACGCTACTAGAGTGCAGGAAGGCCATAATCCTGACCTAACTATGAGTGGATGGGTACACAACAAGGGCTTAGGCTTACCTAAGCCCTTGTTGTGATCTCCGAGCTTACTCAGAGATCGAAATTTCACTTTAGTTTACTAACGTCAGCGTTCCATACGAATATGAAACTTATTCATATGTGTTTAATGTTCATATACGTATAAGCGAATGCGAGGAAGCGTTTCATTCGAATATGAACATGATTGCCATAATTAATAATATTCACATTCTTATGCGACACTACACTGAGAAGTCATGGGGAGAGCCTGAGTGCACAAAATGCACTGTGAATTTATTTGAAGAGTATGGAACCACGATCGGGCCACACAAGCAACTAATGAAAAGCAACTGCATGCAGCTGAGATAAGAATGCTAAGAGGGATATGTGGTGTGACGCGAATGGATGGAATAAGAAATGAGTATAATAAGAGGAAGTCTGAAAGTGACTGAAAAGTTATGTGAAAATAGGTTGTCATGGTATGGGCATGTGATGCGGAGGAATGAGGAAAATTTCGTCAGGAAAGTTTTGAGTATGAATGTCGATGGCTATAAGAGTAGGGGAAGACCAAAGAAACGATGGATGGACTATGTGAAACTGTGAAAGATGATATGGCTAGAAAGGGAGTGACTACCGAGATGACGACTAATAGAGAAGTTTAAAAGACAAGACACGTTGCGCCGACCCCAAATAAATTGGTATAAGGGCAGGAGAATGATGAGTTATGGATCCACGACTTTCTCACCTGTAGGTGTAAAGATATTGGATAGAATACTCTCTTTATAATATTTCACGAATAAGCAGTGTCCTGCTGTCTGCTGATTGTTTGGTATTGTGGGAAGCTTTGGCGAATGCACAAAATAATACGACATGAGTCGATTTTTCTGTTTATTTACTGACAATGTTAATAGAAGTATAAATAAAACTACTGTTTAGAAGAATCAGTTTATTTCTATAGGAAAATAGTTCTATCTATTTATTATTAGCTACGGCATAAATGTCTATGGACTACTGACTTCTTTCTACCATTCATACATAAACTCACGCTTTCTTCCCAAGGGAGTTTTACCATTTATTTGATTTACAGGACGCTAGCCATACTTGAGGCAAAAGGAGTACATGTAGGGATCGTAGCACGTGGCGTTCTGTAGTTTCCGCCTACCCCATGGGAAGAAGGCGTGGTGAGTTTATGTATTGTGGCCATAATTACAACATCAGTAAAATCCATACATATAATTGTCCAGCAATTGTCAATTGTATAGATTTAGTTTACTTATATAAAACTATACGTACATATTTTTATTGTTAAAATTAAATATCATTCAGTTAAACGATTTAGGTAGGTAGCATCGTTTAACTGTATGACTGTATCATTATCTGCCTAACCTTTTCCCAACTATGTTGGGGTCGGCTGCCAGTCTAACCGGATGCAGCTGAATACCAGTATTTTACATGGAGCGAATGCCTATCTGACCTTCACAACTGTATGTTTAACAAAATTAATTTTACACTATAAAGTAGGTATGTAGGTATAGGAACGTACTTTATAATGTAAAAACCTTTTTACAAAAAAATACAACCCACTTCCAAAAACAACACTACAAAGTGAAAAATAACTTTAATTTCGGAAGTCGGTGTCCAGTTAAATGTATTTTCGTTTTTTGCCACCCGACTTCCGAAATTAAAGTTATTTTTCACTTTGTAGTGTTGTTTTTGGAAGTCGGTTGTATTTTTTTGTAAAAAGGTTTTTATTTTTCACTTTTTAGTTGTGGTACCTACCCCACACAAATTCTAATACCACTACCTGCAAAACAAACTAGAACATCATCCATATAAAAGTCGGGAAAAAATATGTATTATTGAAGCTAACTCAAAAACTACCAAAGCAAAGTTAATCAATTTTATATGGGACCAACTGTGATGTATACCCTCTCGAATAAAACAAAAAAAATCCAATTCGGTCTAGCCATCTTCGACTAATCGGGGAACATACATAAAAAAAAAAAATAAAAAAAAAAGGTTCCGACGAATTGAGAACCTCCTCCTTTTTGAAGTCGGTTAAAAATTATGAAACTGCGTTCACTGATCTGAGTTCACACACATCAGAGTTCAAATCCTCCTCCCTCCGGGCCGCCATTGATACCACTGAGGGTTTCCGGCTAATGGAAAAAGGGATACATTTAACTGGAAACTTCTACCTCTAAAAACTTACTGACCTTCTCATGATGGACGCTTTTTAAAATTAATTAACCTCTATATGACATTCTGCGCTTCTAATGTTTACTTTTTAAATATTTAAGTATCTTTCTAACTCTCTGGCCTTTGTCATAGTTGGTCGCAATAACTAAGCTAGGGTACCCTGAGCAAACGGGTTAGGTTAGGTTAGAACGTGAGCAGAGCGAGCGAAGCGAGTGGTGCCGCGGCAGCGGCCGACGAGCGCTTCATTCAAGTTGGTCGCAGTTACTTGGCTATTTAGTATTTTTAGGACCCGAAATATGAATTATTATATAGTTTCATCAAAAGAGGCGCAATCATTATAATAGTGTTGAATAATATTGTCAGGAACGTAAAATGGGAATTAGTTTTCATTAAATACATGCTGGAAAAACCTAATTAAACTTTGCCCGACCCAGGGAGCCAAGGATCCAACCTAGGATGTATGTTTTAATGCCAGTACCTAGAATTAAAAAAGGTCGTAATAACAATACAAATAGAGGTATCTACCTATATTACAAATACACAAGAGTTACGGTAATGTTTCTAGCTACCCGTTTAGGCCAGGTGGAAACTTGTTCATTATCATACAAGTTATATAATCATCTAAATATTATAATTAAAAAAGACACAAGCCAAAAAAGTAGACTACGTAATAATTACTTTAAAACGATGATCAAGTACCTATGAATCTTTTAGAGATACGAAATATATATGTAATATCAAATCTAGTACCTATGTAATCGGAGTTTCAAGAATAAGTATAGTTTTAGAATACGACGGACCTGGTATTTTAAAACTTTTTTACAAAAAAAAACAACCGACTTCCAAAAACAACACTACAAAGTGAAAAATAACTTTCATTTCGGAAGTCGGTGTCGGTGTTAAATGTATTTTCGTTTTTTGCCACCGACTTCCGAAATTAAAGTTATTTTTCACTTTGTAGGTTG
This sequence comes from Cosmia pyralina, assembly GCA_946251885.1. Taxonomy (NCBI): domain Eukaryota; kingdom Metazoa; phylum Arthropoda; class Insecta; order Lepidoptera; family Noctuidae; genus Cosmia; species Cosmia pyralina. Next base: position 1,570,613 of record OX276367.1, read on the forward strand.
TTTTTGGTAGTTTTTTTTTGTAAAAAAGTTTTTATTTTTCACTTTTTAGTGGTGTACCTACCCCACACAAATTCTAATACCACTATCTGCAAAAGAAACTAGAACATCACCCATATAAAAGTGAGGAAAAAATACGTATTATTGAAGCTAACTCAAAAACTACTCAAGCAAAGTTAATCAATTTTATATGGGACCAACTGTGATGTATACCCTCTCGAATAAAACAAAAAAAAAAATCCAAATCGGTCCAGCCATCTTCGAGTGATCGGGGAACATACAAAAAAAAAAAAAAAAAAAAAAAAAAAAAGGTTCCGACGAATTGTAAAAAAAAGACGTAAGTACCTTTTTTTAAATATTGTTGATTCATTTATTTTTAGTACCCATGTACCTTTTGCTAATGCCAATAACATGTCTCATACCTTTTTTATACCTATTCATCTTTGCTACTTTAAAATTATAAATAATTAATACTTTCTAGCGCGCACTGTTTCTGAACGTCTCAAACTTTAGACCCAGCGCCGTTAAGGCGAGTAGTGCCGCCAACTAGCGCCACCTTTGAGAAAAAAAATCATAATTCTGGAGATATGGAACATTTTGAAATTTCCTGAGCTCATATTTTTTGTCAGATGAGGTAAGTCAGGTGAGGTCAAAAAATTCTACCTCATCTGACTAAAAATGTGAGCATAGGAAATGTCAAAATGTTCCATATCTCCAGAATTATGATTTTTTTTCTCAATGGTGGCGCTAGTTAACAGCACTACCCAACTAGCAAAAACGTCGTATAATTCCAGTCTTATATGACTTCATGTTATAAAACGGTTATATATCGGTATTTAGTTAACTATTACGTTAAATAGACGTTCATCTTACGATGTTTCAGTCACCTGACTTTAATGTCTTATTATAAAGTTGAGTAAACGTTTTCAGGACTAACTTATACGACGTCGTATAATGGAAGCAGTGTATATGTTCAGTAAACGTTTTCAGGACTACCTTATACGACGTCGTACAATGGTGTCAGTGCATATGTTGAGTAAACGTTTTCAAGACTAACTTATACGACGTCATATAATGGTGTCAGCCGTTTAACTTTTATATAACTAAAACACCGCTTAAAAGTTTGTGCAGGACCTTTATATACTACAAAACTGTTTTAGTCATATGGAAGACTAATTAAGACTTGCATGAGACTAAAATGTTGAATTTCAACGGTAGTACATAACTTTAAGTAGACTTTTAAATCATCTATAGGTCAAACCCACACTTTAATTAAACCATTTCTATTTTATTTTGTCATTCAAATTAAAAAGTAAGTAATGATGAGAGAAATCTAAAGTCAGCTGAAAATGGCCGGGGCGTCATGGTCTCAAGAAAAAGTATATGCGACCTTTTTGTTATATTAGTGTATTATAGAGGTCGCCATATAACTTAGACAAGATGGTTGGAGCTTTATTATGAAAACATATCTTGAATAATTAACTAAAACCCTTGAATTACAAAGAAATAGAGGAGGGCATTAAAAACTTGACAACAACACATATATACATTGTCATAAAACTAAAGTTCCCTGAAGAAATACCTATCACAATTAGTATTATATCACACTAACTTAAATAATGTAAATACAATAATAGTATTTTGAAATCATGGAAATTAACTTCATTTACTTTTTCTCTTATTCTTTCATACACGCACAATATTAAACACGCGAATCAAAACGGTTGTCGTTGATTCGTATTGTTTGACACTGTACAACGTCATTACAACTGCAATGTGACATACGCGGTCACATAAGGGTCTCATCACAACAAGTATTGGACCAAAAAGTCGGTCTTTGTACTTTTATTTAACTTTTATGTAACGTTCAACGGTCATTGGCTGACTTCTATATACCTACTAAACGATATTAATGTCGTATAATTTGGGCCCTTTTCGCGTTTTTTAGACGTTTATATGTACGTTTTTGCGACCAATCTTAAAAACGTAAATGAAAATGTAAAACGTTATCTTGACTATTATAAAACATTAATTTGTTAGTTGGGTACTCGCCTTAAGTTGGCGGCGACGACGACGCGACAGTGCGTCGCCAAGACACCAACCTAATAAACCGCGTCCTGCCACCCGCGCCTCATACTCCTCTGGCTGTCTTTCCGGGGAAGAACGACACGATACACGTGCGCGCCCCGGCCGCGTCCCGAATCTATTAGAACCCATTGTCAACTTCCTATTACTTTTAGATTTTGAAACATTGTGTAAACTGTGTTTTACTAACATTAAACTGTTTAAGTGTTCAGACAGTTTTCATTCCACCAACCCTTACAACTTGAGTTTATGGCGGTATACAATCACACTAATATTATAAAGGTGAAAGTTTGTGAGGGGGTGCGTGAGTGCATGTTTGTTACTTCTTCACGCTCAAACGGCTGGGTCGATTTGGATGAAATTTGGTATGTAGATAAATTATACCCTGGATTAACACATAGGCTACTTTATATCCCGGTCTACACGGGTGAAATTGCGGGGCACAGCTAGTTCGCTATAAAACTAACAATTTTTGTTGGTGTATTTCGTGGTTTTGAAACATTCTTAGTAATTATTTACTAATAATTATGGCTATAAAGTACTTATTTTTTACCTAAGTATATCACATTTTACTCTAAATTTACAACAAATAAGGAAGCAAAGAAAACAAAAATCTAAATAAAAAAATCTTTATTAGAATAAATAAAATATTAATAACAAAAAAATTGTGTAAAGTGTACAGATACTTACTTAATAAAAATAATATGAAGCACGCAATATAGTTAATAATTAAATACTATTTCAATATATTCGATAGGCTTGATGTAGGAAAGTACAATATTTATTTCCAAAGTTAAATAGAAAATGCTTTACGGTACACCCGGCTGCATATAAAGCTATACAATATCCAGTTTCAGCTGACCTATCATTATACGGAAATTATATACAATGCAAGATCAGCTTATACTGGAAATGTTTAGCTTGATATTTAACTATGTGTACCTAATAAACCAGAATTCGAACACTGCTTGGGGCTTGGAACTGAAGTTTGCAATGTACTTACTTATTATTAATTAATACTATATGTACTCATTCTTGAAGAGCCTAACAAATAAATAAATATCAAATCATTACTTTCTACATGATGAAATTAAATTCATGACCATCCTTTTAAGGGGTCATTGTACTCATCATTATGAACAACTTTTATTATGGACCCAAACCAGAAATCGCGAAAAAAATCAGCTGTTCCCTACATTTATGTTCGCATAGCTGACAGTGACAGACCTGGATATCGAAGCCGTGACCAAATGCTCGGTAGTCGCGTAAGCAACCAAAAGTGGCCTTGCAAGTGCTAGTCACCGCCTGAAGTATGTGAGCGGTGCGACGGGTGTGGGTGTGAATTAACAAGATTGGCAGACTGAATTAGCTTCACTTTTGTCTATCCCCCCGTCGCACTGCTCACATACCTCAGGCGGTGACTAGCACTTGCGCACATTTCCTTATTTCCCTGTCTTTCAAGACTATCGAATACACCTGAATCTCTACAACATTTCAGCATAAAGTTATTTACAGAATACATTATTTGAAACGATACTTTATTTACTACATTAGATATTACTGTACTGTACTATACTCTCGCTCACCATACAAAAATATTGCTATCTCTCCGTTTAGGTCCTACGCTTATTCCGATAAAAGGAAGAACATTATTGGTTTTAGGCTGGTTTCACATTGGAGAATAATTAATGAGGAAGACTTGGATGCAGTTATTCTCTACGTAATTTTATAGAAGAATCACTAAAAGTGATTTGATATTCAAGTCTTCATCGATTAACGTCAAGGAAAATTCATCAAAGTGGCCCTGTTTCAATCTGCCCAGCCTTTTCCCAACTATGTTGGGGTTTAACCGATGCAGCTGAATACCAGTATTTTATATGGAGCGACTGCCTATCTGACCTCCACAACCCAGTTACCGGGTAATACGATACCCCTTGGTAAGACTGGTTGTCAGATTTTCGGGCTTCTGACGACCCGTAACGACTGTCAAAAATCCACGAATGACAGCCGGGACCAACGGCTTAACGTGCTTTCCGAGGCACGGAGGAGTCTTGGTATGTAAAGATGGTCACACGTCCACGGACCGACGCAGGCAAGCGTTGCTTAACCTGATGGATCGATCCGTACGGCTGTTATTACTTAGCCACGAGCTGTCCTGAAGTGGCCCTGTTTACATAACTAAAATCTAAAACGCGCTAGCGCAGAGTGCGCGTCTTGGTCTGTCTATCAGTCATACAACCACTTAAATGGGAGTTGCTGCAAACTCCTGCGCCGAACTCACTAATGTGAAATCATGCCCTAAAAAGGAAAACATCTTAACTACATTTAAAATAGCTGCAATTCTAAGGCCATTGGATTGTAAAAGACAAACTATTATTAATGCTTTAGTGTCATGTTTAAAGGCCTCTAAATCCTAATATAATGCCGGAGATACAAAAGGTTAGTTTCTCAAGCCAGGATAGTAAGCTAGTAAGCTACGGAACTAGCTTATTTTCTAGGCAAGTAATCCAGTAGTATAGTTTAATAGGATGATTTTTGTGCTAGCATCATCCCTACCACTGATTTTACTATCTTGGCTTGTGTACTAGCTCCACGTGGCCGGCGAAGCTAGTACTAGATTTAACGAATGCAGTTAATTTTTACTCTATGGACGTGATACCTTAACACGCTCAGCGCCATGTGAATATCCTGATATACACCCTTGTTATGTACTGAGTTAAACACTTCTATTAAATTAAAGTTATGTTTATTTCCATACACGCTATAACACACATAATGGCTGCAGTAGTGCTATTCTGTAAACATCTCACCGTGATAACTCAGGTGAAGTGAGCGTGAAGTGAGCCGTCATTCCACCTGTAGTGCTATTCTGTAAACATCTCACCGTGTTAACTTAGGTGAAGTGAGCGTGAAGTGAGCCGCCATTCCATCTGATGCTAGGGGTTGACACTATTGACAGTTTACTTTAAGATCACTTCACCTAAGTTTTCACGGTGAGATTTTTACAGCTGATGCTAGGGGTTGACACTATTGACAGCTCACTTTAAGATCACTTCACTCATGTTTTCACGGTGAGATATTTACAGAATAGCACTACAGTAGCGAGAGCGAGACAGCAAAACCAATGAGCAGTCCAGACATACTGCTACGTTCCGATAACCCTGATTCTGTCCCAGGCCCGTATATAACTGCTGATACAGGGCTAGGGCACACCTTCACAGGCCGGTGAATTTTTATTTATACATCATAGTGACTAGCGAACGTTTTACGAGTATACGGACGCTTTGAGCAGAAGCCATTTCATTTTTGAAAAGTCCACTATACTTTTGCCGCAAAGGTGCCATGGCGCTGAGCGTGTTAACCACTGGGATGGTGCTGGCATCATGTAAACAGCACTAGCATGTGCCAAGTCAGGACAGCAAGCCAGTAGTATACCGTGGTTCTAGCTTGCTATTCTACCTTTGGAAACCTACCCTCGTTTATCTAGGGCATAATGGACCAATGAATACCTACTAAGTTACAAGTGTATACATGGTGGGGACATCGACGTGCAACCTGTTACCATGGATTCAGTACATGATACTGAACCCACTTGCGTTGAAAGTTTTCGTCGGTTATTTAAAAAAAAAGTGTGTGTGACAGCTCCGACGCACGACTAGAGTTTACTATTGTTTTTTTGTGACGTTCGAAATTCTACCGTCGGGCAAGGTTTCAATGAATCAGTGCTATATAAAAAGCAAAGGTGTAAAGGCGTTCGTTTTATTTTACGTTGCGCAGAAAAACGTGACAACGCTTTGAGTTAACGCTTGAATTACACTCCTCATAAAATTTATATTAACCCGTCGCGCGCTAATTAGCAGACACAATTGAAATTCTATTGTTATCTGTACACATGGTGTGCAATCGACATTTTAAGAGTTAAAATCGATTCTTAAAGAGTAAATTCCAAAAAAAATGCTGTTCCATACATTTTGACCGCGTGTATTGCACTTTTCTAAGAAACAACAAATTGTTTTTTATACATATATATAACCGACTCCAAATTTCTACGCTAGGGAGTCTAGAATCATATGCTGAATTCATGGTTACAGTTTGCGCATCTATTGCCCTGCCACCCTGTGTAGCACATGGTGAATAGTACAACATGTAAGTTAGCTACCATTAGATACATAAGTCGTCGGACCTACCCTACTACTAAATATAAAGCACAAAGATGGCACTTACGTTCAGAATCACACTTGATATCACTATCGCATTATTTTATTACATATTAAAAGAATTCGTTGTTTAAAACATAAAATGTAATCTTGTAACTATAATATCTGTAACAAGACCCTTCACGAACAATGATATTATAAGTAAAAAGACGTAACAGAAGCCTTAGTGCAAGTTTTTATACTTACTCGATAACATTAACGTAAACTTTAATTTGTACTGAAACTGAATAAGCGCCGTCTGGTGACTATAATGGGAAACACAATTATTCCATACAAATTGACGTAAGTTAACGTAAACACGATCGAGTAAGTATAAAAACTCGCACTAAGCCCTCAGATTACCTACACAACATTCGATGTTCAAAAACGACACAATCTCGACATGACAAGTAGAAGCAGGATGGCATGTCGTAATTATCGGGAGCGAAAAAGAGACAAGACAACGAAAATGTAGCTAATTAGCCAGATTTTGACGTGCCATTTGCGGACCGTGTATAACCTATCTACCTCTTTTTACTTACTCGTATAATATCATTGTTCACGAAGCCGTCATCTCCGCATTCTGTACATCAAACTGTTACTTTGACACCTGTCAGGTTTCATACAAACGAATATGTGTTTTGTGAATTTGATCCTTATTGCTACTAGAAATTGTCCAACTGATAGGTGTCTGTCAGGAACGCGTTCTCTCCACTGTCGGACTGTAACTTGAATTTAAACGGGTGTAAGGGACATCCCTCCGCAAACAAACAGGGTCCATTCAGCTCCTTATTTTGAATCATATTCCACCGGAAAATTTCTCAGGATTTTTGAATCCTTTATTTCGATGTAAAATTACATTCTCGGTATGCAGAACGCCATCTAGTAAATAAAGCAGCTAAAATAAAAAAATCAACAATGGATGTTGAAATACTCTAACGAACGACGCGCCGCGCTGCCGTTCGCTACGTGCGTTTTGCCACGGTAACGTACAATGCGTGTGAGGTAATAAAAACGTAAATAAATTAATCATTTCATGTACCGGGCATCATAATATGATATACTGAATTCACCCCATCAGTCTGCGGAGGGCTGTCCCTTACACCCTGTTTATTGCTATTATTATTTTTAAACAAATTTTAACATTATTGTCTATTTTTCATTGTTAAGAGCTGCCTGAATTACACATACCTTGAGAAACACATTAAACAGCTTTAACATAAATACGAAAAAAAATATTTATGAGTCTCTTTTTCAGCTGTTTTAAGGCATCGCAAGTTAGGTCAAGTTTGTAAAACATGCCAAAACTTGGTACCTACCTAAGTATAGTATAACTGATGTATAGAATGTGGTATAACTATGCAGAGATTATGCTGTTTCTAGTTGTATTATTTGCATAAATATAAAATTGTGATATATTCAATTTCGGATAAATAACTTACAGTTTTAAGGTACATTACACGGAAGCTCAATACTATCTTAAAATATATAATATATTCTACAAAATATACTTTAAATCAATATTAATATAATATGCACTATGTTTAATTACAATCACATATAAATAATTACACACAACAGTACATATTTTGTATAGTTAACTTAAATATTGTAAATTATAATAATTAATTGTCATTAATAATTCTACGAAAATGGTTCTCTCCGATGTACTTAAATATTATTATGTAACTATTATTGATGCGTGTGCGCATAGGACTATGTGCGTTGGAGTGTATAATGAACATAAGTATTTTATGTATGTAAGGAAGTCAGTATTAAGGAGATCAGAAATAATGATACAACCAGTATTGGCAGTGAAGAAATGGCAGTTTATCACTAGTCAAAGTCATAAAACTCAACAGTCTTAAGATACTAACACTAGATTGTTCTGTAGAAAATAGTCTTGTTTTTTAATACAACCAATAATAATATTGTTCCCCAATATTTGTTAACTTAACTTAAAAACACTACACTCCAACGCACAAAGTCCTGCAACAAATCTAACTACACTACAAGTTGAAACTTATTGCTGTTACATTGCTACAATATTACAATCTCAATACTACAAACATTAGTCAGTACTCAACCTGTAACCTACAGAACCAATAAAAGAGTTCTTTATTTCCTCCAAGCATTAAAACGAGTAGCATCACCCATTTTAGAAAATGTCTGAAGTTTAGATTTAAGCAACGGTTTGCTAGAAGAGCGGTGCCCGCTACATAACGGCCGCAGTGACAGCTGTCAAGTGGTAAAGATTTAAATCGTTAGATTCGCGCTACCGCATCAAAAGATAGTCGTGTTTCTGTTTCGTTTTGACACCTCTGACACAATAATGCAGTGACTTTGACTTGATTGTCATGGAAACGCTATTTAATAATGTTAATCATGTGTGAGCTCACCGTTCTCAGTATGGACACTTTTTCTTGTAATTAGGTACGGTGAGGGCAAATCTAGCGATTTAAATCTTTGCCACTGCCATCATTTTCATGACAACCGTCATTGCGGCCGTTACGTGGCGGCCACCGCTCTCGTTTTGAATTTTCCGCGCGGGGTTTGGCTTTACGGTGTCAAAAACGCTCTCTAGGAAAACACACGAACTTACTTTCATAAATAACATGTCTAATTTGAATGTTTGGTCGTGTCTGTTGTATCTTACCATGATTATTTGCATGCCAGATCAATCACAGAATGGTAATAGTTGAACGTACATGGTACACAAAATTGTATGACATTGTATCACTTTTTGTCCGATATTAAACAGCTAAAAAGTGTATGGTAACCCCATTGATATGTATGCTAGATGTTGCTAGTTGAAAAAAATAATAACAACCAATCAAACCACATTATACCTTACGACAAATAAGGGTGCAATTAAAGTCATTAACCTCACTTGAATTAAAGTCTCGAAACTTGAATGCAAACAAATAAACATGCCACGTGCACGCGTCAAGGACACCTCTTACCGCGATTCGTTTGTTTTGACCGTATTAGCGACAGTGCCCTAATTTTTTCGTATCATTTTGAAATATTGGAATTTATTGGTAGAAGAAGTCAACGACTTTAATAGTGCATTCCACCCATTTTTGAAAAGTGTCTCAATTAGATACTATAGTGCTAATAAACCACAAAAAAAAAACACAAAATTTTTATTCCATCGATAAGTACCATAAAAATGCATTTAAATTTTGCATTTTCAAATTTCGCGCAAAAAAGCTGGACGCAGTGGATGCCATATTGCTCTGTGGTCATGACGTCAGTTGGCCGAGTCAACAAACACTTTATATACGCTGATCAGTTGACAGTTGCCATTGATACTTTTTAATTTATACAGCCGTATAACGTAATAACATGGCGGCTACTTTCACGGTGTTAGAAAATAGATCATTATTTTATGAACTAAAACTAACATTTTCCGACTGCTTTTTGCCTAAGCTGTCTAAATAATATATTTTTAGATTTTTTCTCATATAGAGTATATTGCACGGTTATCTGGCGGAAGGTACATATACACAACAGATACAAATAGAATGTATATGTACAGTATCCACAGGCCACAGGTTGAGTCACACAGTAATACACTTCTGGACACATCTTTTGGCCCACCTTGTATTTTCAGTTTCGTTTGGTCCTAGCTAAAATTTTATATTAGGTCGAGCAAAAAGTTTTTATGCAGTTTTGAACCTGGCACATTCACAATTTCATTCAATAGTCTTTTTTTGAATTTCGAACACAGAATTTAAAGGAACAAAAGATAATTTGGAGCCTGTTTGTTGATATCAAACAATCGAATACTAAGAAAACTTGGTTTTATTGGTTTACTTGGATTTAATTCTTGAAAAAGTGATTGATATCTTTGGTTTTGCAACAAACATTACTTATTCTTAACATTAAGGTGAGGTTCTATCAATAATCTATGGATACTTCACCTGAAGTCGCCGCCCAAGCTGTGGCACTTATTCAGGCCGGACACAGCCAAAGAAACGTGAGTGCTCAACTTAATTTAAGTCGATCTGCGGTCCGAAATGTTTATCGGAGGTACCTAGAGACTGGCGGCTTTGTTCGTCGCCAAGGAAGGCCACGATCTCGGGTCACAACTGAAAGGCAGGATCGATTCATCGTGACGACCAGCTTGAGAAATCGTCACCTTACCTCCATTGAGATACAAAACCAACTTCGCGACTTCCACGGAGTATCTGTGAGCGCTCGAACTGTTCGGAGAAGGTTAAAAGAACGCGATATGGTACCACACAAGCCAGCTAATGGCCCCAAACTAACGCGAGCCCACCGAACAGCGCGCCTTCATTTCGCACGCAGTCATTTAAATTGGACACAGCAAGATTGGAGCCGTGTACTCTTTTCTGATGAGTCTAAAATTGTGTTACATGGCAATGATGGAAGGAAGAAGGTCTACCGACGTAAGGGAGAGCGTTTCGCACAATGCTGCTTTGAAGAGAGGGTTGCTTATGGCGGTGGCTCATGGACTGTCTGGGGCGGTATATCCGCGAGCGGCAAAACTCAACTTGAGGTTGTTACAGGACCACGGCTGCCAACATTAAATGCTGAAAGGTACATTCGTGAGTCCTTAGAACCTCACGTGATACCATACGCGGACTATGTGGGCCCAAATTTCCTTTTTATGCATGATAATGCAAGAGCCCATGCGGCCGGCATCGTCAGGGAATATCTTCGGGATGTGAACATCACAGTTATGGACTGGCCAGCCAGAAGCCCAGACATGAACCCCATTGAGCACATGTGGGACGAGCTAAAAAGACGTGTTAGGGCTCGTCAGCCAGTTGCCCAGACGATGCAGGAGTTGAAAACTGCCATAAAAGAGAAATGGAGATGATCCCTCAAAATTTCATAGAGCGGTTGATAAACTCTATGCCTAATCGTATGAGAGCTGTGGTAGATGCCCATGAAGGCAACACGCGTTATTAAATTAAACCTTTATTTGATAAAACATGTTTTTTATTCAAAAATCAATTGCCTTTAACAAGGCGCATATCCGACTTGTTAGGCGTAGCTCCATGTCGTATGGTATTCTGAATTCAAATTTAAAACAATACGATCGAAAAAGATGGTAAAATGTATCAGGTTTAAAACTGCATCAACAGTTTTTGTTCAATCTAACAATCATATTTCGGTAGGGGCCATCGAAACCTAAACTCTAAGGTGGGCCAATAGATGTGTCCAGAAGTGTAGATGTACAATCTAACCGGCTGCCGCTTTAGATTTGGTACCAGGGCGAGCGCCGCACCCAGCGCAGTCTATATCCGCCCTGTTCTGTGCGGATTTTGATAGAAGCACCCTCTGCGGCTTTCACTGTTTCCTTTACCTGTTAGTGTATAAACATGTGTGTAAGATTATATAAAAATATTTACTCCATTTACAATAAGATTACATACATTTAAACAACCGATTTTGACCTCTATTGCGTTAGTGACATGACAAAATAATAGCAGCTGCAGTAAACAGTTGGTACTGTAACCACTTTTGTGTCTTTAGTGCCATCCTTAAGCCTACGCAATAGAAGTCAAAATCGGTTGGACTGACTGTAAAAAAGGTTTGTTTAAATGTCTAATCTTATTTTAAATGGTGTATATAGTGCTGAAAAGTGGGCCTATTGATTCCCAAGTAGCACACAAGTTCTATAACAAGCCGATATCACCCAACACTTCACGATTCCATTGCCTACTTTAGGATACATACACGGTACGGCTCTAATAATCCTTCCATATCCTAAGGGCATGTCTTCCCTACCATTACCGCGCCCCCCGGTCTACTCCTTGATATGCAATGGTCTCTGTTGCACCATGTAACATGAGGGTACAGGGGCTAGTGTGAATCTTTGGGTTCATTCGAGTAATCTAGTCTACACATTATTTTTTTTAAAGATAGCATACTCCTATTATCCTTAGTAGCTGCTAAGATTTATATCATTGCTAGGGTTAATAAAAAAACCGGCCAAGTGCGAGTCGGACTCGCGCACGAAGGGTTCCGTACCATTATCTACCATTACGTACCATCATCATCATCAATCTTATTAAATATTTATGTAAACTAATTTGTACTTATGATATCTGTTCATCCTAGTTCAGGTTGAGCCCATTATTATATACCTACCACTTTAATATTGTAAATGTGCATTATTCAAATTAAATAAATAAATTCAAATCTATAAAAACGGCAAAAAAATCACGTATGTTGTATGGGAGCCCCCTTAAATATTTATTTTATTCTGTTTTTTAGTATTGTTTGTTATAGCGGCAACAGATATACATCATCTGTGAAAATTTCAACTGTCTAACAATCATGGTTCATGAGATACAGCCTGGTGACAGACGGACATACAGACGGACGGACAGCGGAGTCTTAGTAATAGGGTCCCGTTTTACCCTTTGGGTACGGAACCCTAAAAAAGAGACAAAAATACTTACGCTCTGCATCAAGTTCTGTGCATTTCCGACCAACATCTCCGTCGCTTCTTGGTCCTCTTCGCTACCTGCAATTACGGCAAATAAAACGTTTACTAAAACTTAAAATTTATTAACTTGAAAAAAAAATGTAGCCAGAACCAATGACATTATGTGCTATGTTAGGTATGTGCATTTTCTAATAAATTATTTCATCATGTTATACAAATTTATAAGAATAAATATCTCTTTTTCTCAGGTGAAATATCGCCGAGTCTTCTGTTTAATTAATAATTATAATCTAAAAAGGTTTTTCTTCTTTGGAATCTGATAGTTTTGTCAAAAGAAGTGTTCTAACAGCTCCACCAGAATATCAAGGCATTGCTGTTTTAATTAATGAATAAAAAAAAACGAATGGCAGAATTATGCTAGTGCATAGAAACAGTAAGTATAATAAGGTCTTTCTATTCGTACACGAAATCTCTTAATATATTCATCAATATGAAAAACTTTTACTATGGGACCAAACCAGAAATCACGAAAAAAAATCAGCTGATCCCTACATTTTGACGAGTTATGCGAGTAGGGAGCAGCTGATTTATTTTTCGCGATTTCTGGTTTGGTCTCATCCATATTAAACGTGTTCCTTTTGATATCCCATAACTCTAGGGTAATGAGACCATCATTTTGAACAACTTTTACTACCGGACCAAACTTGAAATCGCGAAAAAAAAATCTGCTGATCCCTACATTTATGTTCGCATAACTCGTCATAATGTAGAGAACTACTGATTTTTTTTTTCGCGATTTCAGGTTTGGTCCCATAGTAAAAGTTGTGCAAAATGATGGTCTCATTAATACCCTTGAATTATGGGATATCAAAAGGAACACGTTGTATAATATATCACCCGTCTCTCCACAATTCCACTGCTTACTCGGTATGCTTTTTATTCCTTCCATATTTTAAGGGCACGTCTTTCCAACCATTATGTCGCCCCCCGGTCTATGATATGATGATCGGTGATATGCAATGGTCTAGTTGCACCATAAAACATGAGGGTACAGGGGCTAGTGTGAATCTATCGGTTCATTCGAGTAATCGAGTCTCAGCAAACCACGCTGGGGCCGGTGCATTTCATTAATTAATTTCTGGTTTAGTCCCATAGTAAAAGTTGTTCATAATGATGAGTACAATGACCCCTCTAGATTTCGTATATGAATAGGTAGACCTTATATAAAGGGAAGATGTATGTAATACATATTATAAGTATGCGTATGTATGTTTTGATGTAATATTAATCACACATTGACGTCATAATATTTTACCTTTGTAGTCCGGCATGCCGACTGTTAGAAAAGCGAGAAGCACAGCATTAATAGAGAGGAAGCTCTTGATATAATATACTAAGCTTAACAGTAAATAGGCTATAGGATAAATAAGTACAACTAAGCCTAGTCAGATAACACTCAAAATAGAACTTTATAATCTTTCCAACCATTTATATTACTTTAGGGTCCATGAAGTACTGCATTTTTTCGACTGTCAACAAATAAGGAACTTCATATGCGTGCATGTGGAGACTAACAATCGGGTTGGTCCACATATTCTGGGTCGCTCAGCGCACTATGGAGCGGGCTATGCTCGGAGTTTCTTTGAAGGATAAAATCAGGAATTAAGTTATCCGGAAAAGAATCGGAGTAATCGACATAGCTTGCAGAGTAAGCAAACTGAAGTGGCAGTACGCTGGCCATGTTTGTCGAAGGACCGATGGCCAGTGGAGCAGACGAGTCCTGGAGTGGAGACCGCGTATCGGCAAGTTTAGTGTGGGTCGCCCTCCAGCTAGATGGACTGACGACCTCAAGATAGTGGCTGGGACAGACTGGATGCGGAAGGTGGAGGACGGGTGTGTGGCGCAACCTGGGAGAGGCGTATGTCCAGCAGTGGACTGCGACAGGCTGAGTTGATTGATTTGATATGCATGCATAAGTCAAAATAAATGGTTGGAAAGAGTATAGTGGATTTCACATGTGGTTGAAATTGGTCTAACGGTAATCATGACTCTGTTATACCAATTTCAACAGTAGATTATGATCGCGGGCATTTGCAGTGAACCTCTACTTTTCAACCTTGTTATCTTAGTAATAAGGTCGAAAAGTAGTTGACCGTAAATGTCCGCGATGGTATCTAACTTTTGAGTTTCAATTGTTATCAAAGCAGCCGTTTTGCTGCTCAAGTGTTGTTCTGTCCCTTATATCGCAATAACGATTAATTTCTGTTAATTTCAATTAAAAGACCAAAGAAAAAAATAATAGTACTTATTGGTAAAATACTTTTTAAATAGCTTGTTTTTTTAATGACTTAATACAATACAGTTATTTACTTATACTGGTATTCAGCTGCATTCGGTTAGGCTAAAATCCGACCCCAGCATAGTTAGAAAAAGGCTAGGCCGATGCAGATGAAAATACCATAAATTGAGCTTTAACATAAGCGGAAATTGTGTAAAAGCCCAGAAAGCTGTTATAAGCTTACACAATGTAATAAAGCCTTTGGTCAAAATAGAAATAAACACGCAGAAAACGTGACATATAATCATTGCGGTTCAATGAAAACAAAAGTCGGACTTTTAATTAGCTGCAGTAAAATTACACTTCTACTGTCATTTTTACTGTACTGAAATGACAGAAGTATCATTTTACTGCAGCTAATTAAAACTCCGACCTTACAACAGACACAGCGAATAAAATTGCGCAACATGTTGTTGTCCGGAACAGCAAACTAACGATGCGTTTGCATTCAAAAACGTTCAACATGAGATGTTTCGATACTTGTCATGTCAAACAAATCTCACAATTAGTTTAGTTGAATGTGCGTTCACACTGCACGAAACATGAATAAGTCATAAGACAGATATCAAGATTTGTTGTGAAAAAATACAACCGACTTCCAAAAACAACACTACAAAGTGAAAAATAACTTTAATTTCGGAAGTCGGTGTCTACTTAAATGTATTTTTGTTTTTTCCCACCGACTTCCGAAATTAGTTGTTTTTCACTTTGTAGTGTTGTTTTTGGAAGTCGGTTGTATTTTTTTGTAAAAAAAATTTTATTTTTCACTTTTTAGTTGTGGTACCTACCCCACACAAATTCTAATACCACTGCCTGCAAAACAAACTAGAACATCATCCATATAAAAGTGGGGAATAAATACGTATTATTGAAGCTAACTCAAAAACTACCCAAGCAAAGTTAATCAATTTTATATGGGACCAAATGTGATGTATACCCTCTCGAATAAAACAAAAAAAATCCAAATCGGTCTAGCCATCTTCGAGTAATCGGGGAACATACATAAAAAAAAAAGAAGTCGGTTAAAAATGTGGTGGAAACAATGTCACACAACTTGTTGACGCGAAATATGTTTGACTATTTCGCGTCAACAAGTTGTGCGACAATGCGAACGAGTTGATACATTGACAGGAAACCATGGAAACGGAGATTTCAACATGTTTTTTTGTGAATGTTTCGCCAGTGCAAACCTCAGTGCAAACGCACAGTTACAGTTCGTTCACTATAACTTGTCCCTTAGCCGTCATGTTGGCACCATAGCTTTCAAGCTGTTGAGAGCTGTTGTTGTCAGGTTTTGGCTTGAAAGCAATGGTGCCAACATGACGGCCAAGGGACAAGTTATAGTGAAAGGTCTGTACACTCCTACCAACTTATCTGTGAAATGGCGAAAATTGGAACTACGGCCGTCATGTTGAAATGTCTTCGATTGTGTCGACGCATCGACGGTGGCGTCCTCTTTGAGTTCACAGATAAGTTGGTAGGACTGTACGTCCATACACCGCGAGTGTCACATTTGACATCCACTGTTTAGTTTGGGTCAACAAAATGTTGCGCAAAAATTTTGTTCTATCTGTTTTAGTTCACATTGAACCATTGAGGTTCAATGTGAACTAAAACAACTAAAACTTAAAATATAATAAAAATATAAAGGCATACGAAAGAAAGAGATGTAATTAAAAGGAAGATGTTACCTTGAGCGCCAAGCATGGTCGCCTTGACTGTGGATAGGATCTTGAGCTGCGTGCCGATCGTGGGGATACGCTCGCAGACTTGTAGCAGGTTCTGTCATAAACAAGAATAATATTGTAAGATTACGTCAGGGGAGAGAGAGAGAGACAGAGCTATATACGACCTAAGCACCATCTTTTTTCTCAACGGAATCATGATGGATCCAAGATCTTTTTTCACGTAGGAAACGCCGACCTCATCTAGTTTTTAAAATCTGATTGTCGTGTAAAGGAGTTTGTGCAAACCTACTTACGAAATATTATAACATACGAAGCTTTAGGATGTTTGATTCCTAAATCAGGACAAGTGTGGTACTGCCGTAGAAAATATTCAGTACAAAGTCAGTTGGCATTAAGACAGGAAACTTGGTAATATTGAGGTCTTCTTTTCGAGTCGTTGGAATATATTATGTAGGTATATGTATAAGATAACGTAGCCTTTATTTCCATAACCAAAAAAGAAATTAACCAAGTGGAGTACTAAAAAAAATACAACATAAAATAGGTTGTGAAAAAACTACTATAAAAAATAAAGTACACATTTTTTATGGCCCTCTATGGTATGAAATATGTAGGTACTTGTATTAAATGTTTGGACCCATTAGCTGGCCATGATAACTAATATTGTGTGCACTATTTGCAAACAAATATTTTTTAGAGTTTAAAATAATAATAAACAATTGTTATCTTTCCTATTATGATTATTGACTTTAATGACATTGTCACAACACGTACCGTCCTAATCCTCTTATCAGTACACTCGAGCGCCAACTTCTTGGCAAGTCTGGTGACCTCCTCGGACGCCTCTGCGATCGCCTTGGCCGTGGCGATGAGTTCTCTCTTGCTACCTGTTGGTCAGGATTGAAGGTTTATTGTTGAAGATATGGGTGGTTGAGGAGGTGGCATGCTCATTCACAAATAATAAAACAACCCAGAAAAAACAAAAATATTTCTAAAAAAGTCAGGTGAAATAGGTAGTTTTTTTTAAAGTTTCACTAAACAAAATAATGAAAATACAATTTAAACATAAACGTTGAATAGAAGTTCTTTAGGTGTTTACACCATATCGTATAAAATATTTTTATGATATGCCAAATAATAGTAGAATAATTTAAATGTAAAGTATACAGGGTGTTTTTTTAAATAGGTTTTTAGGGCGAAAAGGTTTCTATTTCCCTCTCAAGAAGTCCCACATTAAAAAGTCATTCTGTACGCACGGCTACAGATCAAGCTATACATTTCCAGTATAAGCTGATCTCGCATAGCATAGATACCTTACAGTGAGAGGTCAGTGTAAACTGGATGTGAGAGGTCAGTGTAAACTGGAATTGTATAGCTTGATGTGCAGCCGTGTGTACCTATAACTTATTATAGATTCTTTTGCATGTTGCATAAATGAAACTCCAATTACTTAGTAACACGTCCCCCCAGAACAGTAAATTACGGGAGAAGAAATATTGAATTTGAAGGTGTTAACATGTACAATAAAATACCCATGGAAATAAAAAAAGCGAAAAGAATGGCTTGTTTTAAAAACCAACTTAAATCGTATATAATGTGTCAATAACAATAATAATATAAAAATACTAACTTTAGCAACAAAAATAAAAAAATTTAAAAAAATTGTGAGTATCTACACTGCCATGTATGCCACATCTAGATGTGGCAAATACATTTACTTTTACTTTAGATCCGTGTTTGCTCGGTTGGTGATTAGTTAATTCTTAAGTACTTTTCTACCTTCCTATGTATTATTATAAATTTACTTTTAACGTCATTTTTGTACGCTCGTTAATATTTTATGTAAACATAGTTTCTCAGTAAGTGAATTATTGTTAATTCTTAATGAGGAATAATAAAGTTCTTAAACCATATAAATAAATTATTACTCCTACGGCCAATCACAGAACTTAAAATAGCACAGTGTACGAATGATATCTACAAACGATGATGTGAAATATTGTGACTTACCAGTAAGATTCAGAGCGACTTCTATCCGCAGGCGAATGAGAGACATGTACAATGATGACAACACCGAACGTATAGCTTAGTAAGCGCATATTATTATTGTTTACAAGCGAGATTATTATTTAAAAAGCTGTGTCATTTATTTGTACAGAAGATTTTGTAAAAATAATCGTAACAAATGAGCGCTTAGTCAAATATAAGGTGCTATAAAAATAGTTGCCACGGCTGCAGTGGGAGACAGTATTGTGTATATAGATTACAATAGTGAAGATAAATTATTGATGATCATCATCATCATCATCTGCCTAGCTTTTTCCCAACAATGTTGGGGTCGGCTTCCAGTCTAACCGGATGCAGCTGAATACCATTATTTTACATGGAGCGACTGCCTCAACCCAGTTACTGGGTAATAACGATACCCCTTGGTAAGACTGGTTGTCAGACTTTCGGGCTTCTGACGACCCGTAACGACTGTCAAAGATCCACGAATGACAGCCGGGACCAACGGCTTAACGTGCTTTCCGAGGCACGGAGGAGTCTCGCTATGTAAAGATGGTCATCCATCCACGGACCAACCCCGGCAAGCGTAGCTTAACCTGATGGATCGACCCGTGCGGCTGTTATTACTTAGCCACGAGCTCCTCCATGAATTATTGATCATTATGTCATAATTTTTTTTTATGACATAATGATCAATAACACATTTTTTTGTGAGTTATTTGTATGAATCCGTCCCGTAGTGATAAGTGTTCATTCCCAGAATAGTTAGAAAGAGGTAGCAATATTTGTTTTCATTGACGAAGCGACACATCGCGCGTAGTTTGTGAACCTCGTTATGCAGAATAAAGTAAATGTTTATTTATTTAATTACTTTATTTTCTTAAATTGTTTTAACTATACAGGGGTACGAAATTTCTACACTATTGTAATCTATATACTCAATACTATCTCCCATTGAAGCCGTGGCAGATATTTTTATAGCACCTTATACAAGGTGATATGTTAAACGAGGGACATACTTTAACGGAGTGTAGTACTCATGAAAATGAACAACTTTCACCATGGAACTACATACATTTACATGGTTGTGCACTTTGTAGAAAACAGCTAATTTTCTTTTTCATATTTCAGGGGTTCCATGATAAAAGTTGTTCATTTTCATGAGTACTACACTCCGTTAAAGTATGTCCCTCGTTTAACCTAACACCCTGAATAATTTAAGTATCTAATATGCGCCTATAACTATAATATAATAGTGTTAGCGTGAATAGTGCTTAGCATAGTTACACAGCAAGTATATAAAGATGTATCTTGTTATTTTTATCATTACTTAAATAAATATAAATTAATTATTGCAGCTTTTATTTAAGAGGGCTGTCGCATTTTGTCACCTCTCACACACGGGATCGAATGTTTAAGAATGTTAAATGAAAAGATGCTTTTTTGAAAAATGTAATCAATTAAAGAACTAGTAAATAATGTTAATTTAATAGGTAACTATTAAAAACACATTTTTAATGTGGCATTTATTTAACTTATCTCAAAAACAGATAATAGTTTTTGAACCGAGTTTATTAGATACCACAATAGAAATTTTTAGCGTGCATTGATGACTTGGTTGACTGATTGACTTCCTGTTAACATAACGTTTTAAATATTATCTGTATCATACAGGGTGTCCAGTAAATAGCACGACATACTGCAGGAGGTGATAGCTTGGGTCAATACCTATCAAAACAACACAATATATGTTCAGCAAAATCTTATAGATTTTTTTTCACCACTGTAGGTTAAAGTTACGCGAAAAGAAAATCGTTATGTGAAAATTTAAACAAAAAATACTATTTCTTGAAAACATTCTTGTTTTTGATAGAAAAAAGACTTATCAATGAGTAAAGTAACTATTCACGAATAATTTGATGTAAAAAAATTAATAGAAAAGGAATGTTTCATTACGAGATGCTTAAAAATCTGTTTCAAGGTAGAGATTTTTCGATATTTCGGAAAATTTTGTAAAACTGTAAATCCGTAAGATTTTGCTGAACATATATTGTGTTGTTTTGGTAGGTACTGACCCAAGCTATCACCCCCTGCAGTATGTCGTGCTATTTACTGGACACTGTATACTGAACTGCTGACATAAGGTTGTCAGAGACATCATTGTCAGAAATAGCCGCAGGAGCGAACGATATCGGCTGCACCGATTTGTGAGATTGATGATTACTATTGTGTACGTATGTGTAAAGTGTAAAATATTAACTGAAGTTGATCATTAAATACAGCATTAGCAAAGTGATTTGCCTTTTCTATTTGTAATCTACAAGTATATTATATGTGGTGTTACACGAATAGATAGAATAAGAAATGAGTACATAAGAGGAAGTCTGAAAGTGGCACCGGTGACTGAAAAGTTGTGCGGAAATCGGCTGTCATGGTATGGGCATGTGATGCGGAGGAGTGAGGAAAATGTCGTGAGGAAAGTTTTGAGTATGAATGTCGATGGCTATAAGAGTAGGGGAAGACCAAAGAAACGATGGATGGACTGTGTGAAAGATGACATGGCTAGGAAGGGGGCGACTACCGAGATGACGAATAATAGAGAAGTATGGAAAAAAAGGACATGTTGCGCCGACCCCAAATAGATTGGGATAAGGGCAGGAGAATGATGAATCTACAAATATATTACACCTGGAGGATATGAGAACGCATACCTTCCAATAAAATGTGTCTCAATAATTAGATACCTATTAAATTAACATTATTTACTAGTCCTTTAATTTTTTTAACAAAACATATTTTCATTTAACAATCTTAAGAATTTGATCCCGTGTGAGCGAGACAGGTGACAAAATGCGACAGTCCTCTTAACGATATAAAGCTGTACTTCATATTGATATGCTCCTAAGCAATCCCACTGGTGTTAAAGAATGACATACAATGGTCGGTATTGAACATAATTATATTCTTCGCAGTTTTGTTTTAAATAAAAAAGACAGTAGCTGGTTAATCGTCGACGACTCCTCGCTCCTCGCAAGTAGTTGCAACTAGGTCTACGAATTAGCTCTATAATTAACTTATAACACCCGCTTTATAGCATAAGTATACAGGGTTAAGATTAGCTAGCTAAACTCCTCACGCGAACAACAATTTTTAAAATTAATTTGATGATGTTTTTCTTGGGGGTCATCGACCGCAGTTATTGTAGTCACTTGAAATATCAGTTTTAAAAAATCTGTTTTTTTTTTTGTGTAAACTTCACAGACATATCTAAACAGTATAAAACATAAGAAAACAGTTTTTCTCAATTCATACTTCAAGTAACAACGCTAACATCGGTCATTGACTTCCAAAAAAAAAAAAATCAAAGCTTTTATTTTTTTATTTCATCGTGTTTAGGTATCGGTACCCATCGCGTCTGCGGAGTTTAGCTAGCTATTTTAAAATAACCTTCTATAGCTTAATAACCGGATTTGCCAGTATCGTTATTCCTGAAGGCTGTTTGAATGGCTTCTTAATGAAGTAATATTTACCTTTAGAGTCAGAGCGCACGAGTTCGGACAGACGCGCCATGAGTATAGCCATGCGTTTAGCGGCTGCAATGATCTCGTTGTCTTTGGATGACCACTCGCGGACCGCCTTATGCAAGTTATGGGCTGCAACCTGTGTGTGGGAAGCTTACGTTTATTTAACAACTCATTTCAATGGGGTTGTTTCCTGAATGTCACCGCGAGAGAGCGCTGAGTGTTTGTCACTTGTCAAAGTGATCTTTGAATGAAATCGACCAATCGGCGTCAAGACAATACACTTAGCGCCCTCTCGTGAATTTTTTTAACAAGGTACCCGAATGAAAGTAACAAACACTTAACGCCATCTACGTGGAACTAATTTGACAGTTTTCTTTACTATTATTTACTTAGCGCTCTTTCGAAACAGTGAATGAAATTGAACCGTCACGCTCGGGTCGGTGAGTATGAATCGGGTATACTCGGCTCCAGTCGGTCAGTGACCCTGAATCGCGTATACTCGGGTGTAGAATCGTAACTTTTCACTTCTACGGTCATAAGCACACACCCTCTTTTTGATTAATGTTTTTTTATGACAATTTATATCCTCAAGATATTCATTTATCATTCACGATCGTACCCGGTAAAATCCCGACTAGTCGACGGCAGTTTCGCTTCAGAATTAATTAATGATAATAGTAATGTTCCCACAACTTACCAATATAGGATGACTGGGATGCGGCTGCCTCCTGAAGATATCCTCTCCCTCATCATCCGTGTCAGACGGCGGCGGCGGGCGCGGGGGAGGGGCCTGGCCTGTCGGGGGCGGCGGGCGGGGCGGGGCCGGCACGTGCGCGGCACCCGGCGCTTGCGCCGCCGGCGACACGTGCAGGCGGGACAGGGCTTCCGGCAGAGCGGGAGGCGGGGGCGGTGGTGCGTAGTGACCGGAGAGAGCTGATTCTACTTCACCAGCTGCGCTGATTATCTGTGGAATGGACAGACCAATTAGCATGAATAAATTAATCATTGCACCTTATCATCTTGTAACATCTCGGGTGGGCTCGGATAGTAAAAAATAATAATTTTACGTTATAATGAGAAAGAATATAGTGTTGAAGTAGGCTTGATTTGTTTTTGTTATACTCCAAGTGACATGGCCAATCGGCGATATAATGTTACTATTATAGCGACTTGAGGGGGAAGCGCCAGGACAGCCCGCAAAATTCAAATTTTCTTACGTTTTTTGCAATTTGTAAGTCAGTCTTAGGTTGTATGTTGATTAAGGTATGATTCGCTACCGTATCAAATATGTATTTACAGAATTATAATCATTAGAATCAGTAATACAACTCCTTAAGTTAGTACAATCCTCAGATGTCAAGATTTCATGAAATAGTCATTCAACAGGGTTACCTGGTCTTAAAGAGTTGTATTGATGACTTTAATGATTATAATTCTGTAAATACATACTTGTTACGGTCGCGAATCAAATTTTGATCAACATAAAACCTAATACTGACTTGCAAATTGCAAAAAACGTAAGAAAATTTGAATTTCGCGGGCTACCCTGGCGCTTTCGCCTTAAGGACGCTGTTACAAATGGGTAGTCAAATCATTACTTTTTTACACAAAAGTATGTTTAATAAATAAAATGTTTTGCATTCTTAAAATGTTTTTTGGCCAAATTGTTGATAGATGTGCATGGTACGATTCTGAACTATAAATATAATTTTAGATAGGTACAGTTTCTCAATAAAAGTACCGGAGGGAAAATTTTTACTGCGCTATATTTATTGAGAAAATAAATATTTAAAATCATATTTATAGTTCAGAATCGTATCATGCACATCGATCAACAATTTGGCCAAAAAGCATTTTAATAATAATAAACATACTTTTGTGTAAAAAAGTAATGATTTGACTACCCATTTGTAACAGCGTCCTTAAGACGTGACATTTGTGACCAGGGGCCGCACTATGACGTGAAAAAAGATCATGGATCTCGGGGGAGTCTGGGTCGCTCCAACGCGAATGTATACGTACATCCGTGGTGGAGCATCCCGAACTGCCAGGCACTTCTTCTCCTGCAACCGAGCGGGTGGGCAGGTTGCGGATAGCCCAACTTCGGGTGCGGGACTGACTGTTAAGTCGAGTCCCGTGCCCGGAGCATCTTTTAGAAGATCCCGGACAAGAGAAGTTCCCGAAGCTAAATCCCAGGCTTAGGGTAACCCATATACCCCCTTTCCTATGTTCCTATGTCCTAGCCACCTATCCCTCCTTATCCACACATCCCGTCGACTCCAAAATCCCTAGGCCAAATCCCAGGCCTAGGGTGACCCCCAAACCTGCATCCTCTGTCCAGTCAATGCCTTCCCTCCTATCCTTAATCCCATCGGTCCTAGAGGAGGGGCAACCTCGATCCCCAAAAAAAGCCCACCCCTCATTAAAAAAAAAATGAAGCAGCAAGGCAAGTTAATTACCCAGGTGGGTCCCGGCCAAGCCGGGGAATCCCACACCGCTCCGGCGGTCAGCCCCCAACGTAATCTGGGGGGGGCACCTAACTGCTCTTTGGGGCCGCGCTCTCCGCGGCAGGCTGCTGATTCAGCGCCCATTACACAGGCTGCGACACACGCGCCCATAGACCCAACACCGGCTGCGACGAACGCGCCTAATAATTCATCCCTGGCTGTGTCCCACGCGCCAACACCCACTACCCAGTGCATGCCTCCCATGAATATCTGGCAACAGAGTATTGTGCGGAAGAGCATCACCTACCCTGATGATGACCAAGACAGACGGAGCGAGACGGGGAAGGATATCGGACCTGGCAGCTCTACCACTCTCCCGGTTGACGTTGACAGAGTACGCAGCAGAAAGCGCGGAAAAATCTTGGCCCGGGAGAGGGAAGTAGGCGACCGAGAGCGCAAAACCCGCGAAGGCATTAGCCAGCGCGAAGTGCGATCGGACGCCGAAGAGATGGTACGCGACCAGCCGCAAGTACGCGAAGGGGAAACCCAGCGCGAAAAGCGGCCGGACGCGGAGCCATGCGAGCGGGGGCAAGTACGCGAAGGGGCAACCCAGCGCGAAAAACCTCCACTTGCCTTAGAGTCTGCTGGGGACGCCAGACGACCCCACGACACAGACAGAGCTCACGACGGGCCTCGACCTAGGAGGAACCGGGGTAAGCGAGCTGGAGCCTCACGCCGGGAGTCGCTGGCAAAAGACACCTTGCCAGGCACCTCCGAACCGCAGCCTGGACCAAGCGGCACAGGGCCGGCGAAGAGGGAGCGCCCTGACGATACGGCGTCACCAAGTACGCTTCAGGGGGACGCCAAACGGGTGAGGGTCCACTCTGCTCAGGGGGAGAAGAGAACCTATGCGCGAGCCACGAAGGATATTCCTGCGCGGCTGGCTGTAGCGATCTGCTTCCCTGCCCCTTCCAGAGACCTGACAAAAGGAGAGGCCGACTTCATAAAGACAAGCCTGGAAGAACTATTACTTAGCGTAGACACGGACTCGTCGTCACAGCTCCCGGCCTTCCGCGGATACCCACGGGTAGCGGAAGGCACTGTGCAGATGTGGTGCGAGGACGACAATGCCCTGACTTGGTTGACCCAACATGTACCCGGAATAAGACTACCAGACACTGACCAGACTTTAACGGTACTGAAACAGTCCGACGTGCCCACCCGTGTCCGAGCCTCGCTTTTCGTCCCCCGATACAGGGGTGACGTGGCCAGGCTCCACAATCTTCTGATTCGTCAGAACATTTGGTTTAACATCGCCAGGTGGTCACTGTACAGGGCAACTACCGTCGGTGGAGATAACTATGGGACGTACTTGACCATAGGTATGCCACCGGAGGAAGCTGAGAAGGTCCGGGGACGGGAGCGACGTATATCTTACCTGCTTGGGTCGATATATGTTCGCTTCTGGCCCACGACCCAACCCCCTGTGACTCAGACTGACAGCACGGATGGTAAGACGACCCAACCGACACCGACACAGACGATAGACATGGACATTGCCAAACTCGAGGAGGACATGGCCCGAGCGGCAATGGCCGATGAAGACGTTGACAGCTTACCGCCCTCATCACCTGCGTGGAACGAGAACCTGCTGGTCTCGTCGCCGGATGTGGGCCTTGAGGATCAGCACGGAGTGGACGTGGGGGATAGGCCATTCGATGGATCCATCTCCGACTAGCCCCACTCCGCCACCGTCATCGCCTGTAAGCATTATCCAGACCAACCTCCAACATAGCCAGACTGCAACGGCTAGCCTACGCAGGGCACTGGAGGAAAAACCCCGAACAATCGCACTGATCCAGGAGCCGTGGATCAGGAACAACAGAATATGCGGCCTCGGTAATATCGGAGGTAAGCTAATTCTTAACACACACGGCGCGGACAAACCAAGAACTTGCGCCTACGTACCCAAAGAAATTCCCATCACACCACTCACTCAATTCTGTTCCAGAGATCTGACAGCCGTCAGGCTCTATACGGAAGGTAGCGTTCCAGATGTTGTGCTAGCCTCGGTGTACATGCCAGGCGAGGGTGCAGACTGCCCACCGAAGGAAATGGCGGACCTGGTGCAACACTGTGAGCGCGCCAAACTGGACCTGATCATCTGCACCGACTCGAACGCCCACCACCCGCTCTGGGGTAGCGAGGCACCGAACCCTAGAGGAGAGGTACTATCCACTTATTTATTCACTACTAACCTTAACATTGTTAACCGTGGCACAGAACCCACTTGGGTAACAGTCCGGGGTCAAACAATTATAGACTTAACACTTGCTACTGAAAACGCGACTAATCTCATCACAAACTGGCACGTGTCGGATGAGCCTTCTTGCTCTGATCATAGAAGAATCCGCTTCACACTATCAACGAATACAAGGAAATTCGCACCGAGGCGAAACCCGCGGCGCACCAACGTCCCCGGGTATAAACGTCTTCTAGCTTCACTACTAGATAGGCACCTTTCAATGATAACCATAAGAGATCAGGCACAATTGGAATACACCGTGACTAAATTATCAGAATACCTAATTGAAGCATACCATGCATGCTGCAAACTAAGGGCGCCACAAACTAAGAGTGAGAGGAACCCCTGGTGGAATGCTGAACTAGGTAAACTCAGAGTTACATTGCGTAAGCAATTTAATAGAGCTAAAAACACTAGACTCCAGGATGACTGGGAGATATACAAAGAGACCCAGTACACATATAAAAAGCAGATTAGAACTGCCAGGAGAGCCGCTTGGCGGAAATTCTGTGAATCCATCGAGACAAACAATGAAGCTGCAAGAGTAAGGAAGATCCTGTCAACCGATCAGGACCGAACTCTTGGCGCACTGAAAAAACCAGACAACTCATATACACTGACCGACCAAGAAACCAGTAAGGTCCTTCTTGAGACTCACTTTCCAGACTGTAGACTCTTAGAGGACAGGACGTGGGAGGCTGAACCAGGATGGACCCCAACGGAGCAGGACTGGTCGAGAGCACACAACATAGTAACAAAAGACCGAATAAAGTGGGCTATAGACTCCTTTCAGCCATATAAGTCCGCAGGGCTGGATGACATATTTCCAGCCCTGCTGCAGTGGGGGGCGGATCTTTTGACACCATGGCTGGTGGAGATTTATCAAGCCTGCTTAGCACTCAGATACATACCTCTTGCGTGGCGGGAGGTGAAAGTCATTTTCATACCCAAACCTGGAAAACCAGATTATACACAACCCAAGGCTTACAGGCCTATAAGCCTCACATCATTTCTACTGAAAACCCTTGAGAGACTCTGTGATAGACACATCCGTGACGGACCTCTTCGGGTAAAACCTCTACATAAACAACAGCATGCCTACTCCACTGGCAGATCAACGGAATCAGCACTACACAGTGTAGTTTCCAAAATTGAATGCGCGGTGGACTACAAGTGCTCATCACTGGCCGCCTTCATTGATATAGAAGGCGCCTTTGACAAAACCATGTTCAACAGTATCAGCATGGCACTCGACAGACATGGCATAGATTCAACACTGAGAGGCTGGATCACCAACATGCTCAAAATGAGAGCTGTGCAAGTGACGGTGAACGACACTACAAGGGCCATCGTGGCAAAGGGCTGCCCGCAAGGTGGCGTCCTCTCTCCGCTACTATGGAACCTGGTAGTAGACAGCCTCATCAAAACCCTCAATGACAAAGGATACTTTACTGTGGGCTATGCTGACGACATAACCATAGTAATAAATGGCACCCATGAAAATACCCTATGTAATCTCATGCGCCAAGCTTTGAAAATAGTAGAAGACTGGTGCAACAAACACCAACTATCGGTGAACCCTACAAAAACCGAGCTGATTCTCTTTACAAAAAAGAGGAAGCTGACTACATTACAACTACCGCGTTTCTTTGGAACTACCCTAAGCCTATCAACTGAAACCAAATACCTGGGCATCTTTTTGGACAAACAGCTGAATTGGGCGAAACATACCAACTACATCATCACAAAAGCCAGTATATCCCTGTGGCAGTGCAAACGACTGCTCGGCAGGAATTGGGGGATTAGCCCCAAGGTCACCTACTGGCTATACACCACAGTAATCCGACCAATTATCACATATGGCTCACTGGTCTGGTGGCCCAGGACAGACCTGAGTACAGCCCGAAAGGATCTTGAGAAACTGCAACGGTTCGCTTGTGTAGCAATAACTGGCTGCATGAGAACTACACCCACTGCTGCTCTACAGGCAATGCTTGGACTGCCGCCACTACACCTCATCGTGCGTGAAGAGGCGGCCCTAGCCGCCTTTAGACTCAGTTTAGCGGGAACACTGAGCAAGGACTCTAGAGTTAAGCACATACGCATAAAGGAGGATGCGATCAGGCGACAACCAATGATGGCATCACCATGCGATAAAGCCCCGAAACAACACTGCTTTCAGAAGCATTATAACATAATACTCACGGAAGAACGGTGTGATTACTCAGGCACGCAAGAGTTGAGAGTATACACCGATGGATCAAAGACCGACTCCGGAACCGGGGTCGGAGTCTTCTCACACGACCTTAACATTAACATATCCAGTCCGCTTGGAGTATTCAACACTGTCTACCAGGCGGAGTGTGTGGGCATCATACAAGCCTGTTACGCCATAGAAGCCAGGAGAGTTACGGATACCTATATACGAATACTCTCAGACAGTGCCTCAGTGCTCCAATCCCTACAGAAAAAGTACTTTACCTCGAGACTAATACTAGAATGTCACGATGCACTCGAACGAGTAGCGGTAACTAACCGCAACACAGTGACACTGCAATGGATTAAAGGACATAGCGGATCACTTGGTAATGACGCAGCGGATGAACTTGCTAGGAGAGCATCCAGCATGTCTGTCTGTGGATCTGAGCCGATCGTACCCATTCCCTTCAACCAGTTACGCAGGTGGCTACAGGAGTTCACCCATACACAAGCGGAGAGTTGGTGGTCCTCGACAGCAGGTTGCAGGCAGTCCAGGGAGGCCATCCCGTCCCTGGATGGCACGCTTACCAGGCGATTATTACGTCTGGACAGGAACGGGCTGCGCCTGGTGACGGGGACCATCACTGGACACTGCTCACTAAACAAACACTTCCACACAATAGGAATAACGGACAGTCCTCTGTGCAGGGCCTGCATGGAGGCTGAGGAAACCGTTGCGCATGTGCTTTTTGAATGCACAGGCGTCACCCAGATTAGAACAGAAACTCTCGGAATATCCCGATCTTTCACAGATGTTCTTAACAAACCCGGAGATTTGATTAAATTCTGGAGGGAGGTGGGCTGGTTGGAATAAACCCCCGACGGCCGCCATGGCCCACGCACAATGGTCCACATGAAGGACTAAGTGCGGAAACCAAATCCTATAACATAGAACATAGAACATAGAAGATCATGGATCCATCATGAATCCGTGGAGTAAAAAGGATGGTGCTATAGGTCCTATATAGCTCCGTCTCTCTCTCTCTCTCTCTCTCACTGGAACCATGATGGATACAACATGATCTTTTTACACGCCATAGTACAGCCCCCGGTGGTTGTTACAGTGAAGCATATCAACAAATGGTGTAAAAACTATAAGTAGTGGCGATCGCGGTTTCATTAGAAAAAAGGAATTCAGATTTTCCCAAATTTGTTTCGTTTTTACCCGACCACGGCGAAGCAAAAAGGCAAGGCGGGGGGTTATGATTTTGACCGGTATGTATTTACAATATGCACTAACCTCAGCATTAGCAGACCGCCACGCTGCCGCCTGTGCTCTGTCCCCTAAGGCTACGGCCTTAGCGCGGTGCACAGCGGGCGGGATGGCCGCTTGTAAGCGTTGCTGAGCGGATGTGAGCGAACGAGCGAATTCCGCGTCTTCGGTGTTGTCGCGTTCCGCTCCGCCTACTAATAGCACGCGGTTGGCGAGCCTGGGGGGGGAGGGCAGGAAGTATTATAATATTAATTGAATAAAAGTTCAGGATCATACGAGTAATGTCATCGAAAGAGGAGTTCTAGTTCACCGATGTTGCCATCTAACTGCAGAAACTAACAATTAAATATAACGTTCAATCGCAGCAAGCGCGAAAAAAAAAACGCAAATATGTAAGGTTTGACCACCTATCACCGACGCTGTGTAGTGCTTTGTATTTATATGGCAACTAGCTTAGCCCGCGGTTGGAAAGTTGGAAATTATCCCACGGGAACGTACTACAGGGACAAAAAGTATCCTATGTCATGGTCTACCCATGTGCCAAATTTCATCCGAATCCGTTCAGCCGTTTTAGCGTGAAAGTGTAACAAACAAACAAACTCACTTTTGCATTTATAATATTAGCACAGTCTATACAATCATACAGTTGTCCGACGAAGCAGTCTAGACAGAGCAATCGTGCGGGGTGTTAGGGGCGAGACGCGGGAGGCGCGAGACCGAGCTGCATACTTCCACCGTGTTAGTAGCTCGGTACATAATTTTCAGGGCTATCGTGTTGATTTTATTATTGTTTTAATTTAATATTATTTAATTTTATTTTATGCACAGAAAAATACAGAGATACGACATAGTAACATTTGAGGCACACTTGCGCGAAAGACACTTGCACGAACGGACTTTTGCGCGACAAGACATTTCCGCGATTGGACGTTTGGGCGAATGGTCTTTTGCGCGCATGGACGTTTGCGCGCAAGACACTTGCACGAAAGACACTTGCGCGAAGGACACTTGCGCGAAATGCACTTGCGCGAATCCACTTGCGCGTCAGGACAGTTGCGCGAAAAAGTTGCGGAAATGAGATTTCTTCATAACATCACGCCTGTATTCTTTCAAAGGATTGGGCAGTGATGTATTTATGAAGGCATACAGAAAAAAACATTTGAGTGCCTACGTATTTTATTAAGTTTCTTTTCTAATTATCTTATTATTATTATTTTTTAGTTTGTTTTTAATTTTTTTCGACATGGGTGTCATTTTCATGGTATTTGAGGTCGGTGAAAACGATAGTGGGGTCAAAATGAAAATCCAAGATGGCGGCTGCGAAAATTTAAAAATTTTTCGTCATGGGTGTCACTTTCATGGTCCTTGAGGTCGCTGAAAACGATAGTCGGATCAAAATGAAAATCCAAGATGGCGGCTGCGAAAATTTAAAAATTTTTCGTCATGAATGTCGTTTCTATTGCTTTTGAGGACGCTAAAGCCGATAAGCTCCAAATCAAAATGGATTTTGACAAAAAAAAATAATATTTCGCAGTCGCCATCTTGGATTTTGATTTGACCTCACTATCGGCTTTACCGTCCTCGAAAACCATGGAAACGATACCCATGACGAAAAATTTGAAAATTTTCGCAGCCGCCATCTTGAATTTTGATTTTAACCCCGTTATCGTTATCAGCGACCTCAAAAACCATGAGAATGACATCCATGTCGAAAAAAAATAAACAAGAGAAAAATCTATATAAATAAAAAGGGAAGTCCTGACTGACTAACTGACTGATTGACTGACTCATCAACACTCAGCCCAAACCCTTGGACTTAGAAAGCTGAAATTTGCGCAGAGGTTCCCTTTATAATGCAAACACGGAATAAGGAAGGAATTCCCGGTAGTACGTTCCCGTGGGATATTTTCCGACATCCACGCGGGCGAAGCCACTGGCAAAAGCTAGTAATAAAATAATTTGAAAAAAAAAAACTTAAGAAATAAGCAGGCACTCAAATGTCGTTTATAATGATAATAATGTTGATGACGATGTTGATCTCAAATAAACAAATTAATTAATTAATATCGTTTACTCGGGACAACCCTTGCTATTGCGACAATGTCTAGCTAGACGTTGTCGGCATTTACCACGAGATCAAAGGCGTCGTCCTCCTGTACGTTTTTATACTGTGATATTAGTTAGGTTGAAGGAATGGTGGATTGTGTACCTGGCGATAGCGGAAGTATTGTCCACCATCTTCTGTGAGTCGTTGTTGCGGATCGCATCCTCGCACAGGTAAGTGTGCTTTTGCATCAGTTCACCTGTGAAAGAAGACGGCAGTGTTACAATGCAGACCAATAAAAAATTTGATAGCACATCAACTGTCTGGCATAACAGGTAAAAACTTTCAGACTTCGATTTTTTAGGGTTCCGTACCTCAGAAGGAAAAAAACGGAACCTTTATAGGACCACTTCGTTGTCTGTCTGTCAGTCTGTCAAGACCCTTTTTCTCAGAAACGCGTGGAGCTATCAAGTTGAAATTAATATCAAATACGTAGGTCTATGGTCCGTTAGTTCTAAAAAAAATCGAGCTTCTAATTCAACGTAATTATAAAATACGGCCATTCATGCGACATATTTTAATACACACAAGTAAATCAAAACCTATAAAAAAAAAATAAAACAAAAACTTTTTATTTCAGACTCAACAGAATCCATAGAAATATAAATATAATCTATAGGGTACTTTCCGTTGTCCTAGAATCATGAAATTTGGCAAGAAGCAAGCTCTCACAGCGCATGGAAAGGAAAAGTCCGAAAATTGTCAATTTGTAATTTTATCACATAAAAAAAAAATTTTTTTGGGATTGCAATGTTGTTTGTTTTTGGGATAAATTCTTTTCAACAACGGAACCCTTCATTGTGCGTGGTTCAACACGCACTTGGTCGGTTTTTTATAGATCAAACAGCCCGTTAGTTAACCGACTTTAGGAAGCCACACTATGCAATGCTGACGGCCACTGGAGAAAATAGGCATGACGCCAACATTGATGTCACAATGAGATTGATGATATACTTAATCAAGATTAATTTATTCACATCCATGCTGACATGAGGAGCTCGTGGCTAAGTAATCACAGCCGCACGGGTCGATCCATCAAGGTAAGCTACGCTTGCCGGTGTTGCTCCGTGGATGGGTGACCATCTTTACATACCGAGACTCCTCCGTGCTCCGTCTTTGACGGTCGTCAGAAGCCCGAAAGTCTGAATATCAGTCTTGTCAAGGGATATCGTATTGACTGGAAGCCGATCCCAACATAGTAGGGAAAAGGCTAGGTAGATTGATTTGATTCATGTTGACATTATGAACCCCCAGCAAGGCATTATGAACGAATTAATATTTATTTACTTACCGAACGGCAGCGGAGTGTGGATGTGTCACAAACTATGCTCCACCTTCTATTCTGCCCACAAAACATGCAATCAAAGTGAGCTCTGCGCTGCTACCGACGCCACCGTGGAAGTGATCTGAAATACAGTCATGCCGGGGACACGAAGAAGAAGAATTTACTTACCAGCAGTCCTGACAAAGTCGAGGGGGTCAACGGCCTGATCACATAGATCTCTGACACGAAGAACTGCGTCCGCGTACTGGTTCTTAAGATTGTTGAAATGCTCTTCGGCTACCTGGAATTAAAGTAGTTTGAAAACATATTATTATATTACTCTACCTACAGGCTGTATCATAAAGGTGTGGTACTGACCATCAAACTGAACAGCTTTCTCCATGGGACAAACATCGTAACCGAGAAAAAATTATCGGCCATCCCATACATTAATCCTTTGTACATACGGCTACACATCAAGCTATACTTTTCAGTTTACACTGACCTATCATTGTAAGGAAATTCTATAGAATGTGAGATTAGCTTATACTGGATATGTATAGCTTGATCTGTAGCCGTGCGTACGAGACAGCTGGTATTTTTTCTCGATTACGATGTTGGTCCCATGGAGAAAGTTGTTCAGTTTGATGGTCTGTACCACACCTTTAAATACCACACTTTTCTGATACGACCTGTATAATATGGTTGAAGGTTTTAAAATATAGTAAATATAGCAAGACAGAAGAGGTGACCTCTTGACATAAGTCAACACGTACTAGTTAGAATCTTGAAAGTTCTTTTTAGGGTTCCGTACCCGAAGGGTGCCAAACAGAACCCTATTACTAAGCCTCCGCTGTCCGTCCGTCCGTCTGTCTGTCACAGGGCTGTATCTCATGAACCGTAATAGGTAGTTGAAATTTTCAGATTGTGTATTCTATTACGGCTATAACAACAAATAATAAAAATAAAATAAAGTACAAAATTAAAGGGGGTCCCCATACAACAAACTTTTAATTTTGAAAAAAAAAAATCTTATTGTAGCATGTTATTGTCTAGAACTCATCGAGTAGAGTACAAATAAATATATATTTTTTATATCTTCAAAAATGAAGAAATAGGGGGTCGTAAAAGTTGTAAATTTTCGACCATTTTTGTAAGAGCCCTATCGCAACAATTAAACAAGTTAAGAATTTGAAACTTCTGTACATCATGAACCATATACTGTATTTAATCAACACATCCTAAAAACGCCGATTCATAAGGTATTTTGTTTAAATATGGGCGATTTTCTGCAACTGCAAAAAATAACTTTTGTAACGCGGCCTTGATAGAATGTGTGAGAACGTGCCCTTAAGCGCGGCACCGGGGAGTATACATCCCCACCCGCGCCCCCGCACTAGCCCGCCAGTGGACGAACCAAGCGTACGTTACGCTCGCAATACGCTTTTTTTTCGCCTTTTTACCTGTTTGTGCCCTTTTACTGTGTATATTATACGCGTTCGAACTCACTTAATAGACCCAATATACACAAACTGAGAAAAACTCCCCTACACTTGTAATTCACAGTATCATTATGAAATACAAAGTTATATTTGCGTTTGTTAAACATATTATATGGTACGGTACCAAGTGCGAGTCGAACTCGCACACGAAGGGTTCATCTCACCTTGCTATCCGGGTTGTAGAGCCTGATCTTGCCAGCCGCAATCAATTGTGGAGACAGTTTCTCCACCTGGGAAAAGACACAGAGTTTAGTTAGATAAAACATCACTACTTATTACTTTCACATATTTAATGAACTCTTTATTAAGAGTTCATCAAAGATGAAAGTAAGGAACAAAAATGTCTTCCTTGTACTTTGTGTTGGGCGTTGACAGCTGCGCCACAGTATTTTACTTTTGCAGCTATCTTCGTGTCTATTGTTATGTTTAATACCTAAAAATTGTTCCTAATAAACTTTTTTTTTTTTTTTTTTACCACTGGAGTTGGTACAGACAGACAATGCAAGCGGTCATTTCTTTTAGATTAATTTTAAGAGATTTGACGCGATTCGATCACAAATCTCTTACACTTTATTGGAACGAAGTTCGTTAACGCGGCTTTTGGTAGGAGTAAACGCGTTATGCCGTCAATTTCTAGTGTCTAAAAACTATACTGTATATGTATTAAACAACAAAAAAAAAAACTTTTGACACTTGAGACAATAATATGGCTCTGTATTAATATTAGGTTGGGGAAAAAGTCTTTTCGCATTATAGTATGTATGAACTTAAAATAAAATCTCTTTGGCTATACTATTTGTATCTGGCTGGTTTTGGTATCGTTGAAAGTTTAAATTTTAAAGGACATAATTCCAAATTCAAATTAGGAAAATGTGTGATTTTCATTTGTTTTTCGTACTGTCAAGATGAGTGAATCTAATGAAGAAATTCGATACATTTTAAAATTTTACTACAAAAAAGGTAAAAATGCAACACAAGCCGCGAAAAAAAATTGCGATGTTTATGGACCCAGTGCAGTGTCTGTGAGAGTAGCACAAATTTGGTTTAAGCGTTTTCAATCCGGAAATTTTGATGTCAAAGATGCACGTCGCTCTGGTCGCCCTATTACGGATAAAATGGATGCCATTTTTGAAAAAGTGGAGCAAGATCGGCATATCAGTAGTTACGACGTAGCTGAAGAACTGGGAATTGACCACAAAACAGTTTTGGCGCATTTGAAAAAAACTGGGTACACAAAAAAGCTCGATATTTGGGTACCTCACGAGCTCACTGAAAGAAACCTAATGAACCGTGTACTCATTTGCGATTCTTTATTACGACGTAATGAAACCGAACCATTTTTGAAGAAGCTGATATCTGGTGATGAAAAGTGGATCACGTACGACAAGAACGTGCGAAAAAGGTCGTGGTCAAAGGCCGGTCAGGCTTCACTGACTGTGGCGAAACCCGGGTTAACTCGCAACAAGGTGATGCTGTATGTGTGGTGGGATTGGAAGGGCATTATTCATTATGAGCTGTTACCACCAGGCAGGACCATCGATTCTGAACTCTACTGCGAACAACTGATGAGATAAGCAAGAAGTTCAGAGAAAGTGGCCGAAATTAATCAACAGAAGGGGTGTGGTTTTTCATCATGATAACGCTAAACCTCACACATCTTTAGCCACTCAGCAAAAATTAAGAGAATTAAGAGAAAATTAAGAGAAAATTGAGAGGGCTGGGAGGTGTTAATGCATCCGCCGCATAGTCCTGACCTTGGACCTTCAGATTTCCACCTGTTTCGGTCGCTTCAGAATTCTTTAGGCAGTGTCAGGTTAACATCACGAGAGGACTGCCAAAACCACTTGTCGCGGTATTTTGATCAGAAGTCCCAAAATTTCTATAGCAATGGGATCATGTCCCTACCTACAAGATGGCAAAAAGTTATCGAACAAAATGGTACCTACATACTTTAGATAAATGTAAATAATGTATATTCAAAAATGTTTTGAATTTTCTTAAAAAATGCGAAGAAACTTTTTCCCCAACCTATTACATAGGGACTTCGTTCCAAGCGAGTATTCCGATTTTTTTTTATTTATTATTCTGTATCTTTAATGTTCTTGAACAACCAAAGAAGGCCATCCATCTAGTGTAATCGAGTGTATTATTAGTTTATAATGTTTTAACTTAATTATATTGGTGCCCGGTAGGTGGCAATAGGCTCGCCCCCTATAGCATTATCAGTCTATAATGTCCCCACTGCTGAAACACAGGCCTCCTCTCGGTGAGAGGGAGTGATAATCCACCATGCGGCCCCAGTGCGAGTTGGTAGACGTCACATGTCTTCGAATTTTTGGTTCTACGACATGGCGGTTTCCTTACGATTTCCTTCACCGTATTGAGAGCAGTGGTGATGAAATAATTTACACAAAGTATAGCGCCTGTCTAGGTTCGAATCTACGACCTACAACTCTCAAACCAAATCTCAAATCTTTATACCTACGGAATAGAAGTCAAAATCGTTTGAACGTACTGTAAAAAAGGTTTATTTTAATTTCTAATCTTATTATAAATGGAATATAGTCGATGTCAATCAGACAAATAGCGCTATATAAACTTTGTTTTATGTGTGTAAAATTGTAGACCAGTTTTGTGAATTAATTAAAAATAAATAAAAAAAAACACCTGCTGCGCATTATGTATGAGCTGGTCAGCAAGCCTCTTGTTGTGTCCCACACCGGCCGCCACCACGCCTGCCGCCGCCACAGCGCGCTGACTGAACGCGGTCAGTGCTGCTGCCTTGTCGTGGAACTGAGGCTCGCGACCTGGAGTGCCTAGAGGACAACATAGCATAGCATAGAATAGAATACTCTTTATTAAGTACACCGTAAAAATTACAGATACAATTAATGTAGAAATTTTACATAGGCTGTCACAATGGGCGATCTTATCGCTAAAAGTGATCTTTTAAAACTTTTTTATTTTTAATTTTAATTTTAATTAAGGAAGAAGGAGAGACAATGTGCAGGTAGTCTGTGGAGTATGTACCATTTAGATAATAATCAGTGACATCCGAAAAAAAAAATTGTATTGGATTGTATTGTTTTGTGAAAAAAGTAGAATTTCTTAAAAAATACCAGGAATAATAGTTTATAGAACTGTGTTATCGTTGTGTTATCTATCATTCAATTGTCTTCAGTCTTGGTTTATTTCATTGTTAAGAAAATGCCACGAAATATTGGAAAGAAAAATTAGAAAAATTGCCGGGAATATTGGAAAATTCCGGACACTGAAAGTGCATTTTCTATAGGAATTTTGTATGAATTATTGAAATTTGGACAGGACAAAGTCTGTCGGGTCTGCTAGTATACAATAAATACATACTTACATAAATAAAACATTATTCTTTATGACAGCTTTACTATCTGCTTTTAAAAACTGGAATCGAACTAACCTAAAACTGGAATTGAACCAACCTAAAACTGAACAAGCCTAAAACCCTGATTATTTAATTTCATTTATTCAATAACAATTTACATTGTGTCTGAATTCATGGAAATGGTATTAAATAAAAATCGTTTTTTTTTTCGTTCTTTTCATATTTTGTGTTTAGGAATATATAATATGATGTTAAACAAAAGTATCGATAAGGAAGTGGAAAGAAATATCGATACCTTGTGTTTGTCACTGAATAGGTACTTTATTTACGTATCATTATTATGTATCTCATCAGTGTAATTGACTTTTTGCCGTTCCGGTTGAATAAATAATTATATTATTTCAAGTAAAATTTCAGCTAATAAATAAACTGTAAACCCCCGTGCGCACGGGCGTAATAAAATCGCGGCGGGATTTTATAGCGCACTGAATTTTCAACTCTCGTTGTTGAAACGAGCGTTGAGAATCCAACTTAACAATAACAGAGTACATTCTAGCGCGTCGAAAAAACACTGTTGGATTTTGCACTCTCGGCGCTAAGCAGAGCGTTGAAAATCCAGTGCGCTATAAAATTCCGCCCGTGAGAACGGGGGTTAACTTACCCATAGGCGCGTTCACAGCATCAGTGAAGTGTCTCAGTGGAGCTGCTACATCTATAAACTCTTCGACCACTCGGTTGACCACGGCGCGTTCAGTAGCTCGCTTTAATTCGTGAAGTTTGTCTGTCAGCTCCCTGCAACAAGTACCATGATATCAAACCTTTGAAACTGTCAATCACAATGCAAGGAAGAAATAAGACTGCATGCGAGTTCTGACTTGCTAATATTACAAGTAGGTAACTATAAATAGAACTAACAACAACAAGGTGCCTTTTCCCAACTATGTTAGGGTCAGCTTCCAGTCTAACCGGATGCAGCTGAATACTAGTATTTTACATGGAGCGAATGCCTACTTTACCGCCACAACCCAGTTACTGGGTAAGACTAGTTTCTGACTTTTGGGCTTTTGACTACCCGTAACGACTGTCAAAGACGAATGACAGCCGGGACCAACGGCTTAACTTGCTATCTGAGGCACGGACAGGTCTCGCTTATGTGATGGATGGATCCATCCACGAACCGACCGCGGCAAGCGTAGGTTAATCTTCGAGCGACCTGTGTGGCTGTTATTATTTAACCACGAGCCCCTTGTTATAATATAAAATAGCACTATATTTTTTATTAAATATTTTGCCATAAAGTTAACAGGGAAATTATTAATCGCACACCAGAAAAATATTCTTACATCAAATACTTTACATCTAATATTCTACATGTACACCAAATCAATGATTGCACTACTAATTAACTAATTGAATATCAAAACTTGTACAAATAATAATCATTGGGCACCCCGAGGTTCTGTTTGGTTAGGTTCCTTTAAAGCCTGCAGACAGAAATAGGAGCCCCGCGCAGCAGGGCTCCGTCCACCTAACGTTAAGTTTAATTTATTTAGACATGCAAATTTTGATGTGCAAACAGTATTTTTACGTACGTATTCTGTTGGGAAAAATTGGTAATTTTTGATGTGCATTTAAATACTACACAAAAGATGGCTTTCGTAAAAAGTCGAAAATATTTTATACGCTATTCACTAGTTATCACTACAGAAAAATATAGTCTTAAACACCAACCGAACCAAACCCAGTTTTAATGGTGGGAATGTCCAACAGCATAATTATAAAACTACCCACTGTTTGACAGCGGCCCATATCCAACAGTGGACTAGAATACGCCTAAACTGCAATAGTACGTACCTGGTAATAGCCCTCGCCTCCTCACTGTCTCCCTTCCCGCTGGCGCACAAGTCGGCCAACTTATCGGACAGACGCTGTACCTCGGAGCACAGCTGGAGAACTTCCGCTTTTTCACGACCTTGAAGGCCGTCGGCGATCTGTAATAATATTGATTATGTAAGGAAATTATCGATACATCCCAACTAGCAAAAACGTCGTATAATTCCAGTCTTATATGACTTCATGTTATAAAACGGTTATATATCGGTATTTAGTTAACTATTACGTTAAATAGACGTTCATCTTACGATGTTTCAGTCACCTGACTTTAATGTCTTATTATAAAGTTGAGTAAACGTTTTCAGGACTAACTTATACGACGTCGTATAATGGAAGCAGTGTATATGTTCAGTAAACGTTTTCAGGACTAACTTATACGACGTCGTACAATGGTGTCAGTGCATATGTTGAGTAAACGTTTTCAAGACTAACTTATACGACGTCATATAATGGTGTCAGCCGTTTAACTTTTATATAACTAAAACAACGCATAAAAGTTTGTGCAGGACCTTTATATATTACAAAACTGTTTTAGTCATATGGAAGACTAATTAAGACTTGCATGAGACTAAAATGTTGAATTTCAACGGTAGTACATAACTTTAAGTAGACTTTTAAATCATCTATAGGTCAAACCCACACTTTAATTAAACCATTTCTATTTTATTTTGTCATTCAAATTAAAAAGTAAGTAATGATGAGAGAAATCTAAAGTCAGCTGAAAATGGCCGGGGCGTCATGGTCTCAAGGAAAAGTATATGCGACCTTTTTGTTATATTAGTGTATTATAGAGGTCGCCATATAACTTAGACAAGATGGTTGGAGCTTTATTATGAAAACATATCTTGAATAATTAACTAAAACCCTTGAATTACAAAGAAATAGAGGAGGGCATTAAAAACTTGACAACAACACATATATACATTGTCATAAAACTAAAGTTCCCTGAAGAAATACCTATCACAATTAGTATTATATCACACTAACTTAAATAATGTAGATACAATAATAGTATTTTGAAATCATGGAAATTAACTTCATTTACTTTTTCTCTTATTCTTTCATACACGCACAATATTAAACACGCGAATCAAAACGGCTGTCGTTGATTCGTATTGTTTGACACTGTACAACGTCATTACAACTGCAATGTGACATACGCGGTCACATAAGGGTCTCATCACAACAAGTATTGGACCAAAAAGTCGGTCTTTGTACTTTTATTTAACTTTTATGTAACGTTCAACGGTCATTGGCTGACTTCTATATACCTACTAAACGATATTAATGTCGTATAATTTGGGCCCTTTTCGCGTTTTTTAGACGTTTATATGTACGTTTTTGCGACCAATCTTAAAAACGTAAATGAAAATGTAAAACGTTATCTTGACTATTATAAAACATTAATTTGTTAGTTGGGATACAAAGTGCCGCTACAATGGCGACATTAATTTACCACACGGGTCGAGTGGCCAGTAATCATAAACAAAATAATTATAAGATAAACAGATGAAGAAGAATTTTCTTGCAAAGCCATAGCAAGCAAATGGCAACTAAAGGGTAATTAATGGTGGTTGTACATCTAACGGAAGATGCGTCGGGCATAACTTTTTTAGTATGCTCTACGCACTAATGGCGCGTTTACATTAGGTCGGCCACCGTATACGGCGACCGCTTTCGGTTGAACCGGTTTTAATACGGGCTGGGACCGAATACCGAATTTACATAGTCGGTGACAGAGTACGGGCTGAGACCAAATACGCCCAACCTCTTTATACTAGTCGCTAACAAAATACGGTTCCGAAAACGGCCTAACCGAGTTAACGTAAATGCGCCATAACGCATCATCGGTTGAGTGTGTACGGTTGAATGTTTTATTACATACTTATCCGTTCTTGCGTTACGCGACGCATCTTCAGATGTGCGACCACCCTAAGATTCAAAACTATTTTGCTCTGCGCTTGTTCCTTCTTCTACAATATTTGAAGCAAATTCAATATTGTTGTGTGTAATATATTTTATTATGTTTTAATTACCCTCTGTCCTTGAGAGACGATGCTGTTGATAGCCTTCTGTCCTTCGATCCTGGTGACTGGATCCGCAGCCGGGTGCAACAACCACTTGTGAGCTGTCTCCAATCTATTCACACAAATAAAAATATTATCTAAAACTATTTTAACTACCGCATAAATCACAGCAGATTTAGATATTTACTACCGGAAGATCCTTCCTTATTCCTTGTCTACATTATAAAGGGAACTTTTGTGCGTTCAGCTTTCTAGGTCCAAGGGTTTGGGCTGGGCGTTGATGAGCCAGTCAGTCAGGACTTCTTTTTATTTATACAGATGACACTATACCGCGATCATTTTTACTGATATCATCTACTATAGTGCGCGCGCAAGTGCTAGTCACCGCCTGAGGTATGTGAGCGGTGAGACGGGGGAGGTAGACAACGGCAAAGCTAACTCAGTCTGCCAGTCTTGACATCGCACCCTCCCACGTCTCACCGCTCACATACCTCAGGCGGTGACTAGCACTTTCGCGCACACTTTATTTCTTCTGCTCGCGACTTCGTCCGCGTAGACGATAACTATACGATAAAACAAAGCCTATGGCACTCGGCAATAGAGTGACCTTCAAACAGTGAAAGAATTCTTTAAATCAGGCTATAATGATGGTAACCCTCACCTGGCCTGCATGGTCTTCCCGCCCTGTTTCTCCACCGCTCTCACGCCCTCGTTCACTATGACATCCAGCTCGTTGATCTGGTGGCGCAGGTCTGAAGCCAGGTTCAATGCCTGGATCAATAAATAATGTTCAGTTTAGCTGGAAACTTGGGATCAGGCTCCACCAAACAGAAAAATCCTCGCGGATGATAAGATAAGATAAGTCTTTATTTGCCTTAAACATGGTATAAAGTTGTTACAGTGGTTTAGATATAATGTCCTCATGTTTAGCTATACAGCCAATTGTCTCAATTGCATGCAAAATAATTAATAAAACATGTTAGATTCAGAATTATAGAATGTCACAGATTAATTGATAATAATAGTCATTCAAATCATTAATCACAAACATTTTCGTTAAAACCTAAAGGTAGGTACCTACATATACATTTTATATTTTCAAGTTAAAGAAATCTTTAATGTCATAAAAGTTATGTCCATTCAGCCATTTATACAGTTTATTTTTAAATAAGTTAACATTATTTAATAATTTTAGTTCTTTTGGGATTTTATTATATATACGTACACACATCACAAGGCAGCTTTTAGCATACTTGGCTGACTTAGGATTATCTTCAAATATAAGTCTGAGTGGATCCCTTGTGGGTCGAGAGATTACTTCACAGGCTTTTTTGAACAATCCCTTATTACTGTACACAAATTTACAGATTTCGTATATGTAAAGTGAGGGAAGTGGTAATAAACCTAGCTTTTTAAAAAACGTTTCGCAGGACTCATCTGGTTTTAGTCCACAGATGGCCCTGATGCAGTTTTTCTGTGCAATAAATGCTCGATGTTTATCCGTACTGTTCCCC
Organism: Cosmia pyralina; assembly: GCA_946251885.1. Classification (NCBI taxonomy): domain Eukaryota; kingdom Metazoa; phylum Arthropoda; class Insecta; order Lepidoptera; family Noctuidae; genus Cosmia; species Cosmia pyralina. The sequence continues at coordinate 1,614,764 of OX276367.1, forward strand.
CATATAATAAGCCCGTAACGTGAAATGGATTCTACATATGCGTGGTATGTAGTAATTGCCGTTTTTATATTTGTCACGTTCTTTACTTGTCTGAGAGCATAAGCGAACTTATTGATCCTATTGCACAAATTATCTAGATGAGCTTTCCAATTTAAGTCTTGATCTATTAGTACACCCAAGAATTTGGTTTGTGTAACTTCTTTCAGTCTATCAATATTAAGTTTAAAATTGTATTTAGCATATTTAGATTTATTAAATTGTAAAAAATTAGATTTGTCTAAGTTGATTTTTAATTTATTTGTCTGTAGCCATCCTAAAATATTGTCAATAGTACTATTAATGTCCATTTCATGGTCAGATATTGACTTATACTTCTTATCAGATGTCACTATAATTGAAATGTCATCTGCAAATAATATGAATTTATGATTAGTCACTAGTGGAATGTCATTTATATACAATATAAAGAAAATTGGTCCTAAGATACTGCCTTGTGGGACGCCGCATTTATTTTCCCTGTAGTCGGACAAATATGAAGTTTGTAAGTTTTCCTGTACTTTATCTATGTCAACGTATTGTTTGCGATCACTTAAATAATGCTCGAGCACTTTTTAAATTTCACTGAATATGTAACTTTATCAATATTGACTTTCAAGTATAAAATTCGATGCAGACACAAGCGTTTATCAAGCGTGAAGCGTGAGGAGAACTAAATATAGTTTTTAGTGGTGGTTTGTTCACCTTAGCTTCTCTGCCGTGTCCGTACTGTCGCTCATCGCATAGGTGGTCTGCGTTTATACCGCCAGATCTGAAATAAATACAAAATAAAGCGTTATTATTCGACGGTTTAAGATCAAATAGAGATCATCAATTTAATCTGTTGTCAAGGGATTGTATTGGCCCTTGTTATTTTATTTATTTATTTTACAATTTATGTACACACAGAAAAAATACATAGACACAACATAATTTATATCTGAAGTACAAAGGTACTGTAGTGCTATTCTGTAAACATCTCACCGTGATAACTCAGGTGAAGTGAGCGTGAAGTGAGCCGTCATTCCACCTGATGTAGGGATTGACACTATTGACAGCTCACTTTAAGATCACTTCACTCATGTTTTCACGGTGAGATATTTACAGAATAGCACTACTGCTTATTTCTAAAGAAATTTCTTCCAGCAGACCTGCGAAAGGAGAAGTGAAAAAGAAATGTAAACAATAGTGTGTGAGAATAAGAAGAGAAGAATATGAAATGTGAAGTCAAACTAAAATATTAAATATACACGTATAATGCAAAAAATAACATATACTTAAATAAATACATAAAGCTAATTATATAAACATACATAAACTATATATAAATACTCACATTTGAGAGGAAAGGTAATGCTCTTTTACTCGATATTTAAATACAGACACAGTTTTTAAATCGCGAATGCTAGGCGGAAGCGAGTTCCACAATCTTACAGCATGGACAGAGAAGGAATAAGAATAGTAGCTAGTTTTATGAGGATGAGATTTAAGGAGGGATCTAAGGTGTGATCTACACGGTGCGTCGCTAGGGCGAGCGTAAGAAAAACGCTCACGCAGGTAGGAAGGATAAGACGGGTTGTGTAAGATGTTGAAGAGGAGACATAAAATCCGAGTGTTCCTGCGACAGCGGATTGGGAGCCACTTGAGTTCCTTGCGAAGGTGAGAAACATGGTCATACTTTCGAAGACCGAAAACAAAGCGAATGCACAAGTTTTGCAAGCGCTCAAGCTTGTTTAATAGCTCCTCAGTAGCATCCAGGTAGCATGCGTCGGCATAATCTATAATCGGCTGAATAAGTGTTTGTGGAGTTCCTTGCTGAAAACTTGGCCGCGAGATGGCGCTAAGTGTTTTTTTCTTGTCGCCGATTGGTCGCTTTGTCTTCAAGATAACTTTGACAAGTGACAAACATACAGCACTATCTTGCGGCGAAGCTTCTGGGAAACAACCCCATTATAGAAGCCGGGACGAAGAAGTTAAACAAGATTTAACTTGTTTTTATTTTTAGGGTTCCGTACCTCAAAAGGAAAAAACGGAACTCTTACAGGATCACTCGTGTGTCTGTCTGTCCGTCTGTCACAGCCAATTTGCTCCGAATCTAATGGACCGATTAAGTTGAAATTTGGTACACATATGAATTTCTGTGACCCAAACACGTACGGGTAAAGTAAATAAATGAATTTTGAATATAGAGGTCACTTTTGGGGGGCAAATAAGAAAATTAAAAAAAAAAAATTGCAAACTACACCATGTGGCATGTCAAATGAAAGGGGTTACTATGAGGGTTTCAAATATATATTTTTTTATAATTTTAAAATAAATTGTTTTAAAGTTATTTAAGAAAATAGACGAAAATTGACCATTCCCCCCTTATCTCCGAAACTACTGAGCCTAAAATTTTGAAAAAATACAGAAAATAGATCTTTACCCGTAGATTACAGGAAAACCTATAAGAAGTCTGCGGTCTTAAAATAACATGGTAAATCTATCAATATTGTGAGTACAAACTTACATTTACAGTTGGAATGTATGGGAGAACATGTTTTTCAACTACAATGATAAGTTTCTTCTTAAGATAAATTCATTCCAACTACGGAACCCTTCATTGTGCGTGGTCCGACACGCACTTGGCCGGTTTTTTTTATTATTTTTACCTTTCCGTACACCACTTTTACCATTCATATAGTTTGTCATTGAAGAGCGGGACCTCCTAGCACAGGTATATTTTACTTATAAAAACTTTTTTACAAAAAAATACAACCGACTTCCAAAAACAACACTACAAAGTGAAAAATAACTTTAATTTTGGAAGTCGGTGTCTGATTATATGTATTTTCGTTTTTGCCACCGACTTCCAAAATTAAAGTTATTTTTCACTTTGTAGTGTTGTTTTTGGAAGTCGGTTGTATTTTTTTGTAAAAAAGTTTTTATTTTTCACTTTTTAGTGGTTCACATGTGCTTACCCCTTCACAGCATACTGGCGTGATGTTATGTTATGAACTGGTGTGAACAACAAACAGACATGAGATTTCAGCAATCCCAGTCCATTTGCTATCATTTATTGAGGAGTTCCGTTGCCTATCTCAGAAGTTCTTCATCAGGTCTTCACCAAATTGAAATGGGACCACTCCAAGAAAGTACTCTTCCAAAAACTATCCAAATCGCTTCAAGTGTGCCTATAAAATTGGAAGAGTTCTATTTCTCCAGGATCCCATCATCAGATCCTGACTTGATGATCATGGGACCACCTGGGAAGTATACCCTTTCAAACAAAAAAAAAATAATCCAAATCGGTCCAGCCATCTTCGAGTAATCGGGGAACATACATAAAAAAAAAAAATTAAAAAAAAATTAAAAAAAAAAAAAAAAAGGTTCCGACGAATTGATAACCTCCTCCTTTTTGAAGTCGGTTAAAAAGGAGGTTCCTATGTAAGATTTACTGTAAAAGTTGTACAAGTTTCCGCAATAAAACGTTTTATTTTTTATTTAAACGTCGTATATCTATGACATTCCCAGTCTGCATATAAAATTCAATCAAATATATCCAATAGTTTCGTCACTACAGCTAGTCAAAGATCGGCAAAACCCATAGTCAGCCCAATACTACTTTGTTTGTTTAAAAAAATCATGTTAAGATTTATTTAATACTTTCAAAATACTCCGACGCACTAATTTTGTCAGTATTTTCATATATTCTCGTATTGTTGTCTCCACATTGTATACAAGGACAAATTAAATTAGCTAGCGAAACTCCGCAGAGACGTGATGAATATCGATAATATTTAAACATAATAAAACATAACACAACAGTTTTTCCCAAATCATACTTCAAGTAACAACACTACTTTTTGGGGTCGTTGACCCCAAAAAAGAATCATCAAATCATTCATCATTTTTATTTTGTCGTGTTTAAATACCCATCACGCCTGCAGTTTCGCTAGCTAATTCAATTTGACCCAGTAGAGACAACATAAGTCTAAATACAGTCATCTAGGTCAGACATAATGTCCTCACCTGGCAATCCTCCTAGCAGCATCAGCAGGTTGAGGAGCAAGATGTTCAGTGGCGCGCTGCGCAGACGTCAACACGCTGCGTAGGGCGCGCTCGCCATAACCATTGCGTTGTGCGTCCGAATCCTAGGGGGTACAAACAACAACAGTTATAAATGAGAAAAAACTTTTTTACAAAAAAATACAACCAACTTCCAAAAACAACACTACAAAGTGAAAAATAACTTTAATTTCGGAAGTCGGTGTCTAGTTAAATGTATTTTCGTTTTTTGCCACCGACTTCCGAAATTAAAGATATTTTTCACTTTGTAGTGTTGTTTTTGGAAGTCGGTTGTATTTTTTTGTAAAAAAGTTTTTATTTTTCACTTTTTAGTTGTGTACCTACCCCACAAAAATACTAATACCACTACCTGCAAAACAAACTAGAACATCATCCATATAAAAGTGGGGAAAAAATACGTATTATTGAAGCTAAATAAAAACTACCGAAGCAAAGTTAATCAATTTTATATGGGACCAACTGTGATGACCTCTCGAATAAAATAAAACAAAAAAAATCCAAATCGGTCCAGCTATCTTCGAGTAATCGGGGAACATACATAAAAAAAAATTAAAAAAAAAGGTTCCGACGAATTGAAAACCTCCTCCTTTTTGAAGTCGATAAAAATACAGAAACATCGATCGGAGAAGTACCACAAGCAGCAATTGTCCCATGGATTACCGACAGTTTCCGGGGGCCCATTACTGAGTGTGCAAGTCACCCCCTGACATTTTTTCCGTGTATAATAAAACATTGATCAGGCAGGGGCCATAGTCCTTTCATAGTTCTGGGTAACATTGTTTCCATAATATCCTGCAATAGTCCTGCACCAACCGAGGGATGTCCTTGGTGTTACGTATGTGTATCAGTCTTTATAAAATATATATTATCTGTGGTATTTCCGGATCCTGTTGTCTTGTCACCGACTCCGATCGCTCGTCATGCAATGGCTGAATACACGATACATAAAATAGTCTGGTCGTCTTATTTATCTATAATATCTGGCCACCCGTCGTAACATGGTGTCAGAAGATACAGAAGAAAAAGAAGTCACAAAAAACCACAAAAGTAAGTGCCGCAAACAGTCAAAAAAAAAAAAAAAAAAAAAAAAATTTCGAGTAAAACGTCGCCGCGTGGTCCAGCCCTAAAATGCCGGAAATACCACAGATAATATATATTTTATAAAGACTGATACACATACGTAACACTTGGGTGCACTTGTATAGTGCGTACAGGAATAATCGTCAGTTGGTGCCTCATTTCATTGAAAGTGCCTAACTGGCCTCTGCGACTAGTCTTCGGCCCTCTTACACCTTTCGAAGGTCTGGGACCCTAGGAGCCCGAGATATGTCAAAGACGTCGTTTTGCATCCTCGTCAAATTTAAGGATGTGGTATAGACAATCAAACCGAGCAACTTTTTCCATGGCACCAACATCGTAATCGCGAAAATATAATCAGCCGTCCCATACATTTGCGTCGAGTAGGTGTTGAAGTTTTCTATGGGACAGTTGAATTTTTTTTCGCGATTACGATGTTGGTCCCGTGGAGAAAGTTGTTCGGTTTGATGTTCTGTATCACACCCTGAAATTGGAATGCAAAACGACACATTGTATAATTTTATAATTTATGTTTGCATGGTAAAGATAAAGATAAATTTATTTGTTCAAACATGTGTAACATGATACATGATTATGCATATATAGATGGAAACATCATTTTACCGGACCAACATGTTTATGTGTGTATGCTATCTTATTATTTGTTTTTTTTTTTCATTCTGTAAGATTCTCATTTTAATTTAATTAAAGTATTCTTATATATTTGTACATCTAATATTGTTTCCTGCCGGATTATATTGAAACGCAATGTGAATTGTTACTGAATAAACAAATTAAATTTATTAAAACCATCGTCAGATCTCATAAGTTCGCACCTCACCAATTCATAATATTGACGTTCTTGGTGCGTTTTAACTTTTTTGAAAGGGTATACAGAAACATTAGTATCCCGCCATCCCGCCTAGTCATCATCCCGCCGCTCATTCAACAAAAGTAAGTCTAATAAAATCGAACACGAATCCCAATTTGTTTCACGTTTGATTAGAAGAGAACTCACATTAAGAAACTCGTGCGCAGCTCCCATCTTGGCGTGTATCTGTTGCTGCAACGCCTTCAGTACTGCAACGTTGTCTTTCTCTCCGCCATCCTCAACGTATGACGTCAGTTGAAGCACACTGAGAAACAACCATAGAATTATTACTTTACTAATATTATTATAAATGTGAAAGGTTATGTTTGTTACTCAATCACGCAAAAACGGCTGAAAGGATTTGGATGAAATTTGAAGCACAGATACTTTTCTCCAGGTAGTACGTTCCCGTGAAATAATTTCCGATCTCCACGCCGGTAAAAGCTAAGTAATCGCATTGTGATTTAAGGCTCCCGCAGACAGGCGCGACGAAACGGCGCGACGCAACTCCGGTAGAACAATTTCAAACAAATTATCATAGAAATTGTTCCACCAGTCGCGTCGCGCGTCGCGCCTGTCTGCTATCATTTAAAGTGCTAGCCACTTATAAACGTGTTGTCTAGATTTTTTGTCTGAATTGTCCACCGAGGGCCATGCATAATCTGATGAAATGAAATGAACTGTTTATTTGTGGGAAATTAAATGTTAAGCAAATTGACTAAGTCAATATCAATCTGCCTAGCCTTTTCCCAACTATGTTGGGGTCGGCTTCCAGTCCAACCAGATTCAGCTGAATACCAGTATTTTACATGGAGCGACAGCCTATCTGACCTCCACAACCCACTAACTGAGTAATACGATACCCCTTGGCAAGTCTGGTTGTCAGACTTTCGGGCTTCTGACGATCCGTAACGACTGTCAAAGATCCACGAATGACAGCCGGGACCAACGGCTTAACGTGATTTCCGAGGCACGGAGGAGTCTCGGTATGTAAAGATAGTCACCCATCCACGGACCGACGGACCGAGACCGAGCTTAACCTGATGGATCGACCCGTGCGGCTGTTATTACTTAGCCACAAGGAGTACCAACTTAAATTGTCTGTGTATGCAATTAGAAAGAAAGACGCTAAGCAGTTGAGAGTTTAATTTCCCTAACTGTACATATAATAAAAATGTCTTGTTGCTGTGGTATCTTCAAGCATTTCAACTCACCGTATGATCTCATGTATTTCGTCAGCCATTCTCTGCGCCAGATAGTTTCTGTTCTCAGCAGCCTCCTCCATACCTTTGCCTCCTGCAATCAAAAAATATCATGATAAAACTCCGTTCGAGTTCCAAACTTCGTGTGTAAAACCATTTACAATTGCCACTCATCATCATCACCACCGTGAGCTCATGGCTAAGTAATAACAGCCGCACGGGTCGATCCATCAGGTTAAGCTACGCTTGCCCGGGTCGGTCCGTGGATGGGTAACCATCTTTACATACCGAGACTCCTCCGTGCCTCGGAAAGCACGTTAAACCGTTGATACCGGCTGTCATTCGTGGATCTTTGACATTCGTTACGGGTCTTCAGAAGCCCGAAAGTCTGACAACCAGTCATACCAAGGGGTATCGTATTACCCAGTTTGATCGTCACCATCATTTCTCTTTACTTTTCCCAACTATGTTGGGGTCGGCTTCCAGTCTAACCGGATGCAGCTGAATACCAGTATTCTACATGGAGTAACTGCCTATCTGACCTTCACAACCCACTTACTGGGTAATACGATACCCCTTGGCAAGTCTGGTTGTCAGACTTTCTGGCTTCTGATGGCCCGTAACGACTGTCAAAGATTCAGCCGGGCAATGGCAGCCGGCATCAACGGCTTCATGTGCTTTCTGAAGCACGGAGGGGGTCTTGGTATTTAAAAATGGTCACGCCATCCACGGACCAACCGCGGCAAGAAGTAGCTTAACCTGATGGTTCGATCCGAGCAGCTTCATTAACAATTAGATTTTTTTTTTCTAAACACTTAAAATGCAGATTTATTTCAATACTCAATACTTTATTGCATTCCACATGTATTCTTAGATGGTAAAGCTTATAGTTAGAGCACATGGACCCTGTCGGGCACAGCAATAATAAGTGGGTTAGGAGAGAGGAAGCATTTATAGATTTTATTATACAACATAATAGGTGGGGAATTTCTGAGATAAATTAATTAATAATATAAAATTATTATTAGATATGTACCTACCTATAATTATTACATTAGTATAAAATATGAATTAAATCAATAGAATAAAATATTAACAGTTATCAATTTTAAGATATAATAGTAGCTAATAAATCAAACAAAATTTTGTAAGTCAACTAGTTATGACTGTATTAGTCTATCACTTAGATATTCATTTACTGAGTAGTAACTTTTATTGAGCAAAAATTGTCTAAGTTTTTTTAAAAATGTGTTAATTTTTAAACACGTGTGTGTGTGTTTATGTTTTTTTTTTTTTGTTTTTTTTTTGTGTTTTTATTTTAAACATTACATCTTTATTCCCCACGGGGAACCTTTGTGGTTTACAGTCGTGATGTTAGTAGATTTCGTCAGTTATGTTTAAGGCCCACGTAGTATGGAGCGAGCCTTTTGCCATTTACCGGGAGAAACAATTTAAAATTCTAATTCATTTTATCGACGTATGTTGTTGTCCTTCCTATTAATTTTCTTTTATCTCTGGCCAGTCTTACCTTCAGTGAGGATGTGTATGTAGATCTTCATAGAGCATATGAGCACCGGTGCCAGTTGTTTGACGCTCTCGAGGCAGCGGTTCAAGGTTTCTGCGTGTGGTGGATGGGTTAACTCGGCCGCCCTAGCAGCAACCTATAAAGTAATGGAAAAAAATGGTCATGGACAGTGTCTGTAGGGAAATTCAGCGAACTGTTATTCTTTGACAATTGTATGAAATATAGTGTAGTGTGTTAATTTGATAAACAATGAATTTTATTGACTGTACATCGTGCATAGTGTTTCCCAGTAATTGGGTTGTGGAGGTCAGATAGGCAGTCAATCAAACAACTCAGCCCAGCGCAGTCCACTGCTGAATGTTGTGTTTGTGTTGTTGTTGCTGTTGTTGTTGTTTTTTGGCTTATGTAAGCCTCTCCCAGGCTGCGCCACAACACCCTGTCCTCCGCCTTCTGCATCCAGTCTGTCCCAGCCAACTTTGTAAGAGCGTCTGTCCATCTAGCTGGGTGGCGTCCCACACTACGCTTGCCGTTACGCGGTCTCCACTCCAGGACTCGTCTGCTCCACCGGCCATCGGTCCTTCGACAGCATGATAGGCAGTCGCTCCTTGTAAAATACTGGTAGTCAGCTGCATGAAGCCAGCCCCAACATACTTGCTTATAAAGGCTATCTCAAAATAACATAAGCATTAAAAGCATCATTCCAAAACACTATATTATGAGTGCTCTCAATTCACCAATTAAAAGGTACTGTGCCAGTTAGATCTCCTCCAGTAATTTCCAGCATTTTCTGTTGTTTGCCTTCCTCACCCACGATTTACTAACCAATTCTTCAATCTCATCTTAATTAATTAGTTTTACTCAGTAGAATTTGACTTAGACCTATTTTTTTTTACATTATTTATATTTATTGCTGTGCCAGCTAATCAAACAAAACCTTTTTCAAGCATGTAGGTAGAGCTTACCTCTCTAGCAGCCCTGGAAAGTGCGGGTGAGATGTCTCTGAGGAACTGCACCAAGTCTTCCATGGTGTCTATGACTTCCGCCACTCCTAGGTAGTCTAGTACCTGAAACACAATATACAAGTAATTCAAATTTTCGACCTGGACTAATAGTTAACATAGGTACAGAAATCCCCAGCCCGTCTCGAGCAAGCGTGGTGCTCAATGCTCGTGCCTTCTCCGTATGAGAAGAGGCCTTTGCCCAGCAGTGGGACAGTAATAGGCTTTTTACATACATAAACTCACGCCTTCTTTCTATGGGGGCAGGCAGAAACTACAGAACGCCACCTGCTACGATCCTTTTGCCTTGTTTACGTTCATACATCTGGTCACACAAGCACGCCGGTTGCGAGTACTACGCACCTGACCTTTTTAACCGACTTCAAAAAGGAGGAGGTTCTCAATTCGTCGGAACCTTTTTTTTTTTTATTTTTTTTTATGTTTTCCCCGATTACTCGAAGATGGCTGGACCGATTTGGATTTTTTTTTTTGTTTTATTCGAGAGGGTATACATCACAGTTGGTCCCATATAAAATTGATTAACTTTGCTTCGGTAGTTTTGAGTTAGCTTCAATAATACGTATTTTTTCCCCACTTTTATATGGATGATGTTCTAGTTTGTTTTGCAGATAGTGGTATTAGAATTTGTGTGGGGTAGGTACACAACTAAAAAGTGAAAAATAAAAACTTTTTTACAAAAAAAATACAACCGACTTCCAAAAACAACACTACAAAGTGAAAAATAACTTTAATTTCGGAAGTCGGTGGCAAAAAACGAAAATACATTTAACACCGACACCGACACCGACTTCCAAAATTAAAGTTATTTTTAACTTTGTAGTGTTGTTTTTGGAAGTCGGTTGTATTTTTTTGTAAAAAAGTTTTTATTGTAGAACATCACAATAAGGTCACTATGTCCTCCTAGGGCGTCCCCTCCCGGCGTTTCCACTCAAATCTGCCTTGTAAACCTTTTTTTAGTCGCCTTTCATTCATCCTCTCAACATGACCAAACCATCTAAGCATACTCTTTCCAATTTTCGTTACCCGTTGCCTTATCACATCATTCCTCAGCCTATCATTCACAGTCACACCACACAAGCTTCGCAAGGAACGCATTTCCACAGCATTTATTCTACTTTCATGGTTATTTCGCCACACCCAACATTCACTTCCATACATAAGCGGTAGGTACCAGCACACCATTGTGAATAGCCAGTCGAGCCTTTTTGACGTCAACTAGTTGGTCAAAATCGCATGCAATAGCACCATTCACTTTATTTCCCGCATTTATTCTCCTTTCCACATCTTCATCAATCTTTCCAATCCTTGTAAACAAACTCCCCAAATATACAAATTCATTTACTTGCTACACACTCTTATCATTTATTTTCACATCACACACTGATACATCCTCATCCATTCAAACACCATGACCTTCGTCTTATTCACATTTGTATTAATCCCTTTCATCTTATATGCTTCATCCATCACACTCACCATGTCTTGCACCTGTTCTGCTGACGATGCAAGTAGAACTTGATCATCTGCGTAGAGAAGGCATTTGACAGGCAATTAATTCATCCTCAATCCGCACTCACCCTCTTTCAAATTATAATACGCTTTTTATTATTAAAAATTTAAAAATTCAAAATAAATTACGAAGCGAGGAGTAGTCTACTATTATACAATGTTGCAAGATCGATATAATTAACCCTGATAATATATCTACGATAAAAATAACTTTCTAAATCCAAATTAACTACCAGCTATAGTCATTTCTATGTTTTTCCTTATAAAACCACAACATTCCATTTATATTTCTCACGGCACAAACAATGCTTATACTCATCCACTGGATAATTAGTTTTTACATAACATAAAATGAATAGAAATTGCAAGAAGTTCATACTACTTTCATTTTCGCACAGAAATATGAGGAAAACGCTACTAATAAAAGTCACATGCGACGAAGAGTCTGTCATCATGTGTGTTTAATGTATGTTTTGTAATTTAATTGATCACTGCCCGTCGTGATGCACAGTTTACTAAGTATGCAGAAATATTTTTGCGAAAGGAAATTTGTCGCATAAAAACCTTGGAAATAGCATAATCATACCACTGTTTTTGCAATAACCCGAAAATAACAATTTCCTTTGCAATAATATTTTGTTGAAAACTAACATTAAGCTCTCAAATACCTTGCAAATGGCATTATTATAACGGAATTTCCTGAAATACTGTTATAGTAACTGAATAAAATTAAAATAAATACCTTTTTACACTCCTTAACAATCTTCCGGACCTCGGACTCGTCAAAGCACAGCAGCAACGCGGACGTCCCTTGCAGGATACCACGGGAGCCTTCAATCAGCTTCTTCCTACAAACAACACTTAGTGTCAACTCCCTCACACTCGCAGTATCCGACTCGAAGGTAAAGAGACTAGCGTCAACAGACATTGACATCATGGCCGTGTATGGAGGAATCGAACCTTCGGGCTTTCCGTACCTAGCATGACGAAAATACGGATCTTTTAAAATTTTCTTCAACAATTTAAAGTTATATTGCCATGCAAAAGTGTAGTTGAAAAGAGATTTATTTGTGAAGGTAAATGACCTGCAGTTTTGCAGTATTGATCTATTGTTGGTTTTAGAACAGTTGTGGAAGCTTGTGTAAGAAAAGCCAATGTTTATTTTAGCGGTATTTATGATAAGCCCTTATGAGAGGAGATCTTCCAATTTGCCATAAACGCAAATTAACACGGACATGTGCATTCTCTCTATCCTTACATACGGCGCTCAAACCTGGTCTTTGACAGTTCAGCAGAGGACCAAGCTCGAGATTTGCCAGCGAGCGATGGAGGGAATATCCTCGGAGTTCGACTTAGGTACTTACCGACCGGATACGGAACACGATACTGCGCTCTAAAACACAAATCGCAGACGTCAACCAAAAGCCGCCAGTGTCGCGGGTTGTTCGTAAGAGATACCGTGGCCCTGGCACGGACAACTGAAGGAACACGGGTGGGTTTTAGTCAGTAAAAGTCTGACACCGCCCAGAGCGGGAGAACTCATTTGATGATTTACCATCCACAAAAAAATAAGACGTCAACCAAATAGCAGTCAAGCTCAAATGTGACTGGGCCGAACCCGTTTTCCGCATGTCGAATACATTGTGGGCTAAGACCACCACAACATGGGTTCCTGAAAACGTTCAACGGCATCGAGAAGACCCAGGTGTAGATGGCGGGACGAACTTGACGCCTATAGGGGAGGGATTGGTCCATATTGGCTCAGGATCGAGTTGAGTGGGAAATACTGTCTGCTTATTATTATTATGATAAGCATTACACTGTGGAAACCTACAGAATTGGCTAGTCATAAATTAATTTCCTTTTGTAAGACAAAAACTGTCTCGTTGATCTATTGGTCTACGAGAGTCCAGCAGTGATCTTCCTGAATTCCCGATCACCTCTGCGGCACTGCCTATTGCATTAATTATACGTTGATGTAATATCGAATTGCCTCGTTGATTCCCCGAAAAATAATGCTCATCCAAATAATAAAAAAAGAAATGATGCGTGTTCTATTTTCAAATATATCAATAAACAACCTAACAGATGGTGTATAACTTGCCAGTGTCAAACAAATGAGTAAAGAATGTCTAACTTCTTTTGGCAGTATGAAATAGGTACCAGAGGCATCGCCAATGTCTTTCAAACCAGAACACATCAATGCTACTTGGCGGCAGACAGAAATAGGTATGGTGATAGAACATTCCCAGACGAGCTCTTTAATAAATAGCTCTACTATTAATATAATAAGGTTTATAATACCTTGCAGGTCCCGAAAAAGGATCAGATCGCAGCATGTCGGAGGCCTGCTGCAGGAGGGTAGCAGCTGTTTCCACGCGGTGTAAGGCGCTGGGCATGTCGTGTCTGAGGACTGAGTCTTCAGAAGACTCGATGGTTTCGTGGCCGACCTGGGGACATACGATGTAAAGTATTGTGAAGATTGCAAACGATGTTATGCTTAAAGACTACAAGTGATCGTAATTATAAAAAATATCTGGTCCACAATGTTGTTCATGATTCTACTGATATTCTCATCTTCGCAGAAGTGCAACAAACTTGCCCAGCAATACATCTTTTTTCCCCTATCCCCGTGGACTTTTAAAATTCCCTTTTCTCCCCTTTTCTAACCAATCCGTCATGAACGCTTCCATTTCATCAAGCCAGCGTTGCTTGGGCGAGGGGATCCAAATCAGTCTCCAGTTAATGCTATTAAGTAAGAACAGCATGGAGATTCTCCATCAGTAGCACTATATGACTCACCTTGACCAGGTTGTTGACGGCAAGAGACACGGCTTGCACCGGCCGCGCCAAGTCTGGCATAGCATTGCCATCTTCTGCTTCTTCGTGTAGGATCACCAGACGAGAAACCTGACGACAAAAGAATATAGGATTAGAGAAATTATTATAATTAACTATATGACTTTATTTTCGCCAATTTATAAGCTGCGCCTATGTCGGCACGGTACTCTCTATTACTTCTCTTTTGCTAGATGTACGACCCTCGGGTATCACCTGTTATCACTACGAGTATATCACTTATAAGAATATTCATTCTACAAATAAAATCTGAGTTTTATAATAAACTATCCTCAGTGCACGTTGGTAGTATATGTATAATTTACCAAACTATCCAAGTCATCGCACTAAACGGTTTCTTGGCATTTACTCCACTTTTTAAGGCATCATAAATTATGAAATGTCACTTCGTTTCGCTCACATGAAAGAGGAAATTAGCATAAGCTTGAACTTTAAAGTTTAAGAACATAACATACAAGAATACATAAATTATGGATATAGCCTATTATGTATGGCCTAGGTACGTCGTTTCCGCTCGTTGGAAATTTCCGCTCTTTAGAAAGCCTAGATATGCTATACAGCTGAGATGAGAATGCTAAGAGGGATGTGTGGTATTACGCGAATGGATATAATAAAAAAACTTTTTTACAAAAAAATACAACCGACTTCCAAAAACAACACTACAAAGTGAAAAATAACTTCGGAAGTCGGTGTCTGATTAAATGTATTTTCGTTTTTGCCACCGACTTCCGAAATTAAAGTTATTTTTCACTTTGTAGTGTTGTTTTTGGAAATCGGTTGTATTTTTTTGTAAAAAAGTTTTTATTTTTCACTTTTTAGTGGTTCACATGTGCTTACCCATTCACAGCGTACTGGCGTGATGTTATGTAACTGGTGTAAACAACAAACAGACATGAGATTTCAGCAATCCCAGTCCATTTGCTATCATTTATTGAGGAGTTCCGTTGCCTATCTCAGAAGTTCTTCATCAGATATTCACCAAATTGAAATGGGACCACTCCAAGAAAGTACTCTCCAAAAACTATCCAAATCGCTTCAAGTGTGCCTATAAAATTGGAAGAGTACTCTCTATTTCTCCAGGATCCCATCATCAGATCCTGACTTGATGATCATGGACCACCTGGGAAGTATACTCTTTTAAACAAAAAAAAAATAATCCAAATCGGTCCCGCCATCTTCAAGTAATCGGGGAACATACATACATAAAAAAAAGAAATAAATAAATAAAAAAAAAAAGGTTCCGACGAATTGAGAACCTCCTCCTTTTTGAAGTCGGTTAAAAAAATGAGTAAATAAGAGGAACTCTGAAAGTGACACCGGTGACTGAAAAGTTGTGTGTCGGTTGTCATGGTATGGGCATGTGATGCAGAGGACCGAGGATAATGTCGTCAGGAAAATTTTGAGTATGAATTTCGATGGCTGTACGAGTAGGGGAAGACCAAAGAAACGATGGATGGAATGTGTGAAAGATGACATGGCTAGAAAGGGGCTGACTACCGAGGTGACGGCAAATGGAGAAGTATGAAGAAAAAAACATGTTGTGTCGACCCCAAATAAATTAGGATAAGGGCAGTAGGAAATGATAAGAAAGCCTAGATATGATCATTGTTTTAATATGTGTGTGTGATGAACTGATGATCATAGATTTATCTGAGGCCAACACACACATACCAATTCCAAACTTAAATTTTTCACCCGCATTGTTCTCATTATTCATTTTATCTTTTACATTTAAAAACAGCTTCCAATTACTTGTTGTTCTGCCTTTATCTTTTGCTAATTATGCAGAAATATGCAGCGTCCTGTGTTATCGCAGAAAGTTCGAGAGCAAACAATGTATAATACACGGCCAGCTCATCTACAACTTTCACTGACACAGCGCCTGTTGTTCGCTCTATTCTCAGGAGATAAGCATGCCTTTGTGTGTGCAGTATGGCATGCTAGGTATTCGTAGTCGCACGTGACGATAGAGGGCTTTATATGTTTCGTATCAAGTATTATTGAATAGCACTCTTGCAAGAAATCAGACTATTTTGTAAATTTTCCGCAGGTTCAAACTTTTTGGACTGGATTGAATATCCATCAGACTGTAACTCGATCAAGCAAACTTTTGTTACTTTTCCTTGCTCTTATATTGTGAAGCTGTAACATAGAACAATATGCATTTTGAGCAAAGGAAAGGAACTCCTCGAATGTGATCATGTGTTCGCGAAGTGATAACTTCCATTAAACAAGAATGGATAATTCACGCTTTCATATATCGTAGCAATAGGTTATCTTGTAACAGAACAATATGCATTTTGGGCAAAGGATAGGAAGTCCTCAAATGTGATCATGTGTTCGCGAAGTGATAACTTCCATTAAACAAGAATGGATAATTCACGCTTTCATATATCGTAGCAATAGGTTATCTTGTAACAGAACAATATACATTTTGGGCAAAGGATAGGAACTCCTCAAATGTGATCATGTGTTCGCGAAGTGATAACTTCCATTAAACAAGAATGGATAATTCACGCTTTCATATATCGTAGCAATAGGTTATCTTTAATTTTCACCATCACATCATTAACATAATCAATCTGTAGGATGCTGATCCTTATCAATTTTCATCCTACTTCCGAATCCATCCAATCAACTAATTCGATCACAAAATGACTTCCTCGATCTAAGTAAGCCAAACCTTAACGCCAGCTAAGGCATGCGCCAAGCAGATAAGCTGTCGCCATATTAGGTGCGCACAGGCAACCCGTCCGGCCAACGCAGCATTCATTCATAGTTTTTTGTACTGACATAGTACGAGTACTTTGTTTTTGTTTGAACTTTCGATTTTAATCTTGATTTTTAATTTTCACCATCACATCATTAACATAATCAATCTGTAGGATGCTGATCCTTATCAATTTTCATCCTACTTCCGAATCCATCCAATCAATTAATTCGATCACAAAATGACTTCCTCGATCTAAGTAAGCCAAACCTTAACGCCAGCTAAGGCATGCGCCAAGCAGATAAGCTGTCGCCATATTAGGTGCGCACAGGCAACCCGTCCGGCCAACGCAGCATTCATTCATAGTTTTTTGTACTGACATAGTACGAGTACTTTGTTTTTGTTTGAACTTTCGATTTTAATCTTGATTTATGTCAGTAGTGTCTGGTCTGGTATTATGAAATTGTAACTGTATTTACTGTTTGTCACGTTTTAGAGGAGCTCGTGGCTAAGTAATAACAGCCGCACGGGTCGATCCATCAGGTTAAGCTACGCTTGCCGGGGTTGGTCAGTGGATGGGTGACCATTCTTTACATACCGAGACTCCTCCGTGCCTCGGAAAGCACGTTAAGCCGTTGGTCCCGGCTGTCATTCGTGGATCTTTGACAGTCGTTACGGGTCGTCAGAAGCCCGAAAGTCTGACAACCAGTCTTACCAAGGGGTATCGTATTACCCAGTAACTGGGTTGTGGAGGTCAGATAGGCAGTCGCTCCATGTAAAATACTGGTATTCAGCTGCATCCGGTTAGACTGGAAGCCGACCCCAACATAGTTGGGAAAAGGCTAAGCAGATGATGATTTACTGTTTGTCACGTATTTAGATACGACTCGGTAAGTTGGGGCTTTACTATTCGTGAGGCAATGAAAAATAGCTTGTGGCTAAATAATAACAGCCGCACGGGTCGATCCATCAGGTTAAGCTACGCTTGCCGGGGTCGGTCCGTGGATGAGTGACCATCTTTACATATCGAGACTCCTCCGTGCCTCGAAAACCACGCTAAGCCGTTTGTCCCGGCTGTCATTCGTGGATCTTTGACAGTCGTTACGGGTCGTCAGGAGCTAGACCACCACCTCTTAAAGCAGTATTATTTTAATCTTACATGAGTGTGGGAAAGAGATGGAGCTAGACGTCCTGTATAGCTCCATCTCTTTCTCACACTGAAGTAACATTAAAATAATACTGCTTTAAGAAGTGGTGGTTGGCCCCCAGAAGCCCGAAAGTCTGACAACCAGTCTTACCAAGGGGTATCGTATTACCCAGTTAATGGGTTGTGGAGGTCAGATAGGCAGTCGCTCCATGTAAAATTCTGGTATTCAGCTGCATCCGGTTAGACTGGAAGCCGACCCCAACATAGTTGGGAAAAGGCTAGGCAGATTGATTGAGGCAATGAAAAATAGAAAAATAAAATGAATAGAACTATAAAAAAAAAATAGTACTATTTTGCAATAATGCGTAAGAAGGTGGCGTCGATGACGCGCAGAGTGGGGGGAAGCACCAACAGTATCTTGAGGGTGTTTGCTGAAAGGCTGGATGGGCCTACCATGGATAGGTTTATCAAGCTTCATGTATTACAAGGGGCTTGATGAAACTATCTGTGGTCGATATATTATGAATTTGTGTTCAAATTATATACCTACTAACATAGTTTATAAGATAATTTTGACACTAACACAATGTGGGCCTATGTAGTCTGTAAATAAAATGACACGAATAATATTCGTGTACATCATATTCAGCCAGACTAAGAGGAAATCAGTAGACTATGCCATATCCTCCAATGTAAGGGAATTTGGTGATGTAAAACCAATTAAAGCCTCAAGAATCTGAACTCTAAGTAATACTCTAAAGACTGCTCAAAGCTCGATCAACAAGCATTTGACGCATTTCAATCTCATCAAAACCAATTCCATAGCCGCCATCAATTTTTTTTTCTCTAAACTCTAAATCTCCTTTTACCGTATCAACCACTTAGCCAAATAAAACATTCTTATCAAACACAACATTCCAGAATGACTCCATGTTTTGTACTGGCGTGACTTTTACAAAGCACCCTTCTATCTTCCCCATTCACCTGGGGGAGTGGCGGAAAGGGCGCGGCATTTCAACCCCTATGGTCTAGCCTTGGGGACTGATTGTGTTTGGCAAGATGATGATGATTACGAAACGGACGGACGCTTAATGTCTGCAGTCTGATATTGGAATGGGGTGGGTGTGAGTTGTAATGTTTGTGGGTAGGGTTTGGATAACATTTGAGATATAAATGTTTTTAATAACAGTCGGTTCTCTGTTACTGTTATTCTTTCCGCCTAGCCTTTTCCCAACTATGTTGGGGTCGGCTTCCAGTCTAACCGGATGCAGCTGAATACCAGTATTTTACATGGAGCGTCTACGTATCTGACCTCTACAACCCCGTAACTGGGTAATACAATACCCCTTAGTAAGACTGGTTGCCAGACTTTCGGGCTTCTGACGACTCGTAACGACTGTCAATGATCCACGAATGACAGCGGGACCTATGTAATTACCTATACTAACTCAATGTCGGTGAGGTTATATGATTATAACTTTTCGTTTTTCGAAAGGACTATTTTAAGCCGAACTTGGTGCAAAAGAATTTTTATTTATTTATTTTAAGGAGAACCAACTGCTATAACAGATATACTCGTATATAACAATTGAATATAAAACATGCCAATTTTTATATTTTGTACTATTAAAAAGAAAGAAAGATAAATAGCGACAATAGCTTCATGAATCTGATTAGGTAAACTATGTTATCAGAGGACAAAATAATTAGGATTGCCCTCATATCGAACAGAGAAGATAATAATGAGTCAGGTATAAGCTACTCAAAATATCAATAACAAAAAGATTTCAGAGTCGACTATTTCTAAGAACAAAACATCTTCCAGACCATCCTCAAATTAAACCATGTCTCATACAAGGAAAATAAACAAATAACAAACTCTGCACCAGTCAGGCGCCTTAAGGCGAGTAGTGCCGCCAACTAGCGCCACCATTGAGAAAAAAATCAGTACTAAAGCTCCTAGAGGTTTAGTGTTGATTTTTTGACCTGACTTGACTAAAAATGTGAGCATAGGTCAAAATGTTCCATATCATGATTTTTATCTCAATGGTGGCGCTAGTTCGCAGCAGTACTCGCCTTAACTTAGTATTCCTAGAACCAGCTATACAGTCACAACAAGTATTAACGTATCGACAAGCGAGAGCCAGTGGGTCAAGGTGACGCCGAGATGTAACTAACTAGGCTTAGTTTACGTCTGGTCTGGCAGATACCTACTGGATTTTAGCAACAGGGATGTTTCAATTGATGTATGACTGTCGTAGAACATTTAAAATGGGTAGTAGGTATTTAAACTCGCATCAAAAAATACAAATTTTTACACGACTGCCCAAAGGAGTGTAACGTTTTTCGCAACATCGTTCGTTCCCAACTTACAACGTTTGCACATCAAAATTTGCATGTATAAAGCATGTCTTAAAGTCAGTTCGACGGAGCACCGCTGCGGGGCTCCTATTTCTGTCTGCAGGGTCCTAACCAAACCGAACCTCGGGGTGCCCAATAATTATAATTCTTACAAGTTTTGATATTCAATTAGTTAGTTAGTAATGCAATAATTAATTTGGTGTACATGTAGATAATTAGATGTAAAGTAATAGATGTTAGAATGTTTTTCTGGTGTGCGACTAATAATTTCCCATTTAAAATGTGATCTTGGATTGGTTGGTTTCAAGTGATCTGAAGGATGGTGCAGGCTTGTCTAAAACTTTTCTCTTTTTGGAAGACTTCTAGGGTACTTATAACAATCGGTAAACATTTTTGACTGTCGAAGCTGGAGCTCGTGGCTAAGGAATAACAGCCGCACAGGTCGATCCATCAGTTTAAGCTACGCTTGCCGAGGTTGGTCCGTGAATGGGTGACCGGCTTTACATACCGAGACTCATCAATGCCTCGGAAAGCACGTTAAGCCGTTGGTCCCGGCTGTCATTCGTAGATCTTTGACAGTCGTTACGGGTCGTCAGAAGCTGACAACCAGTCTTACCAAGCAATATCGTATTACTCAGTCAGTTGTGGAGGTCGCATAGTCAATCGCTCCATGTAAAATACTGGTATTTAGCTGCATCCGGATAGATTGGAAGCCGACCCCAACATAGTTGGGAAAAGGCTAGGCAGATTGATTGATTCTTGACTGTTTTAAACATTGTGCCACCCACCCATAGGAGGAATAAATGCGGTGGCAAATCGCTGTTCGTCTCTAGACGAATGAGTGTGATTGTGAAAACGATGCAACATTGATTGATGCAGCTGTCACAATATGCGATTTCACATGTGTCGTCAAATACGCGATGCAGCACCGAATCATTGACGGAGTTGCGACAATGATAGTCTTGTGTTGCGTTGATACGTATTGTGCATAAGTAAATAAAGTAAGTACCTAGTTTGTGTAATATTATAAGTCAAGCGAATGTTTAGGCTCTAGAACTTTAGAAGTGTTCAGAAGCACTTCGAAGAATACAGAGAAAAAGCTTTTTAAGAACAAATTTCTTTGATTAAATGTGCTGTCCAACGCGTTTACCGCTCTTACTGGTGAGGTATTTATGCAGAGAGGTATTCAGATGTCTGAATGATCGCCAATTTAGACCAGCTTGGCGAGTGCTGGCTCCCCTCGAGGCGACTGAACCCCAGGGGGTTGTTGCCCAATTTTTCGGGCAAAACACACAAAAAAAAAAATCAAGAATATAATTTTTTCACATAAGTACCTACCTCAACCCATCATCGGTACAGTTCATCACTTCTTCAGTTTACGCATTCATTCAAATAGTGTAAAACAAGCAAGTTGAACTGCCAAAAACACTCAATGCAAATGTCTTCGCAAAGAGCAGTAAAGACGTCCCACGCAAATTAATATGGCAAATAATAAAACCTAAGTATGAGCAGTGTCGTAATATTATTTCCAATAGGTCCACGGCCACTGCCACGCGTGGGCAGCGACCATATGGTGAGTTTTAGCGGTGACAGCTTGCCTATTATAAAATTGAGTGGATAAATTCTTCATGCCAATTTTCATTTATTGATTGTAAGGAACTTGAGTGTTCTTGAGACCGATTTCTCGGCATTTTGCCAGTCAACTGTTCGAAGAGTGTTGAGCTTTTTAACAAGTTTTATACTTATTTATAGAGAGCTTTTTTAAAACGGCAAAAGTCTCCATCTTAGAGTGAGTTAGTGTTTGCATTGCTAGGAAAAACAAGTGTATGTGTCAGCTCCGACGACGGAAGTTTACTCGTGTTTTTTGTGCTGTTCCGACTTTCTATTGTTGAACGAAAACAAAGGACCATAGGGGCGGGGTTTCTTCAATGAATCAGTGCCACATATACAAAAAGCAACTTTAAGAATATAAAGGCGTTCGTTTTATTTTACGTTGCGCAGAGAAACATAACAACGCTTTTGAGTTAACGCTTGTATTTCACCCTTCATAAAACCATACCGGGTACCTTATATTAAAATAAATGGAGTAAACTTCAAAAATAAAGGTACACGTCCACTTTAGTACTTCCTCCTTTTTTGTCGGTTTATAAGAACGATTTAGTAGGCTTTAATTTTTCACACCAATCGACCAAGCCTTTTATTTGACACCCCACATGATGGCCTTTTCTTTTCATTCGACGAAATCCTGGGGGCTTAATATCAGTTTTCATATTGAAGGGTGAAATGTAATTCGAACCAGGCATCAAATAACTGATAATCCCAAAAGAATAAAGCTGTTCTTGAAAGAGCTGCCAGTATCTAATTTGTATAGCTCCATCTCGCTTTCACAAAAGAACAACGAAAGCTCTATAGTTCAAAAATATGTCTTCATTTCGAATGTTTATCATCTTTCGATGAAAGTTTATGCTGTGGATTATGGCAGTCTGGTAATGCGATTATGTTTGAAAGTGTTTTGGATTAAGGAATGTCAAACAACAGTGGAGATTTAGAAAGGTTTGTAGTTTGGGTAAAGACTGATTGACGTCGAACAAATTGAACATTGTGTTTAAATTGAGGTGTCCAGAACCAGTATACGCCAATACTTACAAGGATTCCATTTAAAAACAATGGAAACGAAATGCATCTATAGGCTAACTAACAACAAAGATCTTACCAAAGTCGAGGAAGAAGAAGAAGTCGAAGTCGACGTTACATACATAACATAAATCGTTCCTTTCATATAACTCAGTGTTATAAATGAAAAGCTATAAGTAAACATCTGATTAGAAATTGCAACATTAAGGTTGAACTAGTCGCGTGCTCGAACTCACTGGTGGGCGTGGCCAAAAAGCGCTCTGTCTCACCTGGCATCGCGTCCGACAGAGATAGTATCAATGATGAGCAGTTACGACTCTAGTAAAATAATAAATAGTTAATAAGTAGTAAAGTAAAACTAGTAATAGTAAAACGAGCGCGTAAAAATTACAAAAAGTCCTTTAGAAAATCGAGTTTGATGTAAAAACCATCGCATAAATCAATTACAAATAAAATTTATTGAACTCTTCGATAATTGGGCTTTGTCGGTGCCAACTTTGTTTTGGAGATTTTGCACGTCTTTTATTACTTATTTACGCCCAAAGTTAAATTAAAATTAGAATTGGCTCATAATTTTTTAATGGCTGTTTATTTTACTATTCTGTTAGCGCACAGACAAAACTAATAATGAGACAAAACGAAAACATGTTTAACTTTGTACTTAATGTACACACGGCTACAGATCAAGCTATACATTTCCAGTATAAGCTGATCTCGCATTGTGTACGATTTCCTTCCAGTGAGTTGTCAGTATAAACTGGAAATGTATAGCTTGATGTGTTTGTGTAGCCGTGTGTACAATGTGAAACAGGGGAGTAATATCCGCCCGAAATTAGTATGGAAAAAATATCGACTAGTGCAACCTTAAGTACGTGATCACGAGTTCAGAACTTTAGAACGTTACTCACAATTGCAAACAAAGTAGGCAAAGAGATTTACTAGCTAAACCAATTCATCAAGCCGTAATACAAAGCGGTTTAGCACGTGCTATTTGTAACGCTTATTTATAGAGCATACTATATTATTTAACCCACTTATTATAAGTGTTTACAAACCCAATTTTATGCTCAATGCCTACGCCTACCATGCATGCCTATGCCTGCGCGTATGTCTGATGCAAATGGTTAGGCATATAAAACCACTATCTTCTGCCCGCGACTCCATCCGCGTGAAATTTCTCGTTTTATCCACGGACTAGAAAAAAAAGCACTCCGCGCCACGCATATTGAAAGTGAAGCACTGTAAGTATGCCGGGACCATTTGTACAAACACGCCTTACGCACACATTTACATCATAGTA
Organism: Cosmia pyralina; assembly: GCA_946251885.1. Classification (NCBI taxonomy): domain Eukaryota; kingdom Metazoa; phylum Arthropoda; class Insecta; order Lepidoptera; family Noctuidae; genus Cosmia; species Cosmia pyralina. The sequence goes on from OX276367.1 coordinate 1,639,082, forward strand.
TGCCGACCGGCCGCCATTACGTGACACGACGGCGTCTTTGTCAAATCACGCACACAGAGATCGGTAACGGTGCTTCACTTTCGATGCGCGTGGCGCGGAGTCCTTCTTTTTTTTTTTCTAATCCGTGGTTTTATCATAAATGATATCCTATGACACTCGGCAATACTGTAGCTTCCCATAAGTAAAAGAATTTTCGGAATCTCTAAGTTTGATTTTGGGAAATCATGACATTTTGAAACAAATCTTACTTACGAGAGATGTAATTGATAATTCTTATGGTTATAATTATTTAAATGTATATTTGTTATAGTCGCGATTTCGCGAATCATATTTTGATCAAGATACAACCTGACACTGACTCGTAAATTGCTAAAAACTTGAAGAAACTTTGAATTTCGCGGGCTACTACTACGCATTCACCTTAAGAGAACACCGTGAGTTCGTATTAGTGAGTAAACTTGGGCTTAAAGGTCAAAAATCAAGGGCAAAGCGTAGTCATCATCATCTACCAAATACCTTTTCCCAAATATGATGGGATCAGTCTAACCGGATGCAGCTGAATACCAGTTTTTACCCGACTACGGTGAAGCAAAAAGGAGGGTTATGATTTTGACTGGTATGTATGCATGTATGTATGTTCATCTGTTCCCTCATAACTTCTAAAACTGCTTATCATAATTTGACAAATGAGATATCGTTAGTAGCATCTTGACCGTCCGCTGGTTATAGGCTATATGATGTCACATAAAAAATGAATATGGCGCCCTCTAAAGGACAAAGTTTTTTTTTAAATTATGCCGTGTGGGGTATCAAATGAAAGGGCTTAATTAGCACATTTCAAAAAAATATATATTGTTAGCTTATTGCTCGCGGCTTTGCTTATAGTTACATGCACCCGATAATTGGGAATAATTTCCAAAATTATGCCTCAGATGTGAGCCAAACATATTTTCTCTCCAAACCTACCCAAAATACATATAATTATAATAATTAATCTTCTTTAAAAATGTAAACTAGTAGCTGCAAATACTTTATCACGAAATTATAACCCCAAAATTATTTAAATAAAAAGTAAGTTGAAAAACTAAAACCCGACTACTGAAAAATCGCGCTCTAAAAAGTATGAAACAAGAAAATACTCTCATCTGAAATTAGAAAAAGACAGACAAATTAAAAATCCGGAGTCACAGGTCATGTTAGGGCATGACCAAACAGATTACACGTGACTCCGGAGATGAGAATATTTTCTTGTTTCATACTTTTTAGTTTGATTTTTCAGTAGTCGGGTTTTGGTTTTTCAACTTACTTTTTGTACATGGAGCGACTGCCTATCTGACCTCCACAACCCAGTAACTGAGTTAAGACTTACCCCTTCAAGGTGATTATTGTAATTAATGATCATCCCTCCTTCTATTGGAACAACTACAGGTAGAAAAGTCAGAGTATTCTGGTCACTTCACAGTAGGAAATCAAGGAACTCCTGCAGCAAATAAGGAAATGGCGGAGCCGGAGATTGTCTCGTCTGTCAAGCCAGCGACAGAACATTGAATTACAAATACAGCCACAGCGACAGCAAGCAGGCAAGCGACAGGTAAAACAGGCAATGTTTTAAGTCCGAGACAAGCACTTAAAAAGTTCGAAACAAAAATACTTGTAAAGACGTGCGGAAATATATTTTCAATACACTTCCTTGAAAACTGGTTCATATCGCACTACGATTAGGTTCACAATGCAATGTATTTCACACACGTGCGATTTTTCATTTTCCTACACGTGTGCGGGAATAAAAATTGCCACAGTTAATTTATACCTATATAAGTATAGGTCCAAATTGGTTCAATGCCTCTATTCACACCGTCTCTATTCGGAGGTCAATGTTTTTTTTTAAATCTCGGCAAAGAGTTAAGCGTCTTTACTTTAAATAATTAATATTTAAATAATGTTTATAAATAGAATATCATCAAAACCCATGATTATTACAATGTTGGCTTTTTATTGCTCCCCGCGCTAACAACAATATAAAAAACATTTATGAACAAATTAACATTTATTTGTGTTCTAAACTCAAAAATATTTGAATTTTCTATTTTTCATATTAGGTTTCTTATTAGCTTTATACCTTTGCTTCTCCTTCAACCTGGCGAAAGCAAAGCGCGAAACAAAAAATTAAATCAGTGTCATAATGGTCATAATAATAATTCATGACAAAAATAATTTTCGTTATTTTTTTTTTTTCTTCAAAAGTGTATTGAAAAACGTCGTTTGATACACGTGGACATTTTATATTGCCGCCCTCGGCTCAAAAACAACCTCGCCTACCGGCTCGGGTGTTAATTCCGCGTCAAATGCAATAACAAAAATTCTCCACTTGTATCAAAATGTACTATTCTTGTTTTCCACAATGTGAACTTAGGTGGTAGGTTTTACAAAGACATGATCAATGTGGACCCTGCCGGGCACAGCTAAGTAGGACAGAGGAAGGGGGCATTAATTTGACTAATTAGTTGCTATACTTGCTTAAGTATAGGTACCTATACCTATTGTTTATGTAAGTATATCTTTGCAACTAAAAAAAAAAACTTGCATTTGATAGCCCAATCTTTGAGGACGTAGGGCCCTTAGAAGCCGAGAAAAATGAAAAAAAAAATCAGAAAGAATGCTAAGCAAAAACGAAGTAGGTACCTAAGTACCTTATTAGGTACTTAGGTACCTACTTCGTTTTTGCTTAGCGTTCTTTCTGATTTTTCTGTTTTATCGCATCGCATCGCCTGCCCGCGCTATTGCGCGGGCAGGCGATGCGATGCGATGGGGTAGGTGGGGGAACAAAAAAATTCATGCAGACGAAGTCGCGGGCAGTAGCTAGTTTAAGTATAAAACGAGTCAATTTCAGGAAGAAGGATCCCATAGTATGCCAAATGGGTCAGTATTACATACGGTATCCAGGAAACCCTATCCTACTATACATAACAAAATGATGACATTATTGCCCAACTCAAAACTAATATAGATCTGCATTTATAGACTTGTGCATTTATAAACAAATGGCGTCGAACTTTTACGGCGCCTATTAAGAGCTGAGAGCAGCCATAAACGGAGAATCGTTTTCTTATATTTTTATAGCTTTATTGGTGAATCAATCATGATTTCATAGCTCATCTTACGTAGGATGCGGCTGTCTAAACTTCAAACAATATATTTATTGGTCTTTGAAAGCATTCCTTAAGTTTTAAGGTTCTTTTTAAAAAGCATCTTATTGTGCGAGCTTTTTAATGGTTTGAAGCCATTAACAGACTAATAGAGAAGTATGGAAGAAAACGACATGTTGCGCCGACCTCAAATAAGTTGGGATAAGGGCAGGAGAATGATGGTGACGAAAGCCATTAAGTAACATTCAATGTTATTATTTTACAAATAATTTTGAAGCACTAGTAGGTAAAGATTACAACGTGTTACGAGTTCACAATCGTCACGTTTGTGATAATTATGACTGAGGGAGATAGTGCCACAATCCCGCTAAGTGCTAAAAAGAGAGCGATCAATTATTGTCGACCGCTCCTCACAGCGGGCGCTGCTAAATAATAAAACCTGTAGCCCATACTATCCAAGTGCCCATAGTCTGGATAAAATCAATACGTTAATCTGACGTCATCATTACATGTATGAATAAACAACACAATCTCAAGTGCTTCATCTCATCTCAAGTACCTACACGTAAAGATGAGCGAACCATTGACCGAACAAGTTGCGTATTGTATTTGCTGTAAAAAAATATCTTATGTTTTATTGAGTCCTAAATATAATTTTAATTTCGTTTAAGTTTATATTTTGTAAAATAATTAATATTAGACAAAAATAGTTTTTATGTGATGAGCACTTTTTTTATAAACATGTAAAAACACAATTTCATAGGAACAACGAAACGCAACAACTGTCAGTCGAAGATGACAGACATTCGATGTTTTGGTGTTGACTTTTTGTTAAAATGATAAAAATAATGGAGCCTAAGAAACAAATATTTACACTTCAAGAAAAGAAGAAGTTTTTGGATATATTAAAGAATTACACAAAAGTAGTGGAGAACAAACATACCCATAGCTCGGCACTGAAGGTGAAGAACTTAGCTTGGCTGAAAATAACTTCGGAGTTTAACTCAAGCCCGCAAACAAGCTTACATGTGAGTAATTGAGTATGATGTTGATTATAAAAGCTCGTTGTACTTCAATAAAAAATATACTCTGTGTTTCAATACTAGATTTTGCGGCAGCTTCGTTTGCGTAAAGTATAAGATCTGGAAACTAGTGTCAGTTCTTGAGATCGTGAATTGAGAGACTGTCTTATTGGATTGCCAAAACTAATAAGCAACAATTCATAATCATAATCATTTATTTGCAATAAGTATTGGTACAGTGTTGGTCTTAAAGTCAGTGGTTGAGTTCCTAATACAAAGTCAGATATTTGACATGCAAAACATTACAATTTTGGTGTTTAATGATTCATTTAAATAAAAGAAAATCCTGTCTGATGCCTTAGTCTCCATATTATTTTATGGAGATGGTTATAAATACCAACAGAAAATCTTTTTAAAAAATCCTACAAGTTTAAAATCATAAATTTCAATATAAAAACAATAAATAAGGCAATATTTTGATCCAGAGAACACCAAAACAACTCAGAAGACTATGGATGAACTTAAAGCACCGCCAAAGAGATGTGGTAGCCAGGACCCTACATCCTTTGCCTACGAGAGGAACCATAGATGATATTATATCAGGATCCAACATGCTGGGTGTAGCCCATGCGCTTATGACTGGTGTTGATAGTTCCATGGACTCTGATATTGTGTTAGGTGAGCGAGTGCTAGTTAAATATGTATCTCTTGTGAACTATTCCAATAGATAAGTTATTTCATGTTTTGTAGGATTATTTGAATTGCCAGTTACTTAAAAATAATAGCCTACAGTTGGGCATAAGATTCTTTTATTGTTTTTACTTGTCAGTAGGGTATTGGGACTTCCCCTCCGTGACTTATTCAGTCTGAGTGGTTTATTTATCGTCATTATTTTATGTTTTTTATTTCTATTTGTAGAAACAATAACAAAGAACAACCCGGAACAGTTGGAAACAAGTCTTTGTTTAAGTGAAGAATCCCAAAATATCTCTAATCAGGAAACACCAGTATTTAGCACTGTAAAGATTGAACCTGTGTCCCCGATCGATACAAATCTTGCAGACACTATCGGTATCGCGGCACCACTAACACCCATTCAAAACCCAGCCCTAACACCAAACAATAAAGCTCATACTGCTCAGCATCAAGAAAACTTTAACCAGGATAGTAAATCCAGACTTCTTCAAAGCAATTTGGAAATACAACTGTTAAAAGAGAAATTAACATCTCAACGAGAAGAGAATAACAGTAAGGAGGCACGTGCTGCAGCTATACATAACATGGAGTATCAGATTTTGAAGGAAAAGCTAAGGGAGGCTAAAGCTAAAGCTGACTTAGCAGAATTGCATTTGAGTAGACAGCACTATTCAGATGGTGGTAGGTGATGAATTGATGATGCAATATTTTTTTTACTATTTACAGAGTGATCAGCACATTAGGGTATTCTTGGTAATTTCCAGCTAAGCAAAATAAGTCAAATAAATAATAGAAAAGCAGATATTCATTTGCATTATTACTAGCTTTTGCCCGCATGGATGTCGGAAAATATCCCACGGGAACGTACTACCGGGAAATACTTCCTTATTCCTTGTCTACATTATAAAGGGAAGCTCTGTGCAAAATTTCAGCTTTCTAGGTTGAAGGGTTTGGGCTGATGAGTAAGTCAGTCAGTCAGTACTTCTCTTTTTATTTATTTAGATAGAATTTTGACCCTTTTTATCTTATCTAAGTGTGAAATGCGACTATAATTTATCAAATAACTAGGAATCTTTCAGAATTGACAACATGATTTATTACGATTGCATATGCAACCAAAAAATTAACTTTTCAATTAATTTATTTTTTCAGATTAAACTAATATTGTAAGTACTTTAAAAAGGCACAGCGGTTACTAATAATTTTAAGATAAATATACAGATGTAATTTATTTAATTTTACGTGTTTTAATGACAAAGTCACTGTAAACTCCGTCAATAATAGTTAGTGGTTTAGTCAAAGCCAGGCCAGACCAGCACATTAGCGTAACATTGTTATAAGGTTCAAACTTAAATCTTGAATAAAAAGGAAATCACATCTTGAAACTATTCAGCTCCGTTCCCATCACACTAATGATTGTTGATTTATTTTGTAAAATGCAGATCTTGCAATCCCCCAAAGACAGGCCGAAGCAATACTTTGCATCAACCTGGATTGAGGAAATGATCAAAAACATTTCAAAGGGCACTAATCGAAACAAAAACAAACATTTTAGTAAGTATCCCTTTTACAAATCTCCATTTTCTACAACTCGCATAAATCGCAGTCAAAACGAAAATAAAAACAAACTGTTACGAAATGGTTCCCGGTCGATTCCAAATTTAAATTTAGGCGCGAACATGGCGCGCTAAAACGATAACAAACAGCCAGTAGTGAGTCAACGTTTAAATATAGAATATTTGAATTATATCACCTGGCAACATTATCGTGTGTACAGAAAAGTTTTACATGTTTACAAGATTCAAGTCATCTGTGAAGTAACGAAACTATTAGAGAATCTGAAAATAGTTGGCATGACGATCATTTTTCGGGAACACCGGCTATTGTGAGTCAACACAACGCTGCCACCGCACATCAATCAATTACCTTGGCCTATTACAATCTATTTAGGAATTTATTGGACTTTCTTATTGCACCACACCACCAAGTACCTACACATTCGCATTTTAGGAAAAGGGGTTAGCGAGCCAATGCTGCCAGATTCTCCTTACCTAGAGTAAAACCTGCTTTGCCTTCGAGACTCCTATAAAGTAGACACTAAGTAACAATTTCCATGTTGATTATGGATTGAGGAAAACTCATTGCTTACGATTCAATGCGAGTCATATGTTTGCATGTGACTTGCGGTCACTATTTCTTATAGATAAGGTGCATAAGAGACTAACGCAAGAAAATTATTTCTTATATCTATATATTAAGGTTTTATGCTATTTATCGAAAAGTTAATGGAATCAGCTAAAACGTTTTTTTTTTATTTGACTCGTACATCAAAGATTTCCAAATATCCTTTCAATATTTTGTATTTGGTTTGTTACAAAGTTACTTTCACTCACAGACCACCGCTTCCCCGTTTGGCGTTATACCTAGCTATAGGCAAGTCTGTGTGAAGCTGAACCCAGACGGCAAAAAGCAAAAAGAGTAAAACGATTGGGACTCAGCCTATAGTTTATTTATAGAAGCGGGAATGCACGGGACGAATGCTTAATGCCTTGTCCACTTTGCAAATAACTATCGATTTTACAAGACTTTTAGTGCTTGTTTTTGGCACCGAATTGGAAGGATAGGCTGAAAAGCAGTGCAAAGGAGTATGGAACATAAATTTCACTTTATACTTGTACACGGTAACTTTATATTTAGTCAACGCTATTATATTGCGAGAATATGTTTTTGGTGGAAGATAGTACGTTTGGTCGTCTGCGTAAATAAGAATTTAAACCTGCTGTCTTTGAGTTAGGCAGCTGACAGACTGAATACAATCTGCGTAGCCTTTTCCCAACTATACATATTGGGATCGGCTTCCAGTCTAATCGGATGCAGCTGAATACCAGTATTTTATTATACATGGAGCGACTGCCTATCTGACCTAGTTACTGGGTAATAATACGATGTCCTGGTTATCAGACTTTCGGGCTTCTGACGACCCGTAACGATTGTCAAAGATTCACGAATGACAGGCCGGGACCAACGGCTTAACGTGCTTTCCGAGGCACGGAGGAGTCTAGGTTTGTAAAGATAGGATAGGATAGAGGGATAGGTTTGGTCGAATCCACGGACCAACCCTGGCAAGCGTAGCTTAACCTGATGGATCAACGTTATTACTTAGCCACGAGCTCCTGTGAGCTTAAAATGTTGTGATTGGCGGTAGTAGGAGTTCATGGCTAAGTAGGAGTTACTTAAGACTTCGCAATTTATGGCTAAAAATACCTTTTCGTAAGGAAAGTTAAGTATTCAGGTCTTTGCATAGTTCTAAATTTTCTTCAATAGCCTTATACGCGATTTGCGCGGAATAATAGGCAACTGCCACATTGTTACTTTAACAGCTCCAGGTCAGCGCAGTAATGTATACAGAACTGGCTTTTACAAAGCATAATATACAAGGAATAATCGTTCTCGCTCTCAATAGTGCAACACAGCTCTTAGATTGAATAATTTATTGCGATACTGGCGCCGGTATTTCAAAACTCTTCGCTATTTTTGTAGACTAACGTATTTAAAGTTTTGAGGAAACGCTCTGATTTGGCTTGCAAGTTTTTGTTCAGTCAAATGCAAACGTGTGTGAGACTATAATCGGAGAGGAAAATCTGTTAGAGTGGTCTGTGGTGTGTGTTTATTACTCATGTTTTCTTCAGAAGAAACCTTAACCAATATTTGAGCAATGAATTGTTGTAACTCCGACAATACCTAGACATTAGCCCATGGATATCCTATGAAACGTTAGCGTTATTGCAAAAACAAATCATTTTTAATCCTAAAATCCCAATCACGCCGGATAAACATCGGAAAAACAACGACTGTATTTCTAAAAGCCATAACCACAGACCTAAAGAAATCTATTCTCGTGGGGGACACAAGTCAAGTATACAGCCAAGACGACCTTGCCGTGACCATTAGTCCGGTAGGGCCGAGCCCAGCAGTCCCATGGCAGAAATAGCAGCGGATATAGGCGAGGTTACGCACCTGCCCTAATTACTGGCACGTTGGTGGCGAAATATGATGGATCTACTGTTCTACTTTCCAACTTTCTGATAAGAAATGCTACTCAATGCATCGGGGATTTTTGATTGCATCGATTCCGAATTATTCTTCTTCGGCATCGCGTTTCGGAGACTGCGTTTGAAAAATCACGCGTTTTACCGATTGCTTTGTTGCTGCATCGAATTTTGCTAATCATAGCATTTTCTGTTGATACTGCATCGAGAGAGTCAGTCGCTGTATCGACTCTCCGAACAGCGACGACATCACTGATCGCTGCTGCTTCAATTTGTCTGTTAAGGCACTTGGAGCTTCTGTCGAAAAACATCGGACCGCAGGTTGACACCCCAAAAAGATGGTCGGCCTACATTTACGTCTACTTATTTAATTTATTTTATTATCAAAATGTTTTTTACATTCTTCTCGTGCTTATTTACTCAATAGTATCACGACATACTCACAGGGTGTGTATGGGTAACGTTAGTGCAGGGAGAAATAATTTGAAAGGAACTTTTGTAAAAGCATACTTTTGAGCTGGCAAAGGCCAAAACGCTAAAGTATTTAAAACAAACGGTACCTACAACGTAAATAATAAACAATAAAACCGAGTTCAGTAACACGACAGCGTACTTTACACGCAAATATGATTTTATACTAAATATTAAAATATTTTTATGGTTGATTGCCTTTCGTGTCGTGAAAGCCTAGCTTAGTAGCCTATTAGGCACAAAGCTTACCGATTGCTAGTCCAGATACAGGCTAGGCTATAAATGCTAAAAAAAATACCAGCTATAATTTTGAGGTAGTCTTCTTCAAAGTCGGGAGTAAAATAATTTTGGAGTAAGATATTTTCACTAATACGATTGATTGCCAGTTTGCCACTTTAGGAGATTATTGCTCATAGCGCCTTATTTTCCTTTACTGTTTTAGTTTTACGTCTCTACGGCTCGCGAAATTCAAATTTTCTTAAGTTCTTTCAATTTGCAAGTCAGTATCTGTGGTATCAAACTCAAACTCGAACTCAAAGCATTTATTTCAATTAAACCAATTACAGGCACTTTTGAATTGTCAAGGGGTCGGTCAGTCAAAAAGATGAAGCTAGGCGCCCATTCCAAAGCATAGTAGGTACCTATGGAGAAGAACGGGCAAGAAACTCCACGGACACTCTTTTAAATCAAGATATGGTTACAAAATAATGGTTACATCATTCATGTTGAAATATTACATGTGAGAACGATGCAGAACGTTAAAAGCGTCCTTAAAAAAAAAACAATTCAAATATTTAAATTAAATTAAAATAAGCCGTGGCCGCTAAGGTATGACCAGCCTTCACTGACAGCGCTTGTTCACGAACCTGACGCATGGATTAGCTAAATGATCCAACACGCGCCACCATCAGCGAGACATTAGAGTGAGCGTCACATACTCTCAGCCGCCAGGGCATATTCAAGTCAAACAAAGACGTACCCAGTAAATGGTAGCTTTAGAGTATGTACATAGTACTCACACATGTGCTATGCAATTATATAATACAATGGAGATTGAGTCTATACAATGCAATGATAGTCTTACAATCTTCAGCAGCTCCAACAGTATCTTCAAATGTTAATTAATTAGTTGTGGTTGTGGAGCAGGACCAGCATTGAGCCAAGCATTTTTATCAGTTATGTAATCCCCAAACTTATAATATGCCTGCCTACATAGTGTGCGTTTTATACAAGTTTTGAATTTAGTCTCATTGAGTTGAAGTATGTGTGGAGGTATTTTATTGTATTAGGTTGCATGTTGATCAAAATGTGATTCGCGACCCTAACAAGTATCAATCAATCTGCCTAGCCTTTTCCCAACTATGTTGGGGTCGGCTTCCAGTCTAACCGAATGCAGCTGAATACCATTATTTTACATGGAGCGACTACCTATCTGACCTCCACAACCCATTAACTGGGTAATACGATACCCCTTGGTAAGACTGATTGTCAGACTTTCAGCCTTCTGACGACCCGTAACGACTGTCTAAGATCCACGAATGACAGCCGGGACCAACAGCTTAACGTGCTTTCCGAGGCACGGAGGAGTCTCGGTATGTAAAGATGGTCACACATCCACGGTACCAACCGCGGCAAGCGTAGCTTAACCTGATGGATCGACCCGTGCGGCTGTTATTACTTAGCCACGAGCTCCTCCGACCACGATAAGAAGTATATATTTAGATTTACAGAATTATAATCACTAACACAGCTCTTGCTCATCAATACAGCTCTTCAAGATCAAGTAATCCTATTGAATGACTATTTCATGAAATCTTGACATTTGAGGATTATACTACCTTATGGAGTAGTTTTACTGATTGTAATGATTGTAATTATGTAAATACAGATTTTTTACGGTCGCGAATCATACTTTAATCAACATATAACCTAATACTGACTCGCAAATTGCAAAAAACATAAGAAAATTTGAATTTCGCGGGTTACCCTGGCTCTTCCCCCTCAAGTTCCTATACTGTTTCTCGTCCGTGATATTGGTAATACTGTGGTGGGGTATTGGGATTGTCTTTCTCTTTTTACTACACTCTACCTTCAACGTCATTGTCGGTTGTCTGAATCTTTTTGAAATCTTCACCGAATTCTTATAAACTTCATTGCACGATCTAAGATCTCGTTGTTATCCGATCTGTGTCGAAGTAATCTATGTTATGAGACCCTGTTGACCCAAATATAATTATAATAGAACAGTGGTGGTATGGTAACAGCCGCGGCTTACAGTTGTAGGTCGTAGGTTCGGACCTAGACAGGCGCTTTACTTTGTGTACATTATTTCATCACCGCTGCTCTCAAAACGGTGGAGGAAAACATCGTGAGGAAACCGGCGTGTCCTAAAACCAAAAATGAAGACATGACATCTAAAAAAATTTAAAACTATTTATTTCATAAAAACTTGACATGGACATTATCGTTGCAATTCAATCTTGGATATAAAAATAAGATTATGTGCAACTATTAACTTATTTTAGAGTTAGCTCACTTATAGTTAAAGGCTAAAAAGCTACACGCAGACTGCCTCCATTCCAAACTTCCCCATGGTAAAGTAGGCTTTTAAAATATTTTTAATTTGTTGACTATTTTTGTATTCTAATTTTTTGACAATTCCCTTTGGCAGCTTATTTAGAATGTTAGGAAAGGCGTACGTCCAGGCTCTCTTACCATACACATTATTAACCTTTGGCCTTTTGGCAGCTTATATAGAGGCAAGTACGACAGGTTATGAACGAAGTTTGGTCTGTTTGCTTTCTGCAGCTTATTCACAAAAACAGAATAATCAGAGGCCATGGCCAATTTGACTTTCTCAAACACATTAATGATTTTACAATATTTAACATATCATAATTGGGCTTAATTTTTAGTTTACCTACCAAACCGCACAGGGCCCGCGTGGTGGATTACTGCCCACTCTCTCTCACAGAGAGGAAGCCTGTGTGTCAACAGTGCATTATAAGCTGATTATGCTATGGCCCAATTAAGCTTACTGTCGAGCCAGCATCACCCTGCGTTTTGTCGCTACGTAATAAAAGTTTCCGAAAACCATAACAAAGGACTAGCAGCCCTGTATCAACAAATCAACATGCAAATCTAAGTGTGACAATATGCAAAACCTGTCCGAAGTACAATGTCAGTCATCGAACCCAGGACTTCACGGTTCAAGTCTCTTTATGGACCATTGTTTCTATGATGATTTCATTAAACAGCTGGTGCCATAAATGACTTTACATCGTAAATCGGTATTGTGTCCAAAATCATCTTTGTGTAGTAAAACACGAGATGTATGACTAACCTTGGCATGAAATTACTTAGTCATAAGTTTTTTTTAACTCTTCACGTATTTTTCTTGTACTGCCAGTGTCATGGCCGATTACACGAGACTCTACATTGAAATAACTGCGATTTATTAAATATTCCTGATGTTAACCTCGTCAGAAGCCTATTGAAATATCCATCGGACACTGGTCACGTGATGTGACCAAGGCATACAATACCTTGTAAGTCAGTACTTACAAGGCGGTGTGTGCCTTGGTCCTCACAATCGTTGATCCCCTTGGGCATACACATGGGCGAAACACCTAGTTCTTCGCTTTCATCGGCTCGTATTGAAAATATCTGTTTTTTTACCTACCCATATTTAAGATACTTCGGTTTATGACATGGTGTATGAGCGGCTAAAGCACGCCTCATAATGACCATCAATTGGTGAACTAGCTCGAACCAATTAAGAGTCAGCAGGAAGGATGGTCTGGCTACAGATGCTCGTCTGCCTGCAGGCATTGCGATATGAATGACAAGATTCATTGAGGTTTCTTTTGAAAATTCATTGGATTTACTAAAACTGTCTAACTTTACTGGACCCTTCTGCTACCTTGAGCAGTCGTCGACTCGGCGTTGTTTTTTTATAACATTTTGAACTCGATGCTCACAGCCGGCGACCGATTATAGGTTTGGTGTGAAAGTGGCCTGATTGGTGGAAGTTATTGCCTTCGTTGTCTTGTTCTCCACGACTAATTACCCGCATTCGGACATTCCCAATTGGACTCGATCGAAATAACCAGTCGTGTCTTAATGCATTGACTACTGAATCGTCGTAAATCAATTGAGTTATTGACAAATGTCCCCCTCTGGATATGCAACGGCATCGCACGGACTACGCTGCTACAAGGTGAAGTTTTGAGATGAGTCTTTAGGGCGAAAACAAAACCTTTGATTTATGTTGGATTTTGTGATGGGGTAGTAAAAACAAGTTCTTAGGAGACTGTCGTCAACTTTTTGAGTAATTGCTATCTGCATTACTGAACAGACTTTAGAAAAATGATAGTCAGAAAAATGACAATGTTTACGCCTTATTTGACGCCAATCGAAAAGACAAAAATCGCAAAAAAAAATTACGTGGATAAAGAAAATGGAAAAAAAAAGATGATAGCGTAAAAAAAAAAAAAAAAAAAAAAAAAAAAAAAAAAAAAAAAAAAAAAAAAAAAAAAAAAAAAAAAAAAAAAAAATAACGTGGCAAATAGCAAGACACTAAACATTACATAAACTACCACACACAAGAACAGCTGCATGCGTATTGTTTGTTTTAGAAATCTGACTAGTGCAACACTTTTAAATTAGATCAGATTTTAAACAGATTGTTGCCTACAGACAACGACCATAATTATATATGGTCGCTGCCTACAGAGTATAGCTGGGGTGGTGAGAAATATGAGAGGAATCTGGCGAAAAATAAAGACGAAAGTTTGGGTGTGTTTGTTACTTCTTCACGCTCAAACGGCTGTACGGATTTGGATGCAATTTGGTATGTAGATAGCTTAAACCTTGGATTAACACATGGTCTACTTTTTATCCCGGTCTACGCGGGCGAAACCGCGGGGCGCAGCTAGTATGGTATAAAATCTAATACTACCTTGAAAGAAATAGGAACATTGATTTGGTATAAATAAATTCAATTAAATCTAACTGCAGTGGGGCCTAGTGGTAACGGCCCCGACTTACGTGTTGTATGTCGTGGGTTCGACTTCGAACCCAGGCAATTAATTAATAATTAATTAATGCAATTTTGTAATTTATTTCATCACTACTGCTCCCAAAACGGGTAAGAAACATTTAGAGGAAACCAGCATGTTCTAAAATCAAAAATTCGAAGACATGTGATATCTACCAATCCGCACGGGGCCCGCGCGGTGCAATAAGGTCCGCTCCCTCTCACAGAGAGGAGGCCTGTGTCCCAGTGAGAACGTTACAGGCTGATTATGTATATTATGTAAGTATGTAAATCTAACTGGTTAGTCAACCTTGAAATTTGCAAAATAATTATTGATAAAACAACGGAAATACAAAAAAAATCAGCCCACAAAGATTTCAAGCATGTAAGTACCTATTTGGTTTTACAGGAAGCATACAGTTTTATTCATAAATCAAAACTTGCTGTAATATAATATTTTCTGCCTCGTTGGTCTAGTGGTCGCAAGCGCTACTGCTGAGGATGAGGTCCTGGGCTCGATTCCCAGGTCGGGCAAAGTGTTATTGGGTTTTCCATCAGGAATTTGTCAGTAGCAGCCCGGAGTCTGGATTTGTGTCCAGTTGATGGCAATAGGCTCGCCCCCTGGCGGAATGTGCGTGTGCTACAGGTACACCTCTGCCTAACGCTTCCGGGATTTAGGCATAATGTTATCACACTAATATTATAAAGGCGAAAGTTTGTGAGTGTGTGTGTGTTCACGATCAAACGGCTGGACCGATTAGGATGAAATTTGGTATGTAGATAGCTTATATCCTGGATTAACACATAGGCTACTTTTTATCCGCAGGTGAAACCGCGGGGCGCAGCTAGTTTATTTATTTATTTAACATGTGGAAAACCAACAGCTTAACTTATAAACAATAAATATACTGAAATAAGAAACATGAAGCCAATTACAGGTTTTCACGGCTAGCTATACAGTAAAAATAAGAGATCTTACACACGACAACACATCAAGAAAAGATGAGCACCAATCGTCAAATCGGCACCGCCAAACATAAGGAATAGATTACAAAAAAATTAAATAAAATAAGAAACACAACTATTATTAACACTAAGAATTAATTTTGAAAAATTCCAGGTTCAGCCTGTTGCGTACGCAAGAAGCGAAAGAAGTATATCCTGTGTACATAATAATTCTTTATCGTATTACTAGCTGCGCCCCGCGGTTTCACCCGCGTAGACCCGCGTAGCTATCTACATACCAAATTTCATCCGAATCGGTCCACCCATTTGAGCGTGAAGAAGTAACAAACATACAAACACTGACACACACTAACAAAACTTTCGCCTTTATAATATTAGTGTGATTAATTAATCATAGTTGATCGAAAGGACATTGTACGAAAATACTTTTTAAAGTTGAGACAACACTTCTGGATGTTTATCAACATCTTTACCTCAATATGTACTGCCACAAGTAAAAGTATCAAGTTATCAGTAAACAGCTTATTTGAATGCTTTATAAGTATGGATCTTGCAGTTTTTACCTTGACTTTTGATAAAATCTGACTTATTTACTTGTCTTGAATAAACAAAATGATAACCATATAAATGCCTAAGTAGGTATTGACTTTGCAATTGAATGTTATCATCTGCATAGCCTTTCCCAACTATATCGAGGTCGGCTTCCAATCTTACCAGATGCAGCTGAATACCATGTTTTACATTACAGTTTTGTAGTACAGTTAAATAAAATTATGCGACTGGAAGCCGACCCCAACTAATTGGGAAAAGGCTAGGCAGATGAATGATTACAAAACTGGTAAGGTTAAAATCAAACTAGCATACAAAGTGAATCGGTAAGCCTACCTATTTACCATTAATGTTTCGCCATTTACCAAATCATTCAATCTGCCTAGCCTTTTCCCAACTATGTTGGGGTCGGCTTCCAGTCTAACCGGATGCAGCTGAATACCAGTATTTTACATGGAGCGACTGCCTATCTGACTTCCACAACCCATTAACTGGGTAATACGATACCCCTTGGTAAGACTGGTTGTCAGATTTTCGGGCGTCTGACGACCCGTAACGACTGTCAAAGATCCACGAATGACAGCCGGGACCAACGGCTTAACGTGCTCTCCGAGTCACGGAGGAGTCTCGGTATGTAAAGATGGTTACCCATCCACGGACCGACCCCGGCAAGCGTAGCTTAACCTGATGGATCGACCCGTGCGGCTGTTATTACTTAGCCACAAGCTCCTCAAATCATTAAAAGGTATATTTTAACCAGAATAACTATTTGTGTCATGGACAACTTAATTTTTTGTTACTTTAAATTAAACTATCATTAGGGTTCTGTACCGGAAGGGTGCCAAACAGAACCCTATTACCAAGTCTCTGCTGTCGGTCCGTCCATCTGTCGTAGACGTGTCGTGATAGTTGTGTTTAGGCAATTGAAATTATCGCAGATTGTGTATTTCTATTGCCGCTATAACAACAAATAATACAAAAATAAAGCTAAAAATGAAAGGGAATACAAGAAACATGTTTTTTTAAACAGCAGTATTTAAAAAAATATGTAGTGGTCAAATTAATGGTAGTGTTGAACTTTTTGTGTGCGAGTCCGACTTGCACTTAGCCAGTTTTTAGCCCATAATCTTTACTACAAAATTACTCATCACCCTTTCACACCGCACACAACATACTTATCACAAACACCTTTCATTTAACACTCAACCACACACTCATTCACCCTACAATCACACATTAAAAACCAATCCCAAAGAATTTTTTGTCCTGTACTTATTTATTTTTGTCTTGTTTGTTTTTTTTTCTTTTATTAACTAAATCTAAATTCTCTTTATATCATGGAACATTTATTCCATTCTGTATCTGCAGAAGGGCGTAGTTAGCTGCGCTACAGTTTATACTTTTGCAGCTATCATCGTTTTACTTATTGTATTTAGTCTTTTTTTACTGTTCCGGAATAAATTTTTATTATTCATATTACCTGAAAATTAATCAAGGTGGTCTAGCAGTGGACGTCTTTCAGCTGAAATGATGATGATGAAACAAGGTGGCTAATTCTATGTGTAATAGTGGTTAATGATTACGCTCGATAATGACTTATAAACCTGCTTGTTTCTCAAAACAGTTTATTGAAAACAGGTGAGTCAGTGACCATATCCATAATACTATTTGTCACAAGTTTTCATAACAATGACCATGATAATTAATTAGCTAATAAATCAAATGGCTCCGTCCATTAATTATTTATTATTACTTAATGAGTAAATAATTATTAGAATATGCTGATGCAGTGAAGTGGGGAAGTTTTGGGCCAACAAAATTAAAATTAAAACTGATTGCCATCAACACAGAAGAAATGAGTAAATTTAGGAATTATTAGGATTATGGTGCAGGCCTATTTCTTAGACATGCTCAGCATTTTGTTATTTCAATTTTGTATTTTTCAGTTAGACCATTTTGGCTTCAAAGTTTCATGGTAGAGCAATATCATTTAAGTCAGATGGAGCAATGCTAAACCTGCCTAGATAGTCATGGACATTCTTTGTTTTGATTCTTTTTCATAGCAGGTATTACTTTTGCTGGCTTGGTGGTTATACCTACCTACTTGCAAAGTAAAGTATAGCATTATAAAC
Source organism: Cosmia pyralina (assembly GCA_946251885.1). Classification (NCBI taxonomy): domain Eukaryota; kingdom Metazoa; phylum Arthropoda; class Insecta; order Lepidoptera; family Noctuidae; genus Cosmia; species Cosmia pyralina. The sequence continues at coordinate 1,657,151 of OX276367.1, forward strand.
AGCAGGAATCATAGAATGAGATTATAGGTAGCTCTTTAGCTATAATCTCATCTGTCTCTCTCTAGGCCAGCACAAAAGTCTGGCATAAACTACTATCAACTAAGAACTTTAATAATAGATTCGAAGTTACTCAGAATGTATCATTTAACTCTACATAAACTTAATTCGTCACTCTTTAATTAATTCTAATTAGTGACATAAAATTCAAAAACAGAACAGCAACAACTGATTCACTTCACACTTCTTACCAGCCAAGGTTAACCAACATACGACACCTCACACCCTGGTTCGCCCGCTAAACCAACCAAAAAGGCCGACACAGCCTCGCGGCCAAATAAAGTGATTTCCATCGCATACCTGCTGCGTTAATCACTGCTATGACATAAGACACCGATAATATTGTAGTAAACGACCGCTGTAAACAATAATCTACTGATCTTACACCTACACTGGTAAACTAGAACGTTTTTCTATAAATAATATCGTGATAACTCTCACCTGTTGAGCAACTGGCTCCAAAATACTCTCGATTATCTTCGTGTGAAACACCGGCATTTTGTATTTTTAAGTCTGACACTTAATTACATTAGATAATAAACACAAATAACAATGATCTCACAAAATATTCACAAAATAAAAATAACACAACCGAACGAGCTAAGCGACCGAAAAATACTGACGGAATAGTGTTGCGCCACGCTAGTCGACGACGGACGTGCGCTCGAATGTGTTGATTGTGTTGTCGATTGTAGTATCAAATAGTGTGGTGAAATGTCACATTACAGTAGTGGCTTTTGTAAACTTTATCGAAATAAGTCATGCAAACCAACGTGAATAGTACCTAACAGGTTCAATACTGAATACTTTAGAAATCAATAATCCAATAGGAATATTATTGCTTAAGTCTGTGAAAAGTTTATAATAGGTCTTTACCTATGAAATTGCCGTTTTGTATGAAAAAATTTAAACTAATTTTTTTCATGCATTTTTTGTTTGTATTAATCGAAGTAATCACCCATGCAATCAATGCATCTTTGCCAACGCAGTGGCAGTTTATTATCTTAAAGAAATCAGCTGGACGGGAGGCAACAAATTCTTCAAAGGCATTTTGTACTGCCTCTCGGGTATTGAATTTTTTTCCCGCCAAGAAGTTATCCAAATTCTGGAAAAAGTAGTAGTCTGTAGGCGCAAGGTCTGGTGAGTAGGGCGGATGACGGAGAGCTTCCAACCCCAGTTCTTGCAACTTGGAGACCGTCTGCTGTGCAGTATGAGGTCGCGCGTTGTTGTGCAGGAGCAGCGGAGACGAGCGATTGACCAATGCTGGTTGGAGATGTGCCAGCTTCTCCATCATTGTGTTCAGTTTTTTACAGTACACATCTGAAGTAATGCTCACCCCGTTTGGTAAGAAGCTGTGATGAATCACACCGGCGCTAGACCACCAAACAGTGACCATCACTTTTCTAGGGGTAAGTTTTCGTTTAGGGCATTGTTTAGGTGCTGAACCAGGATCCAACCAACTTGCTGAGCGCTTGCGGTTATCAAACAGAATCCATTTTTCATCGCAGGTAACAATGCGGTTCAAAATTCAGCCGTAGATTGTGTATCGTCAGCTTCCACAATCGCCTTTAATTCGTCATTGTCGACCAAAGTCTTCGGACGACCGCGAGGTTCATTTTTCAGGTCGAAATTTCCAGAACGGAAGCGAGCAAACCAATAACAAGTGGTGCGTTGGTTTATAGTGTTAGCTCCGTAAACGTCGTTGATGTTGCGTGCCGCTTGTGCCGCGTTGCTGCCACGATGGTACTCATATTCCATAATTACTCGAATTTTTAACGTATCCATGATGACGAAAAAGATTGAAATGCGATGAAAATGTAACACTAATCAATAAACAAATGACTACTTTTGGAAAAAAAAATCCATGTTTTTAAAATAAAATTAATTTGAAATTAGAATTCTTAGCCAAGCAAAAATTATTTTGATTTGAAATGGCCAGTACTGCAGAACGGCAATTTCATAGGTAAAGACCTTATATTTAATTTACGCACCTCTGACGATGATTGGATAGACGGAGCCTCACATTCGGGTGCCTGAGTGAGTCGGCCTAAGGGAGGTAGTTTGCAAAACCTTTTCCTTAGATTTAAAACCACGGTACTACCACAGAATCTACTTCTCTTAGTTTGTGAAACAGTTCATCACCGTTCAATATCAGGCACTTAGGACTAATTATAAAGTCTAAGGTCAGGGATAGAAACGAACTGGATTTTCATAGAGGTGACTAAGGAAAGGTTGATGTTTGAAGATAGGCAAAGTGCTGTCTGGTGATACTTTTATTCCTTTACGGTCATGTGTACCTACGTCACAAAGTACATGTAAGTACAGAAGATTCACTCCGCAAAATCATTTACCTATATAAATAGCGACTTTTGCTACGACCACAGCTACGATACAATACAGCAGTACAATTCAGGTTGCACGGCGTTAACTACCTACAGTTATTCACCTAGAAGTTGCCAGTCTCTATCGCGTCTTATACCTACCTTCTGACTCGTTAGTGTTGTCTTCTTTTACGACGCGGCGTGTGAGTATCGAACTAACGTGCGAGTCGGCCGGTACGCGGCAGCCCAGTGAATTAACCCAACAAGTCGAGCCCGCCGCGTACTTGTAGCTTCATACCTCAAAATGCGAAGTGCGCCTGGCCTGCTTTCGTGTTGTAGTAACTCTTGGTTAGCTGTGATGGTTTTTTGGATTGATTTTATGATGATTTATTGCATGGAGAAGTTATGGATGCATTTTCATTGAAAAAACCAACCCTTCTTAATCAAATCATTTATTACATTATATTTTAATCTTATAAATTATCAAGTCTTTAAAATTACGTGCAAATAGACAAAATTTTCTTTCTTAAATATTAGGAAAAATCATATAAGTAACAGTCGGTTCGTCATTAATTCATTAAACGAGTAATACATTAACTAATATTGTCGATCATAAATTGATCATCTGATAGTGTAACCGACTTTCTAGTTATATAAAATTTATAAATAACAGAACACTAATTTGACTAGGTTTATCACAAATAAATAGAATCGGGAAGTTTGCCCAACAGTGGGGACCCATTGTTGTGCGTTAACAGATCCTGTGCGATTTGACTAAATCTTTATACACTTATTCGATGTTAAAAATTTAATACTTTCGATATTTTTACATTTTACTATACAGACCCGTGAGCGAACTTGTCGATGATTTTTATACAACTAAAACATTTATTTAGAATCTTGTACTACCATCTGTCACATCCAACTTTATTTTGATAAAACGTTGAAACAATTTTGAGGCCAAATCAAAATACATTTCCTACAAGTAGACATAACAATTTAAAAAAATAACAGGTAGCTGTGACTAAAGTCTAGTATTTTCACTATGCCTGTTCCATTACCAAAAGTTTTGGAACATGCTGTTAATTTTTATACCCCTCTATAGACGACGTTTGGCGGGAAATTGAAAACCGTATTTTTTGACGTTTGGGTTAATTTGGATTTAATTTTCACAAACTACCCTAATTAAACTCCAGGCTACAACCACCACTGGGCGCGTTCCCTGAGGCTGCGACCAGCCCGCCGGTTGAACGCGTCCCAGAGGGTCATGGCCATCCGGCTAGTCCGGGGATACCGCACGGTCTCCTGTGAGGCGGCGTGCCTCCTTGCCGGATTACCGCCATGGGATCTGGAGGCAAAAGTCCTCGCGCACGTGTGGGAGTGGCGCGAGGAGGCGAAACGCCGGGGCGTAACTCCGCTGCCGCGAGAAATCACGGTACAGCGGACAGAGCTCCGGCGGGATCTCATGGCGACATGGAGAGTGCGATTGTCGCAACCCAGCGCTGGGCACGCCACAATTGCGGCGATAAGTCCCCTCTTTGAGGAGTGGTTGGAGAGGCGCCACGGCGTCCTCACCTTCCGCCTGACGCAGGTCCTCACCGGACACGGTTGTTTCGGGAGGTTCCTGTTTCGGATAAGGCGGGAGGAAACGCCCGGGTGTCACCATTGTGTGGATCGCCCGGAGGACACGGTGGAGCATACAGTGGAGGTCTGCCCGGCTTGGGCGGAGCACCGCCGTGTTCTCACGGAGGCGATCGGCGGCGGCGATCTCTCGCGTCCAAACCTGGTTCAGGCCATGGTGCGGAGCGAGAGTGCATTGGAAGCCGTCACCTCCTTCTGCGAAGCAGTAATGCTCGCGAAGGAGGAAGCGGAACGCGTGAGGGAGAGGCAACAGCCGCGCCCTCGCGCCCCTAGCCGCCGTAGGAGACGCCCTGGGCGGCGGGAATCGATTGCCGATTCCCGGCCACCGTAGGCGCGGGCTTGCGGAAGACGAGTAATGGGCAGCTCGCCGTCCGGTAAGGACCAGGCCCGGGTCGACGGCGCGTTGTGTTCCACGCGCGCCTCAAAGAGATGTCAGCAGTGACGGGGTCAATTGGGCCGATGCCGCCGGGGTCGCGGGTAGTTCGAAAGAGATACCGTGGCCCTGGCACGGGCAGCTGAAAGAACATGGGTGGGTTTTAGTCAGTAAAAGTCTGACACGCCCTCCCGCCTCTGCCCAGAGCGGGAGAAGTCATTTGATGATTTCCCATCCACAAAAAAAAAAAAAAAAAAAAAAAGGCTACAACCACCACAAAAAGATAAACTTTTGTAACGAAACGAAAGATATGGGTTTTTAAAACATTAATTGTCTGTGTTTTAAATCGTTTGGCCTTATATTTCCTTAGTTCACGACTCTTTATAAAGACACTAACTTTGACGTCTTCTCTTACAAATACTCAACGATATCACACTTGATGGATATATTAGGACAGCTGACTCCGTAGCTGAGGTTCAGTCCATGTGGCTGGCTTTTATGCCGTTCCGTGAGGAGTTTGTGGAAGATAGGAAGGATGGCGCACTCGAAGAGTTCAGACTCCGAGCTAGCGGTATACATCTTTCGCGTGTCTACTGATTCTTGGCGCTTCGATTCACTCCTGTATCCTGCAGATTTTCGATCTTCCCGTTTGTTTGGAGAATCTGAGAAAGACATAAAATTTGAATATTAGTTAAATAATATATGAATACGGTACCTATCATTGTGTGATAAGGTCAGAAGTCCCGATGTAAGTGATGCATTTGCCACTAGAGTGCTTACCGTCTAGAAGGAAACAAATATGAAATCTACTGCATCTCACTGGCCAATTAACTGCATTTAGACAGTATTTAAATATCGTCCTCAAAATTTAAAATTCTCTGGAACTCGGAAAGCTGGAAGAGTCAGAAAGCTGCAGGAGAGTATAAAAGACTTGAAAAAAAGTTTGATGGAAACAGTAACCTACCCGTTTTGTGCCTTGAAGCTACATTAGGACTACTCTTATGATGATCAGGCCTCGGTGTGTGACTGGCTTGCGTCAGTCTCGGAGAATCCCCAACGCCCTTCGCCCTCTTCAACGGCTCAGCTTCTTGCCTCAATCTCTTCGCTGGAGAATCCTGGGTCTTCACCACTCTGATGGTATCTGGGTCTGGTTTCCAGGTGTCTGCTTCAGGAACAGGTTCTGGCATAGGTTTCCGAGGTATGTCATCGTGTCTTCTGGGTGTTGACTCTGTTTTCGTTTTGGTTCGTTCTTCTGTTCTTTCTTCGTGGTGTGGTCTAACCTGGTAATTAAAGAATTTAAAGGGATTTGATGAGAACACAGAGAGAGTGGGAGTCACAGAATGTAGTAGGTAGCGAAAATAACTCTGTTACATTTTTACGCCTGCTGAACGGATTGCGATGGAGTTTGGCACACCAGTAGACCATGACCTGGGTTGGAACATAGGATGACATTTTTTTCCCGGTGCTGGTGGTATGTTCTCGGGGGAAAACTTCCGACATATACGTGGAAGATGCCGGAGGCAAAAGCTAGTGTTTTATGAGTTCCTGGATTGTACCTATTACTGCTAGCCAAGGAAAAATCTTTAGACCTTGGTTTTGTAGCGTATAAAGTCTACCAATACTGAGACATTTTTTTACTCACTTGAGCTGCAGATTGTCTTCTTTTAGATTGACTTTGCTGTGGAGGTGTGCTGACTGGTTGTGGGAACTCTGACCCTCGACGCTGAAAAAGAGAAATCCATGCTGTCATGAAATGCTACTTGTGAGTTTCTCCAGCAAAGGGAGGTACTGCTGCCAGTGGACCGAGATGAGGATGAAATAAAATCATTTACCTTTGATAACCTATCTGTCATTCTAAGGGTTTCTGCTTCCCGGTAGCCTTCAGGAGTGCCTCCTCTGGTGCCGGTGCCGGTGCCAGTGCCTGCTGAAGATGAGTTTTAAAAAGGAGTAAATAAGGTTCTTGAATGGTAACTATAGGATTATGAGGTTTTAGTAAGGAAAAGGCTTACCGTAGTTTATGGAAGCATTCGAAGCTCTTCTTTCAATACTTCTTGTGTCAGTTTCCCTAAAATCAAGACAGGTTAATTTTCGAAATGAAACTCAACTTCAAGATCCAAGCCAAAGCACAAAGATTTACTATAAGAAAGAATAAATAAACGAAATTGAAGGTACGTAAGTACCTGTGATGATGAGGTGATGACTGTGATTGTCTCGTCTTTTCTGAAACACTTCTTTGCATCGGAGAGTGATGGTGACTAGGTGCTGCAAACAAAAAGGAAAATTGTTAATTTGCGAAGTGGTTTTATGCTGCTGCAGGTTTTAACTACGAAAGTTTACGTCTCGTCCTGAGTAGTCAGCCTCGCTGTCATTTTATTGATTGGCTAATATTTTAATCATGGTATGAGATCTTACTTAAAGAGCAGTGCTGGCCCAGTGGATTACCACTGAGCCACCACTGCTCTTTACCACCACGATTTACGAGTTGTATAGGTCGTGGGAAGCAGGCGTTTACTTTGTGTAAATTATTTCACCACCACTGCTCTCTCAAAACGGTGAAGGAAAACATCATGAGAAAACTGGCTTGTCCTAGAACCAATAATTCGAAGATATGTGACATCCACCAACCCGCACTGAGCCCGCGTAGTGGATTATGGCCCACTCCCTGTCACAGAGAGGAGGCCTGGGTCCCAGCAGTGGGAACGTAGGTAATAGGCTGAATATGCTATGAGATCTTGCCGATATGAGATCAACCTTCGTACCCACGGCCGATTTTTTTTCGCGCATAGGATTTTCAAAGGACTGCTCATAGGGCAAGAATTGAAAATTCAACAGTGTGTTTTTTTGACGCGCTGGAGTATACAGTATGGGGACCGCTTATATGCAATAATTTCTAGGACACACTTGGTATCGCCTTTTCTGACGATATACAAAAAATGAACGAAATCGGTCCAGTAATTACGTCAAAAAGTAGAGTTTTCATTTTGATCAAATTTAAACACTGTAGAATTGGATCACTAGGTCAATGATTCAATGAACCCTTTAAAATGCGACGTTGCCACTCAGTGCAAACTATCACGACGCTGTTACGTACCTATTCTACTTATTTGCCGAAATGTAAAATCGGTACACCTGCACGACAGGCTGGAATTTAATGTAAAAAAAATAATAATTCAACGTTTGAGTGCGTGCGCAAAACTAAGCGTGTACGGGAGACGCAGCCGCGGACCGCGCCGCCCGACGACACCCACATTCGATTAATACTGTAACGGTACGGCCCACTACCTCTCACAGACACAAGACCAGTACAGACTGACTATGAAAGTTAATGTTAATGTGGTTTTTTTTTCGGTATACTAGTACTTGGAATTTCCTATTGAACAACTTCCTTGGCCTGCCATGGTCGAACCTTTGTTTTGTTTACACAAACATAATCCATCACTGGGACGCGCCAACATTTCCTGCGGGTGTACATCGGCAGCGGTGTCATTTGGCGGCTTCTTTACACAGAGCGGCACGAGCCACGCGGCTTTCTTGAAAGGCGATTCAGCGAAATAATATTGCGGGGGGCGCGCGGGTGCGGGGTGCGCTCGCGCCACGTAGGGAAGCACACCTGTTATCGACTATTAGCTTTTGTTAAAAGGAATAAAGATAGATAATCAAAAAAGCTGTTTAGCTTTAAATACTTAGGTGGTGCTATGGTGTTTTAAGAATTATTGTCATAATTCTAAAAACCACTATGCCCTGAATATTTAAAGCTAAACAGCTTTTTTGTTTATGTGTGTTCTTATTAAATATTATTAAGTAGATTTAGAGATAAAATGCAAAAAGTAAACAACAACAATAAAATTTATGAATTGTTTTCGCATGTTACATAGTTAGTTACCGACCGGCTTCCGGTTGATCGACAGACCCGATTGATACTCAGGATTACTCAGGAAGTCACTAACTTAACGGTAGTTTCGTAAACTGTTCAATCGTATTTTTAATGTCCAATTAATATTTTTAATTGTTAAAAATAAATATTCAAATTACACAAAGATAATTGTATTCTAATGCCTTGTTTCGGTAGAAAAATTACGTGTAAAAAGTTATCGATAAGCGTTAATTACGATAATTGCACCATTTGCCCTACATTATAATATTTTTTCGCCATCTTGGAAGTTGCGTTCCGCTTTGTCAGTTCACCGCTAGTCTTCCGGGATAGTGTGTGTGCCTTTCGCAGAGATTTCGTCTACTTGCGCGCATTGCTTCAAAACGTGAATACCGTGAACCAGTAAATTTAGTGCTTAGTTAGTTTAATTTTTTATCAGTGGAATGGACACTTATTAGTTTATTAGTTATTTGACTTTGTGTGTGTGTAAATTGTGTTTTTAAGTCTTTTGTATACATTTTTTAAGGTGAAATTGACACGACTTTTGTGTTCGCGTGTGTCTTTTTAACAAAATGCCAAGACAACAGCATTTTTACAGTGCTGCAGAGTATACAGACATGGTGTTATTGTATGGCGAATGCGGCCAAAATTCAGCCTTAACTCTACGTACTTATCGTGAGAGACGGCGCAACTCGCTCATCAATACCGCTTTTCCATTAATGTGTGGGCAGGTATTCACGGAGACCAAATAATCGGCCCCGTTTTTATCAACGGAAACCTCAATGCACAGAAGTTTCTGGATCTTCTTAACGGCCCAATAACCGATTATCTAGAGGAATTGTCTGTGGTAGCTTACAAGCGGGTTTGGTTCCAGTTAGACGGAGCTCCTCCACATTCCGTACTCCTCGCGAGAGAGCGGCTTAACACCATGTTCGGCGAGCAATGGATTGGTTGCTATGGCCCCCGCAGGTGGCCAGCTCGGTCACCCGACCTTACGCCTCTCGACTTCTTTTTATGGGGCTTTATAAAAAATTAAGTTTATTCGCGTGTCTCCGAAACCGAAGATGAACTGCGCAATCGTGAATGATGAAAGTGTATTTTTCGATCGAGTCTCTCAATGTGCCCTCGAGCATCCAAGCGACCGTTTTATGTTGATTGGTGATTTTAATATTAGAAATGCACAGTGGATCAGAGCAGACTGCAGTCATCCCGTTTCATTGAACGTGTTACATGGGGATTGTTTGGCCGAGTCATTATCACGGTTCCTGGCGTTTAATGATTTTATGCAAAACAACTTGATTGCTAATGTGAATAACAGGCAACTGGATTTAGTTATCGGTAACTGTAATTGTGATGTATCTAGATCTGCATTTCCATTGGTGCATGAAGACCCACATCACCCGGCTTTAGATATCTCGATTTCTAATTTAAGTTTGCATATATTACGATCGCCACCTAGAATATTACATCTGTTCGGAAGTGCTGATTATGATTCCATTGATGACGTGCTCTCTCGGGTTGATTGGGATGCCCTCTTCGGGGACCATGATATTGACCAATGCCTTGATAAATTTTATAGTGTCTTGCAGGAAATAATAAGTGTATACGTACCAGTAAAAACTGTTTATAACGATAGTAAATATCCAATATGGTATTCTTCAGCGTTAATAAAAATTTATAAAGAAAAGTTAAAGTACCATAGAAAATGGAAACGCTACGGTCAATATGGAGATTATTCCACTTTTGTTTTACTCAGGGAGAGACAAAAAAGAGTGGCAAAGGACTGTTATGCTTTGTATTTAGAAAAAACCCAAGGTAATATTTTAAAAAATAGTAAATGTTTTTGGACCTATATTAAATCTAAGAAGGCATCCAATACCCTGCCTGATAGTCTTTGTTTGGGAGATACTACTTCCTCTGATGGGAAATTAATTGCTGATCTTTTTAATAGTCACTTTCAGTCGGCCTTTGAGGATGACGTCTCATCCCCTATAATTACCAACTCTGATTTGAGTAGCAGCGCGTCACTTAATTTTGGAAATATAGATATCCCGTATGCTACTGTGCTGAAGTATCTGAAACACCTTGATACGAGGAAGGGTGGTGGCCCCGATGGCATCCCTCCTCTGTTTTTGCAGAGATGTTATAAGCAGTTGTCTGTTCCTCTACATAAGTTGTTTAATGCGTCTTTGCGATCCGGTATTATGCCAAAACTATGGAAAAGATCCTATGTTGTGCCTATTTATAAGAATGGTGATAGACATGATGTAAAAAACTATCGCCCAATTTCTAAGCTTAGTGTTATACCGAAGTTGTTTGAAAAAATTATTTGTGATATTATTACTCCACTTATTAAACCTATATTGATACCTGAACAACATGGATTTGTTAGCAAGAAGTCCACTGAAACTAATTTGTGCGAATTTATTGATGTTGTGACTAACGCTATGGATAAGGGTTGTCAGGTGGACGTCGTGTATACCGATTACTCTAAAGCGTTTGATAAAATTTCTCATAAGATGCTTTTGCACAAGCTTGAGTACATCGGTATACATGGTGATTTACTTAGATGGTTGGAGTCTTACCTTCGTGATCGTAGTCAGGCTGTTACTGTCAAAGGCTTTTGTTCATCTTTTACGCCCATAACTTCTGGAGTTCCACAGGGCTCGCACTTAGGACCTCTTTTATTTAATATTTATATAAATGATGTAATCTCAATCTTTCGTCAATGTAACTTCTTACTATATGCAGATGATAAAAAAATCTATAAAATAATAAAAAGTAGTAATGATTGTCAAGAACTTCAACATGATCTTGATAAGTTGTGTCGCTATTGTGAAGACAATATGCTCCACTTAAATATAAAGAAATGCAATGTTATAACATTTACTAGGAAAACAAAATATATAGAATACCAATATAAAATAAAGAACGAAGTTGTCACTAGAGTGTCCGAAGTGCGAGACTTGGGGGTTTTGTTGGACAGCAAATTAATTTTTGATAGCCATGTAACCTCTATTATTAATAAAGCATCTCGTATGCTGGGATTTATTTTGCGTGTAACTAGAGATTTTAAACATATATCTACTATCCTACTTCTCTATAAAGCCATTGTCCGGCCAATTCTGGAGTATGCATCTACAGTGTGGAATCCACAGTATCACGTCTATATTGACCAAATACAGGGGATACAAAATAAATTTATGAGACACATAACTTGGAGAAGGTCTAAGATGTATAACTCTCAAATTGTAATTAAACTCCCATCACTGGAAACCCGACGAACCGAGCGTGATTTAGTGTTTCTCTATAAAATTATATGTAATCAGGCGGACTCTTCGTATCTTCTTAGTAAGATATGTTTCAGGTGTCCGCGTATTAGTACTCGTAAGAAATCTCTCTTCTGCATTCCCTTTACTAGAACGAACTATGGTGCTAACACATTTGTAAAAAGATCTTGTCGTTCATATAATAAACTAACGGCTACTAGTGAATGTGATTGTTTGGATATTTTTCACGTTTCCCTCTCAAAATTCAAGAAGTCTGTTCGAGACGTTCTTGCAGCAAAATTATGATTTGTTTTTTTGATATTTTTAGTATTATTGTTGTTTTTTTCATTTTCATTGTTTAATCATTTTGATATGTATTTTTTCCTTTTGATAGCGGCCGTTGTACCTTCTAAATTAACAAAATTTGTATTAATAATGTGTGGAAACTTTTTTGGATTATGTATTGCTATTTTGTACCGTTTTCTTATATTATTGTATCTGTTTGTTTCCCAAATAAAATAAAATAAATAAAAAATAAAATAAAATCGTATTGTCGCCGCCTTTGACAAATTAAAAACCATGGCTCTGGATCCTGAACGAAATTTGCTGAGCAGGCTTCGGGATAACATTGTGCGGCGATGTAACTTGTGCATTCAAAAACGTGGTGGACACTTTGAAAATGAGAAAATTTAAGTTTATTCTTTTTGGAACCAATGTGTAATATTGAAGTATTTAGTTCAGTTCAGTTATCGCGAAATAAACACGTGGCGGTACAAATGAACTTAGTGGATTTTATTTTCGTCGCACATTGTCAAACGAATCAAAGTGCCGGCGCCGACAAAAAAGCCGCCATGCCGCCCGCGTGCACCGTTGCCACTCTTCGCTCCTGGGGTCAAGGTACGTTGTCTAAACAGAGTGTTTACTTTAAGTGAATTTATTTTGATATTTATTTTGTTTGAAAATTTAACTTTTTTAATTTTCGGTTTTTTATTTATTATTTAATTTTTCTATACTTCTATGGAGTAATATTCCTTGAGCTTTCAATTTTTGCCAAGATGCCAATTCCATACTGTATGCTCTGTTGAATTCTCGATGCTCGGCTCAATATCTAGAGTTCAAAATGCAGTGCACCTTAAAAATGCGTCGCGTTAAAAAATTGTCCATGCAAACCTGGGCTAAGAAGAATAATTCAACCAATCATAATACTTAATGATTGATGTTGTGGTCAGGCCCCTTGTTACCAAGCACAAGTCTCTACTTCTAAATCTACTTATATCTGCTCTACTATGTACCAACTCTACTGCTACATCTGCTCTACCAAGAGAGTGACTTTATGATCACCTGTGGCCTCACCTGCAGGCAGCGACTTCTGGCAGGTGTACTGGAACGTGTTCGTGTCCCACAGGTCGCTCTGCACCACTATGAACTCTTTCTTTCTCTTTTCTGAGTCTTTTCTTTGACCTGAAAACAATATTACAGATAGTCACATAATGTATCAGGTCTTCTGAGAAGCATTGTGAAGGATTTTAACAAAATAATGCACTAAAAATTGGTTCGTGGTAAGGTTTAGAGCTAAACGAAAAAACGTTCTGTTTCTCTCAATCGTTTGAAGACAACGGAGACAGAATGATGTTTTAAATAAGTTTAGCGTTCAACTTATTTAGTGATTTGTATTGCAAGCGGGCCTATGTATTATAGCATTATGCATTATTATGTATTGTAGCGGGCTTAGTAGTCTACTTACATGATTTTCTCCTTTCTGTTGAAGAGTAATCATGGTCTACATCTAGGATGTCTTCTGGTTCCACTTTAGGTTTTATTATAGGCACTGGATCTCTTTCTTGACCTGAAACATAGAAATAGGTATGATAAGATAATACATAGTATCCGTCACAAAATATATATAATCTTTACTAGCGGAACTGCCCAGGAATTTAAACCAGTCACCAAGGTTGTGTGGAATTGACTAGTAGGTACTACACAACGTTGCTGATTGGTTTGAATTTTACCACAGAATTAACTATTCTTACATTACAGTTCCTGCCGATACGAGAGAGAAAAACCACAATGATCATACCTATAACCTTCCTCTCCATCCCCGGAGGTGGTTCCAGATCATCCTGATCCACAGACACATGCATTAGGTCAGTCAGTAACGCTGCTTGACTGACACTAGACATCCTTCTGTGGCCCCTGGATGAAGGCTTGTGGTCTCTGGACGGTGTAGTCTTTGTGGATAAGGAGTCTTGCCGTTCTTGCGTCTTGTTCATTTTCTTTTGAAGTTCTGGAGTCTAAAAAGAATATTTAAATGTTATGAAAGAGAAGGGAGTGAATGATAGCGTGACGGTTGACAGGGGAGAATGGAAGAAGAAAACGTGTTGCGCCGACCCCACGTAACATGGGATAAGGGCAGGAAGTTGATGATGATGATGGATGCGAACGTGTTTACCAAGATCTAGCTCGTAAAAGTTTTCATTGATGTCTGCGCATGTATGACTAAAACCAAGTCTGAATTGTGATTGAGCTCACGCAGCGCTTAGGAGACTAACAAGTCTCCTAGAACCAAAACTAACTCTAAATTAGATATGATTACAATTTACCTTATTAACTTTCGGCGTGGCTGCCTTAGAGTACATAGGCTCCTGTACCTTGGCAGGAATGGAATTGACGGTTGGAGTGTCGCTGGTCTTTAGTGCTGGTATTGTCTTCGCTTCTGCTCTCGCTGGTTCTGGGATCTTAGTAGCCTTAGGAGGTGGCTCTGATGGTTCCTGTGATAAATATGATTTTTTCTAAGCCTGTTTACGGATATGCGGGAGACCCTAACTAAATGTTGAGACAGTTTAGGTGAATTTGCTGTCGTCAGTTTTTATCGAGGTTGCATGCACTAAGACGGTAGCTATGCTGTAAGAGGACTCATTGACTTAAGAAAGAGGTATTTTTTACTAAGCTAAACTGATCTTCTTCTTCAATCTTAATAAATGTTACTTCATCAGTTACTACTTAAGCTTCTTGCCAGATCTTTGCTTTCATGTCTTTGATCTTTCAATTTATGACAAAAAAAGATATAATAAGAATAATATAATTTCCCAAATGGTTCTTACCTCAGCGCTCCATCCCCCATAAGGAAGCTTAGCGAGCTGGTCCTTCTCTGGAACAGCCTTGGAAGAAGGTGGACTGGTGTAGTCCAGGTGGTTCTTGAATGACACGTTCTTTGTCTGTTCCTTCTTAGGTTCCTTTGGAGGCGGGTCTTTGAGAGGCTCTGGAGGTGCTGATGGCTTTGGTCTGCAAATGAAAGATTTTTTTTTTTTATAGAATGACTAGCTATGTGTGGATACGGGTGTTCCGTTAATTTTTTGATTTCCGTAATTTCAAATAATGTAATAATAGAAAATGACTTACTTCTCAACAAGCAGTTGGCTCTGAAGGTTGATGTACTCCGCTTCCGCGCCAGCCGACGCACTGAGGCTGCATACCGATGTTATATCACTGGTTTCTGCAAGTTTGATTGGTAGATATGACTTTAGCTACATAATACTCAACCTCATTAAAAAAATACATAAGATGATTTGGTAGTCGTTGGATATGTAAAATAATAGCATATCCAACGACTAACAAATCATCTAGATAAACTGCTATTTTGTAAAGAGTAATATGACTTACCAGGATGGCTGATATTCTCCTTGGGTACTGGAAGCCTGGTCCTCGAGGGTGCTGGTGACCGAGAGTCCCGCGTCGTCGATGACTCCGAGCTGGCATCGCTTCCCAGCTTACTTAGCAACATCTGAAGGAAGGCTTTATTAATATCCAATCCATATTTTTACTTCTACTTGTATTTTGTATGTTTCCGGGTTTGTGGGTGAACAAACATGAATATCAAACGGCATCTTGATTCACAATATTAAATTGTACGATGTGAATGGAATTTAAAAATAGCGCTTTTATGAATGAATCCGGATTTGAAATATTATCCATAACTAATTCCGTATGAAACTTCAAACGTGCAACTATGATAATCTTTGTTTGATGTTTATTCGCTTGGCAACATTTACAAATTAACAAAATGGCAAAAATAGCTTAGTGAATATTTATCGTATTTATGTAGAAGTTTTATTTTGTTTTCATATTATTGTTAATATTGTAAGATTAGTGAATCATTAAACCTAACAATTTAAATATTTAATTGGTATCATGTTTGATTCTAAGTTGCGCAATTGTCATTTGAAGACAATATAGATACCTATAATTTCAATTGCAGTGCACTTCAACATCATCTGCCTAGCCTTTTCCCAACTGCGATGGGGTCTGCTTCCAGTCTAACCGGATGCAGCTGAATACCATTATTTTACATGGAGCGACTGCCTATCTGACCTCCACAACCCATTAACTGGGTAATACGATATCCCTTGGTAAGACTGATTGTCAGACTTTCGGGCTTCTGACGACCCGTAACGACTGTCAAAGATCCACGAATGACAGCCGGGACCAACGGCTTAACGTGCTTTCCGAGGCACGGAGGAGTCTCGGTATGTAAAGATGGTCACCCATCCACGGACCAACCCCGGCAAGCGTACAGTATTTTACATGGAGCGACTGCCTATCTGACCTCCACAACTCAGTTAGTGGGTAATACGATACCCCTTGGTCACGACTGTCAAAGATCCACGAATGAGAGCCGGGACCAACGACGTTACAAATGGATAGTCAAATCATTACTTTTTTACACAAAAGTATGTTTATTATATAAAATGCTTTGTATTCTTAAAATGTTTTTTGCCCAAATTGTTGATAGATGTGCAAGGTACGATGCTGAACTATACTGGAGAAGCTGAACTATACTATATTCAGTGAACGAAGTAGAAGCCTATGGCATATCTAGTTTTTATTTTTATTTTTTGATTTTTAAAAAAAAATCTAAATTCAAATCATAATGCAGGTTGCATATGATTTGAATTTTGATATTTTTAAAGGATTTATTATTTTTTTTTCATAATTTATGTTTTTATTGTTCTAAAATGAAAAGTTTACATCGAATTTGTAGTATTTATTGATACTTAGATATTTTTTTTGACTAAGCTATTAAAAAAAAAAAAAAACTTGGTATGCGCCATACGCTTCTACCCCGTTCACCTAATATACCCTATTTGTTTCGAGACGGTAAAAATAGTCATCCGGTATATAAATGTACCGAAGTAAAAATTTTCAGTTAGGTACATTTATTGACAAACTGTACCTATCTAAAATGATATTTATAGTTCAGAATCGTACCTTGCACATCTATCAACAATTCGGGCAAAAAACATTTTAAGAATGCAAAGCATTTTATTTAATAAACCTACTTTTGTGTAAAAAAGTAACGATTTGACTACCTATTTGTAACAGCGTCCTTAACGTGCTTTCCGAGGCACGGAGGGGTCTTGGTATGTAAAGAAGGGTCACCCATCCACGGACTAACCGCGGCAAGCGTAGCAGTTACCTAATAATATTTGACATGTTTATCTCTGGGATTTAGTTCCAATCTGAATTGAATCAAGTCAGCTTTCATATCTATTTTCTGCTTCTAAAAAAAGTAGTCCATATTTAGGTACCTGCAGTTCATTCTCCTTAGCCTGGAGCGTCCTTCGGTAGCGGTTATTGTACTGCCTAAGCTCTTTCATGCGTCGCTCAAGCTCTGGCCCGGGAGAGCGACATTCATGCGTGGAGGCAGGCCGCAAGGTCGCTCGTATGCGGCCTGTGCCTGCACCACCTGGCCCGTTACGACGAAGCTCCAACAACTGAAAAGACAAAATATGAGATAGCAGTCTTACGTGAGCCTATCAATAATATAAAAGAGAAACAACAAGAACTTCAGAGGAGAGGGTGTGACCTACCAAAACGAGAAGTTACAATGCAGAATGTTACCTTTGGTACAAAGACCAGACAAAGAGTCCCCGTCGTGCAGAAAATTATGAAGATGGCGATGAGAACAAATAACGCGTCTTTGTGATCTTGCAATACCTGAGGACAAAAGAGAAAGTTTATCTTGGACATTACTAACATTGATGAAGGAAAAACATCGTGAGGAAACCTGGACTTACTACTGAAGTTAATAAAAATCTGAAATCGCCAACCCGTCTTGAGCAAGCGTAGTGTTGTGATCAGTACTAATGCCTTCCCTGTATGAGAACAGGCCTTTGCTCTGGCAGAACAGGCTGGTATTATCAGTAAGGCAAGGCAAGGCAAGGCAAAGTAAGTTGCATCCTTTTGTGAGAAGGGGGGAGACAAAGAGGGAAGAGATTTCATCAATCGAAACATCGTGTCCATTTTTAAATGTAAGTAATTTTAGGTTTGTAATGGGAATAAACTTCACTTACTAGTGTAATAGCAGCACCCATAATACACATGATGAGCACGTTGTACACTGACAGACCGATATGCTGCGAGTCGTTCAAAGCTGGGATGGAAACATGGCGCGTCTCCCAGGCGAGGAAGGCACCGAACACCTGGTGGGAAAAAGTCTTAAATCTGTAGAATAAGAAAGGTCTTAACATAGAACCTTGTGGTACACCAAGCTTAAGTATCTACTATGAAAGATCCAGGGCTTAACATTTTCTATATGTAAAATTAAAATTTAAATGAAAGAAAACAATAAGTGATTAGGACTTTGCTTGATTACAGTTGGCTAAGTTCGCAAGAAACATGTTTTAGTGAACGCAATCAAAGGCTTTGGAAAGATCACTGAATCTGGTGACTTTGTAAATTCGATACAACATATTTTTCTGTGTTCAAAAATAGGTTTTTTATTAGTAGGAGACAAGTCTTCTGCTATCTTTAAGAATAAGTATTTTCCACACACTTACCAACAACAGCCCCTTATAAGCGTAGATGATTCCAATGAAGATAGTCATTCTTTCTGACTGACAGTATTCGTTCTCTTGAACTATAACGATGTCTTCACTTGAAGGGTGTGGCTGCAAGGTAAATACTTACATCATCAGCTAAAGTTTTTTTAAATTTCCAATGCCTTCCCACATTTGAGTTATGCATACAATATAAGCAATAAATAAATCCTAGTCTTACATAAGGATCCATCTGTTTGGTAGCTCGGTAGAATGGGTCGGAGACCTGCCACGTGGTCATAATGGCCAGGTCAATGGCTAGCAGAACACCTACAACCATGAACAGCTGGTAGTCTTTTATGACCTGCAAATAGTTCCAATATAGCTTTCATAAAAACTTGAGTCTTAGGCTGACTATCGACCGGAGCGGAGAAACGGAGAAATATTAACCAATAGAATCTTAACTCCGCTCCAGAGTTTAGATTCTATTGGTTAATATTTCTCCGATTCTCTACTCTGCAGCCTCGCTCCACTCCGGTGGACAGACAGCTTTACTATGGTATCCATCGATAGTTTTGGGGAGTTTTCGTTTTAATCCTTTATTTTTGTTTTTTTTTTTTCGTTGTTGATAAACTCTTTTTTGGAACTCCTTCAGGATAAGGCAAATAAAAGTTAAAAGAGACAACGAACCTTCTTATTCAACTTGACATCTGTGAAGATGGAATGGACCCGCCAGGTCTTGGAGAACATGGCACCGAAGGCGAGGCTGAACCCAGCCATCAGTAGCCAGGCTCTGGCGGTACAGATATAGGGAAACGCCGCTGTGGATTCATAGATCGTGATATTATAGGTTGGTTTGAATTTTTATGGAAAATATGTAAATAATGTGAAATATACTATACAGTTGTCTATTGACGAGCCCGCGAGACCCAGCAAAATAGTTTTCATTTTATTTAGAAGATTTTAACAAAAATAATAGGTCCAAGAAGAAATCCTTGAGATATAACTACTACTAGTACTCAACCCTTTTTAAATCAGACCAATTTAAAATGTTTACTGAGCCTCGTAATAATATTGAAAATAAATCATACATCACACAACACCATTTCTAATTAATTAATATTTTATTTCACATATTTAAACATTGTTATTTACATTTAAAATGCGGAACTAAAAAAAAATACATGCGTCTTTGCAAAAACAAATTTAATAAATAAATAAAGACAAACTGGTTGATATAAATGATTATCGAAAGTAAGAAAGAACAGATGATGCAGATGATAAGAAATATGAATTCAATCATCAAACGGTCATCAATGTGAAAGAAAGGCATATTAACTCATTAATTTTATCATAGGAAACACAAAACTTACAGACCACAGATGTAGACTAAAAAGAAAAACACGGAATAATTCAAACAGGAAGAAAATAGGAAATCATTAAAAAGTTATTCACACAGCACATCTCTGGTCTGTCAAAACAAAGCACATCAATAAAAAGAAGCTGTAAGAGTTAACAGAGATATACAAACCG
The DNA here is from genome assembly GCA_946251885.1 of Cosmia pyralina. Lineage (NCBI taxonomy): Eukaryota > Metazoa > Arthropoda > Insecta > Lepidoptera > Noctuidae > Cosmia > Cosmia pyralina. The sequence goes on from OX276367.1 coordinate 1,677,031, forward strand.
ACAATAAGCATCGCGGATGGATGAAGGAGCAAACAAACCAAAACTTGGAAACATGCGCGACTCCTTGGACCTAGAAATCTGCCTAGGTCTTTCTCAGAATTAAATTCTATCAAGATGTTGTATGAGAGTTCCCAAAGAACAATAGCAGGATTAGCAGGTCTTCATGCAATCGCAGTGTTGCATTTAGATTTCGCGTTCATTGGTAATTCTCACATTAATAAATACATATTTCTTTTATTTGGCCAGAAATACGTTATTTATATTGCAGTTGTGGCTAAATTTTGTTGGTCTCGTTGGTTTTGATGGTTGGCAAACGGTACTGATATTAAGATAGTGGTAATTATTTTTATCAAGGATGGGTGAGAGTTCCCAAAATTTGGTTGAGGATCCACATAGCCCAGGATTAAAGCTCAAGCTTTGGGGGTGGGATCAAGCTTTTACCTCCGTGCGGCGTGTCCTGAGAAAGACCTAAGAACCAATGGCAATGATGAGATCAGATGACTTGTAGCGTGGTCGATGATTGTGCTAGCGTCATGCGAGTCGAGAGTGCCTGTTTAACAAGTTATTTTAGTTTCGTTTTTAATTTTTTTTTTTTTGATATGGAAGTGGGAGCTAAGCAACGTTGGTTTTTGTTGAAAATTAAACTGGTTGTAACTATGTCGTTAGGGATTTGAAAGACGAAATAGATGGCTTATATTACACTCTATGGCAGAAAAGAAGAAAACTACTGCCCCAAAATGTATGTTTCATGATAATATTTAAAACCGGATAGACTTACATGACGAAACCAAAGCCTAGGAAGGTTCCTGAATAAAAGATAATTTAAAGGTTTTCGAATCATATAGACATTTCTCCAAAATATGCAACAAAATTTTAGCATAACTGCACTTGCTTAGCACCAGCACTCCTCACAATCCAAAATGATGAGCATGATCGTTACCTCCGGCTCCAAAGTCAGAAAGAACACAAAGATGTTAATGAGGCAAGTCAGCACAAAATGGAAGTTGATCCTGAGGTACGTACCGATGCTGCTGAGGCTGGAGTCGAGGCCGAGGAAGATGACGCTCAAGTATGTCAGCATACAACCTACGATGATCAGGTTGTTCAGGTGGGGAGATGACATTTTTATGTACCTGAGAAAGATGAAAAGTGATTAATACTAACAATAGCAAACATTATATTCACTTTGACCAATAAAATGACGGAGAATAAGATATTAATATTTTTGTGAAATTGTTTTTTGCCTCAGAATAAGAGTAAAGATAAAGAAAAAAAGTCAAGATACGGAACAAGTTAGTAAAATAGAATACTCTTTTATTTATTAAGTAAGTACACACAGCAGCAGGTCAAGTCACTACAAACTGTCAAATTTACTCATTCGATTTTGAACTTAATCATCAACATTTTAAAGTTTAAAATAATTTGGAGAAATTTGGCAGTTTGTTATAACCTGCACCCTAATTGCGTAACACACAATCGATCGGAATTTGATTAATTTTGAAACAATTTGCTAATCCATTGCTTCATATGTTCGAAAAATTTGTCTGCTCGACAACGTAAATAACGCAATTAATGTTGTTGAACTGTCAAAATGAAACCAACTCCGATTGATAATGTGTTACGCAATTAGGGTGCTGATGTGCTGTTGTCTGTACACCATTTAAATTACAAATATAAATGTAGTTTGTTAACACTTTTGTAATAAACACTTCTTTCATATTTTTCAGGTCCGGCCACCTGATTGTAAAGACAAGATATTAAAGGCCAAGGTTTTGACAGAAGAGTCCATGCTTGCATGAAAGTTAACTTCAAGAAAGGTTATATTACCTTTGGTTCCTGTAGTGTATGTTCATAGCGAGGAAGCCGGTGGCGAGCAGTATGCCGAGCACGGAGCACGACACCAGGATGGAGTAGATCGTGATGTTCACCTGTGTATGCTCGATCAGACGGAGCGTGCGGTCTTTTGGAGGGTTCCTGTGGAAAATGCTGTGATTTAAGTTTAATTTTGATGTTACTAGCGACTCATTCAAATGGCTTCAAGGATCAGCATATGAATTTAAAGTTTTTTTTGTTGTATTGGGTTGGGCATTGCGTCAGTTTAACGCAGGTATTGACCGAGAAGCATTCACTTTTCTAACCGCGTAAGCGCTCCTGCACACGATGCCGCCACCGCGCCGTCGCCGCGCCGACGCCGCACAACTACACTGTGCATACGAGTCGCGCGAAGACCGCCACCGCGCCGCCGCCGCGCCGCCACCGCGCGCGGTCCAAAACAAAACTTTCCATGATAATTTCTTAAAAAGTTATCACGTGCATGTTCATACGCGGCCGGCAATGGAATGAATCAGGATAATGAAATAACTGGGACCGCGCGCGGTGGCGGCGCGGCGGCGGCGCGGTGGCGGTCTTCGCGCGACTCGTATGTACAGTGTAGTTGTGCGGCGTCGGCGCGGCGACGGCGCGGTGGCGGCATCGTGTGCAGGAGCGCTAAAGAAGAAGTACCTACCTACTCATTAGCATAATACGAAGACAGAAAGTACTTTCTGAAAAATTAAATACTGGCATTGCACTTGCTGTGTATTTTAACATACTGTGGGCTACTCCCGCCTGTGATACAGGTTTATCCTAGTACAGGCGACTAACATTGCATTATACTTTTGAAAATGATTTCTTAGATAGTTATGTTAATGAAATACCAATTTTTATTATAAATTAATAGGTATTACAATATGTATTAATATGAATTCCACATACCTGCCAAACCACTTGAAAGGCTCTCCACTGGCTAAGTCCAGGTGGTCCCTCTCCGCGCAATACTCCCCGACCTTCACCTCTCCTGTCCCGTCTCCTTGAAACTGCTTCAGCAGGATCGAGGCCTTGCGCTCGTTATCGTAGAAACGAACTGGACCCTGTAATTAACGTTATATTACGTAGTTATGTGGATCAGTTCAAAACAGTTTGCGCATCTTTCATTCGAAATCTACTACAGTATTTAGTGAAATCTTTCGAACTTAAAGTGGGGTTTTGTGTTAATTCTAATTGTTCTATTAAAAAAAAAAAAATGGGTTTTGGTTTTGAATCACCAGTCCTGATGCGTAGGTATAGGACAAGTAGTCTGGATTCCATCTTCGTCTAACATCAGATATAACTTATTCATTTAGGTACTAACCGTAACACCTTCAAATGTGACATTGCCGAGAGCATCCAAGAACAACGACTCCCACTCCTTGTCTCTATACTTGAAGTCCTGTACCGTCTTTTCTTTATACTTTGACCTGACTCGTTGCGCCACAGTCTGAATCGCCAGCGCCATTGCCCATATACCTGGATGACATATTGAATTATATGCAACAAGTGTAATATAACATAATTTTATGTAGAAAACTTCTAGAAGCATACCATCATAAGTATATCCGTGGAATCTGGAATACTCTAAGCCTCTTCTCCGATCATATTCCACTTGGTAGTCCTTCGCTGTCTGAAAAAAAAAGTAACCATTCTGTCACATTTCGATCCATATGGATCTGAGACAAGCGCGGCGAAAGACACTTGTGCGAAAGGCAATTTACGCAAAAATACATGCACATAAAAGAAAATATAGGAAAGATGCAGAAAAACATTATTGTGCTAGGCCAGTTATGAGTTTTACAGATGTCTCGAAGCTAGCCAAAAAGAGGAGTTTTCTCAGTCAAAATAGAAAAGAAGATGCAGTATACTCACAATCCCCGACACAGTCATCTCTCCAGTGGTTGACAGCGGCAGCAGGTCGGTGAGGATGGTGGTATCCAGCGCGGCGGTGAGATTCCGCTTGGAGCATGGCGCGTGCCGCAGCCACCACTTGTTGCTATACGTGCCCAGAAGGAGCCAGGTGTAGGCGCGACCATACATCTCTAGGCTGAGGAGTTAAGAAAGACGTATTAGTAATGAGAAAATGTAAGATCGCGAAGTATGCATTTGTGCTCGGTTGATAGCAGGCTCGCTCCCTATTACATGGAACTTAAACGTAACTAAAATCCAAGATGTGTTCGTTTGTAGGTACACTAGATAAAAGGCTAGGTCGGTTGAATGTATTTCTAGACATATTATGCTATCACAGGAGTTATGAGATTAGAGAGAGAGAAGAAATCAAAGAATGATTGGTACATACTCCACTTTTTCGAAAGAACAGAAAGAAGAAAAGTGATAAATCAGATAGAAAAGCATGATCTCATTCAATGTAAACTAGCACTTAAAATTAGATTAGAAAAAGTTTTGTCACTATAAGAATAACTAAAAAGACAGTGCTGGACATACTTATAAGCCTCGCAAAATATCTGGAGAGCCCAGGTCTCGTTGAAGTTTCCCAGGATGATCCGGACATCTTTCTCCTTGAGCTTAGATAGTGCTGTCTTCACCTCCGTGGCGAAGCTTTGGGTCTCCTCAATGAGGAATCCGTTGGTATCCAGGTCGGCTAGGAGACGATTGTGAGCCTGGCAAAAATAAAATATTAGATCTCGTTTACTGGGCAAATCTTTTCAGATCATTGGAATATTTACTGTAAAAAGTTTATCAGCAAGGAATTTATAGTAAATTATATTGCATGTTGGCAAAATGGGTTCTAGATCATTATTGTAAACTATTGGAATTTAATTCACAGTCCAACGCACGACAATCTTTATGATTAAATTTTTTGTATATATTGCTACTTGCTGGTGGGCTCTTCTGGCAGATGTCTTACTACTCGTAAATATTTTAAATCAACGCCTACCAATGTGATTGGCAAAAATAAATCCAGTAACCATTTTAAAGCTTGCTCAAAGTACTTACCAAAGCATATCTCGGCTCATTTTGGTAGATAGTCCCAACCCTCGTCCAGTTAAAGTGCTGTAGTAGCCTGATCCTCGGCAGGTTGAAGGCGTTTTCCGAGGGTACGATGCGGAAGAAGTTGGGGAAGGCTTCCTTCGTGAACATCGGGTGGGTATCCGCGTAAGACAGCTGGAAGAAACGGACAAGGAGGACAATCAAACCAGAGAACACATACACGACGACCAAAAAGGTGTTAGCTCAAAGGACCAATATTAATAGACTAAGGACCAGACGATCATGTGAGGCTGAACTACATTACTAAAAGAAAGAAAAGAAAGAAAAATATTTTATTTGGGACACGCACAGGAAATACAGTTAAAAAGAAGCATATAAAAGTAACAAAATAAACATTAAAAACAAAAACAAAAAAATTAAATAAAAATTCAAACTAAAAAGAGACCTGTGTGAGGCCAAAAAGGCCCACTAAAAGGTCACTAATATTCTTTTGAACCAATATATGCTTTTGAAGAAGTGGCCCACTACAATACTCGTAGTAAATCAGGTAAGGTTCAGACGAACAACCCCTCGATCACCAATCCAATGCCTTAGCTGTTGCGCTATTGTAGCTTTTATTTCATTTGAATAACCAACTTGGCTACTTATTTTCTCCATTCCAAAAGCCGGATCTGCTGCAGCTTTCAAGTTTACTAGTTCAGAAACGGTCCTACTAATTTTTACAATTCTATTTATAACATTTTTTGTTAGGAGGCCCTGTCATTCGCCTGATTTTTTTCCATTAATTCGTAACCATAACTTAACTATGTACACTAACTTATCCCCCTACCTGGGTCAGATGCCAGTGCTTGGAGGCCTTGGCGATAGGGTCCGTGACGTGGGTGCAGGCGGCTCCAAACAGCATCAGTTTGTGGGGGCCACTGTGCATCATGTCGAAGAATGACTTCACTCCTACTGCGGCATTGCACTGGTGGGATTGAAGCATATTTATACTTAGCAGATCATTCTGAGTGATTTGTTGTCAAGGTTTTTCTGTTAATTGTTGATTGTAAAGAAATCAATCTTTTAAAATGGAACATATTGTAATATCCTCAACTTCCCAGGCCCCTCAAAAATAATATAGTACCTCGTTGAGAATTGGCTATTTGTAGCCTAACCATAGAAACTGTGTAGCCTACCGCCACTAGATGTTAAGCTGTGAAGTTGGATGGTGGAAGAAGGTTTCTCCCATTTGTATCAGCGTACAAGTGAGCTGTCCAGACTGGACAGTTGTTGTTGTTGTTTAAAGAATTTGGACGATATCCGCCTTCTTCATCCAGCACATGTGCAGCCGGTAGTTCCTGAGCTTGACGTGGTCCAGGGCGATCTTCACGCCTCGACCTACATGGCTACGGCAGTGCTTACCTCAGTATCGTTCCACCACATGTGCAGCCGGTAGTTCCTGAGCACGGAGTCGTGCTCGTTGACGTGATCCAGGGCGAGCTTCACGCTGGGCATCACGCCTCGACCTACAACAGTGTTTACCTCTCGTTGGCACATTGGAATAGGAACGATTCAATTTGAATTGGAAAAGAAAAAAAAAAGTTGTACTATAAATGCGAAAATGAGTTTGTTACGCTTTCACGCTAAAACGGCTGAACGGATTTGGATGAAATTTGGCACATGGGTAGACCATAACCTCGGTTAGGACATAGGATACTTTTTTATCCCGGAGTACGTTTCTACTACTTCCACGCGGGCAAAACTGCGGGCAAAAGCTAGTAAATAAAAAAATAATAATTTAGAGCTTTACTTAGTTAGTGTTATGTATGCTTTATGTATAGTTAATCAATTTTATTAGAATTACAAAACTTGTACAATAATACTCTATTGCTAACTGTGGATTACGAAGCTGTTACTTTTGTATTGATAGTTGTAAGCCACCCAAACAAAATACAATAAATCTGTGGCCATGACGTCCTGTCAGTGAGTGTTTCATTCATTATCTTCATTTGCAAGTAACATCCTCTATTATTACCTTCAGAGAAGGTTCCCCGGGGCCAACCTGGAGTTGCGAATGTTCATGGCCCACTCTAATCTGCCACAAAAAAGCGATCCCAAAATGTATGCGTGTTGAGACTGGGATCTGAGCGAACTGCCCCCAAGTAACGAATAAGCTATACAAAACTGACTGAAACTGACTGACTAAGTTAGGTTAGTTTATCATCTAACATAGTAGTACTTAGGTAGAGGGGCTTGTGGCTATGTAATAACAGCCGCCCGGGTCGACCCATCAGTTAAGCTACGCTTGCCGGGGTTGGTCCATTGGGTAGGTATGTAAAGATGGTCATCTTTACATACCGAGACTCCTCCGTGCCTCGGCAAGCACGTTAAGCCGTTGGTCCCGGCTGTCATTCTTGGATCTTTGACAGTCATTACGGGTCGTCAGAAACCCGAAAGTATGACAACCAGTCTTACCAAGGGGTACTGTTTACCTACCCAGTAACTGGGTTGTGGAGGTCACACAGGCAGTCGCTCCATGTGTGTCCATACTGGTATTCAGCTGCATCTGGTTAGACTGAAAGCCGACCCCAACAAAGTTGGGAAAAGTAGTTGTGTCAAAGTTGGGAAAACTAGGCAGATGATGATGAGTAGTACTTAGGTAGGTACCTACTTATCTCGTCCAAGTAAACTAACAAGGAAACTTGTCCAAACTTAGACTGAAGCCATAACTTCGTCGGAACTCGTTCCGCTTTCTCAGGTAACTTCTTACTTAAACTTATGAGCCGACTAGCTTTTGCCAGCGGCTTCGCCCGCGTGGATGTCGGGAACCGTACACTGTAGTCTCTCAAGTAGTTTCCACACACACAGTAAATATGTTTATTGGTCCTTCCAGCTCATCATTCTCCTTCCCTTAACCCAATTTATTTGGGGTCGGTGTAATGTGTCTTTTTCTTCCATACTTCTGTATTAGTCGTCATCTCGATTGTCACTCCCTTTCTAGACATATCATCTTTCGCACAGTCCATCCATCGTTTCTTTAGTCTTCTCCTACTCGTATAGCCATCCACATTCATACTTAAAACTTTCCTGACGACATTTACTTAATTTCTGCATCGCATACCATGACAACCGATTTCCGCGCAACTTTTCAGTCACCGGTGTCACTTTCAGACTTCCTCTTTTAAACTCATTTCTTATTATATCCATTCCCTCTTACAACCGATTTCCGCGCAACTTTTCAGTCACCGGTGTCACTTTCAGACTTCCTCTTTTAAACTCATTTCTTATTATATCCATTCCCTCTTAGCATTCTCATCTCAGTTGCATGCGTTTCATTCATTCCTTTTGCGGCGCAACATTCTGATCCGTACAAGACAACCCCCCCAAAAAAATGTTCCCCTTAAGTTTAAGGGGAATGCGGGAGTCGCAGATTGGTCTTTCCAGCTATGATAAAAAATTAAAAAGATACCAGTGTTAGAATTTTCGACGCCCTTCCCAAACGGGAAGAAACCCGCGATGTAGACATCAGTCCTCCTGTTCAGGATGGCGTCCAGGTTCGGTTTCTGCGGGAAACCCTGGCTGATGGTGACCAGCACCATGAGTAGCAGCATATGCATGGCTGGAAAAAAGGTTTATTGAAGCTTTGAAGTTGAAAACCCGATATGTATGAGGGTTTTTGTTGAATGCGAACTGTGAATGCGGTCAATGACGAAACACGCTTTCCTAGAAGCTGTAGAAGCTTGAGGATTCTTAAGGTATATTAGATAAAACTTCCTTTAACTAGTCCACTCTGAAATGATGCGCCCCACTATCACATTTACTGTAGTATACCTACGTATAGAAATTTAAGTAGTCCACAATGCGTCATTTAAGAGCGGACAAATTATATTTATTTCGTTTTCGAAATTCAAAGAGTATTAAGAGTGTTGCAGGAAGTGCTGCGACATCTGTCAAGTCTGCGCTCACCAAAGCATGGTTAAGTATGGCTAAAATATATAACAACTTTAATTTATGTTAAGTAAGTTGGGGGAGTTTATGTGCTATTGAGTACTGCTTTCAAGTAGGTAGGTGGTGGCGCGAGGTGCTAATTTAGTGGACTGTATTTGCGATGCGGAACAATACGATTGACAAACGCTTGGCGATAGGTAATTCGAGCTGCGGTGGGTGTAGGACAATAGAACACAACCCGAAACAAATTAGGGAGGGAAGCACAAACCTTTACTGGAGCCACGTGCTCGCGTAGACGCCGGTGCACCGGTTCACTTTTCCAGGTTCAGGGGCAGTTGAGCTTCAAGTTTACTGTCCTCACACGTTGAACACAAACACAACAATTGATTGCAAGTCTTATTACATGCGAAAATGCAGTGATTCCAAAGTTATCAATATTTAGGAGCGGAGCGGCTAGGCGCCATTGCGCGCGCGTCTTGTAGCTAATCGGAAGTGACTCGCGACGAAAGAATCATCTTTTACACTCGCGAGGTCTGTGCGGAAGGGAGATAGAAATAGGAAATAGCGGATGTCAATCAAATTTTGCATGTTGGCGCAACCAGTAGGTAAAGTACGCAAAATGAGGTCTTTATCACACTTGTTAAATGACATTTTGTGTAGATAATTAAGCAAAAGGTACATTTAAAATTCCAAGATGGGAAGAGACGCAGTTTTAATCAAATATTACAATTGAAACTCCTCGGCAAATCGCTAGGGACACCACAGAGATATTATGGCATGGCCTCTTGATGCTTGGGGGTTGTGGGTCCTCCTAGGCGTGCAATGGGAACAGATATTCAGAGAGAACGAAAACAGACGTTCTGCATGAAGCTGCTACCTTTCTATACAAAAAAGCTTTTGCAAAATCTGCTCTCCCATTTTTACCGCCAATAAAGTGTTGTAAGTATCTACAAAATTTTTGATAGGGCATAGGTAGGTATACCTACTTAATGATGAATACAGTTTCTCAAGCTTGCGAAAAAAATAATTTTTTTTTTTTGTTTTCTGCTAAGTATTTATGGTAGGTAGTTATACAAATATGGGGACGCTGACGACGGACGCCTCACTCTGACATGTATTTTTTATGGAGCGAGTTGATCTAACGTGATTCAATTCAATTGAACATAATTTATGTTGAGGAATAGTATTTTCGAAAAAGCTCTTAGTGGTTGGATGAGCGTAGCAATGGAGGTTTTATATTTCTTTGGCGCCCAACAGAGACAGGTTGGGCGCCAACAGCGGTCTGAGTACCCAAACATGCGCGCTAACATTACATTATGAGATGTTTCAGTGCAATTTAGTAATTATGACTTAATTGCTGGCTACGCTCATAATAGTTTTAAATCCTTCAAAAGTATTAGCAGATTGTTTAAGAGAATCTCCAATACTTTTCTAAAGACTCTTTACAAAAGCTGTCCGTAGGTACTCGTATATTAACGGATCCCTCACGTTTACTACGCGACGCGTTAGCGTAGTTTATAACGCAGTAATAAGCAACTGGTAGCTCATTGATGTCATTGCTTTCCTCCAGGATCTGCAGCACAAAATTTTCCCACACAATTGTGTAATCTCCTGCCCCATTAATTACTTTCTGTCTGGATTCAGCAGTGACCGCAACATGAGTATACGGACCAACTAAAATAATTGCAAATGGGCGAAAATAAACTTCTTACTTTACATACAGAGCTCAAGTAATTATGTCCTTCTTGACTGAACACTGAAACCTGTAGGTTTCAGTTCTTTATGGGTCAATCCAGGTCGACATATCTAGTCATAAAATCACGCCAAAAGAAGCAGAAATTGTTTCAACCTCCAACCTCGCTACGTGATCGATTATTCCGACTTTTGTAGTTAATGACGAATCATTTATTCATTATTCAATTGCTAAGGTCATTACACTATCATTAAGACCATCCCTATCGTACTCCACATCTACATACCTGTCTACCTATAAATAGGTGTAAGTCTGTCACAGTCATCATCACAGATAAGTCCAATCAAAAACTCGAGGAAATGAAAAAAAAATCTCACCTTATTCTTCCTTTTAAACACTTTTCTGTACTAAAACCACACAATTGTGTGCTATAAAAAGATCGGCATGAGGTCACTGTGAAATCGCCACTTTTACACCTATCACCAATGAAAATAACCGAAGCTATGACCTCTATTAGTTAGAAACACCATTATTTTACTAATTTTGACTAAGAATCACTGAAAAATGTGAAGGCGCAACTGAAATCTACATTTTCACCTGGAACTGAACTGCCAGACGGTTACAAGGGCTAGAAATGCCGTTCGACCTATCATTGTAAACGAAACTGGACTTTATTAACAGAGTCATAAGCTTCAACACTTCACCACTCACCTAGCTTCGTACAATTTTTCTTTCAGTAGCTTCAGACGTAAAACATTCTTGATGTTCGATGGAAAATGGTCTTTAAACTGGGGGATAAAGTGCAGTTTCAGTTGTTTGGTTATGCTTGTAAGGGTGTTTCAGCAAAGGTAGGTTTGTGCAAACAGATAAAATTAGGCTTCGGCGGTGGAAATCGATAGAGGGGTGGTTTCACACGTAGTGCTGGGCACAATTCAACCCGGGCTATCGATGATATATCTATCGTGTGATCGTTGTCAAAAATTGCCGAGAGTGAGCCAATGAAGAGTTTAGGATGGACAAACGATTGGAACCCGTAAAACCGCTTCTGCTAATATTTATTTTCTGTTTCATTTTTAGTCTGTGTTGTCCACTGCAGGGCAAAGACCTCCCTTTCTCCTTTCCACTCCTCTCTGTTTTAGCTAGTGTGGATCAATCCTGTCTTTAAAGTCATCAAGTCGTCTTGCCTCTTTTCCTGGGTCTGCCTAGATGTCGACGGACGTTTTCTGGGACACACATGGTGGTAGATTTGGCCCATGACTCGTTCGACATACGGCAAACGTGTCCCCAGTCCCACATAAGCCTGGCTGCTTTTTGGGTGTCGTCGGCGATTTGTGTTTTGGAGCGCAGCACTCTGTAAATATTGTAACAGAGGATTTATCAAAATCAATTAGTGATATTGTAAACGAGCTGTGTAACAATTGAGGAGTGTCTGTTCAAAAACCAACAATTCCATTTTCTAAAAAACAAAATACTTTTTGTTCTGATCATGACGAAAATATAGAAATTTATTAAATATTCATTCGGTTTGTTAAAAAAGTCAATATTTCGGGTCAAAAACCAATAATTTCATCTGAAAGTTCTGTTTCTGTAGGTACCTAATGAGTTTTATGATTTTTCTGTAATAAGTACTGCTTATAATGGAAATTTTGGTTTTTGATCAGATGCGCTCCTCGATTTTAGTGCAAGTAAAAGAAAGGAAAATAGGTATAATTAGTGCCTACAACAAAGTATATTCTTTTCTATCTAGTATCTACTTATCTATCTGCGCTATCTAGAACTCGTATTATTGGATAGGTAGGTACCTACTGTCTGCAGCTAGCTACTTCAAGTCCTTCCAATGCCTTCCATTGCTTGCTTTGACGACGCAGTGCTGTAAAGGGGCCGTACTACGACGTGAAAAAAGATCACGGACCCATCATGATTCCGTGGAGGAAAAATAATGGTGCTTTAAATCGTATATAGCTCCATCTCTCTCTCACACTGGAACCCTGATAGATTCATGATATTTTTTCACGTCATAGTACGACCGCAGGACGAGTTATGCGCTTTCAACCGAAACTGATAACGTCCTACAAAAATTCTAAGTAGGTACTTATCGACATTTCACTTCATTCCATCGACATCATACATTTGTCACCCCCATCCCTACGTTCAGCTCATAACGCATGCGCGGACCTCAGGGCAAGGGGTGTGTCGTACTCTATTTTGTGGTCCAGCCACCTCTCACTATCGCCGGGGAAGCTAAGGCTCTCTTATATTAATATATCAACACACTTTATTGATATTCGCCATGTTTTGGTAGTTTTCTTACCTAGAAGATATTGAATAAGTATTTTTGTTCGGACATTTTGCTGGTAGACCCACAGAATAAATAATAGTAGGTACTAACGACCGTAGTAGCTGTACGGTTTTCTCCTCAAACGAGGTTTTCAAGTCTTTTTTTAAATGTTTTTTTCATTGCGTGTTTTCAGACAGTTTCCAGATTTGAATTTTCGTATTACATGCTAAGCTGCATTCCTCAAGTTTCTCATTGGCGTAGGTAGGTAATAGGTCTTTACCTATGAAATTGCCGTTTTGTATGAAAAAATTTAAACGAATTTTTTTAATGCATATTTTATTTGTATTAATCGAAGTAATCACCCATGCAATCAATGCATCTTTGACAACGCAGTGGCAGTTTATTGATGCCCTTCTTAAAGAAATCAGCTGGACGGAAGGCAACAAATTCTTCAAAGGCATTTTGTACTGCCTCTCGGGTATTGAATTTTTTTCCCGCCAAGAAGTTATCCAAATTCTGGAAAAAGTAGTAGTCTGTAGTCGCAAGGTCTGGTGACTAGGGCGGATGACGGAGAGCTTCTAACCCCAGTTCTTGCAAATTGGAGACCGTCTGCTGTGCAGTATGAAGTCGCGCGTTGTCGTGCAGGAGCAGCGGAGACGAGCGATTGACCAATGCTGGTTGGAGATGTGCCAGCTTCTCCATCATTGTGTTCAGTTCTTCACAGTACACATCTGAAGTAATGCTCACCCCGTTTGGTAAGAAGCTGTGATGAATCACACCGAGCGACGCTAGACCACCAAACAGTGACCATCACTTTTCTAGGGGTAAGTTTTCGTTTAGGGCATTGTTTAGGTGCTGAACCAGGATCCAACCAACTTGCTGAGCGCTTGCGGCTTGCGGTTATCAAACAGAATCCATTTTTCATCGCAGGTAACAATGCGGTTCAAAATTCCTTCATTTGTGTGTCTGTTGAGCAGTGCAAGGCACGTCTCGACGCGTACTTCGCGCTGGCGATCATTGAGTTCGTGGGGCACCCATTTGTCAAGCTTTTTTACCTTGCCAATTTGACGCAAATGGACCAATATTGTTTTGACGCTAACGTCAAAAGCTGCTGCTAATTCAGCCATAGATTGTGTATCATTAGCTTCCACAATCACCTTTAATTCGTCATTGTCGACCAAAGTCTTCGGACGACCGCGAGGTTCATTTTTCAGGTCGAAATTTCCAGAACGGAAGCGAGCAAACCAATAACAAGTGGTGCGTTAGTTTGTAGTGTTAGCTCCGTAAACGTCGTTGATGTTGCGTCCCGCTTGTGCCGCGTTGCTGCCACGACGGTACTCATATTCCATAATTACTCGAATTTTTAACGTATCCATGATGACGAAAAAGATTGAAATGCGATGAAAATGTAACACTAATCAATAAACAAATGACTACTTTTGGAAAAAAAAATCCAAGTTTCTGAATAAAATTAATTTGAAATTAGAATTCTTAGCCAAACAAAAATTATTTTGATTTGAAATGGCCAGTACTGCAGAACGGCAATTTCATAGGTAAAGACCTAATATATTGTAGGCTAACTAGGTGGCTAGGCTTGACATGATGGCGGCTGTACACTCTCGGCGAGGCACACCGAGACAGCCCGAGTGCGATGTAGTGTAGTTTTTGAGAAAAAAAAAAATTAAAGTTGCAGAAAATCAGCTAAGTTAGGTACACAATAAAATTGAACACCCGCGCGTCCGAAACTTCACAATTTTATAGCGTGTTGATGTCTTCGATTAAAACACTGTCGCAAAATATTACACTGCGCTAACGTCTAGTTTTTGAGAAAAAAAAATCTAAAGTTTATGTCAACATATTACACAGTAGGTGCACTACACACTAAATACTTTGGATGCAAGAACGAGCGAAGCGAGCTCGGGACTTGAGGCACCCCAACTCGGACAGGTTAGGTGGTTATTTTTTTAAAACCACCCAGAAATAGGAGCCCCACCAAGCGGGGCTGCGTTGAGCACGCCTTACTACAAAAATATTATATTTATTTGACCTTGACCTTCGTGACGTTTGACATTGACCTTGAACAAATTTTTTTTTTCTCGCCGCCTATTATTTTGCGCATTTTGGGGGTTTTCAAAACTACATTAAAAAAGGTCTATTCTACCCAAAATAGCAACTAAATAAAAGCAACGGGTCTTATCGGGTCTCAGTGGTTCGGGGTTCCCTCGCAATGTGACGTCATAGGCAAATTGTAGCCTGCTTCAAAATTGTTATAAAAATTACCTATCTTGTGAATGCTCAACCATTACTCAAGCACTAAAAGTCTCGTAGTTATTAGCGGTTGAAATCTTACATGTTTTTGTCGGTCAGAAATATTGAACTAACCACACCGTACGAAAACTTATAAGTACACAAAAAGTCCGTCAATCGAGCGAGCGATAGTTACCTGAGCCCTGAGCATGCTATCTGAATTACATATCCAAGATCCAAAAGTATACTTTCCACTTTTCAAGGTAACCAGAATTGGACCAAGAACACTACCGTTCGACAACTCCAGCTCACGCCTCATCACTACCTTGAGGAACCCAAGCCCCTTTTTCCTTGTAATGTATTTGAAGGCAGGCATATTCGACTTACTTGTTCACGCTGATCGCTAGCTTAAAGGTAATTAAATGGTCAAACACTTAAGTGTTATTATTGTACTACAAAGGTACTACATGTGAAAGTTACGATTTAACCCCGAACCTACCTCGTATGAACACAGCCATTGTGTGTGGCTCTATCTAATGTTTTACAGTGGACTTTATTGCTGTTATTTTGTTTGCTATTCGCCATGCTGATTGTCCGGAATTAAAACATATTTTTTAAATTTAAATTATAAATTAAAATCATAAAGCATGATAAAGCTTGCTTGGCTTGTTAGAATTTAAATTCTTCCACAGACGTAAAACTATTGGAAAACGAATTTCAAACCACTGTACTTATAAATAGAGTTTACTTTAGAATCCTTAATTTGAGAATTTGACATTAAATAAATCGTGATTGCCATACTGACTAAAAACGTTCCATTACTTACATACGCCGTGAACCCGACGTTGTTGTTAAGTTTTTATTTTGTGTTAATTAATGACTTTAAAAAAAAGTTTTATATTCAAAACATTAATATTAAAGACTGGTATTTTTAATACATACTTTAGATAAATTTATCTCCAAAACTCAAATATTTTATTTTGTTGTTGCGTTTCGTTTTGCACAGCTGCAATGAAAATCAAAAAGTTCCACATAAGCGGTATCCGACTGACAACACTGCCGAATACGTGGCCCCGAAGTTGTGTGATTAGTGCGACTTGTTTATATTTTTTATTGTGTTATTTCTATAAAAATCTCCTCGGAAGCCGTAAGTAATTGAAAATACACTATTCACCATCATCCCCGTATATTTTCGTAGGCGGAATCATTGTGGGTCTTTGCGTAAATTATTTACAAAGTTTAGGTTGCAGCTGTCAAAATTGTCTTAACAAGATTTCATTGTATTTTTTGTGATTATCTCAATATTTTAACATTATATAACGCAAATCTTGAGATTTATATCGCAGGTGGTTGTTGCACGACCTTTGCATTCATAAAAAAGTGTTATTTTGTGTAATTATAGTGTTGTGTTAATAGTCTTGTCAGAGGTATACCATCCAATTATAAGTCAGGTTTCATAGTCATTACACCCAGGTTTCCGTGTTTGCGTACTGAACAACGTTGCATTCATGACACAGCACCTAATATCTCCCTGTAATAACATCCAAACCCATTCGATTGTAATGTATGTCACAGAGTATGTTGTGATTTCTTATCAGATTTCGTAACTTACATCTCTATGATGTATTCCTAATTACTTACATTGAGATAGATGCGCCTATTCTATTAAAAGTATTTGACTGTAAATCATCAGTATATTAGGACAGTGTTAGAATGTATGAGTGATGTGTCAGCTGGCAAGTATTGGTTATACAAACAAATTGTATGAGTGAAAGTGATGACCATAATATGTTTAGGTAGTGGGACAGGGACCTGTCATTATTACACTATACACATCTTCTATAATTAAACAAGAACCTGTCCTGAGTACATTTGAGTGATTCATATCGTAAGATCTGAATTGTACAGGTTAATTACCAGCCATGAGAATGTTTTTGCCTTAAAATATTTATATTTAAGGTAACTTGTTTTATTAAAGTGTCTTTGTCAAATATATGTTTTGACAAATGAAATTATCTTTGTCTAGTGAGACTATAATCGTTCAAAATTATTTATAAACAATTTTCAAACATCAAAAATTTAATATGAAAATTTTGTATGTAAGAGAGAATGAAAATAAAGAACAAAATAGTCCAATATTTTACACCAGTGTTTCTTAACCTGCGGTCCGCGGACCCCTGGAGGTCCCTGAGTATGTGTATGGGGGTCCGCAGTCTCATCTCTTGACTATTCAACAATAATAAATGCCACCAAAAGTCGTATAATCGCTATGCTTACTTAGCATAGTGAATGAGCCTAAACAGGCGGTGTGCGAGGTAACTATGTGAAAAGACATTCTCTGCTCTTTTTTATACCAAAAAGAAATACAAAAATATATTACAAGTGGAATACGTTTTGAGAATTCCACTTTGTAGTAACATCAACCACACATTTTCATAAATGTAAGTGTGTCAACAAACTTCATCTTTGTAAATAAATGTAAATTAAAATATGAAGTAGCATATACAGAGTGGATACGAAAATACAACAATTAATTAAACTTCGTATACCTAATCACGTACCCAATCTGCATACAAAAATTCAATTCAATTTAACTAATAGTTTAGTCACAGGCCAATATTTTTCATTTTCAAGATTTTCAACATGATGTATCTGATAAAACCACCAATAATAGACCAGATATTAGACCAGCCTCGCCTAAAAAAAAAAAACGTTAAAGACATTGCAATATTCTTCACACACATGTTGCCAGCTACTTCAATATGGGAATTAATGCATGTTGTACCTTATACTAGAGGCATAAGAGCCATAAAGCGTGTCATCAGAATTAGATAAGAAAATAATGCATACGGAAGTTACATCTACTCTCGTCAATCGAAAAATTTGAATGTGCGAAAGAGAATTCCTTTATTTCTACGTTGCATTCTCGCCGAAACAATAATAACAACCCAAACTTTCAAAAAATCGTCACAAACAATGGTGTGTTGGGTTGGTCAGTGCCCCAGTCGCCAGCTGTGTTAAAATATTTAAAAATGGTATTCTATTTTGTTTACATTTTTAAGCTATTTAGTTTGTTAGAAAAAGTCACTTTTTTAATTTCAATGTTAGGATTTATTTGATAATTCCTATAAACTGCTATTAGTTCTGCTCGTATTTTCATTTATTGTCGTATCCACTCTGTATGAATGATTGTAGTGTGACCCAATTTCTTAAATGACCATTCATTTCCATAAAATGATAATGTCATTACTCAGATTGTTTATTATTTAACAGAAAATAATGTGAATTTTATGAAAGAATAATTCCAATTTGTAAAATAATCAAACTTATAATGGAACTGTCAACTATGTTAATGAATATTTGTTTGTCTTTTAACAGGATAATCGGCTCCAAGTACAATGATGAATCCTCAATATCCACCACCAGGGCAGAACAATAATGCACCAATCAACCCCATGTTTCCACCAACGTCTCAGGATTACAACGGAGTCCAAAATGCCAACATCTACAGTCAGATGCCACCAAATGGCCCACAGATGCAACAGAAAGCTTTTGATCCGCTGGATATGTCCCATAAGATGCAGGGTATGAGCATAAATGGACCCCAAGGCTTCCAATCTATCCCACCTACCCAATTACCCCCTGGCCAGGCACCCCCTGGACAGTATCCTCCCGGAAGTTTTCCTCAATCCTCCAACTTTGGTCCTGGGCAGGTCCCTGTTGGTCAGGCACCACAAGCTATGCCTGGTCGTCCTCCAGTTAGTGGAGCTCCTCAATTCGCCCCAATGGGCCAAAAACCACAATTGCCCCCTTCATCAGCACCAGGGCAAGTGCCAACATCCCTTCCTCCAGGTTATGGGATGCCTCCTCCAAGTCAAACCCCAGATCCCCAGAATAGACAGTACCAGCCTCCAACTTCCATGCAGCAAAGACCTCCGAGTGCTCAACCTAGTCAACCACCTATGGGACAACAGCCTGGTTTCCCAGGGCCTGGCCAGATGCCTCCACATTCTCAGCCTGGTCTTCCACCTCAGCAAGGCATGGGCCGGCCAGCAATGTCGCCGCAAGGTGGTCAGCCACCTCAACAAGGAATGCCTCAACAACCACAGATGGGTGGTCCACCATGCATGCAACCTGCGCAGCAAGGTATGCCTCCACAAGGAATGCCCCAGCAGATGAACATGGGCCCACAGTCGCAGCAGCTATCTGGTATGCCTTCTCAGTCAAAACCTCCAGGCCTACCTGGACAGCCTCAGCCTGGTCAAATGCAGAGGCAACCAGGGCTTCCGCCTCAGCCAGCCATGATGTCAGCACCTTTGCCCCCTCAATCTGGGCAACAACAACAACCGGGTCAAATGCCTAGTCAACAGCAGCAACCTGGAAAAATGCCTGGTCCTCCACAACCGGGGCCACCCGGGTTTCCGCCAGGGCAGCAAATACCACCACAACCTGGACAGATGCAAGGCCTTCCTCAACAACCTGGGATGCCTCCACAAACTGGAAAAATGGGTCAACCTGGAATGCCTCCTCAACCGGGGCAAATGGGACAACCGGGAATGCCCTCTCAATCTGTTCAATTGGGTCAGCCTGGACTATTGAGTCAACCGGGCATGCCACCCCAACCTGGGCAACTGGGCCAGCCTAGAATGCCTCCTCAACCAGGGCAAATGGGTCAACCTGGTATGCCTCCTCAGCCTGGCATGAATCAACCTGGCATGGCGCCGCCACAACCAGGACCAATGTCGCAGCCAGGGTTACCCCCTCAACCTGGAGTGCCTCCACAACCTGGTCAGATGTCTCAGCCTGGTTTACCACCGCAGCCGGGTCTTCCATCTCCGCCTGGTTTTCCGGGGCAGTTCCAAGGGCAGGCGCAGACGATGCCTGGTCTTCCTCATATGCCGCCTCCATTACCGCAGCAGCAGAGGCAATATCCTGCACAACCTAATCAGCCAGGGTATGGACAGCCTGGACAGCAACCTGGTGCTCAGTATCCTAGTAAGTATTGTAAAGAAAAAATACTTTGCCTTCTGCATCCTTGTTTTCAATTTGTTCAATTGGATTTTTGGATTCTTTCTGCTTCTAATCAAATATTTGCTGAGCCATTTGGCCTTTCTGCAATAAACTATTTGTTGTGACTTCAAGTATAAAGATATGGTTAAAGAAAATTAACATAACATTGCGCCTGTATTCCCCGAAGGGATAGGCAGAGTTGTACCTTTTTGTACATCCACATAAATAAAAAAATTAAAGCAATTTATTTCTCAATAAGAAATTATAAGGATTACACTTACTTGAGAATATTTTTAGAACTTAAAATATTTTATTATAAAAACTTTAGACATACAAACTAAGTAGATGTTGTTTTTCTTTTAAACAAATCATTAACATAATTACAGATTTGTAATCAGATCACTAATTATGGTCCTGAATATGAACTAGCCTTTTTCTGATAGATTTTACGCCAAGTTTATTCCTTTCCTTTATTGCTGCATTACAAACCTTGCTTGCTAACATGCTAACACTGAAAAAACATATTTTAGATGTCTATTAAATCTCCCAAATAGCAGGCCAAGGATAGATTGAAATAGGATATGGCTAAATTAAATGGAAGATGCTAGAGGAGGCCTTCACCCATGATGGGGTCCATATCTCAAACCCAAATGTTGAAATCCAAAACTAATTATACGAACAACTAGATATAAACAGATTATTATACCACAAACTAATAATTAATATACCTAAAGTATCAACTAATGTGTAAGATAACTTCTGCCCGCGACTTCGTCTGCGTGAAATGTGGCCGCACTATTACTTCGTTTTCGCTTAGCGCTCTTTCTGACTTTTTTTTTCTTTTTGCTCAGCTCCTAAGGGTTATACCGTGATGTTAAATAGCCTATAACCTTCCTCAAGAATTGGACCATTAAATGCAAAAAATAATTTTTCAAATCAGACTGGTAGTAGTTCCGGAGATTAGCGGGCTCAAATAAACAATTTTCAGCTAATAATATTAGTATAGCTATGGAAGAAATGAACGCGCATGGACGTGGAGTAGCACACAACAGCCCGTTGTACCACTTCTTTATTATTATTATTAAATCTCCAGGTCTTCCACCAATGCCGAACCAGATGCCGCCCCAGCCTCCCATGCCAGGTCAGCAACAGCGAGGCTTCCAGCAGCCTTCGTCAGGGTACCCTCCGCAGTACCAACAGCAACAATACCCTGCACAACAGCCGTACCCCAGTCAGCAGTACCAGCAGCAGCCGGAGCAGAAGAGGTTGGACCCTGATCAGATGCCTAGTCCCGTAAGTAAACATTATTTTTTATTGTTTTAAAGTAACGGTGACTGTGATGCTCACTCAAATATTTCACTTGCTTTGGTTTGTGTATTGGATCATTCAGTTTCCCAACACGGTTTAACTAACTTTTAATTGGTGCTGATCTACGCGTCTTGTACGTGAACGAGCGCCGACGGTTGGGACAGATCATCTCTTTCTCTTATTGTTGTCTTGCTCTCACAGGTTTCATTAACCAAATTTTTAAGATTGTTAAATTAAAAGATGCTTTTTTGAAATATGTAATCAATTAGCGAACTAGTAAATAATATTAATGTAATAGGTATCTAATTTTAAAACACATTTCTATTGTGTTATCTAATAAACTCAGCTCAAAAAGTATATCTGTTTTTGAGATGAGTTCAATAAATGCCACAGTAAAAATGTGTTTTTAATAATTACCTATTAAATTAATATTATTTACTTTTTCCTAATAGATAACATTTTTCAAAAAAGCATCTTTTCATTTAAAATTCTTGAAAATTTTCTCGTGTGAGCGAGAGAGGTGTCAAAATGCGACAGGGCTCTTAACATCTTCGTTCAAGCGATAAAACGTAACATTAACATTTTTATGCAAGCGATAACAATTATGAAAATCCATCATACAGCTTTTAATTAATTAAAACTTTACTTTTGAACATAGGACTTTACTTACAAGAAAACTGCTAGAATTTGATAGCAGATCTTTCATAGTTAGCCACGTCTCAATTTTCTGGTCATCAAACCTGCTTTAACCCTTTTCTAATACATTTTATTTAGCAAAAGCTATAACATCTTGAACAACTTCATCCCCAGATCCAAGTGATGGCAGACGATCAACAGAACCGCGGCGGTATCTTCGTGACCAACGAGAAGGGGCTAGTGCCACCACTAGCCACCACCGACTTTGTAGTCGACGATAAGGGGAATGCCAGTAAGTTTACATGCTTATTTTATAAAAATAATAATTAATCATTCAAGTTGAAGCTTCCAGAGATAGTAATAGTATTTAATTTTTGCTAAATGATTACATTTAAAGTTCATAACTTAATATTTATTTTGGGCGGTCGAAACAAATTACATTTACTTTCCTTACACTGGCATACAAATATTGCTTAGTTATTATTATCAATCAATCAACTCAGCCAATCGCAGTCCATTGCTGGACATAGGCCTCTCCAAGGTTGCGCCACAACACCCTTTCCTCCGCCTTCCGCATCCAGTCTGCCCCAGCCACTTTCTTCAGGTTATTATTATAGACCACCCATACTTCAGCAGTGGTATGAAGAAGCCCTTATTCAACTTAGGATTTCATGGTACAGTCAGAGAAGCTCGTGGCTAAGTAATAACAGCCGTACGGGTCGATCCATCAGGTTATGCTACGCTTGCCTGCGTTGGTCAGTGGACGGGAGACAATCTTTACATACCGAGACTCCTCCGTGCCTCGGAAAGCACGTTAAGCCGTTGGTCCCGGCTGTCATTCGTGGATCTTTGACAGTCGTTACGGGTCTTCAGAAGCCCGAAAGTGCAGGACAGTAATAGGCTGGTATTATTATTTTATTATTATATAACAAAAAATTTCAACGTAGCCTGGGGGGGTCCACAATCATCCGTGGTGAAACTCAAACTCAAACTCAAAGCATTTATTTCAATTAAACCAATTACAGGCACTTTTGAATTGTCAAGGGGTCGGTCAGTCAAAAAGATGAAGCTAGGCGCCCATTCCAAAGCATAGTAGGTACCTATGGAGAAGAACGGGCAATAAACTCCACGGACACTCTTTTAAATCAAGATATGGTTACAAAATAATGGTTACATCATTCATGTTGAAATTTCACATGTGAGAACGATGCAGAACGTTAAAAGCGTCCTTAAAAAAAAAACAATCCAAATATTTACATTAAATTAAAATAAGCCGTGGCCGCTAAGGTATGACCAGCCTTCACTGACAGCGCTTGTTCACGAACCTGACGCATGGATTAGCTAAATGATCCAACACGCGCCACCATCAGCGAGACATTAGAGTGAGCGTCACATACTCTCAGCCCCCAGGGCACATTCAAGTCAAACAAAGACGTACCCAGTAAATGGTAGCTTTAGAGTATGTACATAGTACTCACACATGTGCTATGCAATTATATAATACAAAGGAGATTGAGTCTATACAATGCAATGATAGTCTTACAATCTTCAGCAGCTCCAACAAGAACGAAACAAGAAAGGTTGTGCGTCGATGTCCCTGCCACCGTGTGTGTGCTAGGTATAGAAGGGTTTGGCGGAGACTTTAGTCCAACAGTAGGAGAAGAAATCCCGATTAATAGAGGGATTTAATAATCGCGGTACCATGAAAAAAAAGTTGAATAAAGGCTTCTTCATACCAATGCTGAAATATGGGTGGCCTATAAGACCAAACTGTCATGAACAGTTGGGAATGCAAAATAATATAAGTTGTTAATGTTATCTTCCAGGTCCTCGCTACATTCGAAGCTCGATGTACACTGTGCCAGTTACTGCTGACTTACTCAAACAGACGTCCATGCCTTTTTGTTTAGTTGTAAGTAAAGACACAGATTAATACAGATGGGAAACTCCGCAGTTTAGGTATGAAGCTACAAGTACGCGGCGGGCTCATCTCACTGAGTCAATTCAGTGTGGGCTGCCGCGCACCGGCCGGCTCGCACGTTAGTTCGATACTCACTCACGCGCCGCGTTGTAAAAGAAGACAACCCTAACGAGTCAGAAGGTACAAGATTTACGCGATAGAAAGAGAGGCAACTTATAGGTGAATATAACTGTAGGTAATGAAGCGTTGTGCGACCTGAATTGCACTTTATTGTGTCGTAGCAAGAGTCGCTTTTTATTTAAATGATTTCGCGGAGTGTCCCATCTGAATTCATCTATGGTATAGATAATAATCTTTCTCCCTATCTTGTGCTGAGTACTTTTAAATTCCGTTCCTTTATTGCCACTTAATGTTTAACATTATTCCGTTCTTTCCTCCAGCACCCCGCCGTTAATATAACACGCTTATAGCTTTTGCCCGCGACTTCGTCTGCGCGTAATTTTTACAGGAAGTGTAAATACTATCATGCATTCATGCAAGCCTAGTACTTTTGTTAGGTTACTGCTCAGAAATTGAGCACAACATGTCGTGTCGTGAACAAAATACCGTCTTGTATGCGTGCAACGTACTACCCTGGGATAAAAGTATCCTATGTGTTAAATCCAGGTATAAACTATCTGTGTTATAAATTTCATCCAAATCCTATTATTGGGATTTAAGTGATTGAAATACTTACTATCTTCAAGTCATGCGAGCCTAGTAGTTTTTGTTAGGTTACTGCTCAGAAATTTTGCACAACGTGTCGTTTTGTATAAATTGTCATAGCTCGGCTAATATGAATATATGAAAGTTGTTTGTTCGTAAGTTTGTATGTAAGGGGTAATCTCCGGAAATAATAATTCAATCCTAAAAAAAAATTTCACTGGTAGAAAGCTACAGGCTATAAATTATATTTATATCATGGATGATATGACATCTATTATAATATTAGTATAATATATGGAGCTTTAAAAACAGGCTGTCTCATAGCGCCTATGAGTGAAAAAACAACGCTATACAAAACCGAACTTTATTTAGAACTCAATGTGCCTTATTCACGGCATTGTAAACAAAAAGAAAATAAAGAAACGTTGTTTATTCTGCACAAACAAGACGCACATTAAAAACAATCGACAAAATACACTACTAATACAAAATAGCCAAAAGCCTCGTATTCAAAACCTTAAAAGTTTGACAACGTCAACAACGTGTATTCAGTTTGACATGTCTGTGTATTAACCCTCGATGAAAACGGGGTGTATACCCGTCAACAAGCTTCACATTAAATTCAATAATTAATTAGTATTGTGTTTTAGGTTTTTATTAGTTTTTTTTATATTTTTTTTTTCTCCGCACGTTTTCTCAACACATCTGACTGGCAGAATTTTCGATATATCGGCACCATTGCCATAGAGAAAAATAGAATAGAAGTTTAACGTGTCTATCTATCTGTGTACCTGACTGTGGCATCGTAACTCCCAAACGACTGAACAGATTTAGAATTTTTATTTATTATAACACCAATAATTCCCCTCCCCAGCTCTCCCCAATGGCTGAAACAGTGGGTACAGAACAGGAGCCCCCGCTCATCGACTTCGCAGCCCTGACAGGATCTCCCACGATGGGCCCGGTGCGGTGTTCGCGCTGCAAGGCCTATATGTGTCCCAACATGAAGTTTGTGGACGCGGGGAGGCACTTCAAGTGTGCCTTCTGTAAGGCTACTACTGAAGGTATGTGGAAAATTGAGAATTAAGTTTGGTATAAAAAATGCTTGAGATTAATAAATACGGCAATCATACAGATACAGATACAATTAATTACCTTCAAAATATGTCATTTATTTACTACTAGTTGTTGATGTTTACAATTTCATGGGTTTTTATTTTAGGCGGAACTCTAATTCTTTTTCTGAAATAAAAGTAGCCTAAGTTACTCCTTATAACATCAGCTATCTGCCAGTGAATGTCCCGACAAAATTGATCCAGCCGTTTCGGAGATTAGCCGGATTAGCCGTTAGCCGGACGAAGCAGTTTTTTAACAAAATCGAAAACTGAAATAAAAGTTCAGTTTTGAATTTTGCATCTTTTTTCGCGGTCCTTAAGTGGCTAAATGTGATAACAGTAAAAGAGATAGAATTTGAGGCAAGATTAGAATCAAAACTGACACCAGCTTGGTTTGAGAATTCTGGGTGCAACACTAAAATAAATAAAAAGAATATCGATACTCATGTGTTTTATAAACGTTGTGTCTTCTCCTTCAGTTCCGATGGAATACACACAGTATATCAACAGCATGCAGCAATATGGCCGCGTTCCCGCTGAAATGGCGCTCGGAACATACGAGATCGTCGCCACCAAGGAGTATTGCCGGGTAAGTTGATAAACGCGACGCTCACTTTACGTTAATGCGATGTATTTTCGTTTCATTCACGCCTAAGCGACGCTTTATTATGCCAGTGCTGAAAAAGCCCCGGGCGAAATGGATGGGACTTTGTAAAATCTCCACACGCCTTCTCGAAGCTCATCATCTTCCTGCCTTTTCCCAACTATGTTGGGGTCGGCTTCCAGTCTAACCGGCTGCAGCTGAATATTAATATTTACATGGAGCGACTGCCTATTTGACCTCCACAACCCAGTTACTGGGTACGATATCCCTTGGTAAGTCTGGTTGTCAGACTTACCCGGTTTACCCGTAACGACTGTCAAAAATCCACGAATGACAGCCGGTACCAACGGCTTAACGTGCTTTCCGAGGCACGGAGGAGTCTCGGTATGTAAAGATGGTCACCCATACACGGACCAACCCCGGCAAGCGCAGCTTAACCTGATTAATCGACCCGTGCGGCTGTTATTACTTAGCCAGAGCTTGTTTATAGCTTTTAATAATAATATATAGACTGTTCGACAGCGCAATAGATCCCTGAAAATGTTACCAATGGGGAAGAAAACTGTCAAATTAGTTCCGCGTAGATGGCGCTAATTATTTGTTACTTTCATTCAGTTGTCAGAGGAGTTCCTTGTTGAGAACTTTGCCGCGAGATGGCGCTAAGTGTTTTTCTTGTCGCCGGTTGGTCGCTTTGTCTTCAAGATGACTTTGACAAGTGACAAACACACAGCGCTCTCTTGCGGCGAAGCTTCTGGGAAAAAACCCTTAGGCTTCGACCTTCAAGAGGGGTCTATTTAGTTTTGATAAAAGCCTCAAAGTTATACCTTGTTCTTCTTATAAACATAATATTGTTTTATTCACAGAATAATACCCTCCCGAACCCACCAGCGATAGTGTTCGTGATCGACGTGTCGTACAACGCGATCAAGAACGGCCTGGTGCACACTGTCTGCGAGAATATCATGGAGATTATTGATGTAAGTTATCTTGTTTTGGTGTATTATATTATTATAAAATGTAGATGGTAGGGTTCACGATAGAAGTGCCAGACATCGCGATCAAGA
The DNA here is from genome assembly GCA_946251885.1 of Cosmia pyralina. Taxonomy (NCBI): domain Eukaryota; kingdom Metazoa; phylum Arthropoda; class Insecta; order Lepidoptera; family Noctuidae; genus Cosmia; species Cosmia pyralina. The sequence goes on from OX276367.1 coordinate 1,704,342, forward strand.
ACGGCCTGGTGCACACGTCTGCGAGAATATCATGGAGATTATTGCTGCATGTATCTATAAGGGTCTCTAATATTAGGTTGGGGAAAAAGTCTTTTCGCATTATAGTATGTATGAACTTAAAATGAAATCTCTTTTGCTATACTATTTGTATCTGGCTGGTTTTGGTATCATTGAAAGTTTAAATTTTGAAGAACATAATTCCAAATTCAAATTAGGAAAATGTGTGATTTTCATTTGTTTTTCGTACTGTCAAGATGAGTGAATCTAATGAAGAAATTCGATACATTTTAAAATTTTACTACAAAAAAGGTAAAAATGCAAAGCAAGCCGCGAAAAAAAATTACAATGTTTATGGACCCAGTGCAGTGTCTGTGAGAGTAGCACAAATTTGTTTTAAGCGTTTTCAATCCGGAAATTTTGATGTCAAAGATGCACGTCGCTCTGGTCGCCCTATTACGGATAAAATGGATGCCATTTTTGAAAAATTGGAGCAGGGTCGGCATATCAGTAGTTACGACGTAGCTGAAGAACTGGGAATTGATCACAAAACAGTTTCGGAGCATTTGAAAAAAACTGGGTACACAAAAAAGCTCGATATTTGGGTACCTCACGAGCTCACTGTAAGAAACCTGATGAACCGTGTACTCATTTGTGATTCTTTATTACGACGTAATGAAACCGAACCATTTTTGAAGAAGCTGCTAACTGGTGATGAAAAGTGGATCACGTACGACAAGAACGTGCGAAAAAGGTCGTGGTCAAAGGCCGGTCAGGCTTCACAGACTGTGGCGAAACCCGGGTTAACTCGCAACAAGGTGATGCTGTGTGTGTGGTGGGATTGGAAGGGCATTATTCATTATGAGCTGTTACCACCAGGCAGGACCATCGATTCTGAACTCTACTGCGAACAACTGATGAGATTAAAGCAAGAAGTTGAGAGAAAGCGGCCGGAATTAATCAACAGAAGGGGTGTGGTTTTTCATCATGCAAACGCTAGATCTCACACATCTTTAGCCACTCAGCAAAAATTAAGAGAGTTTGGCTGGGAGGTGTTAATGCATCCGCCGTATAGTCCTGACCTTGCACATTCAGATTTCCACCTGTTTCGGTCTCTTCAAAATTCTTTAGGCAGTGTCAGGTTAACATCACGAGAGGACTGCCAAAACCACTTGTCGCGGTATTTTGATCAGAAGTCCCAAAATTTCTATAGCAATGGGATCATGTCCCTAGCTACAAGATGGCAAAAAGTTATCGAACAAAATGGTACCTACATACTTTAGATAAATGTAAATAATGTATATTAAAAAATGTTTTGAATTTTCTTAAAAAATGCGAAGAAACTTTTTCCCCAACCTATTATATAAGTCCACCCAAATATTTGTCAATTGTTGTGACATAACCCTTATCCCGGTTTTAGAAATCCTATTGAACTTCGTCTGTTGTCAAATCCCATGCGTACAGTCCGGCCGTCGAGAGAATGCGTTCCTGACATTTGTCAGTTAGACAAATTCCAGTTGTAATAAGGATCAAATTCGCAAAACACATTGGTTAGTATGAAACTGACAGCTGTCAAGAACGAATCCTCTCGACGGCCAGACTGTAATTTGATTGGCTGTTGTTAATTCGTTAAACCAATCACTTCAGTTAAAACTTGTTTACAAAAAAATACAACCGACTTCCAAAAACAAAGTGAAAAATAACTTTAATTTCGGAAGTCGGTGTCTAGTTAAATGTATTTTCGTTTTTTGCCACCGACTTTCGAAATTAAAGTTATTTTTCACTTTGTAGTGTTGTTTTTGGAAGTCGGTTGTATTTTTTTGTAAAAAAGTTTTTATTTTCCACTTTTTAATTGTGTACCTACCCCACACAAATTCTAATACCACTACCTGCAAAACAAACTAGAACATCATCCATATAAAAGTGTGGAAAAAATACGTATTATTGAAGCTAACTCAAAAATTACCGAAGTAAAGTTAATCAATTTTATATGGGACCAACTGTGATGTATACGTTCTCGAATAAAAAAAAAAAAAAAAATCGAAATCGGTCCAGCCATCTTCGAGTAATCGGGGAACATACATAAAAAAAAAAAAAAATGTGTGCGTTTATTTAAATGTTTGTGTTGATCTGCCTTTCGGAGACTATGTGTTAATGATTCCTTCTGATCGCTAATGATATCTGTACGAGATCTTATTTAGGCTGTGCTCGAGATTAGAATGATGCTCTAATATTATATTTATATATTTACTTGCAGGCGATGCCCCGTGACGAGCAGACCGGCAAGAGTTGGACCCGCGTCGGTTTCATCACATACAGCTCTACTGTACACTTTTACAATATCAAGGTAAGAGTTTTTTTTTTATTTTTTTTTTTTTTTTAATAGAATTACCTCAAAGGGTCAGTCTCCACCAAGCTGAAAAATCGTTGCGGATGCTCGAGCATCCTCCTGGCCGCTCATTCACAAGTAAAAGTGCGTTTCGGACGTGGACGCGCCTCGGAGGATCAACAGAATGCTCGAGGATGTTCGGCTCCCCGCACGGTGCCTGCTTCGGGTGTGCTCGCGCAGCCTCGGGGATGCTCGGGTGGGCTCGCGGATATCCGCAACTAGGGGCTCGCGCATCCTCGAGCATGTGCAAGGAAACGCTTGAAGTCTGCGTCGAATTTTATACATTGATACAGTGAAATTTAAAAAGTGCTCGACCAGCCGCGTGATTTTTTTTCCTTTGGTGGAGACTGCCTCAAATATGATTAAAAGTTTGCATCAGTTTGTAAATACACATACAAACAAGTTGGTCGTGTATCACTGTGTAAAAATGTTTCCTTCTAGTTATTTAAAAATTCTGCAGATTGAAAATCGATCATCAAGCAAATACAGACAAGCATTTTAACTTTTATTTAAAAAAATCGTCCCAAAGAAAAGCTTCGGTAACATTATTTGAAAGTAAAAACCGGAGTTCTTGGTTTAAAAAATAAATCCTTCGCCCGGTGTTGCCAACTTCGGATATTTTGTTCTAAGTTGACTTCCCCGATCTTTTTTTGTTCTGACTTAACATTTTCCAAACAATTCTCTCTCCCCAGGGTTCCCTAGCCCAGCCACAGATGATGTCAGTAGGTGATGTGGGTGACATGTTCGTGCCACTACTGGAAGGTTTTCTGGTGTTGCCAGACGAGAGTGGACCGGTGTTACACGCGCTACTGCAGCAGCTGCCGCTCATGTTCCAGGACAATAAGGAGACGGAAACAATTATGTTGCCGGCTGTACAGGTATATATCTAAACTACACGACTTTTTCTATGTTATGTTAGATACCTATATGTTTTATGTACGTATTTATTTATTGTAAACTAGTTGTTCGTGCCCGGCGTCGTCCGGGTGAATTTCATGTCTATCTTCAGTGGTTTAGGTTGTGTGTTGTCTGTTTGAGAACCCGAACAAGAGTGCACCTTAGATTATACACGTCCTTAAGCTTTGGTAATCTCTTTTCATCATCTAGTTCATCATCTGCCAACATCACATATCTTCTACCTAACTAACAGTCTCTTCCTCTCCTCAGGCCGGTCTAGAAGCCTTAAAAGCAGCCGACACAGCAGGGCAGCTGCTAGTGTTCCACACGTCCTTACCCACGTACAACGCGCCTGGCAAGCTCCTCAACAGAGAAGACAGGAAGCTGCTGGGAACGGACAAGGAGAAGCAGATATTGGGTGAGCTGTTGATGGAAGAGACCCGTTACACACCCACTTTCATTTTAACAATTTTACGATATTCATTAAAAAGAAAGAAAACTGCGTTTAATTGGTATTACAGCAAAAAATAAATACACCATAAAACTATATAAACATAAAAAAAATATTGTAATGCCAAAAGGGCCTCAGCTCAGCATATTGTCAGATGACAACACAAGGTGTACCACCTGACGCTGATTTTCAGCTGCAACCCACGAGTGCCATACGCTGGAATAATTAACACAGGGAAGTGTGGTTTTATTCAGTGCGGGGCTCATGGCTAAATAATAACTGCCGCACGGGTCGATCGAAGGTTAAGCTACGCATGCCGAGGTCGGTCCGTGGATGGGTGACCATCCATTACATATCGAGGCCTCGGAAAGCATGTTAAGCTGTTGGTCCCGGCCGCCATTCGTAGATCTTTGGCAGTCTTTACGGGTAGTCAGAAGCCCGAAAGTCGGACAAGCAGTCTTACCAAGGGGTATCGTATTACCCAGTAACTGGGTTTTGGAGGTCAGATAGGCAGTCGCTCCATGTATAATACTGATATTCATCACCCCCGAACCGAACCGCCGAACTAAGTATTTTAACATTGTTGTTTCTGTGTCACCCAGCTCCCCAAACCACCGCGTACAACGAGCTGGGCCAGTCGTGCTGCGCGGCCGGCGTGTGCGTGGAGATGTTCGTGTGTAACAACTCGTACGTGGACACCGCCACCATCGGACAGTTACCCAGGCTTACTGGAGGACAACTACACAAGTATACGTATTTCACGGTGAGTTATTTTAACTGGCGTGATTCAATTCCAATTCTATATGATTCCCCGCTTATATCTTACCACGTGTAAAGCACGTCAATGTCGTGTCTTCTAGAAACCGATCACAGAGTACTTTTTATATACAACGTGCCGCTGTAATCGCGACATTAACTTGACACGCGTATACGGTTCCACGTTTTCATTTTCTATAGATATTTTAATTTCATTAAACGTTATCACTTATTGATTTATTTACATTTTTCTAAAATAGCATTTTGGAGAAACCTGTTGCGCAGAGATGAAATTAAAACGAACGAGAAAAAAAGGTCACGCCACTCAGTTTTTTTTTGGGGGTTTTGAAAAAAAATCATTCATGAAGCTGCTCACAGCTGGGTCAGAACAATAGACAAGCGATGAACAAAAAAAAAAGGTGTCGGTCAACAACCTTTTACCAGCTGACGTAGAACAATAGCTTCATGAATGAGTCGTTTGCATAGAGTGATTCTAATTTTGGTCATTATTTTATTATTTAGTTTGTTTGAAATTGTTTTTTTTTTTATTTATTAATTATTTTATCTTATTATAATATTTATGATTACTGACCACTAGCTCTACCTGTGTCTTTAATTAATGTCGCTATAGCGGCGGCACGTTGTATACAGGTTGTATCAAAAGGTGTGGTCAAATTCAAGGGTTTGATATAGACCATCAAACTGAACTACTTTCTCTACGGGATCAACATCGTAATCGAGAAAAAAATATCAGCTGTCCCGTACAAAGCTTCATATTTTTTACCGCGCTTAATTTTAGGATTTAATAATATATATATTAAATAATAATACCTAGTCGACCCAAAAGTATGGGACGGCTGATATATATTTTTTTCTCGATTACGATGTTGGTCCCATGGAGAAAGTTGTTTGATGGTCTGTATAGGTGGTTTCGTTCATTGTGTCACAGAGAATACGTTATTAGCAGATATCGTGATTAGCTCAAGGAATTGACGTGGTTTTGAAGTAAAGAATTGTTAAGTGGTCGTAATGAATTAGGCAGTATTTAGTTGTGATCCCATTTCGACAATGACCCCTGCTTCACAGTGGCTGCTATTTCGACGATGATCGAATTTCGACAGTGATCTCTCCTTTCAACCATGACCCAAAGCAACAATTAGAAGAGTGAAGAGTAGATACGATTTCTCGAATAACCAATAAACATTGACCAACCATATGACAGGAATTGGAACAAGTGCTGCCCAGAATGGACACACAGTGCATAATGTTCCTTGGGCACTAGTCTGTAAACCAAAGCTCATCAAAATCTGATTTGAAGAGTTTTAAGAAAAAAAAAGATTGTCGAGTTTTTTTATTGATAAATAATGTCGCTTTTACTAATTAATGACAGTAATTATTTTAAACAATGACACACATTATTATTTCCTTTCATTCATTTTATACATCAATCAATCTGCCTAGCCTTTTCCCAACTATGTTGGGGTCGGCTTCCAGTCTAACCGGATGCAGCTGAATACCAGTATTTTACATGGAGCGACTGCCTATCTGACCTCCACAACCCAGTAACTGGGTAACACGATACCCCTTGGTAAGACTGGTTGTCAGACTTTCGGGCTTCTGACGACCCGTAACGGCTGTCAAAGATCCACGAATGACAGCCGGGACCAACGGCTTAACGTGCTTTCCGAGGCACGGAGGAGTCTCGGTATGTAAAGATGGTCACCCATCCACGGACCAACCCCGGCAAGCGTAGCTTAACCTGATGAATCGACCCGTGCGGCTGTTATTACTTAGCCACGAATTCATTTTATACATATCATTTACATTTTTCAATATTTTTATAAAAACAAAAACAAATAAGTATAACAAAATGATAGCCCACCGGTATTGGGAACAGGGTCCAAGCTAGCGGTAGACCTTCCTAACGATACGTGCCATGTGCAGAGATACCGCTTTCTGGATCAAGCCCTTGATTCAGCTGCCTAACGAGATACAGACTACGAGGGACAGACAGACACACGAGTGCTCCTGTAAGGTTCCGTTTTATCATACGACTTGGACACCTTCCAAATGCTTTTATTATACCTCAAACTATTACAAAATTGTAATCCACTGTTATTATTAGAGACTCAGAAAATTCAACTAACCTATAATCTTCCCCACAGGCGGAGATGGACGGGCCGCGCCTAGTGCTGGACGTACAGCGCGTGGTGTCCCGGCCCACGGCGCACGACGCCGTCATGCGCGTGCGCACGTCCACGGGCGTGCGGCCCACGGACTTCTTCGGCCACTTCTTTATGTCTAACACAACGGATGTTGAGCTGGCGGCTATTGGTGAGCTATGTGTATTATTTATAAAGTTATTGATAATGACAGTAAAGGTAAAAGTAAATTGGGGAATTCTTCTTGTTATAAAGATAAATATTGAAACATATTCCAAGCATTATTTTGATTGGTACACAACGCAAACTATTTTATTTGATCTTTGAAAACTTTGTCGAAATGGTAGTTCTCGATTTCATCAAATGCTTGCTAAATAATATAATATGACCTCTAGTAGGCATTTCGGGCTGGTATCCGCAACTCCACGTCAATGCGCGTATTTTGCGTTAATAATATGACCTCTATTCCCTACAATAGAAAATCAAGTCAGTTTAGTGATATTTTTTATTGGTAAAAAAAAAATGTTTTACGAAATTGCACCATTTTCACATGCTTTTATTTAGTTTCACCTGTCTCAGTGTCTGTCTGTAACCAAATCTTGCAAGTTAAATTTCAGCCACTTCCCGGTTTCCGATTGAGCTGAAATTTTAAATGCATATGTAAATTGGATGACAATGCAATATTATTATGAGATGGAGCTGATGTGATGATGGAGCCGGAAGGCAGCCTTGAATGGGAACTCGGTAATAAAACGACGCAACCCTATCGAGTTTGGACTCGTTTGATTCGTCTTGACAAGGACTCTGGTCCTAGACGATATCCAGACTAAGAAAAGCTTGTTTGAAAAAAAAAATCTTGTTTCACTTATTATCTGCCACTGTTGTTGTTTTGCAAGTGAATCAAAACTGTTATCCATAACACAAAAACGGTACCAATCTGACCGTCAAAATCCCTCACTGTCTCCCACAGATGCCGACAAAGCCATAGGCATCGAGATCAAACACGACGACAAACTAACAGCAGAAGATGGCGTCTACATCCAAGCTGCCTTACTGTACACCCACCGCTCAGGACAGAGGAGGCTGCGAGTCCTGAACATGGCGCTCAATGTAGCCCACCAGCTCGCTGATGTTTATAGGAGCATGGAGCTCGATACCTGCGTCAACTTCCTCACCAAGCAAGGTAAGATGGAGAGGATCATGTCAGCAAGAGTATTTTTCACCTGGTAGCCCCTGAATTTCAAAGTATGAAGACAGATATTTCCGTCTATAATCAGTTTTAAGAAGCAAAACTTGTGCATATTTTAGTTTGTTACTTCGAAGCTGACTTTCATTCCACGTTGCACTCCCACATAAATTGTCAAAGATGTCCTTGAATCCAGAAGATTTATGAATGTTCTATGAATGTCTAAATGCACAGTTTTTAATAACTAGCTTTGCCAGCGGCTTCGCCCGCGTGGATTTTTGGAAATATCCCACGGGAACGTACTACCGGGAATTCCTGCCTTATTCCTTGTCTACATTATAAAGGGAACCTTTGTGCAAAATTTCAGCTTTCTAGGTCCAAGGGTTTGGGCTGGGCGTAGATGAGTCAGTCAATCAGTCAGTTAGGACTTCTCTTTTTATTTATATAGATTTGATCTTATCTGCCAAGCCTTTTCCCAACTATGTTGAGGTTGGCTTCCAGTCTAACCTGATGCAGTTGATTACCAGTATTACCAGTAATTTTTAAATAAATTCTAAAATAATAATTTGTGAAACTACAGTTGTTAACGTAATTGTTTGCACTGCTAATCGATTTTTTTTTTGTTTAGCATACTAATCTCCTCCTTCTTTTGCAGCGGTATGGGCCCTCCGCGAGCATTCACCCCGACAAGTCCGAGAAACCCTCTCAACCCGCTGCGCACGCTCCCTGGCTGCGTACAGAAGGCACTGTGCCTCTCCTTCATCAGCTGGACAGCTGGTGTTACCGGAGCCTATGAAGCTATTGCCGTTGTACACCAACTGTGTGCTGCGATCTGATGCTGTGGCCGGAGGTCAGTACAGTGAATAGAGGAATCTACTGATGAAAAAGGAAAAATATAGAACTTTTATCTTAGAGGTCATAAATATAAGCGTTGCCGGGCGATGGAACATATAAAACATATAAACATAGAACATATAAAAGCGTACAGGCTGCTAAAACGCTGTTGTAACGCCGTGTTAACCGCGTCGTAGGTTGAGATAAAGTCACGTCTACGTGACACGTGCTCAGCTTACACCGAGACGCGACGCTTCGCGCACTTTTATGATTACGATACAAAATCGAACTTATTTACTACAAAACAAGGTATCCGTGCTGCGCAGCACGGCTCATCTCAGCGTATTTCGACATGCGCTCGCGCTTGCATTAAAATTAAACCTTTGCCTGTCACACTAATATTTTAAAGGCGAATGTTTGTGTGTGTCTCAAACGGCTGGGCCAATTTCGATAAAATTTGGTATGGAGGTAGCCGACATCCTGGATGACATGGGCTACTTTTTATCCCGGTCTACGCGGGTGAAACCGCGGGGCGCAGCTTTTAGTAAATAAGTTCGAAATTGTGTTGCTATCTTAAAAAGTGTGCGTCGCGTTGCATTTCGGTGTGAACTGACCCTTACGCAGCTTTTGATTTACGCAGCGTCTCATACAAATGCAAAGTTCAGCTTAGGCCTCGCGAACTGTACTTGCAATTCCTGCGCTGAAGAGAGGCTTATTACAAAGAATACTGGATATATGAGCCAAATTGATTTGTAATAACCTTCCTTATCCTCCCCAGGTCCCGACATAACTTGCGACGACCGCTCGTGCGCAATGTACCGTGCGCTAGCTGCCGACGTAGAGACGTCCATTGTGTACACTTACCCGCGTCTGCTGCCGCTGCACCGCCTCGCAGACCAGCCCGCCAACACGCTGCAGCCGCTCAGAGCCTCCGTCGACAAGATGAACGAGCAGGGCGTCTACTTACTAGGTGAATGACACATACTTAGCAGTCTACTTCTTAGCAGACTAGCCTGTTCACTGCAGCATAAAGGCCACTGCCAAAAAAGACAGTCATCATGCTGAAAAGAGGACAATGTTGAACAAGCTCTGGCCGCAAGACACGTGGTCCAGTGGTTTGGAGTGAGTTTTATTACTAGAGGACGGAAATTTACGCAAATAATTGAAGTTAAGTTACATATTATTTTGTTGAAGTTCTTCACGTAAGAAGAAGCGTTATACTCCCTCCATGCGACTTTCTCTCTTTCTCAGAGAGAAAGTGTGAAATTGGTAAAAATGGAAATCGCAAGATGGCGGTTGCGAAAATTTGCAGTTTTCATCATGGGTGTCGTTTTCATGGTTTTCGAGGGTGTAAAAGCTGATAGTAGCGTTAAAATGTAAATCCAAAATGGCTGCTGCGAACATTTTCAAAATTTTCGTCATGGGTGTTGTTTTCATAGTTTTCGAGGGTGCTAAAGTCGATAGTGAGGTCAGTGTAAATTCAAGATGGCGGCTGTGAAAATTTTGTTTTTGTTTGATTTGAAACTACATTGACAGCTGAATGAAAGGCAGAACTAATTTGACGGTTTTCTTCCCCATTGCAAGCACTTTTTAACACCATCCTCCCTCCAACAGAAAACGGCGTGCACATGCTCTTGTGGGTGGGCTCGCAAGCGAACCCGGAGTTCGTGCAGGACGTGTTCGGTGTGCCGTCCGCCACGCAAGTCGACACGCAAGTGTGTGAGCTGCCTCAGCTGGACACGCCAGCCAACGCCGCTGTACGCGCGCTCATTGACGACGCAAGGGGCAGGAGAAGGACTGCTATGAGAGTGAGTAGAGATCTTGGTTGAAGAGATGAAGTTGGGTATTGAGGCCTAATGTGTAGTAAGACTAGTCATTTTAACCTTTCTGAACAGCCAATTTATTTTTAAGCCGCTGATAGACTGGAGCGTACACTTGTAATAGAACATCGAGCATTCGCCGTTTTTAAATTTATCGAACTAAACAACTAATAGAGCCAAGCACAGAGCCAAACATCGCTACGAATATTTTCACGATCATTCTACCGAACGCTCTAGTAAATACTCGTTAGAGATGTATTCTTCACGAAGATGTCAGATTTAACTTGAAAATTGCTCGGCTAGGCAAAAAGCTCGAAGCAAAACTGTCGTTTCGCTAGAATTCTCATTGCAAGTAAATGGTAAAGTCTATCAGCGGCTTTAGACGGTGAAATTAAACTACACTACTACAAAACTTATGAGTTTAGAAAATCCTTTTTTTAAATTCTATCGTGTTTAGATATCGATACCCATCTCATTTGAGGAGTTTCGCTAGCTAATTTATATAATTTTATGTAACTGCAGCTGATTGCAGAGTCTACGACCAATGGATAATTTAATTTGACCCTGTAGAAAAGTTTTAAGTATGCTGTTTTCTGGGTCTAGTACAGCACATTGAGTTCCGATGTGGCGTAAGTGTGGAAAGTTATTGACTACATTGGAAGTTCAGTCTGACTTGCATTATTTTATAGTATAGTTAAAATCTCGCTGCAGACTCGGTCATAAATCATTCGAGTGTTTCGCTCTCTTTCCCACTTACGGCCCTTATGGGCAGGCCACGCCCACACGTAGTCCTGTGCATTACTGCAGTCGATGAGTGATATCGATAGTTTTATATATTTATAAATGGGTGATAGAAATAAATACACATTTTTTTTAATTTTATTACCAAATTTATTACAAAGCATATTGAATATGTAAACAAAAGAACGTATATATAAAACTAAAAATAGAAAATTAAAATTCTTCGTCTGAGTCATCGTCATCATCATACACATGAATGATGAACTCTTCGCATAAATGTGCTTTTCTTAAGTCTTCATCTTGCATCTAGCAATTCTGCATGTTCCACACATTTTTGCCAATTTTCAATGGAGACATTAGAAATGGCTTCATCGACTAACTTCTCGACATCAGCTATCTTGAAGGTTTTGTTTTTCGTTGCAACTTCATTTTTTACTTGAGCCCACACCAACTCGATGGGATTGTACTGACAGTGGTAAGGCGGCAAGCGGATAACTTCATGACCATGCTCCAAAGCCATTTGATCCAAGTGATATGTTTTTTCCGGTCGATGTCGTAAAAACACATTAGTACTCATTAGTTACCCTGCATACTTAATGAATTCAGTATGTTTACGTGATAACCTTAATGATTCTGTTATCGATAATGGCCTTGAGCGCGCGCAACTAGCGCACATCCCTACTCCGATTATGATTTATGACCAAGTCTGCAGCGAGATTTTAACTATACTTATAGCTTGTAGGCACAAGCCAGGATTTAGAACACAAATATAAGACACACAGAAACAACTGCACAGGTCTTTTTCTATATTGTTTTATACATAGATCTATGATTCCTTAGGATGGTAGTTTTTGTTTTATGTGACGCCTCTTACTTAGATCAGGCATGCAATTCTGAACATGTTTACACTGCCAAATGCTTACTGAACAATTTTTTCGAAATGACGCTTATGTCTTTTGTAGATACTCTGCATGTTTTTTTTTTACCTTTGTTTTACTCTAAGTTTTAATGCAGGTATTTTGACGCATGCTGCAACTTGGTAGTCTTTTGTGTCTTATCTATTTTCTTTATTCTATGATTTTCGGCCTATCGCGTGTCAATTTTTATTCACCCAATAATTATATGTTGGTAACTCCCATCGTTACTAGCTGTTCAATTAAAGACCATATTGCTCTCAACATACAGTCTACATTACAAAAATTAAACCATTTTTTTTTTTAAATAAGAAGTGGTATCGCTCTTGACCTCGACCTTGTTCGAAAAAAAGCGATCGAAGAGGTCAAAAATGGAACAGACACTCAAAGGATACCTATATCCATTCCTGCTTTAAATATTACCGGGTTATAAATAGTAGGGAACGAACTGCCTCGTTGGTCAAGTGGTCGCAAGCGCTACTGCTGAGCACGAGGTCCTGGGTTCGAGTCCCAGGTCGGGCAAAGTTTGATTAGTTCTTCCATCAAGAATCTCTTAGTAGCAGCCCGGAGTCTGGATTTGTGCTCGGTTGATGGCAACAGGCTCGCCTCGCCCCCTATTACTTGGGACTTGGACATAACTGCAGAAATGTGGGTGTACCTCTGCCTGACACTCGGGCATTACAAGCGTGATGTTTGTTATGTTAGGATGTAAGTAGTTATGGAACATGTAAAAGACTACCGATAGGCCAGAAAATCCTTCCCAAAAAGCATGGCATGGCCTACCGTCCTGACCCCTATTCCTCTCAGCTGACAGTAGCGCATCAGCTGTCGGCCACCGCCCCGCAGTTCCGCCGTCTCATGCTCGAGGACCGCGGCCTGGACGGAGCCGACGCTTACATGGACTTCCTCATGTCTGTGCACAAGGCTGTGCAGAAGATGCTGTATGTTTGATGGGTTTCTTGAGGGTTTTTGGAGGATGGGCTTTTTGGTGAGGGATGGAATTTGTAAGAGTTCATAAATACTAGCTTTTGCCCGCCTCTTCGCTCGCGTGCAGGTCGGAATTTATCCCGTGGGGGAACGTAATCACGGGATGAAAAGTATCCAATGACCTAATTCAGGTTTTGGTCTACCTGAGAAATTCGTTCAGCCGTTAATGTGTGAAAATATATCAGACAGACAGATTTATTTTCTTAATTCATAATATTAGTACGGATATTATTTTTTTTTTGCATTTACGTGATCGATTTAATGATATTTTGGTGAAAATGCTTGATATCTAGAAATGTACATTGCATTTCCAATACCAGAAAATTAATGTGGTATTTCTAAACATAGAACATTAAACATTTTGCGTGTATGAATAAAATGGTTAACCCTTTCATGTTTATGCGGAAAAAAAAATTTCATTCCATTATCATTTTCCATAGTGATTATCTTAGTTCATTTAATGATTATGATGAAATAAAGTTTGCTTTCAATTCCACTACTTTTCTTACAAAGGCTGATGCTCTCTAGAACGCATGTTTCGAAGACTTTTCTGGATAAATATCATACGATAAGAAAAACGGTGATTTTGGGTGATTTGGGCGGTTTTTACTATGTTTGGGTACTGTGTGACGCTTTTTTCATTTTGCCAGAATGATCCTTGCATCTTTTATGTTTATGATTTTATACTTTGATATATTATTCCATTTTGAAAGTGTAAAACAATTCGTTTCATTTTAGGGCCGCACACGAGACTTTTAAATACATATCTATATTATACATGCAACATCATTATTTACACATTACTTAAACAACATAACTTCATTCATTTTTGCAGCCATTACAGATCCGATCCCACAATTCTACATCTCCACCAATTTTAAAATCATTCCGGAAATTACAGCCCCATAAAAAGGGCTAAAACAGCAATTCTTAAGTTTTTATGAATAAGCGGGCTACCCCTGGTTTCTCTAATTTAATCTGCACCCTAATTGCGTAACAATCGATAGGAATCGGTTTCATTTTGACAGTTCAATCAATCTGCCTAGCCTTTTCCCAACTATGTTGGGGTCGGCTTCCAGTCTAACCAGATGCAGCTGAATACCATTATTTTACATGGAGCGACTGCCTATCTGACCTCCACAACCCATTAACTGGGTAATACGATACCCCTTGGTAAGACTGATTGTCAGACTTTCGGGCTTCTGACGACCCGTAACGACTGTCAAAGATCCACGAATGACAACCGGGACCAACGGCTTAACGTGCTTTCCGAGGCACGGAGGAGTCTCGGTATGTAAAGATGGTCACCCATCCACGGACCAACTGCGGCAAGCGTAGCTTAACCTGATGGATCGACCTGTGCGGCTGTTATTACTTAGCCACGAGCTCCTCAGACAGTTCAACAACATTAATTGAACATTGAAGCAATGGGTTAGCAATTTGCTTCAAATTGAATCACGATTCCGATTGATAGTGCATTACGCAATGAGGGTGCTGCTATTACATTAATTCTACAGTAGTACGAGTTCTCAACTTCAAATCCTCAATTCAGAAACCGGGTGTACTGTACTGATCAGAGACTTTATCAGGCACCCATAAACACACAACTAAATTGCTAAAAAAAACTCCTAAAATCCCCCTCATTGTTTCAGCTAACGACAATGCGCCAACACGACAAACTGGAAGCCGTGTTACGTCACTTCCTGGTCGAAGATCGCGGGGTGGACGGCAGCTCTTCCTACGTCGACTATCTGTGTCACATCCACAAGGAGATCCGGGCGCTGCTATAGCAGATGTACGGGTACTATTAAGCGTAGCCCAACACCGGACGAAATGACGTGGCGAAAGTTCGGCGCGACGTAATATTATGTCGCATACTTGATACATACAAGCCTTGATCACACAACGCTCAATCTCAGATAATTTACTTGTATTGTCACTTAATTAATTATCAACTTTAGCGTTGTGTTACGAAGTTGATTATTGTGTAATAAAAAGATCCTAAATAAATGTCGGTTGCAAAGGAATTTGAACTTTGTCACGTATGACATTAAGTTTGTTGTTCCAAAACTTTATAATTATCTGAGATTCTGAATTTAAGTTTCAAGTAATTTAGAAAGCATGGCAGACGAACTTTCCGTCGCGTATTTTCAGCCGGTAAGCCTACGCTGTGGTCTGGCCGCCCGGTCAATACAATGTGGGACACTTTTACATGGAGTGTTTGTTTTTCAACTGGTTAAAAACAGAACCTCACTTTATTGGTACTTAGAGGCATTTGGTTTACGAATGTTACAAGCTAAGTATAAAAGCATGTTAGAAAGAGATTCTCAATTTTTTTGGTGATGTTTTTTTGCTTCGAAAATGTGTTACACGATGGTTTATTAAAAAATGTAATAATATATTATAGATGGGAATGACATTCAATTAGAAGTATTAGTTTTGTTTAACCGAATGAAAATGATTCATGTATAGTTTGTCTTGACTAAAATAGTTCAGCCTAAACATGTAAAACTTATTTAATTGTGCGTGCTGGTATATTACTAAATATTATAGTTTGATATTGATGTCAAAGAGATTCAGACGCAATAATATGTAAATAAATTATGTAGGTATGTTATGTAAGTGTGAAATAGCAAATTCTTATGAGTTTGTAAAAAAAAAAAAACTAAATGTAAAAGTTTTCCACATTCCTAACTTGTATAGTTGTGTAATAAATGATTTGTTTTGGACTAATTAGTATCAATGCTATTTTTAAAGGACTTTTTGAGATTTCTACCAAAAACTACCAAGCAGGGTTGCTAGTAGTGAAAAAATTGTTAGTACTAATATCATAATTAAAACGTGCGTTTTGGTGATGGTTCAAAATGTATAGGCTTCCAAAGTATTCAAACAACCGACTTGACGGTAACAGCAGTTAAAGGTTCTCCACACAGGCGTGATTTGTGATCGCGCACTCATTGTGTAAAGTCGTGTCACAACGTCGTGATTGTGTATGAGAACCTTAAGTCGATCGTCGTCGTAGTCGATCTTTATGCATCTGTTACGTCCAAGATTTACGCGTAAAGATCAGCATTTAATAAAGACTAGTTGTATCTTCGAATAAAAAATGTTTGACCCTTATTCAACAAAAAGTGTAAATATATACTTACATCACCTTCACCCTTAGAAACTATTGTTGGGGGTAGGCAGACGTGTACTTATAAACTTTTATACCCGTGGAACTTATTTACCTGTGGTACCTGCCCTTCTGAGAAATAAAATGTTGTCGAATTAAAATGGTAATCTCAAAAATATGATTCGCGACAATAACAAATACGTATTACCTTAAAAATCGTCAATACATCTCTCTAAGTTGGATTTGTGTTTCGGTTATCGTCACGAATCATATTCGAGACTACCATTTTAATTCGGCAGCATTGTATTTCTCGGAGGGAACACGGGTAAAAAAAATCCCCGAGCTTCCTACCAGGGACTACGGGAGGGACCGGGGGGTAATAAACGCTTATAACTTCTAGATTAAAGTTAGGTACTGCCATAAAGTTTTTTTAATTGCCTCTTGGGTAAAATAGGCGCAAACTCGGCTTTCAAGCGTGTTGTCCTTGATTTGATACCCAGACGGTGTATGTTTGTTAGGAAATTCTTAATGACAAATTGGAATTGTGTCCGATAAATTAGGGATAGGCTTGCCATATATCTGCGGTTGTACACCTTTGTCTACTCCTTTAAATTAATTGGCAACAAAGACATGGAATTGGCACATGAATAAAGGGAATTTAATAAATTAATAAGTATATCATTGTTAACGATTTCTACAAAGTTATTATTGAGAGGCTAATGCCACAGCATGGTTACAAGACCACAATCAAGTTTTAGGTCCTAGGTCTTGAGACCTTAAGTTCTAAGGTTAAGTTTGACCTATAACATTCACAAGGCAATATGACATGTATCTATGATTAATAATTAATATATAAGCCTTTTCTAGTACAGAGTAAAGATGATTACGAAAAGCTTTTTGTATGATGATGAGCCGTGCGTTTGTCGTATTGCGCACGGACGGTCGTTTGTTTTCATACACGTGGAATTTGCGACGTTGCCGTCCGGTTGTCGAGCGTTCACGATATCGACGCCCCACTGTTGCCGCACCGCGTTCTTTGTCTGAAAACAAACGAGCGTCCGCGCGCAATACGACAAACGCACTGCTTCGGCACCGCAGCGGTCCAACACGAAACGTCTAAACTGAAAGCGCCCTAAATCAATAAGTAATTCTTGCTGTATTAAGTCAATTTAGATAATATTGTTTTTCTAATAGTGTGTTAAAGAAATGTCTTATTTCAAATTTATATACTTGCCGAATAAGGGCCGATGTTTCAATCATTAGATAACTTTTACCTGAAGTATAAATGTGACGTTTTGACAGATTGTCCATACGAAAACTGTCAAAACCTCTCAATAGCTACTGATTCGACAAAATTATCTATTTAAGCGAATTCCTTATTTATGCTCGGTTTTCGAGGTCCTAAATAAAACCTCGATAGTACTTCACTCGACTTTTAATCGAAATTCTTCTTTAACGAATTGTTCAGAAACACGATATCGAACCAATGACACTATCGAATGGATCAACTCCGTTTAAAAATCTCAGAAACTGGGCATTATTCGTCGGATAAAAGTTAACTTGCTATTGAAAAACTGGCTCTAAAACAGTTAAGGTGAGCGTCCACTGAGCCGCGCCGACCGCAACGCAAGCACACTACGCAACGGATTTCTGTTTGCTTTGTATGAGCACTGCGTCCACTACTGGTACCGCCCGCATTTTCATTTCTTCATACAAACAAACCAAAATCCGTTGCGTGCCGTGCGTGTGTTGCGGCCGGCGCGGACCAGTGGACGCTCAGCTTGACAACTGTGTCAACGAAGTTTTCACTTCAAAAAAACGTGGTGACGTCACTACTGACAGTTTGTCTAATTAACTCTGTCGAGAAGTAAGTCTAGATTCTAACCCAAGATTCTTAAGAGCAATCAAGTCATCTCCATTCGTAGTTTTTGTACTCAACTAACTTGCAACTATTACAATAATTTTTTTTTATAGTCAAATTTTAAGACTCATGTACCGAGACATAAATAAATAAGGCACATTGGAGTTAAAAAAAAGTTGGGATTTTTGTAGAGCGACGTCTCTGTCAATAATTCTTGTGTCTCTTACTAATGCTCCATAGGTCATATTGACGCCCGGATACTGTGTACTGCAAAGATATAGCGAGAGAGAAAGCGAATGAGCGGTGTGCGGATTGTCTCTTTAGAAGTACTACATTGGTTGCACAGTCGCTTTGTCTCTCTAGAGAGTGATCACTTTTGTGTAGGGTCCAATTAAATTAGCTAGCGAAACTTGGCAGGCGTGATGGGTAACGATATCTAAACATGATAAAACAAAAAAATAAATAAATTTGATGTTTTTTTTGGGGTCACTTGTTCAGTATTTTTTAGTAGACCTCATAGGCGTTATGGGTAAACAACATTTACAGGGTGTCCCGTAAATAATGGATAACCTCTTAAGGGGTCATTGTACTCATCATTATGAACAACTTTTACTATGGGACCAAACCTGAAATCACGAAAAAAAAATCAGTTTTTCCCTACATTTATGTTCGCGTAACTCGTCTAAATGTAGGGAACAGCAGATTTTTTTCGCGATTTCAGGTTTGTCCTAAAGTAAAAGTTGTTTATAATGATGAGTACAACAACCCCTTAAAAGGTTATCCTTTATTTACGGGACACCCTGTATACAACACCATGATAAAACAGATTTTATCAACTTACACTTTTAAGTAACAACACTACCAGGCGGTCAATTACCCCAAAAAAATCATCAAATCCTTTTAATTTTGTCGTGTTTAGATATCGATACACGTCACGTCTGCGGAGTTTCACTAGCTAATTTGATTTGACCCTGTATATCTATGGCTTACTCATACAAGGCTCTTTGCGCCAGAACGTGATTGTCTGGGGGCGTTGTTGGTAAACATTTGTGAAATTGACACAGACATTGTATTGACGAAACAAGATGAGCGTTAGTTCTAATTTTGGCCGCGCGACGAATGAAATTTATAGCGCTGTAGTTGGTTAGTGTGGCCCATGTTGGACCAACAGTATGGCCGTTCTAACATTACGATACTCGCAAGAGACGGTACTGTGACTCACCATACAAATGTATGTCAGTCACTCCTCCTCCGCGACTCGTCGTCGTCGTCGTCGAGTCGTCTGTAAATATCATAATGTAAGAACGGCCTAATGTCTATTGATGACCTAGAAACTATTTAAAAGAGATAATGTAGGCAAAGGGAAATTATCATGTATGAATATTTACAATAATAAAAAAAAATCTTGTCCAACAAAAGTATTGAATAAACTGCCTAGTAATTAAAGTGTTGCTACACGAATAAAAGGTTAACCTTTAGTAGAAAATTCCAATTAATTATTATCTCAAAATGTAAGTTTGTTTTGTTAACAATTGGAATAGTTTTTGTTTCCTTCGATATTAAAACTAGATATATTTTTATCTTTATTGGATTGTATTGTAAATGTAAATAAAATATGGCATTATTTAATTTTATTTGTTCTTATTTATAATATTAGTTGATTTTCGGTTTATAAACTTGTAATATATATATTGGCAATATTTGTATGCAAGATTCACCTTTGATGCCGATAAGAATAGCTTTTAAGGACAAGACGTAATGTCTTTTCATATATCCCGGTAGCCGGGTACCCTCGGCGGCGGCGGCTAAGTGTACGGGCATATGCCGGGCAAATTTCGCCGGTACGTGTATACCTACATGCCCATACACTTAGCTGCCGGACACCCGGCAACCGAGACGTATGAAAAGGCATTAAGGCCTCTGCCTCGAATTTCGCGGGCAGCGGGGCGGCGGCGGCGGCGGCGCGTCTCGCATTGTCCCGCCCCGCTTCCGCGCCGCTGTTTTCGAGGTCCGGTCCATTTGTTTTTATGCATAAAATCCTGCCCGCTCCCGCGCCGCCGCCGCTGCCGCCCCGCTGCCCGCGAAATTCGAGGCAGAGGCCTTAATGCCTTTTCATACGTCTAAGGCTAAGGCGGGCCTAAGGGCTCCGATCGAGTTTGAAACTAGTCGAAATATCGAAAAGCACTAGGAAAAATTATATATCTAAGTCGAAAACCAACTAATTTTATTTAAAAACAATCTATTTTTTTTACCTAGAACTTAAGCCTTATAAGCGAACGAGGCGTCTCCACTTCATCAGTATATTGACAAAATAGATATTGCTAATACATAAGGTAATAAACATTATGTTCCCTAGAACTGTACCTATCACCACATTCGACTAAGTTATAATTTAGTTGCATCATCGTCGGCACACGAAAGCATAGGTAATACATACAGCATACAAGACCATAACAAGAATGTGAATGACGATTATTCAAAGATTTAAATCGGGCGAATCTATCGATTTAAATCTTTGCGACTTATGCTATTTATTACTCACTTCGTTTGTGATGTCTATCGTCAAAAAAAGAAGCTATATTATGTGCATTTATGATGAACTAAATAGATATTACCTGTATCGACTGATCAAAATGTGGTGATATATCTCGGTTTGCAGCCAAACTCGTGAGTAAGATGCAGTTAATATTCAGTTAACAGTAGGTAGTTTAGTCAGTGTTAACTTCGGTAAGTTGAGGAGATTATTGTTAAATAGTGAATAATCCAGAACTGTATTGAGCGTGTAAGTTTTTAATAGTTAATAAATCCTTTTGTATAAAATGATTTTGATTTTTCAATACCAATTACCACCGTAGTTTTGTTATTACTATTAGATATGTTTACAGCAAAAGTTTAATTGTTATAGGTTCAAGTGAAAGGTAAATAAAACGTGAACTACATATTTGGATGTAGGTAATATTGTTCTATAATTGAGTTACATAAATAATGAACATTATAATTTAACATATGGATTGATTGTTACAGACCAGTAATTTGCACAGTTAGCGTCGCGACTTCTCCGAAAAAGGCGTTATTTTGACTGAAAAGAAAATACAATTTACTGTTATTTAATAGGTACAATAAATCAACATGAGCCCTTAACTATAATAGAAATTTAGATTCCAAAAGCCTGTTGATATCGGCCAGGTACCTGGTCCAACCGCTCGGGCTTTTAAAGTAGACACCCTCACTTTAAACCCCAGAGTGTTTCGGCCAGACAAGGGGCTGAAATCGACAGGCTATTAGAGTAGATCAATCAGTTTACTCCAACTACAAAAGGCCGAGTGACTCCGCCAGTGTGTTTGTCTCTAAACCGTGCGAACGTCGGCTAAAACGACGTAAAAATATTGCGGTGGGATTTTATCGCGCACTGGATTTTCAACTCTCGGTGTTGAGCCGAGCTTAGAGAATCCAACGTAACATCAACAAAGTGCATCCCAGCGTGTCGAAAAAACACACTTGGATTTTCAACTCTCGGCTCTAAGCAGAGCGTTGAAAACCCAGTGCGCGAAAAAAATCGCCGCGATATTTTTACGTCCGTGCTTACGACGGCTTACAGAGAATTGTAGTGAAGGTATGTTTACTCTAAAACCCAGAGCGTTATGCGAAATTTAATGCACTAAGCAAGTCGATTTACAGATCTTAAAACTCTTAAACAGTCGCGTTAAGGTGGAGATTAAAGTGAGGGTGTTTACCTACTTTAAAAGCCCGAGCGGTTGAGCCAGGTACCTGGCCGAAATCAACATGCTTTTGTAATCACGCTAAAATAAAACGCTGACTTTAATTGCCTGTTGATTTCGGCCCCTTGACTGGCCGAAACACTCTGGGGTTTTAAGTGAGGGTGTCTACTTTAAAAGACCGAGCGGTTGGGCCAGGTACCAGGCCGAAATCAACAGGCTTTTGTAATCACGCGTCGGATCTAGTATCGTTTGGATTTGTTTGCGTTTGGTTAGGAGGGTGGGTGGGGGGGGGGGGGGGGGTAGGTAAAAGGGGTGAAAGCTGGTAGGGGTTGGGTCCCTGATTATAACGCTACCACTCTTATTACAAGGTACTTAATGCATATTTTATAGGTGCCTATTAATAAAAAAATGTTTATAACCTCAAATCAGATAAATAGTGAAACGAAACGTTAAAATGGGTAATTGACAACCAAATCTGTACCAGTCTTATTGTCTGTGTTGTAAAATGTAGTGCAAAATCAATGAAAAGAAACTTAAAAAAAACCAAGTACCTATGCCATTTGTGTCATGTGATGTATTCTGTGATCATGTGTCAGTGTCATAATCCTGCTCAGAAGGAAGTTAATGTACTCCCACTTCATAGTTAAAATAGGTTGAATCTGTTCCAAAACCGAATCGCGGCACCCCGACTCCACGTAGTCTTCTGGCTGCTACCCCTAGAGTGTACCTATATAAAAATCCAGAGACGCGGTGGGGGAGCAGCCGCCGCTCGCTATAACAAAGCTTAGGTACACACTGTGACTGAAACTGGCATGGCCACCATCAGGGATTTTAATTTTGATAACATAAAAAAATTGTCGCTAATTAGTCAAAATTTGTCGGTCAGTAGTTCAAAAGTTATACGGGTCCATAGGTGGCCGATCTGGAGAGTATCTCCCCAGCTTGGCCACATTTTCATCTCAAAAACTAGGCCATCTAGCGAAGATCTGTTTTCCAAATTTAGTCGCTAATTAGTCGCAATTTTTCGCCAAGTCACAGATTTAGTCGGGTCTTAGTTTAAAAGATATAATGAGTTCAATTTTTAAGTATAGTCCAAGAGCTAGATCAAAGAATTTGTCGTAAACTACGACCTAGCTCTGGTCACAGAATAAATAATAGTACTAACGTACCCACATGGGTTAACCGACTAAACATAATACCTGTCATTTCAGTCATCATGCTACGACACAGTTGTACTCTTCAATTTAGCAACTTTATAATTCGTTGTATAACGTTGACTAGACACGTGGTTTTTTTGTTTACCTTTATTTAATTACGAGTAGGTACCTAAACTGATGCAGTATAGGCAGTATTTTCTACTACACTTTCAGTATCGCATAGCTAGGGTATCGTGACAACACTCCCATAAAGTAGGTATACCTACCTACATAGAAAGTACAACACTAGGCTGATGATTCCGGACTAGTATAGTACGCACGCAATCACCTATATGTACCTAGAGCTTTTCTTTATATGAATATGATAATTACCGGATTATCCTAATGTATCGTAATTTCAATTTTGGGGTTAGCTAAGTTGCAGGGCACGCAGTCGCCTCCTGGGCACTTCTGCGCCCGGTGACAGCAACACCCGGCCGTGCGCAGAGCCAGCGAGCCCAGCGTCAACAACGCCATTAGGATCTGTGCTAACCTCATCCTGGAACACCACCTGGGGCTTAGAAAGAGTATAGTTCTTTTCAAATATCTTTATTTAAAAATAAATAAAATAAAATAATGTTTATTTATCTCCACATTGTTATAAGTAATAGCAGACTTAACTGCCAAGCCAAGATTAAGTTTACAGGTATTTAGACAGTAATTTGTCGAAGATCTGAAGTCTAAACTATGCCTAGGCCTGTAGTTTAGAACTCCAGAACTTTAGAATTTGCTTACGATAAATACAATTTAAAAAATGCACTTATCCTAAGCTAGATTAACACTTATATTTGAGGCACTTTGAGGCTAGTGGTTCGCCTTTCGAAGCTTTTGAGAGGCTTATAAAGTGGGGGGGGGAGTGGGGGGGGTTTCAAGGATTAAATTCAAATTTTTCTTTTACGAACCAGTTATTTGCTGGAGGACCTTCATCTCACAAGTTTTTCTGCAAAGAAGATAAAAAACATGGTCAGTTAGTTTGCTGCTGTTGGGATTAACTTTAAGTCTGGCGAAATGCTGCTGACACCTTTACCTACTAATACTTTAAAGGTCCACTGGTCCGCACCGGCTGCAACGCAAGCACGGCACACAATGGATTGAACAGATTTGGTGATGGCATGCGTCCACTATAATATCCGGAAATTATCTCTTCTTTGCAAAAATATTATTGATGTTTCAGATTCTAATAATCTTCATATCTTTCTAATAATAAAGTTCATAGTGAGTCATCCATTTTACAATGTTTTTGACGGTTCTCCCCTCAGTTATAAAAAAAAAAAGTTTTGTTTATAATTGAGGGGAGAACCGCACTTTGCACTCGGTGCAGACCGGCTGCACCAAGTGGAACGGGCAACATAGAAATCCGACGACTGACGAAACACGAAATTTGCCGATGGACATTAAGAAAATAGTTGTATAGACGTCATCACCGCGCGTTCGTATTTGGGACATTCTGCTTTTAGGGAAAAATTAAATTAAAAAATAAAAATAATGGATTTCATGTTCTTTAGTTTTATTGTGTTTATTAGCACTACCAATCAACAAAATAATGACTAACAAAGGTAGTTTCCTTTTGAATTACTAAAAAAAGTACCGTAAATATAAATTGGCGGTAACAGAAATGATGCTTTAAGTTACAGAAATGACGGTAGTCTAAATAATTATTGTTTAAGAACAGCGAAGCGTACCTACATTATAGACGATATTTTAACAATAATAATGGTCACCAATCGTAATAAAAGATAATTATCTTTGAAACTAACAGGACAAACATAAAATCTTAAAGATATGATCACAAAAGTGACGTCTTAATCGTCACCTTTGTTAGAAGTTTGTTGTAGTTTGTTGTTGTTCAACATACTGCATACAATAATTTTTGTAATCAGACATCTGTTTTTATGGTTTTTAAAATATATTTTTATCGGAAGTCAGATAGATGCCTGTGGCTCTTCTGATGAACATTGACACTCTTCTTGTTCCTTTTTTCGTTTGTATCTTTCTTTGTGTTTCCTTTTTCTTTCTTCCAGTTCTACCTTTCTTCTGATAATTTCTGTTGGTATCGTCTCATAGCGAGTTTCACTTGTTCCCTCCGTTTTCGAAGATTTTACAACTCTACCCTTTTTTGGTTTTCTTTTTTATTTAGTTCTTGTATGCGGTGCCATGTTGTAGCTAAAAACAACAAAATTAACACGAACTCGATATTTCACAAAAATCATAAATTGCACAAACCAACTAATATGATAAATATCCTGTTAATCTTGATAGTAAAAGAATTTCCTAACTAACAATTAATTTGTTATGAAAAAAATGTCACATACGTCACTATATAAAAATATAACTACTGTTCCTCCAAAATGAATATTTCGTCACTTATGTGAGCATGCGTCACATCGGTTATCAGTTATCACACTGATAACAGGTGTGACGATCACAGAAATGACGAACTTACCCATAAGTTTTGTAATTCAAGTTCAAACTGGTTTAGTATTCAATAGTATATGACTGACATCGAAACCCATACACGCTTAGTGGTTTTATAATTTAAATTGAATATCTTAGCTTACTACAGCCTAAACAGATGTGATGCACGAACTTTTACATCATGAAAATTGCAAAGAAAACTGGTTTTCATTATAAAATCTAATAAATTTCATACCTTTTGAAGCCAGTAGGAATGTGAATGACAGTGGGTGGTGTTGCAACATTATAAAATTTGACTGACTAAAAGTAATGTTACCAGATATTTTTTTTCTAATTTATGTTTCGTAACCGAAGTGAGGATTTTTTTGTAACAAAAGTAGAATCAAGTACAATGACTAGCGAACTTCACTGAATTTAATTTCCTTTCAGTAACAAAAATAAAACTATAGTTGAAAGTTAAAAGAAAGTTAAAAGAAAGAAAAAAAAAGAAAAAAAAGGAAAATTGTTTTTCGTTAACTAATTATATTTTTAACGATGTCTAAAGACAACAAATTACGAAATACACAGATATCAGA
Organism: Cosmia pyralina; assembly: GCA_946251885.1. Lineage (NCBI taxonomy): Eukaryota > Metazoa > Arthropoda > Insecta > Lepidoptera > Noctuidae > Cosmia > Cosmia pyralina. Next base: position 1,730,357 of record OX276367.1, read on the forward strand.
ACATGACGATGCCCATTTAAATTAACGTTTTTTTAATTATTATTTTATATTTATTGTTTGATTGATTAAGCCGACTAAACTTAAGGACGCTGTTACAAATGGGTAGTCTAAATCATTATTTTTTTACACAAAAGTATGTTTATTAAATAAAATGCTTTGCATTCTTAAAATGTTTCATGGCCGAATTGTTGATAGATGTGCATGGTACGATTCAAAACTATAAATGTAATTTTAGATAGGTACAGTTTCTCAAAAATTGTACCGAAATGAAAATTTTTACTTCGGTACCTTTATTGAGAAACTGTACCTATCTAAAATTATATTTATAGTTCAGAATCGTACCATGCACATCTATCAACAATTCGGCCATGAAACATTTTAAGAATGCAAAGCATTTTATTTAATAAACATACTTTTGTGTAAAAAAGTAATGATTTGACTAACCATTTGTAACAGCGTCCTTAAGGCGAAAGCGCCAGGGTAGCCCGCGAAATTCAAAATTTCTTACGTTTTTTGCAATTTGTATTTACAGAATTATAATCATTAAAATCATCAATACAACTCTTTAAGACCAGATAATCCTGTTGAATGACTATTTCATGAAATCTTGACATTTGAGGATTGTACTAACTTAAGGAGGTATTACTGATTCTAATGATTTTAATTATGTAAATACATATTTGTTACGGTAGCGAATCATACTTTAATCAACATACAACCTAAGACTGACTTACAAATTGCAAAAAACGTAAGAACATTTGAATTTCCGGGCTGTCCTGGCGCTTCCCCCTTAATGCACACTTTTTTGGCTGTAGAATAGAATGACCATTTTCAAAGATAGACGATGATTCCCGAAGCGCATACTTTTCCTTGGTGATCTATGTTTATGACTTACTTCAATGTTATTAGGTCCCCGTGTTGGGGTAGGCAGTGGTTCCGCAGCGCCACCCACCGCTTGACGATCACGCGGATGAGCATCGCGCTGATGGGAAGTAGGACTACCAACACGTTCCCTAGATTCATTTTCTCGGCTGCCAACAAATATGTTTAGTTAGTAACAAGAGAAATAGAAACGCGCACTGAAGAGTGCGTAGGACAAGGAGACAGACACGTCAAACACCCGGCTTCTCAATTGAGAATTTCAAGTTATGAACTTGTCAAACTCTGCTTTAGCATTAAGAGCTAAAGGTTAAAGCCCGCGAAATTCTAATTAGCAAAAAAAACTAAATATATTTTTTTAATTTCGCAGGCTTAAGTAAAGAGCTTTCAGCGATATATGGCCGCTGGGGAGTGAGGCGGAACACGTCCTATACATTTTTGGCCATCCTCCTTTATTTGCAAAAAAACAATTTTTTTTATTTTATTTCGCGGGCTGCATTAAAGAAATAGGTAAGTAGGTAATGCTTAAGGCGAAAGCGCCAGGGTAGCCCGCGAAATATTTTTTTTTTTTAAGAACAGTATTGTACGAATGGATACGCGCGCGCGCGTGGTTATGCGCGTATGCTAGTGCGTAGTATATGCAACACAATTAGGTAAAACCAAACTTTTTTTCTTTATATAAAAAAGTACTGTAAGAATGGATATTATTATGCGCGTATGCTATCGGTTTCACAGAATCATCCATTCGCAAAATATATTTATATTAATGGTGTACTTACTGTGTTGTATTATGTGTGGTAGGATATGTTGTGAAGTAAAAGTTTTGTGTACTCCATAAACTCCATGTCATCATAATTTTTTTAATATTATGTGTAGAGATCGGATAATCGGATGCATATTTACCTAAAGTTGAGGTGTTGGCTAAGTAAATGGGCTTTTGGATTGAAAAATCCCAGAATTCCGGGATCGGTCAATTTTGACTGCTGATTATAGAATCGAATGTATAATTTACTTACGTTCAGATGTTGGCAGTATGGATAGCACTTTTGTATCGAAAAAATCCCGGGATTCTGAAACGACATAAGTACTGATTTTGGAATCGAATGTATTTTAGGTACTTGTGTTCAGGTGTTGGCTAATATGGATTGCACTTTTGTATCAAAAAAAATCCGGGATTCACAAATTTAGAGTTCTGGTTATAGAATCGAATGTATATTTACTTACGTTTAGGTTTTGGCTAATATGAAATGCACTTTTGTATCGATCGTCAAAATCTCGCGATTTCGGAATTGATAAATGAAGTATTTTTTGACTATTTATAGGGCAATTTTTTATCACTAGCTAAATAATATTTATGTGATGTCGATTTTCCGGTATTTTTCTATAATAATAATATTATAAAGAGGTAAAATTTGTTTGTGAGTTTGTATGTAGGGGGGTAATCTCCGGAACGAATGATCCTATTCTAAAATTATATTAAATACAAGTTACAACAGCTTGTCTTGCATAAATCCTAAATCACTACATAGTATAAAACAAAGTCGCTTCCCGCTGTCTGTCTGTCCCTATGTATGCATCTTTAAAACTACGCAACGGATTTTGATGCGGTTTTTTTAATAGATAGTGATTCGAGAGGAAGGTTTACATGTATAATAAACGTGGGCGAAGCCGCGGGCAAAAGCTAGTATTATTATAAAAGCGAAACGCCATTCAACGTGGCAATGCTGGCAGTCTTCTGGGCACGTTTCCGGATGACATCGATGCGGACGAGTACTTCGACGCCTAAGTGTCCTTTTGTTTTTGTATTTATTTGTATAGTTAGTTAGTTAGTCATTTACTTTAGTACCTAGTGTAAATAGTGTTAATTTGTATTTAGGTCTTTACCTATCAAATTGCCGTTCTGCAGTACTGGCCATTTCAAATCAAAATAATTTTTGTTTGGCTAAGAATTCTAATTTCAAATTAATTTTATTTTAAAAACATGGATTTTTTTTTCCAAAAGTAGTCATTTGTTTATTGATTAGTGTTATATTTTAATCGCATTTCAATCTTTTTCGTCATCATGGATACGTTAAAAATTCGAGTAATTATGCAATATGAGTACCGTCGTGGCAGCAACGCGGACTAAGCGGCACGCAACATCGACGACGTTTACGGAGCTAACACTACAAACCAACGCACCACTTGTTATTGGTTTGCTCGCTTCCGTTCTGGAAATTTCGACCTGAAAAATGAACCTCGCGGTCGTCGGAAGACTTTGGTCGACAATGACGAATTAAAGGCGATTGTGGAAGCTGATGATACACAATCTACGGCTGAATTAGCAGCAGCTTTCGACGTTAGCGTCAAAACAATATTGGTCCATTTGCGTCAAATTGGCAAGGTAAAAAAGCTTGACAAATGGGTGCCCCACGAACTCAATGATCGCCAGCGCGAAGTACGCGTCGAGACGTGCCTTGCACTGCTCAACAGACACACAAATGAAGGAATTTTGAACCGCATTGTTACCTGCGATGAAAAATGGATTCTGTTTGATAACCGCAAGCGCTCAGCAAGTTGGTTGGATCCTGGTTCAGCACCTAAACAATGCCCTAAACGAAAACTTACCCCTAGAAAAGTGATGGTCACTGTTTGGTGGTCTAGCGCCGGTGTGATTCATCACAGCTTCTTACCAAACGGGGTGAGCATTACTTCAGATGTGTACTGTGAAGAACTGAACTCAATGATGGAGAAGCTGGGACATCTCCAACCAGCATTGGTTAATCGCTCGTCTCCGCTGCTCCTGCAAGACAACGCGCGACCTCATACTGCACAGCAGACGGTCTCCAAGTTGCAAGAACTGGGGTTGGAAGCTCTCCGTCATCCGCCCTACTCACCAGACCTTGCGCCTACAGACTACTACTTTTTCCAGAATTTGGATAACTTCTTGGCGGAAAAAAAATTCAATACCCGAGAGGCAGTACAAAATGCCTTTGAAGAATTTGTTGCCTCCCGTCCAGCTGATTTCTTTAAGAAGGGCATCAATAAACTGCCACTGCGTTGGCAAAGATGCATTGATTGCATGGGTGATTACTTCGATTAATACAAATAAAAAATGCATGAAAAAAATTCGTTTAAATTTTTTCATACAAAACGGCAATTTCATACCTATTATTACAAGCAGAGTACAACCCGAATTGATTGTCAAATTCTAAATTAACGTGAGTGAAGCCGCGGGCAAAAGCTAATAACTAATAAAGTAACCCAGTGACGAAATAAAAGCTCTCACCGTTTTAGGTTTGGTATATATTACTTCAATGACAGGTCCCTTATAAGTGCAGGGGTTTATATTAAGCGAGGCTGGAGGTGGGGGCTTCCACCATCTGCAGCCGGCGACACAGATCAGCACCGCGCTCAGCTGCAGCAGAACTACCAATACCTTCACAAGTTTCATTTTGGCTGAAACAAACAGGTAAGTGCAACGTGTTCGCCGCGTGTTCGCTTCAAGTTGCGCAAGAAAAACCGAGACAAGCGGGTGTAAAATACCTACGGTGAAAACGCGGAGAACACGTCGCATGGTCACGGTTTGCTATATGATAGCACGTTCATTAATCGCCTCGCTGCAAACACGCTGGCAAATCGTCCCGTTCTAAAAGCTTATGATGCACACACGCACACAGCTTATGGTGTGCTTATACTATACAGGTTGGCAGGGACATCGACGCGTAACCTGTTACAATCAGTAGGTACATGATTCTGGACCCCCCTGCGTTGAAACTTTTCGTTGGTTATTAAATAAAAAATCTGCTGTTGCATACGGCTCCGCCGTCGTGTACAGGAAGCCCTGGGGCCCCGAAACGATCATTTGCAATTGTCAATGTTTAAAAAATACCTTGATCCCTAGACACTTGATGTGTGTATTAAATAAATGCACACATACAAATATATACATGTGCTTTGTTGATTTCTCAAAAGAATTTGACTCCGTGAAATGGCCAACCTTGTGGAAGAGGCTATTGGAAATGGGCAGACCAAAACACCTTGTGCACCTACTTAGAGAACTCTACAAAGGAGGTACAGCATCAGTACGAACAGACGACCACATTTCGGATAGCTTCCATCCCAGTGCAGGTGTCCGCCAGGGATGTATAGTATCGCCACTCCTGTTCAACACCTACACGGAGCTCATTATGCGCATCACCCTCGACGACTGGACTGAATGGTGTTGTGATAGGTGACTACAAAATTGCGAACCTACACTTCCCTGATGACACAACCTTATTTGCGATGAGTGCTGAACACATGGAGGAACTACTCCTTAAGATGGAGCGCGTGAGTCTTACGTTTGGATTGAGGATTAATCGCAGTAAGACCAAGATGATGATTGTAGACCGTAGCAACATCAACTCGCCAGATATGACTCAGCTTGCGAACTGCGACGTAGTGCAATCCTACGTAGATATATCTTGGTGCTATGATCGCGAATAACGGCAACAGCTAGTGTTGCATAAATCACATCACACTAATATTATAAAGGCGAAAGTTTGTGTGTACGTATGTTTGTTACTTCTTCACGCTCAAACGGCTGCACCGATTTGGATGAAATTTGGTATATAGATAGATTATACTCTAGATTAACACATAGGCTACTTTTTATCCCGGTATACGCGGGTGAAACCGTGAGGCGCAGCTAGTATCTAATAAAGTAACCCAGCGACGAAGTAAAAGCTCTCACCGTTTTAGGTTTAGGATATATTACTTCAATGACAGGTCCCTTATAAGTGCAGGGGTTTATATCAAACGAGTCTGGAGGTGACGGATTTTGCCGCCTGCAGCCGGCGACGCGGATCAGCACCGCACTCAGCTGCAGCAGTACTACCAATAACTTTACAAGCTTCATTTTCGCTGAAACAAACATATTTTTAGAAATAGCTTCTTGGCCCGACACGGAATTCCACGGTTGTTTTACGCGCTCGCCATGTGTGTGCAACGTGTTCGCCGCGTAGTCGCTTCAAGTCGCACAAGAAAAACCGAGACACCGGGTCACAATATTGTGAAAACGCGCAGAACATGTCGCGCGATCGCGGCTTGCTCGCTTCCCACGTGCGGATAGCACGTACGTAAATCGCCTCGCTGCGAACAGCTGGCAAATCGTCAGTGAGTTAACGCTTTAAAAGCTTATGATGTAAAACTATACTATACAGGGTGGCAGGGACATCGACGCGCAACCTAGTTACCATGGATTCAGTAAGTACATGATTCTGAACCCCACTTGAAAATTGAATGAAATTTTTCGTCGGTTATTAAATAAAATACCGGCCAAGTGCATGCACAATGAAGGGTTCCGTAGTTGAAAAGAATTTATCCCAAAAACAAGTTTAACGTTGTAATTCCAAAAAAATATTTTTTTGTCATTTTTTTTTTTTTAATTTACTATTTTCGGACTTTTTCCTTTACTTGTGCTGTGAGAGCTTACTTCTTGCCAAATTGATCTATAGGTTTTGATTTACTTGCGAATAACAAATATGTTGCATAAATGGCCAATTTTTTTTATTGCGTTGACTTAGAAGCTTAGACCTACGTATTTGATATTAATTTCTACTTGATACCTCCACGCGTTCCTGAGAAAAAGGGTCTAGACTGACGGACAGACAGACAGACAGACAACAAAGTGATCTTATAAGGGTTCCATTTTTTTCCTTTTGAGGTACGGAACCCTAAAACTTAGCTATTCCACAAATTTTGACCGCGTAGGTATATTGCACTTTTGTAGGAAACAGCAATTTTTTTAAAAATAATCGTCTGAAATATTCGCACGCACGGGGGTTCTTAACGTAACTGAATCCATGGTAACACGCGAGTGTGTGAGTCGATGTCCTTACCAGCCTGTATAATGCGCCTGCGCATCATGCTCTCTCCGAAAGCTTATGATCCGCAGCCGCATAATCTAGCCACTAGACTTGACTAGACCAACGAGAACAAATATTTATTTCTAGAAAATAAACGTTTGATGATTTGATTTGAGTCGGTAAAATTAAAAGTAATATGGACCAGTTAGTTACCTGCACACAGCAACGACCGAATCCGATCGTAGGAGGAGGTTTCGGTGCAGGTTTTTTCTTGCAAGCCAACACATTTACTACAAACATGACTGTGTATAGAAATACTGTCGTCAGCATTATTTAATTCTGAAAATGATCATAATCAGCTGTTAGACGTAACAAAATACTTAGGGCCAATTTCAACCAAACTGTTAATAATCGGACATTAGTAAATCAGACATTAAAATAAACATCGATGTGAATGGTATTTACGTTCCACCTGAATAATAATTCAAACATTTATTTATTGTTACCTACTGTGGTATAGTCATTTTTTTCTAGGTGTATAGTCTTTATATTCAACTCAGCCTAACGCAGTCCACTGCTGGACATAGGCCTCTCCCAAGCTGCCCCACAACACCCTGTCCTCAGCCTTCCGCATCCAGTCTGTCCCAGCCACTTTCTTCAGGTCGTCGATTCATCTAGCTGGGGGGCGTCCCACACTACACTTACGGATACGCGGTCTCCACTCCAGAACTCGTCTGCTCCACCGACCTTCAACAAACATGGTCAGCCCACTGCCCCTTCAGTTTGCTTACTCTGCAAGCTATGTCAGTTACTCCGGTTCTTTTCCGGATAACTTCATTCCTGATTTTATCCTTCAAAGAAACTCCGAGTATAGCCTGCTTCATAGCGCGCTGAGCGACCTTGAATTTGTGGACCAGCCCGACTGTCAGTGTTCACGTTTTGGCACCGTATGTTATAACGGGCAGGATGCACTGGTTGAAAACCTTAGTCTTCAAACGAAGTTTGTGGTAAGTTAGTGGTAAGACTTGACGAAGTTTTCCAAACGCTATCCAAACCCAACGGGATCCTTCTGTCGGCTTCTTTCTCAAAATTGTGTCTACCGAACTGGATGACTTACCCTAGGTAAGTACTAATATTCCTTCACAACTTCAAGAAGCGACCCTTCGATGTGGATTGGATTCGGCAAGATGTGTGAATTGTACATGACTTTCGTATTTTCTAAATTCATGCCTAGGCTAACTCGCCGAGAGGCTCCATTTAGGCTGTGCAGCATCTGGTCTAGACCTGTTCCAGTGTTTCTGCCAATATGACGATGCCATCGGCAAAGCGAAGGTGTGAGATGTACTCGCCGTTCACGTTGATACCCTGTCCAGTCCAGTCCAGCCTCTTGAAGACGTCCTCCAACGCATCGGTGAACAGTTTCGGGGATCTCATATCCCCCTGTCTTACCCCTCTGAGCGGTTGGATGGGGCTGGTTTTCTAATCTTGGATCTGGACAGTCAACGTAGAAGCGTCATACAAACACCTCAACACTTCGATGTAGCGCCAGTCAATTCGACATCGTTGCAGAGAGGCCAGAACTGCCCATATGCGAGTCGAAGGCTTTCTCGTAGTCCACAAATGCCATACACAGCGGCTCGTTGTAATCTAATCTTATTGTCCCACTGCAGGGCAAAGACCTCCCTCTCCTTTTTCCACAACACTGCTCGACAATACCAAGATCACAGATGTTACCCAGAAAGCCGCTAAGCTCAAGTGCGACTAGACCGGACATGTCTGCCGCATGTTAGATGACAAATGAGTTATGAGAACCACCGATTGAGTCCCACTAAACGCACAACGACATCGCGGCAGGCCCTATAACTGCCAGAAAAACGAACCAGATAATTTTTTAAATTTTTTTATGATTGCTTACCTTCGGAATAATCACTCGAACTGCAGTGGGTTCGTATCCCAGATCAGAGTAAGGGTTATAGGTAATTGGAGTTCTTTTTGATACATTTTTCTTTCTTCTGCAACCCTGGGTCATCTCGAACATCGTCACTACGAGATGCAGAAAAACCAGCAGGAAATCGTTTAGCAGCATATTAATTGGTTTCTAGGAGTTCTGCAGCCTTATAATGTTTGGCCCTGAAATTTGCTGTTACCTGGTGGATAATATAGAAATAATTTTAGTAAAATGAGCGAGAAAATTTGTAGAACATTGAGCCTAGCTAGAGTGATTTTGAAGGGTGCATGAGATTAGACTGATCTAGTAATGTTTTATTAGAGATTTAATAAGAATTTCATAGACTTAGGCATTTCAGAGAGATTTTTAGATCAGGGGCCATAATAAGATAGCTACTCGTACGTGCCACTTCTCTGGAGCAATTACTTTGGTATAACCTCCTCTGATTAGGATTCATCGTTATGACATGTTTGAGGTTCAATAAACCGAGTAGGAGAATGTTAATCAGGCTGCATCATGTAGGAATCTAACTTTATCTTTTTTATAACTTCCTCCCCCCCCCCCCTTACACACCACCTCCCCTCCCCCTCTTTCGCTCGGGTGCACTGTAGGTACTGTGAAGGTTTGATGCTTTAGTAAAACCTTAGCATGATACTATTAGACATGTCAAAACATCCAGATGTCTATGCTTTAACAAATATTAATGTACTTACCTACCGAAATAGATTATCTAAATGATGTTCAAAACTGCATCAAAATCCATTGCGCAGCTTAGAAAATCTAAGCGGTCACACAGACACGAAAAGCAACTTAGTTATAAACTATGTGTGTAAAATTATGTCGCAGTAGAAGATGGTTGAAGCTGTGATATAGTTATCTCCCTAGGGATATAGCTATCTACCGTAATATAGTTATATGAAAGCGGTTCATAACTGTCAAAGTTCCCTAATTTTATTTCTGCGACCAATTTCGACTTAGCGCTCGCCGGCCGCTGCCACGCTCTCGCCCGCTTCGCTCGCTCGGCTCGCGCGTAGTTGGTTACACTAACCTAAACTAGCCTGTTTGGTTGGAGTGCCCTAGTAGTTATATTACTAGATCATGCGTGTATCATAGTTACATTCTTAATAAGACAGTTATGAACCGCTTTCATATAACTATATGATTAATACGGTATATAGCTATATCTATGCATATCCCTAGGGATATAACTACGAGTATATCCCGGCTTCAACCACAGAACAAATAACTTTATCTGTTCTGTGGTTTCAACCATCTTACTGTGACATATACATAGTGTAGTGTTACAAACACTACATATTTTTTTTATTTACATTAAAACCTCGTTATTTAAAAAGTTTATGAACTTTTTTTATGAATCAAATCTTGGCATGCTATTTTTCACATTTTTTTTTTCGTTTTTGAATTCGAATGACGGATGTTTTTTCTTGTTCCTGTCAAAGATTTTTCGGATTCATTACAGAGTTTTTTTTTCTGAAGGAAGCAGTTCATATTTTTTTTGTCCAAAATTTCAATGTTGAAAATTTAAAAACTTCAATCTTTAAGCCCGATTCAGGCAGCAATTGCTGGTGGTCCAAGTGAGATTTCTCGTCTTCGCTTGTGTCTGGTTGGACTGGAGGCTGGATTATCTAAATAATCTGTTAAACTATACTAAGATTTTTCCCTATGGAGGGAGGTACCTAAATTTAAAGAGAGAAGAAACCTTTATGTGATCGCGCATAGCGATATTGAGTACACCAAGCCAGATAGCACTGGTTTTTCCCTGGGGCCTAGTCCCTTAAGCTGTAGAGTTCATTATATTTCAAAAACACATCCTTCGCGTCCTTACGGTAGGAGAAGTTCCACCATCGTGCATCACGGATTCCCGGCGATCTCCAGGACTGTCAGATAACGAAATTTGATTAAACTCAAATTTTGTCTTTTTTCGAGTAATTTTACTAATTTATGATAAATTAAACTTCACGAGCTTAGTTATTTAGATTGTGTGTGTAACTTAACGTTTAATCTTAATTCTATCCTACCTGGGAATTGCAATTCTTCCGGTATAGGTCGATATTTTATTTTTGGATACGTTCATATCCTGAAATTCGAATTTAAATTTCTATCTCGTCATCATCATTCTCCTGCCCTTATCCCAATCTGTTTGGGGTCGGCGCAACATTCTGAACCATTTTTATATAAATAAACGATATTATTATTATTATTATTATTATTATTATTATTAACATGTCCTTGTTTTCCATACTTCTCTATTATTCGTCATCTCGGTAGTCACCCCCTTTTAGTCATGTCATCTTTCACACAATCCATCCATCGTTTCTTTGGTGTTCCCCTACTCGTATAGCCCTCGACATTCATAGTCAAAACTTTCCTCACGACATTTTCCTCATTTCTATCTCGTAAGATATTAAAATTTCTTTTTCTAAAAAAAAACTCTGTACCTATGTAATTTTTTTATTTTAACTTGTTGTCTTTTATATTGTTTTTATATAAATTTCTTTTTTCGATTTAAAAAAAATAATTTTACGTTTGTTGTGGCAGAAACATTTCGTTTCATTTTTTACGCTACAATAGGTAGGCTCGCGTTAGCCCGCTGATGGTAAGCGATGATGTGGCACCTCAATATACTTTTAGATTCAATAGGTACATGTAGGGTTTACATTTCATCAAGTTTGAAAACATATTCAAACCTAAAAGCTTCAGGTTGTCTTCTTCTCTTGTTTGCACCTCGGGTTGGCCTCAGTACAGTCGATGTATTCGTGCCGCACGCAACCGAGGCACGTCTCGAGGTATGACAGTAGAAGAGTTACTATAAGTACCACCACCTCTTGGAAGAAGGCTTTATCCATCGCATCGCATCTCCAATTGATCTGCGAAGGGTAATAATTTGTATACATGCATCGCTACTTATTACAAATGCGAAAGTAACTCTGTCTGTATGATACCTTTTCACGCCTTATCGGCTAAACGGATATTGATGACTGACAATGACCTGGGTTAGGACAAAAGAAAATTTTATCCCGGTAGTAACGATCCCGTGAGTTAATTTCCTCTCTCCATTTAGGCGAAGCCGCAGGCAAATGCTAGTAAGATATGGAATTGAAATGTCCGATGGCAATCAACTCTACACAGTATGGCTGCTGGCATTTTACATTTTCACCCGGCTGTCCAACAGCTAGTTCTTAAACACGAGCGACACGCGTCAAGGACAGAAGTAACTGCACGCGTCGACGCGCCGACGACATGCCGGTGACAGCCGCTGACCTAAAGCGACACTTGCAGTTGTAGCTTATCGCGTCCGCCAGTTTGTCACTCCTGAACTATTTGCAGTCCACTGACAAAATGGCGGACGAAACACGCTACAGCTGCAACCTTCGCTTTAGGTCGCGGCGGTTGTCGGCGCGTGCGCCTCTGACCTGCTTTGACACGTGTTGCTCGTGTGTAAGAACACTAAGACAGGGTTACGTTTGTATATTTATGTATCTTTTTTATATAAAAAACACGAATGAATAGAACAAGAAATTAATATATATTTATGTGTTTAGTAAAGGGAGTGGCAACGGTAATAGGTTTTGTGGAAATCGGTTTTCATGGTATATTGGACATGTCATGCAGAGGAATGAGAAATAGAAAAGTGTCGAGAGGAAAGTTTTGATTATGAATATGGAGGGCTATAAGAGTACGGGAAGCCCAAAGAAACGATGGATGGACTGTGTCCTGTGAAAGATGATATGGCTTGAAAAGGCGTGGCTTCAGAGATGATGACTAATGAGGATGAAAAAGAAGACTGTTGCACCCCAAATAAACATTAGCATAGCATTAGCGTTAGGGAATGAGAATAGAAGAAAGAAGATGAAAAATATTTTATTTGGACCCCGAACAGGGAATACAAACAATAAAAAATTAACACTAGAAACTAACAAAATAATGGAAAGAAAGACCCGTGCGTAGCCAAAAAGACTCCCTATCATTAGATTTATTCAGATTTATAGCATAATGCTGGCATTCTGATATAAATCTGGTTATTCAGATAGAGCCTGACGCTGCGGATATTGATATAAACCAACTAGCTAGGGGAATAAAAAAATACATATAATAAAAATCGTATTAATGAATGATGATGGTCTCTAGAAATCGAACCATTGAAGGATGAAACTAAGGAAGTATAAGGCAATGACTACCAATATTTATTTCTTGCAAGGTGGATTCGTTTCCGTGCAAGTGATGTTTTTTTTACCACAACCCGCGACTTCGAGCAGCAAGGTAGCTAATAGGCAGACGAGGAATGCTAGGCGCTCCCAGTGAGCTGACATCATACTCTGAAACAAAGTTGAATATTATAGAGAGGTATTTGAAAAAATAGGCCAAAGTTCCAAGTGATATTCAACTCTGCTTCAAAATAGACTCGTGGTTATGGTTGGCCCCCCTGAGCCACAGCAACAAAATGTGTGTATAACTGTTACGATTGTTCAATGCACCTGTCTAATCGAACGAAAAAAAATTTAGTTCTAGAGATTAAAAGCTTAATTCGATAGGAGTATTTCCAATTAATTGTTAAATTTTCTAAGCCTGATGTGCTGTTTGTTGTATGTACCATCAAACGAACTAACTGTGTACACCAGTTTCGTTGTTGTGGCTCAAAGGGGGATGGCTAGATACAATTTGGCCAGATAAAAGAACAAACTAATCAAGATACTCGTACAAGAGGTTATGTTGATGTCGGAGCTAATGCAAACTAAGATTTCTTTGATATGGGTAAGCAAAACTCGCAAATGAAAAATTTCCAAGTCGCTACAAACCAGTTTTTAAGAGACTTCAAAAAAAGGAGGATACTCAATTCGATCGTATATATATTATATATATATTTTTTTATGTGTGTTGGCTGATATCTTCGTCGTTTATGAACCGATTTTGATGGTTCTTTTTTTGTTGGAAAGGAGATATCCCAAAATTAGTACCATGATAAGGAAACCAGAATCTGATGATGGCATCCCAGAGAAATCGAGGAGAACCTTAAAATTTTATAGGCACATCTATAGCAATTTGGGTATTTTTTATAGTAACTCGTGCATTTGCTCCTGAAAAGCACCATTTGATGAAGTAGAACTGATAAGGAAGACCACATATGGCCATCGGAACTACTCAGTAATACGTATTTCACGGGTTGCGATTTGATTATTACTAAGCAATTTATGCTCGTCACAATACATAAGTATGTTGAAGAGGAGCTGATGGTGACTTCACCATCAGTTCCAGTTCTCCTGGTTCCTTACTGGGAGAACTCCTCAACAATTAACGTCCTTGTATCAGGAAAAGCAATATTTTGTAAAAGGTGATGAGCACTTGAAATTACGACATTATTATTATTTAACTTAGATAAATTACAGACTGACCCACTAAAAAGTGAAAAATAAAAAACTTTTTTACAAAAAAAAAAAACAACTGACTTCCACAAAAATACTACAAAGTGAAAAATAACTTTAATTTCGGAAGTCGGTGGCAAAAACTAAAATACAGGTCCAAAGACATCGACTTCCGAAATTAAAGTTATTTTTCACTTTGTAGTATTTAAAAAGATTTTTTTTGTTTGTCAAGTTGTCTTTGTACAGATAACAGTACATCAGGTTATACCAAACTGTCAAATTTCTCTAAATGATTTTAAACCTTAAAAATGATGTTAGTTAAGTTCAAAATAGAATGAGGAAATTTGACAGTTTGTAGTAACTTGACCTGCTGTTGTGTGTAGGTACGTCGGGCTAGACCAGTCAAATTACGAGAAGTTTAAAAATAATTAAAGGTACTTACAGAAGGAGGAGTGTTGGCTTACTTCTAGGTGTTAGGTGTGTTTTATGTTATTCGCCATTTCAAGTCATGCCCATCTTCCCTCTGCAAACCAAAAAGAATCGATTTGAGTCGTTCCACCAACATACATAAACAAACTAGCTAAAGCAAGAACACTACACTAATAAACTAAAATGGAAAAGTACAAATAAAACTACAAGGTGGAATTTGACCCAAATCAATACTTTACGTTTGCAATGGAAAAGATGCATTAGACAATAATGAAAGAGTAAACAATATATTTTAATATTTATTCTTTTTTTTTTTTTGTATGTTTTTTTTTTACATATTACGGGGTTGTGGAATGGAAAAATTACTGTATTTTTTTGAAATATTAATTCATTATATTATCGTTTTGATCGTAAAACGGGGTCTTCATCCAATTTCTGATCTAATACTGCAGAAACCTGGTGAGATTGCCGCACGTCAATCTTGCTATTTACTCTTTCCATTTTTCTGAATTGTTTCCAACAGTAATAATTATCCCAGCAACTATATGCTATCCATAAGTTTCCAAAATGTTTATACATTGTGTCGTGATGATGGGGTTGGTGTTTAGATTCAGTTAGTATTCTCAATCGGCGCGTCGTCCTTTATATTTGCGCCGACGACGCTAAACCCTGTACAATATGTCATGATAATGGAATTCGTGTTTAGATTCAGTTAGTATTCTCAATCGATGTAGGTTTGCGTCGGTGTAGTTAGAACCTGTAGGGCCCTCGTCTGCAGGGGGCTTTGCCAGTGCAGGGGATCTTTTTCTTGCAGCATGATGTACCGACAATTAGTAAAGAGAATAGCGCAAATAAGACTGCATACAGGCGGCTCAAGGAGAACTTAGCCATTATCAGATACTGAAACAAAGAAATGGCTGTTTTAGATTCAGAATAGAAAACAAGAGAAACGAGTGCAAAGACGTGATGAATAGGAAATAAGGCAAATTAATCTGTTTAAGCTATGTTTATCTGTACTAATATTATAGAGGAAAGAATTTTTTGTTTGTTTGTTTTATTTGTTTGTTTGTACCAAATAGGCTCCGAAACTACTGGACCGATTTGAATAACTTTTTCACCAATAGAAAGCTAAACTATCAGGAAGTAACATAGGCTATAATTTATTTTCAAAAAACTTAGAGATCCTTAAGAAAATTGCAATAATGCATTGCAAAGTAGCAAAATTTTGCCTATAAAATTCATTATTTGGCGTGCGCTGAGAATGATACATAAAATGATACATAAAAACTATGTACTACATGATTAATGTACTCATTATCACCGTCAAAAAATTCTGCGAGGCAATATGTCTAACTATCATAGTTAAGTCACAATAGCTTTTTTGTTCTAAAATTTAATTAGATCGCCGGTAGAAACAAAAGTTGGTTACATTCGTATCGTAGGATTAATTTTTATTCAAATAAATAATTTTGTCATCAAGGGTATTTATGTAGCAATAAAATACTTTTTAATTCGTTCAAAGCGGACATTTAATTTCGAAGTTATCACGAGTATAAAAATGCCATACGCGTTACGTTCAATGTCGCGCCGCGCGCCGCGATTAACTCACTATTCTGAGGCGTCGTCCTAATTGACTAACCATCGTACGAACAAACGATGCGATTTCGTCGCGCGATTAAAATCTGTTCCTGTGCTCGCGCGATGATTTGCAAGCTCAATTAGGACACTTAAAGAAATGTGTGTGTTTAATCCCGTCGTTCGATGAAAACGCATCGTTTGCTCGTAAGATGGTTAGCCAAATAGGACGACGCCATAAACTTGAGACCAAAAACCGGCAAGTGCGTGACAAACCACACACAATGAAGGGTTCCGTAATTGGAATGAATTTATCCCAAGAACAAACTTAACATTGTAGTTGAAAAACATGTTCTCTCATACATTCCAACTGTAAATGTAAGTTTGTACTCACAATATTGAGAGATTTACCATGGTATTTTAAGACCACAGACTTCTTATAGGTTTTCCTGTAATCTATAGGCATGAACGAATTAACCACTGGACCCGTCATAAAATACAAATGTATGGAAACTCGTTCAACCAAGAGTGGAGCATATCACGCACACAAACATTTTATTACATTATTATAAACACAGATACAAAATTCAAAACATTCACTCTCTAGTGCTTGAACGTAGTCGATAAAATGTACACTGCATATTGCGCTGAGAGGGGTTGGTGAGGAGAGGAAGGGATGGTGAGGGGTGAGGGGAGTGGTTGGTGAGGGGGAGGTGGAGGTGAGGGGGAGAGGAAGAGGAAGTTGTGAAGGGGTGTTAGAGTGGGTGAGAGGGGCAGAGAGAGGTTAGCGGGAAGGGGATACGGTGAACGAACGTGCTAATCTCTGGAACTACCAGTCGGACTTTAAAAATTCTTTTTGCATTTTATAGCCCAAATCTTAACGGGGGGTTATCCGAATTTTACCTGTTTTAGAATCAATTTTAAATGGTAAAATTATTGTATTAAGGTCCTGAAAAAAATATGGCAGAGATACATCCTTGCTTTAGGGAAATTAACGGTTCAAAACACGATAAGTTGTAATTTCCTCGATGAAAAAAAAATCCGAAACATGGTCAATTTCAAAACCATTTTCCGTTTCATTTCCTAATTACAGCATAAAATTATATGAAAATTGCATGTACCATTAGGTAATCGTACTTCAGAGGGAATTTAACGGTTGGATTTTTGAGTTTAATAGATTTTTTTTAAATAAACTCAAAATTAGTAAATTTGGCTAAATCCGCTCGCGCTCAGAGTCTTGCGGGACGTCATCGAGGTTGGACCTGTGTCAAAATTTTTAAAAATTCGCTCTCCCTGCAGTTGTTCAAAAAAATTCAAACAAAAGACGAACACATTAGATATGAAATTGCGACAGCTCAGAAAAAATATCTCGTAATTATATTATAGTTTTAATTCATAATATCGTTTTCGAAAATGTGATTATTTATATGTGGTATGATGACGTTTAATTGTCATCTTACGATAGTGTTAAGACACATTGCAAATTATTATCGATAAAATTATAGTCAAGCGCGAGTAGTTTATAATTTTTTATCGTGGTCCTTTATGAAGAAGTTTTAAAACACATTTTTCTAAGATTTTTCATCAGATTCATCCACATTAGTATTTTCACTCTCCATCGAACTGTCTACTACCATATCCTACATAAATTACACATAATATAAATACAATGTGTCCGGTTGTCGGTTGGATACTAATAATAATCAACTTTCACTCTGGCAACAACAGTGAAAATTAGAAAAAAATAAAAATGTGCGGTCGGGGACCACCGTCAGGAATGAAGTTCCTTATAACGTATGATTTAAAACACAAACACAAAATTTTCACATCCGCCATCTCGAATATTCATTTTGACTTCACTACCGGCTTTGGCTCCCTCGGAAACCATAAAAACGACACCCCATGATCAGTTTTGAGTACAAAAAGTCACAGTATACGATAAAATATCGTGTTCTATACATTCAATAAATAGCGCTTTGTGAACGTAGCCATGGTTAGGTGGTAATCGTATCACTCAGTGCCCATGTTCTAAAGCAAGTTCGTCGATGACGTATCCTATTGTTGGTTTGTAACTTTTAACATATTGATACTTGCACTTTTGTTTAGGTAAATAGTCCTATGGGACGGCAATCCCACATGAGCGGGGCCGGTTAGACAATATACTAAATTAATTTTGATGTCTTAGAATAGTAGATTCGATAGATTATAGCTGTAGCAGTAGGTACATCCCTTGATAATAAAGTACGGCAATTGTTCCTTCATATGTAGTTGTCAATAATTACTGATCTCCATGAGCAGTGGTCAACATCAAAAACAAAAGAATATGTTTGCAGCATAAGCAAAACAGTACGACCACTTTTAGCCCATTCTAAAAAAAATTTTTTTTATTCAGTCACTAATGGGGTTATAGGGGATGCAAGTTAGACACACAATATACTAAAACAACAGCCACATTTTATAAAACTTTCCTTTACAGTACGTTTGTAGTTGTGGTCTCTCTCAGCAGCCAAAATACACAGAGAGTTAGGACTGGTGACGCGGGAGCAAGCGACCGACGACGAAGCAGCTTGTCCTGAGGTCGAAACGCGCAGCCTTCAGTAGCAATTTCCCACTGCTTGCGAAGTTTTTCGTTTTTAGTGGATAAATAAACAAACGCCTGTTCGTGTCGTTCCTATGCAGGAACGACGCGAACAGGCGTAATACCTAATGGCATAACACGAATACACTGAGTGATTCTTACAGATTATTTCTAGCGAACCCGGCTATCGCTAAAAAATATAACAGTAGATTGTACACACGGGATTTCTCATTAACTGTCAGCTAACCATTGATATTTATTTTATTATAAATATAGATGGTATAAGAGGCCTAAACTTCATGTTTTCTGTGTACGTCATGCGAACTATCAAATAACAGTAGGTATATAACAAAATATAAAAAAAAGAATCGAATAAAATATAACAGTTGAGAATCAAACTTTTAACCACGGGTTTGCAAAGCAGTCGTTGAACCGTTAAGCTATTTGGTTTAATGAAAGTTTACTAAAATAGCCGTTTAAAGGTTCAATCTGTAACTCTCTGATATATTCGTTTCCTACTCAGCCCAATGAAGTAATGGAATAATTCGTTTTAACATTGTGTTTTAATGTCACTTATATCGTCGTAGACAACGACCGATACCGATTATCAGCATTCTCCTGCCCTTATCCCAATTTTTTTTGGGGTTGATGCAACTTGTTTTTATCTTCCATACTTCTCTATTAGTCGTCATCTCGATAGTCATTTCCTTTCTAGCCACATCATCTTTCACACAGATCATCCATCGTTTCTTTGGTATTCCCTTACTCGTATAGTCATCCAGATTCATAATCAAAACATTCCAGACGACATTTTCTTCATTTCTCCGCATCACATGCCCATACCATGATAACCGATTTCCACACACACCGATACCGATATCGGCACGATATCTACCGGCGAAGACAGTGCGGGGTGAGAGTAGCGGGCATTCTTTCAATTGAGAAAACTTTTTCAAACTGCCGCCGACTTAGTAGTGTGGTTGTTTGTCATGTCGCGATGGTCATCGATATTCACCAATATCATGGGGCTGATAATAATTGTACCTATTGTTATTGAATTGTGTTGGTATAGTTATCTGATAATGTGAAAACAATACGACATTTTATGTAATAATCTTAGTTTACTCCACCGTAGACACCATCAAATGTAAACCTAAGGAAAAAAAAAAAATCGCAAGCAAGCATCACCTTTGTACGTATTTTTCTGTTCCTTTCTGTTTGTCTGTTTATTTGTGTGTACATATATGGTTAAATAAATAAATAAATAAATAAATCGACCTAAGAAAAACTAATTAAGTTGATCAACTGCAAATATTTTACACTGTAGCATAGATTTTCCGCGAAATCGTCGGCAGCGCGTCGTAAATAAACACGTCGCGCTACATTTGGGGGAGGCGGAGGTAGCGTTTCAAAGGCCTACAGGCCCGAACAACCTAGCCTTAAGGAAGGCTATAGGCATATTTGACATGACTTTAGGACTTTTACGTGCCGAAATAAAAGAAAAAAGGCAGAAGTAACCCCTAAGCGAAAACGTAGTAATAATAGCGCGGGCAGGCAATGCGATCCGACGGGATGGGTTGGGGGAACAAGAAATTTCACGCGGACGAAGTCGCGGGCAGCAGCTGTATAATATAATCATATAATCACACTAATATTATAAAGGCGAAAGTTTGTGAGTGTCTGTGTGCGCGTGTGTTTGTATGTTTGTTACTTCTTCACGCTCAAACGGCTGGACCGATTTGGATGTTATTTGATATGTAGATAGCATAACCTATTCAATGTGACAGCCATTTTGTTTTTGTGGGTTCTTGTGTGAGAGTATTTCTGGGTGGTCTCGCGCGGTAAACGATATCTCTAAAGTTTTGTATGAGAGCTGTATTAAACTGTCGTTGGAATCGTTATGAAATAAGCTACCACATCTCGCAGTTAGAAGGTTTTACCCTAGATTAAGGTCAGGTTGTTCGGGCCGTAGGCCTTTGAAACGCTACCTCCGCCTCCCCCAAATGCAGCGCGACGTGTTTATTTACGACGCGCCGCCGACGATTTCGCAGAAAATCCATGCCACAGTGTAAAAT
Organism: Cosmia pyralina; assembly: GCA_946251885.1. Classification (NCBI taxonomy): domain Eukaryota; kingdom Metazoa; phylum Arthropoda; class Insecta; order Lepidoptera; family Noctuidae; genus Cosmia; species Cosmia pyralina. The sequence goes on from OX276367.1 coordinate 1,751,050, forward strand.
ATTTGCAGTTGATCAACTTAATTAGTTTTTCTTAGGTCGATATTTATTCCTTAGGTTTACATTTTATGGTGTCTACGGTGGAGTGAACTAAGATGATTACATAAAATGTCGTGAATTTGTTTTCACATTATCAGATAACGATACCAACACGATTCGATAGCGATAGGTTCAATTATTACCGGCCCCATGATATTGTTGAATATCGATGACCATCGCGACTCGACAAACAAGCACACTACTAAATATTGACGTCTCGAAGCCGGCAGTGCGAAAAATTTTGCTCAAGTGAAAGAATGCCTGCTACTCTCACCCCGTACTGTCTTCGCCGGTAGATATCGTGCCGACATCGGTGTCGGTGTATGTGGAAATCGGTTACAATGTTATGGGCATGTGATGCGGAGAATGAAGAAAATGTCGTCTGGAATGTTTTGATTATGAATCTGGATGACTATACGAGTAAGGGAAGACCAAAGAAACGATGGATGATCTGTGTGAAAGATGATATGGCTAGAAAGGGAGTGACTACCGTGATGACAACTAAGTAATAGAGAAGTATGGAAGATAAAAACAAGTTGTATCGACCCGAAAAAAAATGGGATAAGGGCAGGAGAATGTACATGATCGTTGTCTATCGTTGACTACGACGATATAGGTGACAATAAAACACAATGTAAAAGCGAATTATTCCATTACTTCACTGGGCGGAGCAGGAAACGAATATAGCAGATAGTTTCAGATTTAACCTTTAAATGATTATCATTGCGCTAAATCTTTATGGAGTTAAGGCTTAGCGGATGGAAGGATATCAACCGTGATATAATAATAACATAAGAACGGCTATTTTAGTCAACATTCATCCAAGCAAATAGCTTAGTGGTTCGACGACTTCTTTGCAAACCTGTGGTTAAAAGTTCGATTCTCAACTGTTGATATTTTTTTCGATTCTTTTTTTACATTTTGTTATACTGTTATTTGATAGTTCGTAGAGCGTTGTGTACGTTCTACGAACTATCAAATTACAGTAAATCCATGAAGTTTATTCCTTTTATATCATCTACGGTTATAATAAAAATAAATATCAATAATAAATAATAATAATAATTCCTTTATTTTCAGGCTACTAGGGCCCATTGATAAAATACACAAATGATTGGTTCAAAATTATAAACTAATACATATAAAAACATTTAACAAACTTAAAAACTACTGCACATGAAGTGACGGCGTCGTGTTACGCTGCGAGGTGTCGCGTAGCTGGCCGCGGAAACGCCGATACAACACACCTTTCGGCCAAAACTCTTCCTTGAGGAAGGTCAGCAAATGGTGAGTCGGAACGCGCACCACGAACGACTTGAAATTGGTGTTATGGCGCGCCTCCAACTTCTCCACCCTCAAGGTCCAATTGGTCTTCACCCGTATGTACTCTACGATGTCCTCTGGCTTTGTAGAGTGGTGCAACCGGGACACGTACAGCTGCGTCGTCGGTACTGCAGGACGTAGCAACATGTTAGAACCAGCCGGCGCCGTCCCACACTGGTTGCGATAAGTAGGCTTCTTCTTCTTCAATCAATAACAAGCAATAATCAATGGTTAGCTGACAGTATTAATGAGAAATCCCGTGTGTACAATCTACTGTTATATTTTTTAGCGATAGCCGGGTTCGTCAGGAATAATTTGTAAGAATCACTCAGTGTATCAGTGTTGTGCCATTATGTATTAAATGCAGGAACGGCACGAACAGGCGTTTACGAGTATTTATTCACTAAAAACGAAAAACTTTGCAAGCAATGGGAAATTGCTACTGAAGGCTGCGGGTTTCGACCTTAGGACGAGCTGCTTCTCAAACGGACGACTCTCTGTATATTTTGGCTGCTGAGACCACAACTACAAACGTACTGTACAGAAAAGTTTTATAAAATATGGCTGTTGTTTTAGTATATTGTGAAGTCGCGGGCGGAAGCTAGTTAGAGATAAACATGATTTTGAGGTAGTAAGGTGAAAGTTTCAAATTGCAATGGTTCTACTGGGTATCAAAAAGTCACGAAAAAGTTAATATTAATAGAAATTTAATTTTTTCGTTAAAAAAAGATCTCTTTTGCAAAATTTCATGCTTCTAGGCCAGCGATTTAGGCTGTGGATTGTCTGTCAGTGAATATAAGAATTTTATCAAGTAGACAAGCCGTGTGCCCGATGGTATTTCCCATCGACATAAATGGTGAATTTTCATCCCCTATTTAACCCCTTTAGTGACTGAATGAAAAAAACAATAAGATTTTTATTAAGTACGGGCTAAAAATGGTCGTACTGCTTTGCTTCTGCTGTAACCATATTCTTTTGTTTTTGATGTCGACCACTGCTCATAAAGATATGTAAATATTGACAACTACATATGAAGGAACAATTGCCGTACTTTATTGTCAAGGGACGTACCTACTGCTACAGCTATAATTTATCGAATCTACTATTGTAAGACATCAAAATTAATTTAGTGTATTTTTTAACCGGCCCCGCTCATGTCGGATTGCCATCCCTTAGGACTATTAGCCTAAAAAAAAATTGCAAGTATCAATATGTTAAAAGTTACAAACCAACAAACATACGATAGGTACGTCATCGACTAACTTGCTTTGGAACATGGGCACCGAGTGATAGGTACGGTTACCACCTAACCAGGCTACGTTCACACGGCGCTATTTTTCAAGTGTATAGAATGCGATATTTTATCGTATACAGTGACTTTTTGTACTCAAAACTGAAAGTTTGTTCACATAGCTAAAACGATACAAGAAAATAATCTTATTGATCGACAATTTTTATCGTGTTCATGCATTAGGTCATGTTAGTATAGCACTTTTGTTTCAAACAGCTCGACGAAATTCTCTGGCAGAAAATCGTCACGTAACGAAAAAACGTTTAAATGCCCCCTACATGCGACTTTGTCTCTTTGTCTCTTTCTATTATATCTTGAAAGAGACAAAGAGAGAGAGAGAGAGGACAAAACGACGACAGATGTGGAAGGAGAGGGGGAAAATTTTCGAATTTTACTTCATGGGTGTCGTTTTCATGGTTTTCGAGGGAGCCAAAGCCGGTAGTGAAGTTAAATTGAAAATTCAAGATGGCGGCTGTGAAAATTTTGTGTTTGTGTTTTAAATCATACGTTAGAAGGAACTTCATTCCTGACGGTGGTCCCCGACCGCACATTTTTATTTTTTTCTAATTTTCATTGTTGTTGCCAGAGTGAAAGTTGATTATATTAGTATCCAACCGACAACCGGATACATTGTATTTATACATGTTATGTGTAATTACTCCAAAATCCATACTAAAACTTCAATCTCTTATCCCTATCACACTCCATAGTACAATCACTTGTAAAATACATCAACACCTACCGCACCAACCCTCTCTCCTCACTCATATCACGCATACCCGCACTTACTTCATAGCCTCTTACTCACACCAAAGACACATACGCACACTCACACACACTCATGCATACACGCGCACTAAAATACGCACTATCACTATGCGCGCGCTATTAAATTACCCAATTTTCATTTCTTTTCCTTTTTGTTTAATTTAGACTCCTCCTTTAGAATGGAGGATTTGTTACTTATTTTTTTATTCATTATTTATAATTCAATAACTTGTATACAACACTGTACTAGTTGAAGGGCGGAATGTCCTAGCACAAGCATTTATTTTGCTTAAAGGGTCATTCCTAAAGTATAAATGTAACTACTGTAAGTTATTGAAATAAACATTTTTTTTTTTTTTTAATTAATGTAGGATATGGCAGTAGCGAAGACAGTTCGATGGAGAGTGAAATAGTAATATGGATGAATCTGATGAAAAAATCTTAGAAAAATGTGTTTTAAAACTTCTTCATAAAGGACCACGATAAAAAATTATAAACTACTCGCGCTTGACTATAGTTTTATCGATAATAATTTGCAATGTGTCTTAACACTATCGTAAGATGACAATTAAACGTCATCATACCACATATAAATAATCACATTTTCGAAAACGATATTATGAATTAAAACTATAATATAATTACGAGATATTTTTTCTGAGCTGTCGCAATTTCATATCTAATGTGTTCCTCTTTTATTTGAATTTTTTGAACAACTGCAGAGAGAGCGAATTTTTAAAAATTTTGACACAGGTCCAACCTCCATGACGTCACCCGCAGGACTCTGATCGCGAGCGGATTTAGCCAAATTGACTAATTTTGAGTTTATTTAAAAAAAAAATCTATTAAACTCAAAAATCCAACCGTTAAATTCCCTCCGAAATACGATTACCTCATGATACATGCAATTTTCATATAATTTTATGCTGTAATTAGGAAATGAAACGGAAAATGGTTTTGAAATCGACCATGTTTCGGATTTTTTTTTCATCGAGGAAAGTACAAGTTATCGTGTTTTGAACCGTTAATTTCCCTCAAGCAAGGATGTATCTATGGTATATATTTTTTTCAGGACCTTAATACACTAATTTGACCATTTAAAATTGATTCTGAAAACAGGAAAATTCGGATAACCCCCCGTTAAAACATAGGCTGCTTTTTATGCCGGTCTACGCGGGTGAAACCGCGGGGCGCAGCTAGTTACTTATATAGTTGCAGATATAAAGTTAACTCCAACCTGTGGTGAAAAATTGGGAAAAATTTCCTTTATGAATAAATTCGTTCGCGAGTAGGTACCTACACACTTCTGGCAAATATCGGATCTACCTGAAATGCTACAAAATTAAATAGCTTTCTCTAAAAACTAGATCAACCAAACAATATTTCCGACATTGAGTAACCAGACAAGCAGACAGATAGTGAAGCCCTTTGTTATACATTTTATAAGCAACGTGTCATCGGTTGGCTCGGAGCGCAGCCGCCGTTCAAAAATAAACAACGCGCTGAATCAAACGTAAATGATTGAAATTAATCATATGGGTTGTACTAATTACATACTTTGAACATCGTGGAAAAAATATAAATGGTAATCTGACGCGATGATTTGATGAAGACGAGGTCTCGTCGAATATATTGGCCAAGGTTGGGCGTAATGGATTATAATTTATTGTTAAAGAAGCATTTGTTTAGGCTGTTGTAAAATATTGATACGTTGATGTTTCTGGATAGAGAGGGAAGCAAACCAATAGGAAATTGGGAAAAGGGCTTAGTGATGATGCATATGTTTAGGTCCATGACTCCATGGTGAAATGTTTTTAGAAACGGAATCCATGATTATTATAATTATTATAGGTGGCTAAACAGATAAACTAAATACTTCTTTCTGTCTATATAATAACAGATATGAAAATCGATTGCTGTTCATTAGTCTCACTAAAACTCAAAAATGGCTCGACCGATTTGAATGTATATATTTTTGTTTTGTTCGTCTCATTACTGGGGTGGTTTATGAAAAAAGAAAATTAGGAAAAACTCAAAGGAACAGCTGAAAAATCGGAATTGAAATCTTGACAGGACAACGTCAGACGGGTCAGCTAGTAACCAATATTACGAGGAGGTATGATGAATATGATCCGATAAGGAATTCAACATTTATAACATTTCATTAGAAGGCCAATTCTCTTATTCAATAACGTTCAAATTCTAGTGGCAAGCTCAGCGACTGTCAATATTAAAAATTCGTTAAAAATGTAGGGAAATTTCTGGGAATTAGATACGAGAGAAAATATTTAATTCAGACCAAGCACACACTAGTATATACAAAGTCCATATTGTGTTAGTGGATAGATACTTATAGCTATGTTAGTAAAATTTAAAATTATTATTATTTTGGACATGCATGAGCGACCAATGCCTCAAAATTTGACTGTTCACTCTGTCCGACACCACGCTCAGGAGCGTGTTGGTGCTACCCTTTACTCGAGACCACAGGGAGGCCGTTCTTTTACGAAGCACTGCCTGGAAGCCGTCCGTGCTGTGGCCGGCTTAAAAATACGGGAATTGCCGTTCAAGACTTAGATACTGCTACCAATAAATCAGAAATAAAAGACAACAATTGAATAAAACAGAACAGTATACTTACCGTTATTACTTGGTACAAGGCGCCGGTTCTCTGCAAGCGATGTAGATTTTCCTGGTGCACGCGCTGGCAAGCCCGAAGAGTGATAGGATCCCAGCTAGGAGGAACAGCAAGGCTTTCTGGACGCCCATGGTCTAGCGCCTCATAGCTGCGGTGGAGGGAAGGAAAACCCTGCAAGCGTAAGTGGCCATTGCTCGGCCTTACAGCGTATAAAGCACGGGTGTAGGGAGGGGCATAACAAGCACAACACCAACTGGCCAATTCCCGTAATTAAAAACCTTCACAATCTTGTTGCAATTCCAGCGACAATCAATGTCATAGCCTAGTCGTAAATGTAGAAAAGTTAGAGATTACAATGAAAGCTCTTTTAGAATACGGGATTTGTCCCCCAGGTTAAAGTGTCCCCAGAATTAAATTCTGACTGCACCCAAGGGTGCGAGAATTCAATGAATTTAGGTGTACCATTTGGGACATAGGCTTCTTCACTTGAATTACAACAGAAGTTGTATAAGGCCTGATTTAGCGACACCTGTGTGGAATAATTGATTATCTCATAAGGATAAACCGCAGCATTTCGAAGTAAAAATCACCGTTTACTATGATTACTGCATTAAGGACGCTGACAAATGGGTAGTTAAATCAATACTTTTTTACACAAAAGTATGTTTATTAAATAAAATGCTTTGCATTCTTAACATTTTTTTTGGCCGCATTGATGATAGATGTGCATGGTACGATTCTGAACTCTAGATATAATTTTAAATAGGTACATTTTCTCAATAAATATACCGAAGTAAAAATTTTCATTTCGGTACATTTATTGAGAAACTGTACCTATCTAAAATTATATTTATAGTTTAGAATCGTACCATGCACATCTATCAACAATTCGGCCAAAAAACATTTTATGAATGCAAAGCATTTTATTTAATAAACATACTTTTGTGTAAAAAAGTAATGATTTGACTACCCATTTGTAACAGCGTCCTTAAGATAATATTTTGCTCCTCGATCGAGCATGACAGTGATCTAAGAAGCCACGACAGATAAAAACTTTTCAAGTAATGTATTTAGAAGTTGATAACAGCTCCAGGGTTTTGTGCCATTTGTATCCAGCTGTGATTACTATTTTAAGAACTTAAAACTGAATTGCGGCAAAATACTTACTTCTTGCCTATAAAAACTTTGTTAACATTGAAGATCGAGTGAATATACTGTATGCTTTCTCTGATGAATATTGAACAGGACGCTAAAAAGTGTTACCTACATTTGCATGTATTTACCACCTAACTATGGCATAAATTACACGTTTTTGTGAGCTGGCAATAGATGGCAATCATTGGTTTTGTATATGACATAATTTTCTGATATATTTGAAACTTTTCACAATTCTTAAGACTTTCATTTTTGCCACTTAAAAGCATTTTCTACAATAGTATACGATATAAAATTAAATAAATACAAGCTTTTGAACTGTTCCTTCGCATCTGAAGTATCGATTTGGGTCAAATTCTTTGAATATACGCAAACTATAGAAACACTATGTTTTAGCTAAAATCGATAAGCTCACCTGTTTTGTATTGGTTGCAATGGGTGTTAAAGTTTAAATAATATTACTAGGAATTTTGTTTTGTGAATTTTTTGCTGATGTTTGACTTGGTTGTAGTTTTGATTGACCTGCCAGATGGAACTGTTCATTTTGAAATTAATGACAGTGATGTCTGGCCAGTACTTATTGCTAGAAAAAAGTTGTTATGAGAATGGTTTGGAAGAGGTCTTCTTCTTCTTCGACATCTCGACCTCATAGTGGTGTGTTTGGATTTTACACGGTCTTTTTACTTTTTACGACAATCACATGGGATGAGTAAAATGTAGGATGGTAATTATCTATTGTAGCTGTTCTCAGGAGAGGAGCTCATGGCTAAGTAATAACAGCCGCACGGGTCGATCCATCAGGTTAAGCTACGGTTGCCGGAGTTGGTCCGTGGATGGGTGACCATCTTTACATACCGAGACTCCTCCGTGCCTCGGAAAGCACGTTAAGCCGTTGGTCCCGGCTGTCATTCGTGGATCTTTGACAGTCGTTACGGGTCGTCAGAAGCCCGAAAGTCTGACAACCAGTCTTACCAAGTGGTATCGTATTACCCAGTTAATGGGTTGTGGAGGTCAGATAGGCAGTCGCTCCATGTAAAATAACGGTATTCAGCTGCATCCGGTTAGACTGGAAGCCGACCCCAACATAGTTGGGAAAAGGCTAGGCAGATTGATTGTAGCTGTTCTCAGGATTTCAATATTTTTCTTTCCAAGATATTATTTACATAATTTAAAAGCTAACAGTCCCACGCACAATGGTCCACATGAAGGACCAACTGCGGACACCAAATCCTTTAACATAGAACATGAAGCTAACAATCTTAAAATAATAATATTATTATTACTAGCTTTTGCCCGCGGCTTCGCCCGCGTGGAGGTCGGGATAAAAAGTATCCTACCTATGTCCTATTCCAGGTCATGGTCTACTCGTGTTCAGGCAAATCCGTTCACCCGTTTTAGCGTGAAAGCGTTACAAACAAACTCACTTTCGCATTTATAATATTAGTTAGAGGAGCTCGTGGCTAAGTAATAACAGCCGCACGGGTCGATCCATCAGGTTAAGCTATGCTTGCCGGGGTTGGTCAGTGTATGGGTGACCATCTTTACATACCAAGACTCCTCCGTACCTCGGAAAGCACGTTAAGCCGTTGGTCCCGGCTGTCATTCGTGGATCTTTGACAGTCGTTATGGGTCGTCAGAAGCCCGAAAGTCTGTCCAGTCTTACCAAGGGGTATTGTATTACCCAGTAATTGGGTTGTGGAAGTCAGATAGGCAGTCGCTCCATGTAAAATACTGGTATTCAGCTGCATCCGGTTAGACTGGAAGCCGACCCTAACATCATCATTATCATCTGCCGAGACTTTTTCCAACTATGTTGGGAAGAGGCTCGGCAGATTGAGATAATATTCCGAACTGGTAAGCTTGATGCACAGAGCATGGAGACGCCTTGGTGGCTGGTTGCTACGAGTAAGTCACCGTTAACTCGCACTACGACATAGGACGTATCGAAACTGACGGCTTTGAATGGCGGTCCGCGTCAGAATTTGTGCGCACAACACACTTTCGTCGCCATGAATTTCCGCGTCGCGGCGATTCCGTGCTCTTTGGCTTGATAGGTGACTGAAGAAAAAATAACGCATTCATTCTTTTCAGTTGACATTTTAATCTTTTTCCACGGCCGCAACTTGTATGTTTTTAATTATTATTAACTGACTGTTGACTTTTATTTACACGACTGTCCAAAGGAGTGTAATGTTTTCAGGGTTGATGTATGTTTGTATGTATGTTTGTGAGTTTCTTTATTCCACCATAACTCATAAATGCCTGAACAGATTTGAATGTATTGGATATCGTCAGAATTCTCACATCATCCTGAGTGACACTGGCTATATTTTTTTTTGAAAAATTCAATAGGGCGGCAGTATGACTCCATTTTGAAAATAAAAAAAAAGAAAAAACTTATTTACAGCATCTCGGTGGGTATTTTAAGAAAGTCCCGAAATAAATTTTATTCATCTTTCTCGTTTCTTTTAGAGCTTATTCTGTAGGTACATGATAACTACCACGTTTTATGGGAACGTTTTAAACGAAAATAGTATCTAGTTTATGGTTTAATTTTAACAACATCGTTAAAAGAGATGGCTAAACCCAATCTTATGAAATGGCTTTGTATTGCATATAGAAATGCCATGAACTTTCTTTTTCAAGATCTATTTTTTAAAAATTCTACTCCTCTTTCTAATCCTAACTAATATTGTAAATGCGAAAGTGAGGTAGTTTGTTACGCTCGACAAAACGGATTTGGATGTTTAGCACACGGGGGTAAACCATGACCTGGCTTAGGACATAGGATATTTTTTATCCCGGTAGTAGGTACAGAGGCCAGCACATCAAGCTACCAAAATCTGTCAAATTTCTTTGATAGATTTTCAACTTTACGACAAAGAAATAAGGTTCATATTCAATTGGGAAAAATTGACAGATTGGGGTAGCTTGATGTGCTGGCCTCTGTACATTGCCTTACCGATCTGCTCCGACTTTCGGTACCTCGGGTCGCTTGTCCAGGGGGATGGCGAAGTACGAGTAGACCGAGACATAACACACCGGATCAACTCAGGATGGATGAAATGGCGACAGGTTACAGGAACAACTTGCGACCTCAAGTTGAAGGGGAAAATTTACAAGTCCGTGATAAGGCCTGTCGTACTTTATGGATCGGAATGCTGGGCAGTGAAGAAGACGCATGAAAAAAAAATGCATTTTAAGGGTTCCGTACCAAAATGGTAAAAAGGAACAAGGGTTCAGTCTGTCTGTCTGACTGTCCGTCTTTTACTGCTGGATATCTCAAGAATTACTTATGCTATCAACTTGAAATTTGGAACAGTTTTAGACGACGTTTGCCCAACTATTTTGCAAATAAGCAAGAAATATTTTTTTTTTTTGCAACAGGGACTAAAAGGGTGTCTTAAAAATTCGAAATGGGGCTACTAGGGCATGTGGGGTATCGTATGAAACAGCGCTATTTGCACATTCTCAAACACTCTTTTTTTAGGCCGCATAGTTTTCGACTTTTGATGAAAAATGTAAAAAAAATACCGTTCCCCCTCCACCCCTTATCTCCTAAGTTCGCATAGACAAAAGTCTGAAATTATTGTATGTGATAGAAGTTTATGTAAAGATTACGGGAAAAATAAAAATATGTCCCTTAATAGCACACTTTTCTCAGAAATTGGAACGGAACCCTCGGTGCGCGAGTCCGACTCGCTCTTGACCGATTTTTTTACTTTAAGTTGATCTCTTATTTTGGTGAAGATCTGATGAAAAAAGACATGGAAGATGTCCCGTTTTCGATAGCTAGAAGTTTACTGTAACTATTAGTAACTAAGCCGAAACCTTGTTTCTTTTTTTTTTTTAGCTTTTTGAATTGATTAAATTATGAATCATTTACCATCTTTCAGTTACTTAGAGAAGCGCTAGAGATGACGTAGGTAAGTTTTTATCTGATTTTCCAAAATATACATTTTAACTTAATTTCACTGGAAAATTTATGATAATAATGATTAGTTCCTAGGATGTATTCCTATCCCGCATTGATTTAATGCCACGATATTTCCTGCTCGATTGTCAGCGAGGGATTCAACTCGGTATTCGTTGCGCGTTATGTGTAGCGAGGGATTCAAGTCGGTATTCGTTGCGCGTTATGTGTAGCGAGGGATTCAACTCGGTATTCGTTGCGCGTTATGTGTAGCGAGGGATTCAACTCGGTATTCGTTGCGCGTTATGTGTAGCGAGGGATTCAACTCGGTATTCGTTGCACGTTATGTGTAGCGAGGGATTCAACTGGGTATTCGTTGCGCGTTATGTGTAGCGAGGAATCCAACTCGGTATTCGTTGCGCGTTATGCTTAGCACTATTTCTGCTTATCCCTGACATTTATAAAACAGTTTTTAAGTTTCTGCTCTCAGCGGGATAGACGAGAGTCAGATTTTAAGTTCAATCTTAAGTGTAACACAACCATTTTTACATATATCGACGCTGGAAAGCGTGTTTGTTGTATCTCGAAAACTCCTGATATACAGGGTGATTGGAAGATAGGTGCAAAGCTTTAAGGCGAAGATAGTACAGATAATTTAGAACCATTTAAGCCATGGTTGTCTCAGACGAAGCCTTACCAATATTTTTTAACCTAAGTTTTAAGTTTTTTTTTTTGGAAACTCCCAAAATTTTATGTAAACTGCATAATTATGGCCAAATTAAATGATAAATGATTCATTTTTTATTTATTTAATTAAAGTAATGTGTAAGCAATCAACTAAAGTATATTTTAGATTTCTGTGTCATTAGACATTTTTTTTACGGGTCTCCCTTGTTTGACCAAAAGGAATTTGACAAATTTTCACTTCCCAAAAAATTTTTCGCATAATTTCATTTGCCAAATTATTACTTAGCAAAAAATCTATTCACAAAAAGTTGTAAAGCAAACCTAATGTTTGGCAAATGAACGTTTAAACTATAACTTGTTTACCAACTAGTAATTCTAACATTTTTTATTTAGTCAAATATTTCATTTGGAATAACAGTTTTTATGCAAAATCAAATAAGCCAAATACTTATTTAGTATCGTCAGTTTTCAATTCACCCTTTCCTATTCAGTCAAACTTCAATGACAAAAATGTGAACTACTAAGTGGGTAGGAGGTAAATCATAAATGGCGCTCAATGTGTGCTCTTCTTTTTCTATATAATGTAGTCGTTCCTGGCACAGTAGGTAGTAGGTCACAGTTTTAACCTAACCTAACCTAACCATTTTTTTTAAAATAAGTAATTAACCTAATCTAAATAATTCAGTACCGGGTAACCTACTAAAAACAATCTCTTTTTTTCTATTAATGCAAGTCGTTTCTGGCACTCGCCGGCCGCTGCCGCGGCACCGCTCGCTTCGCTCGCTCGGCTCGTGCGTAGGAGGTCACAGTTTTAACCTAACCTAACCTACCCATTTTTTTTAAAGAAGAAATTAACCTAATCCAAATTGTTGAGTTCCGGATAATCTACTAAAAACAATATATTTTTTAGGTCACAGTTTTAACCTAACCTAACCTACCATTTTTTTTTAATAATTAACCTACTCTAACTACTTCCATAAATAAACTAATATCAAGTAACCATAAATTTGACTTGTTTCAGACAAATTCAAGCACAAAAACTTACAAAGAAGTACGCAAAAGACATCAAATTTAACCAGCAAGTCAAATGTCTAAAAATCTTATTTTTGCCTTAATATTTTTTGTCTTAACAAATCATTTCACCAAACGTTTATTGTCTGAAGATTGTTTGCTGTAATAAATCATTTGATTAAAGACCAAATTCCATAATGACATTATACTTAGTAATATTTTGCCAAGTAAAAATTTGACCAAATGAAAATATGCGTACCAAAATCATTCGAAATATTGCAATGGTATAAAAAAAGGTTGCTAAAATTTCTTTGGGTAATGAAATTTTGTCAAAATCTTTTTGGCAAAACGGCAGGCACCCTTTTTTTACAGACATTTAAAGTTCAAAATAAAGAAAATTGTATCAATACGTTAATTAAACCTTATTTTAAAAATAAACGGAGGGTGCTTTTTCTGTTTAAACCTTTTTGAAGACATACTTGATAATCGCTCTTTTTTTTGAGGTATCATTTACCCGGATATCTTACAAATTATTGAAATTAGGACCTACAAACCAATTCGAGGGAGAAATTTTAAATTTTAGGCAGTCTAGCAAAAACAAAATTTTTGCTTAAAAGAATACTTAATGTGTTCGAAGTGATAACTTAGTTCAATTCTAAGAATTTTTTGCACATGCAGGAACCAATTGAGGGGATTCTCTAAACAATGGCCACCGCGCGCGGTGCCACGGCATTTCTAGGTAGAACGCCGAATGAATAGCAAAAAGCGATAAGAGTTGGTTTTTAAAGCAAAATGGTCTTAGTTACTGAGGCAACAAAGTCGTGTTTCTTTAGTCAGGGTCAGTTGGTCTGTGTTGAAGCCGTTACATCTTTTACTTATTAGTCAAACTACTGCCCTTGTGAGTGGACGTTGTCGTGTTGATTCACAATTTACCGTGTTCAGTTGTAGCCCTTTGCGTTCCTGCACGTATTGTTTGCGTTAGTTTTGAACATTTTTGTTTCACCGTGTCCAGTCGTAGCCTCACGCTCCTGCACGTGTTGATTTTTTACTTAATTTTGTTAAGTTGAATTTAGTGCGCTCCTACGCCGTTTTTCTTAATTGTTAAGTGACTATGGCTACTTTTTCCAATCAAGAATATGCGGATATCGTATTTATGTACGGCAGAGCAGACGGCAATGGATCTTTGGCGCGACGGATGTATCAAGAGCGCTATCCGAATCGCAGGTTACCGAATGTCCGAGTGTTTTACAACACGTTTCGTCGACTTGCCCAAGATGGGTTTCACCGCGTGGAACCTGGAGTCAACCCGGGTAGACATGAAACTGCCGTCGAAGAAGACATTTTGACAACATTTCAAGCGGATTCTACTACCAGTACTAGAGCAGTAGCTCAAAATTCAAACATTTCTCAATGGAAGGTGTGGCATACAATGCACCAAAATGATAAGTATCCGTTCCATGGCAGGAGTGTGCAAGGTCTAGTAGAGCAAGATCCTCAAAGAAGAATACAGTTCTGCCGTTTCTTCCTCAACAGAGACATCGAAGATGCGTGGTTCCTGAAATCAATCTTGTGGACGGATGAATGTAAATTTTCAAGGGAGGGTATTACAAACTTTCACAACATCCATGAATGGGCCGACGCAGAAAACAATCCACATTTTAAGAAGCAGGTGTCGTTTCAGATAAAATTCTCTGTGAATGTATGGGCTGGAGTAATTGGCAGGACATTGATTGGGCCCCACTTTTTGCCGGATCCTTTGAATGGCGAAAATTATTTGCAATTTCTGCAAATCGATTTACCACTGCTGATAGAGGAATCAGGTGTCCCAATCTTCGAAAGAGACCGAACAGTCATCTTTCAGCAAGACGGCTGTCCAGCGCATTGGACGTTAAATGTAAGGGAACATCTTAACAATTGTTTTCCTGACAGTTGGATCGGCAGGGATGGACCCATCCCTTGGCCCGCTCGCTCCCCAGATCTGACCCCGTTGGACTTTTTCGTGTGGGGCCGGGCCAAGGAACTGGTGTATAATAATGAAGAAATAAACACTAGAGAAGAATTGATAGACAGAATTAATTCAGCGTTTGAAACAATGAAGCAAGATATGATGTTGAAAATAACGACTACAGAAGTTAGAAGACGGGGCCGTGCTTGTAATCACGGGCGTCATTTTGAACATGAAAAATAAATAATTTTAATTCAAATGTTGTTTTAATTAGTCTGCCTAAAATTTTAAATTTCTCCCTCAAATTGGTTTGTAGGTCCTAATTTCAATAATATGTATAAAGATATCCGCATAAATGATACCTCAAAAGAAAGAGCGATTATCAAGCATGTCTTCAAAAAGGTTTGAACAAAAAAAGCTCCCTCCGTTTATTTTTAAATTAAGGTTTAAAAAACGTATTGATACAAATTTAATTTTTTTTTGAACTTTAAATGTCTGTAAAAAAAATATCTAATGACATAGAAGTCTAAAACATGATTTACTTGATTGCTTACACATCACTTTAATTAAATAAATAAAAAATGAATTCATTTATCGTTCGATTTGGCCATAATTACGCAGTTTACGTAAAATTTTGGGAATTTCCAAAAAAAAAAACTTAAAACAAGTTAAAAAAAATTGGTAAGACTTCGTCTGAGACAACCATGGCTTAAATGGTTCTAAATTGTCTGTACTATCTTCGCCTTAAAGCTTTGCACCCATCTTATAATCACCCTGTATAAGATCTTCTAATGAAAAATCCCAGATACACTTTGACCGACACGGGATTGGAATCCAGGACCCCCACGCTCAGTAGACGCTTGGGAGCACTATAGACCTACGATACAAACTAACTGTCACATCACATTAGTAAAATTACTATTGTCAAAGAGCAAACCTGTTGCTAGTTTGAGAGGCTCGTGGCTAAGTAATAAGACCGCAATGGTCGATCACTCATGCCGAGATCGGTCCATGGATGGGTGACCATCTTTACATATCGAGACCCCTCTGTGCAATTGGTCTCGGCTGTCATTCGTGGATCTTTAACAGTAAGTAGTACGGGTCGTCAGAAGCCCGAAGGGGTTTCGTGTTACCCAGTAACTGGGTTGTAGAGGTCAGGTATAAGGCAATCGCTCCATGTGTATTTAGCTGCATCCGGTTAGACTGGAAGCCGACCCCAACATAGTTGAGAAAAGGCTAGGCAGATAATGATGAAACCAGTTGCCAGATTAGTTCGTAGTCCTTACAGCCAATCGCAGTCTTATTAGTTTTTATGAAGTTCAGGATGAATTGGTAACTAGAACTTATAAAACACGATAACGTTTCATAGTTTCTTAGATCGTTCTGCACATTAGTCATTTAGCAAGAAACATTAAATCATCATTGGAAGTTTTGAAATTGACTTATTTTTATCACCGGAAACCGCATGGCATAACATTCAGCATTTCATATCGACCGCTGTGTTGCTAGTGTAATAAATGTTAAAAATAAACATTCCATTCGCACTCACATTAATAAAAATGCTTTGAATAAAAAACTGCTGTAATTAATTATGGAACACGTTACTATCGCATTGTTTATGGTTATTAATCTAAATAACGACATATTTCTAAACAAATTGTGTTAATTAATGACGGGTTTTTGTATTTATTGAAAAACGAATCGTTTGTTTTACTGATTGTAGGGTTCCGTACCTTCGATCAAGGGTACTATTATTGATTGAAGTTCATACCCAAAACGGTGCCCACGGGACCCTATTACAGACTCCGTCCATCTGTCCGTCCGTAAACCGTAATAGGTAAACACTTGAAATTTTCACAGAGTGTGTACTACTGAGACCACTTGCATGTCGGCCTGCTGCGGCCTGACCGATGGTATTCCAAAATGTCAAAACAAAGCAAAAAGAAAGCAGAATAAACGCGGCCGTACAGGCCGTGACAGACGCCTCGCGCCGCGCCACGCTGCCGTGCCTTTATGGTGTGTCTCGCCCGAGAGGCCTCGGTCGAGACGACTGACCATGTACACTCTCGCTGAAATCATTTTCAATTGTGGACGCCGAGGGAATGGACGAACCTGCTGCTGCTGTTGCACTATGTGCCACTACTTATTACCGTTACTTACCTATAATATATTATGCAAAAAAAAAAATACAAAAAAATTGGCGTAAACGAAGATGGTGGATGGTCACAATTCATCGTAATAGAACATGGTCGTAGTAGTTTTTACAAGACTTCTGGGAGAAGCGAGTGTACAGCGACGCGCTCGCAGATCGCGCGAGGCGACGGGCGCGAGACCCTTTGACTCGGGCGCAAAAAACCGACCAGAGACGGAGAGCTAGCGAGGAACACCGAGACAGGCCGAGGCGGGCGAGCGCTACCATCTACAATTCTACATTCTCGCGCTCGCCCTGCTTCGGACTGTCTCGGCGAGAATGTACAGCCGGCCGGCATTAAACTTACCGGCTCCAGATAAATCGGATGGGCGACGACAGGCCACCGGAGGCCTCATCGGATGCGACGGTTCCCACGGCTTGTGCTGTGAGAAAGCGGGCCGTGGACCCCAGCTTAAATCTCCTTGACAAGAATTGGTAGTGGCTTTTGACAACGATCCCGTAAAGAGTGGTGGTGGTCATGTTGTAACAAAAAAAACGAAAACCGGTCAAGAGCGAGTCGGACTCGCGCACCGATGGTTTCGTACCATCATTTCTATTTAATTTTTAGGGTTCCGTACCTCAAAAGGAAAAAACGGAACCCTTATAGGATCACTCGTGTGTCTGTCTGCCCGTCTGTCTGTCTGTCGTCTGTCTGTCTGTCTGTCCGTCTGTCACAGCCAATTTGCTCCGAATCTAATGGACCGATTGAGTTGAAATTTTGTATACATATGAATTTCTGTGACGTAATGAATATGAAGTTCTGTGTGTGTGTGTGTAAAGTAAATAAATGAATTTTGCATATAGAGGTCACTTTTGGGCGGCAAAAAAGAAAATTAAAAAAAAGTTTTGCAAACTACACTATGTGGCATGTCAAATGAAAGGGCTTACTATGAGGGTCTCAAATATATTTTTTTTATAATTTTAAAATAAATTGTTATAAAGTTATTTAAGAAAAAAGACGAAAATTTACCATCCCCCCTCTTATCTTCGAAACTACTGAGCCTAAAATTTTGAAAAAAATCAGAAAATAGATCTTTACCTGTAGGTTACAGCAAAACCTACAAGAAGTCTGTGGTCTTAAAATAACATGGTAAATCTATCAATATTGTGAGTACAAACTTACATTTACAGTTGGAATGTATGGGAGAACATGCTTTTCAACTACAATGTTAAGTTTGTTCTTAAGATAAATTCATCCCAACTACGGAACCCTTCATTGTGCGTGGTCCGACACGCACTTGGCCGGTTTAGTTGATGATTTCTGAAAAAGTGTGCTATTTAGAGACATCGTTTTATTTTTCCTGTAATTTTTACATAAATTTCTATTACATAGAATAATTTTAGATTTTTCTCTATGAAAATTTCGGAGATAAGGGGGGGAGGGAACGGTAGTTTTTTAAACATTTATCATCAAAAGTCGAAAACTATGCTGCCTAAAAAAAAGAAAAAAATGTTTGAGAATGTACAAACAGCGCTCTTTCATATGATGCCCCACATGACCTAGTAGCCCCACTTCGAATTTTTAAGACCCCCTTTCAGTCCCTGTTGCAAAAAAAAGAACATAGGTATATACCGGATGACTTTTTTTACCGTCTCGAAAAAAATAGGGTACCTATACTAGGTGAACGGGGTTAGTCAGCTTAGTCGTAGTAATAGCTTAGTCAGAAAAAAATATCGTAAGTATCAATAAATACTACAAATTCGATGTAAACTTTTCATTTTAGAACAATAAAAACATACATTTTGAAAAAAAATAATAAATCCTTTAAAAATATTGAAATTCAAATCATATGCAACCTGCATTATGATTTGATTTTTGATTTTATTAAATTAAAAAAAAAAAAAAAGAAAACTAGATAATGCCCGTTCACCGAATATACCCTATTTTTTTCGAGACGGTAAAAAAGTCATCCGGTATTTTAATTTTTTTCTTATTTGAAAAATAGTTGGGTAAACGACATCTAAAACTGTTCTAAATTTCAGTTGATAGCATTAGTAGTTCTTGAGATATCCAGCTGTGATTTACAAACAGACACACACACAAACCATAAGGGATCCTTTTTACCATTTTGGTATGGAACCCTAAAAACGAAAAAGCTATGGAAGCTATATTACACTATGGACAAATAACAAGTAGATGATTTACAGCTAAACGATCGATAAGCTATATACAGGGTGTGGCGTAAGTAGTGGTCCACCGTATAACAATAACAATTCAAAAATTTTAACCATTTTTACCCAAGGGTTCCGAAAATATTTACTTTTTGTCTTTTATAATTTATATATATATATATTAATGTTATATATATATAAAAAAATTACAATATTACAAATATAATATACAAATATCCAATTTATATATACACTTCTGGACACATCTATTGGCCCACCTTAGAGTTTAGGTTTCGATGGCCCCTACCGAAATATGATTGCTAGATAGAACAAAAACTGTTGATGCAGTTTTAAACCTGATACATTTTACCATCTTTTTCGATCGTATTGTTTTAAATTTGAATTCAGAATACCATACGACATGGAGCTACGCCTAACAAGTCGGATATGCGCCTTGTTAAAGGCAATTGATTTTTGATTAAAAAACATGTTTTATCAAATAAAGGTTTAATTTAATAACGCGTGTTGCCTCCATGGGCATCTACCACAGCTCTCATACGATTAGGCATAGAGTTTATCAACCGCTCTATGAAATTTTGAGGGATCATCTCCCATTCCTCTTCTATGGCAGTTTTCAACTCCTGCATCGTCTGGGCAACTGGCTGACGAGCCCTAACACGTCTTTTTAGCTCGTCCCACATGTGCTCAATGGGGTTCATGTCTGGGCTTCTGGCTGGCCAGTCCATAACTGTGATGTTCACATCCCGAAGATATTCCCTGACGATGCCGGCCGCATGGGCTCTTGCATTATCATGCATAAAAAGGAAATTTGGGCCCACATAGTCCGCGTATGGTATCACGTGAGGTTCTAAGCACTCACGAATGTACCTTTCAGCATTTAATGTTGGCAGCCGTGGTCCTGTAACAACCTCAAGTTGAGTTTTGCCGCTCGCGGATATACCGCCCCAGACAGTCCATGAGCCACCGCCATAAGCAACCCTCTCTTCAAAGCAGCATTGTGCGAAACGCTCTCTCTTACGTCGGTAGACCTTCTTCCTTCCATCATTGCCATGTAACACAATTTTAGACTCATCAGAAAAGAGTACACGGCTCCAATCTTGCTGTGTCCAATTTAAATGACTGCGTGCGAAATGAAGGCTCGCTGTTCGGTGGGCTCGCGTTAGTTTGGGGCCATTAGCTGGCTTGTGTGGTACCATATCGCGTTCTTTTAACCTTCTCCGAACAGTTCGAGCGCTCACAGATACTCCGTGGAAGTCGCGAAGTTGGTTTTGTATCTCAATGGAGGTAAGGTGACGATTTCTCAAGCTGGTCGTCACGATGAATCGATCCTGCCTTTCAGTTGTGACCCGAGATCGTGGCCTTCCTTGGCGACGAACAAAGCCGCCAGTCTCTAGGTACCTCCGATAAACATTTCGGACCGCAGATCGACTTAAATTAAGTTGAGCACTCACGTTTCTTTGGCTGTGTCCGGCCTGAATAAGTGCCACAGCTTGGGCGGCGACTTCAGGTGAAGTATCCATAGATTATTGATAGAACCTCACCTTAATGTTAAGAATAAGTAATGTTTGTTGCAAAACCAAAGATATCAATCACTTTTTCAAGAATTAAATCCAAGTAAACCAATAAAACCAAGTTTTCTTAGTATTCGATTGTTTGATATCAACAAACAGGCTCCAAATTGTCTTTTGTTTCTTTAAATTCTGTGTTCGAAATTCAAAAAAAGACTATTGAATGAAATTGTGAATGTGCTAGGTTCAAAACTGCATAAAAACTTTTGCTCGACCTAATATAAAATTTTAGCTAGGACCAAACGAAACTGAAAATACAAGGTGGGCCAAAAGATGTGTCCAGAAGTGTATATTAAATTTATATTTAAATATGTACTTATAATAAATTATATATATATATTTATAATAATGTTAGTTTTGGCTAGTTTAATTTTATATTAACATTATTTTGATGGTAATTATTTGTATCGTGAATTTTAATCAAATGAGGCAGTACAGGCATATCGCGTGAGACATCGTAGTGTTGGGAAAATTTATCGATTTGAAATCTGTAGCGAATGTAATGGGCGGAAATAGCTTTTGATCAGCAGTTTACATTATATTTTTAATGGAATTGCTAACGTAATTAAAACGAAACACTCTTTTCTTTCTAGTAAATACTTTTATTGCACACAGCTGTACAACTTCACAATCAAATCATGATCCCCGCCATTATGATTATGATTCTCGCCCTTGACCGGCAAAGCGCTGTGACGTGGCATCTACGAACTCAGTCAATAGTCAAACAAAACAGTACCTTTAATATTGTAATCAGAATTAATTTAACTAGCTTCAATCAATCCATCTGCCTAGCCTTTTCCCAACTATGTTGGGTCGGCTTCCAGTCTAACCAGATGCAGCTGAATACCATTATTTTACATGGAGCGACTGCCTATCTGACCTCCACAACCCATTAACTGGGTAATACGATACCCCTTGGTAAGACTGATTGTCAGACTTTCGGGCTTCTGACGACCCGTAACGACTGTAAAAGATCCACGAATGACAGCCGGAACCAACCGCTTAACGTGCTTTCCGAGGTACGGAAGAGTCTCGGTATGTAAAGATGGTTACCCATCCACGGACTAGCCTCGGCAAGCGTAGCTTAACCTGATCGATCGACCCGTGCGGCTGTTATTAATCAGCCATCAGCCCCAAAAGTTGTAGAACGTATTTTTAAAAATACCAGCAATAGTTGTTAATAGAACTCAGTTATCGTCAGTTTATTTCATTGTTAAGAAAATGCCACCAATGAGGCGTCAAAATATTGAAAAGAAAAATTAGAAAAATTGCCGGGAAAATTGGAAAATTCGGAAAAACTGAAAGTGCATTTTTATATAGGAATTTTGTATGAACACAACGTCTGTCGGCTCAGCTGGTTTTTGATAATTTTTACATAAAAATATAGATATTTAAGACGGATTTGAATGCTTGTGACAATAACACAGTGTCCATGGAGTTTCTTGCCCGTTCTTCTCCAAAGGATCATACTAGGTAAGCTTTGGAATGGGCAATTAGCTTCATATTTTTGACTGACATACCAAATGATGTATTATACCTTGACGTCATTGGACAGACCTCCTTGACAATTCAAAAGTGCATGTTCACTTATGGAAGTTGTGACAAGGGCAGGAGAATGACGATGATGATGTCTGATAAGCTCAGTATGCCACGTACAGACAACAGCACATCAAACGGTCAAATTTCTCTAAATGATTTTAAAACTTAAAATGTTAACGATTAAGTTCAAAATCGAATGAGAAAATTTGACAGTTTGTAGTGACTTGACCTGCTGCTGTGTGTACATCCTACTTAATATTATAATTAATGTGAAAGTTTGGATGTTTGTGTTACTCAATCACGCAAAAACGGCTGAATGGATTTGGATGAAATTTGGCACACAGTTAGTTTATAACCTGGATTAACACATACCTATAGTACTTTTTATCCCGGTAGTAGGTTCCCGTGGGATAATTTCCGACATCCACGCGGGCGAAGCCGCGGGCAAAAGCTAGTAATATTATAAATGCGAAAGTGAGTTTGTTTGTTATTCTTTCACGCTAAATAAAATGGCTGAACGGATTTGAATATAGGCTATTTTTCATCCTAGATCGCAGACGAGGTCGCGGACAACAGCTAGTAATGAATACTTAGTTCTGTTTGGAAAGAATTTGGTTCAATTGAGCTTCAAAGTATTTTCTTTAATCCTAGTCTCGATTGCCGTTTCCAGTGCTCAGCCAGCAGTACCTACTAGGTACTTACCGAACATAGTAGGTCAACCCAAGGTGAACGTTTCCATAAAACATGAATCGTTTGCTCTCTTTTTATTATCTTTTGTATAAACAGTACCGAATTATTTTTAGAAGCATCTTATCTCTTCATTCTACTGTCAATCTATCATCATCCTTCAAAACTAGTCGTTTTAGCATTATGTAAAGAACCGAAATCTAACATAGATTTATTATAGGTACCTACTTCCTGCAATAGTCATGACCAGTTTCTCAAAACTCCATAAGCTCATCAGAAAGTGAGCCAACCACTTCCTTCCTCTCAATTCGTCACGTTCCAGCTCCAAAACTTCCAGGAAGTTCCAGCAAATCGATTCTTCCATCGTTACTTGCATCGTTCCCGTCCCGCCTGCGTGAGATCATCACTAATGCACGATCACTGGCGGCATGCGCCGGCGTCGCCACGCGCCGTTTATTTATAACGAAAACTTCCGATCGACCAAACGAATACATTTTTAAATCATATAAATAGAATTTCTATATTCCAATCTTCGTGCTGCTTAATTTTAACATTAAACTGTACTTATTTATATAGTTACGCTGTGACAAATGTGAAAAAAATGTGCGTGTGAATTTTTAGTGACGAACTGTGCGAGTATTCCCTAAATGCAATTTCAGAGATTTTTGTTCAGTGAGTGATGGATATTTTTGCTGAAATTTCTCTGAAATACGGATGACTGGTACGGGATACGGTATGTTCGTTTCTTTAAACTCTCCAGTCAGTGTTAAATCGTCATTACGACCGTGCGATGTGTTGAAGTGAATTAAAAGTGCTTTTTTCGCAAAGTTTTTCCTGACTTCACTGAGAACTGTAAGTAAGTTTATTGACTTATTATTTTTTTGTTATTTTAGTAAGGAATAAGACTTAAATATGAGAGTACCTACCCCACAAAATCGAGTTAGAAGTCTGACCGAGGGATCGGTTGAGTGAGTCCCTATAATACATTGCGTACGCACTTTTATTTACCTATCGATTATCACTTACTTAAATAATATACTTAACATACACTTGAATTGGTATTTTCCTATCAGTTTTAATACCACGTTGCGAAACACGTCACAGGCGATATGACGGCAGCTTCCGAACGTCAAATATCTTCAAAAATTCAGTCAAGTGTCGCGTTTGCGTACAAAATAAATTTCTGTATATTTTTCATATCAGCGGAGTAACTGATGTGCGCGATTTATTTCACGGTTTACTAGATTTATTCAGTTTTTTTACAGTCTCGACAATTTGTCGGAATGTCGTGAAAAATTAAAAACATGATGTAAATTAATGTAGGTAGTCCTAGAATATATTTTTAATGGCGTTTAATCTTTTTAGATCATAACATTTTTCTTCAGGCTTTTTTTTTCCGAAGCATTTTGTACTTTCTTTTTTGCTTCGCGAGTTTCTGAAAAAAAAAATTGTAACCTCGTTTGAACTAAGTAAATATTTATAAGTATTCTGGAAAATGTATTCAAATCTGCCAACTGATTGCTTATTTATTTTTCTAATGCATTTTACCGTTTCACGCATTTTTACTCCCGTAGTAGTAAAAAGGCAACATGCTCACGTTTCTGTCAATAATATATTAAAGTAGGAAGTAGTATCTATTGTCTCGCTTGCTCATACTGAAAATAGTATCTATCATTCCATGCGGGCTGAATGAGCTCACTCTTCTCAGTATGGACATGTTTTCGCGCGGTCTAATTAAGGTGAGGACAAATCTAACGATTTAAATCTATGGTAAATGGCGCACAACGATGAAATCAGCGAACCCTAAAGTTGCGTGGTTCCTGTTAGGTTGAATGTAGAGAATACAGATGTTGACAGGGTGTTCCACACTTTGGCTGTCAGCAAAGTCAAAGTGAAATCATTTATTTCAAGTAGGCACATAAAAGGCACTTTTGAACGTCAAAATTTACAAAAAAAAAAAAAAATAGAATCAATTGTAGGTAGTTGCCGTGCGAGTACTTATAGAACCAGAAATAACCAGCATGTTGTAAAATACGTTAAACCGTGTTTCAGACTATCAGTGTCCTGACATTTCACATAGTTTGTCACACTTTTTAGATAAATGGGTTAACTGTAGCCTTCCTAGGTGGTTTGACTGAGTCGTCAAACATCAACAATAAATAAACTTCGATAATTAAATAACTAGTTGAAGTTTATTTATTTTCGACTTTATTTCAATGAAGGCAATGTTGATATTTGTTCGGCAGTGGAAAGCACGTATCGTGAGGTATGCGCCGGACCCACGTAGTCTATTTTTTTAGAACGGAGTGTCGTTTTTTTGCTGTGTCGTATTCATGCTTTGTTTTGATTTAGAACCTTAAAATGTCAGTATTGCATGCAGGGACAAATCGATTCTAAGGCACTTATATCACTCCGATGGCATGTCGTTTGCTGATTTTCACCATATTTCGATGTATTTATGTAGAACTAGTTTCTGCCCGCGACTTCGCCCACGTGGCAGTCAACTTTACTATAAAACATACCCTATGGCACTCGGTAATAGTACACTACTAGTACTAGTTTGTTAGTCTGAAAATTCTTTTGTGAAAGAATTTTCAGACTAACAAACTTTTTTACCTTTTTCTATTATTAGTGTAGATTTGTAAGACAGTCCTTTGATATTGATTTAGTCAAGCATGGCTCAGTACAAACATCAGTCTTTGTTTCCTGAGGAAATATGGTCATTATTGAGATGGACGAACCCGATTGATAGCTATCATTATGCTACCCATCCTGTTGTCATTGACAGAAAAGGTATACAGCATGTATCAGAAAGGTGTGCTCAAATTTAAGGGTGTGGTACAGATCATCTAACTAAACAACTTTCTCCATGGGACTAACATCGTAATAGCGAAAAAATTATCAACTGTCCCATACAAAACTTGTTCAATTTGATGATCTGTACCATCAGCCTAGCCTTTTCCCAACTGTCCCATACAAAACTTGTTCAATTTGATGATCTGTACCATCAGCCTAGCCTTTTCCCAACTGTCCCATACAAAACTTGTTCAATTTGATGATCTGTACCATCAGCCTAGCCTTTTCCCAACTGTCCCATACAAAACCTGTTCAATTTGATGATCTGTACCATCAGCCTAGCCTTTTCCCAACTGTCCCATACAAAACCTGTTCAATTTGATGATCTGTACCATCAGCCTAGTCATTTCCCAACTACGTTGGGGTTGGCTTCCAGTCTATCCGTATGCAGCTGTATACCAGAAATTTACATGGAGTGACTGCCTATCTGATTTCCACAACCCATTTACTGGGTAATAAGATACCCCTTGGTAAGACTGGTTGTCAGACTTTCAGGCTTCTGACGAAACTAACGGCTTAATGTATGTAAAGATGGTCACCCATCCACGGACTAACTGCGGCAAGGGTAGCTTAACTTGATCGATCGACCAGTTGAAATATTTGATAATATTTGTAATAATTATAATAAAGTAAAAATAATAATAATATATTATAAATAATTAAATCGAAACGGCTGGTTGACACTTCCCGCGGCTGGCTGTAACCTTGGCCAGAGGCTTAGCATTGCCATACAACGTGGCAATGCCGCCAGTCTCTTGAGTACTTTACCAGTCGACAGCGATGCGGAGGAATTTTTCGACGCCTTGTTTTAGTTTATGAATAGTTTTAGTTTTATGTTAGGATATATTAATGTTATTTTTAGGTTATGTTTTGACAATCATATAAATCGAGCAGTGCGGCTGTTATTACTTAAACACAACGGACATTTGATGATCTGTACCACACCCTTCATCTTGACCACACATTTCAGATACACGCTGTTTCATACTTTTGGAATCTTTCTTAGTAATAAATAGCACAATTCCTTTAACCCAACTTTATATTGAAGTCCAAAATAGCTACTAATCAGGTCAGAGAGTTAATAAAAATGACGTACTCTGTGGTCCACAAGATTTATGGTGAACTATCACTTCCTGTTAGAAATATTCAACTTTTATGTGCGTGTTGATGATGTGCGTGATTAAAAAAATCATTTAAAAATATAATAAGTAAATCTGAAAAAAAAATTGCGTAGGTAAATCTGTATTTTCAGTCACATTTTTTGAAAAACAGCAGTCGCTCCATTTAAAATACTGGTATTCAGCTGCATCCGGTTAGACTGGAAGCTAACCCTAACATAGTTGGGAAAAGGCTGGGCAGATTCATTGATTGATGTTTTGAAAACTCATAAACTTACCTACCTACATAGAGGCATGAGGAACAGGGTGTAAAGTTCACTCATCCTCTATTGAAAAGGGAGGATCCTCCGACCAGACGGGTGTTGTGTCTGGTGGACAACTGTCCGACGGTTGATGTCGGGACGTTGTATATATGCTAGTTGTGTGGTAAACTCTAATTGCGCAATGCAGGTTGCGTGACGTCATGTCATTGGATGCGTAGATCGTATGTGGCGATGTAGATGCCGCCACACCTACTTTATGATTTACGGTGAAAGAAGATATTTGTGAGGATATTGTGGGCTGTGTTAATATTCTGAAGTAAAATAACACTATGCCTGTATTCTCCGATTATAAAACTCCGTTAAGTGGCCAATCTCAACGGAAATCAGCCTTCGGCACGGGAGATTTCATCTCATCATCTGCCTAGCCTTTTCTCAACTATGTTGGGGTCAGCATCCAGTCTAACCAGATGCAGCTGAAACCAGTATTTTACATGGAGCGACTGCCTATCTGACCTCCACAACCCAGTAACTGGGTAATACGATACCCCTTGGTAAGACTGGTTGTGAGACTTTCGGGCTTCTGACGACCCGTAACGACTGTCAAAGATCCACAAATGACAGCCGGGACCAACGGCTTAACGTGCTTTCCGAGGCACGAGGAGTCTCGACATGTAAAGATGATCACCCATCCACGGACCAACTTCAGTAAGCGTAGCGTAACCTGATGGATCGACAACTGCAGTTGTAGCTCCGGTTGTAGCTCAGATGCACTCTCTCTTCCCTCACTCTCATAGTCCGATGGGACGGCAATCCGACACGACCGGGGAGAGATCAGGCTCAGGCCGCGGTATCACACCGCGAACTACCAAACTCCGGGCTGTTACTAAGAAATTCCTAATGGAAAAATTCTACTATCCATCAAATAGGGAGCAAGTCTATCAACATTAGGCTTGCCGCACTCGGGCCACAGGCTACAGCCACAAAACACCGCCACCTGTAGCTGGAAACGGCTACTAAGTAGCGAAACCTCGTGGTCGGTAGTCAACACTTGAGGTCGGTAGGCGCTACTTCTAGTAACTCTTAAAATGTCGATTGCACACCATGTGTACAGATAACAATAGAATTTCAATTGTGTCTGCTAATTAGCGCGCGACGGGTTAACCCATTGCTAACGTTTAGTTTAGTGGTCGGTGGCGGCCACACGAAGCGAGAAGCGGCCTATCATGCGTGGGCGCGGTGCGACCACCAGCTTCGTTCGTGTGCGGCGAGTTCATACAAAATATACCAAAACTTCCGAGCTCCGTGGCGGCGTTTTGTGACTATAGCGTGTGTCCCGTGTGTGGCAAGGCAAACAGGCGCAAATTCAGATCCCATGCCTACTGAAAATGTCTTCTTAGACCTTCAACTCTCAGTTATGATGAGACACAATTAAATTTCTATTGCCTCGACATTCTGAAGCCGAGAACTCATCGGAAAGGAGAAGAAAAGAGTCGAGAAAGCAGTTTAACCCCGCTAAAAGATTCACTGGTGAAGGTGGACCTGAGCCAACCTGGCGGCGACGTCGTTAAAAGATCATCCATTGATAACGTCACCCGTCTCTGTGCGGCTTTAAAAATCCTTTCGTATTATATGGGCACGTCTTCTCTACTATTATCGCGCCCCGCGGTCTACTCCTTGATATGCAATGGTCTCAGTTGCACCATGAAACATGAGGCTACAGGGGCTAGTGTGAATCTTTGGGTATTCATTGGAGTAATCTAGTTAGGTTAAACCACGCTGGGGTCGGTGCATTTCATTCATTCGTTCATCATCTTTACCCGCCTCTAGGAGGCCGATTGACAGTTGAGAGGAAGAGGAATCAAATACACTTGGCCCTATCGATGGATTAAACCTAGACCAGCCAGCAGCAGTGAGAATGTGGGTGTACTTTATATTATAATTTAATTGCTGCGTCCCGCGGTTTCACCCGCGTAGACCGGGATAAAAAGTAGCCTGGATTAGCATATGTTAATTCAGGGTATAAGCTATCCACATGCCAAATTTCATTCAAATCGGTTCAGCGGTTTGAGCGTGAAAAAGTAATAAACATACAAACACACACACACTCAAGACCTTTCGCCTTTATTAGTGCGATTTTAGTGAAATAAAATTTATTCTATATTATGTACCTATACTATATCCTATTATGTATAATACCAGCCTACACAGGCTATATTGTCCCAGTGCAGAGCAATAGCCTCTTCCTAGACAGAGAAGGTCACCAGGTGATATGTAAGAGGCGAACTGGGCGGTAAATAAGAAAGTGACAGAGGCAATTACTTCCACATGCGACAAAATCAGAGCGTAACAATGCGCTGGAACCAAAATAAAAGCGCCAAACCAAATAAAAATTGTTTAAAAATTAATTAAGCTTTCTATCAAAAATATTTTCAGCCAGAGTTTTCAATTACCTAATACGCATATTTGAATGTAATTTTCCAATGAAATTACTTAGGATTACAGATTTTTTTTTTGTAAAAGGGTAGGTCTTTTCAGAATTAAATTCTTACTTCTTTTTCTTCTTATTCTTCTTTTTTTTTTAGAATCGTTAAAACTGAACATAGTCGGTGCTACTTTGCATTTTTTTTCGATAGAAAAAATTCCAAGTAATCATGTTTTAGTTTTAGTACAACAGTAGACAGTGGTGCCGATCCGATTCTGTTGTACACCGAACTAAACTAACTAAACTATCACTAAAATTCCTTACTTTTTACTATGAGAATCTTAGAGCTATTCTGCAGAAAAAAACCTCTAAGGGCTGATTGTTCAATAGATCGATAACTTTTACCTGAAGAACAAATGTGACAGTTTGACATATTTTCTATACAAAAGCTGTCAAACCGCCATATTTATTCCACTGATAAAAATTATCTGACTATTGAACAATCAGCCCTAAATTTAATAACAATTTTGACACAATTAAAATCGAGTTTGACAATTGTGACTCCGCGTGGTATAGTGCCTGTAGTGTATTTGACCCGGTGGCTTTAATTGGAACTAATGAAATCACTATGAAGTGACAAGGCTTGTCATATTTTGTTCACCGACATCGCTGTCGTTACCGGGTCAAATATATTTTAGAGCTGGAGGGGCGCAGGGAGGGGGCAGCTTCAACGTGTTTTATATGGAATGTAGGTACCTTTTTTTTTGGTACCTACATGTTGAGTCATAGGGGTTTATGGGTTCTATAAAGGGGGGCCAAATTTTCATTATTTTTGCGATAGAACTCACCGTTTTCGAGATATATGCAAAAGAAAAGAAAAATGCACTACTGTTTTTGCATCCGAAGTCAAGGTCTCGGTGCGAATTTTAGTTCATGTCAAC
Source organism: Cosmia pyralina (assembly GCA_946251885.1). Lineage (NCBI taxonomy): Eukaryota > Metazoa > Arthropoda > Insecta > Lepidoptera > Noctuidae > Cosmia > Cosmia pyralina. The sequence goes on from OX276367.1 coordinate 1,781,535, forward strand.
TAATTTTGTTCCACACCTTTTTAATCGCGATTAAACATAGTCTGATTTAGTTTGACAATTAAAAATTTAGGTGAAATTAGTCAAATCCAGAATAGCAAAATTGCCATTTTCACTAAACTAATAACTCCGTACAATCTTAGTCCTGTCAAACTAAAATATAGTTAAGTTGTGTCACTTTAGTCAATTTCAGAATGGGAAATCGTCGTTTGACAGGAATAAACTAAATTTTAGTGATTTTTAGTCTAGTTTAGAGGCATTTGTGACAAGAGAATCGGCACCATTAGGTATAGTCAATTAACACATAATTCTGGAAAATCCGAATGATTTAACCATATACATTTGGTTTTATAGTAATTTAAAAAAACAAAATTATCGACGCGACGTATCCCCTTAAGCAAGAAAAGACCTTTCAAGACATAATTATACTGATTAGATCTAGTTTTTTCACGAAGTTATCTTCACCGATATGCTTACCTACCTCTGTTTGTTCTATGCGTGATGGTATGGGTGTTAAGTATAATATATAAGTCGAATGATATTTCAGTTTATTTTTACCATCAATTCATTCACTCACTCACTCAGCGGCTAGTTATAGGCTATCACCTTAAATCTTCCATGAAAATCCCCGTTTTAACACAAATCACATCAAAAACATCTAAATTAATCACCATTTCTGACGTTTAACATTCATTTATAATCGTTAAAGTCGCTCCTAAGAAAAAAACGATTTATGACTAAACTAAAATGCTTGTTGCTTTCGATTTTGAATCTTAGCTTGACTGCAGAAAGGTTAATTTTGGTAAATATTTGAAAATGTCACAAAAGAATTGATACAGAAGTATTACTTCTTACAATTCTTAAGATAATCGCGACGATTATTTTGTGCAAAACCAAATTAAATGTATACCTAGGTACTAAAATATTACCATAATTATCAGCAAGAACCAACGTAACACTTTCTTATTATTATTATTTTTTGTCTGGACACGTTGTGTCGTAGGTGGGATTGTCCGATGCTGCGTCACTGGGTCGGACTTCATACCTTCTGTAGTTTCCCACACCGTCTCAACAAGGTAGTTTAATAATAGCCAGGCGTTGAAAACCAACTTATTACCAGTGTCACAGAATACATAATTGCCAGTGTTAAAAGATTTGACAGCTCGCTAACAAAATAGGTACGAGCTGTCAAAGATGACACCTTATTTGTGACGGAAGGGTTTCGGGTTGCCATGACGCGGCCTAATCAGGCGGCAAAATCGAATAAAGAATATCATCATCTGCCTAGCCTTTTCCCAACTATGTTGGGGTCAGCTTTCAGTCTATCCGGATGCAGCTGAATACCAGTACTTTACATGGAGCGACTGCCTATCTGATCTCCGCAACCCAGTTACCTACTGGGTAATACGATACCCCTTGGTAAGACTGGTTGTCAGACTATCGGGCTTCTGACGACCCGTAACGACTTAACGTGCTTTCCGAGGCACGGAGGAGTCTCGTTTTGTAAAGATGTGCACCCATCCACGGACAACCCCGGCAAGCGCAGCTTAACCTGCATGACCTCCACGAGAATAAAGAATATGTAGATAATATGTATAATTATGTTCGGGAAAAAGCCGCTCGGCTTAGGTCAGAATTGTGCCGAGCCAACCCGAACCTAATTCAGAGAGGGCAGATGTTGAACGGAGTTTCCCGATGGGCGCAAGCCGAATCAAAGCCGAATATGTGTAGTAATCAGTTTGTTGTTCAACAAATATTGCTCAAGTGTGTAACACCCCTTATCACCGTATCACCGATGTGTCTGAGAACTCGGATTCCAGATAAAATTAGAGCTAGGTCAAAGACATTTCAGATTTTCCTGGAGACATTTCATTTCAAGACTAGATATAAATACATTGATGGCATAGTTGGCGCAGTGGTTGAGTAGGCAGCTTTTGAGCTGCCGGTCGCGGTTTCGAATAATATTTATTATATAAGACCCATCTTTATCTAGGTACTATACTTATTATAAAAAAGTCACTTTTCGTGTATGTCTTTGTGACCGCTTAGATCTTCTAAACTTTATGATAGATTTTCTCAATTCTCTCAATTCTTTATTCCATATATGTAAAACAGTTGGTAAGCTGATAATGAATGACACAATTGTGGACCCTGTCGGGCACAGCATAGTAACAGAGAGGAGGAAGAGCGCTTCTTTTGTGTTTATTATTATTTATTTATTCTGGTACCTAATTGTATTTTTATTTCTTTTAGTACTACTTTTTCTTTTAATATTTAATTTATTTAAGTAGTTTAATAATTTAAGCATAGACGTATAAAAAAAGGCGGACAGATTCTCGCTAACCAAAAACTGTGTAGTATCGGAGTCAGCCAGCTCGCTGTACCTACACGCACACATTTCACAAGACATGCTTTTTACCTTATCACGACCACCTACCACCACCACCACCTTACCTTACCATATTACGAATACGTTATCATATTACGAATGGTTGACTGATGTGTGAATGTGTGCGTGCCAGCCTGTAGGCACAGCGAGCTGGCTGACTCCGATAGTCACAGTTTTTTGTTAGCGAGAATCTGTCCGCCTTTTTTATACGTCTATGAATTTAAGTAGTTTATTTTGATGCGAATGAGAGGAGCTCGTGGCTAAGTAATAACAGCCGCACGGGTCGATCCATCAGGTTAAGCTACGCTTGCCGGGGTCGGTCAGTGGATGGGTGACCATCTTTACATACCGAGACTCCTCCGTGCCTCGGAAAGCACGTTAAGCCGTTGGTCCCGGTTGTCATTCGTGGATCTTTGACAGTCGTTACGGGTCGTCAGAAGCCCGAAAGTCTGACAACCAGTCTTACCATGGGGTATCGTATTACCCAGTTACTGGGTTGTGGAGGTCAGATAGGCAGTCGCTCCATGTAAAATAATGGTATTCAGCTGCATCCGGTTAGACTGGAAGCCGACCCCAACGTAGTTGGGAAAAGGCTAGGCAGATTAATTTTGATGCGAACATACCAGGAATAATTTTCAACACATTTGCTCGCTTGAGACCCTTCCGTCCATACCTCGGAAAGCACGTTTAAACCAGCACAATGTTCCGCACCTCCTATCTGGAAAATCACACATCAGTGCTTCTATAACTATCTACTAATCCTACTAAATATTATTTATTATTATTATTTATTTATTTATTGGACAACCAACAAAGCATACACTAAAAAAAATACATGTTAAAATAGCCATGTTATTATCACATCTCATAGTGTAGCCTTAATTAAAGGCTGCCACGGCATGCATAAAATATAGGAGTAAAAAAAAGCAGTTACAAAAAATATTTTTCACCTTTATGACAATGCCCTATGCAAGACAGACTTAACTTTATGTAAAGCGTAAGACATATCAATATCTACGCTGGGTGAGTGTGACAGGCGACAAAATTGAATCTGCATTCTGTCCATGGTGGAAAAATGACACAGATTGGTTTTAAAGCCCTTAGCACGAAGCAACTGATATCTAGACTTACGAGCAAGTTTGTAAGGCACATTCAAATTTATTATTATTATATATATATTTTTTTTTTTTTTTATTATAGACGCGAAAGTTTGTAAGGATGGGTGGATGGATGGATGTATGGATGTTTGTTACTTGTCATGCAAAAACTACTGAACGGATTTAGATGAAATTTTGCACACAGATAGTTTATAACCTGGATTAACACATAGGATAGTTTTATCCCAATATTCTTACGGGTTCGAGACTTACGCGGTCGAAACCGCGGGGCACTGCTTGTATATTATTATAAATTAAAGTGTTCTTCGAAACTACGTAACCGATTTTGATGCGGTTTTCACCATCATTTATTCCGGAATGTATATATTTATGTGTATTCCACACAATACACAAGTGCGGAAGATTCTCTCCGCAAAATCATTTAAATAAATAGCGACTCTTGCTACGACACAAATTAGCGTCGACGAGTCGAGCACGTCGCGTACTTGTAGCTTCAAACCTAAAATGCGGAGTGCGCCTGACCTGACAATACATTAATATGACATGTACCTATATAGTAATTTTGATGTTTTATCAATTCGTAAAAACCGTACGAAGCAGGGGCGGGTCGCTAGTTGCGAATCATTTTGAGATCAAAGAACTCGCAAGCCTCGTCACAAACCTCATTTTATGTAACAAAACGTAGGTATATATCATATCAGCATACCTTGACGTTCAATTCAATGTACAGTCGCGTACGGTTTTAACAAAGCTTATAACAATCGCAAACAAAAGTAGTTCGGTAGCGTACAGTTGCGTGGTGTGACGTTATCTTTGCGGAACGGGTGAGGCCAGAGAAATAGCGTTGATAAGACGAAAAGATGTGCAAGAGGTTTTTCAATATTTTCGCGAACAAAATAGGACTTTTTTTCTTTTCCATCATATTTTTCAGTGACATAAAGTAAAATATTCGAAATATGAAAATAATTAATATTTTTCTACGTTTGAGCTAGAGAGAGCGGTAAAATGAGTATTACGTAAATAATAACTGAATTTATGCCTCTCCCAGAAGAGAAAAAAATCTATCTCAGAAAGATGAAAAGATTTCGTCAAGAGCTTGCTAAATGTCTTAGTTTAAAATTATTACGGCTTTGCTCTGTTTGCTTTTTTCCTCTTTTATAAACCATTCACCATTTATAATTGACCATCTACCATCTCCATTGTCTTCTTCCCCTTTATCGCACCCGCTATTTTCCTGGCCCCACATGACGTGTCACACAGCTGTCACGCCGCGCTCATCGTGACTGAATAATATAGCACTTTTGCCGGCGATTGTACCCTCGGGACAACGCTACCTGTTTATTTAAATGTTGTAATAACTGCGCGCGACCGTACCGCCAAAGGCAGTAAATTGTGATGGTTTGGTAATTACCCTACTGCGACGAAAAATGGATTATGGTGGGTTGGAAATTATGAGCCCTTAAGTTGTGATGTTACCATGCAGGATAGATAGATTACATGGCTTTACTGTCTGGCGGTTTTGAGTATTTTTTATGTGGCCTGCAGATCTGGTAGAGCTTGTCCACTCTGAAATGTAGAGCTTGTCCACTCTGAAATGTAGAGCTTGTCCACTCTGAAAAGTAGAGCTTGTCCACTCTGAAATGTAATCAAATCAAATCACTTTTATTTGTTAACACAGGTAAAGAAATACGGGTCTTATATTATTAGTAAAAAGAACGCTATGTTATGCCAGGAGGCGTACAAATATGTTGTGCATCTAGCTCAAGATCATGCATGATATTTAATTATCAAAATAAATTAACAAAAAAACAAACAAATTGTTACAATATAATTTACCACTAAAAATATCTAAGTCAAAATCACAAGGAAAAAAAAACAGTTATTTTGACGCATTTTAATAATAAGTAATTTTATTTTGTTTATACTGAGCCATCATTCAAAAATTCATCTAATGTATAATGACACTTGTCACTAAGCAACTTATTAAGTGCCTTTCTGAATTTTATTAATGGCATATTTTTAATGGCATTCGGTATGTTATTATAAATTTTTGGCGCGTTACCCAAGAAACTTTTACGCATTAGGGCTGTGTTACATTCAACATTACAAAGTTTATTAAAATATTGTGTACGCAATGGATTTCTTCTGACTTCAGATAAGCTGACAAATAAATGCGGGTTTTTTTTTTAACAAATAATGCAGTTTCCACTATGTACATTGCTGGCAGTGTCAATATTTTTAGGTTTTTGAAATGTGGAATACAGCTATCTGTTGTTTTCAAACCACACATAGACCTCACAAAACGTTTCTGCATCCTAAATACAACCTCTCTATTAGCTGTCTGCCCTCAGAAAATAATACCGTACCATAAAACAGAAGCCACAAGTCCATGGTATGCTGTTAGCAATGTCTCAATATTAACCTTATTTGAAAGTTGGAATAGTGCATACGCAGATTTACTTAATCGTTTACATATTATTTCAGTATGAGTATTCCAAGTCAATTTATTATCAATAGTGATTTCTAAAAACTTAGCATTATCAACTTCCTGTATTTTATAGTCTTTATAAGTGATACTAATGTTATCATTTTCACGACGTTGATGGTATTGCATGATGCTGGTTTTACTTAAATTAATTTTCAAATTATTGTCATTAAGCCAGTTTATTATTTTAGTTAGAGATTCATTCATATCATTTTCATAAGTATGTGCGTCATTGCATTTTATTATAGCTGTGCTGTCGTCAGCAAAAAGAACCATCCTATGCTGAATTATTCTTGGGAGATCGTTGATGTAAATGAAAAAAAGGGGTGGTGCCAACACGCCGCCTTGGGGCACGCCATATTTTATGCATCTTTGTTTTGAGAAATGTATGGTTTCTAATTTAGTTTTGGGACATAATCGAGAGACTCAGTGCATTGAACTCTATCAGTTAAATATGATTCTATCAATTTTAGGATATTTCCCCTTACACCGTAGCCATATAACTTTTGTAGCAATATTTCATGGTTAACATAGTCAAAGGCTTTCGTAATATCAGTAAATACGGTACAAATTGGATTCCTTTTATCAACTGATGTCATAATGTTATTAATTAAATCAAACAGTGCTAAGTTCATATTTATGTTTCTGCGAAAACGTTTCTGTTCATTGCAAAACAAGTTATATTTTTAAAAATACGTGTATAGGGAGTTGTGTATAAATTTCTCAAAAATTTTGGAAAAGTCCGAAAGTTTTGCAATGGGTTTTTAGTCTATTGTGAAATATGCCATCAGCAATACAAAGATTTATAATGTGTGTCAATGGTTGTGCTATCTCTTCCTTTACATTCTTTAGAACCTTAGTGCAAACGCCATCACAACCAACAGTATTCGTATTTTTAAGATGAGAGATAATTTTTATAATGTCATCATTCGAAACCGGTGACATAAATAAGGATTGTGACGAAATATTCTCTAATACCAGAATTATCAGAATTTATATTATTTTCAATTGAGTCAATATAGTAATTATTGAATTCATTAGCGATGTCACTGGGGCTTGTAAAAGTCAAATTGTCTCTATTTATAGTCATAATTTGTTCCTGTGGTAAACACGTTTTAATAACTAAGGCTAAGTAATAACAGCCGCACGGTTCGATCTATCAGGTTAAGCTACGCTTGCCGGGGTTGTTTCGTGGATAGGTGACCATCTTTACATACCGAGACTCCTCCGTGCCTCGGAAAACACGTTAAGCCGTTGGTCCCGGCTGTCATTCGTGAATCTTTGACAGTCGTCAGAAGTCCGAAAGTCTGACAACCAGTCTTACCAAGGGGTATCGTATTACCCAGTTACCGGGTTGTGGAGGTCAGATAGGCAGTCGCTCCATGTAAAATACTGGTATTCAGCTGCATCCGGTTAGACTGGAAGCCGACCCCAACATAGTTGGGAAAAGGCTAGGCAGATTAAGCACGGTAAGCACGTTTTAGATTTATTAATAACTTGCCAAGTGGCTTTAGATTTATTCTGAGAAGAGCTTATGAAATAATTGTTTTGGGCTTTCTGAGTCAATTTTATAATTTTTTTATAGAGTATTACTTATTTGTTGTGCTAGGGTCAAATCGATATTTCCAAAGTAACTGTCTTTGTTTCTGGCTGCATATCTTTATCCCTCGAGATATCCACTTAGTTTTCCTATTTAATTTGACAGTTATTATCTTTTCTGGAAAGCATAATTTATATAATAATAAAAAAAGTCCATGAAGGCTTCAAAAGACACGTTTGCATCTTTAGCATTAAAAATTTCTACGAAAGATAAACAGCCTAGCCGATTTTTAAAATTAATCAAATTATCTTTAGAATAATCTTTCTTCTTACATTTTCAAAATTGTAATTTACACTTTTTTTTTATGGGCACTTTCAGTGTTTGAGCTGTATGATCCGAGAGAGCTAGATCTATGATTTCAGCCTTGCAGCCCCTTTGGTAACTATGTGCAAAATTATCGATGCAGGTTACTACTGAGTCTTGTCGGTTTGTACAGCGCTAGTTTTAAATTATATTGCAAGAGAAAATATTCAAATTCTAGTGTAATTTTATTTCTCTTTATTACGACAATGTTTAAATCCTCGGCAAGAATCATGTTTTTATTTGTCCCAGAGCACAGTTTTTTGAGTATGTTGTCAAATTTTTCATAAAATAATATTAGGTCTTTACCTATGAAATTGCCGTTCTGCAGTACTGGCCATTTCAAATCAAAATAATTTTTGGTTGGCTAAGAATTCTAATTTCAAATTAATTTTATTTTAAAAACATGTATTTTTTTTCCAAAAGTAGTCATTTGTTTATTGATTAGTGTTACATTTTCATCGCATTTCAATCTTTTTCGTCATCATGGATACGTTAAAAATTCGAGTAATTATGGAATATGAGTACCGTCGTGGCAGCAACACGGCACAAGCGGCACGCAACATCAACGACGTTTACGGAGCTAACACTACAAACCAACGTAACACTTGTTATTGGTTTGCTCACTTCCGTTCTGGAAATTTCGACCTGAAAAATGAACCTCGCGGTCGTCCGAAGACTTTGGTCGACAATGACGAATTAAAGGCGATTGTGGAAGCTGATGATACACAATCTACGGCTGAATTAGCAGCAGCTTTCGACGTTAGCGTCAAAACAATATTGGTCCATTTGCGTCAAATTGGCAAGGTAAAAAAGCTTGACAAATGGGTGCCCCACGAACTCAATGATCGCCAGCGCGAAGTACGCGTCGAGACGTGCCTTGCACTGCTCAACAGACACACAAATGTAGGAATTTTGAACCGCATTGTTACCTGCGATGAAAAATGGATTTTGTTTGATAACCGCAAGCGCTCAGCAAGTTGTTTGGATCCTGGTTCAGCACCTAAACAATGCCCTAAACGAAAACTTACCCCTAGAAAAGTGATGGTCACTGTTTGGTGGTCTAGCGCCGGTGTGATTCATCACAGCTTCTTATCAAACGGGGTGAGCATTACTTCAGATGTTGTGTTCAGAACTGAACACAATGATGGAGAAGCTGGCACATCTCCAACCAGCATTGGTCAATCGCTCGTCTCCGCTGCTCCTGCACGACAACGCGCGACCATGAGGTCGCGCAGTATGAACTGCACAGCAGACGGTCTCCAAGTTGCAAGAACTGGGGTTGGAAGCTCTCCGTCATCCGCCCTACTCACCAGACCTTGCGCCTACAGACTACTACTTTTTCCAGAATTTGGATAACTTCTTGGCGGGAAAAAAATTCAATACCCGAGAGGCAGTACAAAATGTCTTTGAAGAATTTGTTGCCTCCCATCCAGCTGATTTCTTTAAGAAGGGCATCAATAAACTGCCACTGCGTTGGCAAAGATGCATTGATTGCATGGGTGATTACTTCGATTAATACAAATAAAAAATGCATGAAAAAAAATCTTTTAAATTTTTTCATACAAAACGGCAATTTCATAGGTAAAGACCTATTATATAATTATTTTTAGGTACCCTATATATAGAAATATATGTAGAGCTTGTCCACTCTGAAATGTAGAACTTGTCCACTCTGAGATGTAGAGCTTGTCCACTCTGAAATGTAGAACTTGTCCACTCTGAAATGTAGAGCTTGTCCACTCTGAAATGTAGAGCTTGTCCACTCTGAAATGTAGAACTTGTCCACTCTGAGATGTAGAGCTTGTCCACTCTGAAATGTAGAGCTTGTCCACACTGAAATGTAGAACTTGTCCACTTTGAGATGTAGAGCTTGTCCACTCTGAGATGTAGAGCTTGTCCACTCTGAAATGTAGAGCTTGTCCACTCTGAAATGTAGAGCTTGTCCACTCTGAAATGTAGAGCTTGTCCACTCTGAAATGACGCACCCCACTACGGAATTTACCGGAGTGTACGTATACCATAAAAATAAAAAAAAGTTTTTTATTTATTTATTTATTTAAGGACTAACAATTTTTAGTACAATAATAAATGGAAGAATCGATAACTTTCCGATTTAGTCAATCACTAGCGTATTTGTAACATAAATTGCTTTTACACAGTACAAAGATAGCGACCGATGTGTTTGTATGAGTAAGTTGTACAGTGCATGGTAAATGCACGCTGTGCTTGATGGGATAAGGTTTATAATTGATTGACTGATTTATGAATTGCAAGTGTGTGCGCGACTTTTACTAAATAGCAGACTGTTTAAATTCACCTTTTTCAGAGGGCTGTCGCATTTTGTCACCTCTCCTGCTCACACGGGATCTTCAAGAATGTTAAATGAAAAGATGTTTTTTTTGAAAAATGTTATCAATTAGCAAACTAGTAAATAATATTAATTAATAGGTAATTATTAAACACACATTTTTACTATCGCATTTATTTTATAACTTATCTCAAAAACAGATAATACTTTTTGAGCTGAGTTTATTAAAAACACAATAGAAATGTGTGTATTTTTTAAAGTTAACTCAAAAACTACCTGTGCAAAGTTCATAAAATTTATATGGTACAGTCAGCTTCAAAAGTATCGGAACGAACAGACTGATGAAAATGATCTCAACAACTAAAAAAATTAAACTTTATCTCAATTGCATAAAGTTCTTGTCAGAATGACAGTTGTCGTGTACGTGTTGTCTTCATTCTGAAACATTCCTTGTGTCATTGAGTTAATATTTCATTTTTCATGGTTGTTTAGATCATTTTGAACAGTCTGTTCGTCCCGATATTATTGACGCTGACTGTACCACATCGTGAGCTTCCTTTACCAAATGAAAAATAATCACGTATCGTCCCAGTAATCACGAAAAAATCGTTGTACTCGTATATACTTAAATGAAAAAAAACCTACCGAAAGCATAACCTCCTACTTTTTTTGAAGAAAATGATACAAAACGATACAAAATCTACCTATGCAAATAAATACAATTGAAACGTCTGTTTGTAATGTCAAAATAACAGCTTTTTATTAAATACAAAACAAAGTATATACGGTACTAATTATAACAAAAAAAAAAAATTACAATTTTAGTATGTTAGTTTGGTCCGGCTAATCTCCAAAATGGCTAGACTGATTTTGACGTGACTCTCACTAGCAGATAGCTGATGTTATAAGGAGTAACTTGGCCTACTTTTATTTTAGAATTAAATTAGAATTGAATTTAATTAGGGTTTGCGCAAAAAAAAAGCCCATGAAAATAACAAAAAAATCCGATTCAAATAAGTTTGTATTTCGACATCCACGCGGGCATAGCTGCAAGCAGTAGTTAGTCAATCTGCCTAGCCTTTTCCCAACTTTGTTGGGGTCGGCTTCCAGTCTAACCGGATGCAGCTGAATACCAGTATTTTGACATGGAGCGACTGCCTATCTGACCTCCACAACCCAGTAACTGGGTAATACGATACATCTTGGTAAGACTGGTTGTCAGACTTTCGGGCTTCTGACGACCCGTAACGACTGTCAAAGATCCACGAATGACAGCCGGGACCAACGGCTTAACGTGCTTTCCGAGGCACGGAGGAGTCTCGGTATGTATGGTGACCATCTGTCACCCATCCACTGACCAACCCCGGCAAGCGTAGCTTAACCTGCTGAATCGACCCGTGCGACTGTTATTACTTAACCACGAGCTCCTGTAAGCAGTAGTTAGTAAGAACTAAAAATATGTATTTTACAAATCGATAAAACCGGATTACCTAAACTTTTGTTTCATATCCTTTATTCAGATTCACAAATCATTCTTTTCCGTAATACAATTTCAAACACAGTCATACAAATTTCAGAGATTTATTTGATCAAATAAACATGTAAGTACTTAACATTTGGCTACGTAAATAAATATTTACTCAACAGTGAAATGAGGCATTGCTAACAATAGGATTTGTGTGAGATTCCATTCAACAATATTGTAAGGTTGTGTCTTGACATATAAGCGGAGCGATGAGCATGTTCAAGAACGTAATTAAATAAGGTAACATAATAACAAAAATATATTATTTGGTATTCGTAGGTAAAAACAAAAAAATAAATAAAATGAACGATGAATAGAAGTAAATTAACGCCTGCATTCCTCCTGCGCTGATGTCGGTCGCGTACGTCGGTCGCGCGTACGTACATTCGTGTTTTATACAGGGTTAGTTTTCAATGACCAGCCAAATTTTCACAGGGCGTTCTACCCGTGAATAAGAACAACTTTTACTATGGGACCAACTTTAAAATCACGAAAAAAAAACAGCTGTTTCATACAAAAGTTCAATACCTACTCGACTAAAATGTATGAAACAGCAGATATTTTTTTCGTGATTTCAAAGTCGGTCTCATAGTGAAAGTTGTTCATAATCATGGGTAGAACACCCTCAATCATAGACCCTCATGTCATTGAAAACTAACCCTGTATAGCACGACACTGCGACGCTGACGTCAATGACGCGTACGTTGATACGCGCCGTGTATCGCGAGCGTCGGCCTCGCTCGTCAGTGCCGTGTACATTGGTCGACTGACGAGCATGGAATTGTGCGAGCGCCCTCAGTCTGTTACCGACGATCAGCTAAATGAAATGCCGTAGCATTCAGCGTCGGTAACACTAGTTAATAGTAGTTAGCCTATGCGTAGGTACCTACGCATGATATCTACTAGGGTCATACACCTTTAAACGACAGAATTTTCAACAACATACTTAGTCAGCTGTTAGGGCAGATACCTCGTGATTTAACAGAAAAAAAAATAATCCTGTGACTAAACTATTGCTTCTATTTATCTGATTTTTAGTAAAGAAACTGAAAATGATACAAAGTATATGTGGTTTAATTTAATGCCTCTCGCTCATATCAACCTTGTATAAAAAGTACGCACCATTTCTGGAAACTTAATAATACTTGCTAAACGTACCCAGTACTCATTTGTATGCGCGAAGGGTACCCAATTACAGGCGTCTGTAGCATCGTTTTATCTTGTCAAGTTAATTGTCAGCACAATATGAAACAAATGACGGGTGTTAAACACCGAACACCGCTCAAACTAGGTGGCCGCCACAAACGGCCGCAGTGACGGCTGTCATGAAAATGATGGCAGTGGCAAAGATTTAAATCGTTAGATTCGCCATACCGCGTCAAAAGATAGTCTCATTTCCGTTTCGTTTTGAAACCTCTGAAACACAATGATGCAGTGACTTCACTTGATTGTCATGGAAATGCTATTTAATGAGTGTGAGCTCACTATTCTCATTAAGGACACTTTTTCTTGTGATTAAGTACGGTGAGGGCAAATCTAGCGATTTAAATCTACCCATGGGCGTACCCAGCTTTTGGCCCAGGGGGGGGCAAATCAGAAATTTCTTAAGTTGGGTCCACATGTTTTTTTTTCGCCTCATCAGTCTGCTTAATGTCCTCAGCAAAATCTATGAGAGACTTATTTTTAAGCGCCTCAGAGATTATGCCGAGATAAAGGGCCTAATTCCTAACGAGCAGTTTGGTTTTCGAACCCAACAGTCTTGCGCACAACGGGTCCACCACATCAATGAACACATAAGCGTTGGTTTCCAACGTGGTTCGATGACGGGTGCTGTTTTCTTCGATATAGCGAAAGCGTTTGACAAAGTCTGGTACAACGGTTTATTATATAAGCTTTACAAACTCGGTGTGCTAAAACGTCTAGTGCTCATCTTACGAGACTTTTTGTCCTACCACACTTTTCGCTATCGTATCGAAAAAGCGCTATCCTCTCCCCATCCAATTCGCGCAGGTGTCCCTCAGGGCTCTGTGCTTTCTACACTCATTTCCACGTTATTTACCAGCGATATCCCGGAAAGTAAAAAGGCACACTTGGCTCTGTTCGCAGACGATACGGCCATTTACTATTCCGGCCAACGCCAAGACCCGATATCTTGCACTCTCCAAACCGCAGTCAATAAACTCGGCGCGTGGTTTCGAAAGTGGAGAATCGAAATCAATCCCGACAAAAGTCAAGCGGTTCTCTTTTTGAAACCGCGTCTCAATCGATCTCCCCTCACTGACCGATCACCATGTTTGGCATTCCGATCCCTTGGGAGAAGCGAGCCAAATATCTAGGTATGACCCTCGATGAGCACCCTTGAGCACATAAAGTAGGCTCGTTCTGAATGCACGTAGCCAATTTTCACTTAAGTGCAAGTCGCGCATCTATACAGCATGCATTCTCCCAATCATGACCTATGCGGGTTCAGTATTTGCACACGCAAGTCCCGACACATCCATATGATGCAGACCTTACAAAATTGTTTCCTCCAAACGGCTACGATTGACGAGATCCCCTTGGTTCATTCGGAATGAAATCTCCCACCTAGACCTTAAAATCCCAACTATCCATCAATTTTTGAAACGCAATTCCAAGCGTTTCTTCGATTGGGCGGAGCACCGCCGTGTTCTCGCGGAGGCGATCGGTGGCGGCGATCTTTCGCGCCCGAACCTGATCCAGGCCATGGTACGGAGCGAGAGTGCATGGGAGGCCGTCACCTCCTTTTGCGAAGCAGTAATGCTAGCGAAGGAGGAGGCAGAACGCGTGAGGGAGAGGCAGCTGTCGTGCCCTCACGCCCCTAGCCGCCGCAGGAGACGCCCTGGGCGGCGGGAATCCGTATACGATTCCCGGCCACCGTTGGCGCGGGCTTGCGGACGGCGAGCAATGGGTAGCTCGCCGTCCGGTAAGGACCAAGCCCGGATCGACGGCGCGTCGTGTTCCACGCGCGTTTCAAAGAGATGTCAGCAATGATGGGGTCCGATAGGGCCGATGCAGCTGGGGTCGCTGGTTGTTCGAAAGAGTTACCGTGGCCCTGGCACAGGCAACTGAAGGAACACTGGTAGGTTTTAGTCAGCAAAAGTCTGACACGCCCTCCCGCTCCGCCCAGAGCGGGAGAAGTCATTTGATGATTTCCCATCCACAAAAAAAAAAGAAAAAGAAAAGCGTTTTTTCGATACCCCCGCGAAACATCGCAACCCCTCTGGTTGTTGAATCCGCTAGTTATATCCCCTCTAAAATCAGAAAAGTCCGCCATCCAAGGCACGTTCTTACCGACCCTGATGACCCCATTCCTTCAGGAGCAAAGTAGGGCCACCAGTACAGTTTACAAACACAAATCTACATTTCGACCTCGCCGCCAAGGTCCCTTGCGACGACGACCCCCACGTAATTCTCCCCGACCCTTGATCGGTGAAGGAGTGCCAGCTGGTGGCGCAGCTGAGCCTGTAGCAGATAATAATTGTCAAGATATGATCCAGCCTGTCCCTTCTTGCTGTACTCCCCCCAGCGACGCCTTAAGCCGAGGTTCGTACACCACAGGGGGTGCCCTTAGGCATGCAGTCGCTTAATTCATAGACTAATAAAGGCAGGTTTATGGCCGCGCAGCGCGATTTTTTATAAAATTTATGCATAATATATTGTACTTAATTGTAAAGTAAGTACACGACGACGACAACGTGACATGACTCTAACATAACTTTTTTCGACAACTTTACTTAGGTATACAAAATCTAGGGGGGGGGGGGGGGGGCAGCTGAACCTCCCTGCCCCCCCTAGGTACGCCCATGAATCTACCCCTTAAAAGGTTGCCACTGTTTACACTTCCACCCTGTAAATTATATATATTTATTTGCGTAGAATGTAGCAACAAAACACAGTTGTTAGAGCTGTAAGGAATCCAAGTAGGTACATTCTACTAGCAAGCATTTAAACAAATTACAAAAACAAAATTTTTATTAAGTAATTTTATCGGCTAAGAAATCTCGTACAGAATAATCACATTTTTAATATCTCAACTCAGCTTTAGTCCACTGTTGGACAAAATTCACTCCAAAGTCTCTACTTTGTCATATCACTATCACAGAGCTAACTTAGTTTTAGCTAAATATTAACACAATATTACCAACTTCTCCCTGAGGTCTCGTAGCACCGTAGCTAGTTGCTACGACGCTACGACGCTACGCCGTAGCATCACAATGTTACTTAGCATAATTTTAGTAATAGGTTGGGGAAAAAGTTTCTTCGCATTTTTTAAGAAAAATCAAAACATTTTTTAATATACATTATTTACATTTATCTAAAGTATGTAGGTAACATTTTGTTCGATAACTTTTTGCCATCTTGTAGGTAGGGACATGATCCCATTGCTATAGAAATTTTGGGACTTCTGATCAAAATACCGCGACAAGTGGTTTTGGCAGTCCACTCGTGATGTTAACCTGACACTGCCTAAAGAATTCTGAAAAGACCGAAACAGGTGGAAATCTGAAGGTGCAAGGTCAGGACTATACGGCGGATGCATTAACACCTCCCAGCAAAACTCTCTTAATTTTTGCTGAGTGGCTAAAGATGTGTTAGGTCTAGCGTTATCACGATGAAAAACCACACCCCTTCTGTTGATTAATTCCGGCCGCTTTCTCTCAACTTCTTGCTTTAATCTCATCAGTTGTTCGAAGTAGAATTCAGAATCGATGGTCCTGCCTGGCGGTAACAGTTCATAATGAATAATGCCCTTCCAATCCCACCACACACACAGCATCACCTTGTTGCGAGTTAACCCGGGTTTCGCCACAGTCTGTGAAGCCTGACCGGCCTTTGACCACGACCTTTTTCGCACGTTCTTGATGTACGTGATCCACTTTTCATCATCAGTTATCAGCTTCTTCAAAAATGGTTCGGTTTCATTACGTCATAATAAAAAATCACAAATGAGTACACGGTTCATTAGGTTTCTTTGAGTGAGCTCGTGAGGTACCCAAATATCGAGCTTTTTTGTGTACCCAGTTTTTTTCAAATGCGCCAAAACTGTTTCGTGGTCAATTCCCAGTTCTTCAGCTACGTCGTAACTACTGATATGCCGATCTTGCTCCACTTTTTGAAAAATGGCATCCATTTTATCCGTAATAGGGCGACCAGAGCGACGTGCATCTTTGACATCAAAATTTCCGGATTGAAAACGCTTAAAACAAATTTGTGCAACCCTCACAGATATTGCATTGGGTCCATAAACATCGCAAATTTTTTTCGCGGCTTGCGTTGCGTTGTTACCTTTTTTGTAGTAAAATTTTAAAATGTATCGAATTTCTTCATTAGATTCACTCATCTTGACAGTACGAAAAACAAATGAAAATCACACATTTTTCTAATTTGAATTTGGAATTATGTTCTTTAAAATTTAAACTTTCAATGATACCAAAACCAGCCAGATACAAATAGTATAGCCAAAGAGGTTTTATTTTAAGTTCATACATACTATAATGCGAAAAGACTTTTTCCCCAACCTAATATTTAGTAATTTTTTTTAGGAAGTTTATTTTAAACTGATCTTAAAATGATTTGTTTATGAATAATTATGAGAAAAGAGGCCAAAGAAAAGATTTTGGAAAACTCATTTTGGCTAATTAGGAACGAATTGAAAACTGAAATTAACACCGATGAGGAAGCATGAAAGAAAATCACATTCTGTGCTTACCCCAAATATATTGGTGTAGGAGGAGGGTGATGATGATTATCGTGTTACCCAGATCTCGTAGCACCTCGTAGAAAATGACTAGACTTTGACACCGTATACAGGATCTCCCGTAAATAATGTATCAAACGTATCGGGTAGGTAGCTCACCTGGTTTCAACAACTTGGATTTTTTTTTTAATTTTGGTTTTTTCATCGTAAAAAAAAATTCAATTCATGGTTTTTTTCTAAGGCAAATAAAATGTTATTACCAAAAATTGTATTTCTATTCAGAAATGTTTAACAAAAATCATATCAAAATAAAAATGTTATCATTTGCAGCGACAGCATAAAAAAGCTAAATTCTGATAGAGAAATTAGTAAAATTGGAAAAAAAATAACGGCCAAGTGTGTGCCAGACCACGCACAATAAAGGGTTACGTAGTTGAAAAGAATTTATCCTAAAAACAAACTTAACATAAAAAAAATATGTAATAAAATTACAAATTATGAATTTTCGGACTTTTTTTCTTTTCCTGTGCTGTGAGACCTTGCTTCTTCCCAAATTTCATGATTCTAAGTCAGCGAGAAGTACGCTATAGATTTTGATTTCCATGCGAGTATTAAAATATGTCGCATAAATGGCCGCATTTTTATTGCGTCGACTTAGACGCTTGATTTTTTTAGGACTCCTAGGGACCATAGAACTACGTATTTAATTTCAATTTGATACCTCCAAGCATTCCTGAGAAAAAGGGTCTGGACAGACCGACAGATGGACAAAGAAGTGACCCTATAAGGGTTTATTTTTTTCTTTTTGTGGTACGGAACCCTAAAAACGGAATTCTGGTAGAGAAATTGAAACAATTCGAAAAAAATATCTTGAATAAAAAATTATATCGTAGCGGTTTTTTTAACTATTCAAGTAAGTTGTTCGAAATCCATCATTTACGGGACAACATTTATAGTTAGTTGCTCCTATTCAAATATCGCCATTGTTTCTCTCGTGTTTAAAAATGGAACGTCCTTTCAACTTGACTTGACGTTGTCATGGAAACGAAACGTCAGCTGTCACCCTAACAGAATGAATTTCGTCATAAAAAAAACTTTTTTACAAAAAAATACAACAGACTTCCAAAAACAACACTACAAAGTGAAAAATAACTTTAATTTCAGAAGTCGGTGTCCAGTTAAATGTATTTTGGTTTTTTCCACCGACTTCCGAAATTAAAGTTATTTTTCACTTTTTAGTTGTGGTACCTACCCCACACAAATTCTAATACCACTACCTGCAAAACACACTAGAACATCATCAATATAAAAGTGGGGAAAAAATACATATTATTGAAGCTAACTCAAAAACTACCAAAGCAAAGTTAATCAATTTTATATGGGACCAACTGTGATGTATACCCTCTCGAATAAAACAAAAAAAAAATCAAATCGGTCTAGCCATCTTCGAGTAATCGGGGAACATCATCATTCTCCTGCCCTTATCCCAATCTATTTGGGGTCGGCGCAACATGTCCTTTTTTTCCATACTTCTCTATTGTCTACTGTCTACTGTCTACTTGTCATTCGAGTAATCGGGGAACATACATAAAAAAAAAAAATAAAAAAAAGGTTCCGACGAATTGAGAACCTCCTCCTTTTTGAAGTCGGTTAAAAAGGTTACTTTCTCATAGATGAAAATGTTAGTAGTGTCATTTTGCTGTTCATTAATTTGTTTCTGAAGTTTATTATGCCTTATTAGAATATTTGATTACTGGCTTTAGTTAATTAGAGCTCTGTTTAGGGAGGGTTCAGCTCGAGGGAAGTGCTACCACCGTTCCTATATTTCTGCCGCTCACCAAGGTTGCAGTGTTTTGGTTACAAAAGAGTGTTTCATTAGAATTTTTACTTCTCGTATTGATAGATGGCAGTGACCACCCGCTTGCTTGTCATACGATAATCTTTACTAATATTCTAAATGCGAAAGTGAGTTTGTTTGTTACATTTTCACGTTAAAACGGCCGAACGGATTTGGATGAAATTTAGCACACTGGTAGACCATGACCTGGATTAGGACATACGATACTCTTTATCATCATCTGCTTAGCCTTTTCCCAACTATGTTGGGGTCGGCTTCCAGTCTAACCGGATGCAGCTGAATACCAGTATTTTACATGGAGCGACTGCCTATCTGACCTCCACAACCCAGTTACTGGGTAATACGATACCCCTTGGTTCTTGGTTGTCAGACTTTCGGGCTTCTGACGACCCGTAACGATTGTCAAAGAGCCACGAATGACAGCCGGGACCAACGGCTTAACGTGCTTTCCGAGGCACGGAAAGATAAAATAAAAAAAATAATAATAAAATACGATACTCTTTATCCTGGTTATATATCCTCCACGCGGGCGAAAGCGCAGGCAAAAACAAGTATAAAATAATACTTAGGTACTTTTAAATCTCAAGTCAATGGTTGAACAAGCAAAGCCCAGGGGCACAGAATATTAAGCTTCAGCTTCACAAAGGTAGTCTACCTGTTTGAAAAAAAGGGGTCTCCCTTGTTTGACCAAAAGGAATTTGACAAATTTTCACTTCCCAAAAAATTTTTCGCATAATTTCATTTGCCAAATTATTACTTAGCAAAAAATCTATTCACAAAAAGTTGTAACGCAAACCTAATGTTTGGCAAATGAACGTTTAAACTATAACTTGTTTACCAACTAGTACTTCAAACATTTTTTATTTAGTCAAATATTTCTTTTGGAATAACAGTTTTTATGCAAAATCAAATAAGCCAAATACTTATTTAATATCGTCAGTTTTCAATTCGCTCTTTCCTATTCAGTCAAACTTCAATGACAAAAATGTGAATTACTAAGTGGGTAGGAGGTAAATTATTAATGGCGCTCAATGTGTGCTCTTCTTTTTCTATATAGGTAATGTAGTCGTTCCTGGCACAGTAAGTAGTAGGTTACAGTTTTAACCTAACCTAACCATTTTTTTAAAATAAGTAATTAACCTAATCTAAATAATTCAGTTCCGGGTAACCTACTAAAAACAATCTCTTTTTTTTATTAATGCAAGTCGTTTCTGGCACTCGCCGGCCGCTGCCGCGGCACCGCTCGCTTCGCTCGCTCGGCTCGTGCGTAGGAGGTCACAGTTTTAACCTAACCTAACCTACCCATTTTTTTTAAAGAAGAAATTAACCTAATCTAAATTGTTGAGTTCCGGATAACCTACTAAAAACAATATATTTTTTTCTATTAATGCAAGTCGTGTCTGGTACTCGCCGGCCGCTGCCGCGGCATCGCTCGATTCGCTCGCTCGGCTCGTGCGTAGGAGGTCACAGTTTTAACCTAACCTACCATTTTTTTTTTTAATAATTAACCTACTCTAACTACTTCCATAAATAAACTAATATCAAGTACTTAACCATAAATTTGACTTGTTTCAGACAAATTCAAGCACAAAAACTTACAAAGAAGTACGCAAAAGACATCAAATTTAACCAGCAAGTCAAATGTCTAAAAATCTTATTTTTGCCTTAATATTTTTTGTCTTAACAAATCATTTCACCAAACGTTTATTGTCTGAAGATTGTTTGCTGTAATAAATCATTTGATTAAAGACCAAATTCCATAATGACATTATACTTAGTAATATTTTGCCAAGTAAAAATTTGATCAAATGAAAATATGCGTACCAAAATCATTCGAAATATTGCAATGGTATAAAAAAAGGTTGCTAAAATTTCTTTGGGTAATGAAATTTTGTCAAAATCTTTTTGGCAAAACGGCAGGCACCCGAAAAAAAGGGTAGATGTACCAATTTCGCGCATCTGCCTCCGATATTACGTTATAAGGGAAGCACAAGTATTACATAATCTTTTAGCAAGGAAATTAGAAAATGCAGTAATAACTAATATTATTTAATAACTTAAGGAAACCCACTTTCAAAGAGTTTATTTTTTTTTTAAATAACTAGTAATTAATACTTTTCTCTTTCTTTATTTTATATATACACCCACTTTTCGCCAGTTATGTTTAAGCTCCATGTAATAGGGGGCGAGCCTATTGCCATCAACCGCGCACAAATCCATCTCGTATTTTATTAACCGACTTCAAAAAGGAGGAGGTTCTCTATTCGTCGGAACCTTTTTTAATTTTTTTTTTTTATGTATGTTCCCCGATTACTCGAAGGTGGCTGGACCGATTTCGATTTTTTTTGTTTTATTCTAGAGAGTATACATCACAGTTGGTCCCATATAAAATTGATTAACTTTGCTTCGGTAGTTTTTGAGTTAGCTTCAATAATACGTATTTTTTCCTCACTTTTATATGGATGATGTTCTAGTTTGTTTTGAAGATAGTGGTATTAGAATTTGTGTGGGGTAGGTACACAACTAAAAAGTGAAAAATGAAAACTTTTTTACAAAAAAATACAACCGACTTCCAAAAACAACACTACAAAGTGAAAAATAACTTTAATTTCGGAAGTCGGTGGCAAAAAACAAAAATACATTTAACTAGACACCGACTTCCGAAATTAAAGTTATTTTTCACTTTGTAGTGTTGTTTTTGGAAGTCGGTTGTATTTTTTTGTAAAAAAGTTTTCTAAACAAAAAACCTTAATATCAATAAAGTTCTAGCACATTTCTAAATGATTACGTATCTCTGAAACATGCTAATCTAACAAACACTAGAACTAAACTAAATAATATCAAACATATCATAGACCTTGAAGCCCCAGCTTCCTTCCTAATTGGCCTACTGACCTCACCCGCGAAAAGCCCTGATAAAATATATTTTATTTACACAAACTATCATATCTTACTAAAAATATAGAGAGGGGAACTGAAATAAATATATTTTAAGCAATTACATAATCAAAAGGTTATACAATTATAAATTAGAATAACAATAAAAAAGACGCGAATGCAAGTGCGTTGCCATTTCAAAAATAATTCATCGCTTCTCTGAAACCAGGTCAGGTTAATGCCACGAAGTTGTCCCAGCCGCCCTGCGCCGCGCATCCGCCCGAAGTCAGCCACAGTGCGCGCGCCGCCCATCCTCACAACCGCCCAAGTCTTCACCTGCCATCAAAACCTTTGCATCTGTAAAAAAATAATAATTAAAATATAACAATCAAGGCGTGTACTCGATTCGAAAATTAAAATTCGAATTCACAAAACAAAGATGGCCGACATTCGGTGTGTGGTGCGTGGTGGTGCGGACGTGTGTTAGGCACAATATGTTACTCTCGGTGTACGGGACCTAGGTTGTAACGATTGTAGTGTGTGTAGTATAAGTGTTGTGTGTGGCTAACATTGCTTGCAGAGCAGCTGTCGACTCCTGTGAGTATATTTTCCTTGTTATTATTGAGGGGTGAGGCTCAATTGCTGAACTCAACCCCCGGGATAATCCCTGTACTGTCATTATTATACGACCCTACAAATGACTGCGTCGAAGCCAATTTAAGCTTAACAATGTAATTTTTGTTTTCAATTAAACGCGAAATTCTGCCTCTCAATTATGTTTGACTTTATACAACTTGATATTCACAACAGTGTCCTTTTTAATCCCTTATCAGTCAAGTATAAAGCAACCATTTTATTAATTTCATTACTTTATGACGAGCACAATGTTACTATAACATTTGATATTACTTTTCATAATTAAAGGCTAAGTACTTGACATAAAATTTAATGATAACAATGTCCATTTGTACTATTAGTTGTTAGTTATAGATGTGTATTATAAAATGATTGAATGAGTGTAGAAATAAATTAAGATGATTGTCCTATTCATAACGAACATGAACTTTTCTTCGCCGATGAAACGTCTTGAGGAGATTACTTATTACGGACGCTTTTTAACGTGCACGTCTTTCTACATTGTTCTCACATGTATATTTTCAACATGAACGATGTAACCAATATTTTGTAAAAATATTATGATTTAAAAGAGTGTCCGTGGAGTTTCTTGCCCGTTCTTCTCCATAGGGATCTACTACGCTTTGGAATGGGCTACTAGCTTCATCTTTCTGACTGACCGACCCATTGACAATTCAAAAATGCCTGTAATTGGTTTATTTGAAATAAATGCTTTGAGTTTGAGTTTGACTCACCACACTTGGCCAGTGTGCTGGTGATTACTTGTAGTTGTCATTAATAGTCAGGAAGGTTTACATGGTAATAAAATTATATTCACATCCACGGGGCTTCGATTCCTTGATTATCAATAGTCCATTTAAACTATGAATTCATGCATACTTCCATTGTCACGTTCTTCACACGGAAGATAAATATAACATAACTTACCGTAGTGCTAAATGATTATATCATAGCCTATTATTGCACTCATTGACTATATGATCTTTAGCATGGTAGTAACGGCTTAGTGTATGTAATTTTTTTTTAATATAATAATAATAATAATAATAAATATAACATTGGTCAGGCAGGGGACATAGTTCTTCCATAGTTCAAGGTACCCAATCCACTATAGCCACCCAAACCCATAGACCCAATGTGTTTTGTTTCCATGTTCTGCAATAGTTCTGCACCAACCGGGGGTTGTCCTTGGGTGCAATTGCATAGCGCATACAGGGATAATCGTCGGCTGGTGCCTTCTTTTCATTTAAAATTGTCTAAGAGGCCTCTGCGAGTTGGCTTCGGCTCCTCGTACGCCTTCCAAAGGTCCGGGACCCCAGGGTCCCGAGATATGTCAAAGACAATATAAATAATAATAATACCCCCACCGCCGTATCTCTACGTTGACGTCGTGGTGGGGCTTGCGCGCACCGAACTCTGGGTCTGTGCCGGTGGAGTTTACTTTGCCGAAACAGGTCTAGGGTGAGGAGCCAGACCAAGAGAGATACGTGAACCCGCAGGGCAGCATGTGGCGAGCTGTTGGGCAGTAGCGACCCCACGGACCCTATTTCCCGGGAGAAGTCTTGTTCTTCATCTCTGGCTTGCCTTTATTGGCCGGCTGGAGTGAAAACTGACGGGAACAGAGCTCCCACCTCATTCTTGCCTTTATTGGCCGGCTTGAGTGGAGATTCGCAAGAGCAAACGTGCTCGGAGGAAGGAAGTATTCCAGTAAGTGCTTGTAGGGATCTTGACCATCTTCCGGGCTCTGGGATTGTTCTGAGAGCCGTGGAATACCTCTCCACTCCTCAAGCACCTCAGGACATGTTGCCCCTTGTCGCTACGTCACTATGTGCTAGCGACCGTTTCCGGGGGCCCATTATTGAGTGTGCAAGTCACCCCCTGCCAATTTATCTGTGTATATTATATAACATTGGTCAGGCAGGGGACATAGTTCTTCCATAGTTCAAGGTACCCAATCCATGTAGCCACCCAAACCCATAGGCCCAATGTGTTTTGTTTCCATGTTCTGCAATAGTCCTGCACCAACCGGGGGTTGTCCTTGGGTGCACTTGCATAGTGTATACAGGGATAATCGTCGGCTGGTGCCTCCTCGTCATTTAAAATTGTCTAAGGGGCCTCTGTGAGTTGGCTTCGGCCCCTCGTACGCCTTCCAAAGGTCCGGGACCCCAGGGTACCGAGATATGTAAACATAAGAATAATAATACATTTATTTCAGACCATAAGTCCATAAACAACACCCAATACAATTTTATACACAAAAAAACATACATAAATACATGAACACACATAACTACACTAAAAATACACTAAAACAATTTACTTAAAATATTGGAATGACGCACGATGAGTGGTCATCCATTGCCACATCAATGGACTGTCTGTCCTGTCGGCTAGTGTAGCCACCAAGCTGTTGGAGCTGTCGCGCACTCGCCGCATCAGGGATGCTATCCGAGTCCGCATCAGTGCGTAAAAATCTGGCACGCCATTTTCCGCGAACATCCCCGATGCACTGCAAAAGCGCGGCAGCCCCAACATAACTCTAAAGGCGTTATTGTATTGTGTGTTTTTAATTTATTTTAATTTTATTTATGAACTATTGAGAAGTGTATTTATTATTAATTACAATTATTTATATTAATTATAACGTGACATTTATAACTGATTAAAGTCATTTTATTTTATTTCATTTTAATTTTTAAATTTAATTTAATTTAGCGACTCTCAGTTTCGTGCACTCGGACAATCCTCGTTTTTCGTTCGGGCTCACTTTCATGCAATTGTCGCGTGAGTGAATAAAAAGTAGCCTAATGTCCTTTTCCAGGTCATGGTCTACCCGTGTGCCAAACTTCATCCAAATCCGTTCAGCTATTTTAGCGTGAAAGCGTTACCAACAAACAAGAAAAAAAACCAACAACAAACTCACTTTCGCATTTGTAGTATAGGATTATTAATCTGCAAGAGAAGTTTGGAAGAAGAAGACATGTTGCACCGATATCAGTTTGCAAGTGTTCCTCTGCAGGGCAGATCCCTCTTCTCATAAAGGAAGGCAAACGACCATTTGCCACCTCGGTTCCTTTAGTGCTGGCGCCACCTAGACCTGGAATAAGTTTTAGGCTATCCAATTACTATAAATAACAAAATGATATACTAACATAACTAAAACTATTAAAAAAAAACTAAAATATGGCGTCGAAAAATTCCTCCGCATCGCTCTCGACTGGTAAAGTACCCAAGAGACTGGCGGCATTGCCACGTTGTATGGCAATGCTAAGCCTCTGGCCAAGGTAAAAGCCAGCCCTTGGGTCACGGGAAGTGTCAACCAGCCGTTTGGAGATTACGTTGAACAAACTATGAGCAGTCGGACCCCACGGCTCAATTTTCATTTCAAGAAGCAGGAGGAAACTCACTTTGATGGCCATTTTCTTAGTCAGGAGACCACCATAAAATCCTATAGCCACAAATAACACCCATAATTCTTCAAAGTCCTCCAGGCGCCAAACTCTATACTTCCCATAAACTCGCGCGTGGGATAACCATAACATATTAGACCCGTGTTTACATTCCTAAACAAATGAAGATGACAACAAAAGATTGAAGAATCTTTGCTTCTTGAACGTAAATACGGAATGTCTTAATAGACGGATAGAGCTAGATTTTGAAGTTTCAAAAATAGTAAAGTTGTTTGTGTTTCCCATATAGTTTCCAAACCATTTGCTCAACCTCATTACATTGGTTTGTGTCAACCTAGGTGCATGCTTAGGTAGAAATTTAGGTATTTGTATTTTTGAACAGTATCGGACGTACTTTCATGATAATAACGAAGTACTAACCGATGTACCTACATAGGCATTTTATGTCATCTCTGTCCACGGAAATACTGATATTTGACTATCACATAATACGTTGCTTAAATAGCTCTAAAAGAATATTACAATAAGTATCTGTTGTTCAAAATATTTTGTGTCGAATTCATCCATGATTTGTAGATTTTTTATTTTTTTTTCTTACAACACTTGTAAAAGCCATTAAAGATAATGCAATTATTAGAGTTTACGTCTTTATTATTATTATTATGGTGTAACGTAACACTATTCATAATTTGTGTCGTTTTTATCCATGAAATCTTATTATTTGAAAAAAATGGAAATGTTTTTTTTCACCGCCGCGCCGGCTGCCCGCATCCACCCGCTTCGACCGCAAAAAATGTTTCATGAAAATTACAAAAATTTACAGTGTCGATTTTTCATGTATTTATGATATCGAATATTTATTTATTTATTTATTTATGTTAATACGGTTTGTGGACCAATTACATTAACACATACAGTAAATATAACATAATCATAAAAAAGACAACAAAAAAAAAAATAGAACAAAGATATTATAAACAAAACACAAGTTTTAAATTTATGTGCTCTCACAAAAGTGAAGACAAGCGCACAAAACAGTTTTGAGATCATCTGCAAATAGGTCACAGTTCGGGTTGGCTTCCATGACGTTATTAAGCGCAGTCAGGGCGCGAGGAACAGGGGATGAGGCGCGGGCCACTGTTCGAGTTGTGGGCACGGCTAGCAGACGGTGTTTTCTACCACGGAGATAGCTGCTTGGAACGTAAAGGTGAATCAGCTCATTATGGAGATCAGGAGCATCTGTTATCCCACGACATATTTTAAGCATGATGTACAACTGATCATAGGCTCTCCTAGTTTGTAACATATGAAATCCTAGAGATCCTACGAGAAATTTTGTTGGATATAAAAATGGATAAAATCCGTAACGGAATTTATAGAGAAATCTCAGAAATGCTTTTTGAACCTTCTCTAATAAAAGTGCATAACTAGCCTCGTGCGGGTTCCAGACACAAGAGCTCGCCTCCTTGCTTGCTTCTGACAAGCGTACTGTATAACAGCTGTACAACATGCGCATTTTGAAATTCTCGTGCGTTTCTAAGAACAAACCCTAGTCGTTTAAATGACTCCTTAGCAATCGTTGAAATGTGGTCATGGAATGTCAACTTCTGGTCGAATACGACACCCAAGTCTTTTACAGTGTTCGATCTTGTAACAACAGTGCCATTTATTTTATATTCATAATGAATTGGATGCCGCACCCGGCCAAAAGTCATGACATAGCATTTAGAGGAATTGAATGCCATTTTATTGGCAACTCCCCACTCGTAAATGGCATCTATATCTTTCTGAATATTCTCACAGTCTAATACGGTACTAACACGAGCGTACAGTTTTATATCATCTGCATAAAGAAGACATTTTGAATATTTGAGAACAGAAGGCAGGTCATTTATCATCAACAGAAACAATAAAGGTCCAAGAATTGAGCCCTGACTTACGCCTGAGCGAGTGTGATAAGCACTCGATTCGTAAATACCTAGCCGCACAAATTGCTGGCGACCACGGAGGTAATCAGCTAGAAGTCGTAGCAAGTCAGGACAAAAACCTATGGCGCTAAGTTTTGCAAGCAGAATGTCATTGTTGACCCGGTCGAAAGCCTTTTGGAAATCGAAATACAGCACATCTACCTGCTTTCCCTCGTCAAGCTGTGCAGAAATATACTCTGTTAGAGTCAGAAGATTAGTCTGTACGGATCTCTTGCATCTAAAACCATGCTGGGCATTACTGAGGTGTATTTCAACCTGTTTGTAGATTAACTTATGGAGAACATTCTCAAATATTTTTGCTGGTGAAGATAATATTGCTATGGGCCGATATTCCTCTACATTTACTTTATTTGATGTTTTAGGTATAGGTGTTACGCGTGAGATTTTCCATTGCGGGGGATATATTCCTGTTTTTAGCGATAGGTTAAATATATGACATAAAGGGGGTACAAAATAGTGTTTCAGGCACTTGAGAAGCGGGGCTGGTATACTATCTGGACCTATAGAGCTATTTGTTTTCAATTTATCAATTCCGTATAAGACGTCCTCGTTGGTAAACTGGAAAATATTAATGTAGTTGCTGTTGTAACTTACATCGCAACTATTACAATTAGCAGCATTTAACAATGGTATGTCAGTGAGAAACACACTTGAGAAAAACTTGGCAAAAATCTGAGCTGCTTCTACGCCTGCGTAACTTTCACCACGGTAGTTCACCTGTGGCTCGAACCCACCCTTAGACCGCAAGGAGCAGATATGTCGCCAGAATTCACGTGGATTGATTTTGATGTTATTTTCTACACGTCTAATATATGAACGGTAAGCTTGAGCAACTCTATGTTTTAAGGAATTTCTTAGATTAGAGAAGGTTTCATAGTCATCGTGACTTTTAGAGCGCTTCCAGCTTGTATGCAATATGTGAAATATGAAATATTTAAATATAAATATAAATATGTGAACTCTACTGATTGTAATTTATTTTAGCTTGGAAAAACAAAATAATTAAAAATCTAAAAATTGCAAATTTGGCACAAAATTATTAAGGTCATCTGAGATGGGTTATATTTATTTTTTTAATTGTATTTTTTTTGGCGCCGTATTTATTTACTGACCCTATATCAGTTTGCACAGGACGAAGATGACACAAATTGGGTTTGCACACCACGCGGGCTATCCTAGATACGATACCATTTTAATTTAAAACTTTAAATCAATTTCGAATTAAAAAACACAGCCACAATTCATCGAATTTCTAAATATGCATAACAAAGATGTGACACAAAATGAAATAATAAGTTTTGTAGGTACGACTGTATCCACTAGGCAAGAAATATAATCAACTTTACAGTTGTTGTGACTTAAGACCTCAATGTAGGCTAGCGCCGCAGAACTATAACCCAGGCAGAAAATTCTAGGAGTTTTGAAGGAGAAGGGATGATGGAAATATTTTTTTTCCGTCATTTAGATTATTTAAAAATATTGGACACGTATTTTTTCTTTTTTTACGTAATCAAGGGATATCGGCCATATATTGAGTTAAAATATAGCATGACGTCACGCCTAGCTAGATTTTATACGTAGAAGTGACGTAGCAAGCCCCCACTCCCCAATTTTAATGCGTTTTATCTAAGTAATTTTTTATGTCTAATATTTTTTTATTATCTGACTGAGTTTGACCGGCGGGCGGTTGACTAGAATTTCTTTTGTTTTTACCCAGGCATCATTCAGCGTTGGTAGTAGCTCATTTTCGATGATTTCATCATTATCTGCTTAGCTTTTACTACTTATGTTGGGGTCGGCTTCCAGTTTAACCGGATGCAGCTGAATACCAGTATTACATGGGGCGACTGCCTACCTGTTTGACCTCCACAACCCGCAACTCCTTAATACCGGGTAACATATACTTGCCAAAGATCTACGAATGACAGCCGTGACCGATGGCTTAACGTAAGGATACGAGTGGTGTTAATGATTTGGAAAAATACATGTTAAATTAGAGCTTTTTTTAAATAACTTCATATATATGTAAATATTTTAGATTATGTAATTACATAGTGTAAGTAATTCATTTTTAAAGTTCTGTCTAATGCGGATAAAAAACTTTCACCATTTTAAAGATAATTTAATTATTTATCTTTTAGTACACGTATTTTATAAAATACCTTTTGTTTTATGTGTAATAAATTAATAATGCGTCTAATTTGGGACAGTGTTCCTTGATGGACGAGTCCTGTGATCGGGTGGACGTACGACGCGTTGCGTGAGCTCAGCACAGAACACGCAAGCTAACCACTCAAGGCCGTTGCCTTATCTGCGTCTTAACGTGCTTTTCGAGGGACAATATCAAACCAATCATCAAAGATAACGTTAAAAAACTCCTCAACAAACCACCATGTCCTACCTTCTCTTGTGTGTTAGCTTTCTAGAATAGTCACGTCCGCAACAGACATGCTCTACGCCTTATTGCGTTGTACCCGTCACCTAGAAACAAATTAAAACGTCTCATTAACATACAACACCCTTTACAGAAACACAGCAACGGCGCTTATTAAATTAAAAACATCGAGTTAACAAAACGTTGACCTCCTTATTAATGAACTATACAACGTGTTCCTTTTGATATCCCATAACTCTAGGGTATTAATGACACCATAATTTTGAACAACTTTTACTATGGGACCGAACCTGAAATCGCGAAAAAAAACTCAAACTCAAAGCATTTATTTCAAATAAACCAATTACAGGCACTTTTGAATTGTCGGTCAGTCAGAAAGATGAAGCTAGTTGCCCATTCCAAAGCGTATTAGATCCAAAAAACAGTTGCTCCCTACATTTATGTTAAATCGTCAAAATGTAGAGAGCAGCAGATTTTTATTCGCGATTTCAGGTTCGGTCCCATAGCAAAAGTTGAAAGGATACTATTAACTTAAGCAAGATCGTAAGCACTATTGCAGAGCATGAGGTCCTGGGTCCGATTCCCAAGTCAGGCAAAGTGTTATTGAGTTTTTCTGTGACATCTACCAACCCGCACTGGGCCCGCGTGGTGGATTACGGCTCGCTCCCTCTTACAGCAGAGAGGAGGCCTGTGTTCCAGCAGTAGGAACATTATAGGCTGCAGCTTATTATTATTGTCGCCTTTTTTTTCCTCTCACCTTTGCCTCTGCCTGCGCCATCAAGCGAGGCGATATAGTCCCCCAGTTCATACGATAGCAGTTTTCCATTGTTACACAGCGAATCAATCAGCCTGGGTCCACACGACAATGGGTTAGCGTCTGTGCTTATAGTTCGAGATTACCTGGTTGTGTTGGGAATGCTTGGACTTATTCAAGCTGGTTTTATTGGGTAACTTAAGGGTTCTGTATTTGAGGTGGAAATTGTTATGTTTGTAACTTTGACTAATGAATCAATAGCCAGTCTGCATTGAGTTGCCTTGAATCATTGACGTGTCCTGTATTGGACACCCGTCACCCGTCACCCGTGGTCGAATAAAGGTCGTTAGGAATAATTGGATATAGCGACTTCTATAGTCTCTTTTAATTAGGGGAATCTTCAAAATATATCTCAGAAATTCCCCACCTATTATGTTGTATAATAAAATCTATAAATGCTTCCTCTCTCCTAACCCACTTATTATTGCTGTGCCCGACAGGGTCCATGTGCTCTAACTATAAGCTTTACCATCTAAGAATACATGTGGAATGCAATAAAGTATTGAGTTTTGAGTATATATCTGAAGTAAGTTAAGAGTAGGTACTTGATAGTTAGGTTATTATATTAATTACATAACAAACTTTGTGCGACAACTCATTATTAAGAGAACTTATCCTTATCAGTTATCACTTCCATCAATCTGCCTGCCTTTTCGTAACTATTTTGGGGTCGGCTTCCAGTCTTAACGGATGCAGCTGAATACCAAGACCCCTTGGTAAGACTGGTTGTCAGACTTTCGGGCTTTTGACGACCCGTAATGACTATCAAAGATCCGCGAATGACAGCCGGGACCAACGGCTTAACGTGCTTTCCGAGGCACGGAGGAGTCTCGGTATGTAAAGATGGGTCACTGGTGACCACTTCCATCTCGAAATGAATTACCGCCCTTTTAAGTGCAGCAGAATTTAAATGTATTTGTTAGTAGGTACTTATTTCTCTTGCGAATGAAAGATAATACATAAAATAAGATCCTTTTATCAATCTCAAAACATATTATTGTGACTGCAAAAGCGAGCTAACCTGTTTATTTACTTTTCTACAACTTAGCTACTGAGCAAATCATCGTAATATACAACAGGGTCAAATTAAATTAGCTAGCGAAACTCCGCAGACGTGATGGGTGTCAATATCTAAACACGACAAAATAAAAGTAAAAAGATTTGAAGTTTTTTTTTGGGTCAATGACCGCTGGTGGTGTTTTTTCTTGAAGTGTGAGTTGCTAAAATCTGTTTTATCGTGTTGAGATATTAATATATATATAAAAAAAAATAATATAAAAATAATTATTTCGGAACAATACCAAAAACAGTACAAAAAGTAAAATGATGATAGCTGCAAAGTATAAACTGTAGCGCAGCTAACAACGCCCTTCTCCAGATACAGAATGGAATAAATGTTCCATGCAAAGAGAGAATTTAGATCATTTAGATTTAGTTAATAAAATAAAAAACAAGACAAAAAAAAATATAGGACAATCAAATTATTTGCGATTGGTTTTTAATGTGTGATTGTAGGGTGAATGAGTGTGTGGGTGAGTGTTATGTGGTGTTAGTGATAAGTATGTTGAGTGCGGTGTGAAAGAGTGATGAGTATTTTACACTTCCACGAGTTTCTCTGTTTCATCATAATTTTGTGATTTATGATACCCATCACGTATGTGAAGTTTACTAAAAAAAACTGATTTTTAAACTGATATTTTATATGACTACACTACAGGGGCGCGGCGCGGCGGTTGATGACCCAAAAAAAAAACATCATCAAATTAATTCATTTTGTTTTATCATGTTTAGATATGGAACGCATCACGTCTGCAGAGTATCGATAGCTAATTTCATTTGACCCTGTATAAATTAAAAAATCTCTATATTCTTAGTTTTCTGAGACCTGAAATTTTTTTTTAAATAAACTATAGTACACAGCAATTATGAAAGACTAGCTTTTGCCTGTGCTTCGCCCGCGTGAATGTCGGAAATTATGCCATGGGAACCTACCACCGGAATAAAAAGTATCCTATGTGTTGTTAATCCGGGGTATAAACTATCTGTGTGCCAAATTTCATCCAAATCAGTTCAGCCGTTATTGCGTAATTGAGTAACAAACATCCAAACATACAAACTTTCACATTTATAATATTATTAGTAGGATAACAAATCTTAACTGCTCATTGATTTCGACTACTAGGCCCATAGTCCCATTTCGTATTAGAAAAGTTTAAACATAAAAACAAACATAATACCTACCTGTACTTTTCGTTACGATAAATTATCTACGGAATTTCCAAAACATCTTTTTGCAATGAAATTGGAAGCGTGGGTGTGTCAGGTTTTCAGGTACCTGGACATTAAACGCTGCGTAGGAGCCAAACTGACGCGATTATCATATACCGGGGAGCATCCGGGAATTCATTTATTAAATTACTTGTATGTTGTACACAACATGATATGTTGTGGCGAAAGGAATACATATATTATGTAGGATAAATAATATTGCCATAACTTGTTTAAGGACGCTGTTACAAATGGCTAGTCAAATCATTACTTATATACACAAAAGTATGTTTATTAAATAAAATGCTTTGCATTCCTAAAATGTTTTTTGGCCGAATTGTTGATAGATGTGCAAGGTACGATTCTGAAAATTTTTACTTAGGTACATGAAAATGTACCTATCTAAATTTATATTTCTAGTTCAGAATCGTACATTGCACATCTATCAATAATTCAGCCAAAAAAACATTTTAAGAATGCAAAGCATTTTATTTAATAAACATACTTTTGTGAATAAAAGTAATGATTTGACTACCCATTTGTAACAGCGTCCTTAAAACAACGGAATAGTGTAGTAGAAGCTAACTGAGTTATTTATTTAGATTTACGAACGTTTGTTGTCGCAGTAAGATGGTTGTATCTGTGATTTAGTTAGGTATATCCCTAGGGATATCTAGGGATGTAGCTATAAACCGTAATATAGTTAGGTATACGAGCATGATCTATACTCAATACTCAATACTCAATACGTTTATTGCATTCCACAATGTGAACTTAGGTGGTAGGTACATAAAAATTACATACAAAATTTTGGAGCATTGTGGGCCCTGTCGGGCATAACAACATAAAAATTAAAAATTAGGAGGAGGGCTACTATAAATATTTGTTTACAACTTCAATAATAAAATACTTTTCGTTTTGTGTAGGTAGGTGGACTTAACTACTAATTGTATCATATAATTTGTACAACTTATATATTTAATTTATGCATTCATATTTATTTAATTTATACATTTATTATTATTGGTATTATATACTAGTATTGCGTTTTTTTGGTATTTTTATTTATTTATTAAATTTATCATTTAAGTATTCATGCACATTATAATAACATTTACTGATTAGAAATTGTTTTAGTTTATTTATAAAGATATTAAATTTTTGTTCATTTTTGATGTCATCTGGTAATTTATTATATATTTTAACTGACATGACTAAAGTGCTTGTGGAGTGTATTTTTAGCTTAGAGCCTGGCTGGTTAAGTCTGTTTTTGTGTCGTAGTGTGTAGTGAGTCTGTATGTTTTCACGTGTTGTAAAGAGTTTTTCATTATTTTTAACAAATTTACAAATTTCCAAGATATATATACAAGGTAGGGTTAGAAGTTTATATTCTTGAAAATAGGGTTTGCAGCTGTCTGTGTTTTCTATATTGGCTAGTATTCTAATCAGTCGTTTTTGTAGTGTGAAAAGTGTTGGTGCGTCTGTGCTATTTCCCCATAATATTACGCCGTAGCTTAACCATGCGTATGCATAGGCGTAGTACGTAACCAGAGCAGTAGGGAGATTAGTCGATTTTTTTATTTCACGGAGGGCATAGGCAAATTTTGACAACTTTGTCCTGATTTTTTTAATATGCGATTTCCAATTTAAATGTGTATCTATGGATAAGCCGAGTAGGTTGAATTCTTTTACTGTTTCTATTTTTTCGTCATTGTAAATAAATGTTATGTCTAATGGAGTTTTCTGATGTGGATAGAAGGATATGATTTTAGTTTTTTTGAAATTTAGTTCAAGGTTATGTTCTGTCATCCAAGTTATAATTTTGTTGAGTATACCTGTAAGTGTTTCAGTTAAGTTGGTATTATCGTGACAAGAAGTTAATACTGAGATATCGTCGGCAAACAGAACACATGACTCATTTATGATTGTAGGGAGGTCATTTATATAGATGATAAATAGTAGGCATCCAATAACACTCCCTTGGGGGATTGAGGCGTTAATTTGCTTGCTATCCGAACGAATGCATTGAATTTGTTTTGCGTGTTCGTTGTAATATTCTACTTCGACTTGGTGTTCTCTATTTTCTAAATATGATTTGAACCATTCGTAAGACTTTCCGCGGATCCCTATTCCTTGTAACTTTTTAAGTAGGATGTCAAATTGCACTTTATCGTAAGCTTTTGTCATGTCTAGCAGTATACCTACGGCATATTTTTTCTTATCAATTATATTAATAGCTTCCTGGATAAAATTATATACTGCTAGAACTGTAGAGTGGTTTTTTCGGAAACCATTCTGGGATTCATTAAAAATTTTATATTTTTCGCAAAACGAATATACGCGATTACACATCGCTTTCTCGAATATTTTCGAGGCTGTAGGTAAAAGAGCAATAGGGCGGTAATTAGAGGGGTCGGTTTTTGAGTCTTTTTTATGAATTGGCTTTATAATGGCTTTTTTTAGGTAGTTTGGAAATCTTCCTTCCTCAAAAGACTGATTAACTAGCAAGTAGAAGGGTAGGGTCAGCTCATCTGCACACTGTTTGACTAGGGTTGGTGGTATTTCGTCTATTCCATAGCTGTTTTTGTTTTTAAGGCTTTTTAATATTAAATTTATTTCACTGGGACCTGCTGAACTTAGGAACATGGTATTTTCTGTGCGGTGGACCACAGAGATGTTTCGCGATCTAGTCATATAAGTCTGACCAAATAGGTTAGGTTAGATCTGTGACCAACTACGTGCCAAGCCAGCGGTTCCGCAGCAGCGGTCGGCGAGCGCTACGCCGAAATTGGTCACAGTAACAAAATTAGGGCACTCCGACAGTTTTCATATAACTAATAGGTCTTTACCTATGAAATTGCCGTTTTGTATGAAAAAATTTAAACGAATTTTTTTCATACATTTTTTATTTGTATTAATCGAAGTAATCACCCATGCAATCAATGCATCTTTGCCAACGCAGTGGCAGTTTATTGATGCCCTTCTTACAGAAATCAGCTGGACGGGAGGCAACAAATTCTTCAAAGGCATTTTGTACTGCCTCTCGGGTATTGAATTTTTTTCCCGCCAAGATGTTATCCAAATTCTGGAAAAAGTAGTAGTCTGTAGGCGCAAGGTCTGGTGAGTAGGGCGGATGACGGAGAGCTTCCAACCCTAGTTCTTGCAACTTGGAGACCGTCTGCTGTGCAGTATGAGGTCGCGCGTTGTCGTGCAGGAGCAGCGGAGACGAGCGATTGACCAATGCTGGTTGGAGATGTGCCAGCTTCTCCATCATTGTGTTCAGTTCTTCACAGTACACATCTGAAGTAATGCTCATCCCGTTTGGTAAGAAGCTGTGATGAATCACACCGGCGCTAGACCACCAAACAGTGACCATCACTTTTCTAGGGGTAAGTTTTCGTTTAGGGCATTGTTTAGGTGCTGAACCAGGATCCAACCAACTTGCTGAGCGCTTGCGGTTATCAAACAGAATCCATTTTTCATCGCAGGTAACAATGCGGTTCAAAATTCCTTCATTTGTGTGTCTGTTGAGCAGAGCAAGGCACGTCTCGACGCGTACTTCGCGTTGGCGATCATTGAGTTCGTGGGGCACCCATTTGTCAAGCTTTTTTACCTTGCCAATTTGACGCAAATGGACCAATTTTGTTTTGACGCTAACGTCGAAAGCTGCTGCTAATTCAGCCGTAGATTGTGTATCATCAGCTTCCACAATCACCTTTAATTCGTCATTGTCGACCAAAGTCTTCGGACGACCGCGAGGTTCATTTTTCAGGTCGAAATTTCCAGAACGGAAGCGAGCAAACCAATAACAAGTGGTGCGTTGGTTTGTAGTGTTAGCTCCGTAAACGTCGTTGATGTTGCGTGCCGCTTGTGCCGCGTTGCTGCCACGACGGTACTCATATTCCATAATTACTTGAATTTTTAACGAATCCATGATGACGAAAAAGATTGAAATGCGATGAAAATGTATCACTAATCAATAAACAAATGACTACTTTTGGAAAAAAAATCCATGTTTTTAAAATAAAATTAATTTGAAATTAGAATTCTTAGCCAAACAAAAATTATTTTGATTTGAAATGGGCAGTACTGCAGAACGGCAATTTCATAGGTAAAGACCTAATATATTACGGTATATAGCTATATCCCTAGGGAGATAACTATATCACGGATACAACCATCTTACTGCGACATATACACTACAGAAATTACAGGAAGCAACAGAAAATAAAGTAGGTAACAAACATTTATAGTTAAATACAACATTTTCTTTTACCTACTAATGTGCATAATCGTGAGAAGATGATAAGATGAGGAGCTCGTGGCAAAGTTATATCATCCGCACAGGTCGATCCATCAGGTTAAGAATAGAATAGAATACTCTTTATTATGCACACCATTTAAAATACAGGTATCAATGTTGAAATTTTACATAGGGTGACACAATGGGCGGTCTTATCGCTAAAAGCGATCTTTTACAGACAGCCTTTGGATGGAGTATGGGGACAAGGAGAGACAATTCTGCAGGTAGTCCGTGGTGTACCATATACATATACAACATATATGTCGCCGCGGAGATTATTCGGCCGTTAATTAAGTTGATTTTGTGATATAATTATAACAGTACCTACCAATCTACCAATATTTAGAGAAGTTTTATGTTTGTTAATAAATAACCTCAGATTTGATTGGTAATGATTTTGACCAATTTTGATATTAAAAGCACATGGTGGTGCACGGTCAAGATCATGACTAATTAAATCTGGTAATGCTCCTAAAATTGAATTCTGATTATTTTTAAATATCTTGAAATTTTGGAACATTGTTTTGTAAATAGTAATACCTGAAAATTACTTGCCTACTTTTTAATATTACTTTTAAACGTCATCTGTTTATTTGGCGGTAAAGTACCTACTTTGTGATGGACGTTTGTCTCTGGTGGGGCGAACGAGTTTATAAAAGGCGCGACTTGAGCGCGGAGCTCACTTTGCTGCCGATTCTTGAAGAAGAAACATTGTAAGTAAAATCTATGTCTGTTTGATTAAAAAAATTATTGAATTTAGTAGTTTACTTGTTTTTATTTTACTGAAATCCTAGAGTTTGCCTTATAGATCAAATGTAAAATCCAATGTAGCTATAGCAGAACCGAAGACCAAAATAAGGTCAGCGGTTCTGTGTATTTTTAAAAATAACTACCCTGTCTCAACTTCGACATCAGAAGTGGGATTCTTACCTACTCTTTCTGTCCGTTTTATTTTATTTTTCAGACTACATCTACCTACACGGAACAAGTTATCCTGCGTGACACAATGGATACGCCAGACCAGAACGGATCGACTGCACCGAGCGTACCAACGTGCACCGTGTCCGGACCAGACGCTGGCGATGGTGGATCAACTACATCTGCCAACGTGGCGCCGCTACAACAACATGGCGGTAACGTACCTCCTGAGTTTTACCTACATATGATAACCATGATGCAAAATATGAGTGAAAGACTGTCGAAGCAACGCGATAAAGTTAAAATTACTGATGTATTTTTACCTTCATATGACCCGGATGGCAACGTCGGGGTCCGCGAGTGGTGTAATCATATTTCTTCGGCTAAAACTAATTATGAGCTCAGTGATTATGACATCCGCATGAAAGTAACTAGCTTACTAAAAGGTCGGGCTAAGATGTGGGCGGATAACTGGCTCGTCACAACGTCCACGTGGGACGAACTGCGTCAAAGTATTATCACTACCTTTGAACCCGAAAATCGCTATTCGAGGGATGTGCTAAGGTTTAAGGAACACAATTACGATCCTACCAAAGACATCGCCGAGTTTCTATCCCGGTCGTGGATTTTGTGGAGACGGGTTACTAAAGATAAACTTGATGATAATGATGCAGTGGAAGCGGTGATAGGAACAATTAGTGACGAACGCCTTCGGATTGAACTCATGAATGCCAGAGCTACCTCAGTGCCAGAATTAATTTCCGTTGCCTCATCTATTCGTGTTAAGCGTCCCAATAATCAAAATGCCAACCAACCACCATCCAAACGTTTAAAATACGCTATTGATAATCGGAATATCCCTTATTGTAGCTATTGTAAGAAGCAGGGGCATGCTTCTCGTGATTGCCGTTATAAAAATACGCCAGCAGCTGCAGATAAACAAACTGAAAAGGCCCCTGGTGCCTCAGCGACATCGTTACCTAAACAGAGTGACAATAAGCTTTGTACATTTTGCTCAAAATCTGGTCATACATTTGATACGTGTTACCGTCGGGAGAAACAGATAACCTCTAATGTAAATTCATTTATAAAGAATAAACAGAGTTTAAATACTATGCGTATGCGTGTAGGAGATATAATTATTGATACGGTATTCGATAGTGGCGCGGAGTGCTCTGTGATGCGTGAATCTATTGCAAATAAGTTGCCCGGGAAACGACGACAAGTAGTTAATTATTTACGAGGAATAGGCCCGTTCCCTGTGGTTTCTACAAGTATATTAACAACGGTGTGTGATATTGATAATATAAACATAGAAATTGAATTTCATATCCTGTCCGATTACGAAATGACGTCAGACGTATTGATAGGTGCGAATCTTTTAAGCGAAACTGGATTAACAGTAATCGTAACCCAAAATAGCGCGACTTTGTGCTCCCAGCCTCGCGTCTTGCACATGCGATCGACAGTCGGTTTATTTGATGATATTAACCATGATTTGAGCAATACATCTGAGATTAACCAACTACTAACTCTTCTCAATAAATATTCTGATATTTTCACTCGGGGTTTTTCACAAACTCGTGTAAATACAGGTCAATTAGAGATTCGTTTAAAAAACCCAAACAAGTTTGTGGAACGAAGACCTTATAGGTTAAGCCCAGTCGAGCGTGAAAAGGTTAAAGAAATTATTAGAGAGTTGATAGATAATAACATTGTACAAGAGAGCAAGTCCCCATATTCAAGCCCAATTATTCTAGTTAAAAAGAAAAACGGTGATGATCGCATGTGCGTAGACTACAGGGAGTTAAACTCGAACACTGTCCGTGATCATTACCCGCTTCCTTTAATCGCAGACCAAATTGATCAGTTGGCTGGTGGTCAGTACTACACAACCCTAGATATGGCATCTGGGTTTCATCAAATTCCTGTTGCTGCTGATTCTATAGAAAAAACAGCCTTTGTTACCCCAGATGGTCTATTCGAGTACAAAACCATGCCATTCGGGTTGTGTAACGCACCTTCAGTGTATCAGAGATGTATTAACCGTGCCTTAGGTCCTCTTTTGAATCCAGGTAGTGCAGACAAAACCCATAATGATAGCATAGCTCAGGTTTATATAGATGACGTCATCTGTAAATGTCGTGATTTTTCATCCGGTCTCGGATACTTGGAAAGAGTTTTTATAGCATTACGTGAATCGGGATTTTCAATTAACATTGATAAGTGTCTGTTCTTCAAACAGTCCATCGAATATCTTGGTAACGTGATAGAAAACGGTCAGGTTCGTCCCAGTCCTAAAAAGGTCGAAGCTTTACTAAAGGCCCCAGTACCGACTAATGTTAAACAGGTTCGCCAATTTAACGGTCTTGCGGGATATTTCCGTCGCTTTATACCTGATTTCGCTCGAACTATGGTTCCCCTTTACGAATTGACTAAACAGGGCGCTAGGTGGCAATGGACTCATTTTCATGAAGAGGCACGTCAAAAGATAATTCATCACCTAACTTCTACACCGGTCCTAACGATATTTCAAGAAGGGGAACCTATTGAACTATTTACCGACGCCAGTAGCCTTGGTTTTGGAGCAATACTCGTTCAGATTATTAACGGACGGCAGCACGTGGTAGCGTACTTCAGTATGCGTACGACGGACATAGAAAGTAGGTACCACTCCTACGAGCTTGAGACACTGGCCGTAGTCCGAGCAATCAAGCACTTTCGGCACTTTCTTTATGGACGCCAGTTTAAAGTAATTACCGACTGCAATGCGCTCAAAGCATCAAAACACAAAAAGGACTTACTACCCCGCATTCATAGATGGTGGGCCTATCTCCAAAATTTCGAATTTGACATAGAATACAGGAAGGGCGAGCGGATGCAGCATGCAGATTACCTAAGCAGAAATCCGGATCCTTTGACTGTCAACGTCTTGACCAATAATTTGGATTGGGTAAATATTGAACAAAGACGTGATAGCCAGTTGCGGCCCATCATAGATGCTCTGCATAATGGTGAAGATGTCCCCGGATACCTCCTCGAAGACAACGTCCTTAAATTTGAGAGGTTAGATGCTATTTTAGGCTTACAAAAACTTGTTGTGGTACCAAAGTCTTTCCAGTGGAGCCTAATCAATACTTTCCATAGTGCTCTGAAACACCCAGGCTGGGAGAAGACCCTTCACAAAATAAGGGAAACTTATTATTTTGATAAAATGAGCACCACCGTTCGAGACTTTGTCGACAACTGTATTGTGTGTAGAACTTCAAAGCAAACGTCTGGAGCTACGCAGGTACAATTGCATCCCATTGTCAAGCCAGTAGTTCCATTTGAAGTGATACACATGGACATCACGGGTAAATTGGGTACCCCTAATGAGCAAGAGTACGTCGTAGTTACGGTAGACGCCTACACTAAATATGTTTTACTGCGCTACACTAATGACAAGAGTCAACACAGCACTCTGGCGGCTCTGAAGCAGGTCATCCACCTTTTTGGAGCTCCAAGGCAAATAATCGTCGACGGCGGTCGCGAGTTTTTAGGAGAATTCAAAAAATACTGTGATATGTTTAACATAGAAATACACTCCATAGCACCAGGCGTTAGCAGAGCCAACGGACAAGTAGAGCGGGTGATGGCAACACTGAAGAATGGTCTCATAATGATAAAAAACTACGAGACTCCAGACTGGCACACAGCGCTGGAAAGCTTTCAGCTTGCCCTCAACTGCACTGTTCATAGAACCACAGGTATAGCTCCACTCGCACTGCTGACTCGACGTCAAAACTGTGTCCCACCAGAGTTACTAAACTTAGTTAACCTGGACAATGCATCAATCAACATTGAAGCCCTTGAACGCCATGTGCAACAAAAAATGACGCAGATAGCTAATAAAGATAAAGCAAGGTTTGACAAAGGCCGAGCTAAAATTCACCGGTTTCAAAGAGGCGATTTTGTTTTGATAAAAAACAACCCCAGAAACCAGACTTCTCTTGACCTTAAGTTTAGCGCTCCTTACGAAGTTCACAGGGTTCTAGAAAACGACCGCTACCTTGTGAAGAAGGTAGTGGGACACCATGGGCGACCTCGCAAGGTCGCACACGATCAATTACGTCGCGCCCCACTACCCGGAGGGACCACCCAGGCGGCCGTGTCGCCTCCAGACGATCAGCAAGCCGGG
Organism: Cosmia pyralina; assembly: GCA_946251885.1. NCBI lineage: Eukaryota > Metazoa > Arthropoda > Insecta > Lepidoptera > Noctuidae > Cosmia > Cosmia pyralina. The sequence goes on from OX276367.1 coordinate 1,824,626, forward strand.
CCTTCCAGCATCGGGGCAGCCTTGCAACCACTAACCACGTCAGATGTGTTGCCGCCTGCAGACGAACATCGATGAAAAATAACAACGGTGAGAGTCTTCCATATTGATTTCTAATAACTACTCTTCTGATTGTTGTCCGTTCTACCATGAATAACAAAAAGATGCTATTGGCGTGTGGAGCCGTCCAATAAGCCAACTAATTTATTTTAACAAGAACAAAAAGATGCTATTGGCGTGTGGAGCCGTCCAATAAGCCACTAATAAAGTTATCCTTTAAGAATTAAAAGTCCCCTGTGTACCACGGCGTACAAGACCGCCCAGAGCACAGCATCGACCTATCCCATCATCCTTAGAGCCTCTGTTCTATACAGCATCGACCTCTCATCCACCTATCCTTTCCTTTTACAAATATATGAAATTGTTACTGTTGTCATGTGGAATGAGCAGAAACATTGTTAAGAATAGCTAAATCTACTGCTATCATTTGTACTGACCAATAACACTAATGCTAACTAATCTATAGTTAGCTATTATGTGCTATTATAATAATATTTACTTGATCTGTTGTCACGTGGAGTGAACAGTAAATACAAATACATTTCCGCTGTAACCTTTACAAATAGGCTTGTGTGTACTGTGGAAGTGCCTGGCCTCACAATATTTATTTCTCTATTACAGGAGAAACCAAGAGCGATGCAGAGCACGCATCGCGCATCAGTATGGCCGTGTCGCCGCGGAGATTATTCGGCCGTTAATTAAGTTGATTTTGTGATATAATTATAACAGTACCTACCAATCTACCAATATTTAGAGAAGTTTTATGTTTGTTAATAAATAACCTCAGATTTGATTGGTAATGATTTTGACCAATTTTGATATTAAAAGCACATGGTGGTGCACGGTCAAGATCATGACTAATTAAATCTGGTAATGCTCCTAAAATTGAATTCTGATTATTTTTAAATATCTTGAAATTTTGGAACATTGTTTTGTAAATAGTAATACCTGAAAATTACTTGCCTACTTTTTAATATTACTTTTAAACGTCATCTGTTTATTTGGCGGTAAAGTACCTACTTTGTGATGGACGTTTGTCTCTGGTGGGGCGAACGAGTTTATAAAAGGCGCGACTTGAGCGCGGAGCTCACTTTGCTGCCGATTCTTGAAGAAGAAACATTGTAAGTAAAATCTATGTCTGTTTGATTAAAAAAATTATTGAATTTAGTAGTTTACTTGTTTTTATTTTACTGAAATCCTAGAGTTTGCCTTATAGATCAAATGTAAAATCCAATGTAGCTATAGCAGAACCGAAGACCAAAATAAGGTCAGCGGTTCTGTGTATTTTTAAAAATAACTACCCTGTCTCAACTTCGACATATACATACATTAATATAAGCCACGCTTGCCAGGGTTGGTCAGTGGATGGGTGACCACCTTTACATACCGAGACTCCTCCGTGCCTCGGAAAGCACGTTAAGCCGTTGGTCCCGGCTGTCATTCATGGAACTTTGACGGTCGTTACGGGTCGTCAGAACCCCGAAAGTCTGACAACCAGTCTTACCAAGGGGTATTGTATTAACCAGTAATTGCGTTGTTGAGGTCAGATAGGCAGTCGCTGGTAAAATAATTCCGTTTAGACTGGAAGCCGACCCCAACATAGTTGGGAAAAGGCTAGGCAGATTGATTTAATGTGCATAATCTTAAAGTAAAGAAAGCTATTAAATTATTGGTATAAAACAAAAAAACTTTTTTACAAAAAAATACAACCGACTTCCAAAAACAACACTACAAAGTGAAAAATAATTTAATTTCGGAAGTCGGTGTCAAATGTATTTTCGTTTTTTGCCACCGATTCCCGAAATTAAAGTTATTTTTCACTTTGTAGTGTTGTTTTTGGAAGTCGGTTGTATTTTTTTGTAAAAAAGTTTTTATTTTTCACTTTTTAGTTGTGTACCTACCCCACACAAATTCTAATACCACTATCTGCAAAACAAACTAGAACATCATCCATATAAAAGTAGGGAAAAAATACGTATTATTGAAGCTAACTCAAAAACTACCAAAGCAAAGTTAATCAATTTTCTATGGGACCAACTGTGATGTATACCCTCTCGAATAAAACAAAAAAAATCCAAATCGGTCTAGTCACCTTCGAGTAATCGGGGAACATACATAAAAAAAAAAAAAAAAAAAAAAGGTTTCGACGAATTGAGAACCTCCTCCTTTTTGAAGTCGGTTAAAAAAGTCATACAAAATCAAATAAATTAATATTTTGTTGTGATTAATGAAAAACTAAAATAAATACCCAATATACCTTAAAATAATAAATTTATAATAGAAAATAAAAGCGTTGCAACAAAGTTTGTTTTGCGGTTAGAATACTAATTACTGGTTGCATTTCGTTATCGTTTGCTATTTTGCCTGAATTCCTCCTACGCTGATGTCGGTCACGTATGGTCGGTCCCGCACGGTCGGTCGCGTACGTCAGCGAGAAAGAAACAATAAAATACCGTACTGCGATAACGACCGCTCTACGGTAGGTACTATATTCATAGCGACTTTTCCGCACGTCTATGACCGTACGGGACCGACCGTACGTGCCCGACATCAGCGTAGGAGGAATTCAGGCAAAATAGCAAACTAACGAAATACAACTCGTAACTAGTATTACCGACGCTGAATGCTACGGCATTTCATTTAGCTGATCATGATGATGAACATACATAAAAAAAAATAAAAAAAAAAGGTTCCGACGAATTGTGAACCTCCTCCTTTTTGAAGTCGGTTAAAAAAGAGATACAGCCGTCTCATAACATAATAATTAACAAAAGTTTGAGAAGAAAATAATCTAATCGAATTAAATTGTTTTCTGGCTGTACTTGGCTTACATTCACTTTGATTGAAAAACGAGGAAATGAATCATCACTTCAGGAATAAAATGAAAGAAATGTCCGTATTTGAATGATTCACTTGTATGTTAACCTACACGAATTGATTTGGTCTCTTCATCCAAATTGAAAAGCTTTGAACCGTGTAATTCCGACATTAGACATTGCGGAATCAGATAAAATTGATTTATTACAACCATTATTCAGAGTGGTTTATTGCTAATGATATTTAAGTATTAATATTAGATTTAGATACATTGTATATTTTATGAACAGGATTTTATATCCCTCGTTTCAGTCCGTGGGCCGAGTGTTAAAGGCAAACAATGTAGTTTTTGGACGGCGATTAGTCTGGCTTATATTAACACTTCGTTCAAATGAATAAATGCTGTCAAAAACGTTAATCCCCACTCATAACATCAATACTACATCCTCATTCCAGCTGATATACGTTCCCAAACTTTGAGCAAACTTACGTAAATGCTCTCCGTAGTTCCATTCATATTAAATCAATGTTTGGAGGGAAGAGCGCTGAGAGACGGTGATGCCCTATTTTATATAAACTGGTCCCGGTCGTATTTCTCTGCTCCTTTTTCGTTCTATATGCATTATTGTATAGTTAGAGGAGCTCGTCACTAAATAATAACAGCCGCATCGGTCGAACTTCAAGGTTAGGCAACGCTTGCTATGGTCGGTCCGTGGATGGGTGACCATCCATTACATATTAAGATCCCATCGTGCCTCGAAAAGCACGTTAAGCAGTTGGTTCCGGCCGTCAGTCAGAAGCCCAAAAGTTTGACAGCCTATCTTGCCGCGTGGTACTTAACGTGTACCCAGTAACTGGGTTGTGGAGGTTAGGAAAGCAGCCGCTCCATGTCAAATTCAGCTGCATCCAGTTGGACTGGAAGTCGATCTTAATATAGTTGGGAAAAAGGAATAGGATAAAGATGGTCAACAAATAATAATACCTAAATAAGTATAACATTTATGCTCAAGCTATCCAGACGTGGAAAACGGTATTGTGTTGTTTTCCATAATCGTCCCCCGTCATAATATTTACTTGCACTATTATCATTTATACTAATAACGCTTGTCATATCAACTTATTAGTCATAACTTTTATTTGCGGTCTAGCCATCTTCGAGTAATCGGGGAACACACATAAAAAAAAAAAAAAAAAGATTCCGACGAATTGAGAACCTCCTCCTTTTTCAAGTCGGTTAAAAATTATAGCATTTTAAATTATGGCAAACATTAGTAAACCGTGGAAAACACAGGACTGTAGGTATCTAGACTTATCATAACAAAAAAACACACAACAACAACAAACAACAACAACACAACAACACACAAACAACAAGGCAAGCAATGACAAGGTTCCGTTTATCTTCGGAAAAGCCGAACTTTGCCGAATTAAGGAACCCCGAAACGTTCAATTGCAATGGGGTTGTTTACCGGAAGCTTCGCCGCGAGAGAGCGCTGTGTGATCGTCACTTGTCAATGTCATCTTGACGACAGAGCGAGCAATCTTCTCTGGGGTAGTCAGATAGGAAATGTCAACTCCATCTACTTATCTTATTTTTTTAATATTTTTTTTTTTTTTAATATGACGTGTAAAAGTGAAGAATTCAATCGGCGACAAGAAAAAACACTTAGCGCCATCTCGTGGCAAAGTTTTCAGCAAGGAACTCCAGTGGCGGCTGAATGAAAGTAACGCTTAGCGCCATCTAAGCGGAACTAATTTGACAGTTTTCTTCTCCATTGTCAATTTTTAACCGACGAAAAAAAAAAGGAAGAGGTTCTCAATTCGACACGTATGTTTTTTTAATATGATTGATACATATATGATATGATCACGTCGGGGTCACCAGTATAGAGGCATGAGGAACAGGGTGTAAATTTCACTCATCCTCCATAGAAAAGGGAGGATCCTCCGACCAGACGGGTGTTGTGTCTGGTGGACAACTGCCCGACGGTTGATGTCGGGATGTTTCATATTATGCTAATCGCGCGGTAAACTCTGATTGCGCGATGCAGGATTGCGTGACGTCAGTGTGACGCGCAGTTCGTATGTGGCGATGTAGATTCCGCCACAACATTGATGAGCAAATTGGTTGGGATTGACAATATTACTATACTAAAAATTGATGGCAATTGATCGTTTCGCGGATCCGTTAAAAGTGTCTCGTCTAATAAGAGAGTGACGGAATTATTTAGTGCGACAATCTTTAGTTTTTAGGTGGAAATATAAATCAATTTTATTTGGTTGATAGTCACATGTTGTTCGGTATATTTCGGTTTTTCCGAAGATAAACGACCTTTGAACGATGTCGTATATGTAGTTCATTAACACTACGTACATTTCTGCAGTTGAGTTATAAGTAAATCACATTATGTTGTAGGGGCCGGGACTATCCAGGCTCTGCACGGTTACTGTGAATCTCACAGGAAAACCCAATAACCTGCTCGGCCCAGGCATTACGTCTACTCTCAGCACACAGGCAGCAATCGCATTTCTACCCACGGACAGTCAAAAGGAACTGTTTCGGAAAGATCTTTTACGTAGCCGAGTTTCAGTTTATTTTGGTTTAGTTACAAAGTTTTTGATCGATGTAGGGGAGACCGGGTATGTCACGGGTTGGTTGTCACAGCGGTCACAACGAGCCCATACTACCTCAGCTTTTTATCTCGCTCGCACGATACTGCTCGTGGACTGAGTGAGACCGAGACTGAGTGCGGTGCTGGGCGCCAATAGTTTAGATAATTGCTCTTTACGGTGAAAATAATGGAAAGTAATTTGAAAAAAATTAAAAACATAAGGCCTGCTTTATAGTTAGTTCAGTTAGTATGCAAAGTTTCATGATCTAATTTGAAGTATTTTTTGAATACCAGCGGTTTATTTTTCGGTTTGGAGGTAACTTAGGATTTTTTTTTCTATCGAGAAAATTTTATGGAATCGTGTTTTTGTCAAACATAGTACTTAAGATTAATCCACAACTTTACCATATATTTAATTTAAATTAATGCTGCAGTACTTTCGACCTAACGTAGGATCATGGTAAGCCATTTGAGGTAGTATCTAGGCTCTTAACGAATGAATATGAACACTAATCGGCGTCGAAGAATCGCGAAGGCAACACCTCGGAGGTGTGTTCGCCCATCAGTGTTCGGATTCGTTCGACCGCTGTGACATCCAACCCGTGAGACAACCATACCCGGTCTCCCCTACCTAGTAAAGTGACATCTATATCTTTATCTATAAAAATAATAATACAAAAAAGTTTTTCGTGTCTGTCTGTGTGTGCGTTTAGTTCTTATAAACTACATAATGGCTTTTGATGCGGTTTTGTTTATTTAAACTTCGTGTACATTAGTGGTACTTACATTGGCTCAAGGCACTTTCTATGAGTCAACCTTTGGGCTAAAAGGACAATATTGTAATAGGTGTATAAAAACTTAAAAAAAATAGCTTCCACCCGCTGCTGCGCCCGCGTGGTATGTCAATAGAAGTAGCCTATGTCGTTTCCCAGGGTTCAAAGTATCCCCATAACAAATTTCATCAAAACCGGTTAGCCGTTTAGCCGAAAGCGTAATAAACAAACATACAACAAATCAAATCTTCTCTGTATAAAATACTAGCTACGCCCCGCGGTTTCACCCGCGTAGACCGGGATAAAAAGTAGCCTATGTGTTACTCCCGGGTATAGGCTATCTACATACCAAATTTCATCCAAATCGGTCCAGCCGTTTGAGCGTCAAAAAGTAACAAACATACAAACACACACACAAACTCAAACTCAAACTCAAACTCAAAGCATTTATTTCAATTAAACCAATTACAGGCACTTTTGAATTGTCAAGGGGTCGGTCAGTCAGAAAGATGAAGCTAGGCACACACACACATACTCACAAATTTTCACCTTTATAATATTAGTGTACACGGACTAGAAAAAAGAAGGACTCCACGCCACGCATATCGAAAGTGAAGCACAGTAAGTATGCCGGGACCGTTTGTACAAACACGCCTCACGCACACATTTACATCATAGTATGCCGACCGGCCGCCATTACGTGACAGGACGGCGTCATTGTCAAATCACGCACACATAGACCGGTATGGTGCTTCACTTTCGATACGCATGGCGCGGAGTCCTTCTTTTTTTCTAGTCCGTGTTAGTGTGATTAGTTTAGATAAAACCGACCATCATTTAGAGAATATATTCCGGAAAAAGAAAAGAAAGAAAGAAAGAAAAATATTTTATTTGGGACACGCACAGGAAATACACACACACACACACACATCCATACACACACATACACTCATTACACATACATACATAATACATACACACATCATCAAACATTTATCTTAGCACACATATCTCGATCTTTTGACATGACGACATATCAGTAGATCGCACTCGCGCGAAGCGCGGGCGGGGCGGGTCGCTATAATTATAGTATCCTATATTCCCTTTATCCAATAGTGTATGTGGTATATTGCCCCTACCCTACAGGGTGTAAGGGAAACGCTCCCTAAAACGAAAACAGGTGATAGGGCTAGTGATTCTCGATACGATACCATCAAAAAATCTGAAAAAAAAAATTTCAATTTTACCTATTTTTTTTTTGCATTTTTCGTACACCATACTGTGAGAACAGTTAAATGAAACCATTATTTGCGATTAAACACACTTATTCTCTTTACAACTTTAGCATGCAATGTATTCGTAAATAAATATCAGCTGACGCTCGCGCGTAACCTCCAGTTCAAAGAGCGCGCGCGCTCGCCGACAGCCGCGCGGCCGACGACCCCATGTTAGTATTAATTCCGTGCGGTAGCGGCGCGGGCGGCGTGTATTGTGATCCTATCCTCCTAACCTTTACTCGATCGCTTGAATTAATCTAACTACTGTGATTGGGAAAGAAAAGTATAAAAAGTTGGTTATGTAGGTACCAACAAAGACTTTATAAGCATTTTTGTTAATTCGTTCATTCAAATTTTGCATAGCAACAAAATTGAAACATTTACCTACCACACACACGGTCGATGCAGGGACGCACGGGGAGGTGAAGGGGGAAACAACATGGCGGCGTACGCGCGGCGGTATCGTTTGTCGGCCGGCATGGCAACGCACCGCGAACGCAGGCGGCATCTTTGATCTTTGAGTTTGATGTTCTAGTTCTAGTAATCTAGTTAGTTCCTTTCCGACTCTGTTCGTGAGCGAACGCGCGCAACTATTGAACCGAATTTAATACTGTTTTGTTAGTTTTTTGTGTTTAGTTATTATTGTTACGATTTTAGTGCTACGTGTACCTACAGTGTCCCCGTATGTTAAAGAAAGAGTGTTTGATTGAGAATGTGATGTGACAGTGCTGATGAAATGCGGGGCAGAATAAGTGCAGAATGTGTTGATGATCATAAGGTTGCAAAGGATTTAGACAGGTACGTAAAATGCGTCTGTCAGCTTTACTGTTCAATAGTGGGCTACGAATGCGACTAAGTGGTGCTGTAAATTCCGTATAAATCCCTTGACTCGGCCGTATGGAGCGCACGGCGCCCGCGCTGCGCGTTGGCGCGATCAGTGGCCCTTTTGGCATTACAGTCTTTGTTTTATGTTTTTATAATTTTAAGGTGTATTTTTTTTTTTTGCTGTAATGCCAATTAAACGCATTTTTCTTTCTTTCTTTCTTTCTTTCAGTGACCTCACGTTTTGTTCGATTTCCATTGCGTGTTAACGAAATATGAAGTCTTCAAAATAACCAATTTAAAGCGAAAGATTACTGGTATCCGTTTGCATTTAGGTTATAATCTACGTTCTGGCTTCGGAAGCGTTCCCCTTACACCCTGTATATAATGTACTTATGTGCACAAAATCCAGTGTTTGTTGCCGGATGACGTCGGCTCACGATTGATTGGGTTCCTATATCAAAGCTCGATATTATTTTCTTGATGACAGTAAAGCTACGTTCGGAATTGAGGTCAGATTTTTTATATTTTTAGGGTTCCGTACGTCAAAAGGAAAGAAACGGAACTGTTATAGGATCACTTCGTTTTCCGTCTGTTTGTCTGTCTGTCTGTCAAGAACTCAAGACCCTTTTTCTGAAGAACACGTGGAGGTATCAAGTTGAAAATATCAAATATGTAAGTCTACAGTCCCTTGGAGCTCTAAAAAAATCAAGCGTCTAAGTCAACGCAATAACAAAATACGGCCATTTAAATGCGACATATTTCGATACTCGCGAGTACCTAAATCATAACCTATAGGGTACTTCTCGTTGTCCTAGAATCATGAAATTTGGCAACAAACAAGGCCTCACAGCACAAGTACCTAAAGGAAAAGGTCCGAAAATAGTTAATTTGTAATTTTATCACAATATTTTTTTTTTTTTGGGATTACTAACTTAAATTTGCATTTGGAGAATTGGCCGTGTTGTGTGTTGTGTTTTTCAACTACGGAACCTTTCATTGTGCGTGGTCCGACACGCACTTTTCCGGTTTTTTTTACCTTGGGTTCCTTTCATTATGTTTTCAGCCAAAAATACTGGCCCTGGTGTGTTTAAAGTTAAAATTTTTAAAGACGCAACAATCGGCTCCTTATTACCACCGAACCGAAAATAATACAAATAAAGACACTAAAACGGATTATCCTTCCTTTTCCGGAGCCGGGTAAAAACTGCGGAAAACGGAAAGTCAATTGAGCCTCTGTTGAAAACTGGAAGCATAGTTCATTGCCCTCAAGTGTTTTGGGAATACTAATTCATAAATTACTGGTGAGTTATTAATCGCCTACTTTTTCTTAATTAACTTTGGGATAGCTGTTAAAGTCGTGGGCGAATTGACTATTTACTAGCCGCCGGAGTCCACTATCTGTTAGTGGGTATTTATGTTAGCTTCCGGTCATCGCTACCTAAGAATATATGAAAGTAGCGGCCCACCCCGATTTCGCATGGGCGCTATTTACTAATGATGGTGAAAACCGCATCAAAATCCGTTGCGTATTTTAAGCCGTGTCTCCTGCGCGTCTTGTTGCAAAACATCTATCTATTTAAATAAAAAGAGAAGTTCTGACTGACTGACTGATTGACTGACTCATCAATGCCTAGCCCAAACACTTGGACCTAGGAAGCTGAAATTTTGCACACAGGTTCCCGTGGGATATTTTCCGAAATCATTGCGAGCGAAGCCACTGGCAAAAGCTAGTTGCACAAAAAACCTTACACATAAACATTGGTTTTCATACACAAGCTGTCTCCTGCGTATTTAAATATTTTTAGTTTCACATTTGTGTAGATGTCGTAATGAGTTCAGACGAGGAAGACGTGCTATCTAGTTTGACAACAGATGTGCGCGGTGCGCGCGGCAGCTCGGAAAACAAAAACATCGCGTTTGCTTACACAAATGTGTATGACCACGCCTCTTTGTTTCGACGTGTTTGTGTAATGTTTAAAAAAACACACGCAGGAGACACGGCTTTAGAAGGTTGGTCTTCTAAAGCCGTGTCTCCTGCGCGATCCCGCTGACTAAAAAAACGACTTTGTTTTATAATATTTAGAGATCAGGGAAGAGATACAGAGGCATCGGGTTACGGCTACACTTAAGTTTGGCCGGCTAAATATGAAAGAAATTAACATTAGCCTCTCCTGGCTAATCTTAAATTTATTTCTACACCAATCCTTAGCCGTGACATAGACAAGAATTATTTTAATTTATCTACAATCTTTGTTTCATATTATTGTATCAATGAATCAAAACACATTACGCATTAAGTAATTAATTGTACCTTTAATTAAATTTACTTAATTATGAAAATGCAGTGTTATTTTAAAACAAACCACAAACAACCACCTTTCACAGACCTAATACCTTAAATGAACGTAAAAAGAAACAAAGCTTCAAAAAGCAAAAAATAAAAAAAACCACGAAAGCAAAAGTTTTTAACTAATATACATTTGAACAACGCTACTCTGTACTCCGCCATCATTAGAAGGTACTTGTGTAAATGCAAGCGATGACGTCACTAAAGCTACCCTCACTATGTTTGCATAAAAAGTGCAATAAAGCGTCCCATTCACTACGGACGCTATAACCGGGTCATGGGAAACATACGGGGGAGTAGTGTGTGCGTGGACGCAGTTGGGGTTGTGAATGAAGGCGAAATGGTATCTTAACTGGGGTTGGAGCATTGGTATGGCCAAACGGAAAATATAGAATATAAAAAATATTTATTTTTTAAATTTAAGCAAAGCAAAGCTTTGCTGCATTAAAATAAACCCATAATCCCGTTATGTCTTTAATGGTGAACGTGTAGACGAAATTTTATTAAAATTGCTTTAATTATAACAAAACAACGAATAAAACAGTTTTTCTCATAAAAATGCTAATTTTGAGGAAAATTTGCTATTTTTTTGTATCGTGCCTTGTTGTTAGAGAAAATCTTTAATTTTTATAACCAAGAAAAAGAATGAGGCCATTTTGTAATTTTTGAGGACAAAAATTTATTTTGCATGCGGCCAAAATGCGTCAAAATATTTCTTTCACCCTGGGACCCATTTCGGCTTTAATCAAAATTAAATGCTGTACATTGGTAGGCGCATCACTTAGAATGGCTGGTTTGATTTAGCAATTTTTATTTTTTTGTTATATAATATTCATAATAGTCCGAATAAGTTTAGAAAGAAAGAAACATTTTTAAAAATTCCCCGTAAAATTGGAAAATGGGAAAAACTGAAAGTACTTTTTTCTATGGAATATTGTACGAACTATTGTTTGGACAGAACAGCAGCGTCTGTCGGGTCAGCTAGTCATTTAATAAAACAGCGATAACTTTCCGGCTAACCAGAGGGCCTAGACACATTCGATTAGCGATGACGCTAGTAGAAAAGCCAACAATTGTATGGGGTTGACACTTAGATAATATACATATAGATCGAGCCACCGCGTGGCCGCTCATGAGATAGCAATATAATACTTTTTCTAGGTTATGTGGTATGAGAAATAAGGTTTAACGTAAGAAATCTTTCACAATTTGGATTGAAACCTATGTCAATACATACGCACAATGCAAAAACTGTCCAAAAAAGTTAAATTAATCGACGCAAGATAAATTTTGTAACAGTGAAAGCACTTTGTTTGGCTAACATTCAAAAGTTCGCCAAGCAAAAATACGGCACGCATAAGAGACAGAAGATACGATGCTTTGTCTCAATTTTCCTACTAATCTTGTATATATGCATCTCATTTCCACACTTCACACTGTAATCATGGCTACGTCTAGAGGTAAATAGTCTAAGGGTTGACATAAGCTATCGAAATGTCACGTGATCATGTCAATGTCACTTTGAAGCTGTAGCTATTGCAGAAATAGAATCGTTCAGAAGCGAATGCCATTTGTCTAGGCCTCTGGCTGTTTTTAAAGAGTTTGGAATTTAGTACCCTGGGTTTGTCAGGTTCCGGCCAAATCTATGATTAACAAATATGGGGTCAAATCTCAAGTTAGTTATTATTAATGCATAGTTGTCCATTTTCAGAAAAGTTAAGAGAGCTTCTTAGTAAATGAGGTTTTTGAATGAATGGTTTCATCCTGTAATTGGTAGTTTTGAAGTGTTTTATAACAAACTGAATCAAGTTTTCGCTTTTAACATAGGCCAACTGCAATATAACATACCTATCCTACACAGAATGATTGAGTTAGCAACGAAAATAACGGTGTCAGTGAAACAGTTATGTTTTCATTGAATTCTGAACATCTGGGAATGATCTCGATGTTATTTTAATAAACAAGGAAACCGTTGTTCTTTCCATTGATTGAAAACAAGCCCCCGTAGCACGGCCATTAGATTTTAGAATATTGCAAAACTTTGTTCAGAGTATAAATTCGTCAGTGCAATATTTATATCGGCATCGCATTGCGTCTTTTTCACCAATTTGTAGTAAGCTGACGAATCTAAAGTGTTCAGGGTTCTGTTCCAAAATGGTAAAAAGGAACCCTTATGGTGCGACTTAGTCTGTCTGTCTGTCTGTCACAGCGGGATATCTCAAGAACTACTATTGCTATCAACTTGAAATTTGGAAGTTTTAGATGACATTTGCCCAACTATTTTGCAAATAAGAAAGATTTTTTTTTTTTTTTTTGTAACAGGGAGTGAAAAGGGTCTTAAAAATTCGAAGTGGGGCTACTAGGGCATGTGGGGTATCATATGAAATAGCGCTGTTTGCGTATTCTCAAACATTTATCATTTCCCTTATCTCCAAAGTTTGTATAGAGAAAAATCTAAAATTATTCTATTTGATAGAAGTTTATGCAAAAATTAAAGGAAAAATAAAACGATATGCCTATCTAAATAGCACACTTTTTCAGAAATTGGAACTTAGACCTCGTTGCGCGAGTCCGACTCGCTCTTGACCAGTTTTTTTTTTGTTTTTGATTGTTTTCAATCAAAATGTATTAGTAGCTACCGAAAATGTATTTTTAACCCTTTCACGAAGGGTACTTTCTGGGCGAAAGTACCGAGCGACTTTAGAAAGAAAGCGAAAAAGATTGCCTTTGTAAACGACTATATAGGTACGTCGAGCCAAAGCATATCCCGTCGCGACATTTTGTGATTTTTACGTTGGTGTTTCGCGGCAAACTGACCTAGTTGTATTGCTATTATAATTTAGTGTAATCATTTTAACATATTATTTTACATTTATTTAAAAAAACATTAAACAAAAAAAAATTGCAAAAATTTGCAGCGGCAGAAGTGAAAACTCAAACGTAAAACTATACATAGCATGTCGCGGTGTCGAGGTGTCACGGTGACGCGGAGACGCAAACCCGTAAGATTTTCCCCTACCGACCTGAAGAAGTTTTCACTTCAAAAACAGGGATCCACTGATATCAGGAGCAGGATCCAAGCTACCGGTGGTAAGGGCTATTATAAATATTGTTGAATATTTGTTTTTTTTTTAACAATTAGTTACTAAATGATGTCGTGAAGTAGTGTACACACGGCTACATATCAATCTATACATTTCCAGTAGAAGCTGACCTCTCATTGTACGGAAACCCTAAACAATGCGAGATCAGCTTATACTGGATATTTATAGCTTGATATGTAGCCGTGTGTACCTGCTGGATTACCCAAAAACATAATCCCTTTATTAATGAATCAGCACCCTAATTACGTTACACGCTTTCAATCTTAATCCGAGGATTTTTAAAGAAATTGTTTCATCATCATCTGCCTAGCCTTTTCCCAAGTATGTTGGGGTCGGCTGCCAGTCTAGCATGCAGCTAAATATCAGTATTTTACATAGACTGACTTCCTATCTGATCTCCACACCACAACCCAGTTACTGGGTAATACGATACCCCTTGGTAAGTCTGGTTGTTAGAATTTCAGACTTCTGTCGACCCGGCCGTAATGACTGTCAAAGATCAGAGATCCACGAATGACAGCTCAACAACGTAAATAACTCAAATTATGTTGTGGTAACACAATTACCCCGCAGGAGTAAAGTTAAACCAAAATTACACCACGAAAAATATAAGGTTTAACTGAAGCTATAACTGATGTTACTTTACTCCCGGTTTATTAATAAGATCAAGGGCTCTACACTCTGCTCTTATAACTATATAACTATACTTATTATAAAATAAAGTCGCTTTTCGTTCTGTCTGTGTGGCCGCGTTGTTCTTCTAAACTACGTAACGGATTTTGATGCGATTTTCACTAACATTTAGAGAATTTATTCCGGAAGGTTTATATGTATAATACATTAATATTTAACTTGTATATAATATAGAAACCTTCATGTTTTGTCAAGTTGTAAAAACCGTGCGAATCAGGGCCGGGTGGCGAGTTTCTTAAATAAAATAATTTGACGCGCGTTCCCGCACAAACTTACGCCCCGTATGTTTCCATGATAGTTGCATCCGTGCTCAACGATGCGATCTTGAATACTGATAATCGAATACCCACACATAGGTGCCGATTCTCTTGTCACAAATGCCTCTAAACTAGACTAAAAATCACTAAAATTTAGTTTATTCCTGTCAAACGACGATTTCCCATTCTGAAATTGACTAAAGTGACACAACTTAACTATATTTTAGTTTGACAGGACTAAGATTGTACGGAGTTATTAGTTTAGTGAAAATGGCAATTTTGCTATTCTGGATTTGACTGATTTCACATGGTTTTCACCAAAAATTTTAATTGTCAAACTAAATCAGACTATGTTTTATCGCGATTAAAAAGGTGTGGAATAAAATTAGTTGACATGAACTAAAATTCACACCGAGACCTTGACTTCGGATGCAAAAACAGTAGTATATTTTTTTCTTTTCTTTTGCATATATCTCGAAAACGGTGAGTCCTATCGCAAAAATAATGAAAATTTGGCCCCTCTTTATAGAACCTATAAACCCCTATGACTCAACATGTAGGTACCAAAAAAAAGGTACCTACATTCCATATAAAACACGTTGAAGCTGCCCCCTCCCTGCGCCCCTCCAGCTCTAAAATATATTTGACGCGGTAACGACAGCGATGTCGGTGAGCAAAATATGACAAGCCTGTCACTTTATAGTGATTTCGTTAGTTCCAATTAAAGCCACCGGGTCAAATATACTACAGGCACTATACCACGCGGAGTCACGATTGTCAAACTCGATTTTAGTTGTGTCAAAATTGTTATTAAATTTAGAGGTTTTTTTTTTGCAGAATAGCTCTAAGATTCTCATAGCAAAAAGTAAGGAATTTTAGTGATAGTTTAGTTAGTTTAGTTCGGTGTACAACAGAATCGGCACCATTATATAATAAGTTTATATGTCACTAACTTTGCGGAGACCTTGATTTCTGATAGATAATATTATTCAAAGGTAGTGAACGTTCCTTTGTAGAAGTATTGATTATGGCTCTGACACTTAGGGCCTGTTTCGCCACCTGCGATTAAGTTCCTATTAAGTTACTTGGCAGATAATCTATCTATATACATAAAAAGAGAAGTCCCGACTGACTAACTGACTGTCTGTCTGACTGACTCATCAACGCCCAGCCCAAACCCTTAGACCTAGAAAGCTGAAATTTTGCACAGGGGTTACCTTTATAATGTAATGTAGACAGCCGCGTGGGAAGTGCTAGTTTCATACAAATTCTGTTCCATTTTTACCGACTTCAAAAAGGAGGAGGTTCTCAATTCGTCGGAACCTTTTTTTTTTTATTATTTTTTTTTTTTATGTATGCTCCCCGATTACTGGAAGATGGCTAGACCGATTTGGATTTTTTTTTGTTTTATTCAAGAGGGTATACATCAAAGTTGGTCCCATACAAAATTGGTTAACTTTGCTTGGGTAGTTTTTGAGTTACATTCAATAATACGTATTTTTTCCCCACTTTTATATGGATGATGTTCTAGTTTGTTTTGCAGATAGTGGTATTAGAATTTCTGTGGGGTAGGTACACAACTAAAAAGTGAAAAATAAAAACTTTTCTGCAAAAAAATACAACCGACTTCCAAAAACAACACTACAAAGTGAAAAATAACTTTAATTTCGGAAGTCGGTGGAAAAAAATCAAAATACATTTATCTAGACACCGACTTCCGAAATTAAAGTTATTTTTCACTTTGTAGTGTTGTTTTTGGAAGTCGGTTGTATTTTTTTGCAAAAAAGTTTTTGAATTTATTCGGTAAGTAGTGGCTATTCGGACATCGTGAAATAGGCTCTTTGTCTATATAACTACATAGGGCTAGGCTTACGAGTCGTAAGTTTATCCATTGTACAGGGTCAAATTAAATTAGCTAGGGAAACTCCGCCGAAGTGATGGGTATCGTCATCATAAAACAAAAAATAAATTAATTTGATGAGTTTGTTTTTGGGGTCATCAACCGCAGGTAGTCTAGAAATATCTTGAAATATCAGTTTAATTTTTTTTTTGTGTAAACTTCAAGAGGTGATGGGTTTCGATATCTAAACGATTTTCTTTAGTTACATAATAAAAATGGCAGAACGCAGTAATAGCATCAGGAAGACTGTCCATGCTCTTGACAATAATCGTCCTACTCTACCCACACATTTTATCTTTCCACTCATTGACAAAGGACTCAACACTATATTTTCCCAGACAAAAGAAGAATTCCCACCGCAGTCCTACCAGTAAATAACATTCATCAGTTTTCCTAATCGCTACGCTAAAGAACGCTGCAGCTGCGTACTGGATGGGAAAATTCCCATTTACTACGACAAATGGCGTACTATTAATAAAGGACTTGACTTTTGTCTTGTTAGATAATCTCGTGGATTTTTGGCCTCTGAAGCCTTAAAGCCTTAGGCTTGGGAATAGGGGTCGTTTTCGTGGTAATTTGAAGGTCTTGTTTGTTTTAATTTTGTTTGATGTAGGTTCTGCAGCAGGTACTAGGTAAGGTACTTACTAGTCTGTAGGTAATTAGAGTTAAAGAGTAACGTAAGTAGTTGTAAAAAACGTCTGAAACAATTTTTAATTAATAAATGTTATTACTCAATCACTGAATATATGGAGGATTATTGTTAACAATGATATTTTAAATTTTGACATAATTGTATTTTTATTTTTATTTTATAGTTTGACATTTTAATTATAAGACCATCATAAGACCACCATAAACCACCATCACCACCACCACCATCACTACCACCATCACTACCACCATCACAACCACCACCACCACCACCACCACCACCACCACCACCACCACCACCACCACCTCCACCACCACCACCACCACCACCACCACCACAAGACTTAATATAAACTATCCACTCACGCGAGCGCGATTTGAATCGGGTCCGTGGAGTCATTTTACCTAATATTGTACGTGGTGTGAGTTCTATACCAAGAAAATATTTTTTTATTATTAACGTTGTTCCATCACTATTAAGTACTAATATCTAATTCTATGCATTTTACTCAGTTAATAGTTTAATTGTACTGTAGTAAGTGGGTTTATTTATGTTTCATGTTAAGAATTAACACACCATGCATTTCGAACCTTAAAATATATAGGTCATCGCTTGTTTTTTCTTACTAGAGCCATTTCTTTGAAATCTGAAGCTAAATTGTCTTTGTTAGTCTTTTTAACCATTTCTAGAAATATAAACAATAACAAATTCAAACGAAACACACACCATAATAGAGGTTTAGTCAAAAGCTATCCAAGAAATGAACAGGAGCTACAGAATTCCTAGAAACTGTGCCGCTAGCGCAGTTTGTAAACAAACGCGCGCAGCGGGTCGAATGACGTCAGCGGGTGGTACACTCGACTAGTTTTTTTAAGCGGGTGCTCCTGCTCTTGTGAGCGGGTATGTACCTGCATTGTGACAAATAAAATTATTTGATTTGATTTGATTTCTATTTAATAATTAATTATTATTCCGTGGTTAGAAACCAAAACATTTTTAAATATATTTCCGATCTTTATCTTTAAAATACGCAGTTTTTTTTTGTGCTTATTAATCAGAATTAACTTCTTATAACGTAAACAATACTGTAACAGTCAAGAAAACCGAACTGTAAAAACACAGAAATAAAATAAAATTATACTATGCAAATACGTTTTTTCTATCCAAGTTTAGTAAATTCCAGTGCGAGTTAATCAAATCCCCCAGATTTCTGTGAACTGAATTCATGACGGGGAAGCTTTTCTATGTAAAATATTATAAAATTGCATCATGCTTCTGTGTCCCAGCAGTGGGACATTATAAGCTGATTAAGGTTCATTAACAGTTTCTCTGTAGTTATGCAACAGGGTCAATAAAATAAATAAAAAACTTTTTTACAAAAAAAACAACCGGCTTCCAAAAAAATACTACAAAGTGAAAAATAACTTTAATTTCGGAAGTCGGTGTATTTGGATCTGTATTTTAGTTTTTTGCCTCATACATTTTCTCTTTAAATGTACCTACCTATCTAAAATTATATTTATAGTTCAGAATCGTACCATGCACATCTATCAACAATTTGGCCAGAAAACATTTTAAGAATGTAAAGCATTTTATTTAATAAACATGCTTTTGTGTAAAAAAGTAATAATTTGACTACCCATTTGTAACAGCGTCCGGAGACAAAAATACCAAATCTTTTTCCCAGTTCTGCGTTTAAAAATATTAATCTTTATGAATCTACATTACAAGCGTTAAATTTTAATACCTACACGATTATAGCTAAACCGCTGATTAACAAAACAACGATTAAGTTTAGGTTAACACGTGGTTAATTTAGATTAGAGATTGTTTATGTTCCTTATTAACTAAACGAGTTGCCTTATGGTCTACGGTCACGATAGCCGTACATTTTGTAACATTTTGGTATAGCAAGCTTGATAAAGGGATCATTTTAGGTAGTTTCAGGGGTTAATTAGATATCACACATAGGTAGACAAATCCGAGAGGCATTTTAAATCTCTCTCTCTCTCTCTCTATGTCTTTAGTTTTCTGTCTCTAATTTGACTATTTAATAACATAACATCATGGCTGCATTTTGCCAGTTATGTCCAAGTACCATGTAAGAGGGGGCGATCCACAAATCCAGACTCCGGGCTGCTACTGAGAAATTCCAGATGGAAACACCCAACAATACTTTGCCCGACCTGGGAATCGAACCCAGGACCTCATGCTCAGCAGTAGCGCTGCGACCAATAGATCAACGAGGCAGTCACTTATTTAATCTTTCTCTTTATTAACCGACTTCAAAAAGGAGGAGGTTCTCAATTCGTCGGAACATTTTTTTTTATTTTAATTTTTTTTTTATGTATGTTCCCCGATTACTCGAAGATGGCTGGACCGATTTAGATTTTTTTGTTTTATTTGAGAGGGTATACGAGTACATCACATATGGTTCGGGAGTCTTTGAGTTAGCTTCAATAATACGTATTTTTTCCCCACTTTTATATGGATGATGTTTTAGTTTGTTTTGTGAAAAATAAAAACTTTTTTACAAAAAAATACAACCAACTTCCAAAAACTTTTTAATTTCGGAAGTCGGTGACAAAAAACGAAAATACATTTAACTAGACACCGACTTCCACAATTAAAGTTATTTTTCACTTTGTAGTGTTGTTTTTGGAAGTCGGTTGTATTTTTTTGTAAAAAAGTTATTTTTAATCTCACGCAAAAGCCCTACAATCGGTCGTGGTTGTTATCAGCTTTAAGCTTTTGTCTGCTCGTCTGTGGCATCGCAGCTCCTAAACGGATAAACCGAAACTAGAACACATCAAGACACATACATTAATTAGAGTCTTCCGGAGTGACGATTTTTTAAGTATTTCTAAAGTAATATAAAATTTAATTTTTTACTAAACAGGGTTAAGTGTTTGGAACCTCCTTTTAGGCAAACAATGCCTGTGTTAGGAGACTCCGCTCTTCCAAAGTACAGCATTTACATAATAGGCTAGTTTACAGTTTTCAAGAAACCGATTAAAAATGTTCCATGTGGTCTATTTTCCATAAAACATGAATCATCATTCTCCTGCCCTTATCCCAATCTATTTGGGGTCGGCGCAACATGTCCTTTTTTTCCATACTTCTCTATTATTCGTCATCTCGGTAGTCACCCCCTTTCTAGCCATGTCATCTTTTACACAATCCATCCATCGTTTCTTTGGTCTTCCCCTACCCTTATAGCCATCGACATTCATACCCAAAACTTTCCTTACGACATTTTCCATAAAACATGAATATTTCGTCAAAATACTAACATTAAAAAATAAAAAAAAATTAAAAATTATTTATTGTCATAAAACAGATGGTACACCAGATATGGAATTCTCTGACTCCTGCACTAGTTAAAACTGTGTTGCAGGAGCCAGTGTCCTCCCGTAATAAAAAAGCACACTTAAAGTTTTATGATACCTACATAAAAAGAAAAAAAAAAAAGAAAAAAAACAAACTCTGTTTTAAATCAAAATGAATTTAAATAAAATAAAAAATGTAATGTACAAAAATAATTGAAGCAAAAAAAAAGTTAAAGTAAGAAATTAAAATAAAATAAATGTTAATAATACGCAATGAGCTGTTTGCCATGGACTAACGTTTATTGGTCAAGCGGGCTACAGCGGGTGTAGCTACAGATTACATAAATGACGCTAGTAGTTAGACAAGTAGTTTGTAGATTATTTTATAAGATTAACAATTAACAATACTAATTTTTCATTTATTAAACTTAATTTAATTTTCGTAGTCAAAACGGGGCACACAGTAATGGCGGCTCGAGTGATATCATCATCCTTGTAGGCCTGTGTTCCACCAACACTCAAACCACCGCAGGTTAGGTATATAAACAGTTGGTTTTTTTCAAATTTCGTAAGGAAAGAACTGATTAACTAAACAGCCGTTTTAAAAGTCGGTGAACTTTGCCCTTAGTCGTCTAATTTGTGACAGATTGTCTCTGTCAAAAAAGTAAAAACAAATAATCAGTGTTTCTACCCTCTACTTTTGGATTTCCCCTATGTTGTAATGTTCGATATCGATTAAAATAATCTAAATTGTAGGTTTTTTTGTACTAATTAACTACTTAATCTAAATAAAAATTAAATAATCGATATCATCGATTATTACTGTCGAATCAAATCAATTTATTGCGATTTCAAAATAAAGAAGTGATGACAATGGTCTAAATATATAAAACGCACTATGTGAAAGAAAGAAGATTTCAAATGACTTATACGGTACGTTGAAATAAGATCCCTGTCGAAACATCACCAAAAAAAACTCCATGGAAACTTCCAACGATCATAAGTTATTCGTCTGTTGTCGAAGCGATGAACGTTAACTTACACAGTAAACATTAATTACAGCTATATCTAACGTCGCCAAGGTGACGGAATACTTACGCAAAAACTCAATATACTTTACTAGTTTTAAGGAAATTATGGTGGTACACCGAGTTATTGTTCCTTTGGGAGTTAGCTTGTTTTCATTGTGAGTCGGAGTGGTAGGTAGGCGAAGTACGTCCAAAATGACTTAAGTATCGATGATGGCTCAGACTACGATATTTATTCCAAGGGAAAAATAAGTAGACAAGTACAGAAGACTCGGTATACCCCGTTTACATTCAGCCATTGCCATTGCCATTCGCGCTGCCGGAAATATTTCCCAAAATATTGCTGTGGCAACGTCAAGGGAAATGACTGTTTACATTGCCTCGTCACATGTCTTTCCAATAATGGAGAACGAAGAAATTCGATAGCAAGTGAGCGAGAGAGCAATATACATTCATTTCATAGTCATTCGCGCTCGCGTTGCCGGCTCTTTGATGTCCGCCAAAAAACCGCCAATTTGGGGATCGCCAGGCAAGGCAAGCGGCAACGTCAACGGCAAGGGAAGCGACCTACACATTGCAAGTTTACACAGTGCAACAATTGTCCTCTTTGGGCTCATACTTCATGTGCTGATGTACTTAAGAAGACCAAAAACTGCGTCTGTGAAATGTTTCATAATTTTGTAGATCATATATCATGTAGATCTTAGAACTATAAGGAAGTTTTTGTGATTCATTTAAATTACTTAAATACGTGTCGTTTTGCATCCTCGTCAAATTTCAGGGTGTGGTAGGTACAGAACATTATACCGAACAACTTTCTCCATGGGACCAACATCGTAATCGCGAAAAAAATTTCCACTGTCCCAAAGAAAACTTCAATAGCTACTCAACGCAAATGTATGGGACGGCTGACTACTTTTTCGCGATTACGACGTTGGTGCCATGGAAAAAGTTGTTCGGTTTAATGGTTACCACACCTTTTTTGACGAGGATGCAATACGACATGTTGTATATTTTTATATATGGTTTACGTAGGTTAAAAATACATTACTTAACAAACAAAACCGTATGTCATTTTGGACATACTTCCCTTATGTCTTTTGTTAAGGGGATACAACGATAATTTTGTGTTTTTAAAATTCCTATAAAACCCAATGTGTATGGTTAAATCATTTGGATTTTCCTTAATGCTATTTGACTATATTGTCTACTGCTGTATTAAAATCACAAATTTCTTTCGATAAAAAAAAATACAAAGTAGCACTATCTATTTTCTGTTTTATAAGTACGATAATACGTAAACAGGTCCTTATTGTGCAGTCATATTTGTTTTAAATCGAAGGTATTTTTTGTTAAGAATTCACTAAGCTAAAAATGTATTTAAGTAGAGCATCTTGTCATAAATCTACATTTAAACGAAGCATCGCGTTTATTTCCGGTGCGCGTGAGAGTCTTCCATCTCTCTCGCGTCAAACTAGACAGCCATAACGCCATTTCATTTACACACTGAGCTAAACTACGCTTCTATATATCCTCTTTACATGATATAGGTACCTAACATCATGCTTGTATGCAGCGAAGACGCAGCAGACTTGAACAGTAAGTTTAATTGTGCCGAAAAAAACAATACAATTTTGCCGACCCAGGGATGATCTGCCGCCGCGCCGCCGGGGTCGCGGGTTGTTCGAAAGAGATACCGTGGCCCTGGCACAGGCAACTGAAGGAACACGGGTGGGTTTTAGTCAGTTAAAGTCTGACACGCCCTCCCGCTCCGCCCAGAGCGGGATAAGTCATTTGATGATTCATCCACAAAAAAAAGGGATGATCTGCCAGCCTTTGTGACTGCTAAAACCAGTGAGGCAGTCAAAAAAGTATATAATGTTATTATAGTAAGTAATAAAAAGCCTGCTTTATGAAATAAGTACTTAGAATCATTTAAATAATTTATTTTAAAAGGTATTTTTAATTATTGTTTTTACACTCCTAACTTCAATACGTAAACATAGCCCAAACACATTAAAAAAAAACAACAACAATCATTCACAAAATTAAATGCAACATACAACACGTTACCTACCCCAAACTCTGCCTGCCTCCTAACTGACATGCCCACATCAAACGACGCAACATGTCCCGAATTTCAACATATTTCCAACAGAAAGCACTCTTAAACCCCTGAAATTCAGTGCCGTAACATTTAAAAAGTGTTCAGGTTTCAGTACTGTTTTTAATTTGTCGTAGCGAAAGTTTGAAATATTTCATCATACAAAAAAAAAAAAAATATCACAATGGAGAACGAAGGTAGCTCGAACTAAGTTTTATAACTTTTTTTTGTAGGAATGAACGATATCAAAGTTGTTCATTGAAAGTAAATTGCTCTTCGAACGAATGAGTGAATGTTATCGGTGAAGATCGAATGAGAGATGAATGGTGGATGGAATGTTTTGTTGAGAACTTCATTGTATTTTTTGTTTAGAACCGCCGATTAGAACGGTTTTCAATTAACGAGATTAATGAGAGAGAATGAAATTCTCTTTTGTATGAGTTTATTGACAGATTTTCTGTTAGTCTAGCCGTTTGCTTTTTGCAGAACTTATTATTAAGTACATTGCAAATATTTTGCCAGCTTAACTAAAAATTTGCCATTTTAAACTTCGACATGATCTAGTCTCACTCCTTCTGTGTTTGAGAAGAAACATTTTCCATTTTTTTTCTGAAGTAAGTTTTTTAGCTCTTCTGTAAAGTCCTTTGTCTATTATTTAACCACGAGGTCGTAGGTATTTTCTTGTGGCTAAGTAATAGGTTAAGCTACGCTTGCCACGGTTGGTCCGTGGATGGGTGAACATCTTATCATACCGACACTCCTCCGTACTTCGAAAATCACGTTAAGCCGTTGGTCCCGGCTGTCATTCGTGGATCTTTTACAGCCATTACGGGTCGCCAGAAGCCCGAACGTCTGACAACCAGTCTTACCAAGGGGTATCGTATTACCCAGTTAATGGGTTGTGGAGGTCAGATAGATAGTCGCTCCATGTAAAATACTGGTAATCAGCTGCATCCAGTTAGACTGGAAGCCGACACCAGCATAGTTGGGAAAAGGCTAGGCAGATGATGAGATCATAGGTATTTATTTCAACCACTTATTTAATCTTGTAGCAAAACAAGATAAACATAAATTAGTTATACTATTGTTTCTAAAATTGTCAGAAACGAATATAATTAAGTTAAAAATTTAATATACTAACATAGCTAAAACTATTAAAAAACTAAAATATGGCGTCGAAAAATTCCTCCGCATCGCTGTCGACTGGTAAAGTACCCAAGAGACTGGCGGCATTGCCACGTTGTATGGCAATGCTTAGCCTCTGGCCAAGGTTACAGCCAGCCCTTGGGTTACGGGAAGTGTCAACCAGCCGTTTGGAGATTTCGCTGAATACTTAAATGGATTTCTTCACGTTAAGTTGCAATTAACATGCAAATTCACATTATTTATTCGTATCACCGCGCTAACGCAGTTAGGGGGTGACGTCATAAACTTATTGTGAAGAGTCATTTACTTTCTTTAAATGAGATATTCTTCAATAATTAAAGAAATTAAGCTTCTTGAAATTTCCTTTTCATCAATTCCTTAAATTCATTTTGACAGTTTAAAAATATTCATTGCGTTATTTTTGTTGTCGATCAGACATCAAGCACATGAAGCAATTTATATTCTTGTATTATCGAAATGAGAGAGATGCGGGGCTTCATCATTTCAGCCGAAGTCCACTGATAGGCCTCCCCCAAGCACCGCCACTTCGAGCGGTTCTGTGCTTCCCGCATCCAGTGGATGCCTCCGGCCTTCACAAGGTCATCGGTCCACCTTGTGCGAGTCTTTCCGCTACGCTACGTCTACCGGTACGCGGCCGCCACTCCAGACCCTATCGGGTGCGGAGCTTGTCATATTTGAAATCTTCAAGAGAAGCATTAATGTGGTGTGGTGATGTGGCTTTTACCGTGCAGTGGAATTACATAAAATTAAACCTTTTCTCTTAAAAATGTACTAATTAAGCCCTTTCATTTGATACCCAACACGGCATCATTAAAAAACATTTTTTTTTATATTCAATTTAATGTGACGTCACATAGCCTATAACTAGCGGACGATCAAGGCGCTTCCAAAGATACCTCATTTGTCAAATTATGATACGTAGTTTAGAAGTTATGAGGGAACAGATGAACATACATACATACATGCTGGCCATCATAACCCTCCTTTTTGCTTCGCCGTAGTCGGGTAAAAACAAATGTGGATGGTTTCTGCGTCCTTCATCTAAAGGCAACGCTTTTAAAATATTGCTTGTTCCTTGAAAAATATAAAACTTCGCAACGAATATTTTTCAAAAACTTCACAGACTTCTTTAGATAGTATTATTTACGATTGAACCAAGCAGTTTGTCTGATTGTAAAATAGATTGAGTTTTGACCTCACACAGATGCAACCAGTCATCTGGTAGAGAAAAGTTTGTGCTATACCCGCTAAAAAGCTACGCTCAAGCTACGCTATTGCAATGCGATCTAAAAATTGATGCGCTGATTGCTTTAGCTTTCTAAACTCAATTGAAACTATTGATATCTTTTTGACACATAATAAGGGGCATGACATTTAAACTATTATTGTTTGAACTAGAAAGAGGTGAATTTAAATCATTGTCATCAGCCAATGGCATGCCAGTGCTATTCAAAACCAACAGGTTATCGTGTCGAAAATTATACTTTTCGGGTTTTTGATTTGTGAACAGCTTTTAGGGGACTCCTTCGATAGGTACCTTTGGTTCATGTTCGATGCGTCACGGACGCTTATCGAATGGTTATGAATAGCTATGCTGGACTTCAAAAATCAGAGTGATATTTAAGACGTCAACTAGTTTGACAGCTCTTAACTGTCTCCTGTGTCATCGTCCTGTATGCTAGTAAGAACAAGAACAATATTCTTATTTTGATTTGTTTTGTGAACAAGAGAAAGATACCGAAGTCTTTGTATTTACTCTGCTTCTCTTTATTGTAATTACGAATCAAGCCGACAATTTCCCGTGGGTGTATTTGAGACAAATAAGGAAAAAATACGAAGGAAATTGACCGCGATGACATAGGAAAAAAGGTCACGTTCTGTAGTTGCGACCTGATTAAGGAATCAAGGGATTCTAAAGTGTATACTTTTGTAGGTATAGTAAGGGAAATAAAGTGTTAAGCTAATTGATTGCCAGCTTAAAATTACCCGTAAATTCAAATCACACCTGTCATTCTTTGACAGTTGTATGAAATAGCTATAACACCGTAAATTAAGGTTTTCTGAAATGACGTTCACTAGATGGCAGCACTGATATGTCAGGTCCGTGCACCTATCAAAAGTGTCAAAGCGCCTATATTTTTTTTAGTCGTGAGTGAATGATGAACTAATAAATGAAACGAATGATGAACGTCATCATATAATATTTTATATTCATTGTCGGAATGGAAGACCTCTTGTCAAAGTGGCGCCACCCGGTGGCGTGAATTTCTATGAAAGCCCTCATTGACGTAGTGTTTCATTTAATTTTCCTGACTTTACTTATGCGTTTGGCTTAGAAAGTTGAATTTTCTAGCCGTTGTCTAGCTAAAGTTTTATGTGAACACAAACTTTACTATTATTGGGGGACATTGGCACCCCAGGACACTTATTAGAAGCTCCGAAAATGTCTGTCTGGGAACAAATGACAATTGAATTTTGTATATTCTTGTTCTTACTTACTTTGTTTTCTTTTTGAGGGGCTCGTGGCTAAGTATTAACAGCCGTACGGGTCGATCGATCAGGTTAAGCTACGCTTGCCGCGGTCGGATGGGTGACCATCTTTACATACCGAGACCCCCCCGTACCTCGGAAAGCACGTTAGCCGTTGGTCCCGACTGTCATTCTTGGATCTGTGACAGTCCATACGGGTCGTCAGAAGCCCGAGCCAATCTTACCAAGAGGTATCGTGTTACCCAAAGTCAAATAGTCTATATCAACTAAGCACTTAGGACACTTTTGAACCCAGTAACTGAAAAAAAAAACCCGCCAAGTGCGTGTCGGACCACGCACAATGAAGGGTTCCGGAGTTGAGATGAATTCATCCCAAGAACAACCTCAACATTGTAGTTGAAAAACATGTTCTCCCATACATTCCAACTGCAAATGTAAATTTTTAAGCACAATATTGAGAGCCTAACTCTGCCCACGGCTTCGCCCGCATGGATGTCGGATTTCATGGCTATCTATTAATTTTCTTGCGCGGAACCTTAAATATTTTTCTAAAATAAAAGTAGCCTAAGTTACTCCTTATAACATCAGCTATCTGCCAGTGAATATGTTGTTAAAATCAGTCCAGCCGTTTCGGAGATTAGCCGCAATAAATAAACAGACAGACAGACAAACAAACAATTTGGCTTCCAAAATTCATGGTCTTCTCTGTGGTGACCATATACGGCCAAAGTGGTTAGTGGGTATTGTTTTTATTAGACATCTCGAAAAAGCTCGTCAAAACAGATTAAAAATAAAACAGTAAAAAATATAAAAAACAAAAAATAAAAAGTTAAAAAGGCTTACATTTTTATCTCTTAGCCAGTTTACAAAGAATTTGATTACGTACTTAACAATGTTTTATGTAAACCGAAATTGAACGAAAAAGTTGCGAAAAAACCCGGTTGATAATGTTGGAAGCGCTTGGTAAGTGAATGAACGAAAGAGTGATTGATTGAATGATGGCCGCTTGTTCGGCTGAACGAACTTAACCTACCTACACGTGTTTCCATCAGGTTTTTTTGGTGTTCCGTTAAAATTGAGTCTTATAGAAAGGAAAGGGAAAATGTTTTATGTAGGGGAGAAAAGTTATATATTTTTTTAAGCTGTTGACAAACATGATGTAAGTTTATTTTTCGGAGAAACTGGATCTATTTTCAGGTCAAGAAAAGAGAACTGACAGCTGGATACTAGCAGGTAGGTCAGGGTAATTAGCTACATGTATTACACTACATCAATATTATTATTATTTACCGTGTTATATAATCTATCAGGTGATATAATAAATTATCGAAAAAAATTTAACTGTAACCAATTACAATTTAACGCATTATTTTTTGATAGTTTATAATCTATCCATAGCAAACCGACAAATTGTGAACTGGTATCAAACTTGCTTGCGACGAACGCACCTTGCGCTAATAATAGATAGCTATTTTGTTACTTTTATATGCTCCGTTTTAACTGTATTGTAAACAATTTCATTTTATAAAAATTCTTTCACCTATAGAAAGCTACATTATCAGCAAGTAACATGTGCTGTATTTTACCGACTTCCACACGAATGAAGTCGCGGGCAGAAACTAGTTACAAATAATGATGTAGAAAATAATAAGTCAACACTGACAAACATACTAAATCACCAGCTTTGCAAACGGTGATTAACTCATCACCGTTTGCAAAACTCAGTTCCTAACAGTCTGGTTAGATAGCCGTTAAAGTTTTTATCTCCAGCATTCAAATCTATTATTGTAAACACATAAAGGCAGGTTTTAGATCATGCAATCAAAATGTATTACAGTTTATGAGTGGTATAAATCATAGAGTTTTATCGTTTTCCATAAATTAATGTGCTGTTATATTGTTGTTTCTTTATGGAGTTTCTTCCTTTTGTTGACTGGGGAATATGTTGCGGCATCTCATCGCCACATGCGAACTACGCATCACAATGACGTCA
This sequence comes from Cosmia pyralina, assembly GCA_946251885.1. NCBI lineage: Eukaryota > Metazoa > Arthropoda > Insecta > Lepidoptera > Noctuidae > Cosmia > Cosmia pyralina. Next base: position 1,854,051 of record OX276367.1, read on the forward strand.
CGCAAAATCCTGCATCGCGCAATCAGACTTTACCGCGAGACTAGCATATATATAACGTCCCGACGTCAACGTCGGGCAGTTGCCCATCAGATACGACAACCGTCTGGTCGGAGGATCCTCTCTTTTCTATGGAGGATGAATGAACTTTACACCCTGTTCCTCGTGTCTCTACAAATATTTTTATTTTTTTTTATTTAGCTTCATGGAAAGGTGAAGAATAGAATGGAATGGAAGGAGAAATCTTGAAGTACTGGCGACTAGGTTCCCTACACACGAACCAAGTGTGATGGCCACAAGTGTCAATTTTCATACAATAAGACCCACTTGCACAATAATCAATAATTATGCATTTAACGCTCAACTTATTTATAACATCATTCTGTCAGTCGCACGGGTCGATTGATCGGGTTAAGCTACGCTTGCCGCGGTAGATTCGTGAATGGGTGACCACCTTTACATACAAGACCCCCGTACCTCGGAAAGCACGTTGAACTGTTGGTCCCGGTTGTCATTCTTGGATCTGTGACAGTCGTTACGGGTCGTCAGAAGCCCAAAAGTCTGACAACCAGTCTTATCAAGGGTATCGTATTATCCAGTAACTGGGTTTTGTAGGTTAGATATGCGACTGCATATCTGGTACAGGTACCTATCCGGTTAGACTGGAAGCCGACCATAGCTGGAAAAAGGCTGGGCAGATTGATTCTGTCTTTGTCATCTTCAAAAGATTTACAAAAATAGAACGTTGTTTAGAATTCGTTTAGCGCTAAATCCATATAGTGATTTGTAGTGCGAGTGGGCCAAGTCCGTGTGCGGATGCACAAAAACTGAATGGTTGCCGTGATTAGTACAGGAAAGGACGTTCACTTAAACACCCTCGCAGTGGACGTCAAATGTGTTTTTTTTTTTTCTCCTAGGGCGATACCATAGAACAAATTGTTCTGTAGTCGATACTATCGAGATCGACAAAACGGACGCCTCCACCATAAAGTTGCAAAGTCTAATAATTTTTCAAATAGGCACATAAAAGGCACTTTCGAACGTCAAAATTAAAAAAAAATAATATTATTGATTCTAGTTGCTAGAAACTCCACCGTTACTCTTTAGAAATGTTTTACAATATTTTGTATACATTAATTATATGTGAAGACGATGCACCTAGAGTAAAATTACTGTACCAAAATAACTTTTTGTATACACTGATTTATTGAAAAAAACCTGCCCCTATGGTCCTTTGTTTTACTTTGTCATAAGCACAATTTTGTCTCAAAATTGGAAAGGCCTAGCGTTTGTCGATGGTACCTACCATTTTGTTATAGCCACGCACGACGGTAAAAATATTAGCCAACCAGCAGGCCCCACTGGCCAGGGTGCGCTTGCCCTACATGTAAGTACTGTATATTTGTGGTGGCTATTTATATGCACAACACAACATTACGTGTCACGAAACCGACCCGGATACGTGCTACATTTCTCCCTAGGGCCTCTTTACTGACTCCTAGGAACCCCTTTAACCATTTTTTTAAATTAATTAATTTATTTGTATGGCACTTAGAATAGAACTTCACCGACACTACCGGCACTTCAACGACTTACTAAAATATCGCATAATTTGTCATTTACAATGCACAGCAATAGCAGAGAACTCAATGATTACAGGACGTGTAAAATACCGTTAGTTGAAAAACATGTACATACATAAACTCATACCTTTTTCCCATGGGGGTACCTCATCACCATCATTTCAGCCGAAAGACGTCCACTGCTGGACATAGGCCTCCCCCAAGCACCGCCACTTCGACCAGTTCTGTGCCTCTCGCATCCAGCGGATTCCTGCGGCCTTTACAAGGTCATCGGTCATTTTGTGGGAGACCTTCCAACGTTACATCTTCCGGTACGTGGTCGCCACTCCAGAACCTTTCGGCCCCATCGGCCATCTGTTTTGCGAGCAATGTGGGCCATTTAAGTTTGGCAATTCTTCGGGCTATGTCGGTTACCTTGTTTCTCCTGCGGATCTCTTCATTTCTGATTCGATCACGTAGGGAAACTCCAAGCATAGCCCTCTCCATTGCCCTTTGGGTGACTTTTAGCCTTCTAATAAGGCCCATTATGAGGGACCACGTTTCAGTGCCGTAGGTCATCACTGGCAACACGAACTGGTCAAAGACATTCGTCTTGAGACACTGGGGTATGTGAGACGAGAAGATATTGAAAAGCTTCCCGAACGCTGCCCAGCGGAGTCGGATTCGATGATTGACCTCTTTCTCGAAGTAGGACCTACCTAACAGAACAGTTTGTCCTAGGTAAACATACAATGCGTGCCACGAAAGATGAGACTTTTCACACCACGTAGTTTGAGTTGCGCAGTAGATTATAATTCTCTGATTCTGATTATTCTGATTTATAGATCTCTTTAGCGGTATGAGTACCCTTCCCGTCTCAGACCTCATGCCGGTCCCTACCGGGCGTCATCGGGGCGGCGGAAAGAGCGCGAGAGGCGCGATACTGCGCTCGTCAAGTCTCATCTTTCGTGGCACGCATTGTACTCGTCCACAACTTCGAGTGTAGCGTCTCCGATCTTCATGGGGGTACCTGGATATTCGTATTGAATTGTATAAGTAACAAAATAAACCGAAAATGATCTACGTTCACAATTGAGCCGGGAAATACAGACAATATTAATTGACAAAAACTGAAAAAGATGACAAAGTAGATACAGTTATCAATATTTTAATCATGAAGTAATTAACAATATGCCATGTCTTTACTTAAGGAGGATGCGCTGTGGTAGCCCGCGAAATTCAAATTTTCCTGTGTTTTATGCAATTTGCAGATCCGTGTCAGGTTGTATCCTGATGAAAATATGATATGCGGCAATAAAACATATGTATTTACATAATTTTAACCATGAAAATCATCAATACATCTCCCTAAGTTAGATTTCGTAAAGATTCGTCGAACGAACGAAATATAATGAATCTAAGTGTTTTATTGCCGCGTATCATATTTTGATCAAGGTACAACCTGACACGGACCTGCAAATTGCATAAAACGCAAGAAAATTTTAATTTCGCGGGCTACCACAGCGCATCCTCCTTAACCAATTACTAGAGTTTGAAGACAGTATAATTTATAGCACCTTCACAACAGCGGCGGCGGGTCGATAATGTTTAATAGCCCATCGTGCGTCTGCTGTGACCTTTACAATGGACTAGACAAAAACTACGTTTACAGTGCGACAACGGTCGAAGGTTCCATCGTATAGCTTCGGAAAAACAGAAATATAGCGAACTAGCTTTTGCCCGCGGCTTCACCTGCCTGGCGGTCGGAAATCATCCCACTGGGATAAAAAGTATTTATGTCCTAATCATGGTCATGGTCTACCCATGTGCCAAATTTCATCCAAATCTGTTCAGCCGTTTTAGCGTAAAACCGAAACAAACAAACTCACTTTCGCATTTTTATTATTAGTTAGGATAAAATGTGACTATCGACCAAAAAAAATTTATATACAACATTATTTTTAGTATATGCGATACCTGAATATAGTTTGTTCAGAATAAATAACTGTATCGATTCCAATAATTTTTATACCGTGTTATATTTTGCCCCAAAAATCTTTAAAAAAGTTTACAATGTGAACACCGAGCGACGAACACAAGTCACGGCAAGTCATAGCGGCACTAGGCACGGGCGCACAGCGGGCGCCGCGTGGTGATCATATTTTTGTACGGACATTGGACAACCAGGTAACATAACAAGCATAGAACTTTGTGATTTTTCATGATACAGTTTTGAAATTTTGTACATAGATTCTTTACATAAAAACTTTTTTACAAAAAAATACAACCGACTTCCAAAAACAACACTACAATTATTTTTCACTTTTTAGTTGTGTACCTACCCCACACAAATTCTAATACCACTATCTGCAAAACAAACTAGAACATCATCCATGTAAAAGTGGGGAAAAAATAAGTATTATTGAAGCTAACTCAAAAACTACCGAAGCAAAGTTAATCAATTTTATATGAGACCAACTGTGATGTATACCCTCTCGAACAAAAGAAAAAAAATCGAAATCGGTCCAGCCATCTTCGAGTAATCGGGGAACATACATAAAAAAAAAAATTAAAAAAAAAAATTTGAAGTCGGTTAAAAATACTAGGACACGTGTTTCGGGTTTCGCATATACTAAAACTAAAGTTGTTTATTCACTCCCTTAATGGACCAGTCACATTTAATTCATCCCATCCAAATTTTTTAGCCGCATAGCTTCTTATAAGCGCTTGTCAAATGGACTGTTGATCGCAGCATGCACTTAGGTTAGGAGGACGTGACCCCATCGTCTAACTAACTAATCCCTCCGATACATTTTTCGACACGCGCCTGTAAAAAGGGGCCTGCCAAAACCACCCATAGAATAAAATGGATGAATTGAATCTACATGCATCCTGCGACTATTTTTTTATCAACCTTTCATTTTGACATTACTTAAACTAATCCAAGGTTTAACGACTTAACTCTCTCACACGGTGGATTACATAATTAAAAGTTTAACCCTAGGTTTATGAATTTTTTGATTAACCCTGAGTTAGCTATTAATTCCGAGTTATTTAGGATAACCCAGGAACGCGTATGTGGCCCTTAGGGATTGAAAAGTGGGAATTTCACTTGTTTTGTACTAAGAAGACTGACTTTTGTTAAGTTGATCAGATTTACCTATAAGAACCTTGATCAGGCTCCCAGAAATCCAAGGAAGAAACTCTTGTTAACTAATAAAACATTTTATTAGCATTCTGCAGCTAAAACAATATCTTTTACGATACAAGTTCAGTTTTAATACGGACCCTCTTCATAATGTACGAGGGTGCAGTGTTGTTTGGGCCGACTGTCTTTAATTTATTCATGAGAACCTTGGAATTTACGGAAATAAGGCATTGCCTTTATTAAGAATTGCTGGGATTTTTTTGCATTTTGACCTACTAAAGTGTTTTATTTAATTTATTTATACAAACCTAACTTAAAACAGTTTGCACCACACATACAAGTTATCGGTCAATATTAGTAAATACACAGACAATCACCGCTCACGCGAGCGTGGTGTGAATCGTTCCAGGCAGTCATTTTTCCTTATAATGTACGTGGTATAAGCTCTATACCAAGAAAATCTTTTTTTTATTTTTAACCTAATTGATTTTTATTTATATAGATATTAGATAAAATTAAGTAGATCACAGTCTAGGTTTTTGTTCTCAATGTTAACCTATCTGAAGGAAAACATCGTGAGGAAACCTGTAGCAATGACAATGCAGGCAATGCAAAGAACCTTTCATTTTGAAAATTTAATAATATTCATTGCGTTTTTTACGTCGTCGGGAAGACGAATTTTTTACCTAAACATAATAAAGCAAGGGAGTGAATGATAACGTGACAGTTGACAGGGGAGAATGGAAGAAGAAAACGGGTTGCGCCGCCCCCACGTACACACGGGTACACATCAAGCTATAAATTTCCAGTTTACACTGACCTCTCATTGTAAGGAAATCCAATACAATGCGAGATCAGCTTATACTGGAAACTTATAGCTTAATCTGTAGCCGTGCGTACCATGGTGGCGTACGTGGTGTCCGTACGTGGTACGTGGGTATGGTACGTGGGGTGCGTGGGGTCATCATCGTCTGATGATGACGATGAATGAAGCAAGCAATATATCCTTCAAAATCCGTAGGATTGTGATTGTAAGTGTGTTTAGTAATTGGGATTGTTCGGTGTTTTCACCGAACACCTTAGTTCGCAATATCGGCGTAGCGCGTTGACCTAATTTAATTACCTGTTACTAATAATTTATATGAGATTCAGTGCACTTTTGTCTACCGCGTTAGCCGGGTGTATTCATTAACATTTTCATTAACATTTTAGCCTTAACAACAGTTTGTGAGTGAGATAATAAACAGTAACCAACATAAACACTTCTTTCTCCTCCAAAACACCCGACACCTTGCTACGTACCCCGACAGGGATACTGGACTAGGTGAGATGATCAACACGCACACAAGTAATCAATCAATCTGCCTGCCTTCTCCCAACTATATTGGGGTCGGCTTCCAGTCTAACCGGATGCAGCTGAATACCAGCATGATACCCCTTGGTAAGACTGGTTGTCAGACTTTCGTTGACGACCCGTAACAACCGTCAAAGATCCAAAAATGCCAGCCGGGACCAACGGCTTAATATGCTTTCCGAGGCATGGACGGGTCTCGGTATGTAGAGTTGGTCACGCATCCTCAGGCCGACCGCCGCAATCGATCAATGACACGCACAATAGCGTGGTGATCAAGGCTTGTTCCTTCTTTGTATGAGAAGATTCCTTTGCCATGAGGGATAGATTTAAGGGTGATTAATTTTAATCACAAAGGGTAAAGTAAACTATAGGAAATAATGTTTCATGATATTGCTTGTATTTAGTGATTATAGATTCCATTTTAACAGCCTAACCAAACAAGCCAGCGCCAATCCCTTTAAACCAAATCAAGATAACACTAAACTTTTTTTTTTTTTTTTTTTTTATTTTTTTTTTTTTTTTTCCTTCCATCTGCAATCAACCCTTGAGCTTTAATCAGATTGGTTGTTTCTTCTTCACTGACAGTCCGAGAATGTTCACATCCTGCGATGCGTCATCTCGTTATTATATTATTTTAGTGTTGGTTAGATTGACGCTATTCGCTCTCTTTTAAGTCTGTAGGTACAGTCTGAGGACTTTAGAAGTGTCACAGCAAGTTCATTTTTATGTTGTTGGAGTCTTTCCTTATAATTCTTGTAGGACTTTTCTACAACCTCCTTGACAGTTGGGATTTGTAGGTACTCATGTACTTCAATATTTTTGGTGAACCAAGGGGCACCGCTTAAGGTTTTTAATGCTTTATTTTGGAAGCGCTGTATTATCTCAATATTTGAGTGTCTTGCCGATCCCCAGAGCTCTATACCATATGTCCATATAGGTTTAAGGATGCATTTGTAGATTAGAAGTTTGTTTTCCAAGCTTAGTGACGACTGTCTGCCTATGAGCCAGTGAATGTCTCGTAGTTTTATGTTTGCTTGATCCCTTTTGGTCTTTATGTGTTCACGCCAAGTAAGTCTTCTGTCGATGTGTATACCTAGATATTTGGCAGTACTTTTCTGTGGCAGAACATCTTCACCGAGTTTCACTTGTGGACAGTCTCCTCTTCTTAGGGCGAAAGTAATATGAACAGACTTGGCAGCACTAGCCTTGATTCTCCACTTTTTCAGCCATGATCCAATCTTGTCAAGATGTTCTTGGAGTTTCGTGGATGCTCTAATCTGGTCTTTATCGCATGATAGGACTGCTGTGTCATCAGCATAGGTTGCAGTAACTATTAGATTTGAGGTAGGTAGGTCAGCAGTGTAGATTGTGTATAAAACAGGGCCCAGCACAGAACCCTGGGGCACACCAGCTTCTATGGGATGGAATGAAGATAGGCAGTCTCCACATTTAACTTGGAACACTCGGTCCTCCAAGTAAGACTTGAGCAGCATATATGCGGTGTGTGGTAAGCAAATTTTTAGTTTACACAGGAGGCCTTTATGCCATACTCGGTCGAATGCTTGCTGTATGTCAAGAAAAGCAGCTGAGCAGTACTCCTTTCTTTCCAAGGATTGTCGGATTGTGTGGACCACTCTATGTATTTGTTCTGTCGTTCCATGGTGTGCTCGGAAGCCAAATTGATGCTCTGGGATTGTCCTTTGTTCTTCAAGTATAGGTAACAGCCGTTGTAGCAATAATTTCTCGAACAGTTTAGACAATAAAGGAAGAAGACTTATTGGTCTGTACGAAGAAACTTCAGTAGGAGGCTTTCCAGGTTTACCTACCATATTTATGAGTGACACTTTCCAGATGAGAGGGAAATAGTGTAGTCTCAACACTGCATTGAATAGAATGGTTAGCAAGACAATTCCTTTTCTCGGCAGATGATTAAGAACTTCTGATGTAATTAGATCAAAACCTGGGGCCTTTTTCTTCTTTAAATTATTAATAGCTTTCCAAACTTCTGTTGGAGTACACAGTCGCAACGGTAGAGACATTTGCTGATCACTTTCAAGGATTTCGTCAATTTCTTCTTCTGGATATATGATGTCAGGTTCATTTGGTTTGAATACATCTTTTAGGTATTCAGCAAATAGCTCGGCTTTATCCGCAGGTTTCCTCGCCCATTCACCATTTGGCAGTCTTAATGGAGGCATGTGTTCTTGTGGCCGTTTTAGTGACTTAGTTATTTTCCATAGGGAATAGTCGTCTGCTTTGTGAGGTGATAAAGTTTTTAGTTTATCTTGCAGAGTGGTGTTATTGTACTCTTTAAGCATTTCCTTTAATTTTTTTTGTGCTTTATTGAGGGCTCTTTTATCATGTGCGTTCCTGCTTGTGTGCCATTGTCGTCTCAGTCTCCGTTTTACAGCTATCATCTCCCTTATTTTAAGTGTATAATCCTGTCTTTGAGGATTGTATTTTATACATGGAGTAGACATCCAAGCGGCTGTTTGGATGAGGTTAGTTGTATACCATGCTGCATTTTCTATGTCTTCATCTGTTTTGAGGGGTATGTGCAAGTTGGTATTTTCTTCTATAAAGTTCTGGAATGAGTCCCAGTCAGTTTTACGATTGTATAGCGTCTCGCGGGGCTCTTTACAAATAATTGTGGTGCTCAATGTGCATATTACTGGTGTATGATCGGAGTTGCCGTCCAGACATGATTCGACTTTTGTGTATAGTCCTGATATTCCTTTGGTAACATAGAAATCGATGAGGTCAGGTGTCTTGTTAGGATCAGATGGCCAGTGAGTTGGCTCTCCTGTAGTCAGTATATTGAGTGAATCTGAATCTATTGCCTTCTTCAACTCTCTGCCTCTGGTTGTGGTCAGCCTGGAGCCCCAGAAGGTATTTTTGGCGTTCCAATCTCCTCCAGCGACATATCTGCCACCGAGAGTGTTAAGAAAATCGCTAAACATTTGTTCGTCGACTCGATGCCGAGGTGGGGAGTAGACTGCAGCTATGTTAAGTGGGCCCTGCCAGTCATCTATCGATACCACAGCAGCCTGAAGGTATGCCTGCTTAAAGTTTGGAAGAGGGTGTTGTTTTATACTTTGTTTTATTATAATTGCAGTCCCAGCGTGTGATGTTCCATCAGGATGATTAGTATAATATATATTATATCCTTTGATAAAGATTGCTTTTTCGTCAGTCATGTGTGACTCTGAGATTAGAAGAACATCTATTTTGTTGTGTTTCATGAAAAGTTCTACTTCCTGTTTATTAGGAGACAGGCCATTTACGTTCCATGCTGCGATGCGTAGAAATTTCATTTTTTATATTGGGCAACTAATGTCGTAAGGAGTCCCATTAGGGTGCCTATTTGTTGTATGAGAATATCTATTTTCTCTGATTGTTTAGTGATGATTTGTTCTAGTGAATTTGTTGGCTGAGATTGTATATTCTCTTGTTTGTTGTTCCAGTTTGCAGTGTTTCCAGCGTCTTGAGTGCGTGGATTAGGTGGTTGTTGTCTAGCGTGTCTACTTGGCTGTAATTGTGGAAAATCTTCAATTTGAAAGGGGACAGTATTATACTTCGGATTCTTCGTAATTGGTAATGGAGCTTTTTTGTGGGGTAACTGTGAAATTTTCCTTGCGCGAATCTCCTTGTATACTTGGCACCCCTTGTAGTTGGCAGGGTGGTCTCCAAGGCACAATGTACAGGTGGCTGGTGTATTCCTGTCTTTTTTTAGGCAGTCTATAGTTCTGTGTCCTTCTGCGCATTTAACGCATCGATAAGGGCGCATGCAGTTATTTTTAGTGTGCCCATATTGTTGGCATCTAGCGCACTGAGGAATTTCATTTGTTTTTCTTGGATCTTCTACCTTAACTTTTGTATGGTATATAGAATCTATACGTTTAAGATCGGGGTTATTTGGGCCAGGTTCTACATTTACGAAAAACATGTTCAGTGGCTTCTTGTTTCTTCTTGAGAGTGCACATATGATTTCACCTCTGACTTTATTCCCAGTTTTTTCTATTTCCTCAACAATGGCTTCTTTTGGAGTTGTGTGGTGTAGATTCTTAATCACGATTCTGCAGCTCCTCTTGTCTTTCTGTGTGAACGTATGGCCTATAAGTCCATTCTTTCGAATTAGGTCTATGATATTTTTGTACGCTTCACTTGTTTGCGCCATTACTCTCAACTGATTTCTATTGACTATTTTATAGGTGTAAGTGTCGCTTGGTACGGAACTATTCAGGAGTTCTGTCAGTTTTGATATGTCTGTGATACCGTATAGAATTATTGGTGGCTTGCTAACTTTCTTAGTTTGGTCTTGGCTTTCCATTGGTTCAGTGCAGTCATCAAGTTTGTCTACTGGAAGTCCACTGTATCTGTTGGAGGTATTAATAGAGCTCTGCGAGTTCTGTGATGGGTTCTTATGTCCTTCCGTAGAAGATGGGCTTTTAGATAGCTTTTTTCTTTTTGGGTTACGTTGGATAGGTATTCTTTGCCATGTGGGAGGACAGCTGTTGTCATCATCCTCTATGGTGATCGGCTCTGGTGGTGTGGAAGGTAAGTCTTTCTCCATTGTGGTGCTGGTTGAGCTTGGTTTATTTCCAAGGGAGGAAGATCTAGGTCTTGAGATAAACAGGCTCGGATGAAACGCCTGCTGTATAAGATTTCTTTTTGTGCTGCCAGTAGCATTCTCCGTCACAGAGGCCTGGTTGCCTACCCCTGCGCAGACTTCGGTAACCAATTTCACACTCGCAGGCCCGGGTACCTGCGAGCGCCGGGCGTTAGCCGGATCGCATGACAAATCGACATCGTTATCATTCATACTTCATATTACGAGTTGGGACATACATACAGCACTTTCCCAGGGCACTGTGGTCGCACTTTTGGAAGGGATTTAATCCTACCGAGGCCTGCAAATGCCTGTGAACAGGTTATTTACCGCCGCCTGTTGCTCGGCGTTGCTGCTCATTTAGAGGAATAAGGGTGTAGGTAAGATGGGGTGAGGAGGGATGGTGCGATTAGGGACAGGAGGGCAGCAGACGGGAGAGAATGGGTTACGGGAATTGGGTAAGGGATGTGATGACGCCTGGTGGTTTTTGTTACGTCTATTTCTTATGGAATTAGACCAAGAACGGGGTAGCAACCTCGGGAAGGTGCATCCGCCAGACTTGCCTTGAGGATCTACACGACTGTAGCGCTCTCCCTCAAGACCTCGCCACCCTACCACCTCTGAAGGAGGCGGCAGGGTAGGCCTGCATCTATACTACCAAGCAAAGCAAAGCAAAGCATGTCGTTGTGCAACCGCTAAAGCATAAATCCAGACCCCCCCCCAAACACTAAACTTCACTTAAACATTAACGAGAGTTTAACACCAAACCGTTAACTCTCGTTACTCATTGTGAAGCGTTGATAAGGGTTAGAATAGTCAACTATAGCGCAAATCAAGCCTTTAGTTATGTAAGGCTGTTAGCACTTGAGGGCTGAAAATAGTCCCCGAATGTCCCGCGTTGTCAATATCCCAATATAAAGTGTTAAGAGGGTGCATTCAGAACGTTGGCAACATTGCAAAGAGCTGTCAAATGTTTCGCTGTTTTAACTAATAGCAATTACACATAAATCAAATCAAATTATTTATTCGTTTGCAAACATGGGTAACAATTAGTACATAGACTCCTGGACTCCTGAATCGAGCCACCACACCGTGCGTTTTTATGTTTATATGCTTCAAAAACTTCAAAACAATGTTATGTCAGAGAACAAGTTTTTATGCCGTTTTGAAGCTGACATACTGGCAATCATTTCGGTATCACCATTGTTCCAAATTTGAATTCACGAATTTGTAAAAAAAAGAGAAAATCGGAGTTTGATCACTCTTAGCAAGAAACTTTGATTAGAGCATCTAATTATGTCAATAGCTTTATTTCTTTTGCATAGAAAGACTTTCGAAATTGTTTTTTCTTATTTTTAATTCATTCCGCCATTCAAATCATGGATACTGCACCTGAAGTAGCCGCGCAAGCTGTGGAATTCTTCGGTTTGGGCTTAGTCAGCGAAACGTAACTGCATCACTGCACAAGCCGTTCTGCCGCTCAAAGAATTTACCATCGAAATCTGAAGAATGACCAGTCTTATTATACTCGCCACGAAAGATGAGACTTGACATACCACGTAGACGACGTACTTGTGCAGTAGACGATTTTAGGTCTCTTTAGCGGTATGAGTTTTGAGGTGCGAGAAGGGACCGGACGTCATCGGGGTGGCGGGAAGAGCGCGGGAGGCGTACTCACAACCTACAATTTGTAAGTCAAGGCCGATACCACTGGGCCACCACTACTCAAAATATTCTATATTCTTTTGTATTCGGTACTTCTGCATCTTCAGAATTATCTTTTACCATAATGCGCAGGTAAGACGAATGTGAATACAATCGCACGCGCATATATGTGTTGCGCCTATGACCTACTTGCAGTACAAAAATAGTGCGCCAACGCTTGACGCCGATCTATAATTGTGATGCTTTACAATTGCAATTGTACGGCGGCAAAGGGCAAAGGGAGGGGAACGATTAGGGTCAACACAAACATTATTGAGATGCCAGCTACATAGATAAAATATAAAAACTTTTTTACAAAAAAATACAACCGATTAGGTACAAAAACAACACTACAAAGTGAAAAATAACTCTCTATAATTTCGGAAGTCGGTGTCTGGTTAATGTATTTTCGTTTTTTGCCACCGACTTCCGAAATTAAAGTTATTTTTCACTTTGTAGTGTTGTTTTTGAAGTCGGTTGCATTTTTTTGTCAAAAAGTTTTAATGTTTCACTTTTTAGTTGTGGTACCTACCCCACACAAATTCTAATACCACTACCTGCAAAACAAACTAGAACATCATCCACATAAAAAGTGGGAACAAATTTTTCGAACATAATTATGAAGCAACTGATTAGCAAATTCCTTCAAAATTATTGATAGTATGTTATGCAATTCATGATCATCATCATTACAGCTGAAAGACGACCACTGTTGGACATAGGCCTCCCCAAGCACCGTCACTTCAACCTGTTCTCTGCTTCCCGACCGCAACGCACGCACGGCACGTAACGAATTTTGGTTTGTTTTATGAAGAAATGAAAATGCGGGCGGTACGTAGTGGACGCAGTGCTATATGAATTCATACAAAGCAAACCGAAATCCGTTGCGTGCCGTGCGTGTGTTGCGATCGGTGCGGGCCAGCGGACGCTCAGCTTTAGGATGCAGGTTTTATAGTGCAACATTTGGATATTTATTTCTTCCGTGTCTAAATCTTTCCTGAACCAGCCACGTGGCTGCACCGGTCATCCCTATTCTCTGTCGGATATGACAGGCATATTGTAACCGCAACACATCACACACGGAGCGATGCGGCTGCAGCAGGAAATGCGTTCACAATCAGTAGTGAGAGTTGCAAGGAGGAAATTATGTCGCTGTGATTCACTTTCATCTTTTGTCGACTGACTAATAACCACCAACCCACCATCTACCTACCACCACCATCTACATTGAGCCGAGCGTTGAGAATCCAACTTAACAATAACAGAGTACATTCTAGCGCGTCGAAAAAACACACTGTTGGATTTTGCACTCTCGGCGCTAAGCAGAGCGTTGAAAATCCAGTGCGCTATAAAATCCGCCGCGATTTTATTACGCCCGTGCGAACGGGGGTTAACACTTAGCTGGTTATAGGGTACTGAAAACTAATCGTTTTGCCTCGAAAAGTATTTTGAAATAAGTAAATTGATTTGAGATTCTGGAAGTAATTTCAACTGTAAGACTATATTGACACAAGGGACACTTTTTATCCTTTTTATTACAGCTATGAAAACATTGGTAAGAAGGTACGTTACATTAGAAAATCACTACTTACCAAAGGATCTCTGTACGATTCTTCATAGAAATAGTATTGAGATCTCTAATATGACTCTCATTGATAATATTGAAAACTCTTAATCATGATTCCTTATCCCAACCTCTGCATACAAGACTATGCTTGTTAAAAAGGCTTTATTATTATTATTATTATTTTCTATTTATTTCGGACAAAATCCATATGTGTTAGTAACAATTTTCTTACAAACTATGTTAGCAGGTACACCACAGTAGGTAGGTATGCAGTCCTATCTTCCCGTAACGATTCCCACCCAGTGAGCCTGAATGGGACAGTCGTGGCGGGACGCAATCATTTGCAAAATGCTGTTGGTGCTACCGCGCAGTCTTTGAAATAATGACGCCACTTTCTTACGCATTATAGCGTGAAAACCGTCAACGCGCGCATTTGCGAACATTTGTGACGCACTACAATGTCGCGGTAACCCCAACAGCATCCTGAATGCATTATTATACTGAATACGTAGGACGTTGTAGGCCCGTTGCGTATACCGAACCCACAGGCCGCTCGAGTAAAAAGATTGTCTGTATGCATTCCATTCGTCTATACTGTCAGAGGCAACTTATCTACGACACTTGCTCTATGGTTGACTTCCTCAACGGCCGTCTCTGTCCACCTTATTTATTTGTGACTATCTATAATTTATCCATTGAATCGATCCTAATTGTGACGTATGTGCTCGTATTTGGTGAACAAATAGGAAAAGACAGACATACAAGTTAGCCTCCTAAATATCGTGGTGGCCTGTTTGTCTTGTCTGCTATGGGTTGACACTAAATTTAAGACACTGCACAACGTTTGCTCATCAATACTTATACGTACTTCCCTCTTTGGGAAATCAGCGCATGAAAACCGGTTAAAACACAGAAAGAAATCCAACACGGTCATAAAATTTACTCTCAATCTTTGTGATAACTTAACCCCAAAAGGTGTATAAAGCTATACCTATATTATATAGCTCCACTTTCCGCTACTAAAAGCTTAATGATATACAAAATATGTAGTGATACCATTACAAAGAGAAGATCAAAAGGCTTACCAAACTAATTCGGCTGTGTTCTCGGAATATATATTCCGAGATTCCGGCATTAGCATATGCTAATGCCAGTTTCAACTGCGGTTGATATTCTTGGCTGCTACATTTTCTTAACATTTTCCGCAATAATTAGTTTGCAATGTATTTGAAAAATAGTTAAGATTGTCACTGTCGTAAGGTCACTCACATGGCAGAGGTGCCATCAATTGAATAAGTATTGGCTAGTTACTTTGGGATAGTGAGTGATAAGAGCCGTTGGTAACCAAGATACATACATGTATCATGACTTCCTAAATGTCTTTAAAACCCAAATTTTGGGGTCCCCAACCCACGCCTTCTAAAGATTCATTGTGTTAGTTAGTATGCAGGTATTTCTTGCAACCTCTGTAACTGATTTCTTTTGTCATTTTATATTTCTGTTTATATAGTTTGTTACCACTTAATTTTTATACTTTTCGTTTTTACCTTAGATTATCATTGTATTTGAGAATGTTGGTTCATCTGTATAAGCCTATGACGTTTTACCAATTGTTATTTGATATGCTGTATACAGAAGCTGTTGGTGTACATTTATATACACAAATAAGATGTCTCCTCCAATATAATTATTAGAATGTCAGTTCTTTTGTTTGAATTTCCCAGGGTTAGGTACTGGCAGGATCCACGCAAAAGAGTTTAATCTATCTATATAAATAAAAATTAATGGCTGGTATTGCTAAGCGCAAAACTCGAGATATACCACTAAAGTTATTTAAAACGGGATATTTACCATGTTTTTTTTTCATCTTATTTACCTCAATTTTTCATGAGACAACTTAAAGTGACTAGCTTTCAAATAAAAAAGGACCATCGAAATCTGATCTCATAAGGCGGAGATATCTAGTAGCCCCCTTTTTGTCCTTTTTTGGAGGAGGTACCTCTCCAATCAAAAATCCCCGACGACAAAAAAGTTCTATAAAGTCGTAAAACGTACTATAAAAAGTTTCGTCCAGATCAGTTGTAAAATAAGACCTGTATAGGAGCAGCAACAAACTGACAGACGAAAGCAAATTTTGCCAGACTTGAAACAGAGACGCATCGCTCGCTACACTCGATCGGTCAACTACTACTGGTACTATGTGGCGATGGCGGCTTCTACAACGCCACATGCGAACTACGCATCAAAGACCTGACGTCACAAAAATCCTGCATCGCGCAAACAGAGTTTACCGCGAGACTGGTAACATCCCGACATCAACCCTCGAACAGTTGCCCACCAGACACAACATCCGTTTGGTCGGAGGATCCTCCCTTTTCTATAGAGGATGAGTTAACTTCACACCCTGTTCCTCATACCTCTATACTGGTGACCCCCACGTGACTACAGTACACAGCTTTCCAAAATGTTGTAGTAACCACCTGCATACACGTAGCTTGTTGAATAAGTTGTTCCCTTTTACCTCATCATTCTCCTGCCCTCATCCCAATTTATTTGGGGTCGGCGCAACATGTCTTCTACGTCCATACTTCCCTATTAGTCGTCATCTCAGTAGTCACCCCCTTTCTAGCCATATCATATTTCACACAGTCCATCCATCGTTTTTTAGTGTTCCGTACCTCAAAAAAAATGAAAAAATAGAACCCTTATAGGATTACTTCGTTGTCAGTCTACCTGTCTGTCAGTCTGTCAAGACCCTTTTTCTCGGGAACGCGTGGAGATATCAAGTTAAAATTTATATCAAATACGTAAGTCTATGGTCTCTTGGAGCTCTAGAAAAATCAAGTTTTCAAGTCAACGCAATAAAAAAATACGGTCATTTATGCGACACATTTTTTTACTCACCAATAAATCAAAACCTATAGGGTACTTCCCGTTGACCTAGAATCATAAAATTTGGAAAGAAGCAAGGTCTTACAGCACAAGTAAAAGAAAAAGTAAAATCACATAAAAACAATGGTACAAATGTAAATTTGCAGTTTGAGAACTGACCGTGACGATATGAGAACATGTTTTTCAAATAAGTACAAGATTGTTTTTGGGATAAACTCTTCAACTACGGAACCCTTCACTGTGCGTAGTCCGTCACGCACTTGGCCTTTGGTCTTTCTCTACTCTTATAGCCATCCACATTGAATCTCAAAACTTTCTTCATGACATTTTCTTCATTCCTGCGCATCACATGCCCATAACGTAACATCCGATTTCCACAAGGCATCCCTTTTACATAACACAATTTATTTGGCAGTTTCTATAGCCGTATTGCTGCAAGTGATCTTACTGCAGTGTACTTAGCGGTCCACACTCTAATGGACGCTTTTCACCGCTGTAATGGATCTTCGACATCTGCCTCCTCCCACGCGCCGTAATTCACGGCCCAATGTGCCACGTGGCGTCGTTTACATTCCTAGGAAAATCATTGATTTTATGGAAGTGTTAGATAAATAGGAATTGTATTGTAAGAAATTGTTGGGAAAGTTTGAAGCTCTGGCAAAACTGAATGAATCCCGCGCGGGATGTAGGACGAAATTCGCTCGCGCCGATTGTGTCAACTTACTAGCACCAAATTGCGTTTTGACAAATTAGATTTATTGAAGCACGGCGACGCATCGGCGGCATATGTAGCAATTAGGCAGTTGTATTTATATACAACGTGTCGTTTTGCATCCTCTTCAAATTATACAGAACATCAAACCGAACAACTTTCTCCATGGGACCAACATCGTAATCACGAAAAAAATTTCAACTGTCCCATAGAAAACTTCAATACCTACTCAACGCAAATGATTATATGGTACGGCTGATTATTTTTTTGCGATTACGATGTTGGTGCCATGAAAAAAGTTGTTCGGTTTGATTGTCTATACCACATCCTTATATTTGACGAGGATGCAAGACGACACGTATAGTAAAACCTACGTTTATTTTAATTTATTATTTCCGTGCCTCGGAACCGTTGGTCCCGGCTGTCATCTTTGACAGTCGTTACGGGTCGTTAGAAGCCCGAAAGTCTGACAACCAGTACAAGACAAGACACAACAACACAACAATAAGACAAGAGGTATCGTATTACCCAGTTACTGGGTTGTAGAGGTTAGATAGGCAGTCGCTCCATGTAAAATACTGACATTCAGCTGCATCCGGTTAGACTGGAAGCCGACCCCAACATAGTTGGCAAAAGGCTAGGCAGATTGAATTAGCTACGTTTATTTTGAGTCTTACATTTTTCTTATCGCGGCAGACCTCGTAGGAGACGGCAGGACGAGCTGGATAGGTTCCGTTAAAACTGGGAAGAGGACGCGCGGGCTCGCGACGGATGGAAGGAGGAGGGAGGCGCCCAGGAGTGTGGCAGAGTGAGCTAGAAAAAAAAAGAAATTTTAATTTCTTATAAACTAACATTTATTCTGGTATAAATATGTAATAATACTAATGTAGTACTTAAGGAGAAAACAGTTCATTCTGAGCGTTTTTAGTAATTTTGGTTTGGTTTTGAATGGATTTTTTTTTATATATATTCCATTTCCATTCCATTTCATCATCTTCCTGCCCTTATCCCATATTACTTGGGGTCGGCGCAACACGTTTTCTTCTTCCATTCTCCCCTGTCAACCGTCACGCTATCATTCACTCCCTTCTCTTTCATATCATTCCTCACACAATCCATCCATCTTTTCTTTGGCCTTCCTCTGCCTCTCCATCCATCAACATCTATATTCATCACTCTTTTAGTCACATGCGTTTCGTCTCTCCTCATTACATGCCCATACCAAGACAAACGATTTCCTTGCAACTTTTCTGTCACTGGCGCCACTTTCAAACTTCCTCTTATATACTCATTTCTCACTTTATCCATTCTTGTCACTCCACACATCCATCTCAACATTCTCATCTCCGCTGCATGCAATTTTTTTTCATCCGTCTTCTTCACTGTCCAGCATTCCGATCCATAAAGTACGACAGGCCTTATCACGGACTTGTAAATTTTCCCCTTCAACTTGAGGGGCATCCGTGGGTCGCAAGTTGTTCCTGTAACCTGTCGCCATTTCATCCATCCTGCGTTGATCCGGTGCGTTATGTCTCGGTCTACTTCGCCATCCCCTTGGACAAGCGATCCGAGGTACCGAAAGTCGGAGCAGATCGGTAAGGGCGTTCCGGCAAGAGATATGGGCACAGGACCGGAGAGTCCGCCAAAATCACAAAACAAATACTCTGTTTTGGTCCGACTTACTCTCAGGCCAACGGTCTCCAGTCTTTTCCACCACACCTCCAATCTGCTCCTATATTCCATACTTACCTACATCAATCAATCTGCCTAGCCTTTTCCCAACTATGTTGGGGTCGGCTTCCAGTCTAACCGGATGCAGCTGAAGCTGAAGCTGAAGCTCCATACTTACCTACATATATATCAAAATTCTGAGGCCGATATAAACTAAACCACTATTGAGATATTATTAATTTCATTTGCTTTGTAAAGTAGTTCAGCTCGAAAAAATTCAGTCGCGTATTTTATGAAAAACTTGCTTCGGAATTTTGGCTTTATACAAATAAATAAGAAAAAATTGCAAAAATCGAGGCCGCTAAGAATATAATAATAACTATTCATAGTTGTCGGAGTCAAAGTTTCTCAGAATAAGAACGCCAAAGTTGGCCATTTAACGCAAAGATCACGGTTGAAATGTAATACTTATAGGCTTCTTAACTTACGGACAATTAAGTTGATAAGTAGTCAATTTGTTAAACAATTAATTTCAGTAGTCATTTAATTATAGTTCAAGAAAGTTTCAAAACAGCATTATCTGAAGTCTCACAGAATAGTGCATTCTTTTTTAAATGCCAACAATTCCAAAATCACGAAGCTCGAACAATAGAAGCTTAGAAACATTCCAAAAATCCATTAACCAAGCTGCCTCTGGCTTTGGATTAAAACAATAGCATCGTCAACTGGCGGCCACGTCACCGTCCGACGTCGCGTCAACGTCAAACTCGTTGCGTTTGACGACGTCGAAGTCAGTGTCAGCAGTGACGGGTTGAACCAAAAGTCGGGCTTGTGTTCGATTGGCTTTGTTGTCAAACAACTGGTTGGTTTGATACAGTGTGAGTCTTCTTTTGAAACTTGTGTAAGGATTGATAGGTCCGTGCTTTCCTCTATTGTAGTGTCTTTTCTATCTTGTGACAAGCATGCTGTCGGCCTGTTCACCCCGTCTTGACGTATAAAACGAGGTTTGATGCGCTTGACATCTATGAAGAATATCGTGAGAAAATAGACTTATACAGGGTGTAAGTCCTTTGAAGGGGTCATTGTACTCATCATTATGAACAACTTTTATTAAGGGACCAAACCTGATATCGCGAAAAAAAAATCTGCTGTTCAGTACATTATGTTCGCATAATTCGTCAAAATGTAGGGAACAGCAGATTTTTTTTTCGTTGTCTTGTTGTTGTTGTTGTTGTTGTTTTTTTTGTTGGTTGTTTTTTTTTCTCGCCTACCCCATGGTGTGGGGTGTTGTTGGATGGGTCTTTCAAAAATATTGTGGGTTTGTTCGAACATTTTTTCGATTTATGGTTCCGTTTCTGAAATATTAAGCTTTAAGTGTTGGTTTTTGTTTAGAGTCAAGTGTCCCCCTGCAAGCTAAACGGTTAGTTTTGGATGTTGAAAAACTTCACGATAGGTAGTAGTATACTCGTATATATAACGAAGTTAAAAGGAAAACTATACACAGCTAAATATAAGCTTTTGAAGTTTACGAGTAATAGTCAACTAACTTACTTTTGCAGTTGGAATGTATGGGAGAACATGTTTTTCAACTACAATGTCAAGTTTGTTCTTAGGATAAATTCATCCCAACTACGGAACCCTTCATTGTGCGTGATCCGACACGCACTTGGCCGGATTTTATTTTGTAAATGTTTCGCCAGTGCAATCGCACAGTTAGGGTGACGCAGAGACAAAACATGGCAGGTGCAACATACGGGATAGATAGCTCGTAAATTATAAAATAGGTACAAGAAAAAATACCAATACATAGATAAATAACATACACAGAGTCTGGCATAAATAGTGGTCCATAGTAGATACAACGTATAGTCAGCTATCAGATACCACAATATTTAAACCATTTTTTTCCAGTCTCAGAATAAAATATTTTTCATTATTATTTGATAAATTTTAATACAAAAGCAAGTTGTCAATTTAAATAAAGTTGTATTCTGTAAGTTGTACTTGTAAGTTGTACCTAGGAAAAAAATAGTTCAAATTGTGGTATGCGATAGCTGAATAGACGGTATATCGACCCCTTAATATTGGACCACTGTTTACGCCACACCCTGTAAAAACAAAATAAACTTTGTCAGGAGAAATAACGATCAGTAGAGGAGAAAACGATTCCAGCAAATCAGCGCTGGAATGATTCTGCCAACACTTTAAAATATATTATTATAGGTGGGATATGATTACCCAGTTAGATGTTCAGAGCACGGTTTAGTATAACTTCGATAAAGCACGCCTCCTAATTACAATGACGGAAGATTTAATCAGGCACGTGGAAGTTGACCTTCCTTGACCTTTTAAGAAGTCACACAGATATTAGACAAAGCGCTAAGCGGAGTGATATCTTAGAGGTTAGGGGAGTGACCTTGTGCTGAGGAACGCCGTAGAGGTTTTACTCAATAGGATTCCGGTATACCAAACAGGTATCAAAGTTTATTATAATATAAGTGAGTTCCTGAATGAAAAAGGTTTTTTAAGTAAGTGTATTTTTTTGTATCTTTTGCATACTTATATTTTTAATATGGCTGAATTTGTTATGAATTTTGTTACCCTTTATACCCATATTTGCAAAATAAAATGATCTTTATCTTATTTATATCCGTTCCCAGAATAAAGAGGACTGTACCAAACAGGACTTCCACTTGAAAATTATCACACGTATACTTAAGGAAATTTAGGGGTTCGTGGCTAAGTAATAACAGCCGCACGGGTCGATCCATCATTTTAAGCTACGCTTGCCGGGGTTGGTCCGTGTATGGGTGACCATCTTTACATACCGAGACTCCTCCGTGCAACCTCCGTGCCTCGGAAAGCACGTTAAGCCATGGTCCCAGCTGTCATTCGTGGATCTTTCACAGTCGTTAGGGTCGTCAGAAGCCCGAAAGTCTGACAACCAGTCTTACCATGGGTATGGTATTACCCAGTTAGGTCAGATAGGCAGTCGCTCCATGTTAAATACTGGTATTCAGCTGCATCCGGTTAGACTGGAGCCGACCCCAACATAGTTGGGAAAAGGCTAGGTAGATTGATTGACTTAACGAAACTTAGACCCATCTTAGACACATTCCTTTTACTGCTGACGTCACAAATCAATCGCGCTAGACGTGTCACCGGCTAATGGTAATCAGTAAAGAGCCTCCAGGGTAGGAGATAAATACTTACTACCCCATAACCCCCCCCCCCCCCCCCCCCTTAACGGAAACATTGGCGAACAGAATAGCGAGCGTGTTGGCAAATTTGTTGGAGGGATTAGTGATGGGATTGGCTGACGTAATCGTAAATCACTACGTATTATAAAACAAAATCCCCCGCCGCGTCTGTCTGTATGTATGTATGTTCGCGATATCTCAAAAACTACTGAACGGATTTTCATACGGTTTTCACCAATGGACGGAGTGATTCATGAGGAAGGTTTAGGTGTATAATTCGGTAAGGTTTTTTTGTAAATTGGCTGAAATATGACGACAATTGTTGAAGTTTTCATAAAAAAATCATGCCGACTGGGAGCGTTTACTGCCGTGCGAGTTACGATATAGTACGTTTCTGTGGGATTATTTCCGATCTCCACGCGGGCGAAGCCGCAGGCAAAAGCTAGTAATATTATAAATACAAAAGTGAGTTTGTTTGTTACGCTTTCACGCTAAAACGGCTGAACGGATTTAGATAAAATTTTACACCTTAACACAATTTTTTTTATAACTCTCAAGAGACCAGGCAGCTACTCTCATAATGAAAACAGCCAGGGCAAGCCGAGCTACTGAAATACGAGTACCTACACAATGCGAGCAGCTATCTACTGTCTAGTCGGCAACACGCACTGTGTAAACCAGCCATAAAATACCTATGAGTGAAAGAGACGACGACGCTTTCTAAAGCTGAACTTTTTCTAAATTCTTGCGCTTTTATTATACAGGGTGTAAGGGACAGCCCTCCGCAAACTAACAGGGCGCATTCAGCTCCCTATTTTGGATCATATTCCACCGAAAAAAATATCAGGAAAATTTAAATTTTTTTTATAGTTTTTTTTTTCAGTTATTTATTTATTTCAATGTAAAATTACATTCCCTGCACGCAGTACTCCATTTATGTAAATAAAACAGCTAAAATAAAAAAAATCAGAAATGGATGTTGAAATAAGTACGACGCACTGCGCTGCCGCCATGCCGCTCGCTAAGTGCGTTTTGCCACGGTAACAATACATTGCGTGTGAGGTAATAAAACAAATCAGGTTTATTGGATACCTACCGATAACGTTCGTGAAAAAATTTAATGTACCGGTCATCTTAGTATTATATACTGAATTCACCCCATCAGTCTGCGGAGGGCTGTCCCTTACACCCTGTATGTATTGTTTCAGCTGCATTTTCTGAAGATTTACTTCACTAAACGCCGGGAGTTCCTAATTTCGTAATGACAAAGCATTTGTTAAGGATCTATAAGTAATGTTTCATAAATAACGTCCTATTATTAATTGATGTCTATTGTCTTTGCTTGACGGTCGTGTGTCAGCTAACTACGTCACTGATGACGCGGCACTGTGTTCTGTGTTCAGGATTCTGAAGCAATGTCCTGAAGATAGTGTGTCGTTAATAATGGAAAATGGAATTATTTATGTGAAGTGTTGATGTCAAGCAAGCTGATGATAGCAAGCATTTTTCTTTATAGCGTCGATGGCACGGCATAAACATCATCATCTACCCAGCCTTTTCCCAACTATGTTGGGGTCGGCTTCCAGTCTAACCGGATGCAGCTGTATTTTACAGCAGAAAGCACAGGCTGTTTGCTGTGCCCCCATGTCGCACCGTTACGCGTGCTAAGTCCCCAGTTCCACGTACTCTAGCCGCACTTAAGAGCCCATACTAACTCAGCTTTTTATCTCGCTCACGCGATACTGCTCGCGGAGACTGAGCGTGATCTGGGCGCCGATAGGTTAGTACTTAATTGCTTTTTACGGTGAAAGTAATGGTAATTTGAAAAAAAAAATAAAAAAACATAAGACATGCTTTAAAGTTAGTATGCAAAGTTTTATGACCTAATTTCAAGTATTTTTTTAATACCAGCGCCAGCGGTTTATTGTTCGGTTTGGAGGGAAATTTGATATTTTTTCTATCGAGAAAATTTTATGGAATCGTGTTTTCGTCAAACATAATACTTAACATCAATCCTCAACTGTACCATATAATAGGTCTTTACCTATGAAATTGCCATTTTGTATGAATAAATTTTATTTATTTTTATTTTTTTTAAACGAATTTTTTTCATGCATTTTTTATTTGTATTAATCGAAGTAATCACCCATGCAATCAATGCATCTTTGCCAACGCAGTGGCAGTTTATTGATGCCCTTCTTAAAGAAATCAGCTGGACGGGAGGCAACAAATTCTTCAAAGGCATTTTGTACTGCCTCTCGGGTATTGAATTTTTTTCCCGCCAAGAAGTTATCCAAATTCTGGAAAAAGTAGTAGTCTGTAGGCGCAAGGTCTGGTGAGTAAGGCGGATGACGGAGAGCTTCCAACCCCAGTTCTTGCAACTTGGAGACCGTCTGCTGTGCAGTATGAGGTCGCGCGTTGTCGTGCAGGAGCAGCGGAGACGAGCGATTGACCAATGCTGGTTGGAGATGTGCCAGCTTCTCCATCATTGTGTTCAGTTCTTCACAATACACATTTGAAGTATTGCTCACCCCGTTTGGTAAGAAGCTGTGATGAATCACACCGGCGCTAGACCACCAAACAGTGATCATCACTTTTCTAGGGGTAAGTTTTCGTTTAGGGCATTGTTTAGGTGCTTAACCAGGATCCAACCAACTTGCTGAGCGCTTGCGGTTATCAAACAGAATCCATTTTTCATCGCAGGTAACAATGCGGTTCAAAATTCCTTCATTTGTGTGTCTGTTGAGCAGTGCAAGGCACGTCTCGACGCGTACTTCGCGCTGGCGATCATTGAGTTCGTGGGGCACCCATTTGTCAAGCATTTTTACCTTGCCAATTTGACGCAAATGGACCAATATTGTTTTGACGCTAACGTCGAAAGCTGCTGCTAATTCAGCCGTAGATTGTGTATCATCAGCTTCCACAATCGCCTTTAATTCGTCATTGTCGACCAAAGTCTTCGGACGACCGCGAGGTTCATTTTTCAGGTCGAAATTTCCAGAACGGAAGCGAGCAAACCAATAACAAGTGGTGCGTTGGTTTGTAGTGTTAGCTCCGTAAACATCGTTGATGTTGCGTGCCGCTTGTGCCGCGTTGCTGCCACGATGGTACTCATATTCCATAATTACTCGAATTTTTAACGTATCCATGATGACGAAAAAGATTGAAATGCGATGAAAATGTAACACTAGTCAATAAACAAATGACTACTTTTGGAAAAAAAAATCCATGTTTTTAAAATAAAATTAATTTGAAATTAGAATTCTTAGCCAAACAAAAATTATTTTGATTTGAAATGGCCAGTACTGCAGAACGGCAATTTCATAGGTAAAGACCTAATATTTATTTCAAAATTAATGCTGCAGTATTTTTGACATAACGGAGGATCATGCCAAGCTATTTGAGGTAGTATAGGCTTGTGGCGGAATCTACATCGCCACATACGAACTACGCGTCACACTGACGTCACGCAATCCTGCATCGCGCAATCAGAGTTTACCGCGCGACTAGCATATATACAACGTCCCGATATCATCCGTCGGGCAGTTGCCCACCAGATACGACATCACCCGTCTGGTCGGAGGATCCTCCCTTTTTAATAGAAGATGAGTGAACTTTAAGCCCTGTTTCTCATGGCTCTATACTGGTGACCCCGAGCATGAACGTCGGCGCAGCCTTCGTGCAACTCCTTCAGCGTGACGTCATCAGCATCACTTCCTCAAGATTTCGAGCGGCGAGTCACACGGCCAGCCAGCACCCACGGCTTCAACGGGTATCCTGACCACCAGCATGCAGCGGACGCGCATTCCTGGTCATCACCTTCAGCCTCAACCGCAACCCAGCGCTGTCCACTCCGACTCACTGGAGCATAACGCAGCGCTACCCCGACGCACTGAGGTTTCACCGCAGACACCCGGTTCCGATTCACTGGAACCACAACTGGCACTGGCAAGCATCGCAAGATACATAACTCAGCCCACTATCGACCTCCGGTCTCCGGAGGGGGAGAGATGTGGCGGAATCTACATCGCCACGTACGAACTACGCGTCACACTGACGTCACGCAATCCTGCATCGCGCAATCAGAGTTTACCGCGCGACTAGCATATACAACGTCCCGACATCAACCGTCGGGCAGTCGCCCACCAGACACGACATCCGTCTGGTCGGAGGATCCTCCCTTTTCTATGGAGGATGAGTGAACTTTACACCCTGTTCCTCATGCCTCTATAGGCTCATAATGATCTATTGTACTCTAATCCAACAAACGATCTGTTTGCGGACGAATGGACGAAGATTTTATTGACATGTCAGAAGTACACTGTGAGAGGGTTGTTTAGAGGATGTGTGAGGATTTATGAAAGTGTTGTTAACTTTTTACCTGAACTTAATGATTTTATGTTTTTCTCTTTTATGTGCATATGTATCGAATGATCTAATAGTAATGATCTACCGAAATTCAATAGTTTTTGAGTTAGTTACGAGTTTTTTTTATGAAAAATACAATTCAAAAATGATTTACTGCGCGACTTTACTTGAATTTAAGTTATTATAAAATTGTAAAACTTTAAATAAACTTATAAAGAAAGAAAAGAAAGAAAGAAAAACGTTTATTTGGACACACTTCGTGAAACACAAAATCAAAAGAAAAAGAAATGAAAATAATGTTTTAAAACAAAAGTGTGTGCCTCAGGGCACACACGGCGGCTTATAACAAACGTATAACTAACTTTAAATTGTAAACATTTCGTAATTTATATTTTTCTTAGGGCTGATTGTTCAATAGTCAGATAATTTTTATCAGAGGAATAAATATGGCGGTTTGCTAGTTTTTTGTGGAAAATATGTCAAACTGTCACATTTATTCTTCAGGTAAAAGTTATCAACTTATTGAACAATCAGCCCTTAGACAAAAATTACAAAATAAATACTGAATTTCGATAGAACATTTTTGGTGGCTTAATTTGTTGCATTTTAACCCTATTATGACGTCCTGCAAGGAATACGTCCGATTACAAGTAACCCTGTATATACAAATTGTGTCTTTAATTGGTTTTAAACCGTCTTAATTAAAGAAATAAATAAATTAATTAAATAAATAAGTTACATGGAACGACTACCTATCAGCACCCTAATTGCGTAACACACTATCAATCGGAATCTCAATCATTTTGAAGAAAACGGCTAATCCTTGGCTTCATAATATGTTCGAAAAATTTGTCTGCTCGATAACGTAAATAACGCAATGAATGTTGTTGAACTGTCAAAATGAAACTGATTCCGATTGATAGTGTGTTACGCAATTGCCCCGCTGACCTCCACAACCCAGTTACGTGCTTGCTGAGGCACGGAGGGATCCACGAACCGATCGCGGCAAGCATAGGTTAATCTTCTACCGACACGTGCGACATTACACAGCCACGAGCCCAAAAAATTACAATACATTTCCAATAAATCAGAGCACCTTCAAGCCGTGTTCCTTTCAACTCTCACTAGGGGCTCAGAACCACATATTAACACAATTAACCGAGTGTACACAGTATACCAAGCTCAACCAACCGTAACGGAGCAACTTTCGCATCGGCAGCTCTGAATACACCCGTGTGTACGTGTGCTGGGGGTACATTAGCGGGCACACGCGAAAATTAGGGGACATTGATATAGCGAAATTTTGGCTACGTATAAGAAGTATAAGATAGAGGGGTTAAAGGGACAGAAGAAGTCTCATATTTGTGACTAGCTTTTGCCAGCGGCTTCGCCCGCGTGGTTGTCGGAAAATATACCACGGGAACGTACTACCGGAAAATCCTTCCTTATTCCTTGTCTACATTATACAGGGAATCTCTGTGCGAAATTTCAGCTTTCTAGGTTCAAGGGTTTGGGCTGGGCATTGATGAGTCAGTCAGTCAGGACAAGTCAGGAAATATAACATACTAGTAATGATATTATAATAATGGGTTTGTCGAGATTGGATTTTTGAATACAAAATTAATTAATGTCAGCAGTTAGATGTGTTGGATCATTTGATTCCCTTCAAAATGGTTGAGCTGAAATGTGCTACTCCATGCGTCAAGTTCGTAAACAGGTCATCTCTTAGCTGCCACGGTCTACTTTAATTTTTTAATAGTTTTTTTTTAATATTTTTATTTTGAACGCTTTTAATGTTCTGCATCGTTCTCACATGTATAATTTCAACATGAATGATGTAACCAATATTTTGTAACCATACATAAGCTGACGCCTTCTTCCCATGGGGGTATTACGATCCTTACATACTCCTTTTGCCTCGTTTACATTTTGTACCCACGTCTTAATTTAAAAGAGTGACCGTAGATTTACTTGCCCGTTCTTCTCTAAAGGTACCTACTATACTTTGGAATGGGCGACTAGCTTCATCTTTCTGACTGACCGACCCCTTGACAATACAAAAGTGCCTGTAATTGGTTTATTTGAAATAAATGCTTTGAGTTTGAGTTTGATTAGTCTGGCACCCAATTTTGTAAAGCTCAGGTACTGAAGTTGACAGATCCTCAATAATTTATTTGAATGAATTTACTAAAGACAAAAATAACCGTCTTGAATCGCTCTATCTTCTAGCACAAACATTCCCTTCGCTACTGTCTGAAACTCCGCCGCAGCCTGCTATGTAACCTAAGGCCTGCCTGCACCCTAATTGCGTAACCCAGTTTCATCACAATCCGAGAATTTTGAAGGATATTTCTAACCCATTGCTTCATAGGCTTCATAAATTCGTCTGCTCAGCCACGTAATGAACGTAGCTGAACAGTCAAAATGAAAGAAAATGCGATCAATTGTCATTTTATGTGTGTTATGCTATTACCCCGCCGGTTTCCACCAAAACGGAAAAGAGTGGAGAGGAGAATCTTCTCCTCTCCGCTCTTTTTGCTTTGGTTAAATTGACTGTAGCTGACGTACCTATTACCTACAGATAAGGCCCGGCCTACTTCCAATTCAACAGAAACAATTGGAATCATATTCAAACACATGCGCTGGGTCTACGGAAACACGGATATTAGTAAAGTTATTGAAATTGACTGTAGCTGACGTATTAGTGCTTAAGGATAAGGCTTGGTTTCCACCAAAGCGGAGAAGAGCGGAAAGGAGAGGAGAAGTATTGTAAACGACTAATTACATATCTTCATTTCCAACATCTCCTCTCCGCGTAGCTATCTTATTGGCCGTGTAAACTTGCGATGAATTAATAGCTTTGATTGCTAGTTAGTTTATAAAGATCGAAGATATTGCTTACTAACACACGATACCTCTTGGTAAGACTGGTTGTCAGACTTTCGGGCTTCTGACAACCCGTAACGACATCAAAGATCGAAGAATGACAGCCGAGACCAACGGCTTAACGTGCTTTCCGAGGCACGGAGGAGTCTCGGTATGTAAAGATGATCACCCATCTACGGACCGAGCGTGGCAAGCGTAGATTAACTTGATCGATCGACTGCGCGGCTTTTATTACATAGCCACGAGTCCCTTTTTAGCAAGACTAACGGACAGCAATTGAGTTTTATATAAGGTATCTATTCATACACGAAATCTCTTAAGGGGTGATTTTACTCATCATTATGAACAACTTTTACTATGGGACCAAACCTGAAATCGCGAAAAAAAAAATCAGCTGTTCAGTACATTTATCTATACCAAACTCGTCAAAATAGAATAGAATATCTTTATTTACATAAAATTGTAGGGAGCAGTTGATTTTTTTTTCGCGATTTCAGGTTTGGTCCCATAGTAAAAGTTGTTCATATAATGAGTACAATGACCCTTTAAGAGATTTCGTGTATGAATAGATACACCTTCTAAAGAAGAAAGAGTATTATAACTTAACTTCAAATACCCACATAACTCCTGTACCGTTGCATGCACCCAAGAGTACAATGTTTTCTATTAAATTGCGCGCTGCCAAAACAGCGATATTTTCACACCAAAAATACTTTCCCTTTTTTAAAAAAGTCCGGACATATCTTTCTTTTTTCATAAACATAACATCATGCATACAATCCCCGAAGGAGCCGAGCAAAAAGATAAAAAGTCAGAAAGAACGCTAAGCGAAAATGAATAATCGGGAAACAGCTATAGGATATATGATCCGGCGCTTGAGCCGCGTACGGAACTGAAGTAGACTCACAGAACAGATCTTTATCTTTTCTGTGAGTAGACTCGCGAGTGGTTGCCTTGCGCATTTGGTTGGTATTTAAACAGTAATTATTTTAATAATTTTATCACGACAAACTCAGCGAATTGCGCTAAATAATCTTACTACCTTATCATTTATATAAAAAATAAGAAAAAAACGTCTATTTTGTAGCTACGAAAAGGGGTAACTTTGGGATTTTTTTCTATCCAGCAAAGTAAATCTAATCGTGTTATTAAAAGTGATTGGCTATACGCCAGATCCTTAAATAAGATAGGTTTGTATATCTTTTTTTTTCAGAATTTTGTAACACTGGTTTTTATGTTTCCCATGGATTCAAAAAACTAGTAAGCGCGGTCTCTGTCGGGTCATAGCGCCTTAAAACAAGAAATTTCACAGGGGCGAGGTCGCGCGCAGGAACTAGAAAATAAATAAAAATAAAGTATTGCCACAATAATAACATGCTATTTTCTTTGTTACAGGGGACCAACCATCATCAGAAACATAGAAACCTTCAGAAAACCCGCGACATTGTCACAACACGGCAGATTTCGTAGATGTTATAAATAGTTAGTTATTTAATCCTCTTCAATTCTTTTAAGTTCAGTGATGTGTGCTTAGTGGTTGTGTGGTAAAAAACGTCGCATGGAATTACAGTGCGTCGGTTTGAATCTCCGGCTGAGCAAACAGAAGAATAGGTGAGATTCTTATTTTTAAGTTACTTTTTACCTTTTGTATAAAGGTAAGGATAGGAAGGCTGTCAGAGCATTGAGCATTTTACATTATACTACACAAATCGTGTGAATTGTAAGATACCTCCCTAAATGGTACCTACAGTCAGCAAAAAAGTCGTTTAGGTTACACTTTAGTTTTTTAAATCTTAATTACTGACTAAAATATTTCTGCATTCGGTTAGACTGGAAGCCGACCCCAACAAGGTTGGGAAAAAGCTCGGCAGATGATGATATTGAGCAAAATAGTATAATAATTTAAATCGGAACGTTGTAGAACTTAAAAAACAAAATCGTAATGAAAAAATACTAGCGCGCAATTTCGATTTTTCCATGGTTACCTACAGAATATCGATATCAAAGAAAAATAGAACGGCGGGAAAACAAATGAACAACTGATGTTAAAAAACAAATGTTGTTGAAATGCTTTAGGTATTATAATAGTACCTACATTTTGATACAAGTGGAGAATGTTTGTTATTGCATTCGAGGCAGGATAACACCCGAGCCGTAGGCGAGGTTGTTTTTGAGCCGAGAACTGCAATAACAAATGTCCGCGTGTATCAAACGACGTTTTTCAATACCCTTTGAAGAAATAAAATAAAATAACGAAAAATATTTTTGTCATGAATTATTAGGACACTATGATTTAAATTTTATTTTTTTTCCGCGCTTTACTTTCGCCTGGTTAAATGAGAGGCAAAGGTATAAAGCCGATAAACAGCCTAATATGAAAAATATAAAATTCATATCATTAACAGGAGTTGGTGACGGTGTTTTATTCTGCAAATCTATGCAGTCCTGTAATGTGAGGGTTTGTGGTGAGGGATCATTTGCTGGTAGTTG
Organism: Cosmia pyralina; assembly: GCA_946251885.1. Taxonomy (NCBI): domain Eukaryota; kingdom Metazoa; phylum Arthropoda; class Insecta; order Lepidoptera; family Noctuidae; genus Cosmia; species Cosmia pyralina. The sequence goes on from OX276367.1 coordinate 1,886,211, forward strand.
ACCTATGTTTGAATCCGTTGTAGGCATTTCTACTACACTGGAGTCTTCATTAAATTCCATTTCTGTTGTTGCAGCAGCGATAAAATCAGCTTCGGTGAACACATCCGGGTTGAAAGGATATACCTATGCCGGTTTTGGCAAACCCATTGATGGCATTTAATGGGACTGCTGCTTTTAAATAAGCCTCTCCAAAAATCTTTGCAATCTGAAATACAGTCACTGGTCTGCCAGGATTGTTGTTCATCCATTTTTCGAGTGACTGATTGTGGTAAATGCTCAAGGGATACATCAAGCTGACGTCTAAAGGTTGCAGTTTATGGGTGCAGTGTGGAGGCAGACAGACAATAGTAACGTGATTTTCTCGAGCTTTTAAAATCAATTCCAAATTTTTTGTGTGTGAAAGGTGGCCATCTAAAATCAACAGCACTGGGTCCTCCGCAGATGGTTTCGTGTAGCTTAAAAAATGGTCAAACCATTTGGTAAAAACTTCTAGATTCATCCATCCAGATGAATTACAGGCCCAGGCGGAGCCTGGCGGTGCGCCATCTATTAGTTCCATCTTCATACGAACCCTTCGAAAGATAAACATGGGTGGTATAAAAGTTCCAGAAGCAGACATACAAATTACAGCTGTTGTAGTCTCCCCCCTTTCAGCTGAAGTAACTCGTGCTACCTGTTTACGTCCAGTTGTTGCAAACACCTTTGTATTTTTGGTAGGCACCGTAGAAATGCCAGTCTCGTCAACGTTATAGATACGGTGGCATGGATGGTTTTTCGTCTCTTGAACACATTTTAATGTGGAATAAAACTTATCTACCACTGGTTTATTAAAGGCCCGTGCTCGAGCAGTAGAAGTGGATTCAGGTGCCCGAAGCGCTATATCTGGATGCCGCTGACGGAATCCTCTTAGCCAATCATATCCTGCTTTTTCTTTGTTGAAAGGGTGGGTGATATTATTTTTTACTGCAAGTTGATATGCTAACGATACAACATCTTGTCGTGTTAATCCGTACATTCTCGTCTCCATATCTTTAATGTGCTTCACGAGCTCAATTTCCTGTTCTGCTGTAAAAACTGTTTTTTTTCCACCTAAATATTTTATTGCACCGACAGCCACTTTATTTTTGCCTTTAGCCCGCCTTTTTAGTGACATTACAGGCACTCCAAACTGTTTACTTGCTGTTCTAAATGGCATGCCATTTTTAACAGCATCCAGCGCTTTGAGCATGGAGTCTTCCGACCACAACCCGCGGTTAGTTTTCCGTTTATAATTACGAGGCATGGTCTAAAACAAAATAAAGTATTTTTTGTTATTATTTGAAATCTACTACAATTTTTTAATAATGCAGGCAGGTCATACTAATTAAGTCATATACCTATATCTGAAAAAATACATAAACTAAAACGTAATAACATACCTACAAATGGTTAAAAAATATCCCCGTAATAGTAGGTATGATTATGCTACCGGTGTACAAGATGATCCGCGGGGATCATCTTGTACACCGGTAACATAATCATCTTGCCCCAACATAAACTTTTTTATTCAATGTTCGATAACATAACCTATGTGGTTTTAACTGTTACCATGCTATTAAAAAAACAAAATAGAGCAATATCCAAAGCTAACTAATACAATAGCCTCAACAATTAAGTACCTAGAACACATTAGACATAAACTTAAAGTCAACCTTACCTTAGATCAAAGTCACGTAATTTTTGTTTTCTTCCTCAAAAAATTTGATTGTCACTCACGACGCCATTACGTTCGACTGAGGCGGGGGAATATCGGGGACTACATTTTGCCAATAAAAACAACTAGATGACGCTACTGGTTTCGTTGCAATCTGAAAGGATCATCTTCCCTCAACGGATCATCTCGTACAACTTTCCCCTATATCTTCTAACAACGCCACCATTGAGAAAAAAACAATAAGTCTGGAGATATGGAACATTTTGAAATTTCTTAAGCTCACATTTTTAGTCAGATGAGTTCGAAAACGGCCGCATTTAGCGTTAACTGCTATAACTTCGAAACCTAGGCGGCGTAGTGTTGATTTTTTTGGTACAAAAAATTCTACCTCATCTGACTAAAAATGTGTGCATAGGAAATTTCAAAAAGTTCCATATCTCCAGACTTATCAATTTTTCATGGGTGGTACTGCCGGTTAGCAGCTAGTAACTATACACGCCATAAAAACCTGTATTAATTGCTAAGCTCTTCAAATAACCTATGCTGGAGATAAATAAGGCAATTCACGTTTAATTATGGGTAATAATTTCAGTTCTACGAGTAACTCACGACCTCTCGTTCCACATTCCGACTGCGTCGCCTAAGTCGTTCGACTAAAACCATTTTCAATGTAACAAGTCAAGATATCCTGCCAAATAAACTAAAAGTTTAACAGCTACAAACGAGCGTGTAATTAACAGTGATCGGAATAGGTACAGCTAATTTACCTAAACTTCAAAGAACAGAGACAAAAAAAGTGGAGACTTCCTTACGACTAAAACATTTTTTCGGGATATTTGTCCCGGGTTTCGGGACATCACTTAAGTACATTTAATATTAATGTTATTAATGCAGTATACTAATTGAATTCCTTTTTTGATTTTTAACCGACTTCAAAAACAAGGAGAAGGTTCTCAGAAAACCAGTAGACACGTTTTTTAACCGACGAAAAAAGGAGGAGGTTCTCAATTCGACACGTATTTTTTTATTTTTTATGTATACCACGCATAACTTTTTACACAGTTTTATTCAAGAGGGTATACCTCAAAGTTGGTCCCATATAAAATTGATTAATTTTGCTTGGATAGTTTTTGAGTTAGCTTCAATAATACGTATTTTTTCCCTACTTTTATATGGATGATGTTCTAGTTTCTTTTGCAGGTAGTGGTATTAGAATTTGTGTGGGGTAGGTACCACAACTAAAAAGTGTTTTTTTTTTTTTTACAAAAAAATACAACCAAATTCCAAAAACGACACTACAAAGTGAAAAATAACTTTAATTTCGGAAGTCGGTGGCAAAAAACGAAAATACATTTAACCAGACACTGATTTCCGAAATTAAAATTATTTTTCACTTTGTAGTGTTGTTTTTGGAAGTCGGTTGTATTTATTTGTAAAAAAGTTTTTAACTCTTAAAATGTCGATTGTACACCATGTGTACAGATAACAATAGAATTTCAATTGTGTCTGCTAATTGGCGCGCGACGGGTTAATGTTATTAATTCAGGTAAAGAACTGAATCCGCCTCATGTTTTCGTTTCCCAGAATAGCAAAAACTTACTGTCTCTTTCTAGCTTTTGTTTGTCACTGGTAAACAATGACAAAAGGGTTGAGGGATAGAGGGTGTTTCACATTTCAAGCATCGTCGTGCTCGTGCGTGCATCACTCACTCCTTTATTTCCTCAAGTTGTGTACGCACATGGACGGATGTATTTGTTTTATCGTTTATTCGACCTGGTTCACGTGACTACCTTGGCTTGATTATAAAATCAAGCCAAGTCGCAGCAAAACGTAGTCCATAAGGACTACGTTTTGCTGCGACTAAATCACTGCCTGGACTGAGACAGAAACAGGAAATTAATTCAGTAGTTGTTTTACTGTATTTATTTTAGTTGTACATAAGTAATGTCCCGAAACCCGGGACATTAGTACCGAAAAAATATTTTGTCGTAAGGCATCTCCACTTTGCCTCTGTTATTTTTCGAACTTTGGGTATTTTAGCTCTACCTATTCCGACCACTGGTAATTACATTTCTCAAAGGCATAAACTGTGCCGAGCGTTAACCAAACTATTTGCAGTAACGAGCAACAAGCAGGTTTTTATAATTTACAGCTTATTATATTAGCTAAATACTGGCTAGGTTTTTGACTAAGTATTAACAGCCGAACGGGTCGATCGATCAGGTTAAACTAAGCTTGCCACGGTTGGTCCGTGGATGGGAGACCATCTATACATACCAAGACCGAGGGGTTTTTCATGCCTCGGAAAAGTGGATCTTTGACAGTCGTTACGGGTCGTCAGAAGCCCGAAAGTCTTAGTCTTACCAAGGGGTATCGTATTATCCAGTAACTGGTTTGTGGAGGTCAGATAAGCAGTGGCTCCCTGTAAAATACTGGTATTCAGCTGCATCCGGTTAGACTGAAAGCCGACCCCAACATAGTTAGGAGAAGGCTAGGCAGATGATGAAGACTGGCTAGGTTAGGCATGGTAGGGTAGGCATGAAATCTCGAACGTAAATTTTATTGGTGTAATCACACTAATTTTATAAAGGCGAAAATTGTGAGTGTGAGTGTGTATGTTTGAATGTTTGTTACTTCTTCACGCTCAAACGGCTAGACGTATTTTGATGGAAATTTGGATTAGGAATGTAGATAGCTTATACCCTAGATTAACACATGGGCTACTTTTTATCCAAGTTTACGCGGGTGAAACCGCGGGGCGTGATGGAATGGGGTGAGAACTGAGAACCTCATGAAAGCTGAAAAAGAAAACTATAAAATGATGTCGATATCGCTCAGGAGTATACTAATGCGTGTGGAATATGAACTCTACAAATTATTGTGCCAATAGTCGTGTCAGTTAATTCTAGAACTTTCTACTAAAACAATGGATTAAAAGTACCCTGTGTTAATTCAGGACATGGTATAACCGCTTGCCATTATTTTATTCAAATCTCAATCAATCTCCCTAGCCTTTTCCCAACTACGTTAGGGTCGGCTTCCAGTCTAACCGGATGCAGCTGAATACCAGTATTTTACATGGAGCGACTGCCTATCTGACCTCCATAACCCAATAACTGGGTAATACGATACCCCTTGGTAAGACTGGTTGTCAGACTTTCGGGCTACTGACGACCCGTAACGACTGTCAAAGATCCACGAATGACAGCCGGGACCAACGGTTTAACGTGCTTTCCGAGGCACGGAGGAGATTTGGTATGTAAAGATAGTCACCCATCCATGGACAACCCCGGCAAGCGTAGCTTAACCTGATGGATCGACCCGTGCGGCTGTTATTACTTAGCCACGAGCTCCTCCTATTTTATTCAAATCTGATAAGCCGTATTATATGAGTAATTGAGTAACAAACATGCAAATATAACACATAATATAACATCACGGCAGTACTTCTCCCACGAAGGGTTAGGCAGGGGTGTACCTTTAGTACACTCGCACATTTCGCCAGTTATGTGCATGCAAATATTTTCAGGAACTTTCACATTTATAATAACAGTGCTGGGAGGGGCAGTAATATGTTAGGAATGGAAAATATTCTTTGTTTTATACGTATAATAACAACTACAACGTTAGGAATGTGGGACGTTTATTATGATATTATGAGCTATGGGGTGAAGAGAGTTAGATAGTAGTGTCTCTCATAATAGATCAACTTATAAGTTCAGCGCACCAAGTGGCACCGACTATTGTCTGTTTTTATTAATCTCGGAGACTAAATTGACAAGTGGAAATGTTATAAAAACTTTTTTCGGAAGTCTTTGGATTTGTTTTTTAGATTTTTGACACCGAGTTCTGAAATGAAAGTTATTTTTTACTTTGTAGTGTTTTTTTTTAATTGCTTAGCAACCATATTAAAGTAATCGAATCGCAACCCGTGAAATTATTAGGTATGATTGTGTAGTTCCGATGGCCATCTGTGGTCTTCATCATCAGTTCCATTTCAATAAATGGTGCTTTCCAAGAGCAAAATAGTCCTAGTTACTCTAAAAAACCGGCCAAGTGCGTGTCGGAACACGCACAATGAAGGGTTCCGTAGTTGAAAAGAATTTATCCCAAAAAAAAAAATTGTATGTCATAAAACTACAAATTAACAATTTTCGGACTTTTTGCTTTACTTGTGCTGTAAGACCTTGCTTCTTGCCAAATTTCATTATTCTAGATCAACGGGAAGTACCCTATAGGTTTTGATTTACTTGCGACAAATGCGAGTATCAAAATGTGTCGTAAAATGGCCGTATTTTTTTATTGCGTTGACATAGAAGCTTGATTTGTTTAGAATTCTATAGACCATAGTGTTCGATATTAATTTTAACTTGATATCTCCTCGCGTCTCTGAGAAAAAGGGTCATGATAGACTGACAAAGTTGATTTTTTTTTATATATGATAGAATTACAAATTAACAATTTTCGGACTTTTTTCTTTATTTGTGCTGTAAGAGCTTGCTTCTTGCGAAATTTCATGATTCTAGGACAACGGGAAGTACCCTATAGGTTTTGATTTACTTGCGAGTATCAAAATATGTCGCATAAATGGCCGTATGTTTTTATTGCGTTGACTTAGAAACTTGAGTTTTTTAGGACTCCAAGAGACCTAGACTTACTTATTTGATATTAATTTCAACTTGATACCTTCTCGCGTTCCTTAGAAAAAGGGTCTTGACAGACTGACAGACAGACAGACAGACAGACTGACAACGAAGTGATCCTATAAGGGTTCTGTTTTTTCTTTTTGAGGTACGGAACCCTAAAAATAAGAAGCCGCATCCATAGATGTTTCTTAGCTGAAAATTAACTTTATAGGTAAATATGCATCCGATAATCCGATCGCTAGTGAAGACGTAAGAATTTAACCCTCTCATCGGATTCTGTTGGAATATAACCAACATATAGTCGGCCGCCGACTGTGAACAAGCGATAAGTTAAAAATATATGAAAAAATACTTCAGCCGCCGTCTGGGCCACTCGGCGGCTGAAGTCGTTTTGTGTGAAAGCGGCCTTATTCTTTGTTAAGATTGAAACACCAAACTTCTGCCAATTCAACAGATTTTTGACGAGTTAGGAGCCCTTTACAATTGTTTTTGATCGTTACAGAACAATGGTAGTTACTTCACGATATATTTGTACTTGTTACAATGTGAAGATCAGAGGATCGTCTTGAATGAGGCTTGTTTGTGTTAGCAACAGTAAATTAAGAGCTTTAGATGTGAGTACAAATGCGTTTCGTGGTACAGTATAGTACTCGTATTGATCTAAACTGAGCATGCTTAAGGTTTGTCGATAGTACGTCAGAGCATGCTTCGAAATACTGGCAAGGTGTGAACAAGATCATACAGAATGTAGCATCATCATCATCAGCCTAAACCATCCACTGCTGGACATGACCTCTCCAATTGCACCCTCGTAGCTCGACTAGAGTTTATTGGGGTAATTACGATAATTGATGATAATTTCTACCAAACGCAGCAGCATTTTATACAGCGACAGCGAAAGACGGCGGCCGATAAAATGGCGTCTAATCATTGTTGCCAATATGTGTAAAATGTTGCTGCGTTTGTTATTGTTAGAGGAGCTCGTGGCTAAGTAATAACAGCCGCATGGGTCGATCGACCAGGTTAAGCTACGCTTGCCGGGGTTGGTCCGTGGATGGGTGATCATCTTTACATACCGAGACTCCTCCGTGCCTCGGAAAGCACGTTAAGCCGTTGGTCCCAGCTGACATTCGTGGATATTTGACAGTCGTTACGGGTCGTCAGAAGCCCGAAAGTCTCAACCAGTCGTACCAAGGGGTATCGTATTACTCAGTTACTGGGTTGTGGAGGTCAGATAGGCAGTCGCTCCATGTAAAATACTGGTATTCAGCTGCATCCGGTTAGACTGGAAGCCGACCCCAACATAGTTGGGAAAAGACTAGGCAGATGATGTGGCTGCGTTTGTTATACAGAAATTATAATCAATCGGAATTATTACCCCATCGTAATTACACTAATATTATAAAGGCGCAAGTTTGTGAGTGTGTGTGTGGGGGTGTGTTTGTATGTTTGTTACTTCTTCACACTCAAACGACTGGACCAATTTTGATTTAAAAAAAAAATATCCCGATATTCTTACGAGTTCGAGACTTACGCGGGTGAAACCACGAGGCTCTGCTAGTTACTCCAATAAACCTTACACAGACTTACACTTTTTCAGCTGCTGCCAAACATCCCACAAAGGCTCCATCTAGCCTGTTGGCTGTCTCCCTTTTGCCAATCTCAACTCAAGAAAAGAAAAAAATGTATCCAAGGAATCCTTTTTCTGGCACTGGGCCCGGATTGGCCAGACACCGAAAGGCGACCTGACCTTGAGTTGCTATAATATTAAGTCTTTACCTATGAAATTGCCGTTCTGCAGTACTGGCCATTTCAAATCAAAATAATTTTTGTTTGGCTAAGAATTCTAATTTCAAATTAATTTTATTTTAAAAACATGGATTTTCTTTTCCAAAAGTAGTCATTTGTTTATTGATTAGTGTTACATTTTCATCGCATTTCAATCTTTTTCGTCATCATGGATACGTTAAAAATTCGAGTAATTATGGAATATGAGTACCGTCGTGGCAGCAACGCGGCACAAGCGGCGCGCAACATCAACGACATTTACGGAGCTAACACTACAAACCAACGCACCACTTGTTATTGGTTTGCTCGCTTCCGTTCTGGAAATTTCGACGTGAAAAATGAACCTCGCGGTCGTCCGAAGACTTTGGTCGACAATGACGAATTAAAGGCGATTGTGGAAGCTGATGATACACAATCTACGGCTGAACTAGCAGCAGCTTTCGACGTTAGCGTCAAAACAATATTGGTCCATTTGCGTCAAATTGGCAAGGTAAAAAAGCTTGGCAAATGGGTGCCCCACGAACTCAATGATCGCCAGCGCGAAGTACGCGTCGAGACGTGCCTTGCACTACTCAACAGACACACAAATGAAGGAATTTTGAACCGCATTGTTACCTGCGATGAAAAATGGATTCTGTTTGATAACCGCAAGCGCTCAGCAAGTTGGTTGGATCCTGGTTCAGCACCTAAACAATGCCCTAAACGAAAACTTACCCCTAGAAAAGTGATGGTCACTGTTTGGTGGTCTAGCGCCGGTGTGATTCATCACAGCTTCTTACCAAACGGGGTGAGCATTACTTCAGATGTGTACTGTGAAGAACTTAACACAGTGATGGAGAAGCTGGCACATCTCCAACCAGCATTGGTCAATCGCTCGTCTCCGCTGCTCCTGCACGACAACGCGCGACCTCATACTGCACAGCAGACGGTCTCCAAGTTGCAAGAACTGGGGTTGGAAGCTCTCCGTCATCCGCCCTACTCACCAGACCTTGCGCCTACAGACTACTACTTTTTCCAGAATTTGGATAACTTCTTGGCGGGAAAAAAATTCAATACTCGAGAGGCAGTACAAAATGCCTTTGAAGAATTTGTTGCCTCCCGTCCAGCTGATTTCTTTAAGAAGGGCATCAATAAACTGCCACTGCGTTGGCAAAGATGCATTGATTGCATGGGTGATTACTTCGATTAATACAAATAAAAAATGCATGAAAAAAATTCGTTTAAATTTTTTCATACAAAACGGCAATTTCATAGGTAAAGACCTATTACAAGAAGTGTTTGATCTTTGCTCATAAAAACGTAGGGTAGTTTAATTTGGCTTGTCCATTCGTCTGTTTTCCTATCCGCATTTGGAATCGGCGGGTGGTCCTGCCCCGCGCGCGAACTCGCGCCATGCAGAGAGCTTGACACCCTGTTCGCTCTGGATCGCCATTTGATGTGGTCAATTTTTGTGTTAAAAGCTTAAACTGAATATTTTTATGAAACTTACATACATTGCCGTGCAATTAGTTACCTACGTAACTACCTACGTCCATCAAGACATTTTTTTCTCGCGAGTGCTGAACTGTTGTGCTATTTCCTGAAGCTGATCTAGTGCCGTGGCTGAGATATTCAGGTTAGTGGTCAGGCCTTTTTATCTACCCTGTGTATTGAGCAAGATCTGATTTCTGTAAAGGATTTTAGGTACAGCACGTTTCACCAATGATTATCGGTCCTTCGATTTAAATTTTTACCAAGCGTCCTTATTCAGACTCCACAAGAAGTAACTATTGTCTAAAACCTAAAATAAAATAGCAATCACCAGCAGTGCCCTAAAACAATAACAAACTGCTTAATAATCCTTTTGCCAAACGCGGTGATTAATAAAATGTCGTCGTCACCATTTAATCCAGGGACACCAGTGAACAAAAAGCCTAATTACAGTTTTATAGACTAAAAGGCGATACAAAAAATAAAATTTCAACGAATTTGACCCAAAAATTACCGCTATTAGGCTGTTACCCACAAAACGCCGCGTAAAATGGTTTTACGCGTCATTGCGTAAAACCGACTTCAAAGCATTTATTTGGCCGGCCACATCTCAATTATATTGTTTTGAAAGTTCCCTCCTGGATCGTTTATCCCTCTCTGTCCTTTCTGTCCCTCTCTGTCCCTCTTATCGCGATATTACGTCATGCTACTTTAAGGGCTAATCGGCTAAAACATAAGCTAATCTTCTGGCAAATCACTTTATCTTAGCGCTGTCTAAATACTTTGTTAGTAAGATTTTGGGACATCATTATTACAACTATCTATTCTTGATTTTTGGTGTTTTTATTCTAAAAAGTTGTCTGTGATAAACATTTACAACTATTTAGAATAAAAACAGTGAGTGAGTGGTCCAAAGAAAGAAAAAAAGTTATAGTGGGCAATACTCACTACGAATTGTGTTGCACGATCACATTTTAAGGCTCGTGCAGTATGACGCAATGCGACGGCGGCGCCGGCAGAAATGTTTCCACCAGAGTCGCGTCGTTGGCGACTCTACATTTCTATGAAAACTTCATTGGATTGTTCTGTCGCTGTCGGCGTCGCGTCGCGCCAGTCTGCACGAGCCTTAATATAGGGTTCAAAGTTTTATTGAATTACCTAGGTAGATATCTTAGACGCAATACCTAGCAATTTATTTTTCTTCTGTCTCATTAGATTGCTCGTATGCTGGTAAGTATTTCGTTGTTTTAAACAATGCATTTACTTCACAACTTAGATCCAAGAGAACTATCTAGCTAAGCTATACAAAATATTATTTGAATAAATTGAATTTGAATTCTAGGATCAGTAGCATAATAATTTTGGGGGCTTGTGGCTAATTAGTAACAGCCGCACGGGTCGATCGATCTGGTTAAGTTACGCTTGCCGCGGTTGGTCCGTCGATAGGTGACCATCTTTACATGACGAGACTCCTCCGTGCATCGGAAAGCACGTTAAGCCGTTGGTTCCAGTTGTCATTCGTGGATCTTTCGTGGAGTCTTATCAAGGGGTATTGTATTACCCAGTAACTGGGTTGTGGAGGTCATATAGGCAGTCGCTCCATGTAAAATACTGGTATTCAGCTGCATCCGGTTAAACTGGAAACCGACCCCAATATCGTTGGGAACACGCTAAACAGATGAAGTCGTGGACATTATGGGTAAACCGGCATATCCTAGAACCAAAAAAATCGAAGACACACCAACCCGCACTGCGCCTGAGTGTTTGATTATGGCCCAATCCCTCTCACAGGGAGGAAACTTGTGTTCCCAGCAGTGGAAATGTTGTAGGCGATTATGCTATATGTGTAGGTTGCAGGCACTTAGGTAGGTACTCTAAAAAATCTCAGGGTTACCAACGACAAAAATTCGCTTACTAAGCGCAGTACATATAGGAGATAAGATAGATTGATGATATACTAATGATCTAATATCGTGTCGACCCAGTAACGATAATTATAATCTATGTAGGTATGTACTTACTCATGTAGATGAAAAATGTATTAGACGTGAAAGTATCTTGATGACATCATCAATTTACTTGAGATATTTTGTCTCTTCGATGATAAAGGGTTAATATAAGTGATAACACCCTCTTGTCTTTCTGTATTCAATCAGTCTACTGTCATGTAGAACTCTCAGAAAAAAGAAATAAATTATATAAGTATTAGTAGTACAGGTACAGAAGAGTGAGCTCACAAATAATAATGGCGTTTCCATGACAACCAAGTCAAGTCCAATGACATTGTGTGTGAGGTGAGGTGTCAAACGTGTCAAAACGAAACAGAAACGCGACCACAGAGTACATTTGTATATAGGAGGATAGAGACGTCACTCGAACATTTCATAACGCCCTCTAGCAACAAGTAAAAACAACAATCCAAGAAGCCTACTAGGTTTAGTATAGCTAGCTTCAAATCTATTCTGCAGACCTGCAGTAGGCCCTGTCCTATTTTCCTATTAATAAAACATTAGATACACTGCCAAACACTTTAATTCAATCTTTATTTACATTAAATGAAGACCAACTCCTGAATTTTGTATTCTACATCATAATCTTTACGTAATCAACATAATAATTTATTTGTATCTTTACACCGATTATATATGAAAAAATTAATTGCTCACGTTCGTGTTTATAAACAACACAACACAATAGGTATCACTGCGTTTCACAAACAAGTAAACAGTCCAGATTTTCGTGTAAGGGTCAATCACATAAAGTGATGTCGTCGGTATCCAATACTTTTCCGTCAATGTTTAGAAGCAGAATCCAAGTCAAGAAAAATCCACGAAATACATAATATAATGAAGCGCATCCTCGAAATGAGAAAAACTGGGTCAACGGAATAATTTTTTTAACAACAAACTTGACATTTACGCGAGTTGCGATCCTTTTTTTCCACTTCAATTGAAAACAGTTTCAAAAATTAGCGTTGCGTTATTGGATGATTTTATACATATAAACAAACGTTCTAAGTTAACACAATTAATTAAAAAGATGTCTCAACTCCTTAATTTTTTTATTTGTAAATATAAATTGTTGTTATTTTAATACAATCTGAGTAAAATGGATCATAATGTTTAAACTAAACCCATGAACAATTTGAGAACAGCGCCATCTATCAATTAGTAAGTTTAACTTTTGATATTATTATACGAGTAAATTAAAAATCTATTGAATTGAGTAGTGTACCTCCAAAAGCAGAAGCCTACCTAAACTGGCCGGTTATGTTACCCTTGGTTATGTTCTAAGCTATGGCACCGTGAACGCGACCATCTTTTGACGCGGCAGGGCGAATGTACGATTGAAATCTTTGGGTTTATTATTGTCTCTGACATATCTCGGGACCCTAGGATCCCGGACCTTTGGAAGGCGTACGAAGGGCCGAAGCTAACTCGCAGAGGCCCCTTAGACAATTTTAAATTATGAGGAGGCACCAACCGATGATTATCCTTGTATGCATTATGCAAGTGCACCCAAGGACAACCCCCGGTTGGTGGAGGACTATTGCAGAACATGGAAACAAAACATATTGGGCTATGGGTTTGGGTGGCTGTGGACTGGTTACCTAGAACTATGGAAACACTATGGCCCCTGCCTGACTAATGTTTTGTATACAATACACAGATAAAATGGCAGATGACTTGCACACTCAATAATGGGCCCCCGAAAACGGTCGCTAGCACTTAGTGTCGTAGCGGCAAGGGGCAACATGTCCTGAGGTGCTTGTGAGGAGTGGAGAGGTATCCCACGGCTAATTGTTATATTATTATATTTATTTATTTCAGGCTACGCCCTTAATGTTAGTAACAGTGGTCTTAAATACTAGTGTTATTATATTATACTCTGCTGCCTCGCGGCCTGCCTGCGGGGCTCGTGGCTAAGTAACAACAGCCGCACAGGTCGATCGATCAGGTTAAGCTATGCTTGCCGCGGTTGGTTGGCGGCTGGGTGACCATCTTTATATCTTTGACAGTTGTTACTGGTCGTCAGAACCCTGAAAGTCTGACAACCAGTCTTACTAAGGGGTATCGTATTACCTAGTAACTAGGTTGTGGACGTCAGCGTCAGAGGGGCAGTCGCTCCATGTAAAATACTGGTATTCAACTGCATCTGGTTCGACTGGAAGCCGACCACAACATAGTTGGGAAAAGGCTAGGCAGATGGTATGATACACTGCAGCCTAACCCATCGGGGAATACAGTGTGATTATATGAACTAAGGAAATAGAACAGTAAACAACATTTTATCCCAGTACTTAAATACCACACCATCAAATAGAATCACTTAAAGCGATTAAAAAAACCGGTCAAGAGCGTGTCGGAGTCGCGCACCAAGGGTTCCGTACCATATTTGTAATTTTTTTGTTGATGATTTCTGAAAAAATGTGCTATTTATTTAAAGACATCGTTTTATTTTTCCTGTAATCTTTACTTAAACTTCTATCACATAGAATAATTTCAGTTTTTTTTTATACGCAAACTTCGAAGATAAGGGCCCCGGTATTTTTTTTACATTTTTCATCAAAAGTCGAAAACTATGCTGCCTAAAAAAAAGAAAACAATGTTTGAGAATTTGCAAACAGCGCTCTTTCATTATGATACTTCACATGCCTTAGTAGCCCCACTTCTTCTTCTTCTTTTTTAAGACCCCCCCCCCCCCCCCTTTCAATTCCTGTTGCAAAAAAAAAATCTTTCTTATTTGCAAAATAGTTGGGTAAAGGTCATCCAAAACTGTTCCAAATTTCAAGTTGATAGCATTAGTAGTTCTTGAGATATCCAACTGTGACAGACAGACAGACTGAGTCGCACCATAAGGGTTCTTTTTTACCAATTTGGTACGGAACCCTAAAAACCCCTTTGCTAATTGAGATTGAAAAAAATTCACAAATTGAATTATCGATAAAAAATAACGTGTAAACAAGATCCGTTCAAAGGCTTTGTAATAACCCTTTGTTTACTGAAAACGTAAATGGTTTTTCGAATTTTCAATCGCTCTTAATTACTCGGTATCGAGACCTCGCATGGCGCTGCCGCTGTGACGAACTACACAAAAACTCTTTACTTAAGGGGATACAAAGATAATTTTGTGTATTTAAAATTCATATAAAAGCAAATGTACAGGTATGATTCAATCATTTGGATTTTCCATATTCGTTATTTGACTATATTGTCTACAGCTATACTAACAAAATGCTGGCACGCAGGTTTGCTGGTTGTTCAGCACCGGTTAAAATAACACTTTTTAAGGCGTTTTGTCAAATATTTTACACCAGCAGTCTGTGGGCTAAGCATACCCAAAAAGCAGACAGCGCACTGCGCATACAATATAATAACGCCTTCAGGGCGCTGTTGAGGCTTCCACCTTACTGTAGTGCGGCAGGGATGTTCGCGGATGCGCACACTGACGATTATTTCGCGATTATGCGCAAAAAAGTGGCATCAGTGATACGTAGATTGAGGGGAAGCAGCAATAGCATTCTGAAGGTGTTTGCAGAAAGGCTAGAAGGGCCTACAATGGATAGATTTATCAAACTGCATGTCAGACATGAGACTTGATGAATCTTCCTCCTCTTATCTTGGCTGTATTTTTAGTGTGTATTTGTGTTTTTATTGTTGTACTCATGTGTGTTTAAGTGTTACTACTAACATAGTTTTTTAAGTTTGTACTGATTACTAACACGCTATGGGCCGTCGACGCCTGAAAATAAACGATTTTTATTTTTATACTAAAACCGAAACACGACTACCCAATTGAAATTTTTTCGATATAAAAATAAATCTAAAGTAGCACCGTCTATTTTCTGTTTTAAAATACGATTATACGTAAACAGTTCCTTATTTGCTTTAAATCGAAGGTATTTAAATATATTATAAACTTACTAAGCCAATAATTGATTTAAGTGTATCAGTTTGTCATAAACCTACATTTAAACGAAGCGCGTTTAAATTCTGAAACTAGACAGCCTCACATCAACATTTCAGTTACACACCGAGCTAAACCACGCTTCGATGTATCGTCTTAACCTGACTTTCAATCAGTTATAGATATGGCAAGTACCTATGTAAAATCGTGCGGCCGTGTTCGCATTGTACAAGCAAGCTAATAATGCTCTGAGCATTCCTTTAATTCATCATCATCATTTCAGCCGAAATACGTCCACAACTGGAGATCTTTTTATCCTTATAAATTAATATTTGGACTTCGTTAGTATGGAATGAACGTCAACAACCAAATAACCGCGTTTCCTCTACAACATGTTTGTGATTAAAATGGCGTTTCCCTCGTAAAGTGACATTTCGAACTGTCAAGGAAGTTTAAGGACGCTGTTACAAATGGGTAGTCAAATCATTACTTTTTTACACAAAAGTATGTTTATAAAAAAAAATGCATTGCATTCTTAAAATGTGTTTTGCCTGAATTGTTGATAGATGTGCATGGTACGATTCTGAACTTCAAATATAATTTTAGGTAGGTACAGTTTCTCAATAAATGTACCGAAGTAAAAATTTTCAGTTTGGTACATTTATTGAGAATTAAATTTAATAAACATACTTTTGTGTAAAATAGTAATGATTTCACTACCCATTTGTAACAGCGTCATTAAGCGTGCTTTTAATCTGTAGCGATGTTTGCCAAATACTTTATGATTATACGCTAATGATTGTAAGTGAGCGATTTTGTCTTTAATAACCGTTCAAAGGATATTAACAAAAATCGATGAATTTTATTTTTTTTCTTGACAAATTTATCGTCAACATGTATTGTCTGTCTGTGAGGCGTACACTTTAGGATTTTCAATTTTTTTTACTTTCCGTTTCCGGGGTGTAAATTACGAATCGTGTGTAAAGAGCATATAAAAATATGAATATCAACTTTCTCTTCATCCTAAAAACCTAAAAAATATGCAATAGGAAGTAGCCACGTTGCACAGGTTCTTTTTTCACCAAATATGTCACATGTGTCCACCTAAAAAGCATCAATGTATTTAGTGATGATCTGTTGATACTTCATGCAAGTCAAAATGAATGTAGCGTGTGACACGAGCGGCGGAGCGCAAAGTTCTTGAAACATATGCGGTGGAATGCACGGTGTGGTGTGAGGGATAAGCGGCAGCGAGAGCGGGGTTCAACAGGATTAATTAGCTAATAGTTTAGAGCCTACAAGAATACGATAACTAGAAAATGCTTAATCTGACAACAGGTAGAAGAGTTATAATTAATAATCTTTTTGTGTGTGTGTGTGTGTGTGTGTGTGTGTGTGTGTTTGTGTGTGTGTGTGTGTGTGTGTTATTTTTAAACAAACTATTTACACTATCTACTTACTAAATTAAACAACTAACTGCTCATAAAAACAAAAGGACTGGATTAGGCATAGGATTACGAGTACATGCAGCACTTAGCAATGCAAAGTTAGCCTAAAATACGGCGTAAATACCCCGGATTAGATGATGAATGTTGATCACTTTTGGACTTTAGTACATCAAACTCGTTTCTTGTTGTCAGGTATATTATAGACGTCGTACTTATCAAGTGGTAATATTTTACACGTGTGTGTCATATCGTTGACGCATCATGATGGTCATTGTTGTCATTCAACATTTCATAATTTTCCTTTGAAGTTTCCTCAGTTATTTAAAATACGAGTCAATCAATCAACTGAGCATCTCACTGCTGGACATAGGCCTGTCCCATGCTGCGCCACAACACCCTGTCCTCCGCCTTCCACATCTAGCCTGTCCCTGCCACTTTCTTCAGGTGGGGCATCGCACACTACGCTTATCGGTACGCGGTCTCCACTCCAGAACTCATCTGCTCCACCAGCCATCGGTCCTTCGACAAACATGGCTAGCCCACTGCCACTTCAGTTTGCTTGCCAAGCTATTCTTGTGTAATAACGACTGCAACTTTGAGACAAGACCTATTTCATATTACTATGGGTTCCAAAATACTATGGCGATAATAGCACACATTACAATCAACACAGTAGGAGATAATCACTTTTAAATGTTGCTTAGTGTATACACATTAGTGCTCATCGTGACTGTACTCCTGCACATCGTTGTCAACCGGAAACGTGCCTAGAACACTGGCAGCATGGAACATGCTATTCAACGTGGTAATGCTGTCAGTCTTCTAGGCAATTCTTTGACCAAAGAACAAGTCAATAGGTTACATTCACAAAATATGAAAATCAAATCTCATTTATAGTGATCTTCAGCTGGAATGACTACCAGTTTAAACTCGTTCTCAGGACAACTAACAAAAAAATTGTCATCATTTTTTCAGCCACGAAACACGTCAATTGCTGGATATAGGCCCAAACAGTCGCCCCAACAACCGACCAATTCGCATCCAGCGGAATCCCGCAATCTTCACTAGGTCTTTGACCTTCCTTTTGCTAAATTCCTATAACACTAAACCTATTTATTACAATGTCCTAGTAGTATAATGTTATTATTACAGTAATTCTCCGTCCACTGAGTCATCGTGTGAACCATGCCAAATGATTTCAGGAAACGTACACGATGAAATCAAAATTCCTACGGTATTCCTCAATACCTATCGAAACCTAACATTTTCGTACACCAAATATTTGAAGATGTGAGAAGGAGATCTATTACTTATATTACCTAAATACATAGATTTAGGTATACAACGTCATACATTGAAGCAAGTAAATATGACTGTAGCACGTGACACGAGATATGACGCGTGAAGTTTTGTAAGACGAACGTGTTGCTATGTGTCGTGGTGCAAAGGACTGGCGGAAGCAATTTAGTATAAAGCAGATATCAGATGCTTCACTTTTTGTTAATGTTTGTCTTCAATTTATTGATAATCTTACTCTCAAAGTAAAAACGTCTGAACATAAGATGAATGAAAAGTGAATTAAGAATTTATTAATGAATCGATCCAACGTTGTTTGATTCCGGCACTCTTCACTCGCCTACCGAATAATCGAAAAATGAATTAGAAGGAGCAGATAAAGTTCATTCCTATGTAATTTTGTTGGTGTCGTGTAAACATGGAATGAAACAAAAAAAAACCGGTCACGAGCGAGTCCCGTACCATCATATATTATGTAATTTTTATGGATGATTTCTAAAAAACTGCGGCCTAAAAAAAATGTTTGAGAATTTGCAAACGCTATTTCATATGATACCCCACATGCCCTAAGTAGCCCCACATCGAAAAAAAAAAATTTATTTCTTTCTTATTTGCAAAATAGCAAACGTTATCTAAAACTGTTCCTTTCAAGTCGATAGCATTAGTAGTTCTTGAGATATCCAGCTGTGACAGACGGACAGACAGACTGAGTCGCGCCATAATAAGGGTTTCTTTTTACCATTTTGGTACGGAACCCTAAAAAAAATCGAAATGTTGCAACTGTAATCGCCATGCATTCACGTGATAAAATCTATTTTGATCGAAAGCACATGACAAAGAATGAATCCATCCGATACTCTGACATGCAAGATGGTATGCGGAACGTTTTGAGTATTTAGAACGAGAGTTCTTGCATGTGTGCATTGTACGACGACGGTGCAATATAGAGACGAAAGCGGGCCGCAAAAAATGCGCTAAGTTAGCCGCGAAATTCAAATTTTCTTACGTTTTTTGCAATTTGCAGGTCAGTGTCGGGTTGTTCGCGGCAGAAACTAATATATGGCTTTACAGAATTATAATCATTAGAATCAGCAATACAACTCTATAAGTTAGAATTGACCTCAAATTTTATGATTCAATTATTTTGCAAGGCGAGAGGCCCATCTGGCCCCGCCGACGCCCGGTTAAGTAATAGAGGCTCCCGGAGCCAATTACGAAAAGGTCCGCACCAAAAAAAAAAAAAAAATCTCATGATTTCATGAAATTATTTATGAACTTGAGAGTTGTATCGATGATTTTTATGATTATAATTCTATAAATAAATATTTTATATTGGCGCAAATCATATTTAGATCAACATACAACCTAATACTGACTTACAAATTGCAAAAAACGTAAGAAATTTTGAATTTCGCGGCTACCCTGGCGCTTTCGCCTTAACTCATTAAGTACGTTTATGGCAAACAAACTTCGAACTCTTAAAATTATTTATTAATTAGTATTTTAGGTCCCCAAGATAGGAATTGTTAAAAGAATAAAACTTTATGTCAGACCTTGATTTATATTGATGTTAGAAATACACACTATCTTCTATTTTAGTAACAAATGCAATGAAAAAATAAATCATGTACCGGTTGCACTCACCTGACGCACCGGGTACATGCACATGTACATGTATCCAATGCGCCTGGTGCAACACGGCTTCTCACTAATGACCTTCAGAATGCTGTTGAGGCTCACAAAAACAGGCACAATCATCATATTAGAGTGTTCAATAATATTTTTGGGAGCACAAAATGACAATTATTAGAGGCTCAACTATTTTTTTTACATTTTCCTGCTCGAGTCCTGTGTTTCCCGAAAGCAACTAAGTAGTCTAGAATTCGAGCACCACGAACCGACCGCAGCAAACGTAACTTAACCTTTGATCGACCCATACGGCTGTTGTTATTTAGCCACGAGCCCCCTTAAATAATTCTAAAAATCTTACGTACAATTAAATTGTTTATTCCGTAAACAGAATAGGTACTTATCGGAATCACTTTTACACGTCTTATAAAAAAAAATATTAAAAAATAAGCTTGATCGAGTTGACATTTCCTATCTGACAACACCTGAGAAGAAATGGCGAAAGAAACTCAGGAGTCAAAGTATTTTTTAAGTCCAGACATACATATAGATAATCTTGGTCAGATCATGTGTGAGGATCCTGTAAATCCATGTCTGAAATGGTCTTTTGGGGAAAGGACCACACAAATTTGAGTGGAGCTGCCAGTCAGTGCAAGCATTTATCAATAATCGTGTAGCTCAACTCAGGACTTAAAGAGCTCCACCGCTTCCTCTTATAACTTACTCACCACTGATTCACATCGGAAACGCGTTCCCCGAATTCAGTAAATGAGTCAAAGAAACAAAGCGACACATATTTCTGAATGAACTCTATTTCAGTAAACATTTTGTTAATGGCCGAATTAAAAACGTTTTTATTGCAACAATTAACATTGCAGAGCTGTCGGGAGCCAGAAAAGTGGATGAGTAAGATAATATAGATGTAGAGATTTGTTCTGTTCTATTTCTATAGGAAACGTGTTTACTATGGTCAATGGCAGATAAGTTATTTCCATTTTTCTATTTATCTCTATACGCAGGTTCAACCTACCAATATTATTCGGAAACTCTTGTGAGATGGGTAGGGGCTTGTGGCTAAGTAATAACAGCTACACGGGTCGATCGATCAGGTTAAGCTACGCTTGTCGCGGTTGATCCGTGAATGGGTAACCATCTTTACACGTCAAGACCCCTCCGTGCCTCGGAAAGCACGTTAAGCCGTTGATCCCGGCTGTCATTCGTGGATCTTTGACAGTCGTTATGGGTCCGTTAACCAGTCTTACCAAGGAGTATCGTATTACCCAGTAACTGGGTTGTAGATGTCAGATAATAAGCAGTCGCTTCATGTGAAATACCGTGCCTTGGAAAGCACGTTAAGCCGTTGATCCCGGCTGTCATTCGTGGATCTTTGACAGTCGTTATGGGTCCGTTAACCAGTCTTACCAAGGAGTATCGTATTACCCAGTAACTGGTTGTAGATGTCAGATAATAAGCAGTCGCTTCATGTGAAATACTAGTATTCAGCTACTTTCGGTTGGACTGGAAGCTGACCCCAACATCGTTGTAAAAAGGCTAGGCAAATGATGAATATTCTGAAGCTCTGACAGGTCAAAGCTTTTTACTTTCCAAAAAGTAATGGCCTTTGACCTGTCAGTGCTTCAGAATATTAATCTACCTAGCCTTTTCCCACGATGTTAGTCTACAAATAAATAAATATCTCAAATACAAAAATGGTTCACGATTAAGTTCTAAACACATATTTACGTCACATACCTAAATTACAAAACACGGCGACGTAGACCGAGACGTAACGCGCCGGATCAACTCTGGATGGATAAAATGGCGACAGGTCACAGGAACAACTTGTGACCCACGGATGCCCCTTAATTTACAAGTCCGTGATGAGGCCTGTCGTACTGTGTGGATCGGAATACTGGGCTGTGAAGAATACAGATGAAAAAGCATTGCATGCAGCGGAGAGAATGTTCAGATGGATATATGGAGTGACGAATATGAATAAAGTAAAAAATGAGTATACATATTAGGTTGGGGAAAAAGTTTCTTCGCATTTTTTAAGAAACTTCAAAACATTTTTTAATATACATTATTTACATTTATCTAAAGTATGTAGGTACCATTTGGTTCGATAACTTTTTGCCATCTTGTAGGTAGAGACATGATCCCATTGCTATATAAATTTTGGGACTTCTGATCGAAATACCGCGACAAGTGGTTTTGGCAGTCCTCTCGTGATGTTAACCTGACACTGCCTAAAGAATTCTGAAGAGACCGAAACAGGTGGAAATCTGAAGGTGCAAGGTCAGGACTATACGGCGGATGCATTAACACCTCCCAGCCAAACTCTCTTAATTTTTGCTGAGTGGCTAAAAATGTGTGAGGTCTAGCGTTATTATGATGAAAAACCACACCTCTTCTGTTGATTAATTCCGGCCGCTTTCTCTCAACTTCTTGCTTTAAGCTCATCAGTTGTTCGCAGTAGAGTTCAGAATCGATGGTCCTGCCTGGTGGTAACAGCTCATAATGAATAATGCCCTTCCAATCCCACCACACACACAGCATCACCTTGTTGCGAGTTAACCCGGGATTCGCCACAGTCTGTGAAGCCTGACCGACCTTTGACCACGACCTTTTTCGCACGTTCTTGTCGTACGTGATCCACTTTTCATCACCAGTTATCAGCTTCTTCAAAAATGGTTCGGTTTCATTACGTCGTAATAAAGAATCACAAATGAGTACACGGTTCATTAGGTTTCTTTCAGTGAGCTCGAGAGGTACCCAAATATTGAGCTTTTTTGTGTACCCAGTTTTTGCAAATGCGCCAAAACTGTTTTGTGATCAATTCCCAGTTCTTCAGCTACGTCGTAACTACTGATATGCCGATCTTGCTCCACTTTTTCAAAAATGGCATCCATTTTATCCGTAATAGGGCGACCAGAGCGACGTGCATCTTTGACATCAAAATTTCCGGATTGAAAACGCTTAAACCAAATTTGTGCTACTCTCACAGACACTGCACTGGGTCCATAAACATCGCAAATTTTTTTCGCGGCTTGCATTGCATTTTTACCTTTTTTGTAGTAAAACTTTAAAATGTATCGAATTTCTTCATTAGATTCATTCATCTTGACAGTACGAAAAACAAATGAAAATCATACATTTTCCTAATTTGAATTTGGAATTATGTTCTTTAAAATTTAAACTTTCAATGATACCAAAACCAGCCAGATACAAATAGTATAGCCAAAGAGGTTTTATTTTAAGTTCATACATACTGTAATGCGAAAAGACTTTTTCCCCAACCTATTATAAGGGGAAGTTTGAAAGTGGCGCCAGTAACAGAAAAGTTGAAAAGAAATCGTTTAGCTTGGCATGGGCATGTGATGAGGAGGGACGAAATGCATGTGACTCAAAGAGTGATGAATATACATGTTGATGGATGGAGAGGGAGACGAAGGCCAAAGATGGATGGATATGAAAGAGAAGGGAGTGAATGATAGCGTGACGGTTGACAGGGGAGAATGGAAGAAGAAAACGTGTTGCGCCGATCCCATGTAATATGGGATAAGGGCAGGAAGATGATGACCTAAATTACAAAATAATCCTAGCAACTAAAGGACTAATGTACCTGAAAATTTAGGCGTGTGGTAAGTGATTTAAAAATAGAGTTCATTACTTATAAACGTTGCGGAAATATGTTGACATGGTATGGGCATGTGATGCGGAGGAATGAGGAAAATGTCGTCAAGAAAGTTTTGAGTATGAATGTCGATGGCTATATGAGTAGGGGAAGACCAAAGAAACGATGGATGGACTGTGTGAAAGATGAAATTAGCCATTTCATCTTTTACAAAGAAGATCTTTGAAAGATGAAATGGCTAGAAAGGGGGTGACTATCGAGATGACGACTAATAGAGAAGTATGGAAGAAAGGGACATGAACCGACAAGTGGGATAAGGGCAAGAGAATGATGAGTTCATAACTAGTAAACTACAATACACGATTCTATCTCTTCCTTTTTGCAATAAAAGTTACCTGCCAAGAGTGCCAGGACCTCTTCCAAACTATGTTATAGTAAGCGTCCAGTCTTACTAGTTGTAATTGTGACTGCAACGTCTTGAATTTCAGTAGAAATACTGAATTACCCCAATATTCATAAAATCAGCTTCCGTTTTTATTTATTTGATTAATCCGTGGACAATAGTGTAGGTCATTTTACCTATTTATCTTAACTGTTTTTCGTCCCTAATAAATAAAATAAAATAAACCTCAAGCAGAAACTTGTTTAAGACAAGAGTTACCAAGGAACTAAATATGTTAGTAATTTTCAATCAACCATAGCCATGTATCAAACAATTTATGACGGCAAAATACATCTGGAACGCTGAAATATTTTAACCCAATATTTACAACATCAAGTCGGCCTATTGTTATAAAAAAAATATTTACAAACAAACATTTTCTAAGAAAACGATAATTATAATTTACGTTCGTGCACAAGAATTAATATAATCAAAACAGTTTTTTGGGAGAATAGTAAACATTTTAAGCGTATTTCGTTCATCGAGGAACTCGATCAATAGTAAAAATAAATATAATATATATCGTAGTGAAGGGCATTCGTACCATTAAATATAACTAATGAAACACTGAACTCTAGTGCGGTTCCGTTATAAATAAGTCCCGGAAACCGGGAAAGAGGACGCGTTGACGGGCAGAATTTTCGCACAAAAATGTGGTGTATTTTTAAGAATTCCCGTAAAACATGAATTGATGGCAATTAGTAATTTGATGACAGACTTGTCATCACTTTAATCATACGAACACTGTCAAGTATTTTTATTATTTTACTGTAAAAAGCAGATGTTTAATGTGAAATATTCAAGCAACCTATTTTTGTTATGTCAGGTTGTGAAAACATGTAACGATCAGTAAATATGTCAGGATCATAATTATTGTAAAGCAAGAAAACTTCAATCAACGCTATGACATTGAAATGTCACAGTAAATATAGCTACAGGGTCACAACATATTACATAGAACCAATACGTTATCTTAAAAATGGTGGATAAAAGACTGTAGAATAGAATAGAATACTCTTTATTATGCACACCATTTAAATTACTGGTTACAATGTTGAAATTTTACATAGAGTGACACAATGGGCGGTCTTATCGCTAAAAGCGATCTTTTACAGACAACCTTTGGATGGAGTATGGGGAGAAGGAGAGACAATTCTGTAGGTAGTCCGTGGTGTACCATATACATATACAACATAGAATAGAATAGAATAGAATAGAATAGAATTTTATTTTGCAAATATGGGTAATACATAATAGTTCTTAAGATTAAATTTAGCCCAGCCACATTTTGCCAATCGGCATGCAAACATTTGAAATTATTTATATCATTATTATTACACTTATTTAGATCAATTTATAAATTACTATTATAAAATTCTTAAATCATCAGCTATTAAAAATATATGTTTGTATTAAAAGGAAAAATATAGGTCAGTATCATAAGATTATATATCATGTCATTACTATACATATGTCATACCATTATCATTACATCAATTAAACATGTCATTACTATTACAATTATCATTATTATTACAATTCCAAAATCAAAATCAAAATGTCAGTAATCTAAATGTCAAAGATCAAAATGTCAAAAATAAAAAAAATGTCATACATCAAAATTTTAAAAATATCAAGATATCACTAATTAACAAATATTTTTCTCCGATAGGAACTCAGCTACACTGTAGTACGTTTTATCTACCAAAAATTTCCGCAATCTACTCTTAAATTGTGCTGTATTTAAAGCTTTCCAACTACTCGGTAATTTATTGTAGATAATGGGGGCCATGCAAGAAACGCTCTTACGCATCAAAGTAGTTCGACATGATACCTGACATAATTTGCTGTTGTCACGCCTATTCCTTGGGAATACAACAGCCAGGCGCTCAAAACGAGATGGATTTTGCTTGACAAACATAGCTACTTCGAAAATATACAAACAGGGAAGTGTCAAGATTTTATGTAACTTAAAATAAGGCGCGCAACTGTCTGTCGATTTAAGTTTTAACAATGATCGGAGACATCTTTTCTGGGCCTTAAAAGCTATATCTCGATCAGTTGAGTTCCCCCAGAAAATGATACCGTAGCGCAAGTGCGATTCAACTATTCCGTAGTAAGCCGTAAGAAGTGTTTTGACATCCACTATGGAGGATAGTCTATATAACACATATGCGGATGAACTCAATTTTTTACACAGACTGTCTATGTGTGCTTTCCAATTTAAGTTGCAATCTATTTGCAACCCTAAAAATTTGGTATCCTCTACTTCCTCAATTTTGTCATTTTTGTAATGGATGTTGAGATTAGTTCCGCCGGGAGTACGTTGTCTAAAGTGCATTATTTTTGTCTTACCTAAATTAATATTTAAATTATTTTCGTCTAGCCATTTAATTAGTGCGTCAAGAGAGTTATTTATGTCACTTTCATACGTATTTGTACTTTTACATGGGATCGTAACAGTGCTATCGTCTGCAAACATAGTTATAGGATCTTCAAGGGACATGGGCATATCATTAATGTAAGTAATAAATAAAAACGGGCCTATCACGGTTCCTTGTGGTACACCGTACGAGATATACATACATTAATAAATATACTTATACAATAATAAACATGATACAAGAGCAAGGAACTATATATGTAATAATGACGTTTAAAGAGAGAGGAAGTGTTTTTTTACCAGAATTTTATAAGTGGCCAAAGTTTGAGCTCGCCTTATCAACACGGGCAAGGCATTCCATAATCGTACTGCTTGAACTGTAAAAGACTTGTTATAAAAGCTGGTGGAATGCATCGGCATCTCAAGTCTCAAGTTTTCCGATGACCTCAGATATCTATTATTTGTGTCATGAAGGAACTTGACTGACTTTGACTGTAATTAATCACCAGTACATCAAACTTATGAATTCATAAGAAAAACATGAATCATAAAAATTAAAAATCGAACTAACTAATAACAATCCCGGGAAAATAAAAATCCCGGGAATTCTAAACAATAACACAATCAACTCATTTATTACGAAACGAAAACCATCGATAAACATAAATCCCGGTATCCCGGAGGTTACGTAAGTGACAGCACTATGCAACATCTGTTCGCGTGAACTGTAGGATCTCCATGGCGTCAGGTTTCCTGTGATTTAATTTAATTTAATAGTTGGCTAGATGTGTAATCTTCACGGAACTGTCATCGTTTGAAGCCATCTGGTTGTATACAAGTTTTAAGAATTGAGGTGCATTTAGGTCTTGGGTAGATATTGTTGAAATCCAGCCAGTGTTATTTCACAATTTGCATTATTCAACTATTCAATGTTTTGAAAAAGACGGTACTTACAGTTGCAGAAGGCACAAGAACAAATTATAAGTATTACTTAAAAATTACTTTTATTAGTCGTAAATATTTTTTTGGTTCCGGGTTTTCATGAATGTATACGATACAAATTCTTATTAGATATGGGTAGAAGAAAGGGTAAGAACTGTGGATTAATTTAGGCATGTTTTAATAATTATCAATGTACTGGTAGTATGTGTAGGTACCCCCATTCCCCGAATGGTTAGGCGGTGGAACTCTGGTGTTTAACTCCCATGATAGGGGCGATAGAGGGCGAGTCTATCAATCAACCAATCGGGCTTAATATTAGGTCTTTACCTATGAAATTGCCGTTCTGCAGTACTGGCCATTTCAAATCAAAATAATTTTTGTTTGGCTAAGAATTCTAATTTCAAATTAATTTTATTTTAAAAACATGGAATTTTTTTTCCCAAAAGTCATTTGTTTATTGATTAGTGTTACATTTTCATCGCATTTCAATGTTTTTCGTCATCATGGATACGTTAAAAATTCGAGTAATTATGGAATATGAGTACCGTCGTGGCAGCAACGCGGGACAAGCGGCACGCAACATCAACGACGTTTACGGAGCTAACACTACAAACCAACGCACCACTTGTTATTGGTTTGCTCGCTTCCGTTCTGGAAATTTCGACCTGAAAAATGAACCTCGCGGTCGTCCGAAGACTGGTCGACAATGACGAATTAAAGGCGATTGTGAAAGCTGATGATACACAATCTACGGCTGAATTAGCAGCAGCTTTCGACGTTAGCGTCAAAACAATATTGGTCCATTTGCGTCAAATTGGCAAGGTAAAAAAGCTTGACAAATGGGTGCTCCACGAACTCAATGATCGCCAGCGCGAAGTACGCGTCGAGACGTGCCTTGCACTGCTCAACAGACACACAAATGAAGGAATTTTGAACCGCATTGTTACCTGCGATGAAAAATGGATTCTGTTTGATAACCGCAAGCGCTCAGCAAGTTGGTTGGATCCTGGTTCAGCACCTAAACAATGCCCTAAACGAAAACTTACCCCTAGAAAAGTGATGGTCACTGTTTGGTGGTCTAGCGCCGGTGTGATTCATCACAGCTTCTTACCAAACGGGGTGAGCATTACTTCAGATGTGTACTGTGAAGAACTGAACACAATGATGGAGAAGCTGGCACATCTCCAACCAGCATTGGTCAATCGCTCGTCTCCGCTGCTCCTGCACGACAACGCACGACCTCATACTGCACAGCAGACGGTCTCCAAGTTGCAAGAACTGGGGTTGGAAGCTCTCCGTCATCCGCCCTACTCACCAGACCTTGCGCCTACAGACTACTACTTTTTTCCAGAATTTGGATAACTTCTGGGCGGGAAAAAAATTCAATACCCGAGAGGCAGTACAAAATGCCTTTGAAGAATTTGTTGCCTCCCGTCCAGCTGATTTCTTTAAGAAGGGCATCAATAAACTGCCACTGCGTTGGCAAAGATGCATTGATTGCATGGGTGATTACTTCGATTAATACAAATAAAAAATGCATAAAAAAAATCGTTTAAATTTTTTCATACAAAACGGCAATTTCATAGGTAAAGACCTATTATATCCAGGCTGCTACCGTGAAATTCCTTAAGGATAAAGTAAACAACCTTTGCCCGACCTAAGAATCGAACTTAGGACCTCATGCTTAGCAATAGCATTTGCGACTGCAAAACCAGCAACGAGGCAGTATGCTCAGAGGAAGATTTGATTCTCAATAGGACGTACAGCCGTCCGAATGACACAAACAATATCAAGAACGACAGGTGTTTTACGATGTAAATTAGTAAATCCTGTAAGATATTTTATAAACTGTGCTTGGCGGATATGCGTTAACCAAATGTTGTGGTAACCACCACATTGGCTAATTCTGCGCGTGAGTCAATATGAATACTTTCAGTCGTTCACTAAAAATATATTGAGAGCACCTGCCGACTGCCGTGTAAATGTGCAATGCATGGATTATTCATTTGTAACGCTGATTTGTTTGTGAGCAGTGATGGCCCAGTGGAAACAGCTGCGACTTACGAGTTGTAAGTCGTAGGTTCGAACCCCGACAGACACTACTTTGTGTAGGTAAATAATTTCATCACCACTGCTCTCAAAACGGTGAAGGAAAACATTGTGAAGGAACTGGCATGTGCTAGAAGCAAAAATTCGAAGACATGTGACATCCACCATTCTGCTCTGTGTCCGCGTGGTGAATTACCGCCACACACACATTATAAAACAACATCGAGAACGGGTCTTATCGGGATATTCTAGATAGTTTTTTTTTTATATATTTTTTACTATTCTATTTTATTCTTTGGTATTTTTAATTATATAGTACAGCTAGGTAGGTAGGTTGTTTTTTTTTATTGTTTAGTACAGTTTGTGGTTGTTATGTTACCCCGCTTTTTTTTGGGATGGCAATCATGCAGACGGCCTACTTGATGGTGAGTGGTCACATAAATGTGCCAATGTCTTATATGCTTGTAGATTAGCGTTTCAGTTAACAGCCTAGCCTTTGGAAGTATCGCTCGTCGGCCGCTGCCACGGCAGCACGGCACCGCTCGCTCGCTCGGCTCGCGCGCGGTTGGTCACAGTTCCAACCTAACCTATACTTGAATATCATTCAGGCTACTAGGTGAAAAAAAGGCCAGACTGAAAGGCTAATGCCTGCTTTCTGAAGAATTCGGAGTTTAAACTCTCAATAGCTATTGTTTCAACAAAATTATCTATTTAAGCGAATTCCTTCTTTATGCTCGGTTTTTGTGGTCCTCAGATAAATCCTCGATAGTCATTCACTCGACTTTTAGGCTAAATTCTTCCCTAACGAACAGATCATAAACACGATATTGTACCTACCAATAATCACTCTAAAAAGGATAACTTGCGTTGAAAAACCTCAAAAACTTAAGCCTTAGTTGGCTGCTACAGATACACTGGCACCCTTCAAGCCGCCGGAGTCGCGGGTTGTTCGAAAGAGATACCGTGGCCTTGGCACAGGCAACTGAAGGAACACGGCTGGGTTTTAGTCAGTAAAAGTCTGACACGCCCTCCCGCTCCGCCCAGAGCGGGAGAAGTCATTTGATGATTTCCCAACCACAAAAAAAACCCTTCAAGCCGGAACGCTGCTTGACGACAGACATAATAGTATATCGGAATGACTTACACGTCTTATTAAGAAAATAAAAAAAAATCCTAGATGGAGTCGACATTTACTATCTGACTACCCCTGAGAACAAATGGCGAAACAAACTCAGGGGTCTGTTTTAAAAAAATATCCTAGATGGAGTCGACATTTACTATCTGTCTACCCCTGAGAACAAATGGCGAAACAAACTCAGGAGTCTGTTTTAAAGTCTAGACATAAACTTGGTCAGATCGTGTGCGGAACATATAGGTAGATCAGTATCACAGAAAAGAAAATTTAAATAAATCTCATTTCTGCTTGAAAAATATTTTTTTTTTCGTATCCTTTTCCCATTAGCCAGTCACAGGAGAAATTCTCAAAACACCAGACAAATTGATGATCTTAGTTTGTTTTTATGGCAGACCACACAAATTGTTGACTTCTCAAATACTATAAAACTTAGAGTAATTAGACTTAGAGTGATAGTTTCATTCAAAATTCCGTTCAAAATTGAAGCTATAACACAATGAATGTGTGCTTATGCGGCACGTAATTACATTCGCCGACACGCACACAAGCAAACAAGTAATGTTGCAAGTAAATGACATTTTCCCCAAAAAGTGGGGAAAATGGAACTGTTCGGTAGGCATAGGCAGAAATATTATTTAAATTGCGTTTAGAAATTATTTATGTTATTAGTTTATTTTATTTATTTATTTTTATATATTTATTCATTGCACAATGTAGGTACACATAGTTACACATTTGTCTTAACTAATTAGTGGAGTCCGGCAAAAACGTCTAAAAACGGGACTAAATTTTTTATATTTGTCAGTGTTGTTGGCAATAAAAGTGCATAAAAACGATTAGATTAATTTAAAATTACTAAAACTATCTATAGTTCTGTAGGAAAATGGTTTTTAAAGTTTGAATTTTATAATGTATGGCTAGTGGCGCCCCCATTTTTTGTACTCTTTTGTGTCGTGCTGTACATGACCCTGCTAGGGTATCGCTTGTTATGTTGTTATTATATAATTAACTAGCTGCACCCCGCGGTGTTACCCGCGGTTTATGAGATACACTAAAACGTGTATTATTTAATGGGTGAGAAAAGTATTCACAAAAAAATTGCTCATCCCACGGGAACACTACATTTTTTCAGGATGTAAAGTAGCATATGTGTGCTATGTGTACACAGGATGTCTGCTATTCCCACACCAAATTATATCAAAATCGGTCGAGCCGTTTGAGTTTGAAAGAGTAACAAATATATTTGAATTCCTTGCTCATCCCACGGGAGTACTACATTTTTTCGGAATAAAAAGTGGTCTATGTGTTAATTCAGGGTATAAGCTATCTACATACCGAATTTCATCCAAATCGGTCCCGCCGTTTGAGCGTGAAGAAGTAACAAACACACACACACACACTCACAAACTTTTGCCTTTATAATATTAGTGTGATAGTGTGAAGTGTGATAGTGTGATTATTTATTTGTTTTTATTTTGTTTTAAACTTTTATTATTGTGATTTTAGTTAAGTTGGTGATCTTCCTGTGCTAGTCACAATAAATACTTTTTCTTTATTTCATTCTTTCTCTATTTCTCGAATAAAAAGGAGCTTATGTGTTTACCCAGAGGGTCAGCTACTTCCACACCAAATTTCATCAAAATCGGTCGAGGCGTTTGAGTTTGAAAGAGTAACAAATATATTTGAATTTCTTGCTCATCCCACGGGAGCACTACATTTTTTCGGGATAAAAAGTAGCCTAAGCGTTAATTCAGGGTATAAGCTGTCTACATACCGAATTTCATCCAAATCGGTCCCGCCGTTTGAGCGTGAAGAAGTAACAAACATACACACACACACACACTCACAAACTTTCGCCTTTATAATATTAGTGTGATAGTGTGAAGTGTGATAGTGTGATTATTTATTTGTTTTTTTTTTGTTTTAAACTTTTATTAGTGAGATTTTAGTTAAGTTGGTGATCTTCTTGTGCTAGTCACAATAAATACTTTTTCTTTCTTTCGTTCTTTCTCTATTTTTCGAATAAAAAGGAGCTTATGTGTTTACCCAGAGGGTCAGCTACTTCCACACCAAATTTCATCAAAATTGGTCGAGGCGTTTGAGTTTGAAAGAGTAACAAATATATTTGAATTTCTTGCTCATCCCACGGGAGCACTACATTTTTTCGGGATAAAAAGTAGCCTATGTGTTAATCCAGGGTATAAGCTGTCTACATACCGAATTTCATCCAAATCGGTCCAGCCGTTTGAGCGTGAAGAAGTAACAAACATACACACACACACACACTCACAAACTTTCGCCTTAATAATATTAGTGTGATATTACTGATGTAATATTAATTATTTAGATACGTATCTTGTATTATATTTTATTTATAAGTTATAACTTAATATATAATATTCACAAATGTATGTAATTACATTATTATGTTAGAAGTTTTATATTTATTCTTTATATATCTATTATTTATCTTCCATAAAATCTTATATAGTACAGATGTTTTACTTATCCACGTAATTATTATTATAATCCAACGCCACTTCCACGCGAATAGTTGACAGATATTTTTTCATTAATTATTCATTACTACACGTTAATCAGGATAAAAGCCTATACTGCACACTAATGGGCATTGTTCATATTTTTTAATATGTTGTAATTGAAAAACCATTTCGAGGAATAGCGTTACTGATCATTACGGACTAATTAATCTTGAAAAATATTTATATTTTATTGTTTTTTTTTTTAATAAAATACGATTGACCTTGTTTGCCCTTCAAATTACGTCAGCTTTGGCCGTACAGTTTTGTATCGTTGCCTCAAAAAATAAAAAGTAAATGGCAAGTATTGTCTACAATCTGTCAAGTGTCAAATTATAATATAAACATAACCTCATAAGTATAAAGTTTTTACAATTATTATTCCTGCGACTTGCCTCATAATCTCATATACTCTTAAATCTCATTACATTATGTCAACACTCGACAACATTTACTATATTGCAAGAGTTATGGAATACAGGAAGCGCTTTGTTCCAACTTGCAGCAATAATAGTAATAATAATCCAAACAAAATTTTTGTTCGTATTAGAGAAGATTTGCGAGAAAAGTGGTGTCATGATGTAGGCGTGGAATATTGCAAGGTTTATACAATGTATTGTTGCGAAGATCACTTTGATGTAAGTATTTCAGAAACTTGCGCGAGTCGGCTTTAACAAAAGTATCGCTCATTGTGGTTCAGGGAAATGAACAATAATGTCGTCGCCTCGATTATTAACGTAGTCTTGCACCTTAAAAACCACTTTGCGTTTAAAAGCTACCGTTTCGGTCAAAATTTCGAAAAATAAGTTGTAAATAGGTTAGGATAGGATTCGATTACGTATGACATCTATTGGCACTTTGACAGATTTGAGATGGATGACGTTGTGTTGACAGATTTAAATTTTTAATTATGTACTAGTGGGGCAACGGCACAATCTTTTGTGCCACTGATGACGTCATCTACCTTGAAAATTCAAAATATTTTAAAATTCAATAAAAAAATAACTATTGAGCCAATCATCAAAATATTCAAATTAGTTTCTCAAAATGCTCTAAATTTTCAAAAAATTAAATAAAATCTAATGGTTAAAAATTTTAAACAATCCCCATTGCGTAATATCCGAATCGGTTAAATTTTCACAGTTCACCAACATTCATTGCGTTATTTACGTTGTCGAGCAGACAAATTTTTCGAACATATGAAGCAATGTATTAACAATTTGCTACAAAATGATTACGCAATTAGGGTGCTGATTTCGCCAGTCTAAAGAATCTACGTGCGAAATTTCATTTGAATCGGTTTCGACTTCAAGTTATACACGGCTACATATGAAGCTATACATTTCCAATATAAGCTGACCTCTCCCTGTACGAAAATCAGCATATACAATACGAGATCAGCTTATACTGGAATATATAGCTTGATACACACATACAACTTTTCAGTTTTATTTAATTAAGAATATACAGGGCTAGTTTTAAATAACCAGTCTAATTTTCATAGGGTGTTCTGCCCAGTGAAAATTTGTCTAGTCATTGAAAACTATCGCTGTACATGAAAAGGTATATTATTTTTACTATGAGCGTTCAGATTAAACCATTCAAACAAATAGGATTCTTAAGTAGAAAAACTATTCAAATAAAAACATGAAATTATTTTTTTTATTAAAATATTTATTAAATACTTAGATACCCAACCAAGTACTTAACCCCTCAAGTGTCATTATCATTTTCAGCGCCTTCAAAAACGACACCCATGACGAAAAATTTGAAAATTTTCGCACTGCCATCTTGGACTCAAAAACCATGAAAATGACACCCATGTCATTATTATTATTTCCTTTATTTCATTTTATAAATTTATGTTACATTTTTAAATTATAATTATAATAAAATTCTTCTTCTTATTATTATTATCCTTTTATTTCATTAATAATACATACAA
Source organism: Cosmia pyralina (assembly GCA_946251885.1). NCBI lineage: Eukaryota > Metazoa > Arthropoda > Insecta > Lepidoptera > Noctuidae > Cosmia > Cosmia pyralina. The sequence goes on from OX276367.1 coordinate 1,921,161, forward strand.
ATTACATTTTTAAATATTAGAATATAAACATATAAAAACATTTAAAAATATAAAACATAGTAGCCCACTGGTATCGGGAATAGGGTCCAAGCTACCGGCGGTCAGGGCTCCAGAGAGAAGAACCTCCTAATAATGCGCGTCGTGTCCAGAAGTACCGCTCTCTGAATCCGGCCCTTAATCCAGCTGCCCAACGAGAGCCTCCTTAGATGTTGGTCGAGGCTCTTGGCAATTAAGCCATTGGCTGATACGACTATCGGCACAATGATCGCCGAGTCCACATCCCACATGTCGACAACCTCGCGAGCCAAGTCAAGATACTTGATTTGTTTATCTTTCTCGGCTAAAAAAAAAAAAGATAAAAATAATAATAATTTAAAACAAAACAACATTTTTTTCTTATTAAAAATAAAGACGTCGTGACGGAATTTCATGATGGAATTTCATGGCGGAAAAATCTTAATTTTTTTTCACTTAGCCCCCCATCCGCTAAGTTCGAAAAGTCAGTTATGGAACTTCGTTCGAAAAACCACGTGAAGTCGTTAACCGACTAAATCTAATACCCGTCACTTCAGTTATAATACTACGTCACAGTTGTACTCTTCAATTTAGCAACGTTTTAATTCGTTGTACTTATCTTTTTGGGTTCTTTACAATTTTTGTTTACCTTAATTAATGAATTAATTCGTTAATTACCCAACCCGATGGAGTCTATGTGAGTTGAGATTATACAGTACATAATTATAAAAACAAAAAATGGGGTTAAATATTTTCCTATGCCTAGCAACATTTTCATTGTAATGGCGTCTGTCAAATTTACGATTCATTATTATTGTTTTGGTGAATGTTTTATACAAAAATATAAGATGCTAGGCAGTACTTACCCGTGGAATGGAATCTTTAAATGCTTTCCATGATTATGTGATGAGTTGTGACACCCTTTCACTGCACAGTACGTCACTTTTTTGCAAAATTGCGCGAGCTCTTTACAGTAATACTCGGTCTTGAGTACTGACGCCCCGAAAGCCGTAGGTAGCCTTTAAAGGCTAACTTGAAATGGCTTCACTTTGCGTGCGACTACTGCGGTTCTAAGCCTAATAATTCTATGCTATAAAATATCAAACAAAATAAAAACATCTACACAAAATGGATTTATTTATTTAATGAAGGTTAACTATTTTAACTTCTCTTTGATTCAAAATGAACAAGAAAAATAGTAATTTTACTATAATACTTTCCTGTATTATAAACTTTAATAAGACGTTATAGTGATGTACAACGACTTTCACTCCGGAAGAAATGTGTTGTAAAAATATTGATGTATAAATTAGGAAGATATGGTTCGCGCTCCTCGCAGCACAAATTGTGCTAACGCCCACAATTGACCTTAGTCACAATAGAACTGGCGTTTGTGTAGCACGTTAAGTAAAATTACCGTAATTGTCTAAATAAGTAGCAATAATCCCCCCTGTGTTTTCAATATGTGCACAAGTAGTTCAAAAACCAAAAACAAGTTCCACGGGATCACTCGTAAGTACAGCCAAAAATATTAATTTGTTGAAAATTATAATAATATTTAATGTTTGCTTTGCCATGTTTGTGAGAGCGAGATAGACATGCAATGTCATTCATAATCGTAAATATTCAGTGGCTAACGCGATTTCGCTTGCACGACAGCGCCGGCTCCTGTCTCTGTCCTTGTCTATCGGTAACTGTAGGTTTGCGACTGTGAACACAGATGTGCGAGTTTTGGTGCATGTAGTCGTGCGCCGAGTCCAGGTTTAGTGATTACGATGTTAGCGCGTAACATATCTTCCTCTAATATATTAATGTGTAAAAACGATCAATTTTTAACCGACTTCTAAAAAAGAAGGAGGTTCTCCATTCGGATGTTTGTATTTTTTTTTTATGTTTGTTCGCGCATAACTCCGTCGCTTGCCAACCGATTTGAAAAAATATTTTTTTGTTAGAAAGGGTATACTTCCCAAATGGTCCCATTTTAGTTCTGATGATGGGATCCTGGAGAAATCGAAGGAACTCTTCAAATATTATAGGCATACCTATAGCGATTTGGGTATTTTTTATAGTAGCTCGTGCATTTGCTCTCGGAAAGCACCACTTGGTGAAGTGGAACTGATGATGAAGACCACAGATGGCTACCGGAACTACTCAATGATAAATATTTCATGGGTTGCGATTCGATTACTTTAATATGGTTGCTAAGCAATTTCCGCTCGTCACACAATGCGTGTAGTGTGGTTGTTGAGGAGTTCTCCTGGTTCTTACCAACAGAACTCCTCAACAATTAACGTCCCAGCATCGGGAAAAGCAATATTTTGTAACATGTGATGAGCAATTGACATTAGACTATTGTAACTTATACAAATTATAAACAGACCCACTAAAAAGTGAAAAATGAAAACTTTTTTACAAAAAAATACAACCGACTTCCAAAAACAACAGTACAAAGTGAAAAATAACTTTAATTTCGGAAGTCGGTGGCAAAAACGAAAATACATTTAATCAGACACCGACTTCCGTAATTAAAGTTATTTTTCACTTTGTAGTGTTGTTTTTGGAAGTCGGTTGTATTTTTTTGTAAAAAAGTTTTTATTTTTTATACTTTATGGTCGAGTATAATCAGGCGTGATGTTTTGTTATGTTATCTTCGAAACATGTTTCTAATCATTAGTGATTTAGGCTGTGGCTGTATCATTTGGTAATCAGCCTTACACGGATATAACGCGAAGCTAGCTCAAAGCTAGATTAGTTTCGATGTAAGACAACATTGTAATAAACACACGACTACATATCAAGCTACACATTTCCAGTATAAGAGGAGCTCGTGGCTAAGTAATAACAGCCGCACGGGTTGATCCAACAGGTTAAGCTACGCCGCCGAATTCCGGATGGGTGACCATCTTTACATACCGTGACTCTTCCGTGCCTCGGAAAGCACGTTGAGCCATTGGTCCCGGCTGTCATTCGGGGATCTTTGACAGTCGTTACGGGTCGTCAGAAGCCCGAAAGTCTGACAACCAGTCTTACCAAGGGGATACCCCTTGGTAAGACTGGTTGTCAGACTTTCGTAAGACTGGTTGTCAGACCATCTTTACATATCTACCGAGACTCCTCCGTGCCTCGGAAAACACGTTAAGCCGTTGGTCCCGACTGTCATTCGTGGATCTTTGACAGTCGTTACGGGTCGTCAGAAGCCCGAAAGTCTGACAACCAGTCTTACCAAGGAGTATTACCCAGTTACTGCGGTTGTGGAGGTCAGATAGGCAGTCGCTCCATGTTCAGCAGCATCCGGTTAGACTGGAAGCCGACGCCAACATAGTTGGGAAAAGGTTAGGCAGATTGATTGACATTTTCAATATAAGCTAACTTCTCATTGTTCGGAAATCCTGTACAATGCGAGATCAGCTTATAATGGAAACTTATAGCTTAATATGTAACCGTGTGTACCTAAGTACTATTTACATTATCGAATCGAAGCCGACTTGCGATCACATACGTTTCTTCTCCATCAATCGACATAGTTGCATCTCGAGCACATGCGACTTTTCCATTTTGTGCTTCAGATCGTAAACGCATCGGCAGTTGAAATAGCTTGCTGCTGAGCTTGAAGTCCTAGGTTCGATTTCCATGCAAAGTGTTCTTTGAATAAAATTTTTATAGCAGCTTGGAGTCTACATAAGCCTCGCTTGTTTTACCTACTTAGGTAACATAACTGGAAAAAAATAGGCAGTCATGGGAACAGCCGACAGAAGTCAAAATTTAAACGTAAAATTATACATAAATAAATCATTTATTTCAGGCGACACAGTCCCGTAGATAAATACCTTAACCTAAACATACATATTTGCATGCATAGCATGTCGCATGTCGGTGCTGCATGTCGCTGACACAAATCCGTAACATTTCCTCCACCAAAAATCCCTCAACGCGCCTAAAGAAGTTTTCACTTTAAACAACCAAATATTAAGGCGTGATGTTATATTTTGTTAATATACCAAATCACCAACACATTATTTAGGACACCGATCGTAATATTCATCAAAAAGTTCTTCCCGAAGAACTGTTCTCCTGCCACGAAGTTTTTCTCCGACGTTACTTGTATCAAGTGCGATGCTACGTCATAATACTTGAGATGCGAGCTCATAATAAATTCCCTGAATCACCGAGAGTTAGGGCGCTGACACAACGTAGATAATAATCTTGTCTGCAGGTTTGTTTTTAACCGACATAAAAATGAGTTTTAATTCTGCTGTATTTTGTTTGTATTTCGCACCCAATTGAGATTATTATTTTTCGTTTAGAAAGAGATGCCCATAAAAAAACCGGCCAAGTGCGTGTCGGACCACGCACAATGAAGGGTTCCGTAGTTAGGATGTTTATCCCAAGAACAAACTTAACATTGTAGTTGAAAAACATGTTCTCCCATACATTCCAACTGTAAATGTAAGTTACAAACTCACAATATTGAGATATTTACCATGTTATTTTAAGACCACATACTTCTTATAGGTGTTCCTGTAATCTACCTATTTTATTATATATTATTAAAAAAAAAAATTAAAAAGGGGGGGGGGGGGGTAAAGGCTCAGTAGTTTCGGAGATAAGGGCGGGGGGGAATGGTCAATTTTCGTCTATTTTCTTAAATAACTTTAAAACAATTTATTTTATAATTATAAAACGAATATTTTTAATCATTTATTTAATTTACCCGTCCGTGTACCAAATTTCAACTTAATCGGTCCATTAGATTCGGAGCAAATTGGCTGTGATAGACGGACAGACAGACAGACACACGAGTGATCCTGTAAGGGTTCCGTTTTTTCCTTTTGAGCTACGGAACCCTAAAAATATGTTCTGATGTTCTTTGGATGATGTTCATTGGAGATAAATTAAAAATAACTCTTCAATGGAATTATATTTTAGCAACTTCAATCATACTTTTGCGAGATGTTCAGGCCACCCAAAATAAATAAATAATTTAGGTACGTAAGTATTAAAAGAAAAGTTACAAAGCGTTTTTATTTGCATCTAGCTGTTGCTCGTGACTTCGTCTGCGATCTTGGATGAAAAGTAGCCTATGTCCTTCTTCAGGGCATGGTCTACCCATGTGCCAAATTTCATCCAAATCTATTCAGCCGTTTTTGCGTGAAAGCGAAACAAACAAACTCACTTTCGCATTTAGAATACACTCGAGAGCAATGAATTAGGGTCACATAAAGATACCCACCTGAAAGTCTCGGAAACTAAAATGCTAGCTTAATGAAATAAATCCCTTAAGTCGACGACATTCGCACGGACGTAATAATATCGCGGCGATTTTTTTTTCGCGCACTGGATTTTCAACGCTCTGCTTAGCGCCGAGAGTGCAAAATCCAACAGTGTGTTTTTTCGACGCGCTAGAATGTCAATCAATCTGCCTAGCCTTTTCCCAAATATGTTGGGGTCGGCTTCCAGTCTTAACCAGATGCAGCTGAATACCAGTATTTTACATGGAGCGACTGCCTATCTGACCTCCACAACCCATTAACTGGGTAATACGATACCCCTTGGTAAGACTGATTGTCAGACTTTGGGGCTTCTGACGACCCGTAACGACTGTTAAAGATCCACGAATGACAGCCGGGACCAACGGCTTAACGTGTTTTCCGAGGCACGGAGGAGTCTCGGTATGTAAAGATCATAGAAATATAAATATATCTATGGTAAAGATGGTCACCCATCCACGGACCAACCCCGGCAAGCGTAGCTTAACCTGATGGATCGACCCGTGCGGCTGTTATTACTTAGCCACGAGCTCCTCACGCGCTAGAATGTACTCTGTTATTTTTAAGTTGGATTCTCAACGCTCGGCTCAACAACGAGAGTTGAAAATCTAGTGCGCGATAAAATCCCGCCGCGATTTTATTACGCCCGTGCGAACGGGGGCTTAATCTCTTAAAAAGGGGTAGGTGGTACACAAACATTTTAAAATATTATTTTAAAATTTTCAATTTTTCAAAAACGCGGAACCGCATATTTCTTTATTTTCTACCAAGAGCATTTTGAATCACCGGTGTGGGCGCGTTCCCTGAGGCTGCGACCAGCCCGCCGGTTGAACGCGTCCCAGAGGGTCATGGCCATCCGGCTAGTCCGGGGATACCGCACGGTCTCCTGTGAGGCGGCGTGCCTCCTTGCCGGATTACCGCCATGGGATCTGGAGGCAAAAGTCCTCGCGCACGTGGCGCGAGTGGCGCGAGGAGGCGAAACGCCGGGGCGTAACTCCGCTGCCGCGAGAAATCACGATACAGCGGACAGAGCTCCGGCGGGATCTCATGGCGACATGGAGAGTGCGATTGTCGCAACCCAGCGCTGGGCACGCCACAATTGCAGCGATAAGTCCCCTCTTTGAGGAGTGGTTGGAGAGGCGCCACGGCGTCCTCACCTTCCGCCTGACGCAGGTCCTCACCGGACACGGTTGTTTCGGGAGGTTCCTGTTTCGGATAAGGCGGGAGGAAACGCCCGGGTGTCACCATTGTGTGGATCACCCGGAGGACACGGTGGAGCATACAGTGGAGGTCTGCCCGGCTTGGGCGGAGCACCGCCGTGTTCTCACGGAGGCGATCGGCGGCGGCGATCTCTCGCGTCCAAACCTGGTCCAGGCCATGGTGCGGAGCGAGAGTGTATGGGAAGCCGTCACCTCCTTCTGCGAAGCAGTAATGCTCGCGAAGGAGGAAGCGGAACGCGTGAGGGAGAGGCAACAGCCGCGCCCTCGCGCCCCTAGCCGCCGTAGGAGACGCCCTGGGCGGCGGGAATCGATTGCCGATTCCCGGCCACCGTAGGCGCGGGCTTGCGGACGACGAGTAATGGGCAGCTCGCCGTCCGGTAAGGAACAGGCCCGGGTCGACGGCGCGTTGTGCTCCACGCGCGCCTCAAAGAGATGTCAGCAGTGACGGGGTCAATTGGGCCGATGCCGCCGGGGTCGCGGGTAGTTCGAAAGAGATACCGTGGCCCTGGCACGGGCAGTTGAAGGAGCATGGGTGGGTTTTAGTCAGTAAAAGTCTGACACGCCCTCCCGCTCTGCCCAGAGCGGGAGAAGTCATTTGATGATTTCCCATCCACAAAAAAAAAAAAAAAAAAAAAAAAAAAAAAAAAAAAAAAAAAAAAATCCATACAAACTTTCATCTCATCATCACCCGCAATAGAAATTTATTTCATTTTTAGTTTCCGACACTTTCAGGTATCTAATTCATTGCTCTCGAGTGTATTAGTTAGGATGATCAGTATGATCACTCAGCAGACCCAGAACACTATTGTTCAATACATAGAAATATTTAATAGATATTCAATACAATATTTGTATGTTAAAACACCGATAAGTATTTTTTCAAGACGGGCTGTTTGACCGCGCTATTGTCGTTTCTGTACTTTTTCTTGATTAATATTACGAACTACCTCACAATGTTTCTTTATTTTTTGTATCAAACTATGTTTTTACCGTAAATAATGATTTTGTTAATATGTATTTAGATTGCTTAAAGTGTTTCAACATCCGGACAAACCTATTGAGGTTTTTGTGATGTTTCTGTTTATATTTTGTTTTGTTTCTTAAATAATAAATAATAATATTATGAATAGAAGACAATACTCTTTAACATTTGGACAAGGACATAACCAAGTCATAATTTTGAGAAAAAACTCGTCAGAAAGCTCGCTCGCATAGACGCACCCTTCCCTCATGTAATATGAGAGATTGCCATGATATAAGTTTGTCGTGAGCTGACACAGGGAAGATTCATCGCGTGCGAAGTGTCCTTATCAGTTAACACATAATTAACTAGTACTGCGTAAAACATTTTGTTACACCATCATATTTCTGGTAGATTTACCGAATTTAGGACAAAATACTTGGTCCGTTTGTTGTACCTCATAGGGTTACCAGGTAACCCTTACTTGGTGGTGTAGTATATTAACTATGCGACGACTCATCCGAACTTGCGGATGATTCGTCACCTTAAAATTTTAACAGGGTAACGTTTCATCCGCGGATGAAATATTTGCGGATGAGTAGTCACCTAAGTCTAGTTAGCTAGCTTAAAAGACAAACGTTTGTCTCTAAACTGTGTCATTGTTGTACAATTTAATCTTAAGACACTACATTATTTATTTATATTTATTTATATATACTTTATTGTATTACACCGCAAAAATATATAACAAAAAAAAGACACAATTAAACACTACAAAATATACAATTGGCGGTCTTATCGCTTTCTGCGATCTCTTCGAGGCAGCCATAACCTACATTACATTATACCTACTATTTGGTTTTTGTTTAGTAGGTAGGTACGAGTACTTACTAGATAAATTTATTGTTATTATTACCTATAGGCCAAAAAAAAGATGGATGGATTGTGTTCGGAATGATATGAAAGAGAAGCGAGTGAATGATAGCGTGACGGTTGACAGGGGAGAATGGAAGAAGAAAACGTGTGCGCCGACCCCACGTAACATGGGATAAGGGCGGTAAAGATGATGATAATATTAAAGTACTATTTCTTCTTTAGAAATACCTGTCTGTCCGTGTGTTTTTCGTAAAAGAACCGATTGTTTGTATGGATTGATTGATGGATTGATAACAGAACCGGTTTCTAGGTAACAGGTTTAATTTTCCGGGATGAAAAAAGTAGTAATGCAGGCATATACTGTGTCCTTGCCGTGCTTCGTAGCAGGTCAACCATTTTTCTAATATAACTTATTTTACATGTGAAAATAGTGCTGAATAGATAGCTCAATGGCCTTTTCATAACATGTCTGACCTTAACTCATAATATTATTTATTTATATAAATAAAGACTTACCAAATAGATACATACATAGCATTAAACCACAATCCTTTTCATAATTATACATCTCACATGTATCTAAATCAAAGGAAGGCACGCCATTATGTACTCATTAGCTTACATGTACAACGCGATCGGGTGCGCGCGATTGTACATAGGTACTTTCAAATCTGATTGAAAGTCAGAAACCTTCGATATTCACAATTTTTCTACTCTTCTAGGATTCAATATTTTTTGGAAAGACTCCTTTGACATTGTTCTTGGTTAGTTCTATCTTCTAAACTGCCTCTCCCTCTTCACAGGTCAAGATGAGCGTCGTAGAGGGCGGGGGGCCGGAGGAGCCAACCCTTACAGCACCAGCGACCACCCCCACCACTCCTCCCCCCACTGCACTACCTGATGGCACCGGACAACTCGTACAGGTATGTAACCAGCCTATGTGTTCTCACCGCTGGGACCTTTGGGACTCATACTTCAAAGTCAAAGTATTTATTTCAATTAAACCATTTACAAACATTTCTAATTGTCAAGGAGTTAGTCTCTTAGTCAGACAGTTGAAGTTAGTCGCCCATTCCAAAGCATAGATCTCTTTGGAGAAGAACTGGCAAGAAACTCCCTGGAAAGTCTTTAAAAAAAATTAAGTAATTACAAAATCCTGAGACAGTGAGTGAGGTTACAGTGCTGGTAAACCTGCCTGTGAAAGAGCTCGTCCCAGGAGGTATAAATTTCATAACTCATTGAATCAAGTAGATAAGGCTGTCAATCAGCACATTTTGAAGAACAAGTTACAAAAGTCGGCCTTTGTACGGTATTTTTTTTTTTTACTTGTGCATAAAGTTTTAATAAATAAATAAATAAATAAATAAAATTAACACAGCGTACCCTACACAACTTCTTAAGTTTCACTCCAATTACAACTTTGGGAAGAATAAAAATTGCTGTTTCAAATTAAGGCAGACTCCATCACTTTATAATTATAATTTACTAGGATGATTGTGGACTTTTATCATTTGTGACGTAACGTTATCATCGCGGACGTCCACATCCACGTCATAGTATCACGATATCACAGAGAAATAAAGAAATTTTCCGAATTTCGTGTGTAGCTGAAGTGGCTACCAATTCGCCTTTGTCGGAATGCTCTTAGTCTTTCCCTTTAGTATAAATGTGTACTCTTTTCGCCTTCCACCCGTCTCTATCTCAAGCGACTTTTCCAGTTTCTAAGCGACTCCCACACGAAATTTTTAAGAGGGGACAGGGCCTGCGAGGAATTTGTAAAATAGGTATTTGAAGAAACTATTGCCGTCGCGCTGCGCCCGACAAGAGAGTGCGATAGAGACAACTGCAGCTCAGACCGATTATATTAAAAAAAATTGACGAGATCGTAGTTTCGTATTCCTCTTTTTTGTCCTCGAAAACTGAGCCGATTCAATATTTTTTTACATTAAAATTTTAAGAAAGAGTATGTCTAGGTTCCTATCATTTTCTTTTATGTTAAAAACTTTTAGAATTTGTCTGGTAGTCCCAAAAAATGCCCCATTTTTTGTAATTTTTGGGGGGTCATATTTTCTCTACTAATTGTTCCTGAAAAAAAGGAAATTACAGGGACGTGTCTACAGCAGACTTTGATTTGATGAAAAAAAAAACGATTGCTCTAGAGGCATTATTCAGGAAGAAAAACGGGTAATACATTTGTATGGAGAATCGCAGGCCCTGTTCCCTCTTAAGGTCTTCAGATAACTTCAAGCTTAAAATGCCTATGCATTCCTCAACTTTCCTCGACAAATCCTTTACTGTCGAGGCCGCTCGTTTGTGGAATGCATCGCCAGTTCAAATAAAACGCGCGCAGTCGTTACTTGTGTTTAAAAGACTAGTAAATGAACATTACTTGTCGTTGTGATCTTGTTCTCTTAAGAGCCTACTTCACCACCTACGATTAAGTTCCTATTAACTTACTTGGCAGATAATTTCATACAAATTCTGTTCCATTTTTGAATTCATTCGGTGAGTATTGGCTATTCGGACATCGTGAAATAGGCTCTAACTATTATTATCAATAGTCTTTATTTCTTTTCGTTGCTTAAATATTTATGTAGTTATCTATTATTTAGGATATTTATCTGTGTATCTTTTTTAGCCGACCTCAAAAAAAGGAAATCAATTCACCTCATCTAACTAAAAATGTGTGCGGAAATTTCAAAATGTTCCATATCTCCTGACTTATTAATTTTTCAATGGTGCCGCTGTTGGCAGATATACTCGCCATAAGTTGACCCTTCTCCACTGACACACATACAAACAAACTAGATTACGCACGCACTAGGCCTGAGCTAAGCTCGAGCTGAGCTGAGACCGCAGCTCGCTGTGACATTAAATTATCTAATGCAGTTCGGCCACATAGGCAGCGAATTGGATTAAATCTAATCACATTGAAATTGCAGCTGATGCACCCCAGGACTGACCCATCGAATCGATTTTACGATACAGTCAACACTCCTATGCACAAACTTCCATTTGCCCATTGGGGTAGGCAGTTACGATTCTTGCATATTTTTACTTAGTCCACGATCATAAATCAGAGGGCCAATTCTCGTAATTAAAAACGTTCAAATTCAAGTCGCAATGTCAGCCAGCGACACTCAAATGTCAAAAATGTAGGCAAACTCTATACAATTTTGACAGATTGAGACTGAGATGAGATTGCGAACGTTGTTATAAAAATACGGGAATTGCCCCTCTGGTCATAAAAGCCAATGTCATCGCTGTTAGGATGTATACAGAGTCAAATTAAATTAGCTAGCGAAACTCTGCAGACGTGATGGCCATCGATATCTAAATACGACAAAATAAAAATGATTTTTTCGGGGTCAATGACCGCTGGCAGTTTTGTTATTTGAAGTGTGGGTTGATAAGTTCTGTTTTATCGTGTTTAGATATCAATACCTACCCAAAACGTCTGAGGAGTTTCGCTGCTGTATATCCCATACAAAGCAAAATTAACTGATCTGATTATGACACGAGTGCCATGCAAAAAGTAGATTACATAAGTAGGTAATCAAATGGCTAAAAGAGTGATGAATAATTAATATATATGTTGATGGATGGAGAGGGAGAAGAAGGCCAAAGAATAGATGGATGGATTGTGTGAGGAATGATATGGAAGAGAAGGGAGTGAATGATAGCGTGACGGTTGACAGGGGAGAATGGAAGAAAACGTGTTGCGCCAGCCCCACGTAACATGGTGGAAGATGATGATGACATAAGTATGTCATCATCATCATCCATCATGTCATGTCATCTTGTCATGTAATTTCTTCAAAAAATTAAATTACCTAAGTAGGTAACATGAAAATTCAAGTCTTTTAATGAATTTTGTCGAGCGTAATTTTCTATCAACGAAATAATTCCGCAAAATCTTCGTTTAAATTAAATTTCAGTTAAAACTATCCTATTCATAGAGCAAACAGTAAGAATCAATTTGGAATAGATTTAGGGCCAGTTTCTAGTTCCGTAGTTAACTCAACCAATGGTTAAGCATAGTAACTAATGGTTGAATTTTGCCTAAATTAAGTGAAAGGCTAAACATGAATGAGTTATCATAAATGTATTCATGTTAACTCATTCATGTTAATTCTCTGACGGCATGCGAAGCCAAATCAGAGGTCCATTTCATAAAAAGAACGGGAAAAAGAAAGAAAAAAAAAAGGAAGAAATTAGTAACTATGGCATTTTGGCAAACATATTTAGCCAAAATTCAACCATTACTATGTTTAACCATTGGTTAAGTTATTTACGAATCTGAAATCGGCCTACTCTTAAAATGTCAATAAAATTTCTAGTGTGTCTGCTAATTAGCGCGGGACGAGTTAACAAGATTAGGACTAACTACGGATGTTAGATTATCTCCTAGATTTCATAACAGGGTCAACCAACGATGTTCTTGGTAATAATTAGTTTATAGACTTATCAACGGATGTTTTATTGAAGTGAAAACTTTAGGCGCGTTGAGTTGATTTTGGGTAGGGGGAAATCTTATTAGTGCGCGTCACGCGTCACGCGTCACGCGACATGATGCGCTGTCAAGTTTTCACTTCTGTCGGCAGTCCCATGACTGACTATGTTTTTTTTTTCCTATTATAGAAGAATCTATAGATTGGTTTATGATGTGTCCCATTTGCTATTGAGCTACCAAACGTGGTGGTGTGGGTTTTATTGTGTTATCCGCATTGTACTAAAAAAATAAAAAATCGTGTCCAATATTTTGTAATAATCTAGGTACAGTCAACAAAAGAGATATCTAGGCAGGGTATTCTAACATATTTGTATGTGAATTGCTTCATGTTCAATTTCGTGACAATATATAATTTTGTGTTGGTGTGTTACAATGTAGGAGTATTCCAAAAACAAAGTAATATAATATAAAATTGAACATCAAAACACATACAAATATGTTAGTATACCCTGCCTACATATCTCTTTTGTTGATTGTACATGACGGACAAAAAAAAAATTTTAATTATCATCTCTATTAATAAATTTTAAAAAAAGTTGTTAATAATATTCTTCGCCAGCAGGTACCAGTGGCCCCCCGCAAAGCTCCACGCAGAGGTATCAAGGTTCAACAAGAGAGGCCGAAGAGGGCGCTGTTTTGTCTCTCGCTAAAGAATCCCGTGAGGAAGGCCTTCATCACTTTTGTGGAGTGGAAGTATCCTTTTTAATAATATTTTCATTGAAAATTATGGAAGGACGGACCCTGCTAAAACTTTTAAAAAAACAACTGACGAATTGAAATCCTCCTGAGAGAAACCAAATACAGATCAGAGAGCTACCGTTAAATTATTTCAAAACAAAACTTAAGAAATGGCTCTATGTTATGTGTTTTACACTAAAAGTAGGTAAGTGAATTCCTAAATTATAAGCTAAGTTCAAAATAATTAAGTTATCATTGGTACCTACATGGTATTTATACTAATACCAATACGCGTGATCTCACTATTCTCAATAGTAATCTACTTCACTAGCTGTGCCTCGCGGTTTCACCCGCGTAGACTGGGATAAAAAGTAGCCTATGTGTTAATCCAGGGTATAAGCTATCTACATACCAAATTTCATTCAAATCGGTCCAGCCGTTTGAGCGTGAAGAAGTAACAAACATACACACACACACACACTCACAAACGTTCGTCTTTATAATATTAGTGTGATTAACCGACTTCAAAAAGGAGGAGGTTCTCAATTCGTCGGAACCATTTTTTTTTCTTTTTTTTATTTTTTTTTTTTTTTTTATGTATGTTCCCCGATTACTCGAACATGGCTGGACCGATTTGGAATTTTTTTGTTTTATTCGAGAGGGTACCTATACATCACAGTTGGTCCCAAATAAAATTGATTAACTTTGCTTCAGTAGTTTTTGAGTTAGCTTCAATAATACGTATTTTTTCCCACTTTTATATGGATGATGTTCTAGTTTGTTTTGCAGATAGTGGTATTATTATTAATTTGTATGGGGTAGGTACACAACTAAAAAGTGAAAAATAAAAACTTTTTTACAAAAAAATACAACCGACTTCCAAAAACAACACTACAAAGTGAAAAATAACTTTAATTTCGGAAGTCGGTGGCAAAAAACGAAAATAAATACATTTAACACCGACACCGACACCGACTTCCGAAATTAAAGTTATTTTTCACTTTGTAGTGTTGTTTTTGGAAGTCGGTTGTATTTTTTTGTAAAAAAGTTTTTTTTTAAAAGTATCTTTAGATCACATGATATCAGTGATCATAATAAGTGTTTTTTTAATCATTTTATTTTTAAGGTGTTTTTTGCATGTTGAAAAAGGTAAGCAAAATATGTGGATCAATTTATATTTGAAACCTTTTGTGTGCCCTGTTTTAAGCAAAATAAATATAATCTAATCTATTCTATTCGTCCTCCTTGTTAGAAGTCGGTTATATAAAATCTAAGACAAAAAAAAAGGCTAAAATGACATCATTTTATATATTTAACCCGCGAAAAAATCAATTTACCTGCAATACCTAATTGACATCAAAGACAAGTTATTTTTTTTAAACTAGTAATGCTTTACTTATAGGAAGAAGTTAAGTAAAGTGGAGGTTACGGTTACAAAATCCTGAAATCCTATGCAGAGCAACCAGCATGAAACTTACTACAAGAATTTTTATAAAAATGTTACAAAATGCAGGTTAACGTAAAACTCACAAGATACATACAGAGAGAAAGAATGAAAAATTGTATATAATAATAATAAATCTTTATTTATATATAAACAGATTGTAGTACATGTAACATCTTTTACAAAGTTGTTAGTGTATCTCTAACAATCAAGTGGGTGACGTGCTGGTCTCCTTGCTAGGCTATGAAATAGCCTGTATTAAGGAGTAACAGTGGGAAATATGCAACGCCCATTACAAAAAAAAAACATAAAATACACACATACAAAGGAGCCAAAAACCTCGTATTCAACAAATAAAAGTTTAAAGTTTGATAATTTTGTCCATTGCTTGATGACAGGGCAGTGGATTGGTCCATGAACGGATGACCATCTTTACATATCTACCGAGACTCCTCCGTGCCTCGGAAAGCACGTTAAGCCGTTGGTCCCGGCTGTCATTCGTGGATCTTTGACAGTCGTTACGGGTCGTCAGAAGCCCGAAAGTCTGACAACCAGTCTTACCAAGGAGTATTACCTAGTTACTGGGTTATGGAGGTCAGATTGGCAATCGCTCCATGTTCAGCAGCATCCGGTTAGACTGGAAGCCGACCCCAACATAGTTGGGAAAAGGCTAGGCAGATTGTTTGCTTGATGTCAGGGCAGGTCATAATTTATTGGTCATACCAAGACCTAAGACAATACACATTGCCATATTACGTAATTACCCACTCTGTGTTACTATTGCTACACTGGTAAATGACAACAAACAAACAATCAAAACAAAGCAAAATACCGATTTCAGAGTGGAAACATACATTACACTACATTATGTAATTTACATTACAACATCACTAATATTATATAAAAAATATTCCGCGAAAACTGTACCGATAATCATAATATTGAGATATAAATAATTCGCATGATCGATTTATTTAAAATCGATATCGCAGCGGATGGACGCAAGCCATTGGCTGGCTGCCAGACAACACTGACCCGGAAAATATTGGAAATCACCGTCTAAAATATAAATATTGGCGATCTTTGCTTTATAAACCCTCGTTGATGAATACCTTTTCAGTTTTATTGATCATCATCATCAATTAGCAGAAAGACGTCTTCTGCTGGACATTGCAAGCATCTATTGTTTGTTTCAAAAGTATTTGCTGAAAATGTAAACAAATGGATCATAGAACGTACCTGTGAATGCCAATTTGTAGTACCACTTACAAAATTAAGTGCTTTATTCCATTTGATTATTTACTTAAGGACGCTGTTACAAATGGTAAGTCAAATCATTACTTTTTTACACAAAAGTATGTTTATTAAATAAAATACTTTGCATTCTTAAAATGTTTTTGGCCGAATTGTTGATAGATGTGCAACAAAAATAATTTTAAATTGGTACATTTTCTCAATAAATGTACCGAAGTAAAAATTTTCACTACGGTACATTTATTGAGAAATTGTTTTGTTTGATTGTTTGTTGATTGTTTTGTTTTGTCCCTTTAGTGAGTGATTGCATAAGAATTCAACCTGTACGTCGATTCTGTAAAATTCAAACAACATCTCGCATCTCACATCGCTATTCACTTTCACTCGTAAAATAGATGCATTTTATTTGACACTTTGAATCGGGTTCGAGTGCGAAGTGAGCGTCGAAGTGACGGGGGAGTTTCCTCACTGAATGCCACTTCTTACGTCATCTCATATTTTATCCGTCAAAATCTTACGTTCAACTTAGTTCAACTCGCTGACACGCTCGCAAAGGTAGCGCTAGTGTAAATTCGAATTATCAACCGCGTTTTTAGAATGCCAATCAAGAAACTCGCAGCGGATTCAGATTCGAAGTTTAGAATGAGGTTATAAAGAATCACACGGCTGAACGGGGTTTGTTAACACTTATGAAAGTGTTTGTTCCAAAAGTACTTATCCGATGACGGATAAGTACTTTTGGAACAAACTAGGTATACATCGCTGCTCAACTTTTGTAAGACTGCTCTGGACGCATCAGAATTTAGAAAAAAAAACTGTTTTTAAACCAGATGGCCGGTGCCACAAAATAGGGGACCACGAATTTGGTTCATTCACAGGCAATTGCTCACCTCCCATCTTGCACCGTCAACTGCACACGTGAGGAGCGTCAGCGAGCGGTATTAACGTTGGTGAATTTTAGGCCAAACAAATTTAAGAAACTATAATTATATATGTTTTTCGAGTTATTTTTGCCATCGACACGCTAAGATGAAGACTAGATGCTGATCATAATTTCGTACCAGTAGAGTAACTATGCCAAGGGAACAACTAAGTAGCAGAGAATACACAATATGTGGGCAATTTGTCGCTAAATTGTCAGTTGTAACAGTTTTATTGCTAGACTTTGCCGGAGTCCGGAAGTTGTAACAATGAGTGCTCTTGGCTCTTATTGTTTAGTGCGCATCCTGCTAGGGAATCTGGAGTGAAGCTAAACAAATGGTTAATATGAAAACATTGTGGAGAAAACGGTGAAGGAAAACATTGTAAGGAAACCGGCATGTCCTGGAACCAAAAATTCGAAGACATGTGACATCTACCAACCCGCACTGGGCCCGCGTGGTGGATTACGGCCTACTCTTTCTCAAAGAGAGGAGGCCTGTGTCTCAGCACTGGGAACATTATAGGCTGATTATGCTGTGGAGAAAACGATTGCCACGTTGGTCTAATAGTGATGTTATTTACGTATCATTTATTCAAATCACTAAATATCAATACCCACAACATTGACGTTTATGATCGTATAAAATTTTACTCTCGGGTATATTTCATCAAAATAAACACGTAATGAAAATCGAATACGTCTATAAAAAATAATAACACTCACGGGAGGTTTAACACACAGTTACATCAAATCACAGGGACCAGCTACTGATCCATCTTGATTCCGGTTGAGAAAGACCGAAGATTATGATTTTATAGACCAGACTTATTTGGATATGTCAGTCTGGATGGATGGGTGACCATTTATTACATACCGAGACTTGCATTCCTCGGAAAGCTCGTTAAGTTGTGGGTCCCGGCTGTCATTCGTAGATCTTTGAAAGTCGTTACGGGTTGTCAGAAGCCCGAGAGTCTGACAACCAGTCTTAGCAAGGGATATCGTATTACCCAGTAAACTGGGTTAAGGAAGTCAGATAGGCAGTCGCTCCATGTAAAATACTGCTATTGAGCTGCATCCGGTTAGACTGGCGCCGACCCCAACATAGTTGGGAAAAGGATAAGCAGATGATGACTTATCTGGATAGGTCTGGTCAGAAAAAACAACATCTTAGCCGAAAGACATCCTTTACCCCCAAGTATCGCCACTTTGACCGATCCTGTGCTTCCCGCATCTAGCGGATTCCTGCGATCTTCATCAGGTCAATGTCCCTCCTACAATAACAAAAATAGAATAAAAGTTAAACTTTATTTCTCTCGTCGCAATGTAAATCAAAAGATTAACACAAATATATATAGAAGTAAAATGTCACAGGAATATATATTTTTGTCTCTAAAATGTAAAGTTGAGCGGAAATCGTTTGCAATAACTCATGCAACATATCGACGTACAGACAGTTCGGAACATGCTCACCAGTTACAAATTATATTGCCGTATTATTGGGCTTTAAATTTTATATGCTTTGGAAGTGAATGAGCATAAAGTCAATTGGACAGAATTGAGCAGTGCTACCATCGTATCAACCGAAAGACGTCCACTGCTGGATATAGGCCTCCCCCAAGCATCATCATTATTTACCAGCTGCTGGTTGCTCCCAAGATACAGGCATTTCTTGTCTAGTTTGGGAGTCACAGGTTTGGATTACTATAATTTCTCACAGCTTAAAACATACAATAATTTTGTACAAGCAAACCAAGATCACGCATTTACTATTGTTTAAACTGTTTTTGTTGTTGTGTGTAATGTGCGATTATTGGTCCAATAAACTATTTATTTTTATTATATAATAGCGACCCGCCCCTGCTTCGCACGTTTTTTAGCACTTGATAAAACATCGTACACAAAACCGTAATGAATTATACACTTAAACCTTCCTCATGATCTCCGTCCATTGGTGAATACCGTATGAAAATCTGTTCTGTAGTTTTTTAGTAGACAGGCAGACGCGGCGACCTTCTTTTATTTTATACGAGTACAGCCCGTGGATTCCCATGAACTAATGCGACGTCTTTCGGGAGCTCGTGGCTAAGTAATAACAGCCGCACGGGTCGATCCTTTTGTCGGGGTTGGTCAGTGGATGTGTGACCATCTTTACATACCGAGACTCCTCCGTGCCTCGGAAAGCACGGTATGCCGTTGGTTCCGGCTATCATTCATGGATCCTTGACAGTCCAAAAGCATCCCAAAAGTCTGACAACCATAATACCATGGGGTATTGTTATCAATATGTATAAAATGCCGCTGCGTATAAAATTAAATGAGTAATTATAACTACGAGTATTAATACCTATATTAATATTATATATATTAAGAATATGTTCAGCCCGTGCAGCAGTCAATGTGATGAGCGAATGCCATAATATTTTGTTCCTTACTTTCCTTTCCACAAAGTAGTCATATTTCATCTCCGCCACATTCTTCGTTCGTGTTGTGCACCCTTCATCACTGTTTAAGTGCCACGTGCCTACTCAACTCAGCTTGAGAAACGCTACGCAAAATCTTCGCTGGTATTCTTTTTATTGAGAGTATCTAACCTAAACAAAAATATTATACGTTGTAGCGATTACTGTAGTTTGTACAAGTAATCCTGCAGTTTTAAATATTAAAAATGGGATGTTCCTCATTTATATGATCCTCATTTATTTGAGGTTAGCGCACCATATCTTCTTTCGTAAATATCTTTTAGCCGTCATCTCAGTAGTCACCCCTTTCTAGCCAAATCATTCTTCACAAATATCCATCCACGGATTTGTCTCTGGTCTTCCCAACATCAGCGGAGGAAAAAGAATCAAAGACATTCCCGAACAGAAAATAGATATCAATATAGCCCCCACACCAGCCCACACTAAACATAAATACAGTCAATGTTTGCTATTATTTTGTACGGAAATAAGACGTACACTAATACCTACTGGTAATAAACATGTATGTATGTGCACGTTTTTATTGATATTCATTTTTTTTTAATAATCGAACTATTTTTTCCTTCAAGGCTTTTTATATGCCTAAATGGAGACTCCTCGACATGCAATGTCAGCCAAATAAGATATATGAAATTAAACAATTTTTTTATTTATTTTTATTTATTTATAAGGTTTATCCTCAGTCCGATTTTTTTTTTCGTGGCTAAGAAAGTTTTCTATAAGTTTTTATAGAAAACTTTTATCGAAAACCCACAACACGATTTTCCTGGTACTGTCCCTTATGGACGACTATTATGGATCATGGTTTTCGAAAGCCAACTTTTCTAAATACTAATTCATTGTATACGTACAGTAAATATTAATAATAATTTTATTATTAATATCTATAATATATTATAGTCAAAACTTTTAAATTAATGGATTTTTCACCACGTTACAGCTCACATCAGCCCAGACGGGGTTAAATTTTAATACACTAAAAAGTGGATCTCGCCTGATTGAAAGCGATGAAACCTCGATGGGAATACCTACCCATGTCGTGTCTACTTAAAATCTTGGTATCAACATTATTTCATTCAAATGGGAAAGAATCTTCCACTCACATACATACTAACCACGTTACAATTATGTACTATAAAAATTGCCGATGACGACAAAACAGTGACTACAGTGTTGCTAAAAGTTTAAACTACGCTTAACTGCTGTCTAAGAACTATTAGGTGCAGCCGCTAAACATCGCCACTAAAACCGGTAATTTCAGTGCAACATACCCTATTGCCGGCAAAGGCGAAAAAAATCTGGCAAACACCCAAATAATGCCAGGAATGTATGAATGAGTGACAGAACACACGGAAACGTGCGTGTTACAAAATAGTGGGAAATAGGGCAACTTCGCGGTGGCTGCCAATGTCAAGGGTCTCAGGTTCAAGTCCCATGCGAGTCATAGTATTTCTTATAATAGATTTTTGTGAACGACTAGCAACAAGTTTTTTGTTAGACCATTGAAATGGTTCAAGGTTGATGTGTTATTTTTATGACTATTTGAATACTACTCTGTTTTACTGATAAAACTCCATTAAATTAATGCACTGCAATTATATTTATGGGCATTATGTGACCTCGTCTAACCAGCAATAACAGTTTGGTCTTTGCACCCCTTTAAACTATAATTATAGATATATGTCTGATATTGCTCTGCATCTAAATGTATATTTTTTTATTGACTATTGTTTCTGAACTAGGTACTATTATCTTGGTTTCAAGCAACACGTTCGACAAAGTAGGTCTATATACTCGTACCGGTAGTCGTACTGGTATCTACTGGTTTTGCACAGGAAGACGTTACTGTCCGATATGTTGTCCACCCAACAAGCTAAGACGTGGCCAATTGTTTTTCGGAAGTCTCACTAATAAGAGGCTTACTCAATTACGAATGAAATCTCTTTATGGCCTCTCACAGTACCAAACCTTACACCTACCTCCCATATTAGCCCTTTACAGTTGATTAACTTTGCGGTATTCTCACTAGCCACATCTATTAATAGATTATTATTGAACCAGATTCTACTAAAGCATATGTGTATAATAATATTGTTTAACTTTGCAACACTTTTGCATATTCTGCAAATAGAAAATAATTGTGGCCCATTTGTTGCCAGTCTGTTCAACATATTGCAAAATCGATGTAAATAAATCAATCCATCGAAATATGCTATTTAGATGAAACTTGGCACGGATCATATCTATCCTAAAATTGAACTAGTTTCTAAAGAAACAATAGTATTGATATCTTATTCAAGTGAATAAAGACTGTGTTCTGTTTTGGCTGAGAAATGCTTTTAATCTGAAATTGTGACTAGTCATCGAGAGAAAATTGGTCTGCATTTAGTTACAGCGATTAGATCTACTCTTGTTTTGCGAGAATGATGATTACCTTTTGAACTAAACTCGACCATCGTTGTATTTATCTCATATTGAACCAAAGTACTTCAAGCTTTAGCCATTTCTTCACAGCTGCTCCGAAGTTTAAGTAATCATGAAAAAAAATTTGATTCGGTTCAAACCAACTGCCCTACGGGACACCAATGGAAAAAAACTTAGAACATAAACAAACAGGTTTTTAGGATGAAATTGATGTTCTATCTTTTGTATTATCTTTCAAATTATGTTTCTTAACTCGAGCATCAGACCGTTCGAGTATATGATCCTGACCACCATCTTTGCCAACTGCATTGCCCTAGCCGTCTACACACCGTACCCCGCCAGTGATTCAAATTATACCAATTGGGTTCTTGTAAGTATTCGCTTTCAACGTTTTATCATTATCTACTATTATATAATTAACTTCGTGAAATTATACAATTTTATTTTCATTTTCTGATTTTATTTTGTTAGTATTGATAAGCTAACTGTTTTATGGTTTGAACCTTTTAGATTTTCTTTTCATTCATCCCTTTTGAACTTGAAGTGTCTGATAGATTTATTTCATTCGTTTTCTACAACTGTTATAAAGCAAGCATCTGTCCTTTCAACTCTCCATTTTTTAGCGAGCTTATATTAAGGTTTTTTGCTTATTATTCTTTGTTTGATTTACAGGAAAAGATCGAGTATGTGTTCTTAGTAATATTTACGGCGGAGTGCATTATGAAGATTGTAGCATACGGGTTCATTATGCACCCTGGCTCCTATCTCCGAAACGGCTGGAATTTGCTCGATTTTACGATCGTCGTCATTGGGTAAGTGCATTCCGACACTAGGTTTAATATAATCTATTGTTTCGTGATGGTTGCATTTAGGTGTTTTCAGATTTATGAATGTTTTCTTGAGAAACATCTGTAACCAGTGACCACCTGTGACTATCTAGCCGGCTGGTATTGATAAAACGAATGATTTTTTTTTTTTAAAAAAACGAACACGCTCGTATAATTGCCAAATAGCTATTTGTAAACTCATTTGTATGTAGATAATTTTCATCACAAAATCCATTGCTAGTAAGATTACTAGCAATGGATTTTTTGATGAAAATTAATCGTTCTATCGTATTTCAAGCATAGTTATCGGAAAGTTCGGAAACGGAATAAATAGCTATTCGATCTGTTCTGAAAACCATAAAGTTTTTGGAACAAATACGGTTCGGTTCGGTATGGTTGTTTTCGATTTTTGGAATATTATCGCATTGGTTGTGAACCTGTTATGATAGTGTAAGATTGTGTAAATAAATAAATAAATCCTTGAGAAACTGATAAACTAATTGTTATTTGTTATTGGATTAACTCACGTAAATTATATTTGGATTTATGGTTTATTTCACTTCACCACCTCCTGATAAATATCTAAAAATAAAGCCCGGCTGATTTATATTACACGAATTCTGAATTTAGAATTTGTCACATAGTCACTGGGCCGCAGTGCATCGCATTTGAATACAAAAAAAGCCCGGTGCGCCCCACCTGTACGAGTATTGTGCTTCCTATAAAATGTTCGAAAGTGACGTAAGAAAATTTTTGTATTGCGGTGCGGTCCACTCAAATCTACGTCAGCCTTACGGTACAATGTACCCTAACATATTTCCCAAAATTTCCAGAATGGTCAGCACAGTGTTATCAAGTATATTCAAGGACGCGTTTGACGTAAAAGCTCTGAGGGCGTTCAGGGTGCTGCGACCTCTACGACTGGTGTCCGGCGTACCTAGTGAGTTGTTACTAATTAGTCCTTTCATAAGATAACCCTCGGCCAGATTCTCTTTAATAACATGCAGGCAATAGGTCCCTTTGAAAAATATTTCGGAAATTACAGGCGAGTGGATACGCTTGTATGAAAATTGAACATTAGAATATCGCTTTGTATCTTTTAGTGAGGATACATTTTTATCAGATGTTAAGGCTCTAATAATAGAAGATCTTTCTCATCTTAAGTTTATTGGATTAATACTGTGAGAGAAAAATATCATTTCTATGACAATTTATCAATCACAATTTTTTATCGCACACTATATATTTTCTCATAGAAACTCTAACAAAATATATATTTTCCATTCCTAGTGCATTATTTATTTTGCCATAACTATCCTTTATAATCTACTGCATCCTCTTCTAATCTGATCTTCCTCTCCAGGTCTCCAGATCGTGTTGAACTCAATTCTGAAAGCCATGGTGCCGCTCCTTCATATCGCTCTTCTGGTCATCTTTGTCATAATCATCTATGCCATCATTGGGTTGGAGCTGTTCTCCGGAAAGATGCATAAGAGCTGCTACAATAAGTATACAGGTTCGTAGTTCATTTTTTGTATACTACAACAATAGACCAACAATCCTTCTGATTTGATTTTCGTTTACGGTCGTCGATCTCAGCAGAGACTAGCCATCGAAGCGGGGATATTGCACCAGTGTGTGCACCATAATCAGGCTCTCATAGTCTCTTTGAAACGATCACCTAAGTTTACACTTTGAAATGAAATAATAGTAGTACTTAGTTACATCAGACAAAAAAAGAACATCAACCAAGTCTTTAATTATCAACAAAATCATTTCTGCAGAGTCCTCCAAAAACACACAAGCATTTGAAGTGTCGAGGTGTCTGCTGTCTGTCTGTTGACTGTCGAGTATGGTAATATCGAGGAAACTTACATCTGTACAACGTAAGGACTTCTTGCTTGCAGCGCTCGGCTGCTATAGTAACGCTTGCTAACAGATGTGGTCATCGTGTGCACAGGATTTTGTTTTCAAATTGGTCAGATGTAAGTTTTTTCGATAGTACCTACCTATAGACTAGCTGTCAGCGTATGCCTTACTAGATAACGATAGTCTTTGATAATCACTTTTAAACAGGTACTGTCTAATGTAGCTGTGTAATACTTTCCGAAGAAGTCGTACCGTGACAGACGTTTTATTGGGCCTCAGTTATTGGCTAGCAACTGAGGCCAGACAAAAAATGTGCATATGCGAAAGAGAAAGATACATTACATTTCAGTCTCATTTACTCTTACTACTGGGTCTAATATGCGTATCCTACTCTTATTATTATTATTATATTGCTCTACATTAACTGTCCTCAGATGAGATCATGGACACCCCTCACCCCTGTGATCTGGACAATGGCTTCAACTGCTCCATGATCAATGAAGACATGGAGTGTCGGGATGGATGGATAGGCCCTAACTTCGGCATCACCAACTTTGACAACTTTGGTCTGTCGATGCTGACGGTCTTCCAATGCATCACGCTTGAGGGCTGGACTGATGTTATGTATAATGTAAGGCGATATTTTATCAATCTACAAATAGGCTCACACTTTATAACACAATAAATTTGCTCCCTGCTACAACGTAACAAACGTGGGTGTTCTTTACACTGGTATCTACTCAATAGGTGTGCGTAAACTTTCCGGGAAAACAGGTTCTGAGATCTGTATAAAATGGCACGAAGGCACAGTTTTAACACGATAATCAGCTGCCGTGTTGTATTTCCCGGTATCTTTTTGTGCTTCCCAACAATGCTTTTCCCAAGAATCCTTGTTAAATCCTAGCCGGTTTGGTTTGCCTAACTAATAACATTCATATTATTCATTTCAGATTCAAGATGCAATGGGCAATAGTTGGGAGTGGATTTACTTCGTGTCTATGGTCATCCTGGGCGCTTTCTTCGTCATGAACCTTATTCTCGGTGTGTTATCTGGGTAAGTTTCCATTTTCTTCATCGCTGTGTACCTCTTCAACTAGCAAAGGTAGGTATTCAACTCCAAATCTTCTGTGGTTAATCTGGTCCTAGCCTTTCCCTAATTCAGAATTATCACTGCGAGAAAGTGTTCTACGTTATCAGCAACTTCGCATCCTACGATTGCAGTATGAAGCATTATTTTTAATAGTTAGAAAAATATCATTACAATAAGAACGGCTTTGGTTCTCTCGACTATAACTTTAGTAAAATTACGAGCTAAACTTTAAAAATTTCAGAGAGTTCTCCAAAGAAAGAGAAAAGGCGAAGAATAGGGGTGACTTTCAGAAGCTTCGAGAGAAGCAGCAACTAGAAGAAGATCTGAAGGGCTACCTCGACTGGATCACTCAGGCTGAGTACCTGGAACCGCTGGCTGATCAGCATGAACATCATCCACCAGTGGATCAGACCAGGGATTATGGGATAGGTGAGATAAAGCAGATTGTCTATAAAAGCAAGGTTTTTTTAAAAAATGGTTCATTAAAATTCTTTTGAATTTAAATAATTTGATCTGAGTTGGTTATGGGTAAAGATAAATAAATATACATAGATTACATAATTCAATTTATATTTTTATCTTGAAAAAACGACTTCATTTTAATTTGCATTACTTATAGAAATTGCTTCACTAGCGTTGCTTTAATTAATAGGGTATGAGGATTTATCGACTTCTCGATTCGATGGAAGATAATTTAAAGCCTGTTGCCCAGTGAACTTACAATCACGATAGACTGGCACTGAAGTAAAATGTTTTAGATTACATTTCAGGTCAGACACAGAATGAGCACGATTCTACAGACCATCTGGGAATAGAGAACAATGAACAGCAGAGAGTTTCAGTTTGTAAAGTGTGGAAGAAGGATTTTGATAAAGTAAGTTATAAGGATTGTAAATGTTTAAAATACAATTGTCTTAAACAGATGTTATGTTGAAGCTATGTAGCTTTAACATAACATGTGTTTAAGACAATTATAATACGCCAGTAATAAAGCTGAATGACAATACACCGCAAGAGCTTGAGCAGTCAAGGTCTATAATAACCGCGACTATATACTGTGTCAGGCACTAAGAGCCTATGCAGACCAAGAATTACTTATAAAAACCAAAAATATAGTATCTGTGAAAACACTGAACATGTGATTGATAAGTTTAACAAGAACTTTGGAATAAGACAGAAAATTGTGAGGCAAACGATAAAAAAGAACATAAATATCTGATTCTGAATCTTTCAGTAATGGAAGAGCGAAATCTTTAACTAATAATAATGCTTTCGCAGGTAAACCGTCGAATGAAGAGAGCTTGCAGGAAAGCAGTGAAGTCACAAACGTTCTACTGGTTGATCATAGTGCTAGTGTTTCTGAACACAGTCGTTCTGGCCAGTGAACATTACCAGTAAGTATTCAATCAAATTAAACTATTAAATCTATATTGTATGTACGTCGTGACTTGGTCCCGCCTCTTATGTACGAGGTTGTGGGCATGTGGGTTCAAATCCTTGCAAGTACCAATGTGACTTTTTCAATTCATACGTACTTTCTGAGTTTATCTTAGATATTACTGATATCGCTCTTATTTAAGTCTGTAATCGCCAACCCGTCTTGAGCAAGTGTGGTGATCAATGCTTATCCCTTCTCTGTATGGGAGAAGGCCTTTGCCTTGCAGTGGAACAGTTAGACTGGTTTTATAATTATTAAATCTTTAAATAACATGGTAATGGAAGTGAAGCATGAAGGGGAAATATAAGAAAAAAACTAGAAGTCGATGCCATGGGTCATGGACAGGAAAATGTTGATAGGTAATTCCAGCAATTTTGCGCGAATTCGTCTATACAGGGTCAAATTAAATTAGCTAGTGAAACTCAACATCATCAATCATCAGCAAGTCCCTTAGAATAAACGTCGATTTTTTTGTAAACTTCACAGACGTGATGGGTATCGTATCGATATCTTTATATGATAAAATAGATTATATCACCTCACACTCTTAGAGTAACAAAACTACCAGCGGTCATTGATGCCAAAAAAATCATCAAATCTTTTTATATTTATTTTATCATGGTGTAGACATCGATACCCATCACGTCTGCGGAGTTTCGCCAGCTAATTTACCCAAGGTCAAGGTCGTTTATTTATACAAGGTCAAGTTTGACCTTGTATAAATAAACGTGATGAATTAAACATTAAACACAGGGTGTAAAAAGTTTTTTATCTTTTTTTTAAAACCGACGAAATAATTTTATCCTGAGGGGCGTTGAATCATGGTAACAATTTGCTCGTCTATGTGACCGTGTATTCCATGTCCAGTTTAAAAAAAAACTCATTGTATAATTTTCAGTCAGCCCGAGTGGTTGGATCTCTTCCAGGAGTATGGAAACGCGTTCTTCGTCGCGCTCTTCACCTTAGAAATGTTAGTCAAGATGTACAGCTTAGGATTGCAAGTA
This sequence comes from Cosmia pyralina, assembly GCA_946251885.1. Taxonomy (NCBI): domain Eukaryota; kingdom Metazoa; phylum Arthropoda; class Insecta; order Lepidoptera; family Noctuidae; genus Cosmia; species Cosmia pyralina. The sequence goes on from OX276367.1 coordinate 1,949,443, forward strand.
AGTCATCTATGCTTCGAGCTCTATCTTACTATAACGTTTCTTCTCACGATTCTTTATTCAGCATACATCTTGAAACTGGAAACAAACTACAGACGGTAAACTTTCATCTACTTATGCAAAGTATCAGTCATAAGCATCGTCTTCACATACAAGGTTGATATGAGCGAGAGGCATTAATTAAATTAAACCACAGATACTTTGTATCATTTTCAGCCTCTTTACTAAAAATCAGATAAATAGAAGCAATAGTTTAGTCACAGGATTATTTTTTCGTTTTTTCTTTGTTGAAACACGACGTATCTGCCCTAACAGCTGACTTAGTATGTTGTTGAAAATTCTGTCGCTTAAAGGTGTATGACCCTAGATAACTATACGTATAGTTATCTAGGGTCATACACCTTAAAACGACAGAATTTTTGACGCGACGTTGCCGTTTTGTTACGCACGTCATTGGAAATGTCTACAAAGGCACATTATAATTAGATCATTAAGCTATTTGATTTGTTCGAAAAAAGTTTTTTCTTATTTTTCTTCTAAACTTTTTTTTAATAGTTCCGAGTTAACACTATGCATCTATAGTATATGTGGTTTAATTTAATGCCTCTCGCTCATATCAACCTTGTATAATCATATAATCAATGTATATTAAATATTGTAAAACATTTTAAAAGAGTAACGGTGTTGCTCCATACGAAACTACATTTTGGAAGGGGCAACTAGAATCAATTCTATTTTTTTTTGTAAATTTTGACGCTCAAAAGTGTATTTTATGTGACTACTAGCTGACCCGACAGACGTTGTCCTGTCCAAATTTCATGTATGGAATAGTTAATTTTCTTCATATTTTTTTTTATTCGTGAATTTTTCCGATGTTTTAATAGAAAATGCTATTCGGGGCGGAGACAAATCCAACAAATCAAAGATCGTAAAAATTGGTCCAGCTGATCGTATAAATGGTGTAAATAACCCGACTTTGTTTTATATAATATAGATTTGAACAACTTTACTTTTACAATACTCATGGGGACATCGTTCTCGTTTAGGTTCTCCAATACGCAGCATCTGGCATTATTTTTCAGACTGTAAAACTTAAATCACGATTGTCAGACACAACAGCCGATCTATTCTTTCTCACCGTGAAAACTTATGTGAAGTGAACATGAAGTGAGCTGTGTAAATATGCATCAGGTGGAAGGATAGCACACTTCACCTAAGTTTTGACGATGAGATTTTTATCGAATAGCACTACAGTTGTCGCGTCCAATAGTTTGTTTCTAGCAATATCACTATTTTATACAAGGTTATATAACCTGATAAAACTTCACAGACGTTACGAGTATCGATATCAAATAATTAGAAAACAAAAAATTAAGATCGGAAGTCATTATTTTTAGGGTTCCGTAGCCAAATGGAAAAAACGGAACCTTTGTAATTTCGTCAAGTCCGTCTGTCCGGATTTACTAGGAGGCGACAGGCACAGCGATTTTACTATACTTACTTGACTTTTAATCGTATTCAGTAACTTGACAGTTGAAGGGATAAGTTCCTGACATTATAAAGTAAATGAGGTGGAAAAAGAAGAATCAGCGAAACTACCTTGATGTGCTTATAGTTTTAATTGAAACACGTTATATTCGTTTATACTCGTACCCTAATATAATCGATAAGTAATTTAAAAACGAAAATTATTTTGCTTCTAACTGTCAAGTTACTGAATACGATTATAAGTCCAAGTATAGGTGACTATATGCACTATATCGATGAAAATTCGAAAGAGGGTGTATTCTCAATCACGAAAAAATTATTATGTCTGTGAAGTTTCCCCAACCCATTTGAGCCAAATATGTCAATTTGTTTTAACCAGCTTAACATCACACACACCACATTCTCTACTAACCTGTGCTTAACACCTACGCTTTGGTTGCTGTTCTTCCTCCATCAGACTTCTTATTAACCTACTTCCTCTCGGTTAAGTTGCCTCCGAACATGTTTCAGGGTTACTTCGTGTCTCTATTCAACCGCTTCGACTGCTTCGTCGTTATTGGCTCTATCAGCGAGATGGTGCTCACCAAGACGGAGGTTATGCCTCCTCTTGGTATCTCAGTGTTGCGCTGCGTCAGACTGCTCAGAGTCTTCAAGGTCACCAAGTAAGTAATACGCTAGTATCTACACACATCAGTGGAAACGCATTGAATGCAAAACCTCTTCCTTTTTTGAAGTTGGTCATTATTAAAATAAGTTTTTTAAGACATGACTTTCATTCCTGTCGATAATTTTACCATATTGTCTTTATTATATTTACATTTTTTATTACCTTTATATTTACCATGGACTTTATATTGTCTTTATTGTAGTCGGGTAATAAAATGACATCATATTTTGTCATCTGCCGAAGACTTTGCCATCTTTGCTGTGTTTGTGGTTTCATGTGATGTCTGTACCTGCTGAGATTTAAAAGTCAAGACAGCGTTGTATTTATTTGTGAAGAAAATACTTACTATACCTAATTATTAAAAGAACATCACCTGTCATTTGCTAGGCTATACTGGGTAACAGAGTTGGGCTCTCTTCAGGCTACAGTCAGTCAGACTGTTCAGTTATAACTACCATCTGACCACTGAATACAACATACTCAGTTGGAAGCCTCTAACTCTGCAATTCATATAAAAGGCTTTTTGAAATGGTGATAATTATTACCATATTATACCGGATGACTTTTTTTACCGTCTTAAAAAAAATAGGGTACCTATATTAGGTGAACGGAGTAGAAGCGTATGGCATCAATAAATACTACAAATTCGATGTAAACTTTTCATTTTAGAACAATAAAAACATAAATTTTGAAAAAAAATAACAAATTCTTTAAAAATATCGAAATTCAAATCATATGCAACCAATGCATTATGATTTGAATTCTGATTTTTTTGAATTTAAAAAAAAAAAAAAAAAAAAAAACTAGATATGCTATAGGCTTCTACTCCGTTCACCGAATATACCCTATTTTTTCAAGACGGTAAAAAAAGTCATCCAGTATAGGTATATTAAATATTTACTTTACCATCCTGCATCTAGCCTATTAGCTAATGATGGAGTATCACGTATAGCCAAGGACGCTTTTTGAAGTTTCCTACTCAGAAACAGGCTAAAGAATGTGAATTGAAAGCGGTCAGGTACTCACGGGATGCTGGGAGCCTGGAGATCACCACACTGGATACAGTGTGATAACTAGCAGTCGTATTTCACCATATTTTGGTGTTTATTTCACCGCGCGCGTCGGTTAGATGCCGGACCTTTGGTTGAGTTCGAACTCAGTTTTCGTCTTCACGCCGTCAGATAGCGGGAGCGATACGTTGTTCTCGTCGCACTCAACGCGATGGACTAAGGAAAAAGGAAGGACTGAGCAAAGCATCCCGAAGCCTGTTCAGCTAATAAGTAACTTAAATGTAACTTAGTCTAAGTTTCATTTAAGTTACTTATTAGCTAATAGTTATGTAACTATAAAATTAAGAAATCGTCCTGTGTGTCTTATTCAGTTTATGTTAAAGGCACTTAGTCCACGTGTTCTTTATAATAGTTAGAACTTGCACTGCAGTTTAAGTTGAAGTAAGACTCTCTTATGACTGAATCCTCTTTCCAGATACTGGCGCTCTCTCTCAAACTTAGTAGCGTCGCTCCTCAACTCGATCCAGTCGATAGCTTCGCTCTTGTTACTGCTGTTCCTCTTCATCATGATCTTCGCGCTGCTGGGGATGCAGGTCTTCGGAGGAAAGTTCAACTACGATCCAGTGGAGGAGAAGGATCGACACAACTTTGATTGCTTCTGGCAGGCACTGTTGACGGTATTTCAGGTATGGAGATTTATTTTTTCTATTTTTCGTTTTATCTGATTGAGGTTTTGTTGAAATAATACGTATGGAGAGAAAACCGGCATGTCCTAGAATCAAATATAATATTTGAAGACATGTGACATTATCAACCTGCACTGCACCCACGTGGTAGATTACGGCCTACTCTCTCTCACGGAAAGAGAAGGCCTGTGTCCCAGCAGTGGGAACATTATAGGATGATTATGTTAAGTCATGTTGAAATAATACGGTCGAGATCTTGTATGAACGTTACTTAGCCCGTGTTTTGGCTAAGACATGTTCCCGTCTGTATCTTGCACTTTGGCTAAGACATGTTCCCGTCTGCATCTTGCACTTTAGCTGAGACATGTTCCCGTCTACATCTTGCACTTTGGCTAAATCATGTTCCCGTCTGTATCTTGCACTTTGGCTAAGACATGTTCCCGTCTACATTTTGCACTTTGGCTAAAACATGTTCCCGTCTGCATCTTTCACTTTAGCTGAGACATGTTCCCGTGTACATCTTGCACTTTAGCTGAGACATGTTCCCGTCTACATCTTGCACTTTGGCTAAAACATGTTCCCGTCTGCATCTTGCACTTTTATTTTGACAGTTGTTCATGACAGGCATAACTCTTAACTAAAATACGTGCCAAGTAACGTTTTTAGATGTCAATCAATAATAATAATGTCATAACATTGCATTAGATTGGATCTATAAACATTAAGACAAGGTTTCGTTATGACATGGTTTAAGGTTCTTTTGTTGTCAAGAGGGCTGTATATTGTTAACTTTGTGTAGGTATTTATGAGGACCTACACAAAGTTAATATTACAGCTCTCTCATTACATTACAGTTCAAAATTCAAATTTGCACGTTGTAAGAAGGTCTAATAATGACTGGTCTATTTCAATCAGTTCACAGTGTTATTTACAACATCCACCCCTATCGTTACTTGCAGATCCTAACAGGTGAAGACTGGAACGCGGTGATGTACGAGGGCATCAAAGCTTATGGTGGTGTTGGCACACTTGGAATCCTCGCCTGCATATACTTCATCATACTCTTCATCTGCGGCAACTGTATCCTTTTCATAAGTCTTAGTTTAGAATGTCATCACTAAGGAGTGACGACGGACGGACATAGCGAAATTATAAGGGTTCCTTGTTGACTACAGAACCCTAAAAAGGTTTAGGGTTCTGTAGTCAACAAGGAACCCTTATAATTTCGCTATGTCCGTCCGTCTGTCCGTCCGCAGCTTAGCTCAGAGACTCTTAGTACTAGAAAGCTATAACTTGGCATGGATATACATATTCATCACGCCGACAAAGTGGTAAAATAAAATCTTAAAAAAAAATTTTTTTCAGGGTACCTTCTGTACACGTAAAGTGGGAATGTATTTTTTTTTCTCGTCCACCCCATGGTGTCGAGTGTTTTTGGATGGGTATTTCAAAAATATTGTGTGTTTGTTAAAACAATTTTTCGATTTAGGGATCCGGGAAAATTAAACTTTAAAGTGCTAATTTTTGTTACAGTCAAGTGTGTGTGTGTCTGCCAGTTAAACGGTTAGTTTTGGATGGGTGAAATAATTCACGGTAGTAGTATATAGGGTTAGTTTTCAATGACCAGCCAAATTTTCACAGGGCGTTCTACCCGTGAATATAAACAACTTTTACTATGGGACCAACTTTAAAATCACGAAAAAAAAACAGCTGTTTCATACAAAAGTTCAATACCTACTCGACCAAAATGTTGAAAAAGCTGATTTTTGTTTCGTGATTTCAAAGTTGGTCCCATAGTGAAAGTTGTTCATAATCATGGGTAAAACATCCTGTTAAAATTTGGCTGGTCATTAAAAACTAACCCTGTATATAACGAAGTTAAAAGGAAAACTATCACAGCTAAGTAGGCTTTTCAAGTTTACTACGAGTAATAGTCAACCAACTTACATTTGCAGTTGGTTGTATGGGAGAAGATGTTTTTCAACTACAGTGTTAAGTTTGTTCTTGGGATAAATTCATCCCAACTACGGAACCCTTCATTGTGCGTGGTCCGACACGCACTTGGCCGGTTTTTAAAATCTCTAAACTATGGACAGCCATTAAAACTATGGCTTAATACTATTTTATATTTAGATGTGTCGTTATTGGCCAATCATTGCATGGTTTTCCTCTCAGTAAAGTATTTACAATAAAAAAACAACTGATTTCCAAAAAAACGGTCGGTGCCTTTGGATCTGTATTTCAGTTTTTTGCCACCGACTTTCAAAATTAAAGTTATATTTTATTTTGTAGTGTTTTTTTCTTTTGGAAGTTGGTTGAATTTTTTTTTTTTTTTTGTAAAAAAGTTCTTATTTTTCACTTTATAGTAATTATGGTGCCTTCCTCATACCAAACTGTATACCACTTCTTGCTATGTAAACAACGGTGATAAGAATATTAGAACATCGTCAAGATACAGGAAGTGGCTTAAAGCTATGGCACAACTGTGGACCATGGGCAATTAAGGCACAGCAGAAAGTAAAAATTAAAAATGTTTAATAAAATGAAAAAACAATTAACAGATTTTAGGGAAATAATATACAAACAAATCATGTTTCCTTAACTACCCGTCTCTCAGACATCCTTCTGAACGTGTTCTTGGCCATCGCTGTAGATAACTTAGCCGACGCCGAATCGTTGACAAATATAGAAAAAGATGAAGCCGTAAGTGTTATTGGAAATTCAATTTGAATTCTTGAGTCTTAAGGGCTTAATTCAAACGAGAATAATCCGCAGGCTCCTGAAGAAAAAGAAGGGGGAAGTGTGGCAGCAGCTGAAGGTGTACACATAGATACTGATGATGAGTATATTCACGACGATGATGCGTATACTTCAGATAAGTAAGTAATTTATACTAATAGATTTACCATATCGATCCCTGCTGTACTAAAAAACCATACAATTTTCAGCTCTGAAAGAGACTATGATGAGACAGGTTCAGAAGAAGAGAAAGAAGACATGGAAAGAGAACTAGAGGAAATCATAGACGAAGAAAACGAAGCAATCCAAAGAGCTGAAGAGGAACAAGAGAGAGAAGATCAAGAGATGATGGAGGGCCATCAGAGGAATCATATAGGTATAATCGTTTTAGGTGTTCAATCAGATGTAACAACGGCTATGATAATTATAGCAAATATTTGGGAAAACCATCTTGGGTTGTGGCTAACACTATGCAAGTTTTTACTTAAAATGAAACCGTCTATTCAGTTTTATGAATCTATTGTGACTGTATCTTTCTTAATACAGAAATGAAGGTTTATGAAAACCTATTACATTTTGATATGAAGCCACCAAACCTGGTGCATTAGTTAAGGAAATATTTTAAAACGAAATATTGTAATTTTCAATTGCCAAAGAAAATGATAATACAAGTGAATATTCTATAAATGATACTACTGCACAAGCTGCCAACACTGGTCAAATAAATATAACAATAAGCTAACCAACTAAAAACAGTGAACACAGAGTTGGAAGAAGAGCCTCGGCTGAAACGTAAGCCAACGACCTCATCGGCGCGCCCGCGCCGGCTGTCCGAGGTCGATATATGCGACACTAAGAAACCTATCCCTGATGCCACCTCCTTCTTCATATTTGCTAAGACCAACAGGTTAGGGGGGGAAAGAAGATTAACAGAAACTTATTAGATGTTATTTTTTTACGTATTTTGTTTTTATGATTTGTCTTTGATGGTGGGGTTAGATTCTTGTGCTTCTGGCGCTGAAATGGCTTTTTATTTTATATAATTCAGTATATTTATTGGTATATCATTTGTCATTAAAGTGTGTGAATATGAACATGGAAACTTTATCAGTTATTCATAATGGGTAGGAAATTAGATCATGACATGTATTCATAATATATCTTTAATATTTTGCTGATAACGATTTGTATTTTGTATGTCACGCGTCATAAGCACGATTTTTTATGTAATTTATCATAGCAGCAACAAGAATATCATCAGCTGTATTTAATATCAACACTATCAAAGACAAACCCGTTTTCTACTTTATGCCTTACGTCTTTCTCTTCTTTCAATTAATTAATTAATTATTAAAAATTAATTATTATTTACCATTTCTACACATTTAGCTAATTTCCACACTTGTGTTTGCGTTTAATTAAGCATTACAATAATTACTTGATAATTTAGTTGAGGCATTCTAGGTACAGGGATTTCGGCATGGTCAATAGTGATAGTGAGACTATTGGTAATTTTAGTATTAAAATAACTTTAGTGCTAGACGTTAGTGTAGAAAATTCTGTAATTTTCCTTCACAAAGATGGCGGTCAATCTGAAGAAGAGGGAACACTGGTAACAGCCAGACCACGGCGTGTGTCAGAACTGAATATGCCAAATCAGACGCCGCCTATACCGAACGCTAGTAGTTTCTTCGTATTCTCACCGACGAACAGGTGAATGGTGATGACTTCATCACCTAGTGGTACCCATGTCTCATTGTGTCGATTGGCGTTGTGTTGTCCTTGCAGTGATTGACATTACATATCATCGACTGTGACTGTCCCTGGGTCTGTTGGAAACTGTATTTCCTTGTAGTTTGTCCATTAACCATTTCTATGGAATTATTCCATCAATCTACTAGTTTCTTTAAATTTAAAATCGTAGTTGACTCCTTTAGCATTAGAACAAAAATATTCTTCAGTTTATCCTGTTTCGATTTCATTTTCAATTTCACCAAAAACGATGACTAAACTTTTTGGTGGATAAAACTTTTTTCATTTTGCGTTTTTCAAAACTTCAAATTCCAAATTCTTAGTTTATACCACAGTACCGTTTCCAACACCATATTCTACATTCATATGTCCTCGTGATGCACGAACATTATAACCTCCATTAAGTGTGGCATAATCAAAATTAGATGAACATTTTGTTTCAGCAATGAGTATAGTGGGTACCGAAATCTGTGTTTCCCATTAGAAGTTAGGTTTGTTTGTTTAGTATGATAGGTTTCAAAGCATGACCTGAAATCCCTTAGATTCTTCATTGATTTTTTTAAATCGGAAATCATATTTTGGCTTGTAGCGTTTACAACTGAACAGATTGCATGCAGTGTGTGTTCATGCATGTTTGTCAAAGCCGTAAAAACTATACGCCAAAATTGATGATTCTGAAAATGTCTTATATTGTATCGATAATTTGTTGCATGTATGCATGGTGTGTCTCGTATTATATTTATTTGCCCGATTTTAATGCATGCGCTTATATCACTGATTTTCGTAACATGTGTCTAGAATATATGTGTATCTGTATTATATTTTATATTTGAAACACACTTCAAAATTCTAACTTAATATTTTGCCTATCTATCCAGTTAACTTGCTATTGATATTTGTTATCAGACCGATGAGGTCAACTTTAGAAGCAACAACTACAATTAATATTAAAATTAAAGCAATCGTAAATCAGGTATCAGTTTTTTTTATCAGAAGTCTTCTAATTCTTTGTTATTCAATTCAAAATTTTTTTTGGTGTGTTTCCTTTAACGTCATCATTATTTTTCTCGTCAAAATCCTGACACAGTCCTTCAATGCTAGGTTCCGGGTGTTCTGCTACCAGATGTCGTCATCATCCACGTTCGGGAACATCATCCTCGTATGCATCATGCTATCTTCCGCTATGTTGGCTGCTGAAGATCCTCTCGATGCTGCACAGAATGGGTTTAGAAATTGGGTTAGTATACTGCAAAATATTAGATTTCTTCATGAAAATAGTGAACGTATTGAATAGTCCATAACAAATCAACGGTTTTTCTAATAAAAGTAACGACCGCTGTCTAGAAACTCATGCAGGGGGTCGAAAATCCTATATGCCCTTCATTTTAATTGCACTCTTACCTTTCAAATTGGCAGAAACCAAAATAATTAAAATCACTCCTTCAAAGGATTATTTTACGATGGGGTTCACGACTAATAAGAATTATTCATCAACTTGCTTAGTCGATATGGCGTAACATTCAATCACTGCCATGAACTATTTGTTTCCAGTTGCTAAGTCAATTCGATGTGTTCTTCACGGGCATCTTCACGCTGGAGCTGTTCCTGAAGCTGATCACTTACGGGCTGATCCTCCACCAGGGTGCCTTCCTGCGGTCTGCTTTCAACGTGCTCGACATGCTCGTCGTTTGCGTCTCGCTAGTCTCTATGAGTTTTAAGTACGTCATTAAATCTATTATACAAGGTTGATATGAACGAGAGGCATTAAATTAAACCACATATACTATAGGTGAATAGTGTTAACTCGGAACTATTAAAAAAAAGTTTAGAAGAAAAAACTTTTTTCGAACAAATAAAATAGCTTAATGATCTAATTTAATGTAAACATCCTTTGTAGACATTTCCACTGACGTGCGTAACACAACGGCAACGTCGCGTCAAAAATTCTGTCGTTTTAAGGTGTATGACCCTAGATAACTATGCGTAGGTAACTACGCTTAGTTATCTAGGGTCATACACCTTTAAGCGACAGAATTTTCAAAAACACACTTAGTCAGCTGTTAGGGCAGATACGTCGTGTTTCAACAAAGAAACAACGAAAAAATAATCCTGTGACTAAACGATTGCTTCTATTTATCTGATTTTTAGTAAAGGCTGAAAATGATACAAAGTATTTGTGGTTTAATTTAATGCCTCTCGCTCATGTCAACCTTGTATGTTTTTAAACTAATTTTGATTTCGAAGAATGAGATATGAATCAACCATCGATGACCCATCATAATTCGACTCAATACTCGCAAACCAAAAATCTCGAATCACAATGCTTCATAGCTTCTTTTTCGTGTTCTGTACCAAACTTCGAAAAACGGAACACTTATTGAATCGCCTCAGTGTGTGTCTATTTGTCTACATATTTTCAAATATTTAATTTATTTAATGATTATTTCAGGTCGGGTAGTATATCGGTGGTGAAAATATTGAGAGTGTTTAGGGTGCTGAGGCCTTTGAGGGCCATCAACAGGGCCAAGGGCCTTAAGGTCAGTAACAATTTCTTGGACTTTTAAACAACTTATTGTCAAAGATTTAGAATATTTGAGTCGATATTTAAATGAAATTATAACTTAAAGTACTTATTTGACAAATATTACAGTTTAGAAGTGTTTATTCAAACAGTATTGCAGGTCCAAAATATTTTTACCGTAATTACATGGATGATGATTGGGTTCTGATTATGATAATTATGTTAAGCTGTTGTTATCCTATGATCAAGTATTTATATCTGACATGAAAGTATATATATTTTTCCATGATTATAGCACGTTGTACAATGCGTGATCGTAGCCATCAAAACGATCGGCAACATATTGTTGGTAACATCGTTACTGCAATTTATGTTTGCTGTCATGGGAGTCCAAATGTTCAAGGTAGGGGGCAAACACTATATTCTGAAGAATTCCACACCATACTCCCTTATATGAAGCGTCTTGTGTGGCCACGAGTGAATACACATTCATAATAATTATATCACCGATATACAATAGCTTTTCAATACACCTTTGGGTCTATATATTTTTACTTCACTCTCTTTTCTTCTTCTCTTTTTCTTACTCATTTCTCATGATTTCTTATTGTTTTACTTTTTAACTTATGGCTTTATCGCCTAAGAAGTCGCACTACATTCTACAATGTGTGATTTACCTTTATATTTTTTATACCTGTTATTATAAGCACAATGTCTTATGCTTGTAGTCTGTACATCGAAAGTATCTAAAAGCGGACCTAATGTTGATTTATTACACAGGTGTATATTATAATAAGCTTTAACTAACTTTTGTGCTAATATATTATATTATTTTGTTGTTTCTGTTGAGCTTCCATACGATATATATTTGGAAAGCTTTGCGATTTTACACTTTTTATTTTTAAAGTAGAATTATCTATATTTATGTTGTGTTTTGAAAACTACGAGTAGGCTCGTATTCCTGTGTTCACCAAAAATCATTATTGGAGAAAATTGGTATTAATACGAGCAAAAAAAGCCTTGAAGAATCAAAATGACGAAATTAGCATGTTGAACACGTCAGTAGAAATTATTTTATTGTTATTTATAATTTCAATGTCGTCAGTTAGTTTAAGCATGACATCATTAATACAACCCAAAGGTGTAGTATATGTGAGACCAATCATTTAGATAACTAATTTTACCTTTATGTTAGAAGTTATAACCTACCCCCTACCTTGGCGTTTACTTGTAAAGTGGAGTTCTAACCATAGCAAGTGATGTGGTCCCTACGGCCCTTGTAAGATATCCCATGTGATTAAAAAAATGGTTTGCTTGTCCCCCTATGTTTCCGTGGCTGCGTGGTGGACATTGTGGAACCCTTCCCCTTGGTAACGTATGCCCCGACGACTAACTCACTGAATCCATTAACAGTATGTGGTGAAGTGTGTGATAGTAGCGATTAAGACTATAGGAAATATAATGCTAGTTACGTATTTATTACAATTTATGTTTGCTGTGGTTGGTGTACAGTTGTTTAAGGTGAGCCTTGGAACGTTTGTTGGTAGTTGAAGTAAGATCTCCGAAAGTGATTTAGTTAACTCTTCTAAAATATTAAGTATTGAGAACCATAAGGGTGGAGCAAACTTATTAAATTATCAAGTTGTTATTTAATACTTGCAAAGTATTTTAAATAACAACTTGTAATTTCCAAGAACCCACACAGAATCCACACAAACAGAACATAATCAAGTTCGAAGATCTTTTATAAAGCATGAAGTATATCCTAATTTTGTTCCATTGTAACCTATGTCGCATGTCCTTAGGGCAGAATCATAAAAGCTTGTAGTTTAGGAAAGGTATCATTATTAGATCGTGTTGTCTTCATTTAAACAATAACATTAACATAAATGTTTTGGCAAAGTGTATTTATGCTTCTTTATAGGTTCTTATCATGAGAAATGGGTTCATTAAAATATGTCAATGGGGTATTTGCAGTATAACTTAGACTTTCAAAATTGACTACAACATATTTAGATGTCGTGGCATGAAACTAATCTAGTCTTCATTTGTAATTGACATTGATTTAATCGCTGAGATTTTGTTTCAGGGCAAATTTTTTAGGTGTAATGATATTTCTAAAATGACAAAGGATGAATGCCAGTGAGTACCTTTGTCTACTTATATTTTTAATTCTTAAAACATTACTGGCTTTACCCAAATGTTTAAAAAAAAATAATGTTATAAATAATTTTTGATGATTTGATCAAGGATATTATCAAAGTAATGTTTTTTCAGGGGAACGTATTTAGTATTTGAGAATCGCAACTATTTGGTGAGGGACAGAGAATGGACGCGTTATGACTTCCATTTTGATAATGTAATGAAAGGAATGCTTACTCTATTCACTGTATCTACCTTTGAAGGATGGCCAGGGTAAGTAAACCTCGATGATTTATTGGCTATTAAATGCTTTCAAGTGAATTTTGTAGATACAGTAATAACTTACACATATCCATAACGCATTTTGTTTCAGGTTGTTGTACGTCTCTATAGATTCGAATGTTGAAGATCGGGGTCCCATAACTAACTTCCGTCCAATTGTTGCAGCCTACTATATTATTTACATTATTATAATTGCCTTCTTTATGGTAAGTTGATGTTCCTGCTACCGTAGCTGTCGTTATGCTCAATGATAATATTGTATAGATCAATATTTATATCACGTAATATTTTTAGGTAAATATATTCGTCGGTTTCGTCATAGTGACCTTCCAAAACGAGGGAGAGCAAGAGTATAAAAACTGTGAGTTAGATAAGAATCAGAGGAACTGCATAGAGTTTGCACTGAAAGCTAAACCTATTAGAAGGTAAGACTTATATCAACTGCTATACCTAAAAAATAATACATGAACGTAATTTAAAAAAGCAAAGAAAAATCTGCTAGACAAAACTATAAAAATATATATATTTAGACGAGAAATCAAATTAGAAATAATAAAATGAAGTTGTTTTCCCAACTACACTCGCTGAAACCATCCTCTTGTCCTTCCAGGTACATCCCAAAGCACAGGATCCAATACAAAGTATGGTGGTTTGTGACGTCACAGCCGTTTGAGTACGCTATCTTTGTACTGATCATGATAAATACCATCACCCTTGCCATGAAGTACCACAATCAGCCCCACGAGTACAGCAAGGCGTTGGATTTATTAAACATGCTGTTTACTGCTGTCTTCGCTTTGGAGTTTATTTTTAAACTTGCCGCTTTTAGATTTAAGGTATGTTTTATCTTCGTATGTCGTATATTTATTAAAACTTTCCATCTTCTAATTTCCTCTACTTGTACCTCAGAATTTACTCTCTGGGTAGCCTTCGCAAAGTAATATTTGAAAATCTTGAGCTATTTGATTTATTTTTTTCCAAGCTTTGTTAACTTTTATGTAGTAAAAAGTATTCCTTATATTTATTTTTATCTCACCTAATGGATCTGTATCATCAATTTAATTCAGAACTACTTCGGTGACGCTTGGAACACCTTCGACTTCATCATCGTCCTCGGCAGCATCATCGACATCGTCGTCTCCCAAGTAAACGAACTCAAAAACCAGGTAACGGCACGGTGCACTCATAGATCTACACTTCCTAGGTATACACTTTCACTGATGCTATCTTGTTTTGGAATGACCAACTTTTTATTTAAATATATTTTTCTCTTTAGCTATTTTACGATGATCTTTGTTTTTTTTTTCAAAATACATTTTATTTTGTATTTTTTTTTACAATGTAAAACAATTATAATTAGAAATCATGTAGAGAAAATGGAAATTTAATTCACTATAGAAAACATAGATTAACTAGTATACTGGTAATAAACACCTTAACTTAATTCTGATAAAGTCATGTTGTAGAACAAATATAATTATTTACTGTAAATATACCCTAAGTAATTGATCATTCCAAAACCCAGATAGCATAGTTACTGTCCCGAGCATGGACAATATTATCGATGTTGTAATAACAGCAAATGCTAATGCTCTCACATACGTTGAACCTGCTGGATCCGCCATTGAAGACGATCGTGTTGATTTCAGGGAAGTGGCATGCCTAGGACACACGTTGTTAAGGTAAGCTGCGCTTTCACGCTAATTGTTTTAACTTAGACATTGTAAACGTTATTTAGTCACTAAATATCAAAAGTTATGACTAAGTGCCATTAGCAATCTAAATGATGATAATGATGAATATACTCATGTTACTTGAGAAACCAAATAATGATAAGATTTTTTTTACGAAAACTGATTGAAAGACGTTTACAGTTACTGAATTAGAGTAGAAAATAGTGATAACAACTATTAAAATTATAAAAAAAATAACACGTAATCAAAATAAATAGCACACTGAATTAAAATCGCACTGATTTAGACTTGTTGTTAACATGAAAAAAATAACAGCTTTTAATATTGTATGATACGACGCTACTGACAGTAAAGATGGTGCTTTGGATGTATGCAATGGAAAACTTTGGGACAGTAACGCCAAAATAATAATCCATATAAATATAATCCCGGTGAAGACTGGGAGGCAAGACACGGCACAACAGCTAAAGCACAAAAGCGCACTCAAGAAGCAGTCCAATCAAGTAGAAGCTGTACTTTAATTGCTTATAATACAACAGCGAACAGCCGGCTGAACACTCGCGCTACAAAACACCTAGAATAGCTTGTAAAAGCAACACGTAAATGTAACACAAGACATTTACATGCAATTAATTATTTGAAAATAAAAATATATTACAGTTTTCAGTTACCACTCCGACAAAAACAGAAAGCATATTTATCCTTGGATTAGTGGTCTGACGGCAGCATCTCACACATGGAATCAATAATCTAAAATAAAGTTTCCTCAAAACTTTATATGGTAGTAAAATTGTATACAATATGCACCTCATAGTTCAAAGATAAGAACAAACTGACACCATGGCGAGTTTTTAATGTTACACAAAAATGGAACATTGGTTGTTTGTTTTCCAAAACCACCATAATGCTATTTATTTATTTTATTCGTGAGTTAAAATTAATAGCTTTCAATTTCTACAGGTACCTTTCGAACACTGAGACCTTGACTTACAATTAAACTAAATACTTACAGGAAAGTTCCATACCTTCAATAAACTTCTTCCGTCTCTTCCGAGTGATGAGGCTCGTAAAGTTGCTCTCCAGGGGTGAAGGCATCAGGACTTTGCTTTGGACTTTCATCAAATCCTTTCAAGCGCTGCCATACGTCGCTCTGCTAATTCTCATGCTGTTCTTCATTTATGCTGTCGTTGGGATGCAGGTATGAGCATAACACCTAAGATCTGATGACTTTCCAATGATTTTCTACAAAGATTAGTAGTCACAAAATGACATGTAAATTTTTGTCTACCTAGATGCCATTTTGATATTAATGGTTTTCCATTTTGATTATTAATTAATCGTTTGGTTGTAGGTGTTTGGAAAAATAGCAATAGATGATGATACGCCGATCACAAGGAACAATCACTTCCAGACTTTTCCGCAAGCCCTTCTTGTATTGTTTCGGTCAGCTACTGGTATGCTATTTTATTCATATTCTATTCACATTTCAAAATATCTTCATCATTATATACAAGGTCAAATTAAATTAGCTGTCGAAACTCCGCAGACGTGATGGTTATCGATATCTAAACATGATGAAACAAAAAAGAAATTAACTTGGTGATGGTTTTTTTGGGTTTTCAACCGGTATTGTAGTCACTTAAAATATCAGTTTAAAATCAGTTTTTATTGTATTAACTTCACAGACGATATCTCAGCACAATAAAATAGATTTTATCAACTCGCACTTCAAGTAACAACACTACCCAAAAAAAAACATCAAATCTTTTTTATTTTTATTTGGTCGTGTTTAAATACTGATACCCATCACATCTGCGGAGTTTCAGATCCTATAGAAACAATTATTGTGTTTGAAAGTTTTAACCTCTTATCTCTCAACTCTTTATCATTTTCCAGGTGAGGCGTGGCAAGACATAATGATGGGTGTCTCTCCAGAGCCTGAAGTGAAGTGCGATAGGAACTACCGCGAGGAAGGTGATGTGGTGATAGAAGATACTGGTGGTACATGTGGCAGTGTGCTTGCCTTTCCATACTTCATTAGTTTCTACGTGCTCTGTTCCTTTTTGGTAAGATTTTTTTTTTTTGTAACAATAGAATATATTTATTTAACCATTTATGCACACATAATTATAAATTATAAAGATAAAAAATAAATAAATAAATATATATCAAAATATTATATATATATTAATTATTGTTGTTTATATTCTTCAGTATGATCTACAATCTGGTTTTCCTTGCAGATCATCAATTTGTTTGTGGCTGTCATTATGGATAATTTCGACTATTTAACTAGAGACTGGTCAATATTGGGACCACACCACTTAGATGAATTTATAAGGTATCGCACTATTTGTCACTTTATTCTATCTCTTAATGTCATGATTACGTATAATACTACTGTTTCAATATTTTCAGATTATGGAGTGAATATGACCCTGATGCAAAGGGTAGAATAAAACATTTAGATGTAGTTACTTTATTAAGAAAAATAAGCCCACCTTTAGGTAAGCACGTTTCATTTATTTTTCTCCATGTGTTTTACATGTACAATTCGCAGTCTTGCCGAGTCCAATCCTCATCGAAGGGTCGTTTCTCAAAGTTGTGGAGGAGTACGTCTACCTAGGCCAATTCATCCAACTCGGTAGGCACAACTTTGAGAAGGAAGCCGACAGGAGGATCCAGTTGGGTTGGGCAGCATTTGGAAAACTTCGTCAAGTCTTCACGTCGCCTATCCCGCAGTGTTTGAAGACTAAGGTCTTTCACCAGTGCGTCCTGCCCGTTATGACATAAAGGGCCAAAAAGTGGTCACTGACAGTCGAGCTGGTCTACAAATTTAAGGTCGCTTAGCGCGCTATGGAGCGGACTATGCTCGGAGTTTCTTTGAAGGATAAAATCAGAGATGAAGATAACCGGAAAAGAACCGGAGTAACCGACATAGCTTGCAGAGTAAGCAAGCTGAAGTGGCAGTGGGCTGGCCGTGTTTGTCGATGCGCTGATGGCCGGTGGAGCAGACGAGTCCTGGAGTGGAGCGGTAAACGTAGTGTGAGACACCCCCAGCTAAATGGACCGACGACTTTAGAAAGTTGGCTGGGGACAGACTAGATGCAGAAGGCGAAGGACAGGGTGTTGTGGCGCAGCCTGGGAGAGGCCTATGTCCAGCAGTGGACTGCGATAGGCTGAGTTGATTGACTGATTGATGTTTTACAACATAACATAACCACAAAATAACAAAATCTGTATTTCTGTGTACCTATGTTAACAAATGTACTGTGTATGACATTTGTGGACTACGAGAAAGCTTTCGACTCCATTGAAATATGGGCAGTTCTGGCCTCTCTGCAACGATGTCGAATTGACTGACGCTACATCGAAGTGTTGAGGTGTCTGTATGACGCTGCTACATTGACTGTCCAGATTCAAGATCAGAAAACCAGCCCCATCCAACTGCTCAGAGGGGTGAGACAGGGGGATGTGATATCCCCTAAACTGTTCACCAATGCGTTGGAGGACGTCTTCAAGACGCTGGACTAGATAGGGTATTAACGTGAACGGCGAATACATCTCACACCTTCGCTTTGCCGGTGACATCGTCATAATGGCAGAGACGCTGGAAAAGTTAGACCAGATGCTGCCCCGTTGTACCGTATGCACCATTGACCTGCACCATCAATGGTGCAGAGGAGACTAATTAGTTTCGTTTGCACCATTAATATTAATACAACTACTTCACCATACTTTTGCCGTATGCACCTTTGACCTGCATTATCAATGGTGCAGAGGAGACTAATTATTTTCGTTTGCACCATGAATATTATTACAACTAATACTTCACCATACTTTTGCCGTATGCACCTTTGACCTGCACCGCACAACCTAAATGGAGCCTCTCGGCGGTTTGGCCTCGGCATGAATTTAGACAATACGAAAGTCATGTACAATTCACATGTCTTGCCGAGTCCAATCCACATCGAATGGTCGCTTCTTGAAGTTGTGAATTAGTATGTCTACCTAGGGCAAGTCATCCAGCTCGGTAGACACAACTTTGAGAAAAAAGCCGACAGAAGGATCCAGTTGGGTTGGGCAGCGTTTGGAAATCTTCGTAAAGTCTTTTCGTCACCTATCCAGCAATGTTTGAAGACTAAGGTTTTAGGTCGCTTAGCGCGCTATGGAGCGGGCTATGCTCGGAGTTTCTTTGAAGGATAAAATCAGAGATGAAGATATCCGGAAAAGAACCGGAGTAACCGACATAGCTTGCAGAGTAAGCAAGCTGAAGTGGCAGTGGGCTGGCCGTGTTTGTCGATGCGCTGATGGCCGGTGGAGCAGACGAGTCCTAGAGTGGAGACCACGTATCGGTAAGCGTAGTGTGGGACGCTCCCCGGCTTGATGGACCGACGACCTGAAGAAAGTGGCTGGGACAGACTGGATGCGGAAGGCGGAGGACAGGGTATTGTGGCGCAACCTTTGAGAGGCCTATGTCCAGCAGTGGACTGCGATTGAGTTTATTGATTTATTGATGTTAACAAATAAATGAATGATTGATTGATTGATGTTTCACATACGACATATTTATATATTCTTAAGAACTTTCCTTAAACTACTCTTTTGCGCTTTTACTTGAATTTTTTCTTGTTCAGGTTTTGGTAAGTTATGTCCGCACCGCGTGGCGTGTAAGCGCCTTGTTTCTATGAACATGCCACTGAACTCCGATGGCACTGTTCTATTCAATGCTACGCTCTTTGCCGTCGTTAGAACTTCGCTCAAGATCAAAACTGAAGGTAAAAATTAATTAATTAACGAAGTAAAAATTTTCATTTCGGTACCATTTTTGAGAAACTGTTCCTACCTAAAATTATATTTATAGTTCAGAATCGTACCATGCATATCTATCAACAATTCGGTCAATAAACATTTTAAGAATGCAAAGTATTTTATTTAATAATCATACTTTTGTGTAAAAAAGTAATGATTTGACTACCCATTTGTAACAGCGTCCTTAAACATTCAAAAACACACTAAGGAGGCATTGTTGCCAAACTAGTCACAGCCTGAATCTTGGACACCATTGAATATGTAGGTAATTTTGGTGGTTTTAAAATAAAATAAATTAAGATAAAAGTTGAAGTTGACTACAGTTAAGCTAGTTAGCCTCATCGAGACTACAAAACTAATTATACAAACATAAACGAATTAAGGGAAAACTATAATCAATTCTTATATTTTAAAAAAAGTATGACAAGACATTTAATTATCCCAATCTTCGTATCAATTCTATTAAACGTTAAAAATCTAGGCAGAAGTTGGTTTAGAGGTGATGAAAAAATATATACAGGGTTATTGGTAATTCGACGTATATCTGTCAGGGGCTGATAAGGGGGCCAAAATGCAACAAATTGAACCCCCCATATGTATGGCCGAAATTCAATAGTTTTTGAGATATTTGAATTTTAAGAGTTCTCGATATTTACCCAAAATTTGACATTTAATTCCAAATAAAAAAAAATACATATTTGAATGGGTACCATTAAAAATAATGTTGTAGCTGGCACTTTAATTAAGCTATTGACATAATTAAAACTACTTAATTTAACAAAATAATTAAAATAATGATCGATTTAAGAATAATATCTTATTAATATTTTCATTTTACGCTTCAAAAATGTTGTCTCGTCACAAAAATTTATATGACATTAATCGTACAAATAACTAAAACAACTTGCCTATTCTGTAAGCTTTCCAAAAAGGTATAAAAGTCAATTTTAAAATACATAATTCGTGGCATGGCATGTGTTTGAATTCCCAAATAGATAGGTTTCAAATGACAGTTGTCTTACTTACATAAGCCCCCGCTAAGACAGGTCGAAATGTACCGTTTTTCATATATAGAGGACAAACGTGTTTCGACCTGTCCAGGCTAATATTCAAAATGATAAATTATTATTAGTTGTCTTACTTATACTGGCGAAGTGTCTACTGAACTACAAAGTCCCAATTATAGAGGTCAAAATCTAAAAAATCTAACAAATAAATGCATTCTCAATTGTAATGGTTTAATTATTCCCAGTAACAGAGGTATTTCAATGCAAAAGTGTCAGGACATCATTGTAATTATCAAGAGCTTTCTCACAAATGCAGGGCCCACTTAACCAAGTTACACTATTTTTAAAGATTCACGAATAGTCTGCTCACAAATTCTTATCCCACAGGCAATATAGATGACTGCAACACACAATTAAGAGCGGTCATCAAAAAGATTTGGAAGAGAACATCTCCAAAACTATTAGATCAAGTAGTTCCACCGCCAGGAGATCCAAATGAAATCACCGTGGGCAAGTTCTACGCCACCTTCCTTATACAGGATTACTTTAGAAGGTCAGTCAATAATAATATAGATGAAGATGACTTAGCAAGGTTCTGATATTTTATATAATTTGGATTTTATGGTACATGATTAGAAAATTAAAAGTAAGACCGATTACTTATATCACTTATATTAAGAATAAAAACGAGAAAGGTTTTTTGAGGCAAATGGCCAGAAAACATTATCATTCACCATAGAATTATTATAATTTAGATTTTTTTTTATAAATCGGTGATATTCTAAATCGGTTCTATATTCAAGTGAACGATGAGATGTTTAATTCTGAGTATATTGATGAACATAGAACTGATTTAAATTAGCATTATTCAAAATTGACTCACAAAATTATTTAATGAAGTCCAGTTTCGTCCTTCATCGACTACCGAATCTGATTAACAATTGGCGTTTAGAGTTTTAGGAGAAATTAAATATAAAAGGCGAGAGCATAACAAGAAACCATTCGTGTGTTAAGCACATTATAAAAATAAAATCTTAACCACGATTGGTGATTGGTCAGAATTATTTCGTTTGAATTTATTTCGTGTTTTGATTTGATTTCGTTTCATTTAATTTCGGTTAACACTGACAAATACATTTTTGTTTCATAGGAATCACGCGTGAGTAACAACAGATACGTATGTGTAGGAAAGAATGTTCCCTTTTTTTAGTGTTTTTTATCATACAAATGCTGACATGACCCTTTGCGATATAGATCTAATAAACTATAGAGGTCAAAGCGTTACCCCTGAAAAAACATTGGAATTTGATTCAAACATGTTTTACCCTGCATGTCCCTATGACGCTCCTACAACGTACATAATCTTTGGTTTAGCTTTATATAAGCTATTTTATACACATTTACGAATTGATGCTATCCAAAAGCATGCAGATGTTTTCTACAATCCAACTACCATATTTTTATTTTGTCCAATATTTTACGTTTCCCGTTGTTATATGTTGTGTTTTTGTGATATTTATGTTATAAATATATTTTAGTGTTAGTTCATGAAATTGAAAAGTGATTATTCTTTGAAAGATTTTCCATCTTCGCGTTTAGAATTTCTTATCATAGGCTATAGCTACTTATATCTGAATTTTCTCTCTTTTGGGATTATTTAGACTACAGATTTTTAAGAACATACTCGTTGTAGATAACATCATTGTCAACTTTTTTTAATAGAACTTTTTGAAATCTTAGATAAATCTTTTCGATATCACTTCAAAGCTTAGCATAGTTGCACACTGCAAAGGAATTAATTATGTAAGTACTACAGAATTTTTCTCGACGCTACAAATGATTCTAAGCCTAATAATCTAACTAAATCATAAGGTTCAAAAAGCGAAAGGAGCAAGAAATGAGGCAGAGTGATGAGCAAACGCACCAGATGACACTGCAGGCTGGGTTGAGGACATTACATGAAGCGGGTCCTGAACTGAAAAGAGCAATATCTGGAAACTTGGATGATATTTCTGCTGAATGTGATGTGCCTATGCATAGGGTATGTATTAAAAAGGATACAAGTAAGATTATAAACCACATTAAATAAGCTAAACGTAAACAATCTAATGAGATAGTTATAGTATTTGATATTGATAATAATATAGAATTAAAACTTGGGCCATTTTAAAATCAAGTCAAGAATTGAAAATAAACAAAACAATAACTCTGTTTTTTATTTTCTATCACAGAGAAACCACTCCTTATTCGGAGGTGTCTGGTCAAGCATACGAAGGCACGGACCAAACAGACAATTCCATAGACATCGGAAACATGGAGAACCACCAACAGGTAAAGATTAAATTTCATGATTTCACACATAACAACATCATATTAATATCAAATTAATTCATTACTAATATTCCACTGATCATTTTTCACACAATATTTTGCCTGAGAAGTATTGTGGTCGACACTATCTATGTATGGAGTTGATTGGCACTTGACGCTTGCACTGAAGCTACAATATTAAATGAAATAACTCTAAGCCCGAAACGAAGTCATTGAAATCATCGTTCATTCCTGTCGTTACAGATAATTTTTCATTAAGGATCCAACCCTGGAATCGTGAAAAGATCAATAAATTGTTCCATACATTTATGTTTTTTTTTTGCGTGGTTTTCACTCATTTAGGGATTTAGTGCTTGCGTACTTGGGGCATCACACAGACTGGTTTAGAATCTCGAGGGGTGCTAGACGAAAATGTGTAGTCACCATAACCTTTCAAATGGTACATAGATAGTGATTTGACTACTTTCAAAGAGAATGAGAGTGGAATTAAAATGAATGAGTTTACCAGTGAAATGTCTTCTCTATGCAGATGAACAAATAAAACATTCATCGTCAGCGGAAGAACTACTAACAAATAATGGTAAATATGCTGAACAAGGCATTGGAGATGAATGGAATGAAATTAAATATAGGGTACTATGTGAAAGTGATGGTGGTTGAAATGGGTGAAATGTGGGTGAGTTGTATGCAATGGAACTAATCCTGGGTTCGATCCCCAAGTCTGATTTGGTGTTTTCTGAATTATTCTGTGACAGCCAAACCAACTCTTTTGCCTGAGAGTGGGACTGACTCCTACATAATTGCTGAAAGATGGTAAGAATGATATAATTTTGCCTGGCATAAAACACACCAATGTAGTCAACTGACCACATTAGTGTGTTGGTTGACGCTTCACCCTAAAATAAATAAGTATTCAAAGTTTCGTAAAAGGAATGAAAGTAAAATGTGTGAATAAAAATTTGGATAACAGTGAAATCGTTATGGGTTAAAAGATCCCATAAAGTAATCAAAAAGTAGTAAAGTATACCATCATCATCACATGACCTCGCAAATGTCTACTGCTGAACGGGTGATAAAATTCACTAACAAGTACTAACTATATCGGTAATGTTCCTAACTTAAGTCATGTTGCATAAGAAGAAGCAAGAGTATGTAAGATCATTGCACGTGGTGTTCTGTAGTTGCTACCTACTCCCTTGAGAAATAAGTTTGAGGATATGTGAAACATTTTAGATGGCGGTGGCGGTGTCAGTGCCCCAGGTGGCGTGGGAAATCATTTGAGTTCCATGATGCAAAGGGAATATGGAGTTGGACCACTACCTCTTACACCTAATTTGTGAGTTGCTTAAAATGTATAACTGTGTTCCACTGATGACGACAACACCATAGATACAGGAAAAATAATATCAACTATTATAGTTGGTATATTACTATTTGAACTTTGAACACGGTTTCTTTACACGGTACTTTACTAAATAATACTATTTTCAGAGCGAATGGACAGCCAAAGGAACAAATACCATTAAGGCCTCTAATATTCAATGGAGAATCGGAGAAAATATACCAAGTGCTCGAGTAAGTAAACTTTATTACTCAACAACTATAAATTAATAACGTTACATCAATCATTTCAATAAATCTGTTTAATATTCTAATACATATCAGAATCTAAATAAGAAATGCTTATATTACAGAAGAACCACAAATGACCTAAAGAACACTATTTACCAAGGTAGTCAAACGTGTGGTTTTGTAGTTGATTTTCTAAAATTAAAGTTTGCATCACCCGCACTCTTGCTCAAATAACCTTTCTAACGCTTCCATCTTCTTTCACCGCTTCTGTGTGGATAACGGTACGTACTAACAGCAATCAAAAGTCCAACTACCCGGAGATGCTCGGGCAGATCGGTCTGGCTTTCGGCTGCGTCAACTATCTGTCGACGCCGAGCGAGGGTTTGACCGCATCGAAGCCAACGGCGACGGTATCGAGGCAGAAAGTTCACCCGGAAGACTCGACGTCTTCAAGGGAGAAACTATCAATACCGAGGATGGCGTCAATGGAGGACAAGACGCCATCCCCGAATACGAATACGTACGAGCAGATACAGCCGAAGATATCGCCGCTATTAGCGAGCGAGTGTACGCCGACGACGGAGTCACGAACGATGACGTTGTACGGGTACAACGCAGCCGCGAAGCTGCCGTTCGCGTTCTCTCACGGGAAGGAGCGCGTGTGCCGCGGCGGGGAGCGGCGCAGCCTGCGCGCCATCAAGCCGGCGCTGTGCGGAGCAGGTCGGATGGTGCGCAGCGCCTCGTCGGGGGCGGCCTCGCATGCGCCGCCCACTCGGCTTGTAGATCGCCCGCACTCGCCAGGTCCGCACGCCACAGGGAGCTTCCTTCCAATTATTTTGTCCATCCCCTTTAAAAACTACTTTGATGTCCGATTAACGATAGTTTAAACCATAGATTTTTGGGTCTAATTATTTGTCTTTATTAGACTCTAGTCTGATAGTAAATTATTCTATTTTTAGCAATATTAATGAAATACAAGTAGTTAAAATCTCAAAACTTCTTTTACATGAAGGAAGCTTTCTACAATGTAGAATAATGAACGCTCATCAATAAAACTTCAAAGCTTACAGGATTACATTGCAGGCAAACGGAAACCTGACGGTATAAACTAATAATTTTACACACACACTTTGCTTCAGCAAATTTCATGTTTTGCAACTTCACACAAATATTATATAACAATACACAAATCTTGCACTGAAAATAAAATAAATGAGGTAAAATGATAACTTAATTTCTGATTAAGAATAATTCATTGACACAGGTTAAAAGATATCATCATCTAGCATGTAAACTAACACAGAAGGGCTAAAATAGTGCATTTTTAGAATGTTTGAGGATTTAGAAAAGCTTTTAGAGGATTATGAGAAAAAGTTTTTGTTTTGTATGGTTTGCACGAAAATTTGAATAATCATAAAAATCCACGAGGACGCTATTGATTTAGAATTAATGTATAGAGAAATTATTGAGATTCATCGCTTTAAGAATCATTATAGGCTAGCTTATGAGCTTTTGAGAAATTAGAAAATTAATAGTTTAGATTTTAGATTTTCAAAAACCAATTTTATTGAGGTATGTTTTGTTTTGTAATGTTAATTGTTCACTGAAATTAGAATAAATGCAAATTAAAATGATTCTTAACGTTCTTTGAATGAAAAATCATGTCATCTATGTATATGCGATGTATTACACCTGGTATTGCAGGAGGAGATAGCTTTGGGCGTGGGGTGGTATCGCTTCCCGGCAGTCCGAGAGGGAACAACTCCTCGGTGCCTGTCGTGGTGGGATCCGCAGAGAGTCTGGTTACAAGAGTAAGTTCTAAGTTATTTAACGTAATAGATATCTGATAATATCCTCGGTCTAAGTCAACTTAATAATCAAATTAATATCTTGATATACAATGCCGCCCATGGGCATGTGACCGCCCGTAATTTTCTGAATATTCATGAAAAATTATCGAAAGTTAACTTTAATAGGGGGACCAAATTTTTACATTTTTTGCCATATCTCCTATCTTTGGCTCGATTTTTATTCTGTATATTATTTTTAAAAGCTCAACTCATAAGCTTTTAGAAATAATAGTAAGTGGTAAGTGGGTAAAACAAAATGGAATGATGACTCAATACAAACATATAGAAATAAGTACATAAAAATATACAGAAATGTTATTGACAAGGCTAAAAAGCTGGCACTTCAGGATGAATTAAATAAAGCTACGAACTTTTCGAAGGATATCTGGAAAATTGTAAACAAGCACAGAAATAAGATAGCTGAAGAAAGACGTAATTTTGTCATGCTCAGCAAATTCATAATTCATATAAACTCATAGATCAAAGTAAAATTAACGTCGCTATTAGGAGCGTTACGAAAAGTTATAAACTGTATTCCGATAAAAGTACGACTAATTATATATAGTAAAATCAAACATTGAATATCTAATTGAAATATGGGGATCAGCCGCTAAATCGAATCTAAACTCACTACAAAGATTACAAAACAAAATTATCAAAGTACTATTTCATTATAAGTATCTATATCCAACAAAAAAATTATACGAAAAAACTAATTTACTAAATCTCACACAACTTTACAC
This sequence comes from Cosmia pyralina, assembly GCA_946251885.1. Lineage (NCBI taxonomy): Eukaryota > Metazoa > Arthropoda > Insecta > Lepidoptera > Noctuidae > Cosmia > Cosmia pyralina. The sequence continues at coordinate 1,976,736 of OX276367.1, forward strand.
ATATAAAAAAAATCACCACAAATTCCGTACAACCAAACATACAACTACATAAAAAGACAACAACATACAACACAAGAAGTAAAAACAAGTTTTAACTAATGACAGCACGGGCGCGGACTAATTACGGCAAAAAAACAATATTAGTTGAGGGAGCACGGCTGTTCAACAATTTACTGGAAGATTTAAAGAAGTGTGATAGTTTAAGAAAAAACTCAAGAAACATGTATGTACCCTATAACGTCACCAACACCCCAGAGGCAAATATGATCATTTATTCTACGTAGATGTAAGCACTTTGTATCTCATTTTAAGTGATTTAAGTTCTTATGAGAATAAAATTCTTTAAACCTAAATTCAATTATTTCTAATCCGTATGGTATTTCCAATACATTTGCTTCACAGATTAACCTAGGTTCTAATTTATATCCCACTGACTTTACTACAGCATTAGAATTTCTTAATATTAGGTCTTTACCTATGAAATTGCCGTTCTGCAGTACTGGAGATTTCAAATCAAAATAATTTTTGTTTGGCTAAGAATTCTAATTTCAAATTAATTTTATTTTAAAAACATGCATTTTTTTTCCAAAATTAGTCATTTGTTTATTGATTAGTGTTACATTTTCATCGCATTTCAATCTTTTTCGTCATCATGGATACGTTAAAAATTCGAGTAATTATGGAATATGAGTACCGTCGTGGCAGCAACGCGGCACAAGCGGCACGCAACATCAACGACGTTTACGGAGCTAACACTACAAACCAACGCACCACTTGTTACTGGTTTGCTCGCTTCCGTTCTGGAAATTTCGACCTGAAAAATGAACCTCGCGGTCGTCCGAAGACTTTGGTTGACAATGACGAATTAAAGGCGATTGTGGAAGCTGATGATACACAATCTACGGCTGAATTAGCAGCAGCTTTCGACGTTAGCGTCAAAACAATATTGGTCCATTTGCGTCAAATTGGCAAGGTAAAAAAGCTTGACAAATGGGTGCCCCACGAACTCAATGATCGCCAGCGCGAAGTACGCGTCGAGACGTGCCTTGCATTGCTCAACAGACACACAAATGAAGGAATTTTGAACCGCATTGTTACCTGCGATGAAAAATGGATTCTGTTTGATAACCGCAAGCGCTCAGCAAGTTGGTTGGATCCTGGTTCAGCACCTAAACAATGCCCTAAACGAAAACTTACCCCTAGAAAAGGGATGGTCACTGTTTGGTGGTCTAGCGCCGGTGTGAATCATCACAGCTTCTTACCAAACGGGGTGAGTATTACTTCAGATGAACTGAACACAATGATGGAGAAGCTGGCACATCTCCAACCAGCATTGGTCAATCGCTCGTCTCCGCTGCTCCTGCACGACAACGCGCGACCTCATACTGCACAGCAGACGGTCTCCAAGTTGCAAGAACTGGGGTTGGAAGCTCTCCGTCATGCGCCCTACTCACCAGACCTTGCGCCTACAGACTACTACTTTTTCCAGAATTTGGATAACTTCTTGGCGGGAAAAAAATTCAATACCCGATAGGCAGTACAAAATGCCTTTGAAGAATTTGTTGCCTCCCGTCCAGCTGATTTCTTTAAGAAGGGCATCAATAAACTGCCACTGCGTTGGCAAAGATGCATTGATTACATGGGTGATTACTTCGATTAATACAAATAAAAATGCATGAAAAAAATTCGTTTAAATTTAACTAACCTAACCTAACCTAACCTATTATATACACCAAACGGGTAGACAATGACATGAAAATAGATTTCGTCACACCTAAGAAAGTATATGACATTGTTAATAAACTTAAAGCCAAGAAATCGTGTGGTTATGATGATGTGCCGATAAATATTATCATGGAAAACATTGACTTATTAGCAGAACCGCTTAGTAATTTTTATAACAAGTGTTTTGCCGAAAGTATTTTGTCCTGATCAGCTTAAAATTGCTAAAATCACACCAGTACACAAAAAGGGTTCAAAGAGGGACCCCAGTAATTATACTCGTAGACCTATATCATTATTAATAAATCTATCTAAAATATTTGAGAAATTGATAAAAAATAGATTATTTAGACATTTTAATGTAAATAAAGTAATTAATACACGACAATTCGGATATATGACTAATGTGGGAACTCTTGACGCTATTGACACATTGGTAAATGACGTAGTTACAAAACTGAATGACAAAAAAAAGGTTGCTGGGATTTTTCTTGATCTCAGTTCGGCTTTCGACTTAGTCAATCATGATTTGTTATTAGCTAAATTGGAGCACTACGGGGTTAGAGGACCAGCTCTTCAGCTAATAAAATCGTATTTACATAATAGAAAAATGTTTGTTGAAATTAATTATGAATACGAAGAAAATAGTGGTAACAAGAAATTCCGGTGTAAGAAGGGTTTCAAATCCAAATAAAGTACAATAAAGTTAGGTGTACCACAAGGATCCATACTAGGTCCACTATTTTTCATAATTTTTATAAATGACATAATTAAGTATAATATATTCTTAATAAAATACCTGACATTAAATTGACTATTTATGCGGATGACACGAATGCAATTGTTTCAGATTGTAGCATTAGCCACCTTAACTCTATGGTTAATGAGACACTAAAATATTTTGATGAATGGTTTACTGTAAATGGTCTAAAAATCAATGCCAATAAAACCAATGTAATACTATTTCAGTCAACTACTTTCTACTACTTTCAGTCTAACTTCTGGGTGTTTATATGGATAGCTTATTAAATTGGAAACACGAGCTGTCATCCTTGGTTAGCACTATTAGTTCGGCTTGTTATGTTTTAAGGAGTTTAAGAGTCGTGATTGACTTAGAACAGCTGAAGACTCTTTATTATGCCCTTGTGGAATCTAAATTACGGTCTAGTATACTTTTCTGGGGAGGTAGCTACCAGTATAACATTGATAAGGCTTTTATTGCTCAAAAACGTGCCGTTAGAACTATGGTACGAATAAAACAAGAAGAATCGTGTCGGGAGCATTTTATAAAATTAAACATTTTGACTGTGCCTAGTTTATGTAATGGTTTTGTTAATGAACTTGGCTAAAAATATTAACAAAATCGAAACACACGAGGAAAGAATAAAAAGGGAGAAAACGAGAAGACTTGATCTGTCGTCAAATATAACACCCCACCTCAAAGTAGTGTCCTTGTTTTCAAATTAATGGAATAAAATTGTATAACAAATTGCCTACTTCATTAAAACAGGAATTGTATAGAGCAGTACTTTTAAAGCCAGTCTCTAAAGCGTTTCTTTTAGAAAAGTGTTTATACTCAGTCGGTGATCTCTAATTTGTATGTATTTTGAGTAGGAATTTGCAATTATAATAATTTTGACATTATTTTATTATTTAAATTATGAGAATCTTTTATTATTATTAATATATTATATGCTTGGTAATTGTGATAATTATGACAATGTAATGATTTTATTTATATTAGATAGTTTTAAGGACATTTAAGGACATGTTTATAATTATCTATCTGTTCGACACAATTATGTTGTTATGAATAAAGATACTACTACTACTAATAAATAGAAATCCAATTTGAGCCAATAACATCGCAGATATGGCAAAGATAGACCCCCCCCCCCCCTTTTTTTAAAGTTAATTTTTCATGATTATTCAGAAAATCATGGGCGGTCACGTGCCCATGGATGGCATTGTATATATTATACATAACATTTTGAAATGTTTTATTTTTAGGTGCTAACTGAGCAGGGTCTGGGTGATTACTGTGACCCTGAGTTCGTGCGGAACACCTCTCGGGAGATGCAAGAGGCACTAGAGATGACGCAGGAGCAAATGGACAGGTAATTATGAATCACGCTTAAAAATCACAAAGTCATAACGATCACCTGCAAGGTGCAATTTTAATATATAACTTTGAAAATCTCTATGGTCTCAGAGCCGCACATCAGCTGATGGTCAACGAGAAGAACATAAAACAAGCTCAAAATCAACAACCCCAAGTTGTAAGTATCAGAGTTTCTCACACAGAATGCTTTACTAATCCTGCCCACTAATTCACTTTTTCAGCTGACAACTTGCTATCATATTTTATAACGAATGTATAGGGTAACATTTGGGTTGTAGGGCGACATCCTTGCCCGCCAGTACCACCCGTTCCACCAGCCGGCGACGATGCCGCCGCCGGTGTTCAAGCGGTTATAGCACCCGCCCACAGCGAGCCCGCGCCTATTAGCGCGGGCGCACACAGCGCGCGCGACGCCAAACGTCACACGCATCATAGGAAAAAAAGAAAACGCAAACCAGTATTGGTTTAGCAAGATTTTACTGTATAAATATTGGTTCATTTATATAGTTTGATAATTTCATTATATCGTGAAATAATTCAGTATATAAGAATTAATGTATCAATGATACGATTGAGTTATTTGACGTTTCACGATATCTATGCTCAAATTCTTCGTTTGTTTCTCAATTTTTCAAACAGGCGGATCAAATTTAGGGTACGTGAGTACTTTTTTAAATTCTATACTGTGGTTATCACAGGTAAAGTGAGATTGTAGTTATTTAGGTATTATAATAATATAGCGTAATTACGGGCAGAACACTAATGAAAAATATTTCTACCAACTGCAAGTGTTGGGTACCTACTCTTTAGGTCGCCATTTCAGAGAATTGGCTCTTTTAAAATATTATACTAGAACATGTAATTTTTCGAAATATGAGAGAGAAAACGCTCTCGTTAACTCAAATAGATAGAAATTTAGTTCAAAATTTATAATTTTATCCTTTATAGTTATTAAAATTTATATTTTGCAAAATAGCGTATTGTATTGTGCAAGTTTTAATAAAAGTCTTTTTTATATAAAAAAATGTAACTTTAATAAAATTAATTAAATATTGTCGATTTCATAAAACTTGCATGAGTCAAAAGCTTTTTTATTTGAAAAGTTAAAATTTATATTTCATAAATGCGAACGATCCTTCCTTTAGTTTAATTAAATATTTGTTAAAGTAACGAAGCTTTCAAAACTTTTGAACGCTAGAAGCTTTTGTGGTGAAATATGAAATTGGTGTGATTTTATTCAAAGAAATTGCTTTGATTGTTACGATTCAGTATTAAGTGGGAAGCTAATTAACTTGTTTAGCGATATTCGAGTAACCTGAATTCTGTAGACGTTATTTTGTTTCCTAATTTTTAGCACCAGATCAAAGACAATACCGTATTCGAAGACTTTGACGAACTGATTGTAAAACTAGCCCTCGGCGGAGGGGAATCCAATTTTCTGTAGTTTACCGAAAAGTTGAATTTATAAAAATATGGCTCTTGATTAAATTTTGTGATAGGGACAAATAGATGATGACATAGTATTTTTTATAAGTTCAGCTTTATTGAATAGCTTTGACCACTTTTAGAATAGACACTAATCAATTCTAGCGTAAACTCTAGGCTCGTTTGACGCCTACGATGAAACTAAAGATGAGAGTCTGATTTTCATCTTTTCAGTAACTTTACAATATAAAAGTAAGCACTCTTTTGAATTTTTAATAGATTTTATAGGTGGATCGATTTATATACGATTTTTCCATCCATGTCCTCCTCGGGTTGTTAGTTAAGTCGATTTTATTTTCATCTACTAAACTCCTACGTATGAGCTTAGTACGGGAACATAGTTTGTCCTTTGCTACGTTAGATGAAGAGATAAATACTTTTGGGCAATAATTTTCATAGCTAAAATCCTCGCTTTTTTAAAGCTGCGTGTAATTGTGATAATGTCGCGGAGTGTTTAAAGTTATATCATCCAAACATTGTTACAGTTCTACTGACTTGGTATTTATTTTTCAAAAATGCGAAAATATTTAAATCTGCGAAAATTTTCACTGGCAGCAATTGAATATTGTAATATCTCATCATTCTTTTCCTATTGATATATTTGATGATAATGATGATAAAAACGGTTGATCGACGAGTAAATAAGGCGACATAAAACATAATTAGGATAAAGTTAGTGGAACTGTAACCAATTAAGGTATCATTATTAATTTCATAAAAGACAGTTAAAGAGTACTTGTGTATTTGCGAAGAGGCATTTACTAATATCGATTGTCTCGACTTCTTGATTAGTTAAGCAGCGGAGATAGGTTAATTATTAACTATTTAGTTTTTAAATCTAGTTAAATTTAGCGAAATTTGCAATATCTTGAACTGTTTTTGTAGATATTTTAGGTTTATAGCAAAAAAAATATGGCCTTAGGTACCTAATTTAATGTTGATTAAAGGTTTATTGACATGAAATACTTATTACTTTACTACTGGCTAAAACTGTGAAATAAAATTTCCAATTCTGTTTTTATACATCTTCATAGATCATAGAGAAATTTTTTCAATCACAGTTTCAAACTCCGTTTGCCTTATCCGCCAGATTTAAAATAACGGATCCTTTGGAACCATTTTGGTACGGAACCTTAGGGGGATATTACACTATCATATTATATTATAGATCTAATGAGTCAAAGATACATGGCAATGTAGAATAGACATAATAGTAACCATTTCTGCGCGTCAGTATATAGTCATTTAGTCTTTAGTCATTTCACCCGAAAGACGTCCACTGCTTGACATATCCCCCAAGCACCGCCACAAGCACTGAAGCTATATAAGGTGTTAAAAAATTAACTCTAAAATCTTTAAGGAGTGCTTTATACCATCGAACTGATGGAACCAACTTAGAAACCGCGTATAAAAACTCAGCTGTTCCGTACATTTCGACGAGTTAAGCGAACATAAATTTAGACAACGCTGTTCAGTTCAGTTCAGTTCAATTCGATGGTCTAAAGCACTCCTTACAGTTTTTATAGTTAATTTTTTAAGACCTTATTTATTAGGAAATACATTGAAGCTCACAAAATTTGTGATTCTTCATGATTCATATTATGTCTATTATACATTGCCATGTATCTTTGACTCATAGATATATGATCCTAGATATGATAGTGTAATATCCCCCCTCTAAAGAACTCAATTGTAATGTTACCTACTGAAAAAATCAGAAGAAGGTGTTGCAAGTTTCAGAAATATTAGCTCTTTAAGATAAATTCCCTAGTAAGTGCCCTTTTAAACTCTATGAAGCGACGTAGTGTAGTATAATTATCGTCAGCAACTCCATGTACCGTCAACACACTCCACATTCCTCTAGAATTAAGGTCAATCTTACCGACTATGTTATATTCTGTTGAAACCTCTTCGCTGGACAAAGAAGAATTCGAATCTTCTAGAGTCGCGTATTTACAAATGACAAATACTGCAGCACTTCTGTTCCCTTATTCCAGTACTGTGAGGGTTTTTAACGGCTTACCTGATTTAATGAGGTGAACCATTTCATTTATCAATAAAATTCTTCTTGTTTTTGCAATTTGTTCTCTTGCTATCATGATGTGGCAGCATTTGCCGTCAAGTAAATACGCGTCTTGATAGACCTGTCTACTTCTCCTTTAGGCTACAACAGCAAAGAGTTCAGAGTGAATTAATTAACGCACAAAATAAATGTATGACTAAGATGTTCGTGAAATATTCTAAATGTATATTATATTATATAATTAAAGGTAAATCCAATTGTCTGTTAAAAAGCCCGTAAATTTGTATTGTAACAGATTTATTGGGCAATTTTCCCGCTGTAAAAGACAGATTGCTGCGCCACGTTGTCACACACTTCTGTATTACCTATCTAAATTAGTAGAGTAAGATCTTAAAATTCATGTCGTATGGCCAAGCAATGTTACGGCTCAATCAACGAATGATTTCAATAATGCACTTAAAGTACGTTTAATAATTTAATAAGTAATTATAAAGGCGAGAATACACATGCCTGTAACTTGTACAAAACTATGCAAGTAGCTGGCATGCTATGTGACATTCACCAATCAGAAGTTGTTATGGCTCACTGGCATACTTCTGTGCTAGCAACAGGCATGTGTATTGTCGCCCTAATACATATTTTAAGTAACTGCTCTACTTCTCTTTGTTGTTGAAGTAGCCTAACCTATGCTTCCCCTAAACTTTTGGGTGCCAACTTGTTTTAGACGTTAAAGTTATGACTTGTTATAAACTTTTAAAGTTGCCTTTATATTTTCTGCCATTTTTATATACCTACTCGTTTGAAATTCCTATCCTATTATCTTTTCTGTTTAGTCCATGTAAGAATTTATTAATGAAGTTTTAAAGATTTTTATTGAAAATAAAATAATAAAGTAGAGCCCCGTGAACTATTTAATTATATATATATAAATCACTGCTGTTATTTTAAGCAGATATATTTAAAATATTTAGTGCAGAAATGGGCGTAGGTATTCCTAATTCATCAAATTCTAAATCTCCAAAATGAAAGAAGATAGGTATGTAGGTACCTATCTAAAATTTTAAAATATTCATTCGTTAGTAATTTCATCTGTAAATAATGTACAAAATTAAAACATGATTGTACTCAAAGAAACATGATTTTAAATACGTTTTTTATATTTCTAGCGTAATAACCGCTAGCAGTAATGAGAATCTCGATTGTAAATAGTTATGTAAATAAAAAATTATAAAAGATATATATTCCGTCAATCATATAAAAAATTGAGACATTATTAATTACCTATATTTATTGTTTAAAAATGAACATTGTAAATTGTTTTCATATAAATAAAAAATGTCGGAAACGCATTTGTATTTTATTTAGTTATTCCCACTTAGCTTTTTTACCGCCACAAAAAATAGTAAAACCGTTGTCAACCAGCAAATTGACACATAGCATCCACCAGTATGGGTTTTATTCATCACAAACTCTAGTGAACCTTTGGAAGTATTTGTGTAAATAATATCTAATAATAATACCAGTCTGCTCCACTGGTACCATACTGCTCCACTGCAGGGCATTAATCACCACGCTTGCTCAAGACGGGTCGGCGATTTCAGATTTTGATTATCTAAAGTCCAGGTTTCCTCACGATGTTTTCCTTCACCGATGTCAGTAATGTCCAAGATAAACTCAGAAATACCTACGTACATATGAATTGAAAAAATCACATTGGTACTTGCCCGGATTTGAACCCACAACCTCGTGCATGAAAGGCGAGCCTTATTTCTATAAAAAAAAACTTATTTTTCTCCTGATCTTTTCGTTCTACGCGTTTGATTGAGATAAACAGCAGTTTTACCTAGTTAAAACCCGACTGGTGTTCGCTAACTTTATAAATCTTCAATAAAATGAAAATATAACGTACTTTGAGCAATTTTTATGATTCGGAATGTGAGGATGCAGAAACTTTTTATTTGAATTTGTTGGGTGTACCACAGGGTACCATCTTAGGCCCAGTCCGGTGTACGGTTTTGACATAATTCTGCACTGCGAATTTGCGAATCATCAATGCTTTTCTGAATTTTAATACTATAGGTAGTAACGTCATACTGTAAAGCTCCATTTACACGGTGCAAGTTTATTGCCTGTGGCATACCGTAAAATTGAAGGGCAATGTACTGGCACCGTCTAAACAACACGTACAGTATTGTTGTACGATACGGGCAAGTTAGTTGCCGTTCAAAACTGGTAGAATAGGTGTAAACAGCACGTACAATAAAATTGCACGTACCTTATAGATACAATCAATCTGCCTAGCCTTTTCCCAACTATGTTGGGGTCGGCTTCCAGTTAAACTAGATGCAGCAGAATACCAGTATTTTACATGGAGCGACTAAAATTGGACGTACACACTGCTACTTATCAAGCTAAAGCTTATCAAGCATGAATTTTTTTCTATAATTCAAACGAGCGAACGAAACAAGACGGTCAATAAAATTGAATGAAATAAGTATTTGGCAGCGTCTAGAACAGAGGTGCGCTAAAAACTTTCACATGGACATGCATGTGTAAGTTTTTAGCGCACCTCTGTATTTTATTCGTTGACCTCGAAAAGGCATACGACCGAGTGCCTCGTGATGTTTTGTGGTGGGCCCTTAAGGAGAAATGTGTGCCAAGGAAGTAAATTTATTATTTTATTTGCAATTGTGCATTGTGCAGTTGATTAGTGCAATGTACAGTCGATGCAACAAGACCAGACGACTCAGTGCGGTCCGCATCTTTACAAAATGTACCTTGTGGAAGCTCCGCATAGGGTTTTGGTCGGGTATAGTTAGCATGACCCTTTCAACATTTCTAACTCTACTAAAATATACCTACCCGAGTTGGAGTATCTTACGAGTAATTGGGTATATTTAGGACCTAGAATTGCGTGACTACTATAAGTATATCCGGCCAGCTAAAGAGTCTGTAATGAATTATGAAGATAAGGTACCTACCTTTTCTTTCTTTCTGACGGCTGTGACACAGTTCATACTACTACGGTCGTCAACGCATTCTCTTGTTTAATGTTTAGTTTTATTTAAATTAGCTTGTTTAAGTTTGTTTTAATTTGTTTATTTTAATTTAGTCTTTTATTTATATTTTTTTTTTGTCAGTTACGACACCGTTTTGTGTGCATGCAGAGTTTACCTATAAGTGATTGTTACACTTTATTATGATTTGTTGCTTTTGTTTCATTTGCTTATACCAGTGTAAACAATTGTTGGTGAACCAAATAAATAAATAAATGTCACCCATTGTTGCCACATATTATCCTTAGATTAAGAGATATTTGATTCTATTCTATTCTATAAATATTTTCAAATAAGTAAGGTGTAGCTAAACCATTCCTCGACTATGCCTTACGCCTTACTAAACAAGTTGAGGTGCCCAAAGTCCCGAGCTCGCTACGCTCGCTATTGCATCCTAAGTGTTTAAGCGTTCAAATAGGGTACAGACAGTACAGCACATCAAGCTACTACAATCTGTCAAATTTCTTTAATAGATTTTCATCTTTATCGCTTAGGTAATAGGTTCAAGGTTGATTGGGAAAATTTGACAGTTTCGGGTGGCTTGACCTGCTGGCGTTTGTACATTGGTACTGAATATACCCGAGTAGCGGTGTCTTGGTAAAATACAGACAGCAGCACAGCACATGCTGCACATGTTAGCACATCAGCACATGTTATACTTACCAAACTTTGGTTGGAGTGTAGCCTTAGGGGCGCTATGGCGCGAGGACAGAAAAATTTTCGATTTTTTTTTTTTCGGAAATTTTCCAATTTTAATACAGAATCGGGTTGACCTTGACCTTAAAAACCATTTAGGTCCTGAGAAGCATGGCCCTGCGACGCACCGTTTCCGAGTTAGGAGCTTTCTAATTTTTTCTTATTTTACAAAACACTATATTTTGAAAATGGTATGATGGTGGTGGTATATTATTAAGTATACAATATATATACAGGTACAAGCATTTACATATTTAATATATTTTTTTTAAAATACCAAAATATGACAAAAAATATATAGGTTAGGTTAGGTTAAAACTGTGACCTGTGACTCTACGCACGAGCCGAGCGAGCGAAGCGAGCGGTGCCGCGGCAGCGGCCGGCGAGTGCCAGAAACGACTACATTATATTAAGCCATTTTAAGCCACCCTTCGCTTGATTGAAAGCAAAACAGATGGTCCGCGGGCCCAGTTCCATAGTGGGCTGAATGACCCCTAACCCGTTTTTTTTACATCATCTCATGGTTTTCGACTAGAGCAACAATTTCTTTCCAGAAAAGATATTTATCCGAGCTACCATTTAGGAAACAGCGTTTTACATAAAATTAAAATAAATTCGGAGGCCCATAATTCGGAAACGGTGCGTCGTTGGACCATGTGTCTCAGAACCTAAATGCTTTCTATGGACACGGTCATTATAGTGCTGCCATAACAATGACCGAAATCTGTTAAAAAAAAATCTCCGAAAATTTGACTGTCCTCTGCCCCTAAGGATACGCAAGCTGGAAGATCGACCGACAGAATAATTTCAATTTTTTTTTTAATTAGAAAGCTCCTAACTCGGAAACGGTGCGTCGCAGGGCCATGCTTCTCAGAATATAAATGGTTTTTAAGGTCAAGGTCAACCCGATACAGCAATAAAATTGGGACATTTCCGAAAAAAAAAAATCGAAAATTTCGAAGTCCAAAAAATTTTTTTTAACTAAAAAAATTTTTTTTTTGTTTTCTTTGCTGCTCATAGTGCCCCTCTAAGCCTACACTCCAACTCCTAAAACTCCGCCCCTAAGACGACCCACTGACCCAAACTTTCAAATTTCTCCAAATGATTTTAAACCTTAAAATGTTGACAGTGAAGTTCAAAATCGAATGAGAAAATTTTACAGTTTGTAGTGACTTGACCTGCTGCTGTGTGTACATTTAGCGGTGGTCTCTCCAAAATGCCATCTAACTATAGGTACCCGAAGTCGCTCAGGTCTGTGACGTCACTGGCATCCCCACAAGGTACATTTAGCAAAGAAGCGTCCGATCCACAGTGGGCACTACTGGCAGCTTCAATGTGGCTGTCGGCTTGCACCAAGGGTCGGCACTCAGCCGTTCCCTCTTTGTGATGATAATAGACGCTCTTACGTCGGATATCCAGGAAGAGGCTCCCTGGTGTATGATGCACGGAAATCCTATAGCTAGCTTGATATGTAGCCGTATGTAGATACTGGTGTGTACAATAAAATCGCATTAAATTATGGCATGAAAATCCAATTTTATTGTATGGGCCGTTTACACCTATAGACTATAGATACCAGTTTTGAACGTCAATTACAATAACTTGCCCATATCATGCAACAACTACATACATACATATTGTTTACATGTTGTTTGTTGTTTTGTTGTTTGTTTTGTTTTTGTTTGTTTTGCATATTGTTTAGACGGTGCCAGTTAATTGCCTTTAATTTTATGACATGCCACAGGCAATAAACTTGCACCGTGTAAATGGTGCTTCAGCATGATGCACTCTGGCTGCTCTCAAAATACATGATAAGTTTTTGAACCAAGATCACTTTGGCAGTAATTTTACACTAAAATGTCAAAAAAAAAAAAAATTACTGTTTAAATAATCAACAGGTTGCATGGACATCCTGAACAAAAATAGTTACAAATTGATGAAAATCAATATTTTCGTTTTGTAGCAGCATGATTTGTAGGCTAATAATACTTAAATGAAAAGGTTGTATGAGTGGAAATAAAAACAAATATATCATAGACAAGCATTACAATTTATTTTTCAATCAAAGTCCCTCTAACTCTCTTCTCTGTAGTCTGTGTTGGGGTCTCTGCTTGTCTCTTATTCATTCCTTTCCTCTCCAACTGCTTTTCAATAATCCTTGCATTATTAGCATAACTGTCTGCCACCTCCCGAGCTTCAATCTCATCTTCCTCCTCATCAATGGTAGAAACAGTGACCGAACTGAACTTGCCCATGTTTTTCGTGTGTTTTGTTACCATAATCTTCTTTGGTTGTGTTAAGGCAACCTGTTTATAGATATCTGTGACTCCTCCCTCACCAGCGGTCTGTACCAATGCTCCTTTCATAATAAATACTATGTTGTTGTCTTGGTCATGTTTGTAGTAGATAGGTATGGCACATTTCTTGCACTTTAGTCTATACTGTCGCTCGATACCTTTCTCCCGTTTCAAGTACACTGTCTCGTCGGGGTCTGACGTGATTTTGTGTGCGTGTTTTGAGCCGTCAATGACTCGTGCGCCGTCTGTAGGTCGGAGGGGCAATCGGTCGAGGGTGCAATCTAGGATAAGCGACATTTGGCCGCACAGGCAGTAGTAGATGTGTAACGGCTTCGTCTCATTGTATTCTTCTTGGTCTTTTGTGTCTGAGCAGACGATGCTTCTCGAAACTACTTTTGGCATTGTGTGTTAGAAATCTTCGAAACGTCTCAATATTGTCTTCTTTGTTAGTTTTATATATCAACAGTAGCTGCCACTGTAATTAACTTCACATCCACATAGTGTTTAAATATTTAAATCCTGAAAAATATTGTAAATTAAAACAGTAAATAAATCACACATTGATGGAGCACGAATTGGCAGATTGTCAATGTCAATTGTCTGTCTTGTCAGTATTTGTTGTCAATTTAGCATTTCTCTGTGGCATAGACTATTATTTTTATTTTTTTTTAAGAGGAAAGAGGCTATTAGGTGTTTTTCCACTGAGTGAGATTGGCATATGGAATTATGGATCTGCCCGGCAGGCTGAAGAAGCACAAAGAGAGACCCAGAACTAATGCTAAATGCGGGATTGCTGGCAGGGGCGTAAAGCACTGACCTTCTCGACCTCCACAATGTGACGTTAACCAGTGAAAAAAAGACAAAACCTCCAGAATATAGGTTTTAATTAACATAAAATTGTACAGAGACATTACGAATGTCATAGTTCTATCTCGGTATGATCTCGGTCCTATCAATTAAATAGAACCATGGGAACCAATATATTATCAAGAAGGTCGCTAGCGAGGAAATTTCTAGCTCCTCTCTCACACTGGAATCATGACGGATCCATGATCTTTTTTCACGTCATAGTATGCTTGAATTTAGTTATATTTCCATGGTATTTTCGCGTAAGATAACAAACATCAAAAGTAATAAAAAATTATGCAACTGTGCAATGCATTCTAAAAATCAATACAATCCTTATCGTTTATGGTGTGCTCTTGGTTAAAAATACGTTGATAATGTTGGTAAAACCTGCTGTCAACTTCACGCTACTGCGATTGTCTTTTATTCCACAGAATTGTGTTTCATTGCACATGTTCATCGATTTCTGTTGAATTTAGGGAAAGTATTGCGAATTGAACTACAAAATGGGTGCTATAGCCAGCAGATACCGTGTTTACAACTCGGGACTCACAAATATCGACATTAAACCTGAAGAAAGTGACAACAAACGTGAAAATCCCGGAACGTTAGATGAGATACATAAAAAGACCAAAGGTATTTTTTACACACGTTTTAACTGTTTTAGCGATTATCAAAAGTGATTAAAATGATAATTGGATTCGTAAAAACATGACGAGGTTACGCATTCAGTCAGAAAACGGCGGCAACCGTAGTTTTATACCGACATAAAAGTTGGGTTATCTTGTGATGTAATAATAGATAATTTACTAGAATACTAGCGATGTATACATCTAGAAACCTTCATAGATATGTGCCGTGAATTAAAATTGTTAAAAATATAATGTATTCATACAAATTGGTACAAAACTAGTATATCAGACTGACATAGATCTCTACTATACTATTATTTGTATTCTGATAACAATGTTATCAACTTCTATCGTTCAACCGTCCCGATTTCGAATTTATTACACACTGCGAGGTCATAAATGGGAGCAAGAATACAGAATGGAATGCAGTGATTATCCTCAAGATGTAATTAAATTTCTTAAGAAGTATTCAGTAATAAACTGCAATTAAAATTGCAAAAATAATTAGTTGCGGACCAGTAAATTTGTAACACAGTATTTTGTTAAGATGTTATTGTTGGATTAATTGTGGCCTGCAGCTTATTTATTTAAATCAAAGTAGGATACTTGTTCTATTGAGTTTTTATTCAACCTCATACTCTATGACATATCTGCCAAGTTTAATTCTCAAGTGGATAGGTGGTAGGTTACTTTCAGGCAATGCAATACTGTCAACAACATAATTGCTTATTAGAAGCAATAGTGGTCTTTCAAACCCTAAAATTAAATTTGAATATTTCTGCTTGATACATATTTTCAAAAATATTAAGATATGCACAATATGCTTGTCACATTATTGTCATCTGCCTAGCCTTTTCCCACCCATGTTGGTGTTGGCTTCCAGTCTAGCCAGATGCAGCTGATTACCAATATTTTACATGAAACTTCTGTCTCTCTGACCACAACCCAGTTTGTGGGTAACAGGTGCACAGTGCAAGAGAACTAAAGTATAATACAATATTATAAGATGGTGTTTGAACTTGTTTGTGATGCAAACTTTGGTTTACTTAACCTGTGTACAGGTTGATATTTACATTGATCTATGGTGTAAACAAAATAGCAGTACTCACAAAAAGCTCACTTTCACTTTGCAAACTTGTTTTGCAACTATACTCCTTTTTATAATATTATTATTATTTTTTATTATTATTTGGTTAAACACACTAGCAGCTAACTAGCTGATGCATGTGTATCAAATAGCTTGGAGATATTTAATCCGTCCAGTCGATTCTTGAAGCAGTTATATATAATAATTTATTTATCAAACAGACTACTAGATCCAATTACTAAAATACTTACAATTCTAGATGTTAGTAAACAATTTAACTAATCAGTTAAATTGTTTAAGACAAAACATGTAAATAATCAAGGCAAATATGCTATGTTAGTACTTAAATTCTACTACCGACCGGGTGGTTTTTATAAGATGCCTCATTATGGTGCTTTTGTCAAGCCCATCAGCAATCGCTTTCAGGAGACTGTTGCTACTGTCCTGCAATCTTGTTAGAAGAGATGCATTCTTTTTTCGAAAATCAATCTGCCTAGCCTTTTCCCAACTATGTTGGGGTCGGCTTCCAGTCTAACCGCTGAATACCAGTATTTTACATGGAGCAACTGTCTATCGGACCTCCACAACCCACTTACTGGGTACACAATAATGAGTAAGACTGGTTGTCAGACTTTCAGGCTTCTGACAAACCGTAACAATTGTCAAAGATCCATGAATGGCAGCTGGGACCAACAGCTTAACATGCTTTCTGAGGCACGGTGGGGTCTCGATATTTATTTATTTATTTATTCAATTGGTCTTACGAGCTAACAGACATACCATCCAAAACGCTCATATGATTAACTAACAATTCAATTGTGGCTACACAATATATATTAGATATATTAAGATCACGTCACCTATCCACGGACCGATCGCGGCAAGCGTAACTTAACCTAATTGATCAACCTGTGCAGCTATTATTACTTAGCCATGAGCCCCTTCCTTCTTTTTATGCCAATAGATTGATTACTCAATTTATCTTCTAACCATTGTGTGACAATCTTTGTGTGACTCAGTTTCTAAATTGTATAGATCAATTAGGCAGTCACTCCTTGTAAACTACTGGTTTTCAGCTTCATCTGGTTAGACTGGAAGCCAAACCCAACCTAGTTGGGAAAAGACTATGCAGCAGATGATGATGTTGCAGTAATCTCCTTAGTAACACTGAGCGTCAATTTCCCAACATGTTGTTGTCTGCTTCCAGTCTAACCGGATGCAGCTGAAAACTTTCAAATAAATAATGTTAAAATAATCTGTGTTTCAGATGTGATGCCAGTCAACTTTGAAGGTGGAAAGCTGATGGTGAATAGGGGGCTCTCCAATCATTTCCAGGTATTTATAAAGTCTAGAAATAATAGCATAAATATTTGAGGACATATCAATGTTTTAAGAGTTCTAAAAAGGACTCTATGCTATTGGAGAAAGGTGAATTTTTCTTTTAATAACTAAATAAATAGTTTTTTATTGATCTTATCTACAGAGGATAATCATAAAAGTAATAGGCTCTTCATAGAGCATGTTCTGAAGTATATTACCTAAATAACTACTTTTACATACTAGTGTGTAATGGTAGGCAGAAACTACAGAATGGACAGTATTTTTATTTACCTATATAATAATTATTACTTTATAAGAAGTTCAATAGGTTTGAGTGTCTAGCTTTATTATTATTATTTTATATACAGGGTGATTGGTAATTAGTGACCGATACATAAACACATGATTGTACTCATGATAACAAACTATGGGAACAAACATGAAATCGCGAAAAAAAAAAAAATCTGCAGTTCACATTTTGACGAGTTATGTAAACATAAATGTAGGGAACAGCTGTTTTTTTTTTTTTTCGCGATTGCCGGTTCGGTCCTATAGTAAAAAAGTTGTTTGTTATCATGAGTGCAATCATGTGTTGTAAGTATTGGTCACTAATTTACCAGTCACCCTATATTGGTAATCTTACAATATATATTTTTTATTAGGGTGCTGATTCTCTAATTGAAGACTTGTAATTGGCTGGCACACAGTCATACTATTTTGAGTCTATTTTCTTTAGCTGTAAGCCTTCCAAAAAGCTTAAATAAATAAATAATTTTATAACCATTGATAGTTACAAAGGCCAAGAATTCTGTACCAACATATTCTTAACCTACATCAAAAAAGTTTAATTTGTAACCTAAAGAGTAACTAAGCCAATCTTTGTCTTAAAGAGTGCAAGGGTATTTATAATTTCTTGAAACCTAGGAAAGAAAGAAATGAGAGTATATGAAGGATGAGAGGATAATAGTGACCTTATTCGTGATGTTCTCCAGAAAGGTGCGCAGTACTCGTAGCACTCATGCATGTATGACCAGATGTATGAACATAAACAAAGCAAAAGGAATATTTAAGGATCATAGCAGGTGGCGTTCTGTAGTCTCTGCTTAGTAGCATGCTGGCTGCCACAGCAGGCTGCATGCTATTAATTATTCTATGGTATATGTGATCCTATGAGGCTGGCAATGAGGGTTTTCATGAAAATTCACACCATCAGTAAAGTTAGCGCCACTTTGACAAGAGGAGACCATCAATTTCGACAATGAATATAAAATATATGATTACGTTCATCATTCCTTTCATTCATTCGTTCATCATTCAATCACGACTAAACATCTAATAGGCGTTTTGACACTTTTGACAGGTGCCCGGACCTGACGTCTCAGTGCTACCACCTAGTGAATGTCATTTCTGAAAACTCATTGGCATAGTAACCAACAGAAAAAAAAAAACTTCAAATATGCTTACGAAATCTTCACTCCCATTCCAGATGTCCCACACGCTGACAATGAGTTCAGCACAGAACGGCTACAAGTTAGGAGCAACATACATCGGTACCAAGCAGATCTCCCCCACAGAGGCGTTCCCTGTCATCCTGGGAGATGTGGACCCCTCAGGGAATGTCAACTTTAGTTTAATTCATCAACTTACTCCGGAGATCAGGCTGAAGGGAGCGGCACAGGTAAAGTGGTTCTTGATGGACTACGAATTTTCAATCCCGCGGGAGCTCGGTATTTGCGGAATCCCGCATATTGAAAATATTCATATTTATACAAGGCAAATAAAACTAATTAATTAATCAACTAACTCCAAATTTATTTACGTATTACTATTAGTATGACGAGATCAATCAAATTACACCGTTTATTCTTCACAGAAAACAGTAACAAATACTGAAAAAACAAAAAATCTATCTTCTTCAAAAAATACACCAATAAAATTAAAAAATCAACAAAAAAAAACAAATTTTCAACTGAAAATTGACATAGGTTACTTTAATTATTTAGTTTGTCAGTTTTCGAGAGAGGCGAGAGGTCGCATGCACACTTTTTTTCAGTCCCGCAAATCCCGCGCCCGTAATCCCGCATTACGCGGGATCCCGCAATACCGAGATCTCAGTATTTCGAGATTGGAAGCCCTAGGTGCGACGGAGTTTGAGGGACGCAGCCGCAGTGTAGTACGTGTGAAACGTCTGTGCATATTAGGGAGGGTGTAATAAGCACTAGAGCTTGTACTCTACAGTACAGGCCCTGATAGGCAGGGTGTAAGGGACAGCCCAACATTTATTTGAGAGCAATGGTGGCCCAGTGGTAACGGCAGCGACTTACGAGTTGTAGGTCGTAGTTCGAACCCAGACGGGCGCTTCACTTTTTGTAAATTATTTCATCACCACTGCTCTCATAACAGCAAAGGAAATCATCTTGAGGAAGCCGGCATATCCTAGAACCAAAAATTCGAAGTCATGCGACAGCTCAGTCACCAACTCGCATTGGGCCCGCGTGGTGGATTACGGCCCACTCCCTCTCACAGAGAGGAGGTCTGTGTCCCAGCAGTGGGAACATTATAGGCTGATTATGGTTTTAACATGTTGCCGTTGCACACATGCAAAGCTGTGTCGGGTCGCTAGTACGTAATAAATTATGTTTATGGTAATTTCTATTGAGACTTTCAAAGATTATTGACTTTCATCTTCTTTTCTGAAACTACATGCACATTATCCCTCACACACACACACACAATGAACCGAATTCAGAACTTACTTTTTTACAAGCCGTGGGCCATCAGAAAAAATTACGAACTTAAACCCTATTTCGATTTTTCTTAATGTTTACATTTGATATACAGGGTGTTTGGAATCCGGGTGCAAAACCTTAAGGGGGTCTTAGACGAAGTATGTCTTTTTATTTTTAACTGCACACTTTTTTTAGATGAATAGTGTTTTCAAATTTTAGAAGATTTCTGCAATCTCAAAAGTGTTCACATTTAACATACCAACTTTAACTGGGGCACTGTAGGCAATTAACTGTCAGAAATTAGGTTATTTAAAAAAAAACCGAAAATAGCAGTTCAAAAACAAAAACCTACTTCGTTTAACACATGACATGTCATAGCCCAAAGATTAAATAGATGTGTATTTACATTTCAGGTGCAAGAATGCAAGCTGACAGCTACACAAGGCACTCTGGAGTACAAGGGCTCTGACTACACGCTCGCGATGGCTGTGGGCAAGCCGGACTTCAACGAGAAGTCGGCAGTCTTTGTTGGACATTACTTACAGGTAAAATTATTAACTGCCTTATTTAGTTAGTTACTAGCCTACTGGTAAGGGTTTGTGGCTAAGTAATAACAGTCGCACGGATCGATAGATCAGGTTAAGC
This sequence comes from Cosmia pyralina, assembly GCA_946251885.1. Lineage (NCBI taxonomy): Eukaryota > Metazoa > Arthropoda > Insecta > Lepidoptera > Noctuidae > Cosmia > Cosmia pyralina. The sequence goes on from OX276367.1 coordinate 1,997,396, forward strand.
TACGCTTGCCGCGGTCGGACCGTGGATGACTGACCCTCTCCCCGTGCCTCGGAAAGTACGCTAGGCCGTTGGTCCCGGCTGTCACTGTTGGATCTTTACAGTCGTTACGGGTCGTCAGTAGCCCGAAAGTCTGACAACCAGTCATACCAGTACCTGGATTGTGGAGGTCAGATAGGCAGTCGCTCCATGTAAAATATTGGTATTCAGCTGCATCCGGTTAGACTGGAAGCCGACCTTTACAAAAATTCGAAGACATGTGACATCTACTAACTCGCACTGAACCCCCGTGGTGTCCCAGCTGTGGGAACATTATAGGCAGATTATATTCTATGGCATGCTTATATAGTTAGAGAGCTATACGAGAATATTAGCTCATGCAGTGGACCACTGGCATGAGCCAGATTGATCACCACGTTGTTGGTACCACGCGTCTGGCCGGTTTGTTCCTTCAGTTGTATGCAAGCTCATTTCATCATCATATTATTTATTCATTGATCTTCATTTTCCTGCCCTTATCCCAATATATTTGCGGTCGGCAACATGTTCTTTTCTTTCATACTTCACATAGTCCATCCATTGTTTGTGGCAGCATTACATGGGGTTGTTATGTTTGCAGTCGGTGACGAAGCGGCTGGCACTTGGTACGGAGCTGGTGTACCAGTCTGGGGCGCGGGTCATGGGAGGAGAGATCGCCATCACCTCGGCTGCCGCTAGATACACTATGGACGGTGAGAGCACATAATTGCTACATACAAAAAGTTATACCTCATTTACAAGAAAATCAAATAATTTATTTCAATTACGGCTGATTTTTGAAATAGTTAGACAACTTTTATATATGGAATAAATATTGCGATTTGACAGCTTTTGTATAGAAAATATGTCAAACTGTCATATTTATCCTTCAGATAAAACTTAACAGCCTGTTGAAAAATCAGCCCTTAGGCACATAGAAAGCACTTTTGAATGTCAAAATTTACACGAAAGTAGAATTGATTTTTGTGAACAATTATCAATTATTATTTTCTTCTAAAAGGTAGTTTCGTATGGAGAAGAATGGGCAAGAAACTCCATGTAATACTTTCTGGATTGTAAAAAAAGTGTATCCAAAGTATAGGAAGTCGTTGTTTCTATAGTCTGGCATTTTTATGATGCTCTATTCTATTTTTGTGTAATTGTGCCAGCTTTGGAACTGCTTTCCTGATGAGTATTCACCACGTGTTTCGAAAAGATTGTTATTTGAAAATATTACCCATAATCGCAACTTGTTTGTGGAGACAGAATAATTATGATTCTTTAGTTATAGTTTCATTGCAGTTAAATAATGGTTTAATCTGTATTTGCAGACTCTGAAGTGTCAGCGACGCTGAGCACAGCTAACTTCCACTTGTGTTACTTCAAGCAATGCAGTGAACAATTACAGGTATGTGATCTATATCTTGACAATTTGTAGAACATATGGGACCGCCATTGTCAACAATCTTCACAACAATTTACTCTTTGACTATGCCTTCTAGATAATTGTAATGACTGCGTCCAACACAACAATTTAACATAGATCATCATTCTCCTGCCCTTATCCCAATTTATTTGGGGTTGGTGCAACATGTCTTTTTCGTCCATACTTCTCTATTAGTCGTCATCTCGGTAGTCACCCTTTCTAGTCATATCATCTTTCACACAGTTGATACATCGTTTCTTTGTGTTTCTCCCACTCGTATAGCCATCCACATCCAATTTAACATCAAACAGCAATCTAAATCTAAAAATAGCATAAAACAAAGTCGCTATTCTAGACTCTGGTAGTCCGCTTAGTTCTTCTAAATTGCACAATTAGATTTTAGCCACCATAATTTTATTTAGAGAATTTATTCTGGAAGGATTTTAGCATAGATACACAGAAATCACGATGTTTTGCCATGTCGCGACATCAGTAAATAGCACCCATGAGAAGTCGCTAGGATTTGGGGGATAAAAACATTTTTAAAAAATTTGCAAACTTCTAAAACTTTTCATATTAATTTGCAGGTGGTCGCGGAAATGGACACCTCATTCCGAGGGATGGAATCTGTAGGCACTGTCGGTTACCAGGTCAACATACCCAAAGCAGATCTAATCTTTAGAGGTGAGTTGTTAATCATTATTCTACAGAATTCTTACTTTTTTTGAGAAACTCAGAATTATGCAGAAATCACACTGGAACAATTATGGTTCTACGAAGTCGTAATTTGTCTCAGATCATGAACTTATTTGAAATTGCTAAATTCTACCAAACTCTTTCCAGGAATGGTAGATTCAAATTGGAACATTGGAGCGGTTCTTGAGAAGAAATTACAACCCCTACCATTCACATTTGCACTCTCCGGCATGGCAAACCAGGCTAAACAACAGTTCAAATTCGGCTGCGGTCTCATCATCGGCTAATCATCACATTACCGGGTGATTGTGATGATGACTGAGTGATATGTCAAGCTAGTGATCAGTGTACACCCATATTTATATGTGATTAGTGAATTTGAAGCATTTTGAAGTGGATAAGTTCTTCAGTGGTTGCGTGCAAAGTTATCTTGTCAGTCAGTGTAAAATGTTAAAGATTACAGGATGAAAATAATGCATAGAGTGTATACAGTTTGTACTGCAAATAGTAGACGAGTTATGCTACAACCTGTATATGGAATAATATTTGTGCATAGATTTTATTTAAACGTTTTATGCTCTTGGTGTTTTAAAATTGCTGGACAGTTATTAACTAAATATATTTAATTGGTGATACTAAAATATTATGTTAGGAACGAATTATCTATTTTAGCCCTAGCATAGGTCAAGTTTTCTTCCAAGTAAGTCGTAGTCACATTTACAAGCCTAATACTGTATTCTATGAATATGTCTTTCTTGCTAGCTGTAATAAAAATGTACTACCTACCTATAAATCCATGAGAGTTGCGACATTTTGTCAATTTTGGGGTTTTTTTGTGACAGTTGACACTTCTACAAATGTCGAAAGGATCAAGGCAAGATTGTGAATGAAAGCAATGCAAATATTTTTACATTGCATATTGAACATGTCCTATAAGGGCAGTATGTAATGTAGACATTTGCGTGAAAGAAAACATCACTTTAAAAAGTTATTACGCACACAATAAAAACTAGATCCTGAATCCTGATAGAGATTGTCTAATTAAAAATTGCCACCACGGCTTGTTGCTTACACATTTCAAATGTTTGTACAGAAATTATAGTGGAGTCTTAAATTGGACAATCTCTACCTCTGTATGGAGTTATTGCACTTATACATATTAAATGCTGAATATTAAGTATTTATTATAATATAAATGTGATGTTTGCACCTATCTGTATAATATTACTTAGATTACTTAGAATATGTTACTTTGACCACTAGCTTGATTTTGTCAATGTAATTATAATTTTAGCCTAATATTGACTTGATTGGTGTTACGGATCTATATTTTGGGCTTCCATGTTCAAGAAAATATCATGTTTAGAATTTGGGGACGAATTTTGAATATGGTTATTAATTTTTACTTATTTTTTATTTATTTTCTCATCTGATTTTTACGCTATGCTGTTTCCATTATAACAATAATTAAAAGCTTGTAGTTTGTAGTGGGACGTCAAAAGTTCTCGAAATATTAATAGAATTGTATTTTTTGCTCATGAATTTATGTGTCTCCGCAAATACAAGCTGAAGTAATTTCTAACCTAAATTTATTTTTAACACAGGTAAATATAACATGAAAGTCTAAAATATAGGACAAATGAATATAATAGCTGATAAATCACAAGATATGTGTGAATGATATGAGCCCGAACACTGTGTAGGTATATGTATTGATAATTTTTCTTTGTATGTTTTACGTAGACATATTTTTAATTGTTATAATAACGCTATACTGTTTTGCTGACCACCAGAAACGCATTTATGACATTGTGAACTCACTCTAAGGTGTCTGAAAATATCTTGAAGACCAGCACCCTAATTGCGTAACACACTTGGAATCCGTTTCATTTTGACAGTTCAACAACATTCATTGCGTTATTTTCGTTGTTGAGAAGACAAATTTTTCGAACATATGAAGCAATGGATTAGCAATATGCCTCAAAATCATTCAGATTCCGATCGATAGTGTTACGCAATAAGGCTGTATTTCCACCAGAAATGAGCGAGGATGTGTATAAAACTAACCAATAAGAGCACTTCTAGCTTAGCTCAAGCCATGAAAATGATGCGATGTTATTTGTTAGTTTTACACACATCCTCGCCCATTTCTGGTGGAAGCGCACCCTTAGGTTGCTGGATTTGAATCAAGATTTACTGTTCATCCGTCATTTAATCAATGCATTTTTCGTTGTGCTTTTATTTGATTCGCACTTTTTAGTGCACGCCATCGTTTCAGTAGTAGAACTACGAAAACCGGCCTACTGCTATGCAATTAAGGCGCTGTCAAAGACGACTTGTTATCATGGATAAGCTGTTGACTGCACTAAGCTTGTATAAGTCTTTCACTTTCCCTTTTCTCTTGTAAGCATTTCAATTAGATATCTCAGAGTGAGTAGCTAATACAGGTCCCCTAACCCGTTTTTCGTCCCCTATTCATATAATCATCCCCTTCTATTCGCAGGGCACCTGGCAAAGCTTCATGTCGATTATTCGCTGCCATCGCTACGGCGTTCTAGAAGGCGCGTATGTGCGACAAATACGTCACTAATTGTATTTATTATAAAATAGTCTTTTATAACTCTTTCATGCTAACACTGACCAAATATTTTACTTAATGATGATCTAAATGATCTAAAACCGTCTCGAGGCGAGTTTGTCGCAGATACGCGCCATCTCTTGTGTGTGTGTAGATAAGATATGGCATACTGTACAATGTACATAGCGCCCGTTGTTAAAATGTTTATTTTTAATATAGTTACTTATGTTAATAAATCAATCCGCTGTTTTATTTCGTCGATACGGTAGGTATTTGAATTCCTTACATCATATTCGCAACTATGCAGACAATTGGGAACGAGGTGATCCGGCAGAGAACTATGTTGTCGACGACTTCTCTCAGACTAAGCAAACTGAAGTGGCAATGGGCCGCCCGGCCCGGTCTCATATTTTTGATAGACCTAGATAAAGCAAGTCAATCTGCCTAGCCTTTCCCAACTATGTTGGGGTCGGCTTCCAGTCTAACCGGATGCAGCTGAATGCCAGTATTTTACATGGAGCGGCTGCCTATCTGACCTCCACAACCCAGTAACTGGGTAATACGATGCCCATTGGTAACGTCTGTCAAAGATTCACGAATGACAGCCAGGGCCAACGGCTTAACGTGCTTTCCGAGGCACGGGGGAGACCCGGTATGTAAAGATGGTCACCCATCCACGGACCAACCCCTGCAAGCGTACTTAACCTGTTGGATCGACCCGTGCGGTATAAAGCATGAATTTGAATAAAAATCAAGCGTGCCATATTTTGACTACCTACTATGACGTCACAAGTACCATTGTGATGGAAAGAGAAACCCAAATCGATTGTGAATGTCAGGTTCGCGGGTGTATTTCTCTCAGACATGGTTGAAATATATCTCAAAAATGAGTAACACTTGTGAAATAATTAGTACCTCGTGGGATCGCAAGTTATTGCAATAGTTTCATACACCCGTCATTCTGACGTCAGCTTGGCGGGTGTATTTTTGTGTAGCCGAGATTAGTGAGAAGCTAGATATAAAACCAATCCAATCTGCCTAGCCTTTTCCCAACTATGTTGGGGTCGGCTTCCAGTCTAACCGGATGCAGCTGAATACCAGTATTTTACATGGAGCGACTGCCTATCTGACCTCCACAACCCAGTGACTGGGTAATACGATACACCTTGGTATGACTGGTTGTCAGACTTTCGGGCTTCTGACGACCCGTAACGACTGTCAAAGACCCACGAATGACAACCGGGACCAACGGACCAACTCCTCCGTGCTTTCCGAGGCACGGAGGAGTCTCGGTATGTAAAGAATGGTCACCCATCCACTGGCCAACCCCGGCAAGCGTAGCTTAACCTGATGGATCGACCCGTGCGGCTGTTATTACTTAGCCACGAGCTCCTCAAGCTAGATATAAAACATACACGGATATTTAGTACCTAATTGGTACCTCTCGAAATATCAGTCAGGGAAATCTCATCGGAATTCGTCAGAAATTGAAAAATTTATCCACAGCCATTCCTTTATACAGGGTGTTACAATATGTTGTTTGTTTGACACAAAGAGTAGAGGAAACCGGGGATACTTAGCATTGGGTGGAATGACAGCTCACTTCACCAACGTTTTCAAGGTAAGTTTTTACAGAATAGACCGGCAAGACTCGTTTACTCCATCGGCCGACCGGCATGACGTTCAGTTGCCTGAAAATAAGGCTACATAAATAATCGTCTATTGCTCATGCTCATCGCTTATCATAATTGTACACTTACTTCTGTATTGGTCAACTAGCCCCGACATAAGTCAACCTTCCCTGGACATGTGGTAAGTCAAGATACACGGGCTGCTCAAGCAGTTAGTCAGTAATCAAAATACAAGGACCGCTCGTGCAGTGAACGTCAACTGCTTGATGCTGCCACTGCTACAAAAGCAAGCGGGCGGGAGGCGCACGCAACATGGAATGAGGAGCGCGGGTGGAGGGAGTAACTGCGCGAGAACAGTCGACAGCTCGAGCGGTCAGTGAATGCCTTTGGTCAAGCAAGTTAAATAAAATGTAGAATTTTTGTTGCTTAAAGTTTGTTTTATTGCAAAAAAAAATGTTTCTGTACCTATTCTAGTGTTTTTTTTTTTTTTCTACTAATCCTTGGGTAGATAAACGCAATTTGAATCTCGTAGCACGTTCACTGAAAATTGCGCCCTCTCCCACTTGTTTTCAATGGCTTGTAAATAAAATTGACGGATCTGTGCGCAGATTATAAACTGCCAGAAAAAAGACGCGGAGTGAAATTCGTAGTGCGGGCTAACTCAAATCCAACCAAATATTGTAACATCCTGTATGAAGGAACGGCTGTAGATCACTGATCTCTAATAAATAAGTACGCTGGACTAAATAAACTACAAGAAATGACAGTTGATTTTTGTGCCGATTCAGAGCGCTCGAGCATCTCAGGAACTAAAATTGACACATTGTTGTTGGCAAATGGCCGACGTGCTGTTTTGGTACGCCATTTCATTTTATTTCATTTACGTCTATGATGTTCTAGGTCTAAATCATGAAATAATATTTAATTCGTGTTAACTAAAACATTTTTATCATGAGACTAAGCTCTTTTTGTAAAATTCGCTATCTTAAAGGCAGCGGAATAACCTTCTACAATATAATATTAGTTCCATGTCAAATGTCAAAAAATCTATATAATATTAGTTCCATGGACGCTCACGTTGCTATCAGCGCCAAAATGGCGATAATCAAACGTCTTCATTTTGACATCGATATTATGAAGTCCAGCGTACGTGTATATTAGAGGTCAGTGCTGTAGACCAATTTTTCATTTTCTGTCGAATACCGATGAGATTTCACTGACTTAAGGTATGCTTAGAGTTAGAGGCCCCAATTAGGTACTTTTATTCTGTGGCATATGTTCGAACATGCTTGCACATATTTTCACTGGATATTGGCAGCAATTTGCTGCTTTGTCTGCGCTAACACTAAGGTTAGCCATACACAGTCAGAATCGACTGCTTCAAGCTGCGACTGCATAATGAACTAGTCTTCTATTCACTTAGAAACACGGAATAGCTCGAGCAGTTGCGACTGCTCCGGGCGGTCAGCAGCACGATGAAGTTTCATCCTGCTAGACCAAAGGCATACCCTGACCACTCGAGCTATCGACTCCGAGGATCCTCCCTTTTCTATGGAGGATGAGTGAACTTTACACCCTGCGCCTCGTGCTTCTATAAGCATGAGCAACAGACGATTATTTATGTAGCCTTATATTCAGGCTTTAAACGTCATGCCGGTCGGCCGATGGAGTACCCGAGTCCTGCCGGTCTATTCTGTAAAAACTTACCTTGAAAACGTTGGTGAAGTGAGCTGTCATTCCACCCGATGCTAAGTATCCCCGGTTTCCTCTACTCTGTGTCAAACAAACAACATATTGTAACACCCTGTATAAAGGAATGGCTGTAGATAATTTTTTCAATTTGTGACCAATTCCGATGAGATTTCACTGACCTAAGGTATGTTTCGAGAGGTACCAATTAGGTACTAAATATCCATGTGTTTTATATTAGGTTGGGGAAAAAGACTTTTCGCATTATAGTATGTATGAACTTAAAATAAAATCTCTTTGGTTATACTATTTGTATCTGGCTGGTTTTGGTATCATTGAAAGTTTAAATTTTAAAGAACATAATTCCAAATTCAAATTAGGAAAATGTGTGATTTTCATTTGTTTTTCGTACTGTCAAGATGAGTGAATCTAATGAAGAAATTCGATACATTTTAAAATTTTACTACAAAAAAGGTAAAAATGCAACGCAAGCCGCGAAAAAAATTTGCGATGTTTATGGACCCAGTGCAGTGTCTGTGAGAGTAGCACAAATTTGGTTTAAGCGTTTTCAATCCGGAAATTTTGATGTCAAAGATGCACGTCGCTCTGGTCGCCCTATTACGGATAAAATGGATGCCATTTTTGAAAAAGTGGAGCAAGATCGGCATATCAGTAGTTACAACGTAGCGGAAGAACTGGAAATTGACCACAAAATAGTTTTGGCGCATTTGAAAAAAACTGGGTACACAAAAAAGCTCGATATTTGGGTACCTCACGAGCTCACTGAAAGAAACCTAATGAGCCGTGTACTCATTTGTGATTCTTTATTACGACGTAATGCAACCGAACCATTTTTGAAGAAGCTGATAACTAGTGATGAAAAGTGGATGACGTACGACAAGAACGTGCGAAAAGGTCGTGGTCAAAGGCCGGTCAGGCTTCACAGACTGTGGCGAAACCCGGGTTAACTCGCAACAAGGTGATGCTGTGTGTGTGGTGGGATTGGAAGGGCATTATTCATTATAAGCTGTTACCACCAGGCAGGACCATCGATTCTGAACTCTACTCGAACAACTGATGAGATTAAAGCAAGAAGTTGAGAGAAAGCGGCCGGAATTAATCAACAGAAGGGGTGTGATTTTTCATCATGATAACGCTAGACCTCACACATCTTTAGCCACTCAGCAAAAATTAAGAGAGTTTGGCTGGGAGGTGTTATTGCATCCGCCGTATAGTCCTGACCTTGCACCTTCAGATTTTCACCTGTTTCGGTCTCTTCAGAATTCTTTAGGCAGTGTCAGGTTAACATCACGAGAGGACTTCCAAAACCACTTGTCGCGGTATTTTGATCAGAAGTCCCAAAATTTCTATAGCAATGGGATCATGTCCCTACCTACAAGATGGCAAAAAGTTATCGAACAAAATGGTACCTACATACTTTAGATAAATGTAAATAATGTATATTAAAAAATGTTTTGAATTTTCTTAAAAAATGCGAAGAAACTTTTTCCCCAACCTATTATCTAATTACGAAGGCTATAGCCGGAGGATTGAAAAAATGTTCGGTAATTGGGTGAATGCCTGTCAGCGGTTAAGGTGCTATGCGAATGTGTAACAATCTAGCTTCTCACTAATCTCGGCTACACAAAAATACACCCGCCAAGCTGACGTCAGAATGGCGGGTGTACGAAACTATTGCAATAACTTGCGATCCCACGAGGTACTAATTATTTCATAAGTGGTACAATTTGGTACTCATTTTTGAGATGTAGGTATTTCAACCATGTCTGAAAAATACACCCCGCGAACCTGACCTCCCGTCTCGCCATACCCAGCAGTACCTACGTGTTAATTTTAATATATTTTCATGCTGTAGACTTGCAAATAATAATAATTTAACATCGTCATTCCTATTGTCTACAATTTTTGTAATATTTCTCCATAATTAAGGCAACAGTGAATAAAGAAAACGTTAAGATTGTTTATTATAAAATACAAAATCATTCCCCGGTTTCCGAAATTGATTCTGGAGAATCGATTTATCGGGAGGAAACGCCCGGGTGTCACCATTGTGTGGATCGCCCGGAGGACACGGTGGAGCATACAGTGGAGGACTGCCCGGCTTGGGCGGAGCACCGCCGTGTCCTCGCGGAGGCGATCGGCGGCGGCGATCTCTCGCGTCCGAACCTGGTCCAGGCCATGGTACGGAGCGAGTGTGCATGGGAGGCCGTCACCTCCTTCTGCGAAACAGTAATGCTCGCGAAGGAGGAGGCGGAACGCGTGATGAAGAGGCAACCTGACGCCCTTAGTCGCCGCTGGCGCGCGCTTTCGGTCGGCGAGCAATGGGTAGCTCGCCGTCCGGTAAGGACCAGGCCCGGGTCGACGACAGCGGGTTGTGTTCCACGCGCGCCTCATAGAGATGTCAGCAATGATGGGGTCAGATAGGGCCGATGTAGCCGGGGTCACGGGTTGTTCGAAAGAGATACCGTGGCTCTGGCACAGGCAACTGAAGGAACACGGGTGGATTTTACAGCGGGAGGTCATTTTGATGATTTCCCATCCACAAAAAAGGGGGGTAATAAAAGGCAGATATAGTTTAAAAATAACGTAAGTTTATTACATGTAATTAAATAAAAATATAATTTTATAAACTTTTATTCTGTTACATGTATAAATGATTCCGTGCCGCGGGCGGATTGCCCGTCATATTTTGGTAATATATTCAACCTCGATTATAATTATATCCATAAGCCAAACAATTGTGACGTGACCGACGCGCGACGCCATCTTGCCAAAAACTAAAAAATAAAAATATTTTTATTGAACTTGTTATATCACGTCACCATTGTTAATTTAGCGAAGGTTTTTAAATGCGCCATCTTTTATTTTAAAATTCGGCGCCAATTTTTTTTTCTTTTTTCCGTTTTACCACGCCCCTCTAGATTTAGAAATGAATATTTGGACATTTAGAAACCCTCGTTATCCACTTCATAAGTATTATAAGCTACAGATCGACACCACAGCGACTTTATCTAAATGTATGATTCATACCGATAAAAGCTGGGTGGACAAATAACATTCCAGAAAAATCCTGTCAACCCAACTTATCGAGAAGTACAACTAAGAAATTTTAACTTGTTATTTCCTTATTACCAAAAATATAATATATTATTATGGCTGAGTTTTCAAAGATACGATAAATGTCTATCATTAATAATAATTTTTCGTGTTGTTTTAAACTCTATATTATTATAGCCTAAGGACTTATGATTAAGACGATTGCAACACTTACAGTTCGCAATATGTCAAACATTACGGCTCCTGTACACAATGGCCGATGCTGGCGCATTACCACGTACATAGACACAACTAACCAGATTTATGAAAGTCTTGTATACCGACCGAGTAATTAAATGGATGTTACAAAACAGTCACAAGCCATTATGTACGAGAACCTTTAGAGATCTGTATTTTGATTTTATCTTTTGAAATGTTCTTTTTGATTCGCGCGCAATAAACTCACTGATATGTATGCTAATATCAAACAAATTTGCGGTAGCAAAATAATGTCATGTAATAAAATTGATTATTCAGTTAAATTGGCATAGTCAGCCATATAAAACTCAGATATTCACGCAGAAATACAAAACTTTTAAGTCTTATTAAACATACATTACGATTGTAAGTCGACTGACTCAAGACTGTTTGTAAAACAAGGGAAGCGCACGAGCATTTATAATATTCATAATAGTTTCCAATATAATGTTATACACTAAATAATTCGGTTTACATTTAAACAAAAAGAACATCACAAAATATGCTAAAACACCAACATTTGGCAGGATCAGCGCGTCATCGTTTCAAAGCCACATAGGTACACACAAGTTATTTGAAAAACTACGTAACATTATTGCCTAAAACCCTTTAATCTATAGACGTGTATGTTCAGGCTTAGTAGTATTTGAACCCCAAAAATATTGCATTAAGTTCAAAAATTCAAAATTAATACAAAAAAAGTAAAGACATGTTTTACTAATGTTTAGGTACTGTTTTAACGTGTTTGCCTGACTACTATCGGACTTGTACGGAGCTAGCATAAGAGCTTATGATGCGAAGTAGTCAGACGATGGAGTCGTTAGTTCCTTAAGGGGATACATCGATAAATTTTGCGTTTTTAAAATTCCTTTAAAACTTAATGTATATGGTTAAATCATTTGGATTTTCCATATTTGTGTTATTTGGCTATATATTCTTGTCTACTGCTGTACTAAAACCGAAATATGATTACTTGAAATTATTTCGATAGAAAAAAATTCCAAAGTAGTACCGTCTATTTTTTGTTTTATACGATTATACGTAAACAGTTCCTTATTGTGCAGAAAAATTTACTTTAAATCGAAGGTATTTAAATATGTTTAGAACTTACCAAGTTAAAAAAATATTTAGTATAGCATTTTGTCTTGTCATAAATCTGCATTTAAACGAACCGCGTTTAGTTCCGGTGCGCGTGAGAGTCTTCTATCGCGCGTCAAACTCCATTCATACGCCATAATGCCATTTCACTTACACACCGAGCTAAACCACGTTTCCATGTATCCTCTTAAAGAAACCGTAAACATTTAATAAATATATAAACGTCTCACGGAAATTCTAACATAAAAAACAGACATTGTTTTCAAACAGATATAATTTTTACTTTAATAGCAGTTGCATTTCACGAGCGCACATCAATTAATAACTTCAACAAGCCACATGCAAGCACAGTATACTAATGATACAGCAGTGTATCTTCATAGAAAACGGCCGAAACATCGCGCTTCGAAATCTTAGTCAGCCTCAGTTCGAGCGCACACGTACCATCGGCAAACTTTTCGGTGGACCACTTTTCAACCTTATTGCGTTAGTAATAAGGTTGAAAAGTGCACCGCATTAAGCTGGTGAATGAGGCACCGTATACGCGCGCACTCCGTGTCCTAAACCGTATAGCGGAAGACATAGATATATTTTGTTGTACTCTGGGTGGGTTCATAGTGAGAGCCCTCTTTGAAATAAGTTATGGTCCTATTGTGATATAGATAATAATTATTATGTTTATAGTAGCCATAAGTACCTACAAAATTATTAGTTTGTAACTATGTAGCGGTATTTTGAAAATATGTGTAATAGTTGTCTACATTATCGCATTAGGTGTTAAACCTGTAAAGATTTAGAATTGTATGGTGGGAAATAAATAAATAAATAAAAGGTCGAAAAGTGGTTCTCCGGAAAGTTTGCCGATGGTACGTACGACACGTATTTATCTGCCGAGCAGCCGAAGGTTTAATTCAAGATCACTGCGCAGATAAAATACTGTAGGTTTATTATTCTGTGACGCAAGTGTAAGGCCTCTGCCTCGAATTTTGCGGGCAGCGGGGCGGCAGCGGCGGCGGCGCGGGAGCGGCAGGATTTTATGCGTAAAAACAAATGGACCGAACCTCGAAAACAGCGGCGCGGTAGCGGGGCGGGACAATGCGAGACGCGCCACCGCCGCCGCCGCCCCGCTGCCCGCAAAATTCGAGGCCGAGGCCTCATACGTAAGCCCAATGACGCGCGCTTGTGATTTGCAACGATTGTAGTACATTTTTCAAACAACTAGTACAAATTTTTTCTAACTGTGCGCTTGGAGCTGCCAAAATCGTTAGATTGAATTCGACGTCTGCTTACCTGCTCAGCGCCCCGCACGCCGTGACTGACACTGGCATGGCCACCATGAGGGATTTTAATTTTGATAACATAAAAAAATTGTCGTATTATTATTATCGAAATTTGTCGTAGGTGGCCTTGTTTTTGAGTTACAAATGTGGCCAAGCTGGATGCTCTCCAGATCGGCCACCTATGAACCCTTATAACTTTTCAACCAATGACCGATAAATTCTGATATTTGGCGACAAATTTCGAGTAATTTTTTGTGTTGTCAAAATTAACCTTTTGACCGCCAGTGTCACCTATACGTGACAAGCGTAAACTGTCCCTGGACGCCAACGACGTGAATACGTGACAGAAAAAGCTGTATACAAAAACACGAAATAAACAATTTGAACATTACTTTAATGCCTTTTTATTTATATCACCTTAAAATAGAAGCTCTAATCCTTGTTTATTTCTATTAAACGAATTAAATAGCGCTTTAAATGGGGTTGAATAATGGGAATTAAAAAGTAAGAAATCAATTGTAAAAAAGAATGTTCTCACACGCCACTGTCGTGAATATGTGACCGCTAGTGATGTAGCGCATGTTAGATAATATCAAAAATGTACTTCAAAGATCGTTTAAAAACTTTCCACTGCAACGCATTATTTTAGATATAATTTGGTACGAGGGTAAAACAGCATTATCCACTCACACGTCCGTGGATAATACACTATCCACGTAATTTGTCCGAAACGTCAACGTGACAGCGCGCGAAATTTTTCCGATTTGTTTATATTATACTACGACTCATTCAGTGTGGTCTGACGTACTTTTTAAGATGAACTATTACATAAGCCATTGTTTCTAATCGCCTAAAACCGTGTTAGTAAGTCATAAATCTTATTTTTTTATATATTGTCGTTTGACGTTTGGGATGGTCTAGTATCCGGGACGTAAGACGCCCTTTTGTTCTTGGCTAATCCTGACTCCTCACATCGACAAGCGAGATATTACGTTGCTACATCCTTATTTCGGAAGCGAAATAGTCATAAAAATGGTGGGCCGTCCACGCCATTGTCACAAATAGAAGACAGCAGATAAGAATAGTGTTGTGTCAACTTGTGTCTATAGTTATTACATTTTCGTCTCATAGCTGTTATTACAGTGTTATACAACTCTGTAAATAATGTATAACTATTAATATAGTAGGAGCAAGGCTAATTTTGAATTAAATTTCAATGTTTTAAGGACATTATGTTATGAAATCGGAGACGAAAATAAAAATACAATTGAATATCGATGTAGTATTGGAATCCCTATTTTTTTCGTAGGTATTTGCGCGGAATTTGTGGCTTGGCGTTGAGGGCACGTTCATGTGTTTTTGCTCTGGCGGTCAAAAGGTTAAAATCCCTGATGTTGGCCATGCCAGTGTCAGTCACACCCGCACGCCTCTCTACGGTCTAAATCAGGGGTGTCAAACTGGATTGTCTACAGGGCCTCTTACAAAATTAAAGTCAAGCTTGCGGGCCGGAATCGAAATATTTTTGTCACAAAAAGAATTAATAACTGGAATTCAGAATAGAATTTTAAATTCAGAAACTAAAGTGATTTATTATAAATAAACTAGATTCTAATATTGTTAAGGAGGATGCGCTGTGGTAGCCCGCGAAATTCAAATTTTCTTGCGTTTTATGCAATTTGCAGGTCCGTGTCAGGACAACCTGACAAGATTCATCATATGTTGATCAAGATACAAATCTTGATCAAAATATGATACGCGGCAATAAAACATATGTATTTACATAATTTAAACCATAACAATCACCAATACATCTCGCTAAGTTAGATTTCGTGCAGATTCATCGAACGAACGAAATCTAACGAAGCTGCACGTAATCTAACTTAGCGAGATGTATTGATCATTTTTATGGTTAAAATTATGTAAATACATATGTTTTATTCCCGCGTATCATATTTTGTTCAACATACAACCTGACACGGACCTGCAAATTGCATAAAACGCAAGAAAATATGATTTACGCGGGCTACCACAGCGCATCCCCCTCTTAAGCAGCAGACTTTTGCGGGATCAAGGATTGAGATTGACATATCTAATCTACATTACTAATTTCGGGCGTAAGTAAGTAAAAATCTTTGATCGTGTCGCGAGCCACGGGTGTTTGTCATGACTGGTCTAAATACACACTCGTGTCGTCTGCACAGTTCTATAATATTATTAGTTGTCATTGTTATTTTAAATACATACACTGTAATATTTTGACGATGGCAGACGCACAGTTAGAAAAATCGGTATATACGAACAAAATGCTATTTATTTGGTGAAAGCGAAGACTGCCCTGCTAACAAACTGCTTGTAAACACCGCCCTGACTCCATGACTTACTTGTATTACAATGTTAAAAACAGCTGCAATAAGTCGGCTAAAATACAGTTGAATCAAGAACCTCGTCTTTAAAAGACGTTAAGATAAGACTATTTCGCGGAACCGATGAGCTCAGTGTTCTTACACACGAGCGACACGCGTCGACGGCAGCCTAAAGCGACGCTTGCAGCTGTAGCGTGTCGTGTCCGCCATTTTGTCGGTGGACTGCAAATAGTTCAGGAGTGACAAAATGGCGGACGCGACACGCCACAACTACAAGCGTCCCTTTAAGTCGACGGCGGTCGTCGTCGCGTCGATGCGTGCAGTTGCGTCTGCCGTTGACATGTCACGCGTGTCGCTCGTGTGTAAGAACACTAAGGAGCTGACAAACGACGCGATGTTACAAAATCAAATATATATCATTCCTAAAAAGTCAGTAGAACGCTATTATGAGTATTAATTGGGTTATTTTGTCGCGTTATTTTGTCAACAAGTTCTCAAAATGGCCGAAAATTTAACCGCGACATAGTCTTTACAATGAATTCGTGGTTTTGTGATAAAAAAAAAAATTGACAAATAAAGCCCCTTTTCTAGCAGTGTATTGCATTACAACATAAAAAAAAAATACAATTTACCAAACGTACATTATTGTTAAATGACAATGACTAATGTTGGCAATATTAGCTTAATATTAAAATATCAAATAAAATCAAAATCCGATTTAAAAAAATGTACCTATCCGGCGGTGTTCAAAGCATAAAAAATAATGATTGTGCTAATAAAAAAAAAAATAGCAACAAACAAATCTAAAATCGTCAAACAGCAATTAGACTAAGTACAGTTTTACTTTTAAATATATATTTCTCAACCTCTTTTGACGAATTGACTTTAAATTTTCCACACACACAAACGAAGGGAAGAAATGAAAATCACAGTTCTGTTACTAATAATTCGTGCCAATTCTTTCAACAGGTAACATTGGCGAGAGCATAGACAATCTACATTAGTGTTGCCAACAACGAAAAAAAAATATGGGTTGGGTCGAAATTAATCGGCTGTGATATAAATTCATACAAAATGTTTCAAACCGTTGAGGTAGACAGTACTCATAAAACATAATTACTTTACTATTTGAGACAGATATTCTTAATCCTTATAAAAAATTGTAGGACTTTAAGCCGACGTTCGCACGGATGTAAAAATATCGCGGCGGGATTTTTTCGCGCACTGGATTTTCAACTCTCGTTGTTGAGCCGAGCGACGTTGGGAATCCAACTTAACAACAACGGGGTGCATTCTAGTGCGTCGAAAAAACACACTGTTGGATTTTCAACTCTCGGCGCTAAGTAGTGTTGAAAATCCAGTGCGCGAAATAAAATCGCCGCGGTATTTTTACGTCCGTGCGAACGTCGACTTAGAGAGACGAGAGATCTATGAGCAACATTCTAGGAAGAAATAGAAAGAAGAAGTAATAAAAATATATCCTAGCGCTGATCTTGCGCGGGCTGGCAACGTCGCATTTCTAGAGGTTTCTCTTCATGATTATTTCATTAAATTTAAATCAAAGGACAATTTCTTTTCACAAATTCTTAGACCGTCGGTATTTAAGTATGTATGCTATTTTTTGACAGTTATTTTAGAATTTACTTTTAAAAAACCGGCCAAGTGCGTGTCAAGGGTTCCGTAGTTGAAAAAAATGTATCCTAAAAACAAACTTAACATTGTAATCCCAAAAGAAAATGTTTTATGTGATAAAATTACAAATTAACAATTTTCGGACTTTTTCCTTTACTTGTGCTGTGAGACCTTGCTTCTTACCAAATTTCATGATTCTAGGACAACGGGAAGTACCCTATAAGTATTGATTTACTTGCGAGTATCAAAATATTTCGTATAAATGGCCGTATTGTTTTATTGCGTTGACTTAGAAGCGTGATTTTTTTAGAACTCCAAGGTACCATAGACTATATTATTATTTTTTTAGTATTTGATATTTTTATTTTTTTATTTATTTGGCTCACCAACAATTTAATACACTGATACAATATATAATAATAATAATTAATTTCAACTTGTTACGGCCACGCGTTCCTGAGAAAAAGGCTCTTGACAGACTGACATACAGACAGACGGACAACGAAGTGATCCTATAAGGGTTCCGTTTTTTCCTTTTGAGAAAAACTACATATTTATTGCCAATTATTTTCTATTTTGTAAGAGTAATTACCAAAATAACTGTCAAAAATTTGCATACATGTTTATAAATACCAACAATCTAAGAATTTGTCAGAGGAAATTGTCCTTTGATTTAAATTTAATGAAATAATCATGAAAAACCTCTAGAAATGCGACGTTGCCAGCACGCGCGCGATCTACGCTCCTAACTTGGATTACGTGTCTTTATTTAAAGTACAGCTGCTCAATAGTCTAAAAATATAAAATCGACATTAAAATCTTTATTCGTTAAGGAGTAAAATGGCCGATAATTCCGCCCAACCCAAGCGCCATATAAGAGGGAGATCGACATTTCACAATGACACATTGTTTCGAATACAACTAAAATCATATTAATAAAAAAATTAAATACCTATGAGATATAGTGATGACTTTAGTCCCGACGACTCGGGCTCATATTAAGTTGGATTTAAACTATGGGACAGATAGGATATTTACAAAATGCTATCTCGCTCACTCACACCGTGTGTGTTGCCAGTCGATAAAACTTTCCAACTAAAGAGGTTATGTTAGTTTATCATACATTTTATAATTAATTTTTCGAAAGTTATTTTTAAGAGTATAGCGTACGTCTTTAAAGTTAAAATCTAATATTTAAATGTTCGTTACCTACAGGTGCGAATTGCTACACAGGTAATGTTGCAAGTAATTTTATATTTTTGTTGTGGTATTTTAAACTTTATTTTATTAGGCACTTAATATGTTTTATCTACTCTCATACCGTAAAATTCGAATTATAAACTTCAAAACCATTTATTTATATTGACATACTTTATAAACACAATACCGAAATTTAAAAATAGAATCACGTTTCAACACTTTTTCTCTAACAAAATAAATGTTATAAAACAATTGTTACAAATACGATACAGGGCAAATCCAAAAAGTTAATATCACTAAGGAGTTTCCATCAATTATTTTTTTCTAATAGAACGCATATGCGGGGCGCGCCATTTTTATAGCATTACAAATAAGTTTTGATTCCAATATTTACTTGCCTGTGGCAGCGCCCGCTTTAGCGCATGCGCGGTGATGTGCTGAGTTTTGTTTTGTTGTATTGAATTTCGAATGTATGAGAGTAGATAAAGTAATGTATGAAACTGCACATAACTAGGTACTAAAACACTCGTGTGATCTATTAAAAACCTCGCCTACACACTCGTGTTTTAATACCCTCATTATGCAACAATTTCATAAACTACTATTATGTGTATTCATAATGCTTATTTATGGTGTTCAATTCTGCACATATTTTTGTCTAATTTTTTTTACTTTTTTCCTCGTAAAATAATCATGCATTTAATCAACCCAATTATTTATTCCAATTATTTATTTTAGATCACAACTGCATAATTCTGGTGTCCTATAATAGCTTACAACATTACAAATGCAACAAGTACGCAACAACATTCCTACGTGAAGAACTGACTGACCAAGATATTTACATGCCCTTTTAAAAGAGGCTGCAATACCATCCATCAATGTATAGCAATCGAATTGAGATCCCGGTCAGTCATTCCCCGACTATCTAGACGCAACTGGGGCTAATATCAACCATATTGGAATAAAACAGATATTTAATAACTTTTAAAGCGATAAACATCTATTGCAATGTGCATTTCCCCAATTTTTAACATATTACCCCTAGTTACGCCCTCCCATCTTTTTCCAAGCCTACCTCCTACATTTTACAACGAATTCGTGAACACTTTTTTCACTAACTTCCCCGCTAATCTTAAGGATAGACACAGTTAAGAGAAGCCAAACATTCCTAGAAACCTTAACATTTTCCAACACACCGAACGACTAAAAAAGTTAATTTTACCGTTTCATAATTTACGATCATCATGCATAATATATTTTTTTAATTTTTAATATATAATTTAAAGCGTATTCTGTTCGCCGCCTCGGGAATATCTGAGCATTCTTTTTTTTTACTTCTAAATTGGCAAAAGTTCGTGGTCCATTGATATAGATATTTTTACTTTTTTTTTACTGAACGGTGGCAGCGAACTTTCTGTATGAGTACAGATAACTGGCTTTGGTTGGTATTTAGTCTTGTCTGTGGTCTAATGTAGACATGGGTTTGTCGAGTGTTCGAAAAATAAACTTGCTTGCATAAGCCCAAAATGACGTCACGATTATTGCACCTATAGCAACAAGTTTGGACAACTGTCCTACTGGGGGTGCCTATAACGTATTATTGGGCCAATCATGTGACTTCGATGTCACAGCAAGAGAATTTACTCAATTATAATTTGACTGTCCTACTTTATATCGGCTCAGTACATTTATTAAGACTTCAACGAAGATAATCCAACATAATATAATACGTGTATAATGCAACATTTAAAGTTGGGTCTTCATCAGTACTAAGAGTTCAAACACTAATTATGTATTTACATATCTTAATTATTGCGAATATGCTGATGTGTGGTTTAATTGTAACCGGCAAAAAAATTTTACAAAATGGCAGCCGCACACCGAAACAAATCGACTGAAGCTCCAACTCGATCTAATGTAAAGCATTGAAATGTGAGCTTTATAAAGTGTGATGTACAGTACTGAATGCGATGATGTTGCGATGTGCAACGGCCATAATATTGTATGGAAAGATGATCATACTGAAGCATCATCAGCCGTACTCCATAGCACACACACAGCACTTTGCCCGACATTGGAATCAAACCCACTCAGCACTCGCGCTTGCGACCTCTAGATCAAAACAGCAGTAACTAATCAGTTGTAATATCTTTTGATTTCGCATCAGTATGACCACTTATTATGGAATCTTTTAGTTCAAGATAAAAGTATGTCATTGAATGCGTTCTCAGAATAAGTTCTATAGATCAATCTCATTTCGAATAGTGAACTCAATAACAACTTACAAGATTGGTTGGAATGAACCTTTAAGGTTGATCTGCTGTGGTAGCCCGCGAAATTCAAATTTTCTTGCGTTTTTTACAATTTGCAGGTCAGTGTAAGGTTGTATTTGATCAAAATATGATTCGCGACAATAAGTAATATGTATTTACATAATTTTAACCATAAAAAACATCAACACATCTCTCTAAGTTAGATTTGCTCCGGATTCGTCTGATTTTCGAAATCGAAAAGAAAAGAAAATTTGAATTTCGCGGGCTATTCATATCGGGCTACTAGCATAATAAATACCAATAGAACCATAATCGCAATACTACAATACATCCAGACGCGAATATTAATTATCATAATAATGGCAACACCCATCAAAGACAACACCAAGAACTGTCAAAACAGAAAAGTGTTGCCACAAAAAAAATGTAGACATTAGACCACAAACAAAACTTTTTAAACACACAAGGCAGTGACGAGTGAGCAAGTATTACTTATCTGTGGTAACTTATGTTATAACTCCATATCTTGCGCTTCGTCGTCACTGAACTCGCTCATGGAGGACTCTGTGTCGCTATTGTTGTTAGCGTTGCCATTGGAAGGCTTGGAGCCCGAGGATGCCGGGGCTGCGCCCCCCATGCCGGTGATCGCGTCCTTTTCTAGAAGGGCTTCCTCAGTTGCGAATCTTCGGACGTAATCTGGAAAAGGGAGATGAGGGTGATTATTCTATGTTTATGATTACTGATATGAAACTAAGTATTTATTCTGCTACTTTGACATTTAAATTACATCCTCTGAAAAAAATGTAGAAACCAACTCACGAGCCTCCTGTCATTTTGGTCTTGCTCATTGACAGATGCCCGGGATCCGGATGAAGCAAGAGTGCAGGCGGTGTTTGCTCTTGGGTGTACTGCTAAGGAGGTGAAGAAAGTGGTAGGAAGTTTGTCGAGAGGGAAGTCACCGGGTCACGATGGGCTTGATATCGAGCACCTGTTACATGCACATTTACCGGGTTCTAGCAATAATGTATGCGTCTTGTATCCGTCATACCTATCTACCAATGGAGCTTATGGAAAGCGTGGTCGTGCCTGTGGTTAAAAATAAAACAGGCGACATAGCGGACAAAACCAACTACAGTACAGGCTCATCTCTTTGACCGCTATAATTGGTAAGGTATGTGATGGTCTGCTTGAGCTTGGTGAGTATTTAATGTTGAGTGATGCTCAGTTTGGTTTTAGAAAGGCGCTATCAGCTGAGATCGCTATTCTGGCGCTTAAGCAGACAGTTAAGTATTACACAGGTAAGGAAACACCAGTTTATGATGCTTTTCTCGAACTCTCTAAGGCTTTTGACTTGATTTGTTACGACAAGCTTTGGGCCGAAGCTTAAACTTGTAGAGGTACCCGAAGAGCTTATTAATGTACTGAAGTTTTGGTATAGCTCGCAGACTAACAGTGTTAGATAGGCGGGTGCTCACTCTGATACGTACGTCCTAGAGTGTAGTGTTAGACAGGGTGGATTAACGTGCCCGGCCCTGTTTGTTTACATGAACCAGTTGATTGGTGAGTTCAGCGAGACCAACGTTGGATGCTCGACCAATCGCAACTCGGATAATCTCAGCTACGCAGTCGACATGGTCTTGCTGAGTCCATCAATCAGCGCGCTCAGAAAGTTTTTGGCTGGTTGTGAGTCCTATGCTGCGTCACATTGAATCACATATAATGTCAAGAAAAGTAAGCTTTTGATTTTCAAATCTAAGTCTAGCTCGCTGGATGTTACGCCAGTTACGAGTACTTTAAGCGGTGTCCACGCCATCTACACGACCAACGGACGCAACCACATACATTTGGACGCAGCACAGGCGCTACCTATCATTGGAAGGAAGAAGACTCTTAACTGATTTCGAATCCGGTCGTTCATTCATTCTTCTTCGGTCATTCATTCGGTCTCTTTCACTCGCGCCTCCGTCTGTCAAAATGTTGTCCCGCTCTTCTCTTGCGATCCGCCAGCCGCTATAATTTTTTTGTAAACGTTTTTGCAAATATACATCTGATGAAACACAAGTCGCTTCATTCTTTGGACGAACAAACCTGATCCTGCACATAATTTGGACCTTCGAGACGGATGCTGCATTCCAGACTACGGGGAAACGAATAACGACGCCTATACGCCGACACGCAAAGGCGACGCCATAGTTGGACCAGCAGCCATTTCATACGAGAGAAGAAAAACGAAGATATCAGAAACGCAACGGTCAGATCTTCGTTCCCGTCCTTTCCCTATACGTTTGGATTTGTGTTAACGCTGTTTGTTTTATACGATTGCAGTTCAGTTGTACGCGACGCGAGAGTTGCAGCCACGCGGCTCGGTTGATGCTTGCACGTGAGTACCTTGTACCTGACGTTTATTCGTAGCCCGCCAAAATGTCTGTTAAGTCTGTAGAGGAACTTCTTTCTGAGTTTAAGAAACGTAGGGGTAGTGTAAAGGGCCGGTTAACCCAATTTAAAAATTTTGTTGACACGTTTGTGGGGGCTCATTTGACTGCCTTACAAGTAGCCGAACTAAAATTGCGAGTTCAGGCCGCCATCGAGATATTTTCTAAATTTAATAGCATTGAAAGTGAAATAGAATTACTTTTATCGGAATCGGAATTACCCGCTAATTCAGAATATGTTGAAGCGTTAGAATCATTATATTTTACGGCTATGGCCAGTGCAAATTGTCTTATTAGTAATGCGGAGGCTCATAACAGGTTCCCTGTTGCATCAGCTCGGGATGGTTTCCGACAGCCCGTTAATATTAAATTACCGGATATAAAACTCCCTGCCTTTGAAGGTTCGTATGATCACTGGCTGGAGTTCAAACATTCATACATCACTATGATCCATAACCGTTCTGATTTAGATGAAATACAAAAATTCCATTATTTACGTTCGGCTCTGAGTGGAAGTGCGTTACAGGTCATAAGTGCCTTAGAGTTCAGCCCTGCCAATTACATTCACGCCTGGGAGCTATTAGAAAACCGCTATCATAATGATAGGTTATTAGTTAATAATCACGTCAAAGCGTTATATAGTATTCCGTCGTTAAAACAGGAATCACCATCACAAATTCGCAAGTTAATTGATACCGTTCTACGTAATTTACGTGCTCTGACGTCACTCGATGAACCCACAGTCAATTGGGACACCTTAGTTATATACTTAGTCGTAAATAAGCTTGATCCTTCCACGGAAAGGGAGTGGGAGAACCACATAGGTGCCATGTCTTTAGGATCACGCGATAAGGTTAAGTTAGATGACTTAATATCATTCCTCAGGAACCGCGCAGATACATTAGAAATGATTAGTGTAAACCACGTAAAGTCAAAGGAATTGACACAAAGTGATAAGCATCAAAATACAATTGACAAACGAAGTTCAAACCGCGTGCATAGTTATTCATCTATCAAAACTACTCGTAACAACTATCGTAATAATAATTTTAAAAGAGATTTACCTAATTGTGTTTTGTGCAATCAAGGTCATGCGTTATACACGTGCATACAATTCCTTAACATGTCTATTAGGGATAGAATGAAAGTGGTTACTGATAAAAGGTTGTGTTGGAATTGCCTGCGAGCGGGTCATACGTTAAACGACTGTATTTTCGGACCGTGCAAGCAATGCCAGCGCAAACATAACAGTTTGTTGCATTTAGAAGATTATAATAATCAAAGCGTTAGTAACAGTGCGTGTGTGCGTAGTGAGTCGCGCGGAGAGGCGAACGCTACACACACTACGACGACCGCGTTGCATTCTTTACCTAACAATTCGAATAACACTGTTGTATGCGATAATACAACTAGTGATTTTAAATTGATAAATACGGTTTTACTTTCTACGGCGTTAGTGGAAGTAGCGGATTATAACAATGTTTATCATACAGCTCGTGCGCTTTTAGATAGCGGAAGTCAGAACTGTTTTATTACGGAGAAATTGTCTAAACGAATAAATGCGTCTTATTTACAGTCCACAGTTCGAATCTCGGGTGTGGGACAATCTGTCGCACAGTCGTGCCATTCATGCGATATATCAATTCGATCAAAAGTAAACGATTATTATACCAAGCTTAAATGTATTGTCTTGCCATGCATAACGTCCAGTTTGCCTACGATGAACATAGAAGCTGGTCATGTACGTATTCCTGATTCCCTACAGTTAGCAGATCCTACGTTTAACGTTAGTTCAGATATTGATTTGCTGATAGGTGCAGATAGATTTTGGGATCTTTTAGAATCCGATAGAATACGTTTGTCTAGTGGACCGTTCTTACAGAACTCGAAATTAGGATGGTTGTTGTCCGGTCCTGTGTTTGTTAGGAACTCGAAACCTACTCACGTTCATTGTCACTTTAGTCAGGACATTGATAAACAGCTCCGGTCATTCTGGGAAATTGAGAATATTCCTTCACCACAATGTGTAATTCTTACGGATGATGAACGTGTGTGTGAGGAATTATTTAATAATACGACTAAACGCGAAGAAAATGGTAGATTTTCGGTTCGTATACCGCTAAGAGAAGCACCACACGCACTGGGTGATTCTTATACGTTAGCGAAGAAACGATTTCTATCATTAGAACGTAAATTTGAACGTTTCCCAGAATTTAAACGTATGTACACTAACTTTATGCGAGAATATAATGACTTAGGCCATATGTCGAAGTTAGCTACCTGTAGTCAACCTAATTATTATCTTCCACACCACGGAGTCATTAGAGAGGATAGTACGACTACAAAATTACGCGTAGTGTTCGACGCTAGTGCTGTCACTAGCTCGAATAAATCATTAAACGATATTCAGTTTCCGGGACCCGCGTTACAAAATGATATTTTTTCTATTTTGTTGCGATTCAGACAGTATAAATATGTAGCTTGTGCAGACGTGGAGAAGATGTTTCGTCAGGTTCTTCTCCAGTCTGATCAAAGGTCACTACAGTTAATATTGTGGCGCGATAATCCCTCGGATCCATTAGATACCTACCAACTTAATACGGTTACATATGGAACTGCGTCAGCTCCATATTTAAGTATGCGATGTATCAGACAGTTAGCGTTAGAATGTGATGATGACGTCATCGCTCGCATCATCACTCAAGACTTTTTCGTAGACGATCTTATCACTGGCGATGATGATTTAGATCATTTAATTCAAGTTTGCCAGAAAACTTCAGAAGTACTGCAGTCGGGGTGTTTTCCTTTGCGTAAGTGGACATTTAATTTAGACGTATCTCAAGATAAATCCACAGAACATTTTATAGGCGAGCATGCGCAAACGAGAACACTCGGATTAGGTTGGCACAACACTAGTGATGAGCTGCATTTTGTTACGAATATTGATAACAATGATAACGAATCAAATTTAACTAAACGAGTAATGTTATCAGTTATATCACAGATATACGACCCATTAGGCCTTCTTTCGCCTGCAGTCATAATTTCAAAAATTATTTTACAAAAATTATGGTTAAGTAAAATTGACTGGGATACTCCGGTTAATAAGGATATTGTTGACACTTGGAAACATTTTATTTTTACGTTACGATTTTTAAAGGACATTCGCATTCCTCGTCACGTGAAAGGTGATCACACTCAATATACTGAACTTCATATTTTTACCGACGCGTCCCAAGACGCATACGGTGCTTGCGCTTATTTACGTACCTATAGTGATAACTCTGACGTAATCGTGCGTTTGTTGTGCGCCAAAAGTAAGGTTGCACCTTTAAAGGCTATAAGTATTCCTCGTTTAGAACTTTGTGGTGCCTTAATAGGAGCTAAATTATACAAGAAAATCGTTGAGTCTCTTAGGTTACAGTTTAGTAAAATATATTTCTGGACGGATTCTACAATAGTCATGGGTTGGATTAAAATGTCACCACATTTACTTAAAACATTTGTACAAAATCGAGTGACCGAGATCAATGACCTCACGGGCGACTCAGTGTGGCTACACGTAAGTAGCAAACACAACCCAGCTGATCTATTGTCGAGAGGTTATAGTTTAGATTTATTAAAAGATTGTGATCTATGGTGGTACGGTCCGTCTTATTTACGTAACAATTCACATTATTTCGATCAGATTAAAAGCGATAATTCAGATGTTTGTAATTTACCAGATTTAAAATGTAAACAAACATGTTTACCTTCTGTACAATGCGAAGATTTAATAGACTTTGAAAAATATGCTTCGTTTCCTAAACTTAAACGAATAGGTGCGTACATACTTAGATTTATAGATAATACGCGCATCAAGTCGACTACTACTAATGACGGCTGTCCGCATCAAACCGGTTCCTTATCGGTAAGCGAATTGAATGCCTCACAAAGAATGCTCATTAGGTTAGTGCAAATAAAATCATTTCCAGATGTTTACAATGGTTTGGTTGGCAGTGTTCCTATTAAACGAACTTGTAAACAATATAATAAGGTTTCTAGTCTTAATGTTTTCATGGATGAACATAAAATAATTCGGGTAGGTGGAAGACTATTTAATTCGTCTAGCTTTACTTACGATAAAAAACATCCGGTTTTATTGTGCAGTAAACATCCTTTCACTATTAGTTTATTTAGGTATGAACATATACGATTATTACATGCGGGTCCTCAACTTCTTTTAGCTACGGTGCGTGAATGTTGGTGGCCATTAAATGCTAGAAACTTAGCTAGAAAAATAGTGCATGAGTGCGTAAAGTGTACACGTATTCGAGGTAAGACATTAACGCCTATCATGGGTAACTTACCGCCTGATCGCTTAGAGCCTGGCTTCCCATTTATGCGAACGGGTGTTGATTATGCGGGGCCAGTGTTTATATTAAATCGAAAAGGCAGAGGTTCAAGATTAACTAAGGCCTACATATGTCTATTTATTTGTTTCACGACGCGAGCTATGCACTTGGAACTTGTTACAAGTCTCTCTTCAAACGATTATATTTTAGCATTAAAGCGTTTTATTAGCAGGCGAGGTAAACCTTGCGTTATTTATTCGGATAATGGCAAGAATTTCGTAGGTGCAGAGAAAGAATTTCCTTTAATTTTAGATAAAAGTTCAGAAACTATTATTAATTATGCTTCAGATAATAACATTGAATTTCGATTTATTCCTCCTTATTCTCCACATTTTGGCGGTCTATGGGAGAGTGGGGTACGCTCGTGCAAGCATCACCTGAGGCGCATAGTAGGCAACGCGCGATTAACTTACGAAGAATTTTGCACAGCTTTGACACAAATCGAAGCCGTCCTAAATTCTCGTCCAATTTCACCTCTATCCTCAGATCCTTCCGACCTTACTCCTCTTACCCCCTCCCATTTCCTCATTGGCCGACCGTTGACAGCTCCACCTTATGAAGACGTCACAGATAAGCCGACTTCGAGGTTGACACGCTACGAACGAATAGAACAACTTCGGCAGCATTTTTGGCGACGCTGGTCCACAGAATACGTATCGGAACTGCAACTGCGAACTAAGTGGAAGACTAAACAGGATGACATCACACTGGGCAGCCTTGTCCTCATAAAAGATGACAACCTACCGCCGTTGAAGTGGCGGTTAGGTCGTGTTACACGTATATTTCCCGGAAGGGACGGCGTGGCTCGAGTAGCAGACATCCATACAAGTACTGGAACCATTCGACGAGCCTTCTCTAAGATTTGTCCACTGCCACTGCAACCAGTAAGCGACGACGCTTGATTCCATTTTGAAAGCTGGAGCTTCCAAGGCCGGGGGCATGTCCACGCCATCTACACGACCAACGGACGCAACCACATACATTTGGACGCAGCACAGGCGCTACCTATCATTGGAAGGAAGAAGACTCTTAACTGATTTCGAATCCGGTCGTTCATTCATTCTTCTTCGGTCATTCATTCGGTCTCTTTCACTCGCGCCTCCGTCTGTCAAAATGTTGTCCCGCTCTTCTCTTGCGATCCGCCAGCCGCTATAATTTTTTTGTAGACGTTTTTGCAAATATACATCTGATGAAACACAAGTCGCTTCATTCTTTGGACGAACAAACCTGATCCTGCACAAGCGGAAAGCCACTATAGGGAGTCACACAGTTTAAATACTAGGGCCTGTAGTCACGGAGGACTTATCTGACGATGTTGTTAAAGAGAGAGCAGAGGGCGATGGCGGTTCAATGTAATATGGTAGCCCGCAGGTATGCGCGTTTTAGTTTTCAAGACATACTGCCAAACACGCCTGCCTTATAAACGTGCAGCTTGTGGGTGAAATATACGCAGATAACCTATAATGTCCTTCACGTACAGTATAATAATGGATTTAGGATGTTGATAGAGCTTCCGCGCTTCTGTAGCGCTTCGCAGATGTTCGCGGAAGCCCATGTTGACGATTTTCATGCCATTATGAGAAAGAGAACAGCGTCAATAATGAGTAGGTTGCGCGGAAGCTCCAACAGCATCCTAAAGAACTCTAAGCAAATCGAAGTAATAGCGCTGGCGGGAGATGCGATGCGACGGTTTGGGACAGGAGAACAAGAAATTTCATGCGAACGAAGACGCGGGCAGAAGCTAGTATTTTACAGAGATCGGCTGAAATATTGAGGCAACCAAACGATTCTTCTGTTGTCAATGAAAAGGCAATAGAGGAACAGGAAACGTTTTTTACTAGGCCTTTTTGGTTATCTAAAAATCACCTTAAGTCGCAACATTAACCAAATCAGCTGTTCCCCTAGCTGTAGTAAACGTGACTCGTCATAAATACGTAAATCGAGCTCATTGACGGCGCGTCAAAACATGGCAACCGTCCAATTGTTGTAATACATAAATCAGTTGATGTGCGTAGTACTGTGTCAGTGCCAACTGTCACGATTTCACAAATTCACTGAACTGTTGATCTTGGAAGGTTGAAACAGTAGAGTATAGGAATATAGATCAGCTGTCAACGTATACTTAGCAATAGTCTTTGTCAGTCACTTGTAAATAGGTACTATCTAGTCAGGGTCGGCCGTTTTGTTGGGCACCTGTTGTTGGTTAGAAGCTGGGGTCAGACTAGAGGTGGTCTGTAACAGGTAAAATTAGAAACCTGTTTCACCTGTTTCAGTTCCAGGGAAATAACAGTTCCAAAATCCTGTTCCAAAATAACAGCCGGTTACATTGCAACCAAAGACTCTATGATTGTAACAGATTACAATGTTTAATAAGTTCTATTTTATTTTTAAGAGCTTGTTCCAGAGAAAAGATGTTATCTCTTTCTATTAAAATAAGTCGGAAGAAAAAAGAGCTTGTTTCAAACTGTTCCAGGTCAGTTTCGTTTGTATCTCTTTCTAACAAAGTAAACATCCATAAGCTAGATAGAGAAGAGCTTGTTATATTACACAGATACACACACCAGTTACGGAAATGTCCTTTGTAGGTTGTGGAACAGGCGAAACAGACAGGAACTGTTTTTTTTTTGGTTTTGAGATATCTGTTCCATGTTGTTACTTTTAAAAACCTGTTTTTTTTTAACTGTTTCGATAAATATGCCTCACTCCTAGTTCAGACTAAAAGTTTACATTCGCGAAGGAGATAGAGAAAATATATTTCCGTCTCATTTACTCTTTTACGCTCTATTAAGTGTTTCCTTGTCTGTGACTTTTCTATTGCAGTTTACGGTTGGAACAGTTTTTTTTTTGTTATTGTGTGGCAGACAAGCAGGCGGCCTACCTGTGCTAAATAGTCATCGCTATTTATGGACATCTACGATACCAGAGCTTATCGCTAGTCATCACAGTAGCGTAATCAGCCTATAATGTTTCCACTGCTGGGACACAGGTTCACAGGTCTTGGAGAGTGAGTTGGCTATAATCTCCACGCGGGCCCATTGCGGGTTGGTAAACATAGCATGTCTTCAAATTTTTGGTTCTAGGACATGGCGGTTTCCTCACGATGTTTTCCTTCACCATTTTGAGAGCAGTGGTGATGAAATAATTTAAACAAGTACTGGCTGGGTCCGAACCTACGATCACGACTCGTAAGTCGCGGCCGTTACCACTGGGCCACCACTGCTCTAGTCATTAATTGTATTGTTGTTACTTATAATTTATGAATTGTTAGGGGGCCTGGAGACCTGACTTACAGGCTTTTGTAAAACTTAGTTTAGGCACCAGTCTTCCACAAATTAAGTGCGAAATTGTATCTGTAGCCAATTTTAATTTTAAGCTGTAATTTGTGGAAAGAAAATAAAAATCTATTCTATTCTATTCATGATACACATAAACCTTCCGGAATTAATTATCTAAATGATAATGAAAATCGCATCAAAATCCGTTGTGTGGTTCAGAAGAACTAAGCGGTCACACAGACAGTCACCAAAAGCAACTTTGTGAGTGCTCGACGATCGAGTTCATTGGCGTGCTATTGAAGAAAGCTATGTAAGTATTTGTATGAATATGTCCAGCACTGGACAGATATAGACAGGAAAATTTAGATGCTACCCCTATAGGTCGATTTTCGCCGTCTCCGTTTCATTGCAGAAACAGACAAATGGTCAGTATAGTACACGTCAAACTATATGGCGGCTCTGAAGTAGGACTGAGGCGTATTTATCGAAACAGTTAAAAAAAACTGGTTTTTAAAAGTAACAACATGGAACAGATATCTCCACGGATATCTCAAAACAGAAAAAACAGTTCCTGTCTGTTTCGCCTGTTCCACAACCTACAACGGACATTTCCGTAACTGGTGTGTGTATCTGTGTAATATAACAAGCTCTTCTAGAGAAGCAACACACAACAGCAACAACAACAGCAGCAACATCCATAAGCTAGATAGATCTAGCTTATGGATGTTAACTTTGTTAGAAAGAGAGAGATACAAACGAAACTGACCTGGAACAATTTGGAACAAGCTCTTTTCTCTTCCGACTTACTGTAATAGAAAGAGATAGCATCTGTTCTCTGGAACAAGCTCTTAAAAAAATAGAACTAAATAAAGTTTGCAATCTGTTACAATCATTGAGTTTATGGTTGGTTGCTGTTATTTTGGAACAGTATTTTGGAACTGTTATTTCCCTGGAACTGGAACAGGTGAAAGTAATTTTACCTGTTACAGACCACCTCTACTCTGCACTACTCGCTGCGCAGTACCCCACCCCTCACCCCCGATAACACATGAATTTGATACTGCGCAGCGTCTCGCCTCATCTTCCGAGCCGCCATAAAGTTTGCATTGGGCTGTAATAAATACTGAAGCCCATTAATGTGTAGAATGAATAATATTTATATGCTTCAGTCATGTTAATAGCTTACACGTGCTGTTTTATTCAGGAGGTGGTAAAATGGAGAACTAAATGAACTGAATGTTCTTGACGTAATGAAGATATTCAGAATGTGGGTCGCACACGGGCCATAAGTGTGGCCGCAGGAGCATCTCACTAGTCGGTTTTTAAAAGCATCATCTGTTGTCCGTCTCAAATACTGAACTGATATATGATGTCTCTGTATTTTAGCAGATTCAAGTCAGCAGATTGAAAATGATAGACGTGGGTACACACGGCATACATTTCCAGTTTACACTGTTTCATTGTCTCAATGCGAGATCAGCTTATACTGGAACTGTATAGCTTGATCTGTAGCCGTGCGTACATTCAAAAGATTTTCAATCTGATAAAAAAAATAAAAAAGATTTGATGATTATTTTTTGGGGTCAATGACCGCTGGTGGTGTTGTTACTTGAAGTGTGAGTTGATAAAATCTGTTTTATCGTGTTGAGATATCGATACCAAAGACCTCAGTGAAGTTTACTAAAAAAAACCGGCCAAGTGCGTGTCGGACCACGCACAATGAAGGGTTCCGTAGTTGGAATGAATTTATCTTAAGAACAAACTTAACATTGTAGTTGAAAAACATGTTCTCCCATACATTTCAACTGTAAATGTAAGTTTGTACTCACAATATTGATAGATTTACCATGTTATTTTAAGACCACATACTTCTTATAGGTTTTCCTGTAATCTACAGGTAAAGATCTATTTTCTGTATTTTTTTCCAAAATTTTAGGCTCAGTAGTTTCGGAGATAAGGGGGGAAAGGTCAATTTTCGTCTATTTTCTTAAATAACTTTAAAATTATAAAAAAAAATATTATTGAGACCCTCATAGTCATGCCACATGGTGTAGTTTTCAAAAGTTTTTTTTTTATTTTCTTATTTGCCCCCCAAAAGTGACGTCTATATTCAAAATTCATTTATTTACTTTACCCGTCCGCGTTTGGGTCACAGAAATTCATATGTGTACCAAATTTCAACTTAATCGGTCCATTAGATTCGGAGCAAATTGGCTGTGACAGACGGACGGACAGACAGACAGACAGACACGAGTGATCCTATAAGGGTTCCGTTTTTTCCTTTTGAGTTACGGAACCCTAAAAACTGATTTTTAACTGATATTTTAAGTGACTAGAGAAAAGTATCCCAAAAAAAAAACCCCCCAAAAACACCTGGTTGATGACCCAAAAAAAAAAACATCATTAAATTAATTTATTTTTTGTTTTATCATGTTTAGACATCAATACCCATCACGTACGCAGAGTTTCACTAGCTAATTTAATTTGACCCTGTATAAGGAACTCAGAATTTCATGCTTCTAGATCTTCTAGACCTAGCGGTTTAGGCTGCGTTGTCTGTCAGTAAATGAATTAAAGATTTTCATGAAGTAGATTACCTGAAACTTTCTTCTTGTACTCCTCAGGTTTGTGCAGGTACATGGCCGCGGCGTCGCCGTTCAGAGGGTCGATAGGGTTGGGGTAGGTCAGCAGCTGCGGCAGGAACGACTCGAAAATGTTCGACAGGTCTGGAACACAAACAAACATGGAATTAGTGTCTGTTTTACTGCAGATGTCAAACAAGCGTTTACATCAAGAAGATGGGCAGATTGATAAGAAAGAGTACTTCGTAAATAAGTGACTCCTGTACTATACCACCAGCTCATAAAGCAATCATCATCATCTGCCTAGCCTTTTCCTAACTATGGAAGCTGGTTCGACTGGAAGCCGATCCCAAGGTCGGCTTCTAGTCGAACCGGATGCAGCTGAAATCTGAATACCAGTATTTTACATGGAGCGACTGCCTATCTGATCTCCACAACCCAGTTACTGGGTAATACTATCGTATAATATATCCCCCTTGGTATGAATGGTTGTCAGACTTTCGGGCTTCTGTCGACCCGTAACGACAGTCAAAAATTCACGATTCCAATGGCTTAGCATGCTTTCTGAGGCACACGTCCTGGTATGTAAAGATGGTCACCCATCCACGGACCAACCGCGGCAAGTGTAGCTTAACCTGATCGATCGACCCGTGCGGCTGTTATTACTTAGCCATGAGCTCCTCACCACCTCCTAAAGTAATATTATTTCACAGTGAGAAAGAGATGTGAGCTACGTCCTGCATAACTCCATCACTTTCCCACTGTAAAGTAATATTAAAAGAATACCCCTATAATACGAGTTGGTGGTTGGCAATTCCTGTATTTTTTTAACGTTCGCAATCTGTCAAAAATACACTAATTTATACTCTTTCCAACCATTTATTTTACTTTTGACATAAGTACGCCTATGAACCATAGACGAAACAAAGGCAGTACTTCGTGGACGCTAAAGTAAAATAAATGGTTGGAAAAACAGTAAGTTCCGGAGTCTCACGTCATGTAAGGGCATAAATCGAACAGATTACGTGTGACTCCGGATTTTCAATTTGTCTGTCTTTCACAAACAAACACACAAACATCACAAACTGATTTTAAGATGCCAATACTTATTATTGTTCTCAAAACACCTAGGTCGTAGGATTCCTCTCCGTTTAATGCTATAAATATAAAACAATCGTTTGACCGCAGCATTGCGGTTTTATATCTTTGTGTTTTGTGGTCGATTTGATATTGAAACGTAACCTGTCCGAACAAATGCTGAGATGTGCAGTTATAAACATGTAGTTATATTAACGACACAGTTATTTAAATAATCTAGTTATGCTAATTCTATAGATGTAGATGCTATAATTTTAGGTTAACAGCAATGTGGCAGTTTAAAATATAAAAATAATTATTATGTAGGTCTTTACCTATGAAATTGCCGTTTTGTATGAAAAAATTTAAACGAATTTTTTTCATGCATTTTTTATTTGTATTAATCGAAGTAATCACCCATGCAATCAATGCATCTTTGCCAACGCAGTGGCAGTTTATTGATGCCCTTCTTAAAGAAATCAGCTGGACGGGAGGCAACAAATTCTTCAAAGGCATTTTGTACTGCCTCTCGGGTATTGAGTTTTTTTCCCGCCAAGAAGTTATCCAAATTCTGGAAAAAGTAATAGTCTGTAGGCGCAAGGTCTGGTGAGTAGGGCGGATGACGGAGAGCTTCCAACCCCAGTTCTTGCAACGACCGTCTGCTGTGCAGTATGAGGTCGCGCGTTGTCGTGCAGGAGCAGCGGAGACGAGCGATTGACCAATGCTGGTTGGAGTTGTGCCAGCTTCTCCATCATTGTGTTTAGTTCTTCACAGTACACATCTGAAGTAATGCTCACCCCGTTTGGTAAGAAGCTGTGATGAATCACACCGGCGCTAGACCACCAAACAGTGACCATCACTTTTCTAGGGGTAAGTTTTCGTTTAGGGCATTGTTTAGGTGCTGAACCAGGATCCAACCAACTTGCTGAGCGCTTGCGGTTATCAAACAGAATCCATTTTTCATCGCAGGTAACAATGCGGTTCAAAATTCCTTGATTTGTGTGTCTGTTGAGCAGTGCAAGGCACGTCTCGACGCGTACTTCGCGCTGGCGATCATTGAGTTCGTGGGGCACCCATTTGTCAAGCTTTTTTACCTTGCCAATTTGACGCAAATGGACCAATATTGTTTTGACGCTAACGTCGAAAACTGCTGCTAATTCAGCCGTAGATTGTGTATCATCAGCTTCCACAATCGCCTTTAATTCGTCATTGTCGACCAAAGACTTCGGACGACCGCGAGGTTCATTTTTCAGGTCGAAATTTCCAGAACGGAAGCGAGCAAACCAATAACAAGTGGTGCGTTGGTTTGTAGTGTTAGCTCCGTAAACGTCGTTGATGTTGCGTGCCGCTTGTGCCGCGTTGCTGCCACGACGGTACTCATATTCCATAATTACTCGATTTTTTAACGTATCCATGATGACAAAAAAGATTGAAATGCGATGAAAATGTAACACTAATCAATAAACAAATGACTACTTTTGGAAAAATAAATCCATGTTTTTAAAATAAAATTAATTTGAAATTAGAATTCTTAGCCAAACAAAAATTATTTTGATTTGAAATGGCCAGTACTGCAGAACGGCAATTTCATAGGTAAAGACCTAATATTAAGTACAAACGCCATCACATCAAGCTACTACAATATGTCAAATTTCTTTCATCGATTTTAATCTTTATGGCTTAAGCATTAGGTTTAAGGTTGATTGGGAAAATTTGACAGTTTCGGGTGACTTGACCTGCTGGCGTCTGTACATTACTTACTGTCGCAACTATATTTTTCGTATTTGTGATTTAAAAAAAAACCGGCCAAGTGCGTGTTAGACTTCGCACTTTTAGGGTTCCGTACCATATCTGATTTATCAGTATATTGGTTATTTGTTTGTAAAATATACGTAATAATAAACATGATCACCAAATTTCAAGGTCAATGGGAAGTTAAAAAATTGTTCAGAACAAAACTTTGTAAAAAAAAAGCTGACTGGTGGCTTCTCATTCCTTTGTTTTACAATATTTTTAAAACAAAACATACAGTATTTATCTAATCAACGTGCTCTAAACAACGATACCCCACTCGATGGGGTAGCAAATTTTTTTTTTCGCGTCTCCCTTTAGCTGTATGGGAGACCCTCTAAACGTTTAAAAATATTTTTTGACAATATGTTTGGCTTTGGGTCAACAAGATGCTTATACTGTGAAAATTTGAAGACTGTAGCTCCAACCGTTTGGCTGTACAACCTGTGTGACAGACGACGGACAGACGGACACGTGAGTGACAGCAATAGGGTTCCTTTTGGACCCTTCGGTCACGGAACCCTAAAAAAACCAAGTACATTCAAAAATTTAGATTTTTTCATTGAAATTCTTACTTAATGTTAAGCCCAGACAACCATCTATAATAATATCAGCCTGCCCTGCCTTTTTTTTTTTTTTTTTTTGTGGAATCATCAAATGACTTCTCCCGCTCTGGGCAGAGCGGGAGGGCCTGTCAGACTTTTACTGGCTAAAACCCACCCGTGTTCCTTCAGTTGCCCGTGCCAGGGCCACGGTATCTCTTTCGAACTACCCGCGACCCCAGCGGCATCGGTCCAATTGACCCCGTCACTGGTGACATCTCTTTAAGGCGCGCGTGGAACACAACGCGCCGTCGACCCTGGCCTGGTCCTTACCGGACGGCAAGCTGCCCATTACTCGTCGTCCGCAAGCCCGCGCCTACGGTGGCCGGGAATCGGCGATAGATTCCCGCCGCCCAGGGCGTCTCCTGCGGCGGCTAGGGACGCGAGGGCGCGGCTGTTGCCTCTCCCTCTCGCGTTCCGCCTCCTCCTTTGCGAGCATTACTGCTTCGCAGAAGGAGGTGACGGCCTCCCATGCACTCTCGCTCCGCACCATGGCCTGGACCAAGTTTGGACGCGAGAGATCGCCGCCGCCGATCGCCTCCGTGAGAACAAGGCGGTGCTCCGCCCAAGCCGGACAGACCTCCACTGTATGCTCCACCGTGTCCTCCGGGCGATCTACACAATGGTGACACTCGGGAGCCTGCCCTGCCTGTCCCACTACAGGGCAAAGGCTTCTTCTCATACAGAGAAGACATGAGCATTGATCACCAGTTGACCATGCTTGCTCAAGAAGGGTATACTAACCTACAAGTCCAGGTTTCCTCACGATGTTTTCCTTCACCGATGTCAGTAATATCCAAGATAAACTCAGAAAGTACATATGAATTGAAAAAGTCACATTGGTACTTGCCTGGATTTGAACCCACAAATCTCGACAATCGTCTAAGGCGCTGAGCAGACGATGGACAATTTGTCCTCGACAATAGAACGTATGGAAATCCCGGCGGCAGTCTATTTGTCCTTCGTCTGGGTTACTGCATAGATTTCCATACGTGTATCGTTGCGGACAAATTTCTACCATCTGCTCAGCGTCTTATTTAATTCTTAGTTTAAAATGAATCAATCAAACTCACCATAAAGAGCAGTCCAAGCCTGATTGATAACGTCAAGACACACGGTGCCAGAAACTTCGTCGATGTTCGGATGGTAAACCTTGTTCATGAAGCCGATGGACGGGGACTTGAAGGGGTAGTGGTCTGGAAGGTGCACGCGGACACGCCATACGCCACCCTCGTATGGAGCTGGAATTTCAGAGGTTAGTATAAATCAATCAGTTTTGAAAAGGTGTGTTTTGAATGAATCAGTTGTGAACAAGTGTATGTTGCATCAATCAGTGCCCAGTGTGGTTATTAAAAAAGAATATAGTACCTGCAACTACATGGAACCAATCAGTTTGTTTACAGGGGTGTAGTTAATATATAGGAAATAATGAGTAACATTTTGAAACAATTATACCACTTGTCGAATATTAAAATGTGGTTTTGCCCGTTTTATTTTAGTTAGCGAAACAGCAAATATACCTACAAGTCACACTTAAATAATTGGGGTTTAACAATATTACCTGAATGAATTAGTACACTTATATGAATCAATCGATTTCAATTTAAATAAATAAATGTAATACTCACTTCCAGGAGGACCGAAGAATTTCACGCTGAACTCATTGAGTCCTCCCAATATCGTCACCTCGTGTTTACTTTCGATACTGTTGGCTAAATGTTAAGGAAACATGGGAAAATAACGTACAATTTATCAATAACAAACATCTAGGTATCCAAAACGAAAAATAAAATCGTTTCCAAACATTGGTTTTACAGAAAAACCTGAGAAACTGTTTTAAGTGAAAATAATAGTAAATAAAGCTTCGTTTACACGAGAGTTTCTCGTCCGTCGACAGGCGACAATCTAGACGACAACTCTTAAAAATTAAATAATTGCTAGAGTCATAGAGCCTATTATTTCCACACAATAGGAATAACGGACAGTCCTCTGTGCAGGGCTTGCATGGAGGCTGAGGAAACCGTTGCGCATGTGCTCTTTGAATGCACACAGGCGTAACCCAGATTAGAACAGAAACCTTCGGAACATCCCGATCTTTCAGAGATGTTCTTAACTGACCAGGAGACTTGATCAACTTCTGGAGGGAGGTGGGCTGGTTAGAATAAACCCGTACGGCCGCCATGGCCCCAATGGATTTTTAATTATTACAGAAATAATTAAAATAGAGATGATGACAAATTTTTTTTTTGTCCGTCATTTAGAATAAGTATTAAAAAATATTGAACACGTATTTCTTATTTTTTTACGTAGTCATAAGATTACGGCGATACATTGAGTTAAAATGTGGCATGACGTCACTCCTTGCTAGATTTTATATGCGTTATAGTTGTGACGTAGCGAGCCTCCACTCCCCAACGTAATTAATTAATGCGTTTTATCTAAGTATCTTTTTATTAATATGATAAAGCAAAAAATAGTGTATTTTTTTTATTATCACACTCAGACTGACGGACTAAGTAGGTAGTTTTTTTTACCCAGGCATTATCCCAATTACGGCATAGAAAAGGTTAAAGGGATAATATACTTATAATGGTACCCAAGAGGGTAGAAAGGTTGCGAGTATAAATGCAACCCCACAAAGTAGGGTAGTATCATTTATTTATAGTATTGTTCTAGTAAATGCCATTTGCATTTTCATTAGCCAAGTGTATTTTCTGGAATGAGCACGCAACGGTTACTAGTTGATATGTTTAACATGCAAGAACGATTTTTTTTTAACTTAGATTATACGGGCTGAATTTAATTAATTGGCAATCTTTCAGGGGGTGAAAGTACTCATAAATATGAACTCCTTTGAGTAAAATGGACCAATAAAAGCTGTATGAAACAGACAAAAATTTTTTTTACGCATTTTGGCTTTCTCAGACAACAACGTTTGCAAACTGCCTTTACCAAAAATTCACACCTCTTTCCTATGGAGATAGGCAGAGATAGAACAGAAAGCCACGTGCTTCAATCCCTACGTTCATTTTGCTTTTGCCAGATTCATACATGCGTGTGCCTTTAATTAATTCATAATGTAAGGGATACGCTACAGTACCGATTCACTTAACTCGCATACTAGGTCACCATAACGACGAGGAGTTAGCAGACGTAATCTTATCAGCCTTATCGTCACTTCCTTTTTGTGTTAATATCTGTGTGAATACTTTTCAACACAAACCTACTTTTGATGCAGGTATCCTGGTATTATTTTTAACTATCACATTGGTATGGGAACTTGGGAACCATTATCTTGCATGGGTTCCTGATATTAGTCTATGATAGTGAAATGTCTCGCTGGTGGTGGTGTGTGTGTGTTGGATCATTAGGTTCCCTTCAAAATGGTTGAGCTAATTGGTGCTGATCCATGCGTCATGTTCGTGAACGGGAGCCGTCAGTTGGGACTGGTAGTTGTTTTTCGCTTTGAGGATGCTTTTAAACGTGCACGTCTTTATACATTATTCTCACTAGTATACCTATTTTCAACATGAACGATGTAACCAATATTTTGTGAAAACATTTTGATTTAAAAGAGTATCCGTGGAGTTTCTTGTACGTTCTTCTCCATAGGGATCTACTACGCTTTGGAATGGGCAACTAGCTTCATCTTTCTGACTGACCGACCCCTTGACAATTCAAAAGTGCCTGTAATTGGTTTATTTGAAATAAATGCTTTGAGTTTTAGCGAGTTCAATCGGCCAAAGCAGATAGCATTTTCTGCCTCCGTCATGTAAGCACGAGCGTTTAAAGAATAGTTCATGCAGTGATGGAACAATTTCCAGTCAGCTCGGTTGGAAGAAGGATCGACGAACCAGGACGCAACGTTCTTGCTTAAGTGTGTGGTAAAGGCTCTCTCAAGACACCACCAGCTCTTCTACAGTAAAATAGGTTTTGGGACCGAAGGACCATTCGCATCTGTCAAAGACCATTTGATGGGATGAAGAATCCTCTTTTTTCGATAGTTCGTTGCTCAATTCTAACAAGCTAATTGATTAGTTCTGAGTACGAAATCGGTATCCATGGAAAAGTCCATTTATATTTATAGATTTGTATTTGTGTTTGACGACACGCAATGACATGCCAGAACAGTTGTGGTTATTCTAATAGTGTAGCAAGGTATCTTTACGTATTTTTACCAAATGTTATGATAGGAAGATAACAATTATTTTACGCAAAGATAGTAAAACTTGAGTAACGCTTGGTCATACTATATTATGTATACTGTTTGGTGAAACTGCCACAATCACAGCTGATAAGATAAGTGTCAAGCAAAACATGCTTGTTGA
Source organism: Cosmia pyralina (assembly GCA_946251885.1). Taxonomy (NCBI): domain Eukaryota; kingdom Metazoa; phylum Arthropoda; class Insecta; order Lepidoptera; family Noctuidae; genus Cosmia; species Cosmia pyralina. Next base: position 2,039,076 of record OX276367.1, read on the forward strand.
AGATGGACACTGCGAAAGGCTTTCTTTTGACTTAAGAGGACACTTTTCTCGTGTTAGAACGATAAGATAAGAGAATAGAATACCGAGGGAGAAAAATAGATGTTCAGGGGAAGTATTATGAAATATAACCACCAATCAGACACTTTGTAACCATTGTGTCTCGATTAGCTGTAAGTTTTCCAAAAATAATAAAATAAAATAAATGTGCTCACGATTCCAGTCCGAAAAAGGGTCTAGGTCTCTCTCGCGCACTGGAATCATGATGGCATTAGAACGTCATAACATGGAACCTGGTCGGTAAGGAAACAATGCACCAGGACTACGTAGGTTTTTTTGGGGGCTCAAGAGCAACGTTCGAAACTAATAGCTTTATTTCACACCCATAATAGGAACGGGACATGACTCTGCAATTTCGGAAAAAATCTAAACCATCTTGAAAGTTGGAACTGATCATTCGAGTGAATCAGAACAGCCCGAAAAATAATAAAAAAAAAACAAAACGACATAGCTAAACGTTGCAATAATTAGGTCCCGATTTGTCATACAGAATTTAAAATCCGCTCACGTACCGTCATTGTATTTCCTGAAACAGTGAATCAGGGATCTATCACCACGGAGGAAATTCATTTCATTTCATTTATTTCAGTAACAATTTTTACATTGTATCGAAATGTCACACTAAATTAAAACAAAAAAAATTAAAAGAATTACAATATAAATCATTATTAAAACAGTCATCAATTAAACAATGTCAAAAAATATAAATACAATGTCAATAAAAATAGTATAATAATGAATTAACCGAAACATACAAATATTTGGGTATGTCGGAAGCGTTGGGCATCAATGTTACTGACATGAAGCTTTCGTTGAAGGAGCGCTTCTTTGGCCGCCTGAAAAAAGTATTTAATAGCCTTCTATCAGGCGGAAACAAGGTGCGCGCCTTCAAAGGTTGGGTCATGCCGGTCTTGATGTACTCTTTCGTCGATGTTTTCTTTTCTTTCTTTCTTTCTTACTCAAATGGACTCAGACCGAACTCGACGCCCTGGATAGGAGAGTCCGTACGCTACTGACTGCGTATCGAATGCATCACCCACGGTCATCGGTAATGAGACTGTATATCCCGCGAAAGTGTGGAGGCCGAGGCTTTTTAAATGCTAAGACCCTCCACAATCGCGAGATATGCAGTCTCTGGGAATATTTCCTAGAAGCTGACGTGGGGATGCATCGAGACGTGGTCGCGGTGGACAAGGGCCTCACCCCACTCTCCTTGTCGAAAGAGAACTGGCGCAAACCTGCAGTACTTGATACTAACGATCGTAAGGAAGTATGGCAAGGTAAAGAGCTTCACGGACGCTTTTTCCGGGCCCTCCATGGGCCTGATGTAGGACTTATTGGTGTCTGTATCCTGGTTACGTTTCGGCGACCTCGTCGGGGAAACCGAAGGTTTTTTCTGTGCAATTATGGATGAAGTTCTCATGACGAATAATTATCGGAAATACATTGTCAAGGATGGTACGGTTGACATCTGTCGGGCATGCCACCGTCCCGGTGAATCAATCCGACATATTGTTTCCGGTTGTTCTCGTCTTGCTAACGGCGAGTACTTACACAGACACAATCTAGTGGCTAGGATTATCCACCAGCAACTTGTCTTGCAGTACAACCTTGTGGAGTCCGAAGTACCATATTATAGGTATGTGCCCGACCCAGTTCTCGAGAATGGTCACGCCACATTGTACTGGGATCGATCTATCATCACTGACAGGACTATTGTAGCCAATAAGCCTGATATTCTGGTGATAGATCGACGAGAGCGCCGTGCAGTGATTGTTGATATCGCTGTCCCTCATGACGAGAATCTCGTGAAAGCTGAGAAAGATAAAAAAATCAAGTATCTTGACTTAGCAAACGAGGTTGTCGATATGTGGGACGTGGACTCTGCAATCATTGTACCGATAATCGTTACGGTTAATGGCCTAATGGCGGAGAGCCTCGACCAACACCTCAGGAGGCTCTCATTGCGCGGCTGGGCTTGATTCAGAAAGCAGTACTCCTGGACACGGCACGCATAGTGAGGAGGTTCCTCTCTCAGCAGCCCTGACCACCGGTAGCTTGGACCCTGTTCCCGATATCAGTGGGCTACTATTTTTTATATTTTTAAATGTTTTTTTTTTTATGTTTATGTTTATTGATCGAAGTGTTTATAAAAATATTTAAAAATGTAATTAATATGTATGTTAATTAAATAAAGGAAATAATAATTAAAAGTCGATTTGATTTTTATTTAATTCACTGTTTCGTACGCATTGACAGCCCAAGAAAATAAAACAAATCCGAAAAACTTCCGGATTACCAACGATCCGATCCAGCCTGACCCTTGCTGCCCTCCCCAGCGACGCCTAATCCGAGATCCGTAGTTCCGTACCCTACAGGGGGTGCCCTTAACGTGTTGTTAGTTTAAGTATAAGTTTTATTCCTGGCTGGAGGCCGTAATTTACTAAAAACATCCACAGGGTTGCCTGGTTAAGCTGCCGACAACCTCCTAGGTCTAAAATAAAAATAAACCGGTCAAGAGCGAGTTGGATTCGCGCACCGAGGGTTCCGTTCCGATTTCTGAAAAAGTGTGCTATTTAGAGACTTCGTTTTATTTTTCCTGTAATCTTTACATAAACTACTATCACATAGAATAATTTCAGATTTTCTCTATGCAATGATCGGAGTTTATTTATTTATTTAAAGTCATACATACAGCTATCATTACAGTAACCCAATGCGATAGTGTAGGAAAAAAAATAATAACGATAATTACAAATACATTTCAATTCAAAAATTATACAATAAATTCAATTCAAACTAACGTCAATAAAAAAACAATACAATACATTTATCAATTTTATACATTCAACTCAGAGTTAAAGGGGGGAAACTATGAGGCCTAAAAAAGAAAAAAAAATCAATGTGCAAACAGCGCTCTTTCATATTATGATACCCCCACATACCCTAGTACACACACACTTCGAATTTTTAAGACCCCCTTTTTTTAAGATCAGTCAATGTTACAAAAAATATATACACTTCTGGACACATCTTTTGGCCCACCTTGTATTTTCAGTTTCGTTTGGTCCTAGCTAAAATTTATATTAGGTCGAGCAAAAAGTTTTTATGCAGTTTTGAACCTGGCACATTCACAATTTCATTCAATAGTCTTTTTTTGAATTTCGAACACAGAATTTAAAGAAACAAAAGACAATTTGGAGCCTGTTTGTTGATATCAAACAATCGAATACTAAGAAAACTTGGTTTTATTGGTTTACTTGGATTTAATTCTTGAAAAAGTGATTGATATCTTTGGTTTTGCAACAAACATTACTTATTCTTAACATTAAGGTGAGGTTCTATCAATAATCTATGGATACTTCACCTGAAGTCGCCGCCCAAGCTGTGGCACTTATTCAGGCCGGACACAGCCAAAGAAACGTGAGTGCTCAACTTAATTTAAGTCGATCTGCGGTCCGAAATGTTTATCGGAGGTACCTAGAGACTGGCGGCTTTGTTCGTCGCCAAGGATGGCCACGATCTCGGGTCACAACTGAAAGGCAGGATCGATTCATCGTGACGACCAGCTTGAGAAATCGTCACCTTACCTCCATTGAGATACAAAACCAGCTTCGCGACTTCCACGGAGTATCTGTGAGCGCTCGAACTGTTCGGAGAAGGTTAAAAGAACGCGATATGGTACCACACAAGCCAGCTAATGGCCCCAAACTAACGCGAGCCCACCGAACAGCGCGCCTTCATTTCGCACGCAGTCATTTAAATTGGACACAGCAAGATTGGAGCCGTGTACTCTTTTCTGATGAGTCTAAAATTGTGTTACATGGCAATGATGGAAGGAAGAAGGTCTACCGACGTAAGGGAGAGCGTTTCGCACAATGCTGCTTTGAAGAGAGGGTTGCTTATGGCGGTGGCTCATGGACTGTCTGGGGCGGTATATCCGCGAGCGGCAAAACTCAACTTGAGGTTGTTACAGGACCACGGCTGCCAACATTAAATGCTGAAAGGTACATTCGTGAGTGCTTAGAACCTCACGTGATACCATACGCGGACTATGTGGGCCCAATTTTCCTTTTTATGCATGATAATGCAAGAGCCCATGCGGCCGGCATCGTCAGGGAATATCTTCGGGATGTGAACATCACAGTTATGGACTGGCCAGCCAGAAGCCCAGACATGAACCCCATTGAGCACATGTGGGACGAGCTAAAAAGACGTGTTAGGGCTCGTCAGCCAGTTGCCCAGACGATGCAGGAGTTGAAAACTGCCATAGAAGAGGAATGGGAGATGATCCCTCAAAATTTCATAGAGCGGTTGATAAACTCTATGCCTAGTCGTATGAGAGCTGTGGTAGATGCCCATGGAGGCAACACGCGTTATTAAATTAAACCTTTATTTGATAAAACATGTTTTTTATTTAAAAATCAATTGCCTTTAACAAGGCGCATATCCGACTTGTTAGGCGTAGCTCCATGTCGTATGGTATTCTGAATTCAAATTTAAAACAATACGATCGAAAAAGATGGTAAAATGTATCAGGTTTAAAACTGCATCAACAGTTTTTGTTCAATCTAGCAATCATATTTCGGTAGGGGCCATCGAAACCTAAACTCTAAGGTGGGCCAATAGATGTGTCCAGAAGTGTATATTTCTTTTCTTTCTTATTTGGAAAATAGTTGGGCAAACATCGTCTAATACTGTTCCAAATTTCAAGTTGATAGCATTAATAGTTCTTGAGATATCCAGCTGTGACAGACGGACAGACAGACTGAGTCGCACCATAAGGGTTCCTTTTTACCATTTTGGTACGGAACCCTAAAAGCACATTATCATATCGCTACATTTATTTAATTAATTAAAAACCATTATATTTGTAAATAATGCTAATTAAAATAATACTTCGCTACTCCATACAAATAACCAAGACAAGTTCAAAATTCGCTTGTTGCTACCCAGTACTCCGCGAAGTCGCGACTGATTGGCGTTGCTACGTGCCAATGATTAATTATGTAAGTGTAGGTGCAGACGACCATCAATCGATATTGTCTGCTCTTTGTTTGAAACAGGAGTGACCGACTGTCCTCGGTCGAGGACCCCTGTTTTGACTACACTACAGGATGGATCATTTGTTTAGGTAAATGGCAGAAAGAGACTTTTTCTGCAGGGTCAAATTAAATTAGCTAGCGTAACTCCGATAAACTCGACGTGCTCTATATTAACTCCGGCGTACAAGGCCTGGCATATGTTCGGGTTTCCTCGGATTCATGTCAGTTCGTAAGTTCTGTGAATGCCTGGACGCGCTGACATTGAGTCCGAACTACTTATAACTCGGACGGGCGGATGCAACCAACACTGGGGAGTGAAACTTAACCTCCCAAAATGCTCAGATTTCAAAAAGTCTGGGGTTTGCGAAATTGATGCAAAATTAAATACCTTTGTAACTACGACAAACAAGATCTAAACTAAGCAGTACATAGTATAGCAGATTCTATGGATAAGTTTGCATAAATATTTCAGCCTATGCTTGCGAGAGTGACTCACTAGACGCATAACTCGTAATGTGAATTATTTACTACAATTGGTCATTGGTCAGCCCACAATGTCAATCATCTGACGTCATGCCAATTAATTTATCAAAAGATGTACTTAATAGATCAGTTTTATGTTAATTCAGATTTATACAACAATGTGGCTTTGGCAATTCGGAATTAAAATAGCAAAAATCATTGTGGCTGTTATTTAGAAACTGCACTAAGGGCTGACGTTTCCAACAACCAAAATATCCATCCATACATTATAATATCTTTATCAGAGGAATAATTTTGAATTTTTTACAGTTTTTCCATACAAAAACTGTCAGATTTCAATTTTATCCCACGGAAAAAGATAACTGACGTCAGAAAAATAAGCCCAAAATTCAGATTTTTTCGAATGGAACGAAGATTTTTTGGATTGGTACAAAAGCTAAGAATGACGGGAAAGACCAGTGAAGGTCTTTTGCGTAATGGGACAGCACCAGCTTTAATAAAAATCCAACATAAATATTCCACTGAAAGCAAGTCGTCAATAGCTGCAGTTTTCTGAAGTTCTTAAGTAAAGAAAATGGTCCTGAAAATAAGCAAACTACGTTTATTCAGAATTGACCAACGCCGAAGGGGTCATTTGAGGTGCATGAACTTAGGGTCAAATGATAATCGGTGTACACGGCGCAAATTGATTGCCAAACGAATAATATATGGTTTATGGATATATAATAAGTTACCTATAGACATTAAGAACCTACATTCAATTGGTATTTTTAAAAGGAAGCTAAAAGACTTCCTGATTAAAAAGGCATATTACTCTGTAAAAGAATTCCTTGAAGAAAATAATGATTAAATATTAAAAGATTGTTGAATAATGTAATGTAAATTGTAAGAATACTCTGTTAAAATAAAAAAAAATTGAATAATGATAATTAATATAATATAATGTAAATTGTATAACTATAATACTGAGTACCTACGTATACCAATGTTTTTAAATATTTATAACAATTTAAATTGCAATGCCTTAACAGGCAACTAAGTTCTAAGAACCTACTATTGTTAACATCTTCAAAGTTATACACTTAGTTCGCAATAAAGAATTTGAATTTGAATTTAAAATTTTGTAGGGGATAATAATTTATGTCTAGCCAAAATCGTAGCGAGAGTGGGGGAAAAATTGGTATCCAATTTCAGCGAGACAGGCTTTCAAGAAAAAGACGTCAATGACCGGGACTTCTGCTTTAAAAAACGAAGTAAAATAACGTGAAGGAGTTTTTTAACTGCTCTAATTGACATCTGCCTTTGTACAGTACCTATAAGCTATCTAATGACAGCTTGGAAAATGCGTTTAGTGCGAAACCTGTTCAAATTAAATTAGCTAGCGAAACTCCGCAGACGTGATGGTATTGATATGTAGGGACCATGGGATGAGACCAGACGGAATGACCATAATGCCTTGGAAGTTGGGTAGGCCTTTGGTGTGGGATGCAACCTGTTGACACCCTCGCGCCATCCCATCTTCCTAGCACGGCGTGCTGTGTTGGAGCAGCTGCTGCAGGTGGGTGCAGAAAACCTCAAACGACGCAAATATAACAACCTTATTGGGAGCTATATGTTTGAGCCGTTTGGGGTTGAAACACTAGGGCCTTGGGGTCCGAGTGCTCATCGAGTATTTCGGGACATCGCCAAGCGGTTGGTCGACTCCACACGGGACCAGAGGGCTGGCCTATTTTTAGCTCAAAGAATTAGTATTGCCATCCAACGTGGCAATGCTGCCAGCCTTTTGGGCACTTTTCCCACTGACAGCGATGCTGATGAATATTTTGATGCCCTATGAGCTCTTCCCCTTTTGTTTATTATTATATACTTGTACATAGTTTAAATAATTTAGTGTTAACTTGTATATTTTAATTAAGTTTTGTTTGTAGTAGAGAAATAAAAATCGATTATTTGATGGATTTTTTTGGGGTTATCAACCGCAGTGTAGTTGAAATATCAGTTTAATAAAAACAGTGTAATCTTCACAGACAGGATCGGTATCGATACCTAAACACGATAAAACTTCAGCTAAAATGACTTTGAATTTTTTTTACAAATCACACGAGTTTCATTGATAAAATATTTTATTTCCATTATCATTTAAAAAACGTGAGTTAGTATAATAATAAGTAAACGCGTTGCACTTCATTATGAAATAATGCAGTTAAACAATCGTGACAAAATAATTTTACCGCGGAACGTAACCATTAGTACATAGGTATTCATGTTGAAATTTTGCTTCCTCTGAGCCTTTTACCTTCCTCCGTACTTTGGCTCTGCATTATTGAGAAGACTTACTATAAGTTTGCGCGCAAGTGCTAATCACCGCCTGAGGTATGTGAGTGGTGAGACGGGGGAGGTAGACAAACGTCAAGCTAACAGTCTGCCAATCTTGTTAATCACACCCTCTCCAGTCTCAAAGCAGGCGGTGACTAGCACTTGCGCGCACACTATAGATTCCTCATTCATGCATTTTTGAAGAGTTATTGGTTGAACGCGGGGTAAATGCTCGACCTTTCGAATCCTGCAGAGAATCAAGATTTTAACAGTAATTGAAAGAATGGGTATACTTATATATCATTAACGAAAAAATGGGACACTACCAGTGCATCGTCATCTGCCTAGCCTTTTCCCAAAAATATTCCTGTCAGCTTCCAGTCTAAACGAATGCAGCTAAATACTAATATTTTACTTGGAGCGACTGCCTATCTGACCTCTCCACAACACAGTTACTAGGTAACACGATACCCCCTGGTCAGAGGGATAGCACTAGCTAAACATATGATTGCAAAGTGATCCACTAACATAACGTCCTTAAGGCGAAGGCGCCAGGGTAGACCGCGAAACTCAAAATTTCTTACGTTTTTTGCAATTTGCAAGTCAGTAGTATTAGGTTGTATGTTGATCTAAATATGATTTGCGGTCGTATTTATTTATTGAATTATAATCATAAAAATCAGCAATACAACTCTCTAAGTTCATATTACCCTATTGAATGACTATTTCATGAAATCATGAGATAAGAGGCCAATTCTAACATATGGAGTTGTATTGCTGATTCTAATGATTATAATTCTTTATAGCCATATTAGTTACGGCCGCAAGTCATATTTTAATCAACACACAACCTGACACTGACCTGCAAATTGCAAAAAACGTAAGAAAATTTGAATTTCGCGAGCTACCTTAGCGCTAAGCCTTACACATTTCTGAAAAAACTTAACCCTATAATGAACATTGGTGGTTCCAGTCAACCTGTATTGCATTAATCAATGAACATAATTTAAATCAGAAACAGTTTAAAAGCGAATGCAAGAGGATATATTGAAGCGTGGTTTAGCTCAGTGTATAAGTGAAATGGCGTTATGGCTGTCTAGTTTGACGCGAGAGAGTGTAGAACTCTCACGCGCACCAGAACTAAACGCGCTTTGTTTAAATGTAGATTTTTATGACAAAATGCCATAGATATATGAAAGAAGGAGATATGCCCGGTAGTTGAAAATGTATCAGAACCCGATGTCGCTAGGTTGGCCCCACCACCGCGCCACTACTACACATGTAGTTCAATTAAAGCAATAGATACAAAGTCGCGCACACACTTGCAATTCATAAATCAGAACATACTACACAATCAATTATAAACCTTAACTCGTCACACACAGCGTGCATTTACCATGCACCGTACAACTTACTCACACAAAAACATCTGTCGCTATTATTGTGTTGTGCAAAAAGCAATTTATTTTACATATACGCTAGTGATTGACTAAAACGGAAAGTTATCGATACTTCCATTTATTACTTACTGTACAAGAAAAATTTGGGGTCCTGAAAATAAAATAAAAAATGATATGTCCAGAAAGTATTATACATTTTAAATTCAAAAAAAATGTATATTAAAAAAAAAACACGAATCAATAAATTAAAACAATCCGGTTAAGTTGGTTTAGGCTGTGAAACCATAGGAATTGTTGAACCCTGTTATGTTGTGTTTACTCACTGACCTGTAAAGTGGAGGTATTTGTTCAGTACTTGACGTACTCTTAATTTTGGGTTTGCCCATTCAAAAAGCCTGCGAGTTTTCTTTAGAGGCTGGAACATTTCTGCCTTAAAGTGAATTGAGCATATGGTGCTATATTTTGTTGGGAACCAGTTAGGTGGCCTTACTGTGGCATCAATCCATTCTTATTTTGTATTTGTATCTTTTGGGAAGCTAAAAAGGTACTATAAGAACTTATTTATCATTTACATAATAAGTATCTTAAGCTATAGTCTATAGTCTAGGAACTAGTTGGCCGCTGAGACAGGGGTGAGGCGGCGGTTCGCAACGCACGTACTGAGTAATGCGCCCTTGCTCCTCCATCCCACCGCTCACATACCTAAGGCGTGGTCTATACTTCTTAACCTCACGATGAGTAAGCAGGTAGCAGGCAACAGGCGAATAGGCTTTTGTTGTTAAAAAAAAACCCTTAGTTAAGAAATAGTTAAATATATGAAAACAAACACATACCATACTCATGCATAACAAATAAATAGCATGAATATGTTGACTTATTTTAAGCTAAAATCACTAATATTTTATCTGAACCATACCGATTACTACAACGCATTTGAATCTTGTGGTGCATAGTTAAAGACTTTAGCGGAAGTAAAATACCAAAACCAAAAAAAAGTAAGGAAATAGCACGAAGATGCGATAATTTAAACCCAAAAACACTCCACCTAAACATTAATAAACTTACTTTACGACCGTTGGTTATGCATTTCTCTACTAGGTACGCTGTAAAATAATCAAAAACAGTAAAAAAGATTATTTTACATTCTCAAAGGTTTCCCAACCGTACTTAAACGTCATCTTTTCAAGTGTTCCAACCGGGCTAAAACGGTTGACAAATTGAAAAATAAACTATAATAGCAATATAATATTCGTTGGGCAATCGACATTATTATCGATAGCCTACTTTAGTGGATCTTAACCTCATCACTATCTCGCCGCAAGACACAGCGGCTGTACTATGCGACGCTCCGCGTAAATAAAGTATCGTTTTGTTATTTTTACATTGCTTGTCCAGTCGCTTAGCGACATACTTAAGGTAGTGGTTAAGTAGCAATGTATTTGCTGCAAAAATAGTACAGCCGCTGCGATATTTGAAAACAAAAATAACGTAGTAAAAGCAAGAAATATTTTACGATTTGTTGTTTTTTATGATTTTAAAGATAAATACAGTAAAATACTTTTACTTACATATGGTAAGTGATCCCGTGAGATACGAAGTTTTTAATATCACTTCGGTTTTTGCAGGAAACCACTGAACAACACGGCATTTTTATAATTTATCGTGACCATGGTCGAAAGCGTACTAGTTCGCGGAGACGGCCATTTGGCGAGTAAAGGCACAGCGTGCGCATAACGCGTGGACACAGGCACGCCCGCATGCCACTTCTCCTGTTTTTTATATTTCTATGCAAAATGCTATACTTAAATAAATTTTTAGCTTAGTAAGTTCTTAACATATTTAAATACCTTCGATTTAAAGCAAATTTTACTGCACAATAAAGAACTGTTTACTTATAATCGTATAAAACAAAAAAAAATATTACTTTGTATTTTTTTTCTATCGAAACAGTTTCAAGTTATCATGTTGCGGTTTTAGTATAACAGTAGACAATAATATAGTCAAATAACACAATATGGAAATTCCAAATGATTTAAAGATAAAGACTATTTAAACCATACAGGTAATATAGGTTGTTTTATAGGAATTTTAAAAACACCAACAACAGTATCGTTGTATCCTCTTAACGAGTTACTCATTCTATTCTAATCGTAGTTATAAATTAGCTCCAAGTGCAGTTCTTCGCTCTGTTTAATTCTATGTGCATTCGGTGAACGTGAATGTCTACACCGAGTTCAGAACGTGAGCGCTAAAATGGCGCACCGACTTTTAGAAAGGAAAATATTTAACCGATTCTCAAAAAAAGTAAGTTTAAAAACTAAAACCCGACTACCGAAAAATCACACTATAAAAAGTATGAAAACGTTTTAGTTGTGGTACTACAGTAGGCGCGCGATCTGAGTGCAGTCGGGGTATGAGGAGCGGGGCGGATGCAACTCCCCCCGACCGTCGACACCTCGCCGCGGCTGCCTGTAGTTTAGTGCTGTGATGACCTTGATGTCTCTCGCTCGCGAGCTTATCGATAGCGTTTTACTCAAAGGGATGGATTAATGGAAGATACCGTAGACCGATTTGTCATTGAAGTCGGCGATGACAGTGATGATAGTTTCCCAGTTTTCTTAAAGTAGGGAATATATGCATGATATTTTCTTTTTTTTATGCCATAGCTTGTAATAAAAATATCTAGCGCAAATATAATAAATAAAATGTGTTAAAATACTAACAGATACAAGCAGTTTGAACGTCCACTTTTAAGGTGTCAAAGAAAAATATCGAACTCCGTTCATTGTCGCTAATTAGGTGACATCACTAGCGCATTCCTCAGAACTGCACTCAGATCGCGCGCCTACTGTACCCACTACCCCACAAAAATTCGAATACCACTACCTGCAAAAGAAACTAGAACATCATTCACATAAAGTGGAAAAAAAATACGTATTATTGAAGCTAACTCAAAAACTACCCAAGAAAAGTTAATAAATTTTATATGGGACCAACTTCGAAGTATATTCCCGAATAAATCAAGAATCTTTCAAATTAGACAGCTCTGTAAAAAGTTATGCGTGGTCAAAAATAAAAAAATATACATATTATACGTGTCGACTTGAGAACCTTCTCCTTTTTTGTTCGTCGGTTAAAAAAGAGCGCATTCATTATATTAGGGCGTTCAATGAGATTTTTAGAAAAGATAAATAGGAATTATTTGAAGTTCGATTAAATACATGAATTTTAGAAACAGACATTCCTACTAGTCACACAGGTATGAGTAACAGAGACCACAAAGCGGATCTTTAAAAAAATTTTTTTTTTATATACTTAATATATTATTATTAAATTTTAAACAAAAAATCTAAACTTGTGTGGTAAATTAAAGGCCGCTTTCTGAAAACTCTGAATCATGTAAATCAATAAAGTGCCAGGTGCTCAAGGGGCCGGTAATGGTTGTAAGTTGGGTTCATGACTTTAGAAATTTTCGTAATTAAGCCATTTTTAATCTACCAACCCGCACTGGGCCCGCGTGGTAGATTACAGCCCACTCTCTCTCACCGAGAGGAGGCCTGTGCTCCAGCAGTGGGAACATTATAGGCTGATTATGGAGGGCTGTCGCGCTTCGTCACCTCTCTCGCTCACACCGGACCAAATTTTTAAGAATGTTAAATGAAAAAATGCTTTTTTGAAAAATGTAATCAATTAAAGGACTAGTAAATAATGTTAATTTAATAGGTAACTATTAAAGACACATTTTTACTGTGGAACTTATTTAACTCATCGCCTATGATAAATGATAATACTTTTTGAACTGAGTTTATTAGATAACATAATATAAATGTGTTTTAATAATTAGGTAATTACCTATTAAATTACAGAATTATAATCATTAGAATCAACAATACATCTCCATAAGCTAGAACTAATATAAATAAAAATAATAACTTTATTTCCAATTTTACATTTTGCGGCAATAAGTTAATTCTATGACAATATTCTTGCATAAATCACTGATGAACCACTGGCACCCAAGCTAAGATTCGACTTGTGTTATGGGTGCCAGGACTCTCTCTGTTAATACATCTCTCAATTTATACAAAAATCAAACTGACCTCAAATCTAGCGATTTCATGAAATCATGAGGTTTGAGGTCAATTCTAGCTTATGGAGTTGTATTGCTGATTCTAATGTTTATAATTCTGTAAAGCCATGTTAGTTACGGCCACGAATCATATTTTAATCAACATACAACCTGACACTGACCTGCAAATTGCAAAAAACGTAAGAAAATTTGAATTTCGCGGGCAACCTTAGCGCATCCTCCTTTTGACGAAGCCAGAATGTTTTGGGTTGTACACTTTCCAAATTAGTCTAAGATCCAACGTAAGATCGACCTTCACCCAAAAACAAAATTAAATAATTATATTTTATCAAATATATTGCAAATGGGTTGCCTATGTTCATGGCTCTTTAAAATAGGTGTTACTGAGTTTTTTTTTTTATTTCACTGACTTGTTTACCAAACGTATTAGATCCCAACTGAAAGTATAAAGCACACAGAACGTGTAACAGTTAGGTTGCCTAGGCCTACCTTTTTATGGTCCTTATTACCGGGTTGCCAGCTATAAACAGGTGACCTTTTCTCTTTTACCCCAGTAAAGAGATAAAACAAAAAAAAAATTCAAATCGGACAGCAATTGATTTTTATATAAACAATGCCACCCAAGGGCATGTGACCTTCGTATTGACTTAACTTTAAAATGGGTAGCCCATCTTTAAAATTTTTCATGTTATTCAATTTTTTATTTTCGAGTAGCGTTTGTGACCTTGCTATACATTTTTGTCATGTCTCCGATGTTGTTGGCTCGTTTTGGATTCTGTTTATTATTTCTAAAAGCATATGAGTTGAGCTTTTAGAAATAATAAACAGAATCCTTTGGGAACCAGTGCTCTAGGAGATAATAAAATAGGACGTTAGTTAAATTAGTATTTACTTTATGTAATTACTAGCTTTTGCCCGCGGCTTCGCTCGCGTGTAACTCGGAAATTATCCCCGGGGAACGTACTGCCGGAATAAAAATTATCCTTGCTCGTACCCAGGTCAAGGCCTATCTATCCGTTAAGGTGTGAAAAGGTAACAAATAGACAGACAGACAAATAATAAATTCAAATAATCTTTTTTATACATAAAACAGGTTTGTATGATGCCAAGGCCCGCTTGCACCAAAAACCATAAATACAGTTAGCGCTGAACATTTTTAAAACATCATTCCATCCCTGACAACTTCAAAATTAACAGAAATAGAACAATGTTTTCAATTCGTTTAGCGCTCAACGTATTTTGTGATTTGTGGTGCTAGTGGGCCTAAATGTTTAACATAAGAATAATACTTATTCATTTTAATATGATCACCATTAATTTTTGTGATTGACTATCACTGACCCCGTAGCCCGTAAGTGAATGACACATTCAACACGTACAACGTGTTAACAAAGTTTTTTTTGTGACTATAAATTGTAATAACTTTGACCGAGTAGACCAATTTTAATATGACTATTACTGTATTACCTTTAAATCTCTTAAAAATAAGTACATAAAAATATCAATATTACATGTGAATTTTAAAATCATTCCCTGTTTTACCCCCTTGAAAAAACGCTGAAACGCGTAATTCTTTATGCCTAACTTAACCCAAAAAAAAACCCAAATGCTAGGTTTCCCTTACAAACTTTTATCCCCTATATCACCCCCTCTAGGATTATTTTTAAAACAAAAAGTAGCCTATGTCTTTTCCTAGGATGCCATCTATCTTTTTGGCAAATTTTATTGAAATCCGCTCAATGGTTTAGGCGTGAAAAGGTAACTTAAGACAGAGTTACTTTCAAATTGAATTTATCAAAATCCTATTTAAGCGGACGTCTTCATCATAGTAGCTCCAATCTTTAATTTCAGTTCAATCAGTCGAAAATCTAAGAAGATTTATACAAACTTTCATCCCCTATTTTATCCCCTTGGGGGTAGAATTTATCAAAATCCTTTCTTAGGGTAAGCTTACGTCATAGTAGCTATATGCATGCAAAGTCCCAGCCCGATCGGTTTAAAATTTACAAAGTTTCATACAAACTTTCATCCCCTATTTTATCCCCTTGGGGGTAGAATTTATCAAAATCCTTTCTGAGCGGATGCCTACGTTATAACATCTACCTGCATGCCAAATTTCAGCCCGATCGGTTTAAAATTGACAAAGCTTCATACAAACTTTCATCCCCTATTTTATCCCCTTGGGGGTAGAAATTAACAAAATTCATTCTTGGTGGATGCCTACGTCATAACATCTACCTGCATGCCAAATTTCAGCCCGATCGGTTTAAAATTGACAAAGCTTCATACAAACTTTCATCCCCTATTTTATCCCCTTGGGGGTAGAAATTAACAAAATCCATTCTTAGCGGATGCCTACGTCATAACATCTACCTGCATGCCAAATTTCAGCCCGATCGGTTTAAAATTGACAAAGTTTCATACAAACTTTCATCCCCTATTTTATCCCCTTGGGGGTAGAAATAATCAAAATCCTTTCTTAGCGGATGCCTACGTCATAACATCTACCTGCATGCCAAATTTCAGCCCGATCCCTCCAGTGGTTTGGGCTGTGCGTTGATAGATCACTATGTCAGTCAGTCACCTTTGAGTTTTATATATTTAGATTGTTTCACAAATGCAACAGGAGAGATGGGCAAAGATCGTCACTCACTGGACGCATGAGGGAGGACATCGCCGTCGAGTCGAGGTAGACGCGGCGAAGGTGGTGTAGTGATTTAGTCACGTTTTCAGGGCCAACATGGCCAGAGATCGCACAAAAATTAGAGGAAAAAAGGGAGGCTTTGCCCAGCAGTGGGACAATACACAGGTTAACGGAAAAAATGCGTTTAGGGAAAATTATTCCTGAAAACCTTGAATTATTTTGAATGCACGAATAATCCTTGTAGCTGTACAATTGTAGCATATTTATCTATCAATGTTAAACGAGTAATTAATCAAACGCTCCACATAGCAATCCATTAATTACCTAGTTCTGTTGTTGTTGTATAATTTATTTTAAAAAAAACCGTCGCAAGTGCGTTTCGCATCACGCCCAATGAAGGGTTCCATATATGAAAAACATGCTCTCCCATACATCGATATAAGTACCTACCTACCTACGTCACGCGGTCAATTCTCAAACTGCAAATTTAAGTTTTTAATCGCAAAAAAATATTTTTATGATTAAACTACGAATTAACGATTTTCGGACTGTTTTCTTTACTCGTGCTGTGAGACCTTGCTTTTTGCCAAATTTCATGATTTTAGGTCAACGGGTAGGTTTTGATTTACTTGCGAGTATCAAAATATGTCGCATAAATGGCCGTATTTTTTTAGTTTGGTTGCCTTAGAAGGTTGATTTTTTTAGAGCTCCAAGGGACCATACAGCTACGTATTTGATATTAATTTCAGCTTTGTACCTTCACACATTCCTGAGAAAAGGGGTATTGACAGACAGACAGACGGACAACCAAGTGATCCTATTAAGGGTTCCGTTTTTTTCCTTTTAAGGTACGGAACCCAAAAAAATATGAAAAATTTACCTCGCAAGGTCATCTCAATACCGCATAAAAACGGACTTTTGTTACTAAACATGTTGAACAACTAACTATACTATACTATACTACACAACATACATAACTATACTTTTTTAAACTTTCTAGGTACGCACGGCTACAGAACAAGCTACAAATTTCCAGTATAAGCTGATTTCGCATTGTATAGGATTTCCTTACAATGAGAGGTCAGTGTAAACTGGAAATGTATAGCTTGATGTGTAGCCGTGTGTACTTATGCAATTATTTTTTCGATATCATGAATACGATCACGCTGTAATTTGAAAAAAAATTTAAATGCTTTTATAGCACTATCTTTTATTTAGTTAGATGCAAACATATTTTACTAATAGGTACCTACCCAAAGGGTTCCAGTTGCCACAACGGGAGAGCCAGTCACAGTTAAATCTTTTCAACCTCCTGAGATAGCTAGCTGATCAATCAATCTGCCTAGCCTTTTCCCAACTATGTTGGGGTCGGCTTCCAGTCTAACCGGATGCAGCTGAATACCAGTATTTTACATGGAGCGACTGTCTATCTGACCTCCACAACCCATTAACTGGGTAATACGATACCCCTTGGTAAGACTGGTTGTCAGACTTTCGGGCTTCTGACGACCCGTAACGACTGTCAAAGATCCACGAATGACAGCCGGGACCAACGGCTTAACGTGCTTTCCGAGGCACGGAGGAGTCTCGGTATGTAAAGAATGGTCACCCATCCACTGACCAACCCCGGCAAGCGTAGCTTAACCTGGTGGATCGACCCGTGCGGCTGTTATTACTTAGCCACGAGCTCCTCCTGAGATAGCTAGCTGATATTTACACAAAATACGGGCTTCTTTCACAGCAAACAAAATAAAGTATATGAGGGGTCACCAACTCGTCAAAACGACGAACTAATAAACGAGTTTTGTTCCTGAAACCCTGAGTGCGCGAAAGAGACCCGCATTTTGCCGGTTTTTTTTTTAAAGGACACTGGCTCCGCTCTGCCCGATGCCATTAGAAAGTTTTTTTTTTTATCTTTTACAAGTCTTATTATAGCCAATTAATTAGGTACTTCATCGTGTTTGTTTTTTTTATCTGACCTATCAACGATTAGGTAAACCCAATATAATTAATAGGAATCTCTGAAAACTTTATTAAATTTAGTTATAAGTTGTTGAACTCATTTTATCTCACTTTTTTTATGGAAGTTCCTAATTATGTCTCCTCATTAGTAATATTACGGTCAAATTCACGTCTAATAAATCCACTTTTATATAGTACCTAAAGTATAGAAATGTATAATTTGCCTTTTTTTTTTTGTTAAAAATAAAATTGCTCCAACTGGAAAAAATCCAAAAAAAAAATATGCTTGAGATAAGTATACCTATTACTACCTATTACTTATTTTATATGAAATGGTATTGAAAAAAAAAATTATAAATTTATATCTTTGTTACATTTTATTTTGTGAAAAAATTCTGAAATAAAATATAAAGTATTCATAATAGTTTCAATTTCTATTTTCTAAAGCTTGTTAAAAAAATATACATTAGTAAGAAGTAATGATAGTGTTTAATGTTCATTAGAAGGTTAGGTTCAGACAACAGAACTATGAACTACTAGCTACTTTGATTAGAACAATGAAACACTAGGTAACCTGCTGGGTACTCCTGTAAGTTTTTTTTTTTTGTGTATTTTAACTCTTAAAATGTCGATTGTACACCATGTGTACAGATAACAATAGAATTTCAATTGTGTCTGCTAATTGGCGCGCGACGGGTTAAAGGAATGTGCACTCAATACTGTACCATTTTTTGAAATCCACTAGTTAACCTTAATCCATTTTAACTTTTAAGTGTAAAATGTATGTGTGTGCTTATGATGCAATATAACTTATATTTTAATAAAGGTATTTTAGGTATATGACCCTGACTTAAATCAAATAAATGATGATATATTTTGCCTTTGGTTAAATGTGGAAAGATTTTCAGTAAACTTTCAACTTTTATAAATAGGTACATCTTTTCTGAGATAAAGTTTTGAGTAAAGTAAGTGCTTTGATTGGGAATTTGTCACAAAAAAAAATATTATGAGTGGCTATGCTCTTTAGAAAAATATAAAAGAATGAGATTATTTTGTTGAAAAATGCTTTTGAGTATCCACATTATTTTGTAAATATTTACAGTTGTTTATGTCCTATGTGAGGGAGTTATATTTAGAATGCATGCAAAATACATCAGAATGTTCCAAAACAAAGTAGGTAGGTAGTTATATGATTCATGTGTTAAAATACAGCATCAATAAGAATATTATAGAGAATTATTCTAATGCAAATAAAACCTGTTTACTGACAATGACCCAAACTATAGTAACAAAGAAATATCTAGCAATGGTGTACTGTGAACCTATGTACATGCAATAACAAATAATTACGCATAATAGACTCTATAATCCGTTGTAAGTGACTAAGGCCATAAACAGAGAAAAAAAAAATGCGCAATCAAGACCATGGCCTACATACGGAATTACGAAATATCACCAGCCAGTACATACGGAAGAGCACTGTGCTAACGTAACGCACCTACCTACTAGTTTATCAACGCGTTATATATAGATACGTTGGCCCACGGAGACGTGAAAAGAATGCACGCTCCTTACCCAGACAAATAGGCAAAGGTCTACATCAATAGGAACCTTCAAATAAAATGTTATTAATAACTTTTCTCGGGTGTACAACAAAGAAATGTTAATAAAAACACACCCCATATTGATTTTATATAGGGTCGTGACAATCAGCTGACGGCCCTACAGCTACTTATTTACATGGTGGCCCTCGAACGCAATAGGTTCTTTGTAATGACGATAACAAAGAAAGGATACAGTTTGATGACATCGGTGTCCATGCGTCGTTTCCCAGCGCTCGGTGACGACATCTTCGTGATCTATTACTAATAAATCACAATATCGAACACGAACACTAGAACTAACTCACACTAGACGCAGCGAAACCAATTTTTCGTCCACCAGCAGCAGTCAGAAAAATAACATTGTAGAAAAACAATGGACACAAACCATAGACTAAAATTTCGAAGATGATGTGTAATGAAAAGGATGTTGCCACATAGCAAAACAAATATAATTGCGGAAAACTACAGATTTTAGCCCTATGTGTACGGTTCTTTACGATAGACAACGGCCATTCCAGAAGATTATGCGTCAAAAATTAAAAACCATGCAAATTTGTCTATGCGTCATCATCAGCGAAACTTCGCGTGTGTGAACCAAGGAAGATTATTTTTAATTCAGTTTTAATTATAGATTTCTTTTACTTATACATCCCAAACTTAGTTAGAACGACGCGTTTGTGGACTGCGACGCTCCGTCGGCGCGCCACGAATGCGGAAACATGTGTTTTGATGTGAACATCAAATCATGATACATGACAACAAATTATAATTTATCGGAGTTTATGTGTGTAATAACCGTGTATATGTGTGATAAAGGGTTTTTGTGACATCTTGTGGTAGTGGTGATTGCCGTAGCAGATCCGTGTGAGGCTGGTGATAAGTGTTAAAGTCCGGTCATTTCCGGTGTGTTATTCGTGATGTGGGCGCCCCGGTGAAGACTCCTGCTAAATTGTTCTGACGTCCTGGTGCAGCCATGGCGAACCCAGGGATCGGGGTCTCTTTTGACCCTAATGACATGACCAGGTTAGCAACATGATCACTAAACTAACCTTAACCACAACACCTCTAATTTCCTGTTTCCCTTCATGATTTTCCTAATAAGGAAGTAAATACAAAGTACTGGCAAGTTTCAATAAAATTTAAACCTATGCAACGTCAGTATTTAGTTCAAAATACTCCATTTACATTATGAAGAATGTGCACAACAAATACTCATAATTACAATATTAATTTTAACTCTGTTATTTCCAGTTCTGTAATTAAATTAAATAAGAAGTAATAACAACAACACAAAGAAGAAATGCTTCTAAACCACAAAATATTATGACACATGAAGGAAACAAATATCAACAATAGTTTATTTGTTTGGTTTTCCCTTTATTTTATTAAAAGGCATATTTCTCTGCTTGAAATAGTATTAGAGTGCAAACAATGTCACTTGAAACTCATAGTTTCCTCCTACATACACCCTAAACTTATTTGATTTGTGGCTGACACAGCATGTCTTCAACAAATCTCTATCATTTATTATCTCAGTACTCACTCACATGGTAAGTGTTCTGTGTTATTTTTTTCAATTATTGTTTGTAGTATTTTTTTCAATAACAGTGGTTAGTTTCCTGTAAAAGATTACTGGGTAAAAAAATAATCAAGTTCAAAGAATTTACCCATAAACTTTTATTTAGTTTTGAACCAATTGTAAGTACCTACCTAAAATCGATTGAGCTGAATTAATTGAACCAATTGTAATCAAATCTTTGATGGAACCAAATTAATGAAGTCTTTGTCATATTATTTAAATTAAGTTTTACTTCTGAATTAATGTTGTATGAACCCCACCGGTTTAGGCACACTGGCATTTTTAATTGTTTCTGTAATTTCTGTAATATTAAAAGGTTAACCTATCAAAATGACCCTTCAAAAATTTTTTAATTTTTTTTTCCTATAGATGGGCCTAATACTCCTTCCCAATGTTTTCAATATTGGCTGAGATATGGACCTTATAATTTAAAGCTAAATCTGCTAATAATGCTGAACACGGTAGTCTCCGAACATCTGCCATAATACTCTGTCCTTCCTAACAACTAAAATGCATGTCAACAACATGAATATTATCAGTAATCTGCCACTGATAAGTTCTATAAATATACAACTTCATTATGCTACTTATTTTTTAAACTCAATTGAACTTTCAAGTATGTGGATGTATTCTAATAGCCAACAGTGGTAATTTTCTTATTAGAAACAAAAAGAAATTTTAAGAAAAGAGAAAACCAACATTTTAAAATAATCCCGGAACTAATTAACCTAAAATCTTTCAATAAACTTTGAAGTGAAGCATAAACAATATGTTTTACAACTGTCCCCATTCTTAGGAAATAGGTTGTTTACCTCTAAATATAAACAAAACATACTAATAAATCAACGAATAGGTACTGCATACAATACTGGGTAGACTTTGAACTTTGATCTGCAAAACATAGGCTTATGATTTGTGCATTATTGACATAAACGTTCCAAGTTCCCCAAAGTTTTTATTTTTAACTAAAAGTTTTACGACTCTGTCTTGATCGAAATCGTGAATGGTACAAACGCCAAATCAATGCTTGCGTACGTGTTGTTTAATGTTATTTGTTACTTGAGAGAACTAATGGTGTAAAAACCATAATCTTTTTAATGCAATTTACGCTTAATTCATTAAATATTATTAACATTAAGCAATAAGTTCTGTACTACTTAATTACCAAATAGGGCTTAACATTAAAGGTGCGAACGAGAGGGAAATATCAAAACATGTTTTTGCACTTGTGCGAATGTGAGGGAACATTTTCTTTTATTTTAACACTTTTGGACACGTCAGTATGAGGATTGGTTGTACATGAACTTTACAAACAATTTAATTTTATATTTTGGGGACGATGGGAATGAATGTATGAAAAATCATTTTGAGGAACTTGGAACTTGGAGAGATTGGGCACCAACCCTTATTTTATGTAGTCTATTTTGAGTAAGTACCCCTGAAGCTGTGTGAGTTCCTCAATTCTATAATTTGAAGTCTTCAAGCCCTTTTATAATAACATTCCTGAATAGGGACAAACTTTTTAGTTAGGTATATGTAATACCATTAAAAGACTAAAAGACTCGAGGAGCTTGTGGCTAAGTAATAACAGCTGCACGGGTTGATCCATCAGGTTAAGCTACGCTTGCCGAGGTTGGTCCGTGGATGGGTGACCATTTTTACATACCGAACTGTTCCGTGCCTGGGAAAGCACGTTAAGCCGTTGGTCCCGGCTGTCATTCGTGGATCTTTGACAGTTGTTACGGGTCGTCAGAAGCCCGAAAGTCTGACAACCAGTCTTACTAAAGGGTACCGTATTACCCAGACACTGGGCTGTGGAGGTCAAATAGGCAGTCGCTCCATGTAAAATACTGGTATTGAGCTGCATCCGGTTAGACTGGAAGCCGACCCCAACATAGTTGGCAAAAGTCTAGGCAGATTCATATGTTCCATTAAAATAGAACTTAGAGGTATACCTCTAGCATGAAATTAAATGAAAACAAAGACAACAAACAAACAAAGTTTTGGGGATATATCCTCAAAACTTTGTATTGTTATTAAATGTATTATGTAAACATTTAACAGTAATTCTATATTTAGATAATATTAATATTATGAAGTTATATTGTAGTGTAGCACATACATTTATCAAATAGGACAAGACTTCCAAGCAAATACAAACTTCAATACAATAGATGTTTCACAATCCTCAATCTGTCTGCCTTTTCCTGACTATGTTGAGGTTGGTTTACAGTCTAACCAGATGCAGCTGAATACCAGTATTTTACATGGAGCGACTGCGTATCTAACCTCCACAACCCAGTTACTGGGTAACACAATACCCCTTACTAAGACTGGTTGTCAGACTTTTGAGCTTCCGCCTGTCAACGAGCTACGAAGGACAGCCGGGCCAACAGCTTAATGTGCTGATGGTCACCCATCCGGGAATCGACCGCGGCAAGCATAGCTTAACCTTCTATCGAACCATGCAGCTCATATTATTTGAAAACACCAATAACAAGAATCCTAAAATCATTACTACCAAGAGATCACTATTAGAACTTTACCTTGAAATTTTCACAACTCACGAAGAGTAATTAGTACAAAAAACATCTTGTATTGAGACAACAAAAACATTTTGTTGGTAATTATAACTAACTAGAATGACCTTCAACTGTTCTGTAAGTGAAACCATTCATTCCTAGACTAGTTTAAATTCTACTTCCTTTGTGTGGGAAGTATTTTAGGATACCTACTTATCTATAGTTATTTTCATTCATAAAAAACTATTTGATGCATGAAATGAATGTAGAAAACAAAGTAAAAAGTTTTGTATTAAAGTGGGCCTATGACAGTGCCTTGGAGCATTCAACATACTTGTAGTGCCTTATATGTGGTAACCTCCTCTTTAATATATCTGATCATCCCCATTAGTATTAGAGGAGAATATAAGGAGGTTCTTAATCTGCCTACCTTTTTCCAACCATGTTGGGGACACTTCTTTACAAAATGTACCTTGTGGGGACGCCAGTGACATCACGGACCCTGAGCGACTTCGGGTATAGTTAGGAGATGGCATTTTGGAGTGACCACAGTAGCAACTAGCAACAGTTTCAAATAAATCATTATTTAATATACCCAATTTCAATACTAAACACTGAGGATGCAAGAGCGAGTTCGGGACTTTGGGCACCCCGACTCGGACAGGTTAGGTTCGAGGGGGGTGGCGGGGTCTAGTGAGCGAGCGAACATAGACCCCGCCTTCCCCCCCAACCGGCACCAATGGCTTTACGTGCTTTATAAGGCACCGTCACATCCATAATGGACGGTCACCAATCCGCGAATCGACCGCGGGAAGCATAGCTTAGTTAACCTTCGATTAAAATTGAGATTAAATGAAGGTTGTGGAAATCAAATGCTTGATTGACCTCGAATCATTGCGTTATCATGAATTTTTCCCTATGATAAAACTACCTATCACCACTGTATCATAGGTTCAATCTTATAGAGCAAGTTCTATTGGTATTATCTTAGAAAATTGCTGTTACTCTAATAATTAATATGCCTTGATATCTTCACAGTGTACTCACCAGGCAATTCCACCCTTTTTGAAATTGACTGAATTGAAGAAAAGTACTAGTACACATTATACAGTCCGCCGCCGGCAAGCGGTCCACTCATAAAAACTGGCGGTCCATTTTTTATGAGTGCACGCTTGTCGGCTGACTGACGGCGAACTAAATGTGTGAAGTTATTAGTTATTAGTTATTTATATATGGCATCTCGCAGTTGACCACTAAGGGTCGAGACTGCTCAACCGGGCGTTTCCTGTGGGTTCTTTAAGCGAACTTAAAGCCCCCGGCCAGGCTTAAAACTAGAGTAAATTATTAGTCGACTGAGCGTCGCTAATAACAACAATATGACAGCCAGACGGGGCAGGCTGGATCATGACGGGGCTAAATGTGTGAAGGCCTTTAGAGTATATTTAACACAATGAGGGCTATAGGAGTAGGGGAAGACCAAAGAAACGATGGATGGACTGTGTGAAATATGATGATATGGCTAGAAGGGGGTCACTACTGAGATGACGACTAATAAATAGAGAAGTATGGAAGAAGAAGACATGTTGCGCCGACCCCAAATGTTTTATGTTATCAATAAACTTTTTACTTTTTTTTTTTTTTTTTTAATAAATTGGGATAAGGGCAGGAGAGAGCGACAGCAGTGGTGATGGCCCAGTGGTAACGGCCCCGAGTTACTTGTCGTAGGTCGTAGGCACAAGAATAAATAACCGTATTCTTGTTTCGTGGGTTCGAACCCAGATAGGCACATTAATTTGTGTAATTTATTTCATCACCACTGTTCTCAAAACGGTGAAGGGAAACGAAAACATCGTGAGGAAACAGGCATGTCCTAGAACCAAAAATTCGAAGACATGTGACATCTACCAACCCGCACTGGGCGCGCGTGGTGGATTATGGCCCGCTCTCTCTCACAGAGAGGAGGCTTGTGTCCCAGCAGTGGAAACGTTATAGGATAATTATGTAAGGGCAAGAGAATGATGATTCTGATGATGCTACTATTTCTATCAACAGCTGGTACTTCAGGGAGCTTTCCCGCGCTGAAGCGACGAGGTTACTCCTCAATGAGACGGAGAGTGGCGTGTTCCTCGTGAGGGATTCCAAGACTATTACTGGAGACTATGTGTTATGTGTCAGGTTCGTATTAACATTAGTTTTCATCACTTTCTATAAATATAAAATATATTCCAATTACAATTTATAGTAATGGCTCCATCGTTTTATCGATGATTCTGCCAATGTCAAAGTTGAGGGAAACAAAGTGTATTCGCTGAGGTTGACTAGCCTTCAGTACGGTTTAATTAAAACTGGATCTGTTTGGCTAGCTCGCAAGGACAATACTATATACAACGTGCCGCCACAATCGCGACATTCCTTCAACACGCGGGTAGGGCTAGTGGCCAGTAATCATAAAAATTATAATAATATAAAGTAAATCGTTAAGTGGAAAAAAAATAAAATTCAAACAAACTAAATAAAAAAAAAACTAATTTTGGTTATTAACCAAAATTAGGATCACTCTATGCAAAAATTACATTCATGAAGCTATTGTTCTGTTCTAAAAGAGAACTTCAACCTTCTTCAAGTCGTGTTCATTTCGTCAGGTCTGGTTTCCAGTATAGGTGTAAGCAAGTTACAAACTGGATGATAGGAATAAGTCTCTATTTTCCAATTCTCAATATACTACTATGTTACCTTACCCTCCTTTTCGTCCTTTCAGAGAAGATGACAGAGTCTCCCACTACATAATAAACCGCGTCGTGTCAGCCGACGGCACGATCCGGTTCCGTATAGGAGACCAGCTCTTTGCGGACATGCCAGCTCTCCTGGCGTTCTACCGGCTCCACTACCTGGACACGACGCCACTCGTCCGGCCTCTGCCACAGGCGCTGGCGAAAGTGGCTGCACCACCGCCGCAGCAGCCACACCAGGTTCTAGAGCTGGTCATCGCGAAGTTTGACTTTTCTGGCAATGTAAGTAGATTTTATTTTTTTTATTTATTCTATTTTTTTTGCAAGATAACGGGTACCAAGGTTGACTTCCACATAATCAACCTGTTTATTTATTTACTTAAAGCGGCCAAGGCCAATTACTTCTTCTTCTTAGCGGTCGATAGCAATATACATACATACAGTCAGCCTAGAATTTGTCTACGAGCTTGGCACCTTCAGTAGCGTCCACCAGCTCCTGTAGCGTGCAGACAGCAGCACACGCTGGACACGACATTAAGTGCCCCATTGTTTGTGGGACTGCACCACATTTACACTCCAGGGCGGAGTCATCTGTGAATCTCCACCTGAGCAGGTTTTTTTTTCTTCGGCCTACCTGAGTCCGGAATATATTTAAAGACAGTTTTCAGCAGTTGGAACGAATGGGTTGCCATTTACTTAAATTAGTTAAGACAAAATTATAAAGTACATGACAGTCATCTCGCAATACTCCTCAAATACTATGTTGGGAATATTAGGGTCACTCAACAATATTAGGCGAGTTTCTCTTGAGTTTTATAGGACTTGGGTACAATATTTAGTGACGCGATGCGTATACGCACACGCTTCAGGCCGAGGGCTGGCGTCACTCGCTGAGAGCGCGCACACGCATCGCGTCACTTTATATTGTACCTAAGTCCCATAAAACTGTTGTTGAGTAATATATCTAATTCAAGAGTAGACTCGCCTACTATTGAGTGTGATCCTAATATTCCCAACATTATTGGCGACCGTGACATACTAGCAACATCTTCTTCCATCCGTCCGCGAGTACATCATAGTCAGGCTTAGTGTCGAAGAGAGCGTTAAGCACAGAGAACTGGGCTCGAGCGACAGTGCGAGCCACGGCGAACAATCAGTGCTTCCTGCACGCGTACGTATCGCGTGATTGGTCATCACCATAGAAACGCTTTTTGTCGGCGGTAGAATGGACATAATGACAGATTGTAGAAAGATTTCTAATATTCTAACGTCTAAGCATGGCGATTACCAGTGAGTCCTGCCCGTTATGACACACGGTGCTGAAACGTGGATACTGACAGTCGGGCTGGTCCACATATTCAAGGTCACTCTGTTTAGAGTCTGGAGAATAAAATCAGGAATGAAGTTATCCGGAAAAGAACCGGAGTAACCGACATAGCTTTCAGAGTAAGCAAGCTGAAGTGGCAGTGCGCTGGCCATGTTTGTCGAAGGACCGATGGCCAGTGGAACAGACGAGTCCTGAAGTGGAGACTGCGTATCGGTAAGCGTAGTATGGGTCGCCCCAAGCTAGATGGACAGACTGGATGCGGAAGGCGGAGGACAGTGTTGTGGTGCAGCCTGGGAGAGGCTATGTCCAGCAGTGGACTGCGACAGGCTGAGTTAATTGAATCAAATCAATTCATTTTTTTTGCCATAAGTCATCATCATCTTCCTGCCCTTATCCCATATTACTTGGGGTCGGCGCAACACGTTTTCTTCTTCCATTCTCCCCTGTCAACCGTCACGCTATCATTCACTCCCTTCTCTTTCATATCATTCCTCACACAATCCATCCATCTTTTCTTTGGCCTTCCTTTGCCTCTCCATCCATCAACATGTATATTCATCACTCTTTTAGTCACATGCGTTTCGTCTCTGTTGGTATAAATTTCGGTCTTAAAATAAATAAATATACAGATCCATAACACTTAGTCATAATACGTGACATGCAAACATTTGGGTTTATAGATAAAAGTACTTAGTTACTATTATAGTCATAATTCAGTATGAATGAATGAATGAATTGCACCGATCCCAGCGTGGTTTAACCAGACTCGATCACTCGAATGAACCCAAAGATTCACACCAGCCCCTGTTGCCTCATGTTACATGGTGCAACAGAGACCATTGCATATTAAGGAGTAGACCGGGGGATTAAAATTGAGAAATTGATTATATTATTAGATACATAAAAAAAACTACTATTAATGTCCGAGGGATGGTGTTGTTTATTGTTCAATCTCTCTGTATAATGCTGTCCTAGGAATTATGAGCAAAACTATTCTATTCCTGTGCCTAGTACTATACTGTTGAAGCATGGTGATGTGTTATTTACTGGGTACGTCATTGTTTGACTTGAATGTGCCCTGGCGGCTGAGAGTATGTGACGCTCACTCTAATGTCTCGCTGATGGTGGCACGTGTTGGATCATTTAGCTAATCCATGCGTCAGGTTCGTGAACAAGCGCTGTCAGTGAAGGCTGGTCATACCTTAGCGGCCACGGCTTATTTTAATTTAATTTAAATATTTGAATTGTTTTTTTTTTTAAGGACGCTTTTAACGTTCTGCATCGTTCTCACATGTGAAATTTCAACATGAATGATATAACCATTATTTTGTAACCATATCTTGATTTAAAAGAGTGTCCGTGGAGTTTCTTGCCCGTTCTTCTCCATAGGTACCTACTATGCTTTGGAATGGGCGCCTAGCTTCATCTTTTTGACTGACCGACCCCTTGACAATTCAAAAGTGCCTGTAATTGGTTTAATTGAAATAAATGCTTTGAGTTTGAGTTATTTTGTCTAGTCTTTCGTCGACAAAACCCGTATTGGTGGCCATTCTTTTCAATTACTTATTTCAGTCTATCCAATACCTGCCGGGCTCTAAATATTGGGCTATCACATTACCATTTATGGAAAACTCATGGTAACAAAAATAATGACACTTGTAACACGCCATGTGAACGTGTTTGGAAAACAATAGAGCCATGAACATTTGTGATAGGTGTTATTCAAATCGATCAATACGCTTTATTTGTAAACTTTATGTTACAATCGTGTGCGAGATGTTACAATTAATTATGCAGGCTGTTTTAATTTGTTGCCTGCAAGATGTTCCCTATGAAAATCAAATATCCGATTAGTGAAAACAAAAAAAAATTGTCTTGATGGATACAAAGACTGTTGATCGGTTGAACAAAAGGTTTTTTTTTTAAATACGAAATTCTCAGGAGCAGCTCGAAATCTGAATTTGGTTCCAGTTAATGACAATAGGCACATGGTACAGTCAGCGAAAAAAATCGATTAACAGTTCAGTTTTTTAAATCTTAATTCAATCAGTCTTCCTAGCCTTTTCCCAACTTTGTTGGGGTCGGCTTCCGGTCTAACCGGGTGCGGCAGAATGTCAGTTTTGGAGAGACTCCACAACCCAGTTACTGTGTAATACGATATCCCATGGTAAGACTGGTTGTCAGAGTTTTGGGCTTCTGACTATCCGTAACGACTGTCAAAGGTCTACGAATGACAGCTAGGACAGTTTTAATGTGCTTTCCGAGGCACGGAGGGGTCTCGATATGTAATGGATGGTCACCCATCCACGAACCAATCGCGGCAAGCGTAGTTTAACCTTCGATCGACCAGTGCGGCTATTATTATTTAGCCACCCACGAGCCTTATTTATTGAAATCGGAACAGAAGTAAAATCATATTAATAGTATTTGAAAGCTTCGCCCGCGTGGAGGTCGGATATTATCCCACGGGAACGTACTTCAGGGATAAAATGTATTCTATGTCCTAATCCAGGTCATGGTCTACCCATATGCCAAATTTCATCCAAATCCGTTCAGCCGTTTCAGCGTGAAAGCGTAACAAACAAACATACTTACGCATTTATAATATTAGTTAGGATTAGGATGCTGAAATACAATGTATCGAATAGTTTTGTGCCAATTTCGAATTTAGATGATGCATAGTTTTTGCGCTCAAGCATGGTGCGGGTGACACATGTCAATATGGCATGACTAGGTCAGTGACAATATGCACAATTCAATTTTATCGATAACGATTCTTACAGTAAAAATCTCGTTCAACTAATAATTTTAAAAATGTCTTTGATATATCTTAGTATTATGAAATTTATTTTAAAATATGTATTTAATACAAAACATTAAAAAATCACATATTTATTTTAAAAAAAAAAATATTTTTCATGGTATAATTTTTTCGCCAAATTTAACTCTATAGATGTCTAACAACAAAAATTTAAAAATACATACAGTAAACTTCTTTTTCTATAAAAAATATCGACTATCGATAAAAACCCATAATAGCAATACATATCATCACTAAACATGCCTATGGCGTTACGTTACACGCCTATCACTTTGCTTCATTTTTCTTTAAATTTGATTTTATTTATAGATAAAACATTTTGGCAGGATAATTTATTTAATTTACTACAGTTATTATTGAATCCTTATTTTACGATTATGATATTTAGGGTGCAGCTAAAATATTAAATCATGATTGTAAATCGCGATAACGTTCAAGAGTGAAAAGGAACAGTTCGTCAAATGTCACCCGCACCATGCTAAAGCGCAAGAATTATAGTGTGAGTGCGCAAGAGTTATGTTAATCGAATTTTGTCGTTGACTGTACTTATAATAAAATGTCGAAATGTAGGCGCACTCAACACTCGCCTATCTTTCGGATAAAACAGACGAGGTTATCTAACGAGTTCTAAAGATCCAGAACTTTTTACCCAGATTTTTAATCACACCAAACTCAAACTGCTTTTCAAATTTCAATTAAATCAATTACAGGGGTTACAGGCACTTTTGAATTGTCAAAGGGTCGGTCAGTTAGTCAGAAAGTTGAAGTTAGGTGCACCTACCCTATGACTAACACGGTCTAAAAAAAATATGCCTACAAATAAGGAAGTGAGATGTCTCATCGTAAAAACCAGGTCTCCATGAATGTCTTTCTAATATTAGCTTTCATAGTAACGCTGCCGGTGACGCTATGAGTAACTGCCGCAATCATATCGAGTTACGTTCTATTAAAAGGTTATGGGCAGAAGGATAATTTTTTTTTGTGCGTGTGCTTGATTGACTACGTAGATATTAAAGGCCCTATTACATTTTGACCGTGATTTTTGCGTTAAATTGCCAACTTTGACATTCTTATTCTGAGAAGCTTCGACTTCGACAACTTTGACTTATTGAGTAAGTAGTGGAGAATAGTTATTAGTATAGTTATAGCAGCCTCGCGTTTCGTAATTTTTAGGGTTCCGTAGTCAACAAGGAACCCTTATAGTTTCACTATGTCCGTCCGTCTGTCCGTCCGCACCTTAGCTCAGAGACTCTTAGTACTAGAAAGCTATAATTTGGCATTGTTATATGTATTCATCACGCCGACAAAGTGGTAAAATAGAATCAGGAAAAAAAAATGTTTTAGTGTACCTTCTGTACACGTAAAGTGGGGATGTTTTTTTTTTCTCGTCTACCCCATGGTGTGGGGGTGTTGTTGGATGGGTCTTTCAAAAATATAGCGGGTTTCTGGAAACAATTTTTCGATTTAGGGATCCGTTTCTGAAATATTAAGGTTTAAAGTGCACACTTTTGTTGGAGTCAAGTGTGTCCCCCCTCCCCCTTGCCAGCTGAACGGTTAGATTTGGATGGGTGAAAAAATTCTCGGTAGTAGGTAGTAGTATTTATATAACAAAGTTAAAAGGAAAACTATCACAGCTAAGTAGGCTTTTCAAGTTTACGAGTAATTCAAATAATTCAAAAAGTAAGTAAAATATTCATGAAACAACAAAAAGCCTCTTAGTCCGCATTATTGTGCAACCACGGAACCATATTTCTGCGCGTGGCCCGACACGCACTTGGCCGTTTTTTTCTTTCTATTTATATAAAGCCAATCAAAAACAAAATACTCAGATTTTTTAAAGTAAAAATTTATTGTTTTTTTTAAATAAATTATATTGATTTAATAAAATACCAAAACAAAATTAATATCGTAACTGCGAGAGAGTGGCAGGGTTACAGTCGAGCGCGTGGCGACGCTGTTTGACCCGTCCCGTATTAGATGTTTCACATCAAAAACCAAGACATAGCGCTATCAACATGACGGACGTGAGGCCGGTTTCGTAAACATCAGTGCACAGTGAGGTGTAGTTTAGTTGTAGTTTGGAGTATGCACAGAGCGAGGTGTAGTTTTGCGCATGCATCACTGTATTGTTCGCAGATCTCTATTGTTTGCAGTCTTGGTTTTTTTATTTTTAACCGACTTCAAAAAGGTGGAGGTTCTCAATTCGTCGGAACCTTTTTTTTTTCTTTTTTTTTTATGTAAGTATGTTCCCCGATTACTCGAAGATGGCTGGACCGATTTGGATTTTTTTTGTTTTATTCGAGAGGGTAGGTATACATCAAAGTTGGTCCCATATAAAATTGATTAACTTTGCTTCGGTAGTTTTTGAGTTAGCTTCAATAATACGTATTTTTTCCTCACTTTTATATGGATGATGTTCTAGTTTGTTTTGCAGGTGGTGGTATTAGATTTTGTGTGGGGTAGGTACCACAACTAAAAAATAACTTTAATTTCGGAAGTCGGTGGCAAAAAACGAAAATACATTTAACCAGACACCGACTTCCGAAATTAAAGTTATTTTTCACTTTGTAGTGTTCTTTTTGGAAGTCGGTTGTATTTTTTTGTAAAAAAGTTTTTTTTTATCTGAGTTAACCATAAAAATATCTTATATCTATGGAGTTAACGATTAACAAGTTTGTTCACAAATCTGTACTGCGGGATGCTACACTGAATTTTGTTATGGAAGCAATTTTCAAAAAATTCTGAAGTTTGTCTTTTGTGATTTCCGGATTGGACTTTTTATTGGTAAGACTGCCCGACCTAGGGATCAAACCAAGAATCCCACTCTTAGCGGTCACATAGGCACCATAGCACTCTTAAGACCGTTTTCACCAATCCTAAGTGACACTTAAATGAATCCCTAAATGAAAGTGCACTGTTGGATTTTCAACGCTAGACTTAACAGCGCCGTGAGTTGAAAATCCAACAGTGCAATAATATTTAGGGATTCATTTAAGTATCACTTAGGGTTGGTGAAAACGGGCATTAGTCAACCACTAGCTAACAACCAACTACCCAAAATATACAGCGCGTCGTTAGAATTTAGACTTCTGCGCATACATTTCCATATACACACGTACATACGTACTAAGATAAAAATAATTCGGAACTAATATGAGTTTATGGCAGATGTTCTCTGTTTATATTATGCTTTGCTATGCCACGGTGATAGTTATGAGATTATGACTGACGCACTGCGAGTCGCGGGTTCGCAACCCGCATCAATCGGAATTTTAATAATTTTAAAGAAAATTGCTAATCCATTGCTTCATATGTTCGAAAAATTTGTCTGCTCGACAACGTAAATAACGCAATGAATGTTGTTGAACTGTCAAAATGAAATCAATTCCGATTGATAGTGTGTTACGCAATTAGGATACCGGTTGCGAAAGAATTTGTTTGGCCTAAACTTATATATCAAGGTCTAGATGTGGTATACAATAGTACATTTTGATACAAGTGGAGAATTTTTGTTATTGCTTTCGAGGCGGAATTAACACCCGAGCCGTAGGCGACGTTGTTTTTGAGCCGAGAACTGCAATAACAAATGTCCTCGTGTATAAAACGATGTTTTTCAATTCTCTTTTGAAGAAATAAAATAAAATAACGAAAAATATTTTTGTCATGAATTATTAGGAAACTATGATTTAAATTTTCTTTTTTTTCAGCGCTTTGCTTTCGCCAGGTTGAAGGAGAAGCAAAGGTATAAATCCGATAAACAGCCTAATATGAAACTAGAAAATATATATATTTTCGAGTTTAGAACACAAATAAATGTTAATTTGTTCATAAACGTTTTTGTTATTGTAATAATCATGGTTTTTGATGATATTCTATTTATAAACATTATTTAAATATTCAAAAAATATTAACGCCTTTAACTCTTTGCCGAGATTAAAAAAAAAAACATTTAGCTCCGAATAGAAACGGTGTAAATAGAGACATTGAACCAATTTGGACTAAGTATAGGTATAAGTTATGTGGCAATTTTTTACCCTCGCACACGTGTTGGAAAATGAAAAATCGTACGCGTGTGAAATATATTGCATTGTGAACATAATCTTAATGCTATATTATGAACCAGTTTTAACCGAGGAAGTGTATTGAAAATATTATTTTTGTGTTTGCCCACAAGTATATCTACGATTAGGATTTTATGATTATGCAATGTTTTCTATACTGCTAAAATTCTATGGGCCTATTTCACCATTTACGATTAAGTAACTAGTAGTAACTTACTTGGCAAATAATTTCATACAAATTTGTTCCATTTTTTAATTTATTCTGTAAGTAGTGGCTATTCGGACATCGTGAAATAGGCCCATTGTTACAGAATATACAGGGTGGCAGGGACATCGTCGTGCTACATGTTATACCAGTCTATACATCATACCGACCCCGACCGACGAAGCCCGAGCTGCTACGAAGTTCGGCGAACTACGTAAGCAGCTCGGGCTCTCGTCGGACGACTGTATGATGTGACATGATTCTGAACACATCTGCGTTGAAAGTTTTCGTAGGTTATTAAGAGCGTTGATCGCGCGCGGACTGGCAACGTCGCATTTCTCGAGGTTTTTCGTGATTATTTAATTAAATTTAAAACAAAGGACAATTTCCTCTGACAAATTCTTAGATTGTTGGTGTTTATAAGTATGTATGCTATGTTTTGACAGTTATATTGGTACTCTTATCTGCCTAGCCTTTTCCCAACTATGTTGGGGCGGCTTCCAGTCTAACCGGATGCAGCTGAATACCAGTATTTTACATGGAGTGACTGCCTATCTGACCTCCACTACCCCGTTACTGGGTAACACGATACCCCTTGGTAAGACTGGTTGTCAGACTTCGGGCTTCTGACTACCCGTAGCGACTGTCAAAGATCCACGAATGACAGCCGTACCGAATGCAAACCGAATGCTTAACGTGCTTTCTAAGGCAGGGAGGAGTCTCGGTATGTAAAGATGGTCAGCCATCCACTGACCAACCCCGGCAAGAGTAGCTTATCCTGATGGATCGACCCGTGCGGCTGATATTACTTATTTTGGTACTCTTAGAAAATAGAAAATAATTGATAACATGTGATTTTTTAAGAATAAATTCCCCAGTGTCCGCGATGGTATTATGTTGACCTTTCGTACGTTAATTACTAATTTCTACTTACCGTATCTGTCTGAGGGGTTTGTGGCTAAATGATAACAACCACACGGGTCGATCGAAGCTTATATCTGCCCTTGCCGCGTTTGGTTCGTGGATGGGTGTCCATCCATTATAATATCGAGACCCGGGATCTCGGAAAGCACGTTGCCGTTGGTCCCAGTTGTCATTCGTAGATCTGACAGTCGTTACGGGTAATCAGAAGCCCAAAAGTCTGACAACCAGCCTTACGACCAGTCTTACGGGTATCGTATTACCCTATAAGTGGGTTGTGAAGGTCAGATAAGCAGTCGCTCCATATAAAATACTGGTATTCAGCTGCATCCAGTTAGACTGGAAACCGACCCCAACATAGTTGGGAAAAGGCTAGGCAGATTGATTAACTTACCGTATCTAGTAATATTTCTGTCCATAATATTATAGTTATAATGAATATCTTCGTATCTTTTATTCCAGGACGCAGATGACCTGCCATTCCGACGCGGCGAACGACTGATGGTGATCAACCGCGACGAGGAACAGTGGTGGACGGCGCGTAACAGTCTCGGCCGCACCGGCTCCATCCCCGTGCCTTATGTGCAGAGGGTAATGTTGTGTATATCATTCTACTAGCTGCGCCCTGCGGTTTCACCCGTGTAGACCGGGATAAAAAGTAGCCTATGTGGTAATCCAGGGTATAAGCTATTTACATACCAAATCGGTCCAGCCGTTTGAGCGTAAAGAAGTAACAAACACACACACACAAACTTTCGCCTTTATAATATTAGTGTGATACGCCCATCCGACCGTGTAGAAATCAAATCATATCAGTATATTGCAAACATGTTCTTGGCTAAATATCAAGCTATAATTTCCAGAAGCTGATCTCGCATTGTATAGGTTTTCCGTACAATGAGAGGTCAGCTTACACTGGAAATGTATAGATTGATATGTAGCCGTGTGTACAGAGGTTGGACTATGATTAAAAGTTTCAAACATGCACTTTGTAAGGGCACTGCAAAACAAAACAAATTACAATACATTACATATCATGTGACATTTGTATAAAACATAGTTCACATCAATAGAATAGACTAGAATATTAGAGGGGCTTGTGGCTAAGTAATAACAGCCGCACTGGACTATTGATTATGTTAAGACACGCTTGCCGCGTTGGTCCGTGACTGACCATCTTTACATACCCAAGACCCCTCTGTGCATCGGAAAACACGTTTGGTCCCGGCTGTCATTCATGGATATTTGGCAGTCGTTACGGGTCGTCAGAAGCTTGAAACTCTGACAACCAGCCAGTTGTAGAGGTCTGATAGGCAATCGCTCCATGTAAAATACTGGTATTCAGATGCATCCGGTTAGACTGGAAGCCGACCCCAACATAGTTGGGAAAAGGCTAGGCAGGTGATGGTGATTAGAAATTAGTAGGCATTCCAGATGTGGCTTTTTCACCTTACCAAGTTTACATGGCGTTGCTCAAGCATTTTTTTTAACAGTAAGAACAGTGAGACGTATTTTACAGTAAAATGTTGGGAGATACCAACATTTTATTGTAAAATACAGCGAGGTACAATGCGTGCCACGAAAGATGAGAGTTGACGAGCGCAGTATCGGGCCTCCCGCGCTCTTTCCGCCGCCCCGATGACGCCCGATCCCTTTCCGCCTCAGACCTCATACCGCTCAAGAGACCTATAAATCAGAATCAGAGAATTATAATGTACTGCGCAAGTCAAACTGCGTGGTGTGTGAAGTCTCATCTTTCGTTGCACGCATTGTACAGCGCCGTGAGAACGGCCGCCTAAACTTATTTGGACTCAAACTTGGGAAAAACCGCAAAAACAACTTTACACCCTAAGATCATCATCGCATCATTCTCCTGCCCTTATCCCAATATATTTGTGGTCGGCGCAACATGTCTTTTTCTTCCATACTTCTCTATTAGTCGTCATCTCGGTTAACATTTATTCGACACGAACATAACATGCAGGAATAATCACGAAGTAAAAGAAAATAATATGGAACTACAACAGTAAACAATCTGTATGTCAATAAATAAAAAAATTGTAGGCGCAGTTCGAGTACGCGCCGTTGGTTTTCGTGAAAACAGATTATTTTATATTGATTTTTATAATAAATATTGAACTTACCACCAGTACACTCGAGCGAAAAGACGTTTCCTTGTCAATAAGTTCTATCCACATTTTTATAAGCAAAAGGATCGGGTCTGATCATTGGTCAGGCTGTTACCAAGCACCCATTTCTAGCCGCTATCCCACTACTGCCCGATACGGGGACTTTTGACTGCTGGGTTACCCCCCTGGCCCGTTTCGCCCCTCCTTAGTCAACCTGCAACCCTCAAACTACTTTGAGGGATCCATATTTATACCTGGCTTAGTATGGACGGCCAACATGGGCCACTTAGCACCAGGTATCCTGACCTCAAATCATCCTCCGTACCCGACCTCCGTGTAGCCGGATTACAGGAGGCGCCACGCTCCCAGTCGAAAGGGTAGTTGAAATACTAGACTAGTACCCTTCGATCAATAATAGTACTAGATTCCCGATAAGCGCTTCAAAAACGGCCCGAAAAATAAAAACACAAATACTTTTGTGGTCTTATTTCAAACATCGACTGTTCGGGAACAGGGAAATGCATGGAGTAGTATTGTTACTTTATATGTTGTTTTTGTTTGTAGATTTCCTAGTGACCCATTTCGCAATGCAGAATGGGTATCTATTGTCGCGAATGAAAGAGGAGAAGAAATATATAAACCTTGTAAAAATTCAACAATTTGTTTTAATATTTTTATTAAAATAATTAATTATCAAATTAATAATCAAAATTAAAATAACTATTGTACTAATTTACTCCTTCTACTTTTAAAAATCGGTCAAAAATATTTGCTACCATATAAAACGAACCTTGGCCTAAAAAATATATTATTATTCTGCTACTCTACATCTTTCAATACTTACTGTGTTCTGAGCATTGAAATGTCAATACCAAGAACTATGTCTAGTTCCAAAATAGAGTAAGCACAAAATTTTCAACAAAATGTTTTTAACCTTATTGCTTAAGTTTTAAGTACACTTTAGAATAAATATTTTTGTACTTATTATAAAAATGACATATTATTTTCAAGCGACATTTTTAATTTATTGCTTTTACCTTTCTCCGATGATAGATGGACTTAAATATAAATATTTTGCAATCGTAATTAAACTTTATGTTTGATTGTTAAGGTTTATAATGAATTGAAGTTGTAAATATTATAAAACTTTTTTCTATATTTCGTAGTAACAAATGTAAATGTTTATGTGTGTGTAAACGTGGCCACTACAGCGACTTATTTTTGTTCCTGATCCTGTATCTAGTGCTATTATTGATCGAAGCTAGTACCATTCAGAATGTCGGGGTTTCGAATCCAGCTTTTAATTTTTTTTTTATCGCTTTTTACATGTTATAAGTACGTAAAATGCCGTCGAGAAAGTTTTGTTTATTCAAACTATTGAGTTACAAGAGCTATTGAGTTATATAATTATATATATACGAGGGGGGATCAAAAAGTAGTGAGAATGAGATAGATTATAATGACTATTGATAACTTAATAATTTATTTTTCTACATAGTCTCCGAGTCACTCTACATACCGAGTCCAGCGCTTTTCCAAGACTTCAATCCCTTTCAAAAAAAAAGTTTTGTCTTGGTCCTGCAAAAAGCTCTCCACGGCATCCATCACCTCGTTATCGTCTTCGTACCTGTTTCCCCTTAAGTATTCTTTCAATTTGGAGAACAGATAAAATCGCTAGGCGCCAGATCTGGTGAATAAGGGGGGGTGGTCAACCAATTCGAAGCCAGCTTGCTGAATGGCAGCCATCGCAACTGCCGACCTGTGCGCGGGTGCGTTGTCGTGATGAAACAGCACGCCCCTTCGAAGTTTCCCTCTCCTTTTCTCTTTGATGGCATTCCTCAACTTAGGAATTAATGCTGCATAATATTGGCTTGTAATAGTGGTTCCACGCTCCAGGTAATCAATCAACAATATCCCTTCTGAGTCCCAAAATATTGAGGCCATAACCTTGCCAGCCGATGCCACGGCACGAAACTTCTTCGGGGTCGGTGATGATGGCCGTTTCCATTGCGAAGATTGCTGTTTTGTCTCGGGATCAAAATGATGGACCCATGTTTCGTCCATTGTTACGAAACGAGACAAAAAGTTTTCAGAATCTTCTTGAAACTTGTCCAACAATATCTTCGAAATGTCAAGTCGATTTTGTTTCTGACTGTCGGTTAACATTCTCGGCACCCATCTTGCGGAGACTTTTCTCATATTCAAAGATTGTTTCAATATGGATTGAATACTTCCATATGAAATGCCCGTTTCATGAATTAAGTATCGGATGGTAACTCTTCGATCGCTCAATACAATTTTCTCGACTTTCGCAACATTTTCTTGGGTGACTGACGTCGATGGACGGCCGCAACGATGTTCGTCTTCCGTGAAAGAAAAAAGAAAGAAAGAAAACACATTTATTTAGCACAGTCTAAATTAGAGGCAAAACAAAAAAGTAAAAAATAACAATAAAATTTTAAAAATCTACATTTGCGATGCAACAACAACAAAAAATAAAAAATACAATGCAGGAAAGTGTGCCTCACGGCTGTGCCAAAAAGGCCCAGTTCAGCAAAAAAATGCCAGACAACTAGTGCCTGACGCTGCTTTTCAACTGGACCGAAGTGTGAGGTGACGGACGTAAATCAGTTTTATACTGCAACGTGTGATGTGTACTTACTTAAAATAAAATAAAAAAATAAAAATAAGTTTGTGTCAAATAAAGGTACATAAATAATGTTGATATTGTATCAGAACAAAAAACCTGTTTAAACGATGCCAGACTTCCACGCGCTAACACATCGTGGTTAGCAATGCAGTAAGTTGGAGATTGAGATAAACGTTTATTATAATGTGTTGTATTGTAATCATTATGTATAGGTCTCACATACGCCAATGGGACGAAGCGATTCCGCGGATACCGCAACAACAATCTCCGAGCCGAAGCGTATGGGACAATGAGCCAGCAAGCCGAGTCGAGCGTTAGGATGAGCGAGAACAATCCCCAGCAACTGTATAGTATAACAGCAGCTATTTAAATTCAATTTTCGTGCAACATTCACTGACAAAAAAAAACTCTGATACATACATAAGTGGATAGGTATGTACATACATTATATAATTGAGACATTTAGTGTGACCAAATCCAACTTTTGTTGCTCTTCTATGAGGTACTGCCGTAAGCGTCGTCTAAAAGCGCCTATCGTGTTAATAACTCTAATCGGTGGTGGCAGGTTATTCCATATTTTGGAAGCCGCATAACGAAAACTGCCTCTAAAAGCGGCTGTACCCTGAGACCGAGTCGTGAGTTGCTGCGAGCATTGCCTTCTCCCGCATTCCCGTCTACTCGCCACCCAACTTAACTTGTTGTATAGATAGTCCGGTTTCTGATATTTAACTACACCGAACAGAAGGCAAGCCAAGTGCAGTTTGCGTCTGGACTTCATTTATAGAGTAAAGTGCCTGTTCAGAAATGGTGTTACATGGCTTCTGCGAGGAATATTGTAACAAAACCGAGCACAAGCGTTTTGTACCCTTTGGATGAGGCGTTCTGTACGAGCTAGTAGGCGCGGGCCGTAAACCGTGTCAGCGTAATTCAACCTAGACAGCACCAGGGTTTCTACTGGTTGTTCCCGTAGCCTTTCAGATAAATAAGGCCTCATATTGTACAGAACCTTTAGGCGATAAAAACAGTTCCTAACCGAGTCAGCTACGTGTTTCTCAAAACGAAGGTCTTTGTCCATAGTAACACCCAGATTCCGCGCTTCATACACTCGCTCAATAGGTTCGCCCATAAGTTCCAAGTCAAAAAACACAGGTAGTCGAGCCAGCTGTTGTCTAGTGCCGACTACCATATATTTAGTTTTTGTTGGATTTAATGACAGGCAGTTCTCCTCCGACCAGGCAGCGATTCTCCTAAGAT
Source organism: Cosmia pyralina (assembly GCA_946251885.1). NCBI lineage: Eukaryota > Metazoa > Arthropoda > Insecta > Lepidoptera > Noctuidae > Cosmia > Cosmia pyralina. The sequence continues at coordinate 2,080,875 of OX276367.1, forward strand.
CGTCGTTTAGATCCTTAATGGCTACATCGTACTCGTCTGGTCCAAATGATATATAAAGTTGGACATCGTCGGCGTAAATATGGAACTTGCATCTTTGGAGACATTTTATAATATCCGCACAGTACAGGATAAAGAGAATCGGTCCCAATATAGAGCCCTGCGGGACTCCTCTTTCTACAGAAATAAGTGTCGATCTAAGGGTAGTGCCGTCACCCAAACGCAAGTCAACAAGTTGCTCTCTATTACTAAGATAGCTGCGGAACCATTGCGTAGCGCTGGGGTCGAAACCGTAATACTTTAACTTAGATAGTAATAGCGGTATGTTTATTGCATCAAATGCACGCGAAAAATCAAGTAAACCAGTATTGTGCACATTCCCCCATCTTGGGCAGATAATATATTGTCAGTAACATCCAGTAAAGCAGTAGATGTACTGCGCTGTTTTCTGAAACCTGACTGAAAGTCAGGTAGAATGTTATTTTGTTCCAAAAAAGATGTTAGCTGGCGGCCAACGATCTTTTCTAATACTTTGGATAGACATGGTAATATACTTATAGGGCGTAGGTCTTTAAAAGTAGATGGATTAGAATTTTTTGGCAAGAGCCTAACGGAGGCAATTTTCCATAAGTCAGGAAACGTAGACGATTCTATGGAGCGGTTTATTATGTATGTTACAACATTTAATGTGTGTGGCAGTCATGTTAATCATATCTAGTGTAATGTTGTCGTAACCTTCTGCGTTACTTTTAAGGTTCGAGATAACGCGAGAGACGTCGTTCTCTTCCACTGGAGTGATTGCGAAAATTTCTTCACCATGTCTATGATTTTCATAATAGCTCATAAGCGATGTGCTTGCCACGGGGTTACCGGGGACAATTAAAAAGTTGTTATTAATTAGGTCAGGATCTGTGAAGTGCGACGGAAGGTCTTGTCTAGGCTTATAGGGTGATAAGGTGGATTTTAGATTTTTCCATAATAATTTAGGGTTGTTTATTCTATTGTTTATGTTGTGCTTAAAATACGCTACTTTTTCATTGTACAACGAAGTAATCACCAAATGTTTGAAATCTTTGTAATATATTTTTTTTGAATCGGCTTTCCGTGCTCGTTCTCCCTACTCGAAATTGAGAAGCCCACCTTGCGACAGTGGAATAAGGCGGAGCAGACTCTCCTAATGTTGCCTCCAAATCGCAATGAAGCTCTTGCGTCGTTAACTTTTTTAAACAGAGGTATTTAATAACGGCTCTCACTTCGTTTTTCTCCATTTTCGAGAGCACGTTCCGACACGAAGCAAACAAATGACTACATTCAGAAAAAAACAAAAGAGAATCGAAGATTTTTTTCTTTATTAATATTACAAATATGTATCTGAGCTATGCCTGCCAGTATTTATTTTTAGGGTTCCGTACCTCAAAAGGAAAAAACAGAACCCTTATAGGATCACTCGTGTGTCTGTCTGTCCGTCTGTCACAGCCAGTTTGCTCCGAATCTAATGGACCGATTAAGTTGAAATTTAGTACACATATGAATTTCTGTGACCCAAACACGGACGGGTAAAGTAAATAAATTAAATTTGAATATAGAGGTCACTTTTGGGGGCAAATAAGAAAATTAAAAAAAAAAAGTTTTGCAAACTACATTATGTGGCATATCAAATGAAAGGGCTTAGTATGAGAGTCTCAAATATATTTTTTTTTATAATTTTAAAATAAATTGTTTTAAAGTTATTTAAGAAAATAGGCGAAAATTGACCATTCCCCCCCCCCCCCCCCCGAGCCTAAAATTTTGAAAAAAAAATACAGAAAATAGATCTTTACCTGTAGATTACTGGAAACCTATAAGAAGTCTGTGGTCTTAAAATAACATGGTAAATCTATCAATATTGTGAGTACAAACTTACATTTACAGTTGGAATGTATGGGAAAACATGTTTTTCAACTACAATGTTAAGTTTGTTCTTAAGATAAATTCATCCCAACTACGGAACCCTTCATTGTGCGTGGTCCGACACGCACTTGGCCGGTTTTTTTTTTCTTACTAAGGAGTATGTCGTTCTCACTAGTTTTTGATCCCCCCTCGTATATGTATGTCACCGTTAGTTTGTAATCTATCGGTATTATTTCCGTTACATTATAAACTGTCGAAAAATGTGAACTGGGTGAAATGGGTTAGGTTAGAACTGTGACCAACCGCGGGCGAGCCGAGCCACCGTAGCGTAGCGATTCCACGGCAGCGGCCGGCGAGCGCTACTTCCAAGTTGCTCTCAACTAGGCAGGCTATTTAGTATTAGCGCAAGGTGCATTACGTCACTGTCAAGTTTGATACCAGTTCACAATTTGTCGGTTTCCCATTGATACATTATTTATAAACCATCGAAAAATTATGCGTTAAATTGTAAATGGTTTGTTGTAGGTCACAAAACAAGAAATAAAAGATTTTTTTTATCATAATTTTAAGTAAACATGCAGTTTAATTTTTTTTAAATTTTGTTTTTATTCGTATTCGATTGCTGTTCGCTATCCATCTCTTCACTTCTGTTAGATTCGACATCTATTTATAGAAATAGGTATATTTCTTGTTTGTTGTTTTATGTACTTCTGTAATTGCTTCTTTCATCGTATGTTTTATACCGTTTTATATTCTACTAGCGACCCACCCCGGCTTCGCACAGATGCAATGTACTCATGTGGTGTCACGTGGTGTTTTGTCATGACAAAACATCGCAATTTCTGTGCTTCATCTAAGATAAATATTGATGATAGATACACCTATACAAATGATATTGTATACATAAAAAGGTAGATTCGCACTAGCGCGCGCAAATTGTTGCAGACAAATTGAGATAATTGTTGTAATTTGATTTAGTGGGCTAATAGCAGTGAGTGAAACAAAGCGTGTCCGTGGCGTGACAATATATCTAAAATGCCAAGCTATCTCTTTCTGTATCATAAGTTCTGTTTTATCTATCGCAGTCATAGTTGAAAACTACTATACACCTATAAAATTTGTAATAACAACGCAACGATATCTGAACGCCGCTCAGTATGAACGTAGCGTATCTTTCCTTTATAATATCATTGCACATAAACCTCAGACAGACTCAAAAAGCGATTTTGTTTTATACTATGTCACTGTATAGATTATGCTTATCTTACCTCCAGATCCTGGACCCTTCAGGCGCTCCGTACCCACCGGCAGAGGCGCTCAATCATCTCGCGGACCCGCCAAGCCCGCCCAACAACAAGCATCCGCAACAGCGTACTAATATGCAGGTTTGTATGTAACATAACGTTATGGACGTATTCCCAGAATGCGTAAGTAGACCCCCTCTACTATAATAATAATAAAAAAAAATATTAAAAACATATTTTTCAAGGAAGCATTTAGGCGAAAGCGCCAGGGTAGCCCGCGAAATTCAAAATTTCATACGTTTTTTGCAATTTGCAAGTCAGTATTGTTTTTGTATATTGATCTAAATTTGATTCGCGGCTAGAGGAACAGAACCAGAGGAAGAGTAATAGCAATTCCTTTCCTGACGTCCCTATTGTACAGGTTAATAACCGAAATCCCTTTAGCTTTTTACAAAACTTACAAAAACAATACTTTTCCGACCCTCAGAGGAGAATGTTTTAGCCATTACTCATACATTCTGTGGAATGTATGAGTGAGAACAGAAAGAGATAGCCTACTAAACTCGAAGACAAAGACATTATTTGAAATGTTCCATGCATCCATGTATCATTATTTCATAGTTTGACATTTGCACCTGTCAAATTAGTGTACGAGATTAAATAACAGACTTTAGACTAAAATTAAGAAGAAAACATGTAGCGCCGACCCCAAGTAACGTCGGATAAGGTCAGAAAGACGATGATGGTGAGACCAAAATGACAGCTGTGACCGACCTTTTGTTGTCATTTTGACATTTTAGTTTGACGTTTTAACCGACGAAAAAAATGGAGGGGGTTCTCAAGTCGACGCATATACGTGTCGTTTTGCATCCTCGTCTAATTTCAGTGTGTGATACAGAACATCAAACCGAACAACTTTCTCCACGGGACCAACATCGTAATCGCGAAAAAAATTTCAACTGTCCCATAGAAAACTTCAACACCTACTCGACGCAAATGTATGGGACGGCTGATTATATTTTCGCGATTACGATGTTGGTGCCATGGAAAAAGTTGTTCGGTTTGATGGTCTATACCACATCCTTAAATTTGACGAGGATGCAAAACGACGTTGTATATATTTTTTTTTATTTTAGCATATTAAAAATTACAAACTTTTCTCATACATTACAGCGCACTCTCCCAGCGTTAGCCCGGGTGAAGCAACCCAGAGTCCCCAACGCGTACGACAAGACAGCACTCAAGCTCGAGGAAGGAGATATTATCAAAGTAAGTTACGTTTTATCGTTCTTTAATAGAATTATGGCAATAATCTTCTTCGTCGGGCATTTGAAACCAATCTGCGTTACAGTCCGGCCGTTGCGAGAATGCGGTCTTGACACCTGTCAGATTCATACTAACGATTATGTTTTGAGCAGGGACCGTACAACTTAACTCTTAACCGGTTAAGAGTTAAGTCTTTCGAAGGGGTAAGCCATTTATGAGGTTACCTTTATCATGTGTTGAACTCCTTGAATGGGTTTTAGGCTTGAAACCTAGTAAAAGGGTTATCCCTTCATTAAACACTTGACCGTTATTCGAAGCATAATTAAACTATTGAGATAGGCTGAACCATGTTTCCTGTGCCTTTTTTTCCTTACGTTTCTAGCGATATAGCTCTGTCTCGCTCTCATGACGTCACCAGGTCAGAGAGGGGAGCGCATTTTTGAGCTCGCGCGCTCGGTCTTGTTCATTGGCGTTCTTTTCCTTGCCGGAGACGGTTGCTGCTTAGCAGGTGAGTTATCTATATTTCTTTTTCACAACCGTCTATATTTTTCCTTTCGACGAAAGTTGGCATACTTACCAATTTACAATTTTTATTAAAACTGTTTCTAGTGAATGATTTGAAAATACAGTGAATCAACGTTGATATTTTCAGAATTTAACGGTTTTCCGTTCGCGTGTTGTTTATTCTTTTTCTTTTCCAGTGTGTGTAATTCAATTGTTTTCAGTATAATACCGAATATGTAATGGATAAAGAAATAACGTTGATTTCGCAAGATAAACCGGTCGCAGGTCCTTCGAATACCGCTAATAATAGAGAATCTAGTGCCAAACGGATGCGTTCACATCCGAGCAGCAGCAGTAGTAGTAGCTCTGATAGTAGCGATTCTAGTTCCAGTTCATCTAGTTCTTCTGACCATAAGTCTAAACATGCGCGTCGCCGTCACCGTAAGGGGGGCAAGCACAAGCATCGCCGCTCGGAGCGTAAAGTGAAACATAATATAAATAATAGTATACCGCTGCCCGACGACGCCCTTTCCCTTTTCACGGAGGATGATTTAGAACTGGAGGGTAGTAGTCTTATAAATAATTTAGATGTTGAAACTAAGCTTAAGGAACCGGCTGTTCCAAAGACAAACGAGCGTTACTTGAACATTTTAAGAGAAATTCAGTTTTAAATCGTATAACCATAGCCCGGGTTTCGTCGAACTCGAGGCAAACGAGATCAGACCACGGTATTTTAAAACAAAAGGAGAAGGAACTTTGTGCATTTTTGACATGGATCCGAGACCAGAGAGAATTAACTTCGAGGCTATAAAAAAGTTGAATGACATTTTCACTTCTGGTGAGTTCAGAAGGTTTCGGCAGACCTATTGCAAATGATTTGCGGCCATAGTGCTGAATCTATACAGATGCGCAGAGACAGCATAACTAATGCAGTTCGCGATCCCTTAATAAAAGCGGCAATAAAGAAAATACCTCCATCTGAGGTTAGCTTATTCAATTCTTAGCAGTTAGTTGTTGCATTAGAAAAAGCTGGCGGTATCAAAAAAGCCTTCTGGCCTGCTTCTAGATCGGCTGGTACATCTACAAAATCGGCTTATGGTAATACCTCAACTTCGCAAGTTGGAAAATGGCTCAAACGTCCCTCGCATGGGCAATATTCAGTTCCACCCTCACAGGGTAAGAACTAACTCAAGCATGCCTTCACAAGGCTGTAAGAACTGTAACGTCCCCTCGCAGGGTGGCTTTTTGCAGCATAATATACAGTGTCCTTCGCAAGGACCAGCACATGCGTATATACGTCCCTCGCAGGGGCAATATTCAGTTCCACCCTCGCAGGGTATAGAACTATAACTCAAGCATGCCTTCACAAGGCTGTCAGAACTGTAACGTCCCCTCGCAGGGTGGCTTTTTGCAGCATAATATACGGTGTCCTTCGCAAGGACCAGCACATGCATATACGTCCCTCGCAGGGGCAATATTCAGTTCCACCCTCGCAGGGTATAGAAATATAACTCAAGCATGCCTTCACAAGGCTGTCAGAACTGTAACGTCCCCTCGCAGGGTGGCTTTTTGCAGCATAATATACAGTGTCCTTCGCAAGGACCAGCACATGCGTATATACGTCCCTTGCAGGGGCAATATTCAGTTCCACCCACGCAGGGTAAGAACTATATAACTCAAGCATGACTTCACAAGGCTGTCAGAACTGTAACGTCCCCTCGCAGGGTGGCTTTTTGCAGAATAATATACAGTGTCCTTCGCAAGGACCAGCACATGCGTATTGCAACTATCCTCAACAGGGTAGTGGCGTAATGGATAGAGGTTCCTTTCGCTCCCGCGGGGCAAAACAAACCCAAAGATACGACGCTCATAAACGTGGCGGAAATAAGCGAAGGTCATCACCTTCAGGCTTAAATGCCAAGAGAAGTAAATATTGACATGAAAATATTTCAAGCCGGTCAGTTATCGAATTTCGTCGATCATTGGAAGGAAATGCAAGCACCAGATTTTCACCAAAAACTTTTGCCAGTTTGACAAATTGGATTGCCCAAATTATGAGAAGCCAAGGTGTGAGAATATTAGTATTTCTCGACGATTTTCTTTTGGCTCACCAAGACCCAGCAGTTCTCGCAGGCCATGTAAGTCTTCTCGTAAAAACATTAAAATATCTGGGTTGGCAAATAAATTTCGAAAAATCTATCCTAACACCAAAGAAATCCCTGGTTTACCTAGGAGTACTGTGGGATCCTTGGCTAAACCTCGAACGTCTGCCAAGGGAAAAAGTAACCTCATTACTAGCGAAGATTCGCGAAATCGTAGATTTGCGGAAGACAAACCTAAAGAAGTTGCAAAGAGTAATAGGAGCACTAAACTTTGCGAGTTTTGTTGTCCAAAGAGGGAGATTGCACTATCGAGCTCTATTGAAATTCCTAAACACACTACAATTGGACAATTCTGTCAAGGTATACACTGTACCTGCAGATGCAATAGGCGACCTACAATGGTGGAGCCACAATTTGCAACATCCGTCAATTCTACACCACGCACCAGCGACTAAAACGGACGCCTCCGACTTAGGCTGGGGGGCCCAGATGGACAACCAGTCTCTATGGGGAACGTGGTCCCAGAACGAGAAGAATTGTCACTGCAACGTAAAAGAAATGTTGGCAATATTGAAGGTTTTTCAAAGTCATCCAGTGTATCTGAGTTGATCTACGGTCACCATACAATGCGACAATCGCACGGTAGTAGCGTATCTCCGTCACGCAGGGGTAACCAAATCCTCGCGATTGATGGACATAACATACGACCTGTTTTGTTTGATAGATCAGTACCAAATTCATATCAATGTGTACTACATTCCGGGGAGGTACAACAACCATGCCGATAACCTATCGCGGTTTCGCCAGGTCCCCGAATGGCATCTGATACCCGAGATTACCAAGATAATATTTTTAAAATGGGGAATTCCCCAAGTGGACCTGTTTGCTTCCAGCAACGGTCACGTAGTCCCTCATTACGTGTCGAAAGATCAGAACGACAAACAAGCTGTAGCCCACGATGCATTCTCGATTGCTTGGAAATTCGATCTGGCATGGGTGTTCGCACCCCCGTTCCTGATTCCCAGGGTTTTTGAGCTACCTCAATCGGGCATCAGGAATTTACTTGATAGTAGCACCGCGATGGGAGAAAGTCTTTTGGCGCGGAGGTCTCAAAGCCTGGGCTCTGGCCCCACCGTTCACAATACAGAACCTGAACAAAGTATTGATCGATGTGACAACGGGACTGCCACCTCCTCGCGTCCAGGATCTAGTGTTGGAAGTTTGGAAATGTGGGGGTGGACACATCATTTAGGTAAGTGGAATAATTCTCAGATAGATCTTTTGAAAAGTTCTTGGCGCGATTCTACCCTAAGAACTTGCAAACCTGCATGGAACCGCTGGGTTTCGTGGTGTAGAGTCATATTAGCCCTAAGAATCCCTCAGGATCTGACCTAGCTCGTTTTCTGGCTGATCTGCATATAAAACATAAACTGTCTTATAATACAATATTGTTACACAAGTCTGTGGTCTCCACCCTTTGTAATAATGTAAATGATTCAGGTGTTCTAAGTAATCATGCTTTGGTGTAACATATTTTGAAATCGATTTCAATCAAAAACCAATTGTTTCTAAGTTACCCGTGTGGAATATTGATGATTTAGTATGTTTTCTTGGCGTTAGAACAATAAATCATGACTACATTTTTGATGTTTCGAGTCAAGCCGCTGCCCTCTTAGTACTCTGTTCTGGTAGGCGTATTCATGACTTGACACTCCTAATGACCGATAACGATAATTTGGACCCCGTATACTGGGTTGAACAAACTGTATCACTGCTTTCCACTAGACGTCAGGAAGCTAAATGTCCTAACTTGTTTGTCACCACGGCTCGTGCGGCCTCACGAACTATTATTGCAGGCTGGATTAAAGCTCTGATGCGTCAGGCAGGTATTGTTGCTAGTCCTGAGTGTCCCTTCCGCTGTTGCTTCCAAGAATTGGTTGGACAACTTCCCCATGGAAGATATTATGGCTCGGGGAAATTGGAGGTCCTCAAACACTTTTAATCGATTTTATAAACGACAGGTTTCGGGCTCTTCTAGGAGTGACAGCATTACTGCTCTATTTAAACCTGTCTCATAGTGAATTATGTTGATTTATTGATATTTTGTTGAATATTTTCAAACACATCTATTCTTTTTTCTTGATCTTTCCCTACACATTGGCGTTCGTCATGAGCGTCACCAGGCGATAACAGACAATATCTCAATAGTTTAATTATGCTTCGAATAACGGTCAAGTGTTTAATATCGGCGTTTTACCTGAAATAAAACGCTTATTAAACTACTTACCTTATTCGAAGCATAATATTAATTTCTGCCAGGTGACATAGTCAATCAGCCAATGAACAAGACCGAGCGCGCGAGCTCAAAAATGCGCTCCCCTCTCTGACCTGGTGACGTCATGAGAGCGAGACAGAGCTATATCGCTAGAAACGTAAGGAAAAAAAGGCACAGGAAACATGGTTCAGCCTATCTCAATAGTTTAATTATGCTTCGAATAAGGTAAGTAGTTTAATAAGCGTTTTATTTCAGGTAAAACGCCGATAATATGGATAACCCATTGAATAGGTTCTATACTTGAAGCCCAGTGAAAGGGTTACCCCTTCATTAAGATAACCTATATAATATAAGGGTTTTGTTCTGGTTACCATATTAGCTATTTGCAACGTATGCCCATCATCGAGAGATATTACATTGCTCCGAGTCGTAATGTTACGCTGTTATCGTTTTTAAGAGAGTTGAAATGAAATCATACGTTTAATCCATTCAAAAGGGTTACCTGCATCGTATGGGTTTTTGCTTACAAAAACCCTATCGAAAACCCTTTCAATGGATAACCAAAATGGTCCCTGGTTTTGAGAATTTGATTTTCATCCCTAATACAACTAAAAACAAGAAGTCTTACAACTGACAGGTGTTAGGAACGCATTCTCTCAACGGCCGGACTGTAGGATCAGATTTGGTAATAGTAGGATAAATCAACTCAAGAAATTAGTTGACTAGTTGGCTCATTTTCTCTTACCCAGGTTGCCTGTGTGAGTTTCTAATAAGTAATGTGTTATCAAATCGCAAATAGAACCAATTATAAAAGTAACTTGACATTTTGCACAAAAAGCGTGTGGTATAAAACGAAAATAGTTGAGGAGTGACTTTTCATAACGGCTCATTTCGGATTTCCTTTTTTTAAGGTCCCGTACCTCAAAAGGAAAAACGGAACCCTTATAGGATCACTCGTGCGTCTGTCTGTCACAGTCAATTTGCTCCGAATCTAATGGACTGATTAAGTTGAAATTTGGTAAACATATGAACTTCTGTGACCCAAACACGGACGGGTAAAGTAAATAAATGAATTTTGAATATGGGGGTCACTTTTGGGGGGCAAATGAGAAAATTAAAAAAAAAATGTTTTGCAAACTGTACCGTGTGACATATCAAATGAAACGCCTTACAATGAGGGTCTAGGGTTTAGAATATTTTTTTTAGTGATTTAAGAAAATAGACGAAAATATCAATCTAACTATGACCAAGTACAAAATTATTATTTTTATTTCTTTTATTTATAATTACAAAAATTATATTTTGATTACTAGTTTATTTATTTATAAGTATATAAATTATCAATTAGGTATGTTGAAACTGTTTGTACTCCCCGTCACTTGTCCCTACGTTCATTAGAAAACCAGCGTCAGGCAGCATCTGTCTGGCATTAATGCTGAAATTAACCTTTTTGGCGCAACCGAGGCACACACTACTGTTGTTAAAATTTTCACTTTTTTTTTTCTTTCACGAACTGTGTCCAAATAAACGTTTTTCTTTCTTTTCTTTCTTTCTTTCTTTCTTTCTTTCTTTCAAAAATTTTGAACAAAATACAGTAAGTAGTTCTTTACCTGAAGATTACAGAAAACTTATAAGAAATCTGTGGTCTTAAAATAACATGGTAAATCTTTCATTATTAAGAATACAAACTTACATTTACAGTTGAAATGTATGGGAGAACATATTTTTCAACTACAATGTTAAGTTTCTTCTTGGGATTAATTCATCCCAACTACGGAAACCTTCATTGTGCGTGGTCCGACACGCACATGGCCGGTTTTTTTTAATGCCAATCTGTTCTTTCCTCCCATCCACATCGTATCTTATTATGTGGCCGCTTCTAAAACACTTATTTCTCTGGTAACAGTGGGTACAAAAAGTGCGTTCGGCAAAAAAATAAACTAATTTAATAAACTAATAACAATATAATTTTTCCAGGTGACAAAAATCAACATTAACGGTCAATGGGAAGGCGAGTTACACGGTAAAATAGGTCATTTTCCATTTACTTGCGTCGAGTTTCTCGACGAGAATCAGACCAGTTAAAATTGTGACGTCATATGGCCATAGACTAACTGTCTATGGTAATAGGCTCTATGGACTGTGCCCACCGATATTGGGCTATTGATTGCACAATAGTTTATGGTGAAGTGAATTTGGTGGTGAATTTTTCGAGTCCCATATTTGAAATGTATGATGGTGAGTTATTGCAACAGACTAGCTATGGTATCATGTTTTTTTTTAAACCGTACTATCAAAAAAAAAACGCTCAACGCGCCTCATGCTGGGGCTACATTATCGGGCTATGGCGAATATTAGCGTTATCGCGACTAGTGTGGCCGGGTAAGTCGTAGCATCGCGTAGTAAACGCGCGATGACGAATGCTTATCGGGGCGCTGTCGGTAAACTGGCGCGCATCAAACGGTTTTGTCGCAACAATATTCGCTTAGCTACATCTGCGTTACTACAGTGCAGTCCAGACTTTGAAGCGTCGAACACCACCCGGCACGATGTGCGCGCCAACGCGCCATGGATCGAATGTAGCCAAGAACGTTGCGTATACCCGTAAACGATGTTTTTACCCCGTAAAAAAATCTGCAGTCGCTTTTATTAATGCTACTAATATTTTAAGAGGGCTGTCGCATTTTGTCACCTCTCTCGCTCGCACGGGACCAAATTTGTAAGAATGTTTTTTTTTTTAAGTTTTTTAAAGTAAAGTAAAGTTTATTTATTTGCATAGATTGTAGGTACATGACATAAGGTATTAAAAAAAACAATTGTGATCCCTGTACAACCTACCTTAAATTAGGCATGCAAACATTAATTAATTAAAATTAAAACATTAAATTCGTAGATAATTTAAAAAAGAATAGTGTCAAAATAAAAAATACAAAATTACGAATTACATGTCAAATCAGGTACCATTAAAGCAAACAATTAATTAAATAAAATAAAACAAATAAGTTGGTATGTCATTAAATTGCATATAAGTATTACAATTATCTTAAATTAGAAATTTACTTTAGAATTTATTTAAGTCATTGTCATTTAGGTAATCGTTAATCGAGTAGTAACATTTTTCAATCAATAATGCTGTCAACTTAATTTTAAAATTGCGTATTGTGTCATCTTTTATTATGTCAGGTATTTTATTATATATTGCCTACAATATATAATAAAATACCTGAAAAAAAATATTATTAGTATGGGACCTATCCCATACTAATAATATTTTTTTTATGTAAAGCCGTATTGCAACTCTCAACTCGTAAAAGATTTTTGTATGAATGTTAAATGAAAAGAAGCTTTTTTTTTTAAATGTAATCAATTGGCGAACTAATAATTAATATTCATTTAAAAGTTAATTATTAAAAACACATTTTTACTGTGGCATTTATTTAACTCGTCTCAAAAACAGATCGTAATACTTATTGAGCTGAATTTATTAGATAACACTAGCTGCGCCCCGCGGTTTCACCCACGTAGACCGGGATAAAAAGGAGCCTATGTGTTAATTCAGGGCATAAGCTATCTACATACTAAAATTCATCCAAATCAATCCGGCCTTTGAGCGTGAAGAAGTAACAAACACACACACACACTCGCTCACAAACATTCGCCTTTTTAATATTAGTGTGACAATAGAAATGTGTTTTTATGGTTAGACCTGCTGTCTTGTATGGATCAGAAAGTTGGGCCACAAAAGGGATGAATGAAAAGCAGTTGCATGCAGCTGAGATGAGAATGCTAAGAGGGATGTGTGGTGTTACACGAATGGATAGAATAAGAAATGAGTACATAAGAGGACGTCTAAAAGTGGCACCGGTGACTGAAAAGTTGTGCGGAAATCGGCTGTCATGGTATGGGCATGTGATGCGGAGGAGTGAGGAAAATGTCGTGAGGAAAGTTTTGAGTATGAATGTCGATGGCTATAAGAGTGGGGGAAGACCAAAGAAACGATGGATGGATTGTGTGAAAGATGACATGGCTAGAAAGGGGGTGACTACCGAGATGACGAATAATAGAGAAGTATGGAAAAAAAGGACATGTTGCGCCGACCCCAAATAGATTGGGATAAGGGCAGGAGAATGATGAATAGAAATGTGTTTTTAAAAATTACCTATAAAATTAATATTATAAAGTAGTGCTCCAATTGATAAAATTTTTCAAAAAAGCATCTTTTTCACTTAACATTCTTAAAACTTGGGTTCCGTGTGAGCGAGAGAGGTGACAAAATGCGATAGCCCTCTTAAGGCCTTTATAAACAACTTTACGCTGTGTGGTCTCTCAATGCAATAAGAAAATATTTGCACTAGTACTTGGTCCTTAAATGCATATCCTTGTTCACGGTTGAACGAATAAGTCAACAGAAGATTTTTGGTTGAGAGGTAGCTTTATACTTTGAGAAGGACATTTTGTGTGTTAGTTAATACAGACAATGTGTATGTAGCTTTATTGTAACAATATTGCCAGCACATTTGTTAACCTTTTATCTCCAAAAATAGTAGTTAGTGATACTTTTGAATATGGGATTTGAAAATTATCAAAATGCTATGAATAAATAACTGATGTATACCTTTAATTTGTGATGTACCTACTACCTAAACCTTTTAATTTTTACACATTTTTTGTAAAACTGTTTAGTTAATAAATATACAATTGTAATACACACAGGACGCACAAAAACATGTATTTTTAAACATAATTATTTACATATTATCAAAAATATGTGTAAAAAATTTGTAATTATAATTTTTTGTAATCGAAATCTACTAAAAAAAATATTATTAATCGATATTGAGATTATTAGAAACTCATTTTGATGTGTATTTATTTCTATTTTCGTGCATTTTACTGCATTTTCTAATGTTTATAAATTCGTGTAAAGTTCTTATTGTCTCATCATTTTAAATGTATGACATTTTTATAATAATTCATGGCGAAATACTATTTCTGATGCGGTACAGAAATTAAATCTTGTCGCAGCATACATAATATTGATGGAAAGAAAAATCATGTCGAATGCTTATTTGGCTCGAAGGACCATTTTTAAATGTCTACCAACTAATTATAATGCTTGATGTTGAACTAACATTAAACTTGAATCCAGAATCATAGATAAATAACTATCAAGTTTTACAACCACAAACTCAATGTCACACATGAAAGTTCAAATGGGGAAGGTCGGGCAAAGCTAATTGTAGATGGCGTGATCATAGCTAGGTCCCTAGGGCCTATAATAAATTTGACATTTCGATAAATTATGAGTTTGGTTTTATTTCGTTATTTTCGGTTATATTTTGGTAAGTGTCGGAATTTAAAACCTTATTTCCTCGTAATCACTTTTTTCAAAATGTTTTGTACACAGTCTAATTTTTTTTTTAATTTTTACGAATATTTTTAAACCACAATAATAATCATAGGGTCATCTAATTAATCATAGGGTTTCTCGTGAAATGATGCGACTCCAATTTCGGAGTAGTTAGAAACACAACAACGCGTCATTTCGCAAAAATAAAATAAAACCACCTCACGCCAACCAAAAGAATGTGCGCAATATAGTGGGAGTTATGGCACTATGAAGTCTTGACATTGCATGAGCGTGCGTGATCCATCGTCGAACCATTCGACGTCCACCGCGCACAGGGCGGATGGAAAACAGCACATGAAGTAATTTTTTGCTCCGTTGGTGTAATTGATGTATGGCGTTCCAGTGGGAGGATAAACTTGTATAGCTTGTGTTGGGAACTAGCTACGACAGCGCCATTTTGACAGTTGCCTTCCCCATTGCATTGCAACTAATTTAAGACCCCTATAAGGTCACTCAAATTTTGCCAATTGCAATGGCAACAGAATATAAAATTATCTAAAATTCTAAATTCAAGTATAAATCAATTAGCGTGGTCTAACATATTACTAATTAATAGAGTTCTTAAATTGCGGACATGTGTCTTTTTGAAAGGACATGAACTGACGAAGGAATTGACACCTTTCTTGTAAATTAACCTTTGTGATTGATATATCAAAGAAGATTAAGATTTATTTGGCGTTGTGATTTATAAATCCGTTTGGAAGATGGTTTCATATAACATTTTGAGACTAACCAGTAAAAAAAAAACGTTTTTTTTTTAAGACTAAGCCCCCGTTCCCAAGGGCGTAATAAAATTGCAGCGGGATTTTATCGCGCACTGGATTTTAATTTGACCCTGTATTTTTCACACAAGTTCAGCTGTATTTATTTCATTTCCTGGGACAATAGATTAAGTAAACAGACTAGTTTCACGAAACCATTGTTTCGAGCCCGAAAGTAGCTTCTCTCGTTGACTTCTATACGAAGCAATCTTTTGGACAAACAGCGGTGTCGCCAAACAAGATTAGACCAAGGAGATGATTAAAAATCACGTAGTTTTAAGTAAAAATGGTTAAAAATGTAAAAAGCACAGGACATTGTATACTCTGTTAGTGAACGCAATAATATTGTAGTAAGCAGTTACCTAAGCGATTTGTGGACCAAACTTGTGAGCAGAAAAAGGGAGATAGGGTTTATTGGGGTAATTCCGATTGATGATAATTTCTAGTAAACGAAGCGGCATTTTACATATATTGGCAACATAATGATTAGACGCCATTTTATCGGCCGCGGCATTGTATCAGTTTTTTTTGCTGCTTTGTTTGGTAGACATTATCATCAGTCGGAATTACCCCATTATCGTTATTACCCCAATAAACCTTAGTTTTATCAACATAACATATTAAGACCACGCCTATTTTCTCCGAAGGGTTTTAAGCAGAGGTGTACCTACATGGTACATCCACATTTCGCCAGTTATGTGGCTTTAGGTCAGATTTACAAGTTTTTTTTAGATAAATTAAAGTGATCATTTGTAAACCTGGCAAAAGTGCTGCTAATCTCGTTCAGCTTTCTAATTAATCTTCCTTTTTACCCGACTGCGACGGCGTCTATAAAAAGGGTAACGTTTTAGTGTAGGTAGAAACTATGCTAGAATGAGGCTTTCATACAAGTTTGGTCCAAAAACTGCCAACACAATGTTTCCTTATGGAATTGATATTTATATTGTATACATCGAACGTTGTTTGACTGTTATCATTAGCTTTGTAACATTTTTACTATATTGTACATTTTTGACATGAAGTTGACAATTTCATTCTCGTGGTTACCTACTCAGGGTAATATTTCCTTATTCGCTGAGATTATCATTTTGCCTGCTAAGTCGGCAAGAGATGATCGTAAGTTGTTTGAGGTGAAAATTGCGTTGTGGGTCTGGTTTCTAAGTAATGTACTAAGTGTAATGATAGATTTATGGATAAGACAGAAAAAATCTGATGATTATACAACAATTGTTATATTTTTATACACGTTGAAAGCATATTGTTAACAAGCAAAATTATAGTTTTTCTGTTAGAAAATTATCTCGAATCCGAAGTATCGACCGAATGGTCGGGCTTCTACTACAGGGTGTCTACTTCCTAGGCACGAAGCCCGTAGTTTCGGCCTTCGTTACGTGCGTTTGTTTCCTACTCCGTATCAACTACGGATGGATGATTGGTTCGGGGCCCGAATGAAGTATGAATGACAACACGATTTGACAGTTGTCCCTACTCCCGAAGTGTTTTTGCCCGTCCGAAAAATTTAACTTTTACACTTGTTTTGATGGTTCGTTATGTCAGACGGACGGACAGACTTAGGGAGTAGACCCCCTGTTCATTCGATTTCGTTCAGTCGGTTCGGATCCGACCGAACTTCATTTTGACGTTTGGTTGGATCCGAATATACTGAACGAAAAGGAAAAAGGTGTATCAAGTAAAGCCCGAACAATCGGCCGATACTTCGGATTTACGCTTAGGTCTCCAGGAATCCGCTTGATAAGCGATGGTAACCTAGCTAATGGCACATCTACCTAATACAGGGTAAAATTGAATTCATGGGCATCCTTTTTAAGGGGTCACTGTACTCATTATCAACAACTTTTACTATGGGACCAAACCTGAAACCGCTCAAAAAAACGGCTGTCCCTACATTTTGACGAATAACAGCTAATTTTTTTTTTCAATTTCACCCTGTATTTTAAATTGTAAGTACTCCATTTGGGACATGGTTATTAAAAAAAAAAACTATCATTACACCTCAGTATGACACTAATAAAATGGGATTGTGACATAATTAAGTCGTTTTTGAAGTAAATCACTAGACATAGCGAGCTCGATCATTAAAAAAATCGGTAAAATATATATTTTAGAATAAGCTCACTTGAAATATACTCGAGTCACAGGTAAAGGGTGAAGTGCTATGTTTGAAAAGTACTTTTTTTCTCCTTTTTATTTTTTCTGCAATCTTGTTCTTCCAATATCATTTTGTGTAGTTTATAATTTAAGGTTTATAGTGTAATGATGACGTCATGTTTTATGTAAATATAATTTTCCACCAAAATTTCTTGTGACTTGAGTTATTTTTTGAAGTACCACCTTAATTCTGACAGAGAGCGCTCTTGTTCAAAAACAGTACTTATTTATACCTGTGCACACACCTAGTCTCTTTGAATTACTCTATTTGGGAGCTATTAATTGACTTAAATTCAAGGAAGTCCTTCTACCATAGCTAAAAATGTCCGAGGTTCCCTTTAAATCGGAGCATAAATTAAACTTCTTGGTAGTGTTTAGTGAAGGGTGCCCGTAAAATTTAAGCCTCATTTTTTCATCTTGGACCAACGTATTGGCAAATCCCCGGGTTTATGCTACGGTAACCTATTTCGATTATATAAGTGGGCCATCATGATGCTGTTTTTGGTCCTTAGAGCTTCAGCCAACAGTAGTTGACCTCTCAGAAATAAGGTGTAACTCTTCCAAAATATACCATAGTCAATATTTTTATAATCGCGCAGGTGCAAGAAGTATTTAGTTTAGTATTACGGTAGTCGGCTGGCTGAGTTTATTCGACATTGTTGTTTTCTAATATTTTCTGAGAAATCATTGTTACGTTAGGAAACAGGGATTGTGCTAATTCCATAATTATGTGTAATTCCATGTCTCTCTCGCACGGAAACAATAGTGGCTCTTTCTTCATAGTAAGGCCCCTGTTAAAATAACTGTAGCTCATTTTCTAAACCTTTTATGATCATTTTAAACTGACTGATTTTGAATGAATATTTTTCTGTTGCTATAATAATATGTCTGATGACTAGGACGTTTCTTTACTTGATTAAGAAAGCATATCAAATTCTACTTTCTCAGAACCAGAAACGAACTTTAAAAAAGGAAGAGGTTCTTAACAATGTCACTCAACTTGGCCAGCAGAAATGAAAGTATTGATTTTTTTTAAAGAATGCTTGTCATCAATATTTAATTCGGGGATTACTACATACCAAAATGTTATCGTCATTGTATAGAACCATTCTATTTTGAGATTATGTGTCATATTGTAATGCATTGTACACTCTTTTAAGTCAAATAAAAATTAAAAAAATACATCTAATTTTTTTAAGTTATGTGTAACGGTTCGAAATAAAAATTAGGAAACATTAGCTTGGTTTTATTTTAATTTATCTCCTCTTTTCTTTTCTGGTTTATATAACCATATACTGCAGTGTTCAAACAGGTTCAAATACATACCTACCGGGTGGCCACTTCGACGCCATTTTTTGTGGTCCTGCCAAAAAAATAATCTTAACAAAATAATATTACGCAAAGGATTATGCAGAGAATCAGAGATGTACCAAATGACGGCACAATTCCAGACTCCGGGCTGCTACTGAAAAATTGCAATATTATTATAGAGAAACCCAATACACTTGTCCGACCTGAAGATCGTAGGTACTGTAGAGGTTTAAAGCTTTAGTCAAACCTTAGTATAATACTGGCTGACATTCTATCATTCAAACATCGAATTACTTTTGAAGAAAAGTGAAGCTCGCTTTTCTTCAAGGGTGACAGTTAGATTGTAGCTAGGGCTTGGCATAGGCAGTGTGAATTATATTTAACTTGAATCAGAGTATATTAAATAGAGTCCTAATATATAAGTCAATGCCTACGGCTGACTTCCGGCCTTGCTCTATTATTTCAGTCGGGACGAACCCCTTGAGAGGCTGGGGTCCTCGCAGTACCTACTCTGGACAACCATGTTCAGCAACCTGTCAGAAAGGGCCACTAAAATATCCTTAGCTTTTTTACCAATCTTCAGCCTCTTTTACTTCCAGGCTGAAGATTATAATATAGCTGCTGTGCATAAATTATAATAGTGTAAAACCTAATGTAACAACTGCTGGTGACCGTAGTAGAAATATCGTCGGTTTTGACCCGTTAAAAGCGTGGTCGCGTCTCCCTTGAGAAACCAGGTAGACTATGTCGAGTTCTCCTTATACCCATAGCAGCAGTAGGAAGACTTACAATGTGAAAGGGCCTTTATATAAAAAAGCGTAGTGTTGACTCCGAACGTATCGACTCGCCGTTCATGAATTTAAATCGATAGTCTTTCACACACTTCTTACTTTCCAGATAATCTATATTATGAATGTAATGTCGTACTATATATTTTACGCATAATTAGATTAGTAATAGTTAAACAGAAATTTCGTCTATTAATCAATTTATCAGATATAATCCGGTTTTAGATTTAGTTGCGTTTTATTATTGCAAATTGGTATTTCGATCTCATTATGTAAACGCATCGATCGCGTCATGTAAGTTGCCACCTTAAGTAGGGAAGTAGGCTACAATTTATAGCGCAGTAGAGGTACCTGTCTGTATTCATTATTTTATTAAAGCTTTAATAACGCCGAATCGCGTGCGCTCATTTTTTCTGCTTTTTTTGACGTTAGGTTTATAAGTCAGTGCTTTGGTCTATTTGCAAACAAACGTGCCGTAACATGTGACATTCTGATTCAGCCTTAGCTGTCAAATCTAATGTTTCATTCACTCACGGTGTTCTTTGCTTAATCAAAGCGGAGCGGACTTTTTTTTAAATTGCCGGTCTTGTATTCTCAGGGCTTTCGAGGCTGTGGGTCCTCTTGTTCTGTGCTGTGGGTAGCCTGGGTAGGTGGGTAGGCTAGCCTATTTTCGAAACTATCTCAGCAATTTTTTTTTTAATGAAATGAAATGAAATTTTAAAATGATTTATTTTAATTGCAAGAATTGTAGTATGTATGTACGGACGCCAGCACATCAAGCCACCCAAAACTGTCAAATTTGCCCAATCAACCTTGAACCTTATGTTTTGGCGATAAAGATGAAAATCTATTTGGTTGATGGGGAAATTTGACAGTTTCGGGTGGCTTGACCTGAGCTGGCGTCTGTACATTACAGATGGTCGGTTTTTTAAAAGTTGTACAGCGAAAAATCTTTTTGTTATACAGGCTGATAATCAAATGGGTACCTCCCATTTGATAATTCCCATTTGATAATCAAATGGGTAACTCCCATTTGATTATTAGCCTGTATAACAAAAAGATTTTTCGACTGTCTCAACTCGCTAAGTACTTGCTATAACTTTTAACAGTGTTGAGAGTGTGCTGGCCAATTTTTTTACATCCATGGAAGTACATTTTATACATCACTCTTAAGCTATAAGAACATTTCTATGCTCTCAAGCCATTACGCACAATAAATATGAATACTGGCAGTGTAGTGGATAGATCAGGAAAAATTAATAATTTTGCCTATACTTATACTAAAATACTTGTTAGACTGAACATCGTAAATAGGTACAGATGTAGACAGACACAAAGTTAATTGTAGCTGTTGCGGCGGCCTAAAGCCTTGGGGTGAAAATCGAAATTTTCTTAGTGGACTGTATGAGGGGCGGTTCGGTGACACAAGTAGGTGTTTTGGTGGTGTGGGAAAATGATGATGGTACCTGCCTGGTGAGCTATGGCGACACGACGAGAAGGGTTTCCTTAGCCACGTGGCTGGCGCGTCCAGGATATCACGTACGGACGAGAATCTGCACTTTCCACAACACACATACACGCACTTGCACTGTTCAATAGCAATCTTCGTTCTTCGCGGTGAAAATATGAGTCCTTTTTCGACTTGGGATTAATTTTACCCACAGGCGTCGATGTTGGTTGAGAACTGGCGGATCTTCTTGGCGGCAGCGTATGCGCGCCATTGCGGATCTTCCTTCTCGCTCTCACTTAGGCATTATAAGGGTTGTGGAAGGGAGAAGGAAAGCGGAAGGAACTTTATGTTACACAGATACTAATTAATTAGAGTTGCCAGTAATTAGGCATGAAATATAAAACTAAAGAAAGTAATGGCGTTAACATTCCTCGCGGCCTTAAAGGGTCACCTTTAAAGAGAATAATATAATAATATATACAGTGAAATTACACTTAAATCTAACTAAAGAGGGAATGGACTGAATAAGATATTACTGAGTAGGAATGGGGCATAAGCGGACCACAGGTCGCACAAGAATCCCATTAGAAGTGCGTACTGAAACGACTCGCGTGCTACCGTCTATAGACGTATGCAACTTCTCAATAACACCTAGAGGCCAGGATAGAGGAGGCGCATTATCATTTACTATCACTACTACAGTGCCTTCCTTAATCATGTCTCCATCAGGTTTATTCCATTTTAAGCGTGATTGTAAACTATGAAGATACTCGCTTCGCCATCTTTTCCAGTACGACTGGACTAATTTATCCATAAGAGAGTGTCTTTGAAGCAGGTGATCAGACAGTAAACCTACTTCCGCGGCGGGCAATGAGTTAAGCGGTACAGTATGTAAAAAATGCGAAGGAGTAAGAGCTTTAGGCTCTTCCGGATCAGCGCTAAGAACAGTAAGAGGTCTGGAGTTCAACAGGCACTCTATTTGAGAGAGAATTTTAACTAATTCTTCATAAGATAGAAGTTGTTGACCTATTGTCTTGAAAAGGTGAGTCTTCACGGCCTTCACCATGGACTCCCAACATCCACCAAAGTGCGGTGACGCGGGCGGAATAAAATGCCAATTAATGCGATGCTCAGCGAGCTCCTCTTCAAAGCGCGGGCGGTATTCTTTATTTATGAAAGTATGCAAGTCGCGTAAAAACGAATTAGCTCCTCGAAAATTGGTCGCGTTGTCCGAATACAAGCATTGTACCGGTCCACGGCGGGATAAAAACCGTTTCAACGCGGCTATGAACGACGCAGTCGTAAGATCTGTAGCTAATTCAATATGAACAGCGCGAGTAGTCATACAGGTAAAGATACATAAATAACCCTTCGCACCTCGAGTGCGTACGGGCACATACTGTATAGGGCCAGCGTAATCACACCCTGTATGAGAAAAAGCTTTGGTTGCAACATTTACTCTAGATTTAGGGAGATCGCCCATAATCGGCGGACCATGAGGTCGCGGTCTCCACCTGTGACATGCGTTACACTTGTGGATTCTATGACGAATAATGCGTCTAGCGGACAAAATCCAATACTTATGGCGCAATAACGACATAGTGAGTTCTGGACCTGCATGTAAATATTTTATATGATAATAGTCTACGAGGATTTCAACTATGCGATCATGTCGGGGTAACACTACCGGGTGTTTAGTACTATAGGCCTCAGCCGAATGAGTTAATCGACCCCCAACGCGGATTAAATCATCACCATCTACAAATGGCTTGAGTTTAATAAGAGCGGGTGAACAAATTTTATTATTTTTTAACTCGGAATAATCATCCATGAAGTGTTTTCTTTGAACATGACGCCACAAAATGGTTTCAGCGAACTCGAGGTCGCTAGCGGTAACGGCGTCAGTTCGACGCGGGAGTTTTTTCATGAAACGGTATATGAAAACAACAATACGCAGCAGTTTAGTCCACGACGACGTACGTTCTGCGAGTGGGAGTAGAAGCGAATTGTCCGAACTTGAATCCGCGACTATGGGGTGCGCGTGGACCTTTTCTTCCGGAATGGGTTCCGAATTCAAGTCTGTAACCTTATGTATGGGCCATTCGGAAGGTTCGCGCTTAGCCCAAGCGGGTCCGTGCAACCATAATGGGTGCTCAATGAATTTGTCAGGTGTTAAACCACGTGACAAACAGTCCGCTGGGTTTTCAGTACCAGCTACGTGGTAGAAATGTTCCGCGGGGACGTTGTCTACGATGCGAACGACACGATTGGCCACAAACGTGTGCCAACGATGCGGAGAAGAATTTATCCAGCAAAGAGTCACCTTTGAATCGGTGAATGCGTAAATAGCGGTAAGATTATAACGCGGATTATAAGTGTCATGAACACGGCGAAGAAGTTTAGCGAGGAGTTCGGCACCACAGAGCTCCAGTCGAGCAATAGTCAATGGTTTAACCGGCGATACCTTCGACTTGGCACAAACCAGCTGAACGACTACGTCATCGTTGCGAGTGACATGCGCATAGATGACAGCGCCGTAGGCGCTTTCGCTGGCGTCGGAAAATCCAATGAGGCGAAGAATACAATTTTCAAAAATACCTAAATGGCGCGGGATTTTAAAATCATTTAAAAGCGGCAGGACAGAGCAAAAAGTTTGCCAAATATTTATGATGTGACGTGGGGGAGTGTCATCCCAATCGAGCTTCAGTAACCACAATTCTTTGATAAGTAGTTTAGCATAGAGAACTACAGGCGCGACAAGCCCCATGATGTCCCACAGTCTAGCTACGGCCGACAGAATAGCACGTTTAGTACACGTGTCTGGCGGTGCGGAAATAAGAAATTCAAAACAATCATTTGACCTACACCAGCGCAAGCCGAGAACCTTTTGTTCTACCGACTTGTCGAATTCTAGTTGTTCGGTCAACCTATGCGACGCGGGAATATTGTTTAGTACAGTTTGAGAGTTACTGGTCCACTTGACCAACTCGAACTGACCTCCTCTAAAGAGTTTAATCAGTTCGTGCGTAACCTGGACTGCACGTGATTCGGAGCTTACGCTGTAGACTACGTCATCCATATACAGCGAATCCGCGATGATAGCGCTGGCGCGCGGGAAGTGATGACCATCGTCTTGAACCAACTGTTGTACTGTGCGGATCGCATGGTAGGGACTTGACTTGAGACCAAAACAGACACGGTTAAACTGATATAGAACCAGAGGATCGTTTGGACTAAAACGATATAAGATGCGTTGAAAGCGACGATCGCTTTCTCTTACTTCAATCTGTAAGAACATTTGTCGGCAATCAGCCGAGAGCGCGAATGCGAACAATCGAAAATTCAGAATTATAGTAAACAAGTCACCCTGTAAATTTGGGCCACTGTGTAAAATATCGTTGAGAGATAATCCAGTACTCGTTTTAGCACTAGCGTCTAACACGGAGCGTAGTTTTGTTGTTGTCTTATCTAAACGTACAACTGCGTGATGCGGAATTACATAGTCAGGACAACTACTGTCTGAACTATCGAGCGGAGCAGGAGATAAATATCCATTATCAATATATTCGCGAATGACGTCATCATACGCAGTACGTAACTCGGGTGCGGATTCTAATTTCTTTTCTAGGCAGAGAAAACGTTTTTTCGCGATATCGAGTGAGTTCCCCAATGAGAACACATCGCTGCGAAACGGTAGGGCTACAGAGTATCTACCTGTGTCCCCATCGCGTTCCGTGGTCGAATTATAAAAGTACTCGCACTCAAGTTCGTCGAGCGATTTGCTCGTCGAAAGAGTGACGGGCGCTTCATCGACCTGCCAGAATTTTTTCAACGCCGATTCTAACGAGTCTTTGTCGGATGGTTGCGAAATATGTGAGTAACAAGACTGTGGAGGCTTATTACGACGTACAGGTAGCGCGGGCACAGTGCCCATGATGACGTAACCGAGTACCGTCTGAATGGCGGGCGGCGCGGAGGAGTTGCTGCTAACTACGCGGGGCAGCATAAGATGCGGGAAAAGCGAAGCCCCGATCAACACATCGATGCGACCGGGTTTGCCAAACGATTCGTCGGCGAGCGGTAAACCTTTTAAGTAAGGCAAGGCGGAAGTATCTACGGGAGCGGTAGGTAAATTATCGGTGATTGCATCGACAACTAGCGAATTAACGTTAAAAGTAACGTTCGGATTAAAACGGGAAAAGAAAGCGAATTGTACGGAACCCTTAACGGATTTTTCCGTACCACCGATACCCTTAACGGAAGGCGTATCAGATGAATGTCTAGTCAAACCTAATCGTTTGCAACATTCTGCGGTAATAAAATTAATTTGTGAGCCACTGTCTAATAGACAGCGAATAAAATGCTCCTTACCAAATGAATCTCGAACTATTACAGTAGCGGTTGACAACAAAATAGTAGTATTCGTATTACATTGCGGCTTTGATACGCGGGAGTTCGAGTCGTAAAAGATCGACGCAGCAATGGATGCATTACATTGCGGGGCGCTCTGAGCGGTGGCGGCGAGCGGCACGGCGGCGGCGGCGTGAGCATCTTGCTCGCTCGAAGCCGTGGAGTTTGAACCCGATTGTGTACGTGCGGTATCATCAACACCGTTCGATAATACAGTCGCGTGCGATTCGCGATTAAAGTGTAAAAGCGTATGGTGTTTATTTTTACAAGATTTACATCTAGATTCAGACTGACAGACTCTGGCCTTATGTTTAATACTTAAACAGTTAGTACATGCATCGTTTTGTTTCACCGATTTGAAACGATCACTTGGTGTAATTTTAGAAAAGGCAGGACATTTAAATAAATGTTCATGAACAAAGCTATCACACAAACATTTAGCGGATTTATCAATTACAGTGTAAGATTGCGGTTGCGGAGTTTTGAACGTTTTTTTATTTATAGGATTGTTATTAGACTGAGTGAAACTCAAGCTGTTTAAAGCTTTAGTATTTTGTAAAATGCGAGATTGATTTTTAATGAACTGTACTAAATTGTCGAATTTAGGAATTTCGTCTTTTGAGTTCATTTCAAAAAGTCGAGCGGTTTCAGAATCAACCTTTTTTATAGCGACATGGAAAAAAATCAAATCTGATAAATCATTTATTTTAAGGTTTTTTAATGCGTTTGCGGCGGAAACAAAATTATCAGAAAAGGATTCGAAATTTTGAATAGATGCGGTATTAAAAGATTTATGTTCAAACATCCGATTAAGGGAACTAGAAGCCAACATACGTTTGTCTTCGTACTTGTTTATGAGTGAATTAAAAATTAATTGGTAGTTATCGCCATTAGGGCAAACTCCTGAGAACGCGGTTTGAGCCTTATCTTTCAATTTCCCCATCAAATAATATAATTTCTCCGAATCAGTCAATGTATTATTTTCGTGTACCGTGCTTTTAAAATTAGCATAGAACAGGGGCCAGTTACGAATATCGCCATCGAATGACATAATTTCAATGGGAGGCAAGCGAACTGTTTGCTTATTGACACCGCTACCACTAGAAGTAGGAACCGATGTGGCTGATGATTTTGAGTAATTTGAATAATTATATTTAACGCAGCAATATATTTCCTCAAAACTAATCCACGACTGATCATCAATATTATTTTCCGGGTCTTGTCTTAGAAGAAGCGAGTTATATTTATTAAATGCCTCGAGGAACTCGGTGCGCAACGCATCAACATTGACACACGCACACAAGAACTTCTCTACCGGTTCCATACCGGACTTCATTTTTTCCATTAAATCGTAAATGATTTGCATGCGGGCAAAAATCATATTACGACATGACAGTGCTATTTGAATCGCGGATTCTATCTGATCATCCGAATCAATGGTCACTTTCTTAGGCATTTTCGATATTTTTGTAGGTTTTTATAATAGCTAAAATAAATCACAAACTTCAACGAGTTGCGCGCGGTGCGGGATTGGTAGGTGGTACCTACGAATATTGTACCGAACGATAGCGAAGCGAGCGAGCGGTAGATTTTGCTTCTACCTACGTATATTAAAATATTAAGTTGAGCGGGATGCGAAATACCTGTGAATGTACGCAATGACAAGTAGGTACTGTAATAAATGAATAAATGAAAGCGGTTTAGTATAAGAGTATAAGGAACGAAGATTGAAATGAAATATAGTTGCGGGATGATGATATAATATTGATATCCGTTATCAAGAGGATAAAGAAAAATAGGTATCCGTGATCATGGGACCAAAACTGTTGGATATCTGTGATCGTAGGACCAAAAACTGTTGGATATCCGTGATCGTAGGACCAAAAAATGTCGGATATCCGTCTCGAAGGACCAAAAAATGTTGCGGCGGCCTAAAGCCTTGGGGTGAAAATCGAAATTTTCATAGTGGACTGTAGGAGGGGCGGTTCGGTGACACAAGTAGGTGTTTTGGTGGTGTGGGAAAATGATGATGGTACCTGCCTGGTGAGCTATGGCGACACGACGAGAAGGGTTTCCTTAGCCACGTGGCTGGCGCGTCCAGGATATCACGTACGGACGAGAATCTGCACTTTCCACAACACACATACACGCACTTGCACTGTTCAATAGCAATCTTCGTTCTTCGCGGTGAAAATATGAGTCCTTTTTCGACTTGGGATTAATTTTACCCACAGGCGTCGATGTTGGTTGAGAACTGGCGGATCTTCTTGGCGGCAGCGTATGCGCGCCATTGCGGATCTTCCTTCTCGCTCTCACTTAGGCATTATAAGGGTTGTGGAAGGGAGAAGGAAAGCGGAAGGAACTTTATGTTACACAGATACTAATTAATTAGAGTTGCCAGTAATTAGGCATGAAATATAAAACTAAAGAAAGTAATGGCGTTAACAGTAGCACTAAGGACTATGTCAGTATTTGTTGCCCTTAACAAGTAGTTTAATTAATCCTGAGACATCATGTCTGAATTCGCTTGGAGAAAAAAGATATGTAAAGAAGTTGTTAAATATAATAAAATATTGAAATAAAAGAATAAGAAAGTTCTATATATATATATATATACTTTTTTTTTATTTGAATGGTTTATGTCAAATTTCCTATCATCATCTTCCTGCCCTTATCCCATATTACTTGGGGTCGGCCTGGGTCGGCGCAACACGTTTTCTTCTTTCATTCTCCCCTGTCAACCGTCACGCTATCATTCACTCCCTTCTCTTTCATATCATTACTCACACAATCCATCCATCTTTTCTTTGGACTTCCTCTGCGTCTCCATCCATCAACATGTATATTCATCACTCTTTTAGTCACATGCGTTTCGTTTCTCCTCATTATATGCCCATACCAAGACAAACGATTTCCTTTCAACTTTTCTGTCACTGGCGCCACTTTCAAACTTCCTCTTATATACTCATTTCTCTCACTTTATCCACTCTCGTCACTCCATACATCCATCTCAACATTCTCATCTCCGCTGCATGCAATTTTTTTTCATCCGTCTTCTTCACTGCCCAGCATTCCGATCCATAAAGTACGACAGCTTTATGTCAAATTTCCTATGTTTTATATATTTAGAGTTAGGTAGGATTATGAATGTAATGTCATCCTATGTATTTTGCACTATACTAGTAATAGTTAATTAGAATTTACGTCTACTAGTCAACAGACATAATTTTCCGGTTTCGGATTTAGTTGCGGTTTATTATTGCAAATTAGTATTTCGAACTCGCTAAGTAAGTAACCGCATCACTACTGATTTTGACAATGCCATGGCTGAATAATTTTGTGTGCGGTGCGGTGCGAGATAATCGATTAAAAATAAAAGGAATGGGGAAAAAAGACATTTTAAAAAGATAAAATGCTTTAACTTATATTCTCAACAGTTCCTAGTGAATGTATTTTCAGTAGTAATAGTGTTCAGTATTTGTTACAGCGCTGTGCTTAAAAACTGCAGGTGTTTAATTACATCACATCGATTCTAACCGGCAGCTATCGGTTCATAAAATTGCGGATAATGACTGAAAATCGCCAATAACTGTGAAGTTTTGTGTAAAATTAACTAAACAAACGTTGTGCCTGTGACTTTCTGTGAAAATGACATGACATTGAACTGGTTACTGTTATAAAATATGCATGAAAACATTGTAATTGATTCGTTACCGCAATTCTTTTTTCTGTTTGGCAAAACATAGTTTTTGTGGCAGTAAAAGTAGGTTAGAACGGTTAGCGATGGAGACGACGTCGGCAGTGGTGGAGATAACTATCAAGCCAGAACCTATGGAAAGTGAGAATGCAGAGGAGAATGAACAGAATGGATACAGTCAACAAACAGAAAAAGGTAAGATAAACATATAGTATATCATCACGCCTGTTTTCCGCAAAGGGGTAGGAAGAGGTGTTTGGTAAAATCCCATTTCACCAGATTTGTTTAAGTTCCATGTAATGGTGGCAAGCCTGTTGACATCAACTGTGCTAAAATCCTGATTACGGGCAGCTCCTGAGTTTCTAAAGAAAAACCTATAAACATCATGCTTTTTGACTTAATAAGAAGGCTGTCGTATTTTGTCACCTCTCACTCACACGGGACCAATTTAAGAATGTTAAATGAAAAGATGTTTTTTTGTAATATGTAATCAATTAGTAAACTAATAAATAATATTAATTTACTTAATAGGAAAATATTAAAAACACATTTTTATTGTGGCATTTATTAGATATTATGGCTGAGTTTATTAGATAACACATTAAGAATGTGTTTTTATTTTATCTATTAAATTAATATTATTTATCTAATAATTACATATTAAATTAATATTATTTATTAGTTCATCAATTGACTACATTTTTAACTCCGCCCCTAAGACGACCCACTGACCAAAAGCATCTTTAATTTAATATTCTTAAAAATTTGGTCCCTTGTGAGCAAGAGAGTTGACAAAATGCGACAAAAAGAATCATTTTATTGCCTTTTAGTGAAGCTGACTTTTAAGGTACCAAGTCCGAGATGGGCTGCAAACTGCAACCGCAAACTTTATCATCATATAAACAACAACATAATATATAAAACCTAGATATCTATATTGATTCATAGAAACCTAGTGTCACTTAAAGTTAGCGGTTGCAGTCTGCGGTCCATCTCGGACTTGCTGACTCGGGGAAAATGCGACATTAATTCAACACGCGTATATGGTTCCGCGTTATCGTTTTATAAAGATATTTTTATTTCATTAAGTGTTATTATTTATTTACAATTTTCTAAAATAACGCGCGTATACGGTTCCGCGTTATCGTTTTATAAAGATATTTTTATTTCATTCAATCAATCAACTCAGCCTATCGCAGTCCACTGCTGGATATAGGCCGCTCCAAGGTTGCTCCACAACACTCTGTCTTCCGCTTTCCAAATCCAGTCTGTCCCAGCCACTTTCTTCAGGCTGTCGGTCCATCTAGCTGGGGAGCGTCCCACACTACGCTTACCGATACGCGATCTTCACTCCAGAACCCATCTGCTCCACCAGCCATCGGTCCTTCGACAAACATGGCCAGCCCACTGCCACTTCAGTTTGCTTACTTTGATGGCTATGTCGGTTACTCCAGTTCTTTTCTGGATAACTTAATTCCTGATTTTATCCTTCAAAGAAATTCCGAGCATAGCCCGCTGAGCGACCTTGAATTTGTGGACCAGCCCGACTGTCAGTGTCCACGTTTCAGCACCATATGTCATAATGGGCAGGATGCACTGGTTGAAAACCTTAGTTTTCATGCATTGCAGGATAGGTGACGAAAAGATTTCACGAATTTTTCGAAATGCTGCCCAACCCAACTGGATCCTTCTTTTACAATTTTCTAAAATAGCATCTTGAAAAGGGCCACGCAAGTCGAGTTTTTTTTTCCTTGAAGCTACTTAACAGCTGGGTCAGAACAATAGGAAAACTATGAACAAAAAAAAAAGGTGTTTGGTCAACAACCTATTACCAGATGGCATAGAACAATAGTTCCATAAATGAGTCTTTTGCATAGAGTGATCCTAATTTTAGTTATTATTTTATTATTTAGTTTGTTTGAAATTTAATTTTGTTCAATTTACGAATTATTTTATTAACCGACTTCAAAAAGGAGGAGGTTCTCAATTCGTCAGAACCTTTCCCCGATTACTCGAAGATGGCGGGACCGATTTGGATTTTTTTTTGTTTTATTCGAGAGGGTATACATCACAGTTGGTCCCATATAAAATTGATTAACTTTGCTTTGGTAGTTTTTGAGTTAGCTTCAATAATAGGTATTTTTTCCCTACTTTTATATGGATGATGTTCTAGTTTGTTTTGCAGATAGTGGTATTAGAATTTGTGTGGGGTAGGTACACAACTAAAAAGTGAAAAATAAAAACTTTTTTACAAAAAAATACAACCGACTTCCAAAAACAACACTACAAAGTGAAAAACAACTTTAATTTCGGAAGTCGGTGGCAAAAAACGAAAATACATTTAACACCGACACCGACTTCCGAAATTAAAGTTATTTTTCACTTTGTAGTGTTGTTTTTGGAAGTTGGTTGTATTTTTTTGTAAAAAAGTTTTCTTATTATAATTTTTATAGTTACTGGCCACTAGCCATACCAGCGCTTTGAAGGAATGTCGCGATTACGGCAGCACGTTGTATAATATTGCATTTTTGAAATGGAATTCTTTCTTGTCAGATATTACATGTTTTTTTATTAGCACCATGTAGGTTACAGGGTAACCTAAGTTATAATTCACAAAAAAAAAAAAAAAATTGCA
Organism: Cosmia pyralina; assembly: GCA_946251885.1. Classification (NCBI taxonomy): domain Eukaryota; kingdom Metazoa; phylum Arthropoda; class Insecta; order Lepidoptera; family Noctuidae; genus Cosmia; species Cosmia pyralina. The sequence continues at coordinate 2,112,784 of OX276367.1, forward strand.
AAATATTTACTTATATATTCTGCTTCAGTCAAAGAAGAAGAGTTATGGATCAAGACAGAGCCCCTCGAAGATGAATCTCAAGATTTCATCAAGGAAGAGGAACAGGGAACACTCTCCGAGAATGAAGCCAGGTTAGATGAAGAAGCCCCAAATGACGAATGTAACAGTGAGTATCTTATTAAATACTAATTCTGTTGGGGATGCACTAAACTACACTTCAAATGTTTTGTGTTAAATAAAAAATCAACATTAGCAAGGTGACTTGCAACAAATTAAGCTGTCCGTGCATTACATGAAATGCATTTTTGGTCTGGCTGTGACGTTCGTGCATTACATGTAATTCATTAGCCAAAGGCAACTGACCTGCGTTACCTGGGCCGGACGTGTGAGCTGTGACGGATGTGTGTGTGTGGACGTGTGAGTGGCCCTGGATGTGTGAGCTAGAAGTTTATTAAAAAAAACATTGGACGTACATGTTTAATTTGGTGTGTTTAAGCAGGCATAGCTTAAATACACCAAATTAAACATGCAAGTCCAACCCAGTCTGCTCTACTTTTTTATCTGCTGGTAAAATACATTTAGTTTAGTGATGCTCTACAGAATTTAGTCTAGTCTCCTAATCTCTACAGATCTGAATAGCCTGTTGATACTGAACCAAGGGTTTACACATGTGTGATAACTATGGTGTCTTTAAATGGACTTGTAATACAGAAGTGAGAGAGAGAGAGAGAGACAGTCAATCTTAAAAGACCAAAGTTCCATTAGGTTGGAAATTGTAGTGAAATATTAAATAATAAATAATAAATAAATAAATAAATATGTTTGGACATATCACACAACGCCATCTAGCCCCAAGCTAAGCAACCTAATGCTTGTGTTATGGTAACGAGATGGCTGATAAACTACTTATATACATTTTTTTTTTTGTAAATACATACATATTATAGATAGAAAAACACCCAGACTCGGAACAAATACTTGTAGGTCGTACAAATATTTGTTCCGTGCGGGAATCGAACCCGCGACATGCTGCGCAGCAGTCAATCGCTCAACCACTGCGCCAACCGTGTCGTCACCGTATATTACACCTGAAATAGCACCTTATTTGTGTACAGAGTAGTACTATGATAAATAATATGATGTAAATTTATTTTTGTCTTTGGGGCATTAATTGGTTGTGTTCCAGAAGTATGTAGTTACACCTAAATTAAAATGTTCTTTATTAGGTGTCCATAAGATTAATTTGATTTTATTCCATTGGCAAACTTTGGGTTTGTGTTGGTTCATCAAAATCAAGTCAAAAAAAAAAACAGAAAAATATCCACAATAGTTCGGCATGCTGTAAGTATTAAAAATTAATATTACCTATTTGAAATATTCAAAGCTAGCAATCAATATAGAAACTTTTTGTTTTTAGGAAACAGGCAATCTAATGCCCCTTCAAGAAAACAGATTCTGGTGTTTCTAGATTTTCTGAATGAACACAGGGAGCTGGCTAACTGTATGTTGCGGGGACCGACCGGCCGGGCGAAGGCACAGCAGCTGTGGGAAGGCATTGCAGAAAGACTTAATAATATCAGTGGTTGTATTAAAACTACTCAACAATGGCAGAGGGTAAGGTTCTTTTGATTGCTGTTTAGTTTTGTTCCAAGGAGCAAGTAACGTTTTTAATGTTAAAAAGTTGGGAAAAACTTATGAATAAACCACATTTCAAAAATAAGCCTCAATGCTGGATCTTGCAAGTTGGCAGGAAAATTGAACTGGCAACAGTTTGACTTAAAAGTCCATGATGTTTTAGACTTGTCTAAATCACCGTATGATTGTGAACACCGTTAGGTTTATAATCTATCTCGCGAGATTGTAAACTGGATAAATTGTAAACTACAATATAACGTATTATACTGCTTACAATATAACGTATTAATTTTCGATTGTTTATAATCTGTCCATGTCAAACAGTCAAATTGTGAACGAACCTGCACTTGCCGACAGGATTCATAATCTCAGATTTTATCACTCGAAAAATTGTGAACCGTCCCTGATTGGTAGGTCTTGGCGGTAGCCGAATTGATCGCAGTAGCTAAGCCAAGGGCACCACGACCAAATGGGTTAGGTCAGAACTGTGACCATCCGGGCGCGAGCCGACCGAACAAAGCGAGCGGTGCCGCGGTAGCTGCCGGCAATCGCTTCTTCCAAGTTGGTCGCAATTAATTGGCTATTTAGTATTAGCGCAAGGTGCGTTCGTCGCTTGTAAGTTTGATACCAGTTCACAATTTGTCGGTTTGCCACGGTTAGATTATAAACTAACGAAGTTTATAATCATATGGTGATATACACGAAATAATTGTGAGGGCTGAGGCTATGAAAGACGTTGGCTCAGCGTCGTATGCATCTTTGACGTGTTCTGAAAGGCATCAGAAAGCATTAGTGACCTTCATAAGGACAGACCTAACAGTGTTGTTTTTGTCAATATTTCCAGGTATGGTCCGACAAAAAATATTTGACAAGAAAAGCCGCTGCCACCAGATACGCATCATTGTCAACCGGTGGACTTCTAGCACCAGAATTGACCCTTCAGGATGAGAAGATCCTGGCTATTATTGGAGAACCAATTCCAACGAGACGTGTCAGTCAGAAGCCGGGAACTCCTGAGGTGGGTTTTAAATGAATATTAGAGTTTTCATACTTTTACCAGTATTGTTTAGTTTAATAATTTTTGCCCGCGTTGAGGTCGGAAATTAAGCAACGGGAGGGTACGGTCAGCAACAAAAGTCGGTTAACACTGTTACTTTTTGACATCATCTAAATTTTCACAAAATGATTCGATAAACCGCTTTTTTTTCGTTTAACTGTTAAGAGTTAATGTTCCTAAAATTTTAAGTACTTCTGTTCCGATTTGAATTAAATATTTCGCTTAATAATTAAGATTTAAAAACTGCAAGTGTTAATCGACTTTTGTTGCTGACTGTACATACTACTGCCACACTATCTACTGGTACAAAAAGTATCATATTATGTCCTACCCAGGTCAGTCTATCCGTGTGATTTTCAATGCGAAAAGGTAGCAGACAGACAGGTAAGAGTCACTTTCGCGTTTAAAATATTAGTAATGATTTGACCTAAGAATATCGTAGTTATTGTGTTCTGTTATCAGCGCGCATAGATGAAGATAAAACTACACATTGTCATGCTTAGACGCGTTGAATGCGAACAAATATTTCTACTATCTACCATTTTGTCTGTTCTTTTTTCGACAAAACCCGTTTCTATGGCGGTCATGATAAGCGTGCTGTTGGCATTTGAGTTGCGGATAAGCTGTTAATTTTCTTTCTTTGTTATAGAAAGAACAAAAGATTTTATCATTCTTGTATTACAACCAGCAGCATGGTGAGCTACACAGACTCGTGGGTTGAATCCCCAAGTCAGGAAAAGTGTTAGCATCATTCAAGCTTGCCATTTAACTTAAATATAACTAGCGAAAATTATACTTGACACATCTGCCTACACTTCTAGGAAAAAAATATTAGTTTTTTTTCTTTTCCAGCCGAAACCACATATCCTAAAACAGACACATGAAGCATTAGTAGTCCCGGTAGCTTCAAAACCTGGGCCTGTGACGACAGAATTAGAACCACAACCAGTCATCCCAACAGAATGGGTTGTCCCACAACCAGAATTGCCAAAACAACCAAATATACCACAACGAAAACCATATACTCCAAGGAAGGCAGAATCTTTACTAAAAGAGGCAACAAGAAAGTCCGATATTCCGCAGTCTGAAGTCTCGCCAACACCGGTTATTCCGCCGGGTGTGTTTCGCCAGCCGGATGTCTCGAAATCACCCGACGACCCGCCTAATCCTGTTATCCAAAAACAGGATGACCCGTCGCCGTCATCTTCGATATCAGACCCTTCTTCGCCACCTCCTACACAATTAGGTTTGTACCTATTCAATTAATTGACAGTATTATTTACTATGAGGCAAGGCTATTGTGCAAGGGCTTCAAACCGAGATGCGACACTCACAGTAACGTGGAGTTTGTCGACACGTATCATCAGTTCGCTTTCTAGCTTACACTAAAATCTGTACCTTTCTGTGCAGTAAATAAGTTCCATATTGGTGCCGATTCTGTTGTGCACAAACTAAACTTAATTTAGGCTATTGCTAACTTTTTCTCTCTATTATGACAAGAAAGGGACGGAAGTAAATTAGAGCTGTCAAATTAGTTAGAACTAATTTTTCCATAGACATTTAGACGACACGTAAAAACATGTCGACTAAAAAACACGGTGAAGCGCAAGGCGTGAACTAGTTTGACATCTCCAACTTAGTTCATAGCTATAGCCGTCCTGTTCTCGCGCTGCCTGTTAGTAAAAGATAGCGATTCTCTAATTTTAGTTTAGTGCGTTCACAAGAGAATTGGCACCATTGTATCGCTATCTTAAAAAAGTCCGCGCCTCGGTGAGAAGTAACCATGCTTCTGCTCCTGGAGTTGATCTAGCGTAAGCGTTCGTCTCTAATATCCGGAGACGTTTTAATATGTTGATTATAATACCAACATGTCGTATTTTATTCTATTGATGTTCCGTAGAAATTGGCAGAAGCTTCAATATATTGGCGCAACTTGAGTTCTCTATGTTCTATGTACAGCAGGAAAGGCTATGTTGATTGATTAGAAATTATTAGGGATGCATCGATACGCCTTTTTGCCGATACTGATACTCTTATAAAAATATCGGCGATACAGATACCGATGCTGGATACGCTTATTGAATTTATATCAATCAATCAATCTGCCTAGCCTTTTCCCAACTATGTTGGGGTCGGCTTCCAGTCTAACCGGATGCAGCTGAATACCATTATTTTACATGGAGCGACTGCCTATCTGACTTCCACAACCCAGTAACTGGGTAATACGATACCCCATGGTAAGACTGGTTGTCAGACTTTCGGGCTTCTGACGACCCGTAACGACTGTCAAAGATCCACGAATGACAACCGGGACCAACGGCTTAACGTGCTTTCCGAGGCACGGAGGAGTCTCGGTATGTAAAGATGGTCACCCATCCACTGACCGATCCCGGCAAGCGTAGCTATTGAATTTAAATAAAGGTAAAATAAAAAAATATTATTTAATCATTACCAAGTAACAATAGACTCATTATATGCACAATTACAACAAACAATGCACAAACAAATACAGAAAAATAAATTAAATCAAATCCAAATCAAATTAAATCCTAAAAAAAAAACACTATAATTATAATTTTCTAATTTGCTGTTCCAATAACAGCAATATGCCTGCCACAGCCATGTCAGACATAAGGACAGTCCTGCCTGTCTGCGATCATTGCCAGGATGGCTATGGGGCTATGGGGCAGTGCGTGCCATCGCGAACATCCCTGATGCGCTACAGAAACGGGGCAGCCCCAACACACGCGTGTTGGGAACTCGGAACGCGTTGTTGTACAGGACACGGAGGGGACTGTTCGCCCTTTCAATAAAACAAGATGGGTTAATTTTTTTAAATTAATCTATAGAATTACAGCCTTAGCTAAAGTGAGATTATTAGTAATTAAAATTAATAATGAAGATTAATAGTGTTAGTATTTAATTAAAATTAACATTTTTAAAATTTTTGTTTTAAAAAACAAAGCATTCTCAAGGTTTGCGGAGATAGGATTTCGCAAGTCCGTTTGAATGAGAACTGCTGTGGAAAATAATCTTTCAGGTGCGACAGAACTCACTTAGAAACTAAATTATTTCTGCTCCATTTTTTCAAGTTTGGGTATAAGACGTCATTAGTCGTGCCTCGTTGGCACCGAATTAGGCGGAATCACCAAACAGCACGCGCGCCTACATTACTTTTTTGAAGCGCGTTTGAAAAGTATCGTTGTATCGGCAATAAAAATATCGCCGATGTATGAAATATCGCCGATATGTCGGCATCGGTATCGGATGCACCCCTAGATATTATGTTATGCCAAGAATATCACAAATATCATTGTCATGATACAGTATAAAATATTTTACCACATCTACAGACACCTACTATGTACTTTAGGAAAATCAATGTAATGAAATAAAATCTTTTATAAAAATGGAACTTATCTTTAACAGAATTAAATCGCCAAGGTCGAGTAAGACTCCGAGCCTGCTTGGACCCTTACACAAAGAAGTTCATTCATCTAGAAGAAGAAAGATTGAAGAACGATGCCAGAAGAAACACAGAACTATCAGAGATAAGACTGAGATTACAACAGGGAACCGCAGAGTTGGCGGGAATCAGGAAAGTGATGCAAGAAATGTTAGGACTTATGAAACAAATGACAGAACGGGAGGAGAAAAAATAAAACGTTATAAATGTTAATAGTTTTATTTACAGTTAATTTTTGACACAAATAAAATCAAATTATTTTATAGGTATTACAATAACAGGTTTTTGCTTCTTAATTTGAACCTTAAAAGTATGAGAATTATTGCTGCATCACAATTTTGGCTTCACATTAAAATAAAACAAAAGTAGATTTATCACTTCAGTTAAAGATATTAAATTAGAAGTAAAATGTTTGATTATATTAGATGATTTGTAAAACTAGCAGTGTTCATCGACTTTTGCCGCTGACCGTACAATAATTCAATAATCATGTTGTCTTACTTTTTAATTAAAACCTAAAGAAAGACAATAATAAAGGTAGAGGTGGGACATAGACATAACAAAGTTTTTGTTTAACATAAAAAAAAAAATATCATTTAAAACCAGGGACCGAAAACCTTTATGAATTACGGTACAGGTATCGAAGAATTTTGGTTACCTCTACGGTTAAGGTAACCGCTATCTGGGTAACCCAAGAAGAAGAAACATGTTACCGTTTTAATACCGGTTACCTAAAAATGACCTTGATTACGAGAAAGAAATAGAATATCGCAATGCCGGCAATTTGTTGGCATTAGAAAATACATTAGCAGGGAGACCGTCATGCGTGCTGTACCTACCAGTACTGTTTACGTGTTTTTAGTGCGCCTTTTTGCGGAGTAGGTATTTGAGTTGAAGCTTGAAGTGTGATGTTGGAACCTTGGCTTGTAGTAATGGAAACAACTGTTTACAGTTAGGTGTCTTTTATTAGACTAAATACTTAATTACAATCAAGAATGAATATGAAGAAAAGTTGCTTACGTAGCTAAGTGCGCGCACACATAGATATCGTACTACATAATAATATACTCACACTTCAGAAGTAAAAAAAACGAAATGAACAATGGTAAGTAAGATAATATTAAGTACCTACATTGTAAATTGGTAAAATACCATTTGTTTATCTTTTTCCCTCATCATAGAAATTAACTCGGTATGCCGACGGCACGTGTACCTAAGATAGAGGTGATTTTTATTTCGGTAACCGGTATTAATACAGGATATACCTATTCAGTATTTAAGAATTAAGGTAACCTTTGAAAATACCTGTAAAAAAAATAAAGGTTGTAACCGAAAAATACCGGTAATGATCGTACCGGTTTCGGTCCCTGTTTAAAACATAAAGAGAAGCTTAAAAAATATGGAGGTAGGACTTTCATTTATCACTATCAATAGCCACCAAAGTTTTAAATTAATCTTCTCTTGACACCAACATAGAATATTAATATAATTAACTGTAATCACATTGTTAACGCCATTACTTTCTTTAGTTTTATATTTCATGCCTAATTACTGGCAACTCTAATTAATTAGTATCTGTGTAACATAAAGTTCCTTCCGCTTTCCTTCTCCCTTCCACAACCCTTATAATGCCTAAGTGAGAGCGAGAAGGAAGATCCGCAATGGCGCGCATACGCTGCCGCCAAGAAGATCCGCCAGTTCTCAACCAACATCGACGCCTGTGGGTAAAATTAATCCCAAGTCGAAAAAGGACTCATATTTTCACCGCGAAGAACGAAGATTGCTATTGAACAGTGCAAGTGCGTGTATGTGTGTTGTGGAAAGTGCAGATTCTCGTCCGTACGTGATATCCTGGACGCGCCAGCCACGTGGCTAAGGAAACCCTTCTCGTCGTGTCGCCATAGCTCACCAGGCAGGTACCATCATCATTTTCCCACACCACCAAAACACCTACTTGTGTCACCGAACCGCCCCTCATACAGTCCACTAAGAAAATTTCGATTTTCACCCCAAGGCTTTAGGCCGCCGCAACATTTTTTGGTCCTACGATCACGGATATCCAACATTTTTTGGTCCTACGATCACGGATATCCAACAGTTTTTGGTCCTACGATCACAGATATCCAACAGTTTTGGTCCCATGATCACGGATACCTATTTTTCTTTATCCTCTTGATAACGGATATCAATATTATATCCGTATATCATCATCCCGCAACTATATTTCATTTCAATCTTCGTTCCTTATACTCTTATACTAAACCGCTTTCATTTATTCATTTATTACAGTACCTACTTGTCATTGCGTACATTCACAGGTATTTCGCATCCCGCTCAACTTAATATTTTAATATACGTAGGTAGAAGCAAAATCTACCGCTCGCTCGCTTCGCTATCGTTCGGTACTATATTCGTAGGTACCACCTACCAATCCCGCACCGCGCGCAACTCGTTGAAGTTTGTGATTTATTTTAGCTATTATAAAAACCTACAAAAATATCGAAAATGCCTAAGAAAGTGACCATTGATTCGGATGATCAGATAGAATCCGCGATTCAAATAGCACTGTCATGTCGTAATATGATTTTTGCCCGCATGCAAATCATTTACGATTTAATGGAAAAAATGAAGTCCGGTATGGAACCGGTAGAGAAGTTCTTGTGTGCGTGTGTCAATGTTGATGCGTTGCGCACCGAGTTCCTCGAGGCATTTAATAAATATAACTCGCTTCTTCTAAGACAAGACCCGGAAAATAATATTGATGATCAGTCGTGGATTAGTTTTGAGGAATTATATTGCTGCGTTAAATATAATTATTCAAGTTACTCAAAATCATCAGCCACATCGGCTCCTACTTCTAGTGGTAGTGGTGTCAATAAGCAAACAGTTCGCTTGCCTCCCATTGAAATTATGTCATTCGATGGCGATATTCGTAACTGGCCCCTGTTCTATGCTAATTTTAAAAGCACGGTACACGAAAATAATACATTGACTGATTCGGAGAAATTATATTATTTGATGGGGAAATTGAAAGATAAGGCTCAAACCGCGTTCTCAGGAGTTTGCCCTAATGGCGATAACTACCAATTAATTTTTAATTCACTCATAAACAAGTACGAAGACAAACGTATGTTGGCTTCTAGTTCCCTTAATCGGATGTTTGAACATAAATCTTTTAATACAGCATCTATTCAAAATTTCGAATCCTTTTCTGATAATTTTGTTTCCGCCGCAAACGCATTAAAAAACCTTAAAATAAATGATTTATCAGATTTGATTTTTTTCCATGTCGCTATAAAAAAGGTTGATTCTGAAACCGCTCGACTTTTTGAAATGAACTCAAAAGACGAAATTCCTAAATTCGACAATTTAGTACAGTTCATTAAAAATCAATCTCGCATTTTACAAAATACTAAAGCTTTAAACAGCTTGAGTTTCACTCAGTCTAATAACAATCCTATAAATAAAAAAACGTTCAAAACTCCGCAACCGCAATCTTACACTGTAATTGATAAATCCGCTAAATGTTTGTGTGATAGCTTTGTTCATGAACATTTATTTAAATGTCCTGCCTTTTCTAAAATGACACCAAGTGATCGTTTCAAATCGGTGAAACAAAACGATGCATGTACTAACTGTTTAAGTATTAAACATAAGGCCAGAGTCTGTCAGTCTGAATCTAGATGTAAATCTTGTAAAAATAAACACCATACGCTTTTACACTTTAATCGCGAATCGCACGCGACTGTATTATCGAACGGTGTTGATGATACCGCACGTACACAATCGGGTTCAAACTCCACGGCTTCGAGCGAGCAAGATGCTCACGCCGCCGCCGCCGTGCCGCTCGCCGCCACCGCTCAGAGCGCCCCGCAATGTAATGCATCCATTGCTGCGTCGATCTTTTACGACTCGAACTCCCGCGTATCAAAGCCGCAATGTAATACGAATACTACTATTTTGTTGTCAACCGCTACTGTAATAGTTCGAGATTCATTTGGTAAGGAGCATTTTATTCGCTGTCTATTAGACAGTGGCTCACAAATTAATTTTATTACCGCAGAATGTTGCAAACGATTAGGTTTGACTAGACATTCATCTGATACGCCTTCCGTTAAGGGTATCGGTGGTACGGAAAAATCCGTTAAGGGTTCCGTACAATTCGCTTTCTTTTCCCGTTTTAATCCGAACGTTACTTTTAACGTTAATTCGCTAGTTGTCGATGCAATCACCGATAATTTACCTACCGCTCCCGTAGATACTTCCGCCTTGCCTTACTTAAAAGGTTTACCGCTCGCCGACGAATCGTTTGGCAAACCCGGTCGCATCGATGTGTTGATCGGGGCTTCGCTTTTCCCGCATCTTATGCTGCCCCGCGTAGTTAGCAGCAACTCCTCCGCGCCGCCCGCCATGCAGACGGTACTCGGTTACGTCATCATGGGCACTGTGCCCGCGCTGCCTGTACGTCGTAATAAGCCTCCACAGTCTTGTTACTCACATATTTCGCAACCATCCGACAAAGACTCGTTAGAATCGGCGTTGAAAAAATTCTGGCAGGTCGATGAAGCGCCCGTCACTCTTTCGACGAGCAAATCGCTCGACGAACTTGAGTGCGAGTACTTTTATAATTCGACCACGGAACGCGATGGGGACACAGGTAGATACTCTGTAGCCCTACCGTTTCGCAGCGATGTGTTCTCATTGGGGAACTCACTCGATATCGCGAAAAAACGTTTTTTCTGCCTAGAAAAGAAATTAGAATCCGCACCCGAGTTACGTACTGCGTATGATGACGTCATTCGCGAATATATTGATAATGGATATTTATCTCCTGCTCCGCTCGATAGTTCAGACAGTAGTTGTCCTGACTATGTAATTCCGCATCACGCAGTTGTACGTTTAGATAAGACAACAACAAAACTACGCTCCGTGTTAGACGCTAGTGCTAAAACGAGTACTGGATTATCTCTCAACGATATTTTACACAGTGGCCCAAATTTACAGGGTGACTTGTTTACTATAATTCTGAATTTTCGATTGTTCGCATTCGCGCTCTCGGCTGATTGCCGACAAATGTTCTTACAGATTGAAGTAAGAGAAAGCGATCGTCGCTTTCAACGCATCTTATATCGTTTTAGTCCAAACGATCCTCTGGTTCTATATCAGTTTAACCGTGTCTGTTTTGGTCTCAAGTCAAGTCCCTACCATGCGATCCGCACAGTACAACAGTTGGTTCAAGACGATGGTCATCACTTCCCGCGCGCCAGCGCTATCATCGCGGATTCGCTGTATATGGATGACGTAGTCTACAGTTTAAGCTCCGAATCACGTGCAGTCCAGGTTTCGCACGAACTGATTAAACTCTTTAGAGGAGGTCAGTTCGAGTTGGTCAAGTGGACCAGTAACTCTCAAACTGTACTAAACAGTATTCCCGCGTCGCATAGGTTGACCGAACAACTAGAATTCGACAAGTCGGTAGAACAAAAGGTTCTCGGCTTGCGCTGGTGTAGGTCAAATGATTGTTTTGAATTTCTTATTTTCGCACCGCCAGACACGTGTACTAAACGTGCTATTCTGTCGGCCGTAGCTAGACTGTGGGACATCATGGGGCTTGTCGCGCCTGTAGTTCTCTATGCTAAACTACTTATCAAAGAATTGTGGTTACTGAAGCTCGATTGGGATGACACTCCCCCGCGTCACATCATAAATATTTGGCAAACTTTTCGCTCTGCCCTGCCGCTTTTAAATGATTTTAAAATCCCGCGCCATTTAGGTATTTTTGAAAATTGTATTCTTCGCCTCATTGGATTTTCCGACGCCAGTGAAAGCGCCTACGGCGCTGTCATCTATGCGCACGTCACTCGCAACGATGACGTAGTCGTTCAGCTGGTTTGTGCCAAGTCGAAGGTATCGCCGGTTAAACCATTGACTATCGCTCGACTGGAGCTCTGTGGTGCCGAACTCCTCGCTAAACTTCTTCGCCGTGTTCATGACACTTATAATCCGCGTTATAATGTTACCGCTATTTACGCATTCACCGATTCTAAGGTGACTCTTTGCTGGATAAATTCTTCTCCGCATCGTTGGCACACGTTTGTGGCCAATCGTGTCGTTCGCATCGTAGACAACGTCCCCGCGGAACATTTCTACCACGTACCTGGTACTGAAAACCCAGCGGACTGTTTGTCACGTGGTTTAACACCTGACAAATTCATTGAGCACCCATTATGGTTGCACGGACCCGCTTGGGCTAAGCGCGACCCTTCCGAATGGCCCATACATAAGGTTACAGACTTGAATTCGGAACCCATTCCGGAAGAAAAGGTCCACGCGCATCCCATAGTCGCGGATTCAAGTTCGGAAAATTCGCTTCTACTCGCACTCGCAGAACGTACGTCGTCGTGGACTAAACTGCTGCGTATTGTTGTTTTCATATACCGCTTCATGAAAAAACTCCCGCGTCGGACTGACACCGTTACCGCTAGCGACCTCGAGTTCGCTGAAACCATTTTGTGGCGTCATGTTCAAAGAAAACACTTCATGGATGATTATTCCGAGTTAAAAAATAATAAAATTTGTTCACCCGCTCTTATTAAACTCAAGCCATTTGTAGATGGTGATGATTTAATCCGCGTTGGGGGTCGATTAACTCATTCGGCTGAGGCCTATAGTACTAAACACCCGGTAGTGTTACCCCGTCATGATCGCATAGTTGAAATCCTCGTAGACTATTATCATATAAAATATTTACATGCAGGTCCAGAACTCACTATGTCGTTATTGCGCCATAAGTATTGGATTTTGTCCGCTAGACGCATTATTCGTCATAGAATCCACAAGTGTAACGCATGTCACAGGTGGAGACCGCGACCTCATGGTCCGCCGATTATGGGCGATCTCCCTAAATCTAGAGTAAATGTTGCAACCAAAGCTTTTTCTCATACAGGGTGTGATTACGCTGGCCCTATACAGTATGTGCCCGTACGCACTCGAGGTGCGAAGAGTCGCAAGGGTTATTTATGTATATTTACCTGTATGACTACTCGCGCTGTTCATATTGAATTAGCTACAGATCTTACGACTGCGTCGTTCATAGCCGCGTTGAAACGGTTTTTATCCCGCCGTGGACCGGTACAATGCTTGTATTCGGACAACGCGACCAATTTTCGAGGAGCTAATTCGTTTTTACGCGACTTGTATACTTTCATAAATAAAGAATACCGCCCGCGCTTTGAAGAGGAGCTCGCTGAGCATCGCATTAATTGGCACTTTATTCCGCCCGCGTCACCGCACTTTGGTGGATGTTGGGAGTCCATGGTGAAGGCCGTGAAGACTCACCTTTTCAAGACAATAGGTCAACAACTTCTATCTTATGAAGAATTAGTTACAATTCTCTCTCAAATAGAGTGCCTGTTGAACTCCAGACCTCTTACTGTTCTTAGCGCTGATCCGGAAGAGCCTAAAGCTCTTACCCCTTCGCATTTTTTACATACTGTACCGCTTAACTCATTACCCGCCGCGGAAGTAGGTTTACTGTCTGATCACCTGCTTCAAAGACACTCTCTTATGGATAAATTAGTCCAGTCGTACTGGAAAAGATGGCGAAGCGAGTATCTTCATAGTTTACAATCACGCTTAAAATGGAATAAACCTGATGGAGACATGATTAAGGAAGGCACTGTAGTAGTGATAGTTAATGATAATGCGCCTCCTCTATCCTGGCCTCTAGGTGTTATTGAGAAGTTGCATACGTCTATAGACGGTAGCACGCGAGTCGTTTCAGTACGCACTTCTAATGGGATTCTTGTGCGACCTGTGGTCCGCTTATGCCCCATTCCTACTCAGTAATATCTTATTCAGTCCATTCCCTCTTTAGTTAGATTTAAGTATAATTTCACTGTATATATTATTATATCATTCTCTTTAAAGGTGACCCTTTAAGGCCGCGAGGAATGTTAACGCCATTACTTTCTTTAGTTTTATATTTCATGCCTAATTACTGGCAACTCTAATTAATTAGTATCTGTGTAACATAAAGTTCCTTCCGCTTTCCTTCTCCCTTCCACAACCCTTATAATGCCTAAGTGAGAGCGAGAAGGAAGATCCGCAATGGCGCGCATACGCTGCCGCCAAGAAGATCCGCCAGTTCTCAACCAACATCGACGCCTGTGGGTAAAATTAATCCCAAGTCGAAAAAGGACTCATATTTTCACCGCGAAGAACGAAGATTGCTATTGAACAGTGCAAGTGCGTGTATGTGTGTTGTGGAAAGTGCAGATTCTCGTCCGTACGTGATATCCTGGACGCGCCAGCCACGTGGCTAAGGAAACCCTTCTCGTCGTGTCGCCATAGCTCACCAGGCAGGTACCATCATCATTTTCCCACACCACCAAAACACCTACTTGTGTCACCGAACCGCCCCTCATACAGTCCACTAAGAAAATTTCGATTTTCACCCCAAGGCTTTAGGCCGCCGCAACACACATTAAGGGCGGATTCGATCAAGTTATCGCTTCATCGCTTTCCATTAGGTGAGATCGAGGTAGGCAACAAAAATAAAATAAAAAAACTGGTATGTTATCCTGTGATTCGGCGCCAAACAAACAACGAAGCAAATTAACTGCATAGGTACCTAACTAAAAGTAAATGATAACAGCTTAATTAAGTTTCGACTTGTTGATTTTTTTAAAGAGAAAAGAAAAAACTTACAATTATTTTCAAATTCTCTTATTTCAGGTAAAAGTTGTAGGTAGGCTTTTACCTGAAATACCTTAAAATACATATTGTATATTTTCATAATATTATAAAAACAAACCCAAAGTTGAGCACCTCCTTTTACCCCCCTCCCTCCTTTTTTTTTGATTAATTTAAACTTTGGTAGACAATCAACACATAATTATGTATCATTTAATGTTAACAACTTTTAAAAACATTAACACATTTATTTTGCTTTTTTTGCCAGTTAATATAAAACACAAATAAACTTGAAACGAAAATTGAGCACCTACTACTCTTATTGATTAGGTAAACTTTGGTACAGTCAGCGTCAATAATATCGGGACGAACAGACTGTTCAAAATGATCTAAATAATTACTATGAAAATGAAATATTAACTCAATGACACAAGGAATGTTTCAGAATGAAGACAGTACACGACAACTGTCATTCTGACAAGAACTTTATCCAATTGAGATAAAGTTTAATTTTCTTAGTTGTTGAGATCATTTTGATCAGTCTGTTCGTCCCGATATTTTTGACGCTGAGTGTACCTAGGTTAATTAACATGAGTTAAGTTATAACAAAAATAAAAAATCTTCTCTGGCTTATAAAACTCTCTTTTTTTTACTCTTGCTAGACAGTAGTTAGATACAGTAATTCCAGAGTGATTGATGAACTGATTTTATTTGCTGGATAAAATTTGCACGAGTTTGATCGAACACATCCTAAGAAGTCGAAGATATAAAAAGAATAACTCCATTTTTGGAATAGGAGTGAAAATTTATAACAAACTACCAAACTGTATTAAAAGTATTTCTGCCATCCATATTTTTAAAATTAAGCTAAAGGAATTCTTGATAGATAAAGCATACTACACAATAAATGATTTTTTTAATGACAAAACTTGAATAGATAATATACGACTATTGAATTTATGAGTTTATTTTAATGTATAATTTGAATAATGCAAAAATATTTTAATATATAATTTGACTAAGCATAAATATTAATTTTTATAATTTTTTTAAGGTATAATTTGAATAATGTAAAGGATGATTAGACCAAGTAAGAATGTTTATTATAATAATAACCTAATATAATATTGTACGCCTTATAGGTATGTTACAGTGCTACTATCATTATTAACTATAAGATCTTTTTATACATGTAACAAACAATAAACTTATTTGAATTTGAATTTTTTTTAACGCTCATTGGCCTCAGTAGTTTTGCCACTCGAATTCAACCTTATCTCTTCAATGCGTTGCACCAGCTTGTCCCTCTCTGCAGTATTATAATCGGGGCAAGAGTCCGATGATTCATCATTCTGTCTCTCTCTCTCTTCTTCAATATCCCTTTCCGACATTTCAGGAGCTTCCAATCCCGCCATGTTACACATGTTATGTAAAACACAACAGGCTATAAAGATTCTCGCAGCCATTCCGTGGTTGTATTGGAGCTCTTTGCAAGCGAGAAGGCAGCGCCATCTAGATTTTAACTTATAAATTGTTTGAGCTATGGTGGCATAGGTAGCTTTGTGAATTTCGTTGTATCGGCTTTCGGGGGAGTTCTCTTTGATACCATCATCATCATCATTACAGATAGGTATCATCAGGCGATCGTCTAAAATGTAGTTGTTGCTGCCTGTAATGATATTGGATTTGATGAATTAAACTTTGCTGACAGAATTTTTTAAATGCCCATTAGATAAAAAAAAAAATAGGATTTCCATACATATTAGAATAGAATACTCTTTATTATGCACACCATTTAAATACACACACACACACACATACATATTGACCGTGTCAAAACTGACACTCTATAGGTCACTTTCGTATGAAACAGCAGTTTAAAAAAAATATTAGATGTTTCTTGCAAGTCATTTTGATTTTCATAGTCGTACAAGATTACACATTACAATTAAAAAAAAATTAGGAGGCTAAAAATAACTTTTTTTTATTCAAGTTCAAAGGCAAGGGGGGGGGGGTTAAGGGTTTTGGGATTCTTCAAAAATAATAATAAAAAACCAGCCAAGTGCGTGTCGGAGTACGCACAATGAAGGGTTCCGTAGTTAGGATGAATTTATCCCAAGAACGAAAGACCCATCCAACAACACCCCACACCATGGGGTAGACGAGAAAAAAAACATCCCCACTTTACGTGTTCAGAAGGTACCCTAAAAAAAAATTTTTTTTCACGATTTTATTTTACCGCTTTTTCGGCGTGATGAATATGTATATCCATGTCGAATTATAGCTTTCTAGTACTAAGTCTCTGAGCTAAGCTGCGGACGGATAGACAGACAGACGGACGGACATAGCGAAACTATAAGGGTTCCTTGTTGACTACGGAACCCTAAAAATTGACATAAAAATCCCGTGGGGCCGAGAATTTTTTTTGGGGCCTGAGGATAATAGCACATGACCCCTCCTATCCGCCATTTTCATTTGGCTAACTAGTGTGTGGCTACAAGTAAAATAATAATAATATATTTAACAGGGAAAGAATTTAGATACCTAATATATATGCAGTCTCCTCAAGAGCGTCCAAACGAGCACTGATGGGTCCAGCGCTCCATATGTCAAAGTGATAGGATCCTCCACTGAAAGACGCGTTGACATTTTGGATGTTACAGTCAGCATCGCAGATCTGTGAAAAGTAATGTTTTTAGACGAAAGTCTTCTACGCTTTTAGATAAGTTCCAGTTAATCCATCTATCCATCCATTAAAATAAATATAGAGTTCAGGCTATAAATAGACAACCATACTAATATTATAAAATGTGAAAGATCATGTCTGCGTAGTTTAACAAAAAAGATACAATACAACAATACAATATCTTTTTTGTCATCATTAAAGTGCATTTTTTAATCTCGGAGACTAAGTTGACAAGTGCGAATGTCAAACTGGCTTACATTACATTATCATAAAGGTAATTTTCAGCCTTTATAAGTAATGTATATAAAAAAAAAACTATTCAGTTCAGAAACACAGTACTTACAATATTTAAAAAAAAAAAAAAAACAAGATAGGTATGTTTTTAACATTTTCACTAGTCAATTTAGTCTCTGAGATTAAAAAAACAGACCATAGATATTGCAACCTATCACCTCTGTGGAGTTTTGCTGTCTATTTTGACCCTGCTTGTTTAATATATAAATAATAATTAACAAATTTGTTGTGGTTTAAAGCAAATACGAGTTTGCTATTTAATATCAAATGTGCCTGTTATCTAAAGTAGATACTCTAGTCTAGAGCATGTTTAAATTTAAAAAGTACTTACAATTTGAGCAAAGAAAGAGAAGTAATCCTTATTGTTAAAATAACTTCCTTCATTGGTAACTGGTTCAATGATAGCAATGTGGGTGCAGTCTATGCATCCCACAACATCGGGAAAACCAAACTTTTCAAAAAATCTGTAATTAAAAAGGTGTAAGTATTCAGCTGTAGGAATTAATATAATATTTAACTTAGATTGTGGTTATTATAGGAAAAATATATTGGCCAAGTGCGAATCGGACTCGCACGCGAAGTCCTTACAATATTTAACACTTACTTCAGTAAAAAATAACACGTTTCTTGTACGGGGACCCCTTTTAATTTTTTTTATTTATTTTATTTTTCATATTTGCTGTTATAGCGGCAATAGAAATACACAATCTGTTAAAATTTCAACAGTCTATTAAGATAAAGATACAACCCGCTGAGAAACAGATGGATGGATGGACGGACGGACAGCAGAGGCTTAGTAATAGGGTTCCGTTTGGCACCCTTCAGGTACAGAACCCTAAAAAGTATGAGTTATGTCTGAACTTAACTACTGAATGAATTTCCTGTACAAAAGTTGTAGTTTATCGTTTTTTTATGATAATCTCAAGCATAAAACCATTATTAATATAATATCCATTAGGATTTACATTTAAAACAAGGAAAAACATCAGTGAATGTTTAAACAGTAAAAAATAAACCATAAATCAAAAAGAAACTCACTGCTTTTTAACAACATCTCTCTCATTCTTATTTTCGGGGAACTTAATGTATTTCTGTAATATGCTGCTATGATTGAGGGCCATGGTGACCTCTCTTATGCAACGGGACATTGTCTGGTTTCCAAACAAGTTGAAGATTTTACCCGTGGAATGTTGCAAGCGGCCCCAAGCAAAGAAATTTAATACTGCTAGGATCTGAAAGAAATATATAGGTATTTTAGTGGTCTTTTTAACACTGGATCAACCATAAAGTTTTGGAAAAATATAGAAAGGTAATGCATACAACCTTCATGCTAGGATCAAGTCCATACCGACTCTCTTCTGCGGGCAGTAAAGGCGTTAATTCTTCACACAACTTATCAAAGAGTTCTCGGCTCAGCCTATATTTGTATATAAACTCTTTGTCAGGTATTGAATTCATAGCAAATCTTTTTCGTAAGAGACGACGTCGTTGAGAGAGCCTATGTTTTTTTTCTTCTTGTTCAAGCCATACTGCTCTTGCAAAATATGACGCTAAGGCCATTTCGTATCTGTGCAAAAAGAAAAATCTGATCAGTATTTGATGTCATTCAGTATAATATTAGTAATTTCTACAACAAAATAGTTCGTTTTTAACTCACGCGCTGCTCGACGGGCTGCTAAGAGCCAGTTGTTTCAACAGCCGGACAGTTGGGCTGGGCATTGCCTCGGCGGGATAACCAGAAACTGCCCACTAACCTGTGGACGTTTCAATTTCAATTGCGGATTTTACGATGGAATTGCAGTTTAAAAGGAAAAACGGAACCTTTAAAAGCTCACTTTCTTGTTTAATCTACCTACGAACTATAAAATTGCAAACGACTTGTTTTAAATCAAAGTTAAGTTCAAAGAAAATATTGTTATTTATTAATTTTGACTAAATACAATGCCGTAGTCATTTTGATAGTGTTTTTGACTGAAGTAGTAAAGTATGCTTAGTTACCTGACTGTATTTATTCTTAAAATAAAGTTTTGCTAACGCCGAATCTCGCTCGCTCGTTTTTTCTGCTTTGTTTGACGTTTATTTATTTGCAAACGAACAAACGTGACATGACATGACATGAGACGTTCTGCCTTAGCTGTCAAATTCAATGTTTTGTTCGGAAATCAAAGCGGAGCAGACTTTTTTTTAGGGTCTTGCCTTCTCAGCGCTTCCCAGATTGTGGGTAATCTGCCTTTAGTTATTTTCGTAATTATCTCGGCGAATAAATGTTCTTGTGTGTGTGTTGTACACACGGCTACACATCAAGCTATACATTTCCAGTTTACACTGACTTCTCATTGTAAGGAAATCCTATACAATGCGAGATCAGCTTATACTGGAAATGTATAGCTTGATGTAGCCGTGCGTACCTACAGTCCAACAAGTTACCGATTCCTAGTCTCAACTCGCTACTTGCAATTACTTTTGGCAATATTGTGCGTGTGCTGAGTAACCAATTGTTTACATCACTCTCATACATTGATATATAAATTATGCTCTCAAGCCATTACGCACACAACAAAAATTAATATGGTTATAGGTACTCCATCGGTTTAGGTAATTAAATAAAGGTTATTAAACAAAAAAAACCACGTGTCTGGTTAACCGACTAAACGTAATACCTGTCACTTCAGTTGTGATGCTACGACATTTATTGTTTTTCAAAGAATTCTCCGCGATATTTAATACACTTTTACATGCGTTCGAACCAGTTTTTAAAACATTTATTCCACTCCGAAGTGGGGGTAGTCAAAATGGCCGATTTGTATGCGTCAACAGCTTCTTCGGGTGAGCTGAAACGTTGACCATGAAGACTGCTTAATTTTGGGGAACGTAAAAAAATCGTTAGGGCTCAAGTCAGCGCCGTAAGGCGGGTGATAGTTGATCTAAAATTTCGACATTTCGGGTGCTCAAAAACATCTTTGTATCGCGGGCAGTGTGCGAACTTGCAGTATCATACGAGACGACTCGAGTTGTTTTTTCGAAACTCTGTTATGATTTGTGGCAAACAAACAGTGGTATACAAGTCAGCGTTAACCGTCTTGCGATCTTCTAGTACAATAGTGGCGACGTGACCACCCTTTGCCATAAACGAGGCAACCATTTTTTTTGAAGTGCTCCGTGAGCGTATGACTTTGGTCGGTTTTGGCTCATCTTGGAAGACCCAGACAGTTGACTGCTGCTTGGAATCTGGATCGTAAGCATATAT
This sequence comes from Cosmia pyralina, assembly GCA_946251885.1. NCBI lineage: Eukaryota > Metazoa > Arthropoda > Insecta > Lepidoptera > Noctuidae > Cosmia > Cosmia pyralina. The sequence continues at coordinate 2,133,863 of OX276367.1, forward strand.
TCGAGACTCGTCACCACTAACCATATCATAAACGTATTAAACTCTCCTCGGTTGAATCGCTGCAGAGTTTTGCGACACTATCTAACACGGGCTGCTTTTTGGTCGTCGCTAACCAAATGTGGTATCCAACGAGAGATCAACTTCTTACTCAGAGTTCTTCGTGCTGGATTTTTTGGATAGTAGTCTCTGAAATGCCCATGGCTGCGTCTAATTCACGGTATGTCACATGACGATCTTCGACGATTAGCTGCCGCACGGCGTCGATATTCTCTTGCGACATGGCGGTTTCGTGGCTTGTCACTGAAGCTAGAGTGCCCACGTTAAAATTCTAAATATCAGCATTCTACAGTCCTAAGACATGGTGCTGCATCACTAAACACAGAAGTGATCTCCTCAAAGCACTGAAGTCGCGTTTATCCCCTTTGAAAGTTGTAGAAAATTATCGCACGCATATTTTCCTTTAATATTTCCATTTTTACAACCGACTTGTCACCTCTGAGTAGACGCTACAATAAAACTATTCGACCGATCAAAAAACATTCTTTTGTTTTCGAATTCTAAATTCAAAAAGATGAAAAAGCCATTTGTTTTTTTTTTTATAATAATTGCGAGAGGTTTGCAAACGACATGACTTAAAAGGCAGCCCTCGTATGAGCAATTATTATGTCGTTTATTAATTTTCTTTCTTATCTATTTACATTTTTAAATATTTCTTTAAAAAAGGACATAAAAAAAAAACATTTAAAATATAAAAAAATAGAGGTCCGCCGGTGTCGGGAGCAGGGTCCAAGCTACCGGTGGTTATGGCTGCAGAGACAGGAACCTTCTCACAATTCTCAATTATTATTATTATTATTTTTTAAATTGCCACCTTTGGTCATTTCATCCGACACCGTGTTCACAAATGGAGAAGGAATTTTCACTATTATGATTTCTGCATAGTATAAGTGCTTTATGATGTGTATTACAGTTTTAGAGTACCTCGCGTGGTTTTTTTTTAAATCTTAAAGTGAAAAAATGTATACAATGTGTGGAGGCTAGTCATCATCATGTTCCCTGCCCTTAACCCATGTTACGTGGGGTTTGCGCAACCTGTTTTCTTCCATCCTCCCCTGTCCACCGTCAAGCTATCATTCACTCCCTTCTCTTTCTTGTCATTCCTGTGCGGAGGCTAGTTTTATATGAATATTAGTTTCTTCCCGCGGCTTCGCCCGCGTGGTTGTCGGAAAATATCCCAAGGGAACAAAAACCCGTCTACATTATAAAGGGAACCTCTGTGCAAAATTTCAGCTTTATAGGTCCAAGGGTTTGGGCTGGGCGTCAGTCAGTCAGTCAGGACTTTTCTTATTTCAATATATATATTGAGATAGCTTCTGCCAAAATTCTGAAATTCCTTGCTGCTGAAATTTCTTGTTCCCCTGACCCACCCCGTCGCATCGCATTGCCTGCCCACGCTATTATGTCGTTTTCGGGTAGCGTTTTTTCTGACTTTTGTCTTTTTGCTCGGTACCTAACAGTCCTAGAGTGACGCTAATATGCCTATAGCCTTCCTTAAGAATTGGGCTATCAAATACAAAAATAATTATTATTAAAGTCCGCTCGGTAGTTCCAGAGATTAGCGCGTTCAAACAAACAAAAAAAGTGTGTGTGTCAGCTCCGACGCACGACTGGAATTTACTTCTGTTTTTTGTGTCGTTCCGAGTTTCCGACTTTCTATTTTTCGGTCATTTCTGTCGGGCAATGAATTAATGCTATAAAAAAAGCAACTTTAAGATAAAAAGGTAAAAGGCTCTCCCTCTAACCCCCCTCTCACCCCTCCTCCTCTAACCCCCTTCCCTTTCCACCCTTCTCACCTTCCCCTATCATCTCCTCACCACTCCCTCTCATCCCCTCCCCCTCCCTCTCTCACCTCCGCACCACATCCTTATCTTGATAACCTCCCCCTCTCCATTTCACACCCGCTTCACCGCTTTCCCCTCCCTCTCTACCCTCGCCAACTCCTCCGCTCCCTTCTCACTTCAATGAATCAGTGCTATATAAAAAACAACTTTAAGGTGTCGAGGCACTCGTCGCCCCCCCTCCTATCACCCCCCCTCCTATCACCCCCCCCCCCTCCTATCACCCCCCCCCCTCTCTTCTAACCGCCCTCTACTTCCCACCCCTCACCACCCCCTCGCCCCTCTCATCCCCTCGCCACCTCCTCTCACCCCCTCACCCTCCCCATCCCCCTCTCACTCTTACCCCCTCACCACATCCCCTTTCCGCTAACCTCCCTCCTCTCACACCCTCATCACCGGTTCTTCCTCACCAACTCCTCTCTATCTACAGCTGAATTAGCAGCAGTTTTCGACGTTAGCGTCAAAACAATATTGGTCCATTTGCGTCAAATTGGCAAGGTAAAGCTTGACAAATGGGTGCCCCACGAACTCAATGATCGCCAGCGCGAAGTACGCATCGAGACGTGCCTTGCACTGCTCAACAGACACACAAATGAAGGAATTTTGAACCGCATTGTTACCTGCGATGAAAAATGGATTCTGTTTGATAACCGCAAGTGCTAAGCAAGTTGGTTGGATCCTGGTTCAGCACCTAAACAATGCCCTAAACGAAAACTTACCCCTAGAAAAGTGATGGTCACTGTTTGGTGGTCTAGCGCCGGTGTGATTCATCACAGCTTCTTACCAAACGGGGTGAGCATTACTTCAGATGTGTACTGTGAAGAACTGAACACAATGATGGAGAAGCTGGCACATCTCTAACCAGCATTGGTCAATCGCTCGTCTCCGCTGCTCCTGCACGACAACGCGCGACCTCATACTGCACAGCAGACGGTCTCCAAGTTGCAAGAACTGGGGTTGGAAGCTCTCCGTCATCCGCCCTACTCACCAGACCTTGCGCCTACAGACTCCTACTTTTTCCAGAATTTGGATAACTTCTTGGCGGGAAAAAAATTCAATACCCGAGAGGCAGTACAAAATGCCTTTGAAGAATTTGTTGCCTCCCGTCCAGCTGATTTCTTTAAGAAGGGCATCAATAAACTGCCACTGCGTTGGCAAAGATGCATTGATTGCATGGGTGATTACTTCGATTAATACAAATAAAAAATGCATGAAAAAAATGCGTTTAAATTTTGTCATACAAAACGGCAATTTCATAGGTAAAGACCTATTATTTGTGCCAAGTTTCAAGTTATTTAACCAAATTAATAAGACTTTTCATATAAACTACGTTCCCTGTTTTCACCCCCATAGAGGTGGAATTTAAAAAAAAACTGCTTGGGATATTTCCGTAACTTGACTGAAAGATGGAATTTTCACCAATTTTCGTGTCAATCAAGCCTCGCAGTAAAACCTGCCCTGTAAAATTGACTACCCCTCTTCACCCCCTTAGTGGTTGATTTTCGAAAAACCCTAATACACGTTATTCTTTATTTTTGGTCTCAAGTATGAAAGAGAAGAAAGAAGAAGAGAGAGAAGAATATACATTGTGGAATGCAATAAATGATTGAGTATTGAGTATGAATACTGAATTTCGTGTTAATCGGACCGCGCGATAAAATTACTTCAGACAAACTTTGACACCCCACAATCCCTCTAGGGGGTAGTTTAGAAAAACAAAAAATTAAAAACTTCATAATTTACTTAGATAAATATTCTTGCCAAGTTCCAAGTCTATTAACTCAAGGAATGAGATTTTTCATACAAACTTTGAACCCCCGTTTCACCCCCTTAGAGGGTGAATTTTAAAAAATCCTTTCTTAGTGCACCCCTAGAGTTCATAAGGAACTTACGTCCCAAATTAGGAATCTCTAGACCCAGCGGTTTGGGCTGTGCTTTGATATGTCAGTCAGTCAGTCAGTTTCGTCTTTTTAACCGACTTCAAAAAGGAGGAGGTTCTCAATTCGTCGGAACCTATTTTTTTTTTTTGAATTTTTTTTTTTTATGTATGTTCCCCGATTACTCGAAGATGGCTGGACCGATTTGGATTTTTTTTTTTTGTTTGAAAGGGTATACTTCCCACCTGGGAAGTATACCCTTTCAAACAAAAAAAAAACCTTGATCATCAAGTCAGGATCTGATGATGGGATCCTGGAGAAATAGAGAGAACTCTTCCAATTTTATAGGCACACTTAAAGCGATTTGGATAGTTTTTGGAGAGTACTTTCTCGGAGTGGTCCCATTTCAATTTGGTGAAGATCTGATGTAGAACTTCTGAGATAGGCATCGGAACTCCTCAATAAATGATAGCAAATGGACTGGGATTGCTGAAATCTCATGTCTGTCTATTGTTTACACCAGTTCATAACATAACATCACGCTGGTAGCGTACCAGCGTGATGTTATGTTATGAACTGGTGAAGAGGTAAGCACATGTGAACCACTAAAAAGTGAAAAATAAAAACTTTTTCACAAAAAAATACAACCGACTTCCAAAAACAACAGCGTGATGTTATATAGCCTATATATAGCCTTCCTCGATAAATGGGCTATTCAACACTAAAAGAATTTTTCAATTCGAACCAGTAGTTCCTGAGATTAGCGCGTTCAACCAAACAAACTCTTCAGCTTTATAATATTAGTATAGATTAGACGAGTAATATCCATAATGAAAAGCAGCTTACGTCCTTCTCCAGGTCCCAGGCTACTTGTCCGTCAAATTTCATAACGATCGGTTCAGTGGTAGGCGTGAACATGTAACGAGTTATTTTCGCATAAAAATAATATTAGTATAGGATTCCTTCTTAGACTAATATTATAATTATGCGAAAATTTTATAAGTATGGACTAGTAAATTTTTCGGGTTATGTCGGTTTCCTTTGTTCTCCTGCGAATCTTCTCATTTCTGATTCGATCAGTAAGAAAAACTTTGAGCGTCTCTCGTAAGTGGTTGGAGATTATTGTACGCAGAACCAGGGCAGTTAGTAGCAGGCCAGAAAGTACTGGAGAGGTGACCGCGAACCGGAAGGCTCTGTGAAGATAGGCCCACATAAGGTGGACCAATGACGGAAATCTGTTGGATAGGGGAGGCACTGGACCGGTCGTTGTGGCGAATGCCTAGGGAAGGTCTTTAACTCAGATTATAGATCTATAATCTGAGGTCTTTAACAACAAAATAGGGTTTATATTAACTCACGTTGTCATTTAAATGCTCAGCTCAAGCGCCGAAAGTTAAAAATCCAACAACGTAAAAATAGGCAAAAAGCAATAGGGTATTTAGGCGTCGCAAAATGTTCAAAATGGACTTTAAATGATCCTAAATTCCTAATATTCTTAGATCACTGCTGCTCAATCGAACATGCAGCTTTCGTTCAAAATATTAGGTTTTACAATAATCCTGCGTGTTCGAATGTTATCTCGTTAGGAATTATATGACGATCTGATAATTATATCAGCCCTTAAAAACATCTAATTTTGATACACCCAAATTCAGCTAGCAAAATGGAAAATACACGCAATCACCGATTACGACTCCTTCGAATGGACAAAAACCACTCAGAACCTACATTAGACCGCAGCGTTCATACTCCTACGATATACACCTACATAAATTGCATGGAACGCACATTGCAGATGATAGCTCCGCCCACCCTGCGTGTAGTCTTTGTGTTCCAATCTGCGCGTTACCAATTTTGCTATCCTGTATTGATCGATTAGTACTTTGTTAGACAACTAGTGCTTATATTTGAGACCTAACAGACTTGCGCGGGGATGCTGCAGTGCGGTGCTCTGGGTTTGGTATAAAAGCGGTGCAACGGGGCCGATGTGCACAGTTCCGCATCAGACTAGACCGAGTTAAGAATTGCACTGAAAAATTGTGCAGAATTTAGTGGGGGCTTCTTTAACGCATGCAGTGCGGATTTTAGCCATTTAAACTCGGGTCCGGTTTTAATACAGTATTAAATCATTAATGGTTTGACAGAAGTTGAGTCCGCGAGATTCGGTATACGAATGTAATTCGGTTCGAATACTTAAGATGATAGTGCGTCGCCATAGATAGGTGTATATACTATATAGATTTCAAAAAAGTTTCCAAAAAATCGCACCGTACGGTACGGGTGCCTCCCCCCTCGCCCCTCAATAAATCAATGCTAACTAGGACGGGCAAGGGAAAACGAGGAGCTAAGTAATAAAATTCTAATACCACTGCACGTTTGCAGAAAAAGGAACCAAAGATCTGAAATCAACATTGCCGCTAAAGAAGAGATTAGAGAAGCGAGTCAAGCCAGTAGATGACGACTTCCCGAAGTCAGAAAAGCCAGAAGAAAAGGTAAGTTTTATTGTTCATTCTCTAGATTGTTCAGGCGTGCTGTGCAGCGGTCAGGCGTTCTGTGTTCCTCTATTTTTTTGTCTTCGTATTTCTTTGTAGCCATCTTTCCATCACTATTGCGTCATAATTTCCCGGGGGATAACAACGGGCGCGGCTAGGTTCCATTTTGAAATGGTGCAATGCCTGGATGTGCAGTTTAGGGGAGGGGGGGGGGGTAACGATGTTGTGAAGGGTGGGGGGTTGATAATGGCGCATTGTGGCATAGAGGGAAGGGAAGGAAATGATATCTGGGGAGGTGGCGCAGTGACGAACTACTGATGCCACAAGGAGGGAAGAGGTAGTGATGCCGTGATTAGGAAAAATTATGCTGTATGATAGTGTGGATAGTGAATATAGTTAATGTGCTTCGTGGTGCAGTTCGGGGGCATGAAAGGGGGGGTAGTGATGCTGTGAAGGGTGGGGTAAAGTGGCGTGGGGGATTGATTATGGGCATTGCGGGGGGGGGGGGTAGTGATGCTGCGAAGGGCCCCCCCCTTTTGATTAAGGGGTATTGCGGAAAAGCGGGTGAAGCGATATGTGCAGTAGTGGGGGTGGGGCGGGTGCAATGTGAGGAATTAGTGATGCCGCAAGGGGGAAAAGGCAGTGATGCTGTGACTAGGGAAAATGATGTTATATTTTTCCGTTGTGTAGAGGATAGTTTGTTGTGCTGTAGTGTAGGATAGTGAATATAGTGATGCTGCTTGGGGGATAGTGATGATGTAGTGGCGGGATTGAAAAATATTAATAATAAAAAAAGTATATTTCAGACTGGGGGTTTTTGTCCATATTTTCTTAGTAACATATTATCTTAAGGCTCTATTAGTCATAACGAGTCGATCAATAAATTAAATTAAAAGCAAAACAAATTATATACTGATACTAAACCACTACTTACGTTGTGGGGGATACTGATTGATGATGTACTGATGGATGATGACTACTACTACTATTTATTACTGAAGCTGTGGTGGGGGCGTTCCCCCACCACACACACATACACTATTACTTTCAAGCATTCTTATCTTGGATATAATCCTCTAATTGGTAATACCTATGCTTGTTTACAAAGTGTACTTTTAATAAAATAAGAGTTTTAAATTTTCTTTGTTGTAACATTTAACACAATACCCCATAAAAGATGTATTTACCATCTGTGCTTTACATAATATGAAAATATGGTTGGTCTATTTTACCTTTATATCTAGTACAAAAATGATGTCTATCGCTTATTTGATTAAAAAGATGTAGATTTTTTCTTAAATTATAATATTTTCATAATGAATTGGCAAGGTGCCGTCATAATATTAATCTTTTTAAATAGTTCCCTGAGAGATTCGCGGCGACGTAGATTGTAAATGGCTCTGACCTCTCTTTCGCAAAATAAAGATGGATTCAATGTCAGCATTCTGACCCACCCCACAGTATAATGCCATAAGACATAATGCTGTGGAAGCAGCTAAAATAGACCTAAGCGCGGTTTCTACATCAGTCTGTTAACTGTATAATGGTGTATGCATGGGGGGATAGTGATGGTGTAAAGGGGGCGAGTGATGCTGTGTGTGTGTGATAATGACGAATTATGGGAAAAAGGTGCATATTTTTGGGGAGATTCATATGCTGCAGAGGAGATATTGATGATGTGTGATAGATAATGATGCTTTGCTAGTGATTTTAATACTATAATGCTGAAAAAAAAGACAGATTTTTCGTCGTCTTTGCTTGTTTTATAAGGCATTGTTCTTTGTTTCAGAATGTCTCTGAAGAAAATGAACAACAAGTGGATAATTCTCAGCCTAAGAGTAAGTAGAATTTACTAGACCTTGGGGTCGATGTTGTTTAAGTCTTGCGAAAGCAATATGGCCAATTGTTTGATAGCACCGACAAAGGTTGTAGAGAATAAACCATTCTAAAAATGAACGCCCCTCCACAGAGGTTACGCTCACATGCAAAGAAGTGTATAGACGCAATACACATAGGTACTTGGTCTTTGTCATTGGTTGCTTGCTCAGTCACCGGCGAGTACGGTCAACAACTAAATAAATATCTAACAGACTAACATACATAAAAATATACACAGTAACACTAATTTTTTTTATGCAAACGGTACCTACCCGACTTGCCCAAACGTCATACAGCCGGTTTTGTCAACCAACTAGTGCAAGATTAGATTACAGACAGATAGACACCGGGACATGTGAAACTAAATAAAAGCTTGTAAAAATCACTATAAATAAAAGCCAATCTGACTTCTATAAACCCCATTCATGATAATTCTCTTCTACAGCGGAAACCCCCTTGATGTACTCCTACGAAACATTAAGGAACATAGAAATTGTGACCATCGACGAAGAAGAACGTCAAAAAGAGTACCAAGAGACGTTGAAGTCCCGTCAACACATGCGGCATGTGTGTGTACACTGCGCGCTCGGCTTCGTACTCAAACAGGCGTTTGATGTGCATATGAAGGTTCATTCTCCCGTAAGTACATGGTTAACTTATGCTGTTTTTTCAGCCAACTCGGATTCTCTGATCTTGACGTTTGGAATAGGTTCCTGATTTAGAACCACAAAGATTCGCTAAGTCTGCCGCCAGGGTCGCGGGTTGTTCGAAAGAGATACCGTGATGGCCCTGGCACAGGCAACTGAAGGAACACGGGTGGGTTTTAGTCAGTAAAAGTCTGACACGCCCTCCCGCTCCGCCCAGAGCGAGAGAAGTCATTTGATTATTTCACATCCACAAAAAAAAAAAAAAGATTCGCTAAGTCACTGTCACTGGTACACAGTGTCTTGTCTTGTATTTTTTTTCCATGGCAACAAGGATTTTTTGGCGCTTGAAATTCGAATGACATTGACAAGGGGGGCGTCGTTAGAAAACGTCTATGAAATGGGCTTGTTTACCGGAAACTTCGCCGCGAGAGAGCGCTGCGTTTGTCACTTGTCAAAGTCATCTTGAAGACAAAACGACCAATCGGCGAAAATAAAAAACTCTTAGCGCCATCTCGCGGCAAAGTTTTCAGCAAGGAACTCCATTGACAGCTGAATGAAAATAACCATCTACGCGGAACTAATTTGGGGAGTTTTTTCCCCTTTGTATTAAAAAAAAACAGTTAAGATGGCGGCGTTAGTTCCAATTTTGGCCACGCGGCAAAAGATCCTTGTAGGTACCTACAGCTGCTATACACCCACATTTCGTGAAAAGTGGCGAAATATTGGTCATTCTGCCAGTTATTTTCAGGCCCCATGTAATAGAGTGCATTATTTCTCTTTACCAGCAATCAGGCGACCACGAGTGCTTACTCTGTCACTCCCGTCTCAAAACCGCTGACATGTTATACCGACACCGCTTACGGCATTACCGCCGTTACCGGTGCCTGCTTTGCCGGATGCGGTTTAAAGATAAAGACACTGCCGCCTGCCATGTCATGAACGATCATGCCGGACAGACCTTCGAGTGCGATCATTGTGGGAGAGGATTCAAGTAAGTACCATAATAAAGTATACACGGGCGTAAATATGACACATCAAGCTTGAGAAACAGAGACATACCTGTGTGACAGAGACGACGACAAAGCCTAATTTCTAAAATTCGATGTATCGTTTTATTGCTGCGTATTATTCATATAACTAATTCGGTCCTAAGCAATGATTTCATTTTTTTTTTGTTCCGCACATGGTGTGTGTGCGGTGGTGAAAAGGGAGACATCATCATCATTTCAGCCCAGAATCCCCCACTACTGGGTATAGGCATACCCTTTTTCTACCATACTTCCCGGCCTTGGTTTCTTTGGCTTAATCTTGGCCACCATTAAAAGGGTTAGTAAGGGGTAGTAAGATGTGAGTGTAAACTTACTTTGAATAATTATGTGAATTATTTTATAGAGTACGAAGTTTTTTACTTTAAAGAACATTTTGAAATAATTTTAAATAATTTCAGCCTAGTCCACAGACACAGTCCAATATACGTAGGTTCATTCAAAACTTATGTTTAGAACACATTTTAAATGAGCCATAACTGTCCGAAATCATCCAGCTATCCTGTCAAAATAAGGTCGATGGAAGAATAATTTGTGTGGGTTTAATTGATATTTTGGCAAAACTGGAACCATTTTTCTGCAATATCTTATCCTACTTACATCGTTGACTGATATAAGCAGTTATCTGGTACCATGTTTGCAAACTGTTCACATCAAGACTGCATCTGTGGTTACAGACGACCGCAGTACCTGAAGAGGCACGTGGAACAGCACCACACCAAGCCCCACCATCTTGAATGTGGCGTCTGCTTCCGAGTCTTCCACGAGAGGGGCTGGTATAGGTCTCATATCAGGTAGGAAAAGTTCTGGTTAGCCTTTAAAGAAAGAGGTAGTTAGGTTTTGGTGGGATAATTTTACGGAACGATGTGACAGGTAAACTAGAAAAGGCATGCGCTTCGGTAACCATCGTATTTCCGAATTAGCACGAACGTCGCACGCGCCACAGATAACTGTGTAGCACTTATCATTGCGCGTTTCTACTCGTATTCTCGAAGTTCTCGAAGTTTTCTCTCTGTCGGGTTACCTACTCGGTCGTTGATCGTCATGTGTCGTCATCATCGTCATCTTTCCTCGCGCTTTCCTGCTATCTGTGGGAGTGATTACGTGAAAAGGGACGGAAGTGTGTAAGAGGAAGCCGGAAAGCACGATTTGATTTCACCAATGAGCGCGCGTGGTGCTAGTGTTGGCCGTCAGATGGTACCAACCTATTTTCCGAGACATTGGTTGGTACTCAGATGTTACCCATCACATATGCGACTACTGTAAGGCTCGCTCGTTTTTTTTTTTAGTATTGCTATAATTTTGTAATCGTAATAGTAGTAGTTAATTACATCCATGAATGTAACAGCTCTATAATAGATCTCATCATAGCGCGTTTGTATTTCCGAAAGTAGACGATGATTCCCGAAGCGCATACTTTTCTTGGGATATCTGTAGGTCTTGGTAGGATTTTAATTCTGTAAATATGCCACAGTTATATGGTACACTACCTATTTGATTTCTGTGGTTAGTAAGAACTTGTAGGAATATTATGTTCATCGACAGACACACATATTTTCCCACTCATTTTCAATGCATGATAAAATTTCCCTTGCCAGGCAATTTTGTAGATTTCTTAGTTCTAGATGGAGCTGTGGTTTATGATCTACGCCGAAATGGAGGCCTTACACCGAAACAGAGGCCTTGGCTTCTAAGGCATACTAAGGAGGCTGCTTTGACAGAGGATCCGCAAGAATTACCATTATGACAGTTTTTCGATGTTGTTGTAGAAAGTTCTTAGTCTTAACTCCTTACACCTGCCGCTTGACAAGGCAGACAAATACGTGGAAATGATCGGGCTTAGAGAGGCCACGGGATTTAGAAAAAAATTGCACCAAAAATGTTGTTTCGCGGATACGAATTCTGATCTTATACGTCTAAATCTGCAGATGTCTACGGTTTTTTTTCAAGGTGCTAGAGAAGCGGGCCTCAACCGTCGCGTCGTAATACAATGTTACTTTTTTATTAGGGATTTTAATCTTAGGTACTTTGGTTGCGTGAAAAAAAATATTGTTTTCATTGATATGCAGTGCATAGTGAGGTGCGTCTATAGTATTTTTCTTAAAATATTGAGTGATGGTTTTGTGATGTTGTCGGTATAGTAAAATGTGAGTGTAAACTTACTTTGAATAATTATGTGAATTATTTTATAAAGTACGAAGTTTTTACTATAGAGAACATTTTGAATTCGTGTATTTACGATTTAAAAAAGAAATGAAATATTGGAATATTTATGTTTCAAATGAATTGTTACCTAAGTAGGTATACGAAATGCAAATACCTATGTAATAATTATTTTGTTATTTTTTTACTTACCTAATTAATACTTTAGATTAAGTTAATAAATGAGTACAATCTTGAATAACGTTTAAAAGTGTCTCATTTTCTGGTATAAAGGATAATTTAAAAAATCATGAAAATGAAGCCTTGTCGTATGAGTTTCGGTATTTTTTAAATTATCAACACTGTATAATACCCCTAAAACTTATAAAAAAGTTACTTATTTAAAAGATTTTCTGTATCTCGGTTCACACCATCAATGAACATCACTATTTTCTTTTCCAATACCATCAACCAGATTCCATCATTCAGAGCTACCGGTACAATTTTATAACGTTACCTTCATTTGACAGAGTTACCGTTAATAATAGGTCTTTACCTATGAAATTGCCGTTTTGTATGAAAAAATTTAAACGAATTTTTTTCATGCATTTTTTATTTGTATTAATCGAAGTAATCACCCATGCAATCAATGCATCTTTGCCAACGCAGTGGCAGTTTATTGATGCCCTTCTTAAAGAAATCAGCTGGACGGGAGGCAACAAATTCTTCAAAGGCATTTTGTACTGCCTCTCGGGTATTGAATTTTTTTCCCGCCAAGAAGTTATCCAAATTCTGGAAAAAGTAGTAGTCTGTAGGCGCAAGGTCTGGTGAGTAGGGCGGATGACGGAGAGCTTCCAACCCCAGTTCTTGCAACTTGGAGACCGTCTGCTGTGCAGTATGAGGTCGCACGTTGTCGTGCAGGAGCAGCGGAGACGAGCGATTGACCAATGCTGGTTGGAGATGTGCCAGCTTCTCCATCATTGTGTTCAGTTCTTCACAGTACACATCTGAAGTAATGCTCACCCCGTTTGGTAAGAAGCTGTGATGAATTACACCGGCGCTAGACCACCAAACAGTGACCATCACTTTTCTAGGGGTAAGTTTTCGTTTAGGGCATTGTTTAGGTGCTGAACCAGGATCCAACCAACTTGCTGAGCGCTTGCGGTTATCAAACAGAATCCATTTTTCATCACAGGTAACAATGCGGTTCAAAATTCCTTCATTTGTGTGTCTGTTGAGCAGTGCAAGGCACGTCTCGACGCGTACTTCGCGCTGGCGATCATTGAAAAAAAAAAAAGAAAAGAAAAGAAAAACGTTTATTTGGACACACTTCGTGAAACACAAAAACAAAAGAAAACAAAATTAAAATAATGTTATTGAGTTCGTGGGGCACCCATTTGTAAAGCTTTTTTACCTTGCCAATTTGACGCAAATGGACCAATATTGTTTTGACGCTAACGTCGAAAGCTGCTGCTAATTCAGCCGTAGATTGTGTATCATCAGCTTCCACAATCGCCTTTAATTCGTCATTGTCGACCAAAGTCTTCGGACGACCGCGAGGTTCATTTTTCAGGTCGAAATTTCCAGAACGGAAGTGAGCAAACCAATAACAAGTGGTGCGTTGGTTTGTAGTGTTAGCTCCGTAAACGTCGTTGATGTTGCGTGCCGCTTGTGCCGCGTTGCTGCCACGACGGTACTCATATTCCATAATTACTCGAATTTTTAACGTATCCATGATGACGAAAAAGATTGAAATGCGATGAAAATGTAACACTAATCAATAAACAAATGACTACTTTTGGAAAAAAAATCCATGTTTTTAAAATAAAATTAATTTGAAATTAGAATTCTTAGCCAAACAAAAATTATTTTGATTTGAAATGGCCAGTACTGCAGAACGGCAATTTCATAGGTAAAGACCTAATATTAAAATAAAGGTAACAGATTTAACGTTATTTATGCTACATTGTATCTTGTATCTATATCTTTATTAACGTTGATTGTATCTTAACGTTAATTTTATCCAGTTAAACTTGTAAGGAGAAAGTAGCGGGGCCTGAGTAGGGATGTAAACCGGCAAAACGTTTAGACTTGCTTTGTAGCTACCCCCACTGACCCGCGCGTTACACTGTTTGTAGCAAGAAAAAATAGACCGGCTTGCGGTTAAGTAGCGTACTTATTCATAAGCATACTCTCTTCGTATACACGTGCTGATTGTATGCTACTAAGTAGCATCTGCTTGAAACTAGCATGCTTATGAGCTACTAGGTAGCATGTGTAATCCAGCCTTAAACCTACGGAACGGCAACCTAACTAAATTAACGGTAAAATTAACGTTAGTTATCATATTTTACGTTATGTTAATTAACGTTATATTACTGGTAATGTTATCAAATAACATTAATTTTTTTTAACGTTAGTAAGGTATCACATTGAAATTAACGTTACGTAACGGTTATTATTTTGTTATTTGGTAACGTTAACAAGCCCTGCCATTATTACCGTCACATTTACTCTGCTCCAGTACTATACATCAAACTGATCTTATTTAAATTAAAAATAGGACTCATAACGAGGAAGTACGAGCCAAGACAGTGCGCCTGCCAGTCACCTGCGAGATCTGTTCTCGTGACTACAAGAACAAAGCAAGCCTGAAGCGTCACCTCCTCACTCACGACGAGAATGTCCACTGCGAGATCTGTTACGAGAAGTGCAAGAATCGGATCACGTTGGGGCATCACTATTCGAAGGTGCATAATGAGAAATATGTTGGGTGAGTACTTATCTTGAGAAGAAAAACAATGTCTCACGCCTTTTTAGGGTTCTGTACCTCAAAAGGAATAAACGGAACCCTTATAGGACCACTCGTGTGTCTGTCTGTCTGTCCGTCTGTCACAGCCAATTTGCTCCGAATCATGGACCGATTAAGTTGAAGTTTGGTACACATATGAATTTCTGTGACCCAAACACGGGCGGGTAAAGTAAATAAATGAATTTTGAATATGGGGGTCACTTTTGGGGGCAAATAAGAAAATAAAAAAAAAGTTTTGCAAACTATACCGTGTGACATATCAAATGCTTGCTATGAGAGTCTCAAATATATATATTTTTTATAATTTTAAAATAAATTGTTTTAAATATTTTTAAGAAAATAGACGAAAATTGACCATTCCCCCCGTTATCTCCGAAACTACTGAGCCTAAAATTTTGAAAAAAGTACAGAAAATAGATCTTTACCTGTAGATTACACGAACACATATAAGAAGTCTGTGGCCTTAAAATAACATGGTAAATCTCTCAATATTGTGAGAACAAACTTACATTTGCAGTTGGAATGTATGGGAGAACATGTTTCTCAACTACAATGTTAAGTCTGTTTTGGGAAATTCATCCCAACTACGGAACCCTTCATTGTGCGTGATCCGACACGCACTTGGCCGGTTTCTTTTCCATGAGTAGGCAGAAACTACAGAACGCCACCTGCTACGATTCTTACATAAAAGAAAAAGAAAGAAAACACATTTATTCAGCACAGACTAAATTAAAGAGGCACAACAAAAAAGTAAAAAATAATAATAAAATTTAAAAAGCATACACACACTCCACACACACATACACACACACACACACGTACCTACATACTCTCCTTGTGGTTCGTTTACGATCATACCTACATTTTTTTGAAAATTAGATTGCTATTTTATTATTTATTTGTCAGTGCGGCTGGACAGAGTTGCCCGCATTGCGAACGGATCTGTGCGACACGTGCGATGCTCAAGCGACACATACAAAGGATGCACAGCGATAGAACTAAGAAGTAAGTTGACATTACATCACGACATTCATTTGACGACACGGTTGGCGCAGTGGTTGAGCGATTGACTGCTGCGCAGCATGTCGCGGGTTCGATTCCCGCACGGAACAAATATTTGTACGACCTACAAGTATTTGTTCCGAGTCTGGGTGTTTTTCTATCTATAATATGTATGTATTTACAAAAAAAAAAAAAAAATGTATATAAGTAGTTTATCAGCCATCTCGTTACCATAACACAAGCATTAGGTTGCTTAGCTTGGGGCTAGATGGCGTTGTGTGATATGTCCAAACATATTTATTTATTTATTTATCACGCCGGAGTAGGGATGATGCCTGGGTAAAAAAAAAGAATTTCTATTTAGTCCGTCCGTCACATAATAAAAAAATATTAGACACGTATTTTTTTCTTTATCATATTAATAAAAAAATACTTAGATAACACGCATTGAAGTTGGAGAGAGCTTGTTACGTCACAACTAAGTACTCGTATATAACTCTTCGTCGCATAGCTAACAATTTGAATACTGTGTTCGGAAATTTGGATTTGTTTACATTGTCTGGTAATAATTTTAGAAGCTCGTTGGTAAAATTAATTGGAGAGTCAGATTTTTAAAACAAAAATTGTAGTTTTGATTTGTTTCAAAAATCAAATCAAAATCATTTATTTGCATAAATAAGGTACAAAAGGTTGGGAATATTTATAAAATTGTCCTCTTATCCTGCCTTTAATTTCGGCGTGCAAATATAAAATAATATTAATATTTTATTTAAATTAATTATGGATCATAAACATGCAGTCATTAAACAGATAATCCCATTAAAATTGTATTATTGAATTAAATAAATTTTAATAAAATAGTGTAAAATTAATCAAATTCATAAATGTCAATAATAATCATGTTAATAAAGGAAGAGATTTGCCACACAATAAAAAAAAAATGTTTTTATTTTTTTCTTTCTCTTCATTTTAGAATTTTCGTTAGATTTAACCTTTTAAGTTTCACTCGTGCGCAAATAGTTCTACACATATGTAATCTCTTTTTTTTTCTCACTACTTGTTTGTTATGATATTTGTGTAACTGTTTGTTTTCCCTAAATAAATAACAAACTACGTATAAAATCTAGCAAAGAGTGACGTCATGCCACATTTTAATTCAATGTATCGCCGTAATCTTTTGATCAGGTACGTAAAAAATGAATATTTTGTTAAGAATCTACAGGACGGACAAAAAAGCATTATTCATCATCCCTATTCCTCGAAGGATTATGACCCACCCCATCGCATCGCATCGCCTACCCACGCTATTACTTTGTTTTCGCTTTTTTTTTTTTGTTTTGCTCGGCTCCTTACGAGTCGTAGCGTGATGTTAAATAGCCTATTATATAGCCTTCCTCATGAATTGGGCTATTATCATCTGCTTAGCCTTTTCCCAACTATGTTGGGGTCGGCTTCCAGTCTAACCGGATGCAGCTGAATGCCAGTATTTTTAACCGACTTCAAAAAGGAGGAGGTTCTCAATTCGTCGGAATCTTATGTATGTTCCCCGATTACTCGAAGATGGCTGGACCGATTTCGATTTTTTTTTGTTTTATTCGAGAGGGTACATCACAGTTGGTCCCATATAAAATTGATTAACTTGCTTCGGTAGTTTTTGAGTTAGCTTCAATAATACGTATTTTTTCCTCACTTTTATATGGATGATGTTCTAGTTTGTTTTGCAGATAGTGGTATTAGAATTTGTGTGGGGTAGGTACACAACTAAAAAGTGAAAAATAAAAACTTTTTTACAAAAAAATACAACCGACTTCCAAAAACAACACTACAAAGTGAAAAATAACTTTAACTTCGGAAGTCGGTGGCAAAAAACGAAAATACATTTAACTAGACACCGACTTCCGAAATTAAAGTTATTTTTCACTTTGTAGTGTTGGTTTTGGAAGTCGGTTGTATTTTTTTGTAACGACTGCCAAAGATCCACGAATGACAGCCGGGACCAACGGCTTAACGTGCTTTCCGAGGCACGGAGAGTCTCGGTATGTAAAGATGGTCACCCATCCACGGACCAACCCTGGCAAGCGTAGCTTAACCTGATGGATCGACCCGTGCGGCTGTTATTACTTAGCGACGAGCTCCTCCTTATTACTTAGCAAGAATTGGGCTATCAAATGCAAAAATAATTTTTCAAATCTGACTGGTAGTTCCAGAGATTAGTGCGTTCAAATAACCGAAAAAAAATCTGCTCAGCTTTATTATTAGTTTACCTTTAGTATAGATATAGATGGAAAATAATATCCGCGAGTCAACAGATTAATAAGTAATTCTGTTACTCCTAGATACCAATGCGATCACTGCCAGCGCCTCTACCTCACTAAAGGCGAGGTCCGGGCCCACATCATCTGGTCGCACATGCCGGCTGAAGCCCGAGGGGGCCACGCTTGCACGTGTGGTCGCATCTTCAGGAGCCCCTCGCTACTCCGCGACCATAAGGCCAGGTTCCATGCGGCACAGCCACCACCAAGGGTTCACCAATGTGAACACTGTGAAAAGGCTTTTGCGGTAAGAACATTCATAATAAATATAAACGTGACACACACATATAAACTCATGACTTCTTCCCATGGGGGTAGGCAGAAACTACAGGGTCAAATTAAATTAGCTAGCGAAGCTCCGCAGACGTGATAGGTGTCAAATTGACACTGACAATTGACGCTTAACACTGTCAATATCTAAACACGACAAAATAAAAGACAAAAAAAAAGATTTGATGTTTTTTTTTCGAGGTCAATGACCGCTGGTAGTGTTGTTTCTTGAAGTGTGAGTTGATAAAATCTGTTTTATTGTGTTGAGATATCGATACCCATCCAGTCTAAAAAAAAAAACTGATTTTTAAATTGATATTTTATGTGACTACACTACAGACCCCAAAAAAAATCATAAAATTAATTTATAGTTTGTTTTATCGTGTTTTATACTCATCACGTCTGCGGAGTTTCGCTAGCTAATTTAATTTGACCCTGCATAAAACGTCACCTGCGACGGTCCTTGCATACTTCTTCTTCGTTAACGTTCATACATCTGGTCATGCATGCACGCCGGTTGCGAGTACTACGCACCTGATCTTTTTTGAAGAACATCACCAATAAGATCACGTGCTTTTAGTTTCATAAATATGTGCGCAAAACTAACGGCCTACAGAAAATTATTTTATTAGGCGTTTTATGTTATCGCAACTTTATTATTCGTAAAGACAGATTTAGAATACCTAGGTATAGAACTATATAAAAAAAAAAAAAAAAAGTTAGTACAACCTCAGCATATCAGGTTACTTTTGCGCCACTCTACTTCCGTCGAAGTTGGAATGAGGGTTTTCTGAAATGAAGCACTGAGACACAGGTCCGGGCACCTGTCAAAAGTGTCAAAGCGCCTATATTTTCTTTAATCGTGACTGAATGATGAACGTCATCAAAGTGGCGCCAACTGGTGGCGAGAATTTTCATGAAAATCCTCATTATTACAGCTTCAAATACAATACAATATTTAAGTACTACCTAAGACTTTACATCATGTTGGAACTTCGTGTAAACGAAAATCGAGTTTTTTGCCATGGTTCACAAAATAAACCTGTTATTTTGCGAACCGTTGCTAAAGAATCGATTAGCATCAGGATTTATGCACTGAAGAGTTGCGAGATGGCGCCGTCGCTTCGTGATTACCTTCCATCGAATTCCAGGGCCGTTGAGGGTTTGATTCATAGTTCGCGGTCCTGGAATTCGGTGGTTGGCTTCCACAATAGTCTGCGGAGTATCAAGATCAAGATTCTAGGTGAGATATAGTATAAGTACTGAATTCCTACTGTTACATGTCCCATCTCATCTAAGAGAGCCGGGTGGAGAATCTTGAGTCACAACTCAGACATCTTTCTCCGACCTCAGACGCCTTTCTCTATTTAAAATGTTCTGTAATAAATAATTCGTGATTTTTAAATCCCGGGATTAAAACGTCATTATCATTACTCCGGGATTTTTATCCACTCCTTTTTACTTACTCCCTCGAAGTTTAGGTAAATATCTACCTATTCCGATCCGATCTCTGGTGATACCGCAGTAACGAGGTTGACCTATTAAAAAATTAGTTCTCTAACATAAAAACTTTGTTTACCAGAACAAACAAGTGCTGAATCGTCACAAGAAGAGCCACTCCAACGAGATGTATCCCTGCAAAGAATGTGGATTACTCTTCAAAACTCAACCTTATGTCAAAGTCCACTACCAAATCAAACATTTAAACATGTCGAGAGCGCAAATCAAAGCACAGAGGAAACTCAACAAGGAACAATTAATGCAGAGTAATACGAGTATACATAGAACTACGAATTGGGAGCCATCCATCTCTGATAAGAAGAAAAGTTCAGTTGCTATTGAAAATGAAGAAGACCCTCTTTTGGTTCAGGAAGTGGATATAGAAATCAAATTGGAGCAGGAAGATGACTTTCAAATCCCGACGTTCCAAACCTTTGTTGATATTAGTAGGGAATGAATAGGTGTATTTTGAATTCAGAATTTTAGATAATTGACGTTAATTACTTACTCAACAATCTACTTTAACGTTATGTAGTCTAAGTTGATTTTTGAATGGGTTAGAACAATAATTATTATAAAAGTTGATATAGACAACCGAAGCCATGCGGTACACGATGATACCGGTATAGCATATTCAGCCTATAATGTTCCCACTGCTGGGACACAGGCCTCCTCTCTGTGAGAGGGAGTGGGCTGTAATCCACCATGCGGGCCCAGTGCGGGTTGGTAGATGTCACATGTCTTCGAATTTTTGGTTCTAGGACATGCCGGTTTCCTCACGATGTTTTCCTTCACCGTTTTGTGAGCTGCGGTGATGAAATGAAATACATAAAGTGGGTTCGACTACGAACTCTTGACCAACCTCGTATCTCAAAGCTCGTAAGTCAAGGCCACACTGGGCTGCTCATTGGTATATTATATGGGTGACGGGTAGAGCATACTTAAACGAACTAAAAATGTCGGGTTATTATGGTCATAAAGTGTCACGTTGCCGGTATATTTATAGGTAAAGATTGCCACATGAAAATAATCGGACGTTTACTCCTAAATAAAGGTACACTAATAAAGGTACACTTAAACTCAAACTCAAAGCATTTATTTCAAATAAACCAATTACAGGCACTTTTGAATTGTCAATGGGTCGGTCAGTCAGAAAGATGAAGCTAGTTGCCCATTCCAAAGCGTAGTAGATCCCTATGGAGAAGAACGGGCAAGAAACTCCACGGACACTCTTTTTAATCATTATATTTTTACAAAATATTGGTTAGATCGTTCAAGTTGAAAATATACATGTGAGAACAATGTAGAAAGACGTGCACGTTAAAAAAGGGTCTATAAAGGAAAATTCCCACCAACTTAATTGTAATTGTATTGTATTGTAATTGTAATTGAGAGCTGTAAGTCTGTAACACGGCAAATTG
The DNA here is from genome assembly GCA_946251885.1 of Cosmia pyralina. Taxonomy (NCBI): domain Eukaryota; kingdom Metazoa; phylum Arthropoda; class Insecta; order Lepidoptera; family Noctuidae; genus Cosmia; species Cosmia pyralina. The sequence continues at coordinate 2,155,160 of OX276367.1, forward strand.
ACGTGCAGGGCGCTTAATAATTAATTTTTTGACTGTACTTTAACGAGACATTTTTTTTTCGTTAGTACCTTCTACCCATTTATACCAGTTGAAAAGAGAACCGCAACTTAAAAAAAAAATGGTTTTTATAAAATAAATAACATTGTTGTCCGCTTTTCGTTTCGACGGTAGAGATGAACCATTCTAAAAATGAACGCCCCTCCACAAAACGTGGTTATTTCAATGTGTGAAAGGAAATACTTATTGCAACACTTTACTTGTGTGCGTGCGGCGACTTTACTGTCAACATGGACTCGTCGCCGCACTTAGAGGTCAACTAATCGTGCGATCAGTCCAGGTAAAAACATTGTACGGCGGGGAGCATGCGCTTTGTATGGAACGACAGGTTCGCTCTATCGCGCGAAAAATCCAGCTGTTTGACTTTTGGACAAGTCGGGTACGGGGTACGTACCGTTTGCATAAAAAAAAATCTGTGTTATTGTGTATATTTTTATGTATGTTAGTCTGTAAGGTATTTCTTTAGTTTAGTTACTGACCGTACTCGCCGGTGACTGAGCAACCAATGACAAAGACCAATTATGTGTATTGCGTCTATACACTTATTTGCATGTGAGCGTAACCTCTGTGGAGGGGCGTTCATTTTTAGAATGGTTTACCTCTACATCTATGTTACTTATATTGTTTGGGCCTAATATGTGGCCACATTCATTGCGGCGTCAGAGGCGTTGTTCAGATCGTCAAGGGTTTGGGACATTGGGACACTTTAGCTGCTTGGGGCATAGCCTGCGCAGGAGCACCGCACTCGCACCGGATGTTGCATGAATCTATAATTCCCCATTTTGCTAAATTATTTTTGCAGCGGCCTACTTGGGTACATAATCGATTCAGTGCTTTCCAAACAGGCCACTGCAGTTCACGACCGGGAGGCAGGTGTTCTTGGGGCTTTACGAAGTCTTGGGGTTGTGGATAGATACCACTGTTCCCACCATTTACTTTGCTCTTTAGGTGGTTGGTGACATCGTATATGCCATAATGTTCTATCTCCTTATTTTAAAGAAATTTGAACTTTGTCAATTGCGTTTGTGGTTCCAAAACATGATAATTATCTAAGATTCTGTTCAAGTGTAGTGTTGAATAAGCCAAAGATTCCTGAATTCTGTAGGTGATTAAGAATTATTTGGAATATTGTGAGAGTAGATGCTTGAGTTTAGCGATTGTGCGTAGTAGGTAGTCTAAATCTTTGATATTGCTCGTTAGCTAATCTTCTTAGTTGTCTGGGCTGTCTACCCTTTCTTTTTTTGATCTAAAATACCTACCTGAAAGTCAACTCCTGAACTAGGTGTATCTGTATGTCAGGAGTCAGTCAGTCATAGTTGAAAATTGCTTAAATGAAATAAATGGATGCTCAATGCTCATTCCTGAGCTGTTTAAAAAAATCATTTGCTATGCAGTTCCGCTAATATAGGCAAAACATTAAAGCCGGGATTTAACAAGGCTGAAATCTTGCAAAAAGGGAGCTTGAATAGTGTCCTTTAATTAAAATGGGAGGAACTTTCTGAAAATTTATTTAATACATGTTAAATTATCTGTAAATCTACAAATCAATCCAAACGAACTTGGAAGTACAGTAGGCCGCACGTCAATTGAAGCAAACCAGTATAAGTAACAGTATAAGTAAGTATTGAAACTCCGTACTACTCCGTAGTAGGCCACAGTCCACTGTACTTTGTTTTATTTGACATTATTAATGTAAAGTCAAATATATCCAGAAACTTATTAAAAAAAAAAAATATAGTGTTCCTATTATGAGGTAGTGAAGTTATTTATGTAAATTAATAACTTACCTTCGATTATTAAATTAATTTTTGGTTATTTAATTAATTATTGAAGATTTAATATTTTTTGATTATTTAATTAATTACTGATTATTTAATTAATCGATTACTTAAGTATTTAATTAAACATTGAGTACGTACCTACCTAGGTTTTTAATTTACTAGCAGACCAAGTCAATTCGACAACAGGGTGAAATATAGCGTAGATTCGTAGGTGCGAAGGTTCTCTCTCTAGCCCGAGACTAGAGTGCCTTTGCCGAAAAAGTACGATGAAAACCGGCATGACCCAACCGTTGTAACAAGACGCGTTTTATTAGGGAATATTAATTTTAATTGATCCTCGTCCGTCGTGGATTTGGTAGATAGGTACTATAAGATCAACAGGCTTTATAGGATCAATTAAAAATAAGCCCCTTCGATCTTCTTTGTTTCTTTATTTTCTCTTTTATTGTGTATAAACTGTCTTAATTATTGTAGTTGGTTATTAACCATTTGAATTAAAGTGAATAAATAAATTGATGATCAGTGAGTGTAAAAAGAAGATCGATTAGGTACTTGCCTGTTATTTTTTTTAGGAAGTAAAAATGCGAATTTTTTCCGCATGAAAGAACTAAAATGGTTCTTAATATTTAAAACAGTTGCCTAATTAACTTGGTCAGCTAAAATAGTGTGATCTCTGAGAAGAATTTCAGTTGTTTGTTTTAGTAAATAAAAATATAAGTACTTAATTAGATTGTTTATGGTGGTTTTATTTTTACTTCTTGTCACCCTGTTTATTTTGGAAGGAAAAAGGGGAGGCCCTTTGTTCAGCATTTCGACAAAAGTTTAGATAGGTACCTACGTACCTAAATGAAGTGCCGGGCTAGATACCGTTCTCTATCAATGTGGATATAAATAATCTGCTTCCGACTCAATTAAATTAAGAGGCTACCGAGCGCGCAGTGGCGCCCTCATCGTTTGTTTGGTTATCTATTTTATTTTAGAATAAAAATTCAGAAAATAAGCCGGAATAATTGTGCTCTACAAGACTATATACGTTATTATTATTATTACAAGTAGTAGCTTTATATTGTTAACTTTTATTACAATCGTTAAAACGGAAAATAGTGGCCACTTTTTTCCGTTTTAACGATTTTAATAAAACTGATAATAACAAAACAAAATAATCAAACAAACGATGAGGGCGCCACTGCGCGCTCGGCGAATCTTAGATTCTACAACGAACATATCTATAAACATGTGTAAAAATACCACGGTGATACCACCATATCGGACCTTGCAGAAGAAATGAAAATAAAACGATGAGACTTGTTCATGGTACAGCTCGATACTAAATTAACCTTAGACCAATTACATGTTCATTGAAATTAACCTTAGACCATTATATCATTGAAATTAACATTTGCCTGATTCCTATTTTTAACCGACTTCAAAAAGGAGGAGGTTCTCAATTCGTCGGAACCTTTTTTTTTTTTTTTTTTTTATGTATGTTCCCCAATTACTCGAAGATGGCTAAACCGATTTGGATTTTTTTTGTTTTATTCGAGAGGGTATACATCACAGTTGGTCCCATATAAAATTGATTAACTTTGCTTCGGTAGTTTTTGAGTTAGCTTCAATAATACGTATTTTTTCCCCACTTTTATATGGATGATGTTCTAGTTTGTTTTGCAGATAGTGGTATTAGAATTTGTGTGGGGTAGGTACACAACTAAAAAGTGAAAAATAAAAACTTTTTTACAAAAAATACAACCGACTTCCAAAAACAACACTACAAAGTGAAAAATAACTTTAATTTCGGAAGTCGGTGGCAAAAAACGAAAATACATTTAACTAGGCACCGACTTCCGAAATTAAAGTTATTTTTCACTTTGTAGTGTTGTTTTTTGGAAGTCGGTTGTATTTTTTGTAAAAAAGTTTTTATTGATAAAAAAAAATGCAGATTGACGTCTCCACTGTCATTCGGTGTAAAAAATAAAATTCTTCCGATGACGTAGGTACATATTTAATGTCGACAGCACACTCCTACAAAATCAGTACCTATGTATATGGTTCAAGCCTTGACCTTAAAATCCCCACTATGCGTCAATTCTTGAAACGCAATTCCGTGCGTTCCTTTTATACCGCCGCGCCGCGTAACATTGCAACCCTTTGGTTGTCAAATCCGCTCGTTATGTCCCCTCCAAAACCAGTAAAATCCGCCGTCCAAGGCATTCAATGTTTATGAACAGATAAAGAGGTTTAACTGTTCTGTGCGTTAGATATAAACATCGTCAAAAATATCAGGACTTAAGTACATTACAAAAAGGGGCTTGTCGTGGCTAAATAATAACAGCCGCACGGGTCGATCACTTACCACGGTCTCTTCGCGGATGGGTGACCATCCATTACATAGGTATCGAGACTCCTCTGTGAATGCCTCTGTCCCTCAGAAAGCACGGTCCCGCGCGGCTGTCATTCGTAGATCATTGACAGTCGTTACGGATAATTATACAGGGTTACAGGAAAAGTCGACCTAGATTCGTTAAGGGCGTGTAGTACACATCATTTCTGAATGATTTTACTATGGAACCCCCCATCCTAAACTTAACCGTTTTCGAGATATTCGAGTTTTAATTTTTTTTATGAAAATGCCCAATTTTTCGGCTATTGAATTGAATATTTTGTATTTATTTGACTCTTATGATTATTTTTTTGGTTTTTTACATGAAGAATGAGATGCTTAATGACCTCAATGACTAAAATTGCACGTAAGTTAACTAAATAGGTCATTGTAGACGATCGAAACTTAAGAAAAAAAGTAAAAATTATAAAAACATATTTTTCTTTTCTGGATATCTCAAAAAATAATTATCGCACTTGCTCATTTTATCAGCTATCCAACGAGGTATAACAACCTAGGGTTGTATTTAAACTCATATAAAAAAACATAGTTGAAAAGGTTCAGGTAGTAGGTCTAACGGGTCCCTCGGGTTAATCCGGTGCGTGTGAGCGAGACAACTTACGATTTATGCAGGTGAGAGTGAGAAAAATAATGTGCAAAAACAAGTTTGAGGATACAACATGCCCATTGTTTTGTATTTGGTCGTTGGTTTGCTTGCCAGTTGCCATCCATTTTAGTCTGCTCATGCGATTCGTCCTGGTAGATGCGAATTATTGTGCTTTCGGATTCCCACACGGCTTGGCTTTGTTTCTGGACTGATTTTTCTAACTGTGACTACTGTGCTTGTTTACTGGACTCTGATTTGTGCTTGTGATACTGGACTATTGAAAATGGCAACATACTCGAACGAAGAATATGCGGATATGCTTATGTGCTACGGATACTGCAATTGCGTGTCCGCACAAGCTCGGACTGAGTACATACGACGCTATCCCGACCGTCGAGTACCTGATGTGAGCGTTTTCGACGGAGTTTACCGACGACTTCGTGAAACTGGCTCTGTTTCGCGACGACGTTCGGACTTAGGAAGACCACGTGTCATTGATAAATAACACAACCGTAACTACCTAAATCATGTTTTAACTTTATTTAATCTCTATAAAGTATGACAATCATCTCCTAAGTTCACACATTCTAATAATCTAGATCTAGGCACTGTTTATACGACACATGTTGCATACCTATCCACATGAAAATAACAATGCACTCAGGAGTTTAATAAAGTGGATTGAAAGTACCTAATAATTTAATTATAAATCTCCAAAAACCAAAATCATGCACTTTTGCCAACGGGTATCCATGAGTAATTAATGTAAATTAAGTACACTAGTCAAGTAGAAAAAGTGAATGTTAATTTTTAGGGATCTTAATTAACACCCAGTTAATGTGGAAGTCACAGCCAGAAGACATTATTGTAAAAGTGTAAGTACATAGGTAGCGGTTCAAGCCATTCATAACATTTAAGTGTGCTCACATCACTAATGTTTTGTATAGACTTACTACTGTCAATATAATTTGATACTTACCTACTTAACTTTTCATACAATTGTTATACTTATTAATTCTTTTATAAGCTGCATAATTTATCAAAAAGAGTAAATCTGCTGACAATATTGGTTGCCTTATGCCTAGGTACCATTGTTTGATACTTTACAACCTGGGAGTAGCCGCATTTGTAAAACCTATATATAAACATTTTAATTTTCTACCTCAAATTAAACTAGACAATGTGGTACAGATATCGTCGGTGCAGTGGTAAAGTAGCCAATCTGTCATTTTGGTGTTTTTGAGTTAAAAATGTCAATATTAATGTCTTTTTTTAATACATATTGTGGCAAAATAAATGGTAAACGTAACATCAAAATTGTACAAGATTTGGAAAATCTTCCTGGTGCCAAAGTGCGAACCATACAATGTATGCAATAGTAAACTGTCCTATGTGACGATAAGTTAGTTGACCAAGTCAGGCAATTTTCACTTTTCAAAAATATTACAATGCTCGACTAGCTTAAGTGGCAAATTGAACACTTTACCTTGGTACAAATTTATTGTAATGCTAAAATTCACAGTGATCAATTAGTCTAAGTGGCAGATTGAACACCTTACATTGGTAAAAATTTATTGTAATGCTAAAATTCACAGTGATCAACTAGTCTAAGTGGCAGATTGAATACTTTACCTTTGTACAAATATATTTTAATGTTAAAATTCACAGTGATCAACTAGCCTAAGTGGCAGATTGTATATTTTACCTTGGTACAAATTTATTGCAATGCTACAATTCACAGTGATCAACCAGCCTACGTGGTAGATTAAATACTTTACCTTTGTTCTTTAAACAGCTGGTATTTTTTTCACTCTTAGACCAGAGTGAAAAAAACAACATAACTGACCCATTAAAAAAATTGTAATTGACTTTACAAGTAATATAACGTAAATATAATAAACATACAAATAAAAACCTAATATACTTAAATATAAAATTTAACTAAATCGTTAAACTTGTTACCGAGATACATGACCTTTAAAATTATCATAAGCAATCATCTGAAAATATTAACTTTTGTCGATTTTAGTAAGTTCAATCACGTTCACGGAGAGAATTTACTCTCATTTACTCACTAACTGTTGCCAACGAAAATAAAATTGTATGCCGAGAGTTCTTTTTGGATACCTTAAATATTACGGGTGCATTTGTAAAAGGTGCTCTTAAAAAAAATTAATGCTCAAGGTCTTTTACTACCAGAAAATAGAGGCAAAAAAGCTCCCCCTAATAAATTAATGCCATCTGAAGAACAATTTATTCATGACCAGATTCAGTCTTTCCCAGCCGTTGAGTCTCATTATTGTCGTCGTGATAGTGCTGTAAGATATTTAGATCCATCTCTTAATATAACAATAATGCATAGAGAATACCAAAAGCTATGTGCCATTAAATCAATTAAAGGGGTATCATTTGAGAAATATCGCTCAATCTTTAAAACTTATAAATTAAGTTTCCACAAACCTAAGAAAGACCTATGCAGACGGTGTTTAGCGTTTAAGGAAATGAGTAACGATGAAAAGAGCAAACATCATGATACTCATACATTACATTTAGCTCGGAAAAGTGAAGCAAGACAATGTAGAGATGAAGATAAAGAGATAGCTCAAAGTGATGACAAAATACTCTCCTTTAATTTTGATTTGGAAGCTGTTCTCGATACACCCAAAGGAGCAGCTGGGCCTTTTTTTTATGTGCCTAAGTTAGCGGTGTACAATTTGACCGTCTACAATTTGGGCAATCAAGATGTAAAATGTTATATGTGGGATGAGACGGAAGGGAAGCGTGGTAGTATTGAAATTGCAACCTGCATTCATACATACATTATGGCACATCATAACATTAAACACGCTAGAATGATGTCGGATGGCTGTGGTGGTCAGCAAAAAAATTATCAGTTTAGCTCCATGTGTTTATTAACTCTTCAACAACATGCTAGTTTGCAGGTTATCGATCACAAGTTTTTTGAAAGCGGCCATACGCACATGGAGTGTGACTCCATTCACACCAAAATTGAAAAGAAATAAAAAAATACTCCAGATGGTTGGACTCAGATAGTTCGGCTAGCTAGAACTAACCCGCGACCTTTTTCCGTTACGTCATTACAGCACGACGATTTTAAGGATTTTGGAATGACAAACCAATTTCATAGCAAACCCTCAACCTCACAAGAAAAATATGGAATAAATGATGCCGTTTGGTTACAATACAGAAAAGAAATGCCTAGTACGATCTTTTTGAAAACAAGTTTCGATAAAAATGAATCTTTTATAGAAATTAATTTAAAAAAACGAAGAGGCAAAGTGATTCCCTATCCGATACCTGCGTATTCAGAAAGATTTAAGATCTCTTCAAAAAAGAAACAAGATCTCATGAAGTTATGCACGGATTTACAAATACCAAAAATGTACCATAGCTTTTATGCTAATCTTCCTTATTCGGAAACTACATGAGACGCTCTTCCAGAGCCTGATGCCGCAGAGGGCATTGAATAACCCTGTTTTAGTTATAAGATTCTACAGAATACTTACAATTTATGTTACTTTACATAATTCTTCATTACGTTTTTCAATAAGAATATTTCGAATAACATTTTATTTTTAATTTTTTCTCAATTTCATACTAAAATAAATGAAAGAATAAATATTTTTTCACAAATGTTTTTATTTTATTTTCTGTGTCATACAATAAACACTTACTTTCCTAAAATACCAACCTAAATATCTACAATTTCCTGCAAATATCACGAATGTTGTGACAGTTGTAGTGCAGTTTGGCCACTTACCACCATCCAGCTCATTTTATATAGTAAATAATATCCATGGTAAACTAGACTAATTACCACATAGGCTACTTTAAAACATAAGAACAGATTACTGAAAACTAAAGTGACCACGGTAAAGTCACCAATCTGCTTTATTTACATAAATAATAATAAATGAATATTTAATTTAACACAAATTTTAAAACATTTATTTTTTAATACTAAATTTAAAATTTCAGAAAGATACGTTAAGATTCCGATTTCCAGGACCAATTTCAATATTCTTTTTGCTCTCCTGGAAAAAGTGGTTTTTGCAGATTGGCTACTTGACCACTGGACCGACGATATGAGATCTCAATATCAGAAATTTTTGTGCACGGTATTCTCAACTTCTATACTCAAGAAAAAATATTAGTTAGGTATCTGTTGGCACCTGTAATTTATAATAAAATACCTAACAATAATAAAGACCTACCTTGTAGGAATTTAGAAAACAGCTAACAGTTTTTATTATTCTGTACAAGATTTCATAGCGGATAAGTTAACTTAATTGAAATTTAGTTTTTGTAATTTGTTTAAATGTACTAAATTTGCATGCTATATTAGCTAGAATGTACATGGATTCCTCACAACTGTAAAAACTGATTTCAGTTTCAAATGTAAATAAATATTCTATTCTATTTTATTGAAAAATAAATGACAACCACAAATCATGTTTTCAACTTTATTAAATCTCCATTATCACAATCATCTCCTAGTTTCCACATTTTAGACACTTTACACGAGGCATGTTGCATACCTATTGAAAAATCTTTCACATGAAATTTTAAACTTTCACTATTCATTTATTTCAACATGTTTTCTTCTACGTCGTGCCTTCAATATATTACATCTCCTCCAAGATATGTGGCCTTCCGAGGTGTGGACCGCTTCTTACTTCATGCTGCCTCCCAGTCTTCAGACACTCTTGTTAGGGATAACTTTTTGTAGAATCCCAATCCATATCCAAAGTATTTAAACAGTAGTACAAATCCCCAAGTATCATTACGCAGCTATTATGTACTATAATGAGAAACTATAAATGCAGTGAGGTCGCCGCTTAAGCCAGCCAATGTGTTAGCCGAGCAATATAATTTGCTGACAAGTTATTTGTTACTGATGAAACAATTATTAGGAAAATACGAAAATAATACTATTCAAAATATATAGTTTCCAAAGACAACTAATCAAACTATAGATTTCACCTTGACACATTGACTGTGATTTTTTTTTTTTTTTTTTATCTTTTGGCTTCGCACGGTTTGTGCATTTAGCCAATGTCACGTTTAGATTGACTGTGATACTTGCTTGCTATTAGAACAGTAATTTATTTATTATTTATTTATTTATTTATTTATAGTTAATTAAAACGGTTATACACCAATTACAATAATTAACCTAGAAACACAATACTAATATTGTAATATCTACTACATACTTAATAAATAACAGTGGAAATTCTCTCATACTTTCTCTCGCAAAACTTTAGACACACTCGCTTTATCTCTCTCCATTCATCGGCAAACAGATCACAATCAGGATTGACTGCCAGGAGGGCATTGAGGGCTTCCAGAGTCCGACACACCGGCGACTCTGCTCTAGCGACCGTACGACATGCTGGCTGAGCAAACAATTTGTGCCTCTTACTGTGGCGGTGACCTATATAGTTGCCAGGCACATATAATTGACAAAATAGGTTATGTAGCTCAGGACAGTCGATAAGCCCTGTTGTAATGTTGCAAGGAGGCAAATTTCTAAATCCTGAGATCCTATTTAACAATTTAAAGTTATTGCTACTTATTAGTTTGAACCTTGAACCATGAAAAATAGTGTTTCCAAGATAAGGTTTACATATTCACTATAATTTTCAAGAAAAACAATAATTAATTTTATTATTAATTATAAAGTTCACAAATTTTAAGGTGATTGCGCAGTAGTAGCCCGCGAAATTCAAATTTTCTTCCATTTTTTGCAATTTGCAGGTCAGTATGTTGTATGTTGATAATAATATGATACGCGGCAATCAAAATATGTATTTGAGCGTTTTCAAAAATAAGTTTACCCTTATGATAAGAGCGCATCTGTTTGGCCACTCGTAACACGCGGTGAACGCTTACGCCTGAAATATTTAAATAAACTAGAACCAATTTTTCAAAATCTTAACATTATTTGACTCATTGAGTTCAACTGGCTATGGTTTGACTAGAATAGTCAATAGAAAAAGCGATCAATAATGAACCGACAAATTAGATTAGAAAAAAGGTGTTGTAGTTTGAGGTCGGGTACTTACTTGACGCCGCTCGGACCCGGGCCTGCAGCTGCATCTGCTTCTCTTCCTCCAGTCATTTTATTTTATAAGAAATAGTACCTACTTATTGAAGAACAAAACAAAACAATATTTTGGACGCGAAGTGGATCAAAGATAGTATTGAAAGTAATTTAAATCGGGTAGTAATATAGGTACTTATTGGTTGTCTATGACACCGACTAGTGTTGCAAGGAGGCAAATTTTTATGTCCATAGATATTTGACAAGTTACTATGGCTTCCTATGAATTTCCATGAAAAATAATGTTTTCAAGATAAGGTTTACGTAATGAATTTCCAATTTTCAAGAAAAACAATTATTTTTATTAAATCATGATCTCCAATTTTCCTCGTTATTAAAGAAGATTTTGAAGTGGCCAATAATTGTCTTTGATAAAACCGAACTATTACCATTTGCCCGTCTAGGGGAGCTCATTAGGACCACAGAGCATGTAATTAGGACTTAGCGAGCGATTTCAAGTCGCTATGAGAACGTAGCGAATGTCGAGACTGCCGGCCCTGGTATCTAATTGGGTTGTGGTCGTTGTGGAGGTCAGATGGGCACACGAGATTCAGCTGGGTCCGGTTAGACTGGAAGCCGACCGTTACATAGTAGGAAAAAGGCTTAGAGGCAGATTGATTTGACCTAGACATTTAAATACAAGTTGTAAGTTGGTACCTACTTATAATTTTTTTTTGTCCTGATATTTTTGACGCTTAAGTACTGTAGAGGTACACACAGTAGCAGGTCAAGTTACTACAAATTGTCAAATTTTCTCATTCCATTTTGAACTTAACATCATTTTAAGGTTTAAAACCATTTGGAGAAATTTGACAGCTTGGCCTTGGCTTGACCTGATGAGTCCTAATGTGATGTTGTCTATATCTACTATACACGAATTCCCAAACTAACAAGTCATGTTTAGGCACACGCTTTTATGCACTGACTAATAGTGCTAAAATAGTGATGAGTTGATGACGAATATGACGATGCAGTATCAGGTCAGCCGCATGATATGGCTTCTGTCGCTTGATTAGGACCCAAAAATCGGAAATAATCGGAATCTGAATCATTTTGAAGCAAATTGTTAATCCATCGAAAATTTTGTCTGTTCGACAACGTAAATACCGCAATGAATGTTGTTGAACTGTCAAAATGAAACCGATTCCAACTGATGATAATGTGTTACACAATTAGGGTGCTGGGTGTTGAATTAGGCAAGCAATTTAGTAGGTACTCATTCACTCTCATCGATTACCTATACTTCATGCTATACTTATACAAACAGAACAAAAAATATTACGAACAAATGAACAAGCTGCATGCATGCAAGCTGAATGAAATGAAAAAATGAAGGTAGCCACGCCACCTCACCTCAGCTCCGCGCATTTTAATCAATTAAATTATTTGAAACGCATTATAACATCGGACTAACAAAGTTATATTATCGTAATAGCCCAATGAACGTGCATAAGTGTTATCGCAGTGTCGTCCTAAGAATAAGTGTAAAAACTAACCAACGTTCTTAGAGTGGACCCCAGTGTACTGTGTTAAAATAGTGAGTACGGACACATTCATCAGTTATTTACGAACATAGTGCATCTCGGCAATTTTAAGCACACAGGAATTGTCACTACCTAGTTGTGCGCATAAAAGTGCTAATACTGTGAGAAATACACGTTTTTTCTTTCAAAGCCAGTTAATTTTTCAAACAATAAATGTAAACAAACAGCAGCTTAGTCACGCTAGTTAAATCCACCAACCAAAACACGCATACAACTTCTGACACATATTTTCTCGTTCGGAAACGCAGCGGTGTTTTTTATCATAGTTTTGGACACTGGGCTTTTGAGATAAATCGACTAAACTGATAATCGATTTGAACCGTGTGTTTGTATACCGGGAAACCGATCTAGCTAACGAGCTCTGTGACTGAGAAAAGTGTACAACTAAAGGGAATTGTCTATACTTGGCCATTTTTAAACACGATGCTATACAAAAAAATAATTTACCAATAATTAAATTCTATTTTAGTAAATATCTGATGCAAATAATTTTGTATCAATCAGCACTGCAAAAAAACATTTATTTTTAGTATCTGATTTGATGCTACACATGAACGGCATTGGATTTGGTTTCAGTGTCGCCAAACCAAAACTCCATAAAACAACAAATTCAAATCGATTTGAAATACAGTGCAATCTTTCCACTGTATTTAACATAGTTTTCATTAAATAACATAATTAAAAATGCCAATAAATTATATGAATGATTTAAGACATAGGAAATGATAAACTGTCGTTTTATACATTATTTCGTACTTCTAACGTTTTGACCGATTTCAAATGAATCGATATATAATTGTTTTTTTTTATATGGCAACACGATGCTTAAAAAATGTTGTGTCAATTTGTCAAAATGACAGATTGATTGATTGACAGTTATCATTCGCCATAGATAATACACTATATAAAGTAATATAGAGATTTAATTCTAATTGCAAGTGGAACGTATCAATTGAAACAAGCTCGTTCTTACTATGGAGAACACATAAGAGGCGATGGTTCCTATACCTACTATTGGGCTGTACAGAAATACTGCCAGCAACCTCCTGGAAGGTTCCCGCTCCCTTCAGCCAACTGCAGTTTATTGCGTGAGAAAATACAGAGCAGACACATCAGCAGAAAAAGATATTATGTTTATATGTATAATGTATGCAAATAACACTGAAGGGAGGGCAGCAATAAAACAATATTGCTGCAACTGTATGGTGGGCCGTAGAACAATAGGTTGCTGTGCACATATTATGACCATTATTTGGTTTTTAAGTTGGGCAAGGTATCAGGAACATATTAATCCACCTGCCACCTGCCTGCCTGCCTGCTGGTTCCTCGACCATGTTCTTTTAAGATATGAATCTGGTGAATAAATATAATTTTATAAAAAAAAAACAAGTTTTATTTCATACATAACCTGTTTCAATTAAATGTTAAAAACATATCTAAATATACATCTTGATACAAAACTAGGTTTATATCCTCATTTCTACTGATATGAGCTATTAAATCAATCACATAATATTAGCTGAACTGTTTGTTTATGAGTGGCCAAAGTCTTATAGAAATTGGACAATGCCCTTAAATAAAATGTCACGTCATGCGCGTACCCTGCCTAAAGAATCCGGTGGGAGTAACATAACTCAGGCATCCTCTGAACCTAACATGCCTGCTGCCAGTACACCTGAATTATCAAATGTATGTGTTAGACAGAAACGTTCACGCATTGTAGGCTCACCTGATCCAGAATTTCAATGCTCAAAAAGTGAACTGATCGACTGTATTCGTCAAGAAATACGGAGTGTCCTGTCATTGGAAATATCAGCCAACATCAAAAAAAGTTTCACTAATGAACTGGGTGATATTAAATCTTTGTTCCAAGAACTTAAGCAGTCAGTCGACTTCATAAGTGAAGAGTTTGATCGGATGAAGGCCGAACTTGAGACCTGTAGGAACGGCAATAAAATCCTTCACAAGGAGAATGATTCTCTCAGGCACACAGTCTCTGAACTTTCATCAAGAGTAAACTTGATTGAACAGCATGCACGTCAACAGAATTTAGAAATCAACGGCATACCGGAAAACAAATCAGAAAATCTGGTTAAGACTGTTCAACAAATTGGAAATGTAGTCTCTTGTTCCGTCAAAGAAGACGACATCCTGTCTGTAGTACGGGTAAGGAAACTGGACCCAGAAAGCAATAACCCCAGAGCCGTAGTTGTCAAGCTGCGCAGCATGCTGCTGAGGGATACCTTTCTAACCTCAGTGATGAATTATAACAAAGCGCACCCCGACAAAAAACTCAACTCGCAACACCTTGGGTATGGCAGCTTGGTTAAGCCTGTCTTCATATCGGAGCACCTGTCACCCTTAAACAAAAAAATCCATTCGGCTGCCAGAAAAGCCGCGAAAGAAAAAGGATACAAATATGTTTGGGTTCGTGACGGCAAAATTTTGATAAGGAAGGAGAATGGACAACAAGCTATGCAAATTAAAAGCCTAGAGGCTGTCTCTTTACTATAAAGGGATCAAAGACGCACAAAGACCTTGCTCTTGCTGTCAGAATTCACCATCTATTATCAGAACTTTAGAGGTCTTAAGACTAAGTTGCATAATCTTAGGCTAGCCGCGCAACTTAATAACTATGATGTGATCATTGGAACGGAGACATGGCTCGATGACAGCGTAAATGATGGCGAATTATTCGACTCCCGATATATAATTTATCGTAGAGATAGAGCTTCCACTCCTCTTGGCAGCAAAAAAGGCGGAGGAGTACTGATCGCTGTTTCTAGGGCGATGGACTCAACACGCGTAACAAAATGGGAATCAGATGCTGAAGATCTGTGGGTCAAGCTCAAAACCGATAGCAGAAAGGGCAACCTATACATCTGTGCGGCCTATTTGCCACCACCTGTGCAACAGGCCCCACTTAACTTGTTCCTGGACAACGTGGATGCAGTGATTGAATCAACGGGTGGTGATGTAGTAATTGCTGGGGACTTCAATCTCGGGTTCATTGAGTGGAGCACGGACAATAGTCTCTCCAGCTCACCCTGCACAGCTGCTAGGAACTTTGCGAACAGGTTAGGTTACTCACTGGTTGATTTTATGTCGTTAAATAGCATTATGCAAATTAACACTGTTAGGAACTTTCACAACAGAACTTTAGACCTTATTTTATGTAACTTCCACGGTGGATCTGTCAGTGAATGTAAAAATCCAATGTCTCTGGTCGATGTTCATCACCCTCCTCTTGACATCACCATCACGAATATTTCACCCGCAATATTAAAAAGTAAGAGTTCTCTCAAATATAACTTCTGGAAAGCCAACTATGCACTCGTAAATGAGAGATTGAGGAGCATCGATTGGGCGCGTTTGTTTTCGGATCTGGCGGATGTGGACTTAATGGTAGACACGTTTTACGCACAACTGAATCGATTAGTGGATGAATGTGTTCCTAGACATTATGGACGCAATAACAAATTTCCTATATGGTTTTCAAAATGTTTGATCAGAATCCTCAACGAAAAGGAAAAATTAAGACTTCGTTTTAAGAAATATAAAAATCCCAGGGACAAATATGAATACCGTATATTGGAGGAACGTTCTAAAATCATGATCAAAAAGTGCTACAGCACATACGTCATCAACACTGAAGATAACATCAGACGGAATCCGAAAGCATTTTGGTCTTTCGTTAAGGCCAAAAAAGCCAAGTCTAATGACATTCCATCTGAGATGTATTGGAGAGGGAAAGTGGCAACTTCTGGAGAAGAAGTGAGTAAACTCTTTGCCTCACACTTTTCTGCCACTTTTGCATCTCCGGCTGGAACAGTCGCGGTTCAAACAAAGTCAGAAGAGTACCCTCAGCTTGCGCTAGGAAGCCATTATTTCACAGAGCGAGATGTACTTAAAGAATTAAAAAAACTAAATACCTGCAAAGGTCCAGGGCCTGACGGCCTACCGCCGCATTTCATAAGGCAGTGTGCCAATTATTTATCATTACCGCTCAAACTTATTTTTAATAAGTCCCTTATGTCTTCTAAGTTTCCCACGCAGTGGAAAATCGCACACGTAGTCCCAATATTTAAAAAAGGGGAGCCTAATGATGTTAAAAATTATCGGCCCATATCTCTTCTTTCAATTTTCTCGAAACTGTTCGAATCATTAGTTTGTCCTGTACTAACTTCACTCATTAAAACTCAATTGGCTACGCAACAGCACGGTTTCTGTACCAATAAATCCACTACCACCAACTTAGTTCACTACATTAATGATATTAGCAGATCCGTAGACTCCGGTGTGCAAGTGGACTCAGTTTACACTGACTTCAGTAGCGCGTTCGACAAAGTAAATCATGTGCTTCTACTTCAAAAACTTGAGAACTATGGTATGCATGGTCATTTGCTACGCTGGTTCGAATCATATCTTTCAGAGCGACAACAGAGAGTTATAATAAAGGGTTATCAGTCGCCACTGTATAACTCAACATCTGGGGTGCCACAGGGATCGCACCTTGGTCCTATTCTTTTCCTGGTATTTGTGAACGATATCATACACTCCATTAAAAACTCAAAATGCTCTATGTTTGCGGATGATCTAAAACTATATAAGGAAATTAAATCAAGTACCGACATTGCTTTGCTTCAGAAGGACTTGGACGCAATTCATGAGTGGTGTCGTAGTAACATGATGACTCTCAATGCCGTTAAGTGTTATCATATAACATTTACACGGAAAAAGCTGATTCAGCCTTCAGCATATCACTTAAACGGCATAACTCTTCAGAAAGTCGATACCATTCGTGATTTGGGAGTCCAACTTGATCGTCAACTATCCTTTATAAATCACTTTGACACTATTGTCGCCAAAGCAAATAAAATGTCGGGATTTGTTAAAAGAACTTGCAAGGAATTCCGGTCAATCAGCACCCTTAAGGTTCTTTATAACTCTATGGTGAGGAGTATACTGGAATATGCATCTCCTGTATGGAATCCCGCGTATCGTGTCCACATCGACAGAATAGAGTGCATCCAAAAAAAGTTTACGAGATACCTCCGCTACAGATCACTGACATGTGTTCGCGAAGCGGATTATCCTCAAAGGCTCTGTCATTTCAGGATGAGGTCCTTGGAGCAACGAAGAAGTTGCTCAGACTTAATTTTCCTCTATAAGACCCTCCACAATTTGGCGAATGTTCCGGAGTTGGTGTCGGAGATCGGTCTAAATGTGTCCCGCCGTACCTCATACAGATCCAATTTTAAAACAGAAACATTTCAAATGCCAAAAAATAGAACTAATCTTGGTCGTTCAGCTCCTTTATACCGGTTTTTGTCTAGCTACAATAAGCTGAGCACGCGTACTAACAACTTGGACATATTTTCGAACAGTCTGAATGAATTCAGACGATACGTTCTCAGTTCTTGATCGATCTGTTTGTTTATTTCTTTTACAAAATGTTATTTGTGTATTTGTGTGACTCCATCCAATTTATTTAATATTGTACAATTTAATTTAATTTTTTTTAATGATGTCATAATTTATTTGTTATTTTTAAGCTTTGTAAATTTTTAATTTTAATTTTGTTATTTCCATTTTAATTTTTATTAATGACCATACAAGTGCTGTGCACACCTATAAGTGACAAATTCACCGTAAAGCTGTTGATATAGAATATATTTAATGTAATGATTTAGTGAATAAGTCGTTGGTGTGTCAATAAATAAATAAATAAACAAACAAACATTAGGTAACTTTTTCGGGATAGGTTAGGAATTTAGGATAGGTACATATAATTAAAAGTTAGGATAGGTAATTCAATTCATTTATTTATTGCATCAAATATGGTACCTAGGTACCTACCACACACGGCTACACATCAAGCTATACATTTCCAGTTAACACTGACCTCTCATTGTAAGGAAACCCTAAACAATGCGAGAACAGCTTATACTGGAAATGTATAGCTTGATCTGTAGCTGTGCGTACACGAAGTTCTTATTTAAAACATTTTTTAGTAACACACATTTGGCCAATATTTAGCATGCAATACTACAAGTTTATATTAATAAATTATTAGTTAACCACACTACAGGTACTAGGAAATTAAACATATCTGTGCTCTAATGTATAAAATTTACAGGGACACTTGAAAGAACTCGTATACCGAATAAAAAGGTAGAAGGTAGATACCATCGCGTACATTAGTGGTGAACCACCTTTTGACCTTATTACTATGGCAATAAAGTTCAAAAGTGGTTCACCGCAAATGTCCGCGGTGGTACATGAGGATTGTTTCCCTCCCAAAAGCGGCATTAGACACGTTATTTAAGTACGTATTGACAAAGCCATTAATTAATCAAAAAACGCTAAGAATGCCTTTTGGCCACAATTTAGACGGAAAAGCAAGGAGTCCCCTTTCTGGTTCCAGAGTACTCCAGACCCCAGTCAGCGAATGCTCAACACTGCCGTGCTTTAATTTCGTGCAGGATTTGGATCTGCCCCAGCGCAAATACGCAAAGTTGAGGTATGCAAAAGTATATAAGTATACCTATAGGTATGTCTAAGTACTTAATGTATAAATTGTGCACGACGAGGAATGACTGCTTCAGGTTACTTGCCTGCACGAACAAGGCAGAGTACTGGTAAGATGGTCAGACGCGATCAGGCTGTTGGAGGCAGCATTTACCGAGCGGTCAACATTGCAGAAGACCGCATACCTTGGAGACGCGTCGTATGTGGTAGCGATCCTCAGCATTGAGGGAACGACGAAGAAGAAATTAATTTAAAAAAACATGAACGATGAATCCATAACCCCTCCTTTTTTGAAAAAAGCCTGGTTCACACTTCATATTTGTGCATTTATACCTATATAAATGGCTGGCTCTACATTGCATAATAAAACTACGCTACTCGTTGATCTCGATAAGAAACCCCCCAGTTATAGGTAAATAGATAGACAGAATTCTCTTTAGTATGTAGTTATCTACGTGATAAAAATTACAGATATAAATGTAGAAATTTTATTTAGAGTGACACAATGGGTGCTCTTATCGCTAAAAGCGATCTATTTAAATATCTATGTTACATAGACCTATTTGGTCTGAGGTATGTATGTGATATTATTTTATATTTTTTATCTCAACACAGCAATTCGTGTCTTTCTTGAAGACCGAACACGCGATACCTTTGCTTAATTTGCAAGTTGAGTTTTAAAAATAATTTTGACATTAATTGCTTTGACATTGACATAGTTAGTTGGGTTCAAAAAAAAAACTTTGTTGTGAATTTGTTTTCTACATAAAATTTGTGAAAAATGGCATCAAAAGTAGCTGTAGTAACTGGAGCAAATAAAGGCATTGGCTTCGCAATAGTTCGCGGACTTTGCAAGCGATTTGAAGGCGTAGTCTACTTGACTTCTCGAGATATAGAGCGCGGCAAAAAAGCGGTAGCCGACCTTGAGAAAGAAGGCTTAAGTCCTAAATTCCACCAGCTGGACGTCACAGATAAGCAAAGCCTTGAAGTGTTCAGGGATTACATTAAGAGTAACTATGGAGGTATCGATATCTTGGTGAATAACGCAGCAATTGCTTTCAAAAGTACCGCGACGGAACCGGTGGCGGTACAGGCTGAGCAGACATTGTTTGTGAACTACTTTACTTTATTGTCTACTTGCGATACTCTCTTCCCAATCCTGAGGAATGGAGCTAGAGTGGTCAACATCTCCAGTTCAGCTGGCCATTTGAGTAACATACCGAGCCAAGCTCTACGGGACCGTCTTAAAGATGAAAAGTTGACAGTTGTGGAGCTTTCGAGCTTGATGCAACAGTTTGTGGATGCTGCTAAGCAAGGTACTCACGCTGCAGAGTGGGGCAACTCCACATATGTTGTGTCCAAAGTGGGTGTGACTGCTTTGAGTAATATTCAACAGAGACTGGTAAATGACAGAGGTGAGTTATCCTAATTAATGGCTGCTTATTGTGCAAAGTGTTGTCCGCAACAACTCATTGTTGCTTGCAAGATGCCACATGATAGACAGGTTACGAACCACAGTGCTAGAACAATCAATCAATCTGCCTAGCCTTTTCCCAACTATGTTGGGGTCGGCTTCCAGTCTAACCGGATGCAGCTGAATACCAGTATTTTACATGGAGCGACTGCCTATCTGACCTCCACAACCCATTAACTGGGTAATACAATACCCCTTAGTAAGACTAGTTGTCAGTCGTTTGGGCTTCTGATGACCCGTAACGACTGTTAAAGATCTACGAATGACAGCCGGGACCAACGGCTTAGTGAGCTTTCTGAGGCACGGAGGAGTCTCGGTATGTAAACATCCACCCATCCACGGACAGACCCTGGCGAGCGTAGCTTAACCTGATGGACCGACCTGTGCAGATGTTATTACTTAGCCACAAGCTCCTCACAGTGCTAGAACAATATGACTGATCTTTATAACAAGTATGTAATATATCTTTAACCCTTTGAACGTCGCATGAACACCTGGGTGTGCATAAGAAAAAATCCTTTATATAATAGGTATATAAGCTTATATCATATATATGTAAACGTAAAACAACATCATGCGATGGAATAAAATCATCATCAGTAGTTGTGAACCTAATGGGGTTCGCAACCAACCCCCCCCCCCCCCCCCCCCCTCCCCTGGGGTTTTGGGTTCATAAATTAGTACATTGTTTACAGTCAAAGGGTTAAAACCAGCATCCTGTCCTGTCCTAAAGACAGACACTGTGTTAGGTTAGATTAGTTAACTATGTGTTAATTTTGTTGTATTTACAAAACATTGACATACCTTGTTTTTGACAAAAGAATAAATCTGTAACTATAATTCAACCTATTTAAACTCCACAGACATTAAAGTAAACTCAGTCCATCCTGGCTACGTATCTACAGACATGTCATCCCATAAAGGACCATTGACCATCGATGAGGGTGCTGCAGCTCCGCTATACTTAGCTCTAGATGCTCCGGATTCCATCAGAGGCCAATACGTGTGGTTTAATAAGGATCTTGTTGATTGGGATGGCGTAAAACCAAAGGAGACTTATTAAAGTATATAAAGGTACCAATATATTGTATATTTTGTAACAATATATACAAATTAATGCAAGTTGTTACTTTTTTAACTGCTCCAAACATAATGGTTTTGATTTTTAAATGCACTTGTTAAAATTTAAATAAATCAGTATTTTATTAGCCGCCATTGTTTCATTAAACATTTACATTTTTGTCAGATCATAAGAATAAAAACATCATTATTTTATTTTCGAGTAATGGTATATAAAGATCTTAATCACATTCTTCCGTTGCCAGTGTAGAAATATTAAAGGTAATTAGCATAAAACTTGATGTCAGTTTTTTACCAAAGATTTTAACTTGTTCAGTAGCCATAGCCACAGTGAACAGGCTAACAATTGAGTTGGTAATTGTTAAATTCCTTGAAAATAGTACAATTACACTATACTATTACATACATTCATCACATAAACTTACTCCTTTTTCTCATTAGGGAAATCAGAAATGCATCCTACTTCAGTACTACAATTTTTTTTAACAAAGTATAATACAGTCAAGTCAACTGCATGTAACAATTTGACTGACAACGCCTTTATTTCCTAGCACTGAATGTGGCTGTGTCTCTTCTCCTCCCGCACTCCGCTAACGTAGCCGCTCCAAGCGTAGGTACACTCCTACTGCAGTCCTACTACCTATATAAAAAAGTAGGTACTCTGTGTGTCCTACCAACTTATCTGTGAACCGAAAGAGGACGGCACCGTCGATGCATCGACGCAATCGAATGACATGTGTCGGCACAATCGAAGACATTTCAACATGACGGCCATAGTTCCAATTTTCGCCATTTCACAGATAAGTTGGTTGGCCATGAAATTCAGATGTACACTGAATTTTATGGCATGTTTTTGATGTTTAGAAATGACGCTTGTAGCGAATAACAGCCTCAAGTGGGGGCGAAAGATTCGTGGCGCAGGCATTAGCGTTCTAGTTTTCAGATTTAAAAAGAGGTATTCCCGAGGAAGTCAACAGTAGGTATTTAAAAAATATATGGCGTCGAAAAATTCATCCGCATCGCTGTCGGCTGGTAATGTAAAAACCAAGAGACTGGCTGGGTGCATTACCAGTCGTCAGCGATGCGGATGAATTTTTCGACGCCATTTATTTATTTATAATTAATTACAACGGCTTGCGCTAATGACAGTAATTAACAGGTAAAACTAAACATATTATATAATTAACATAATTCAAAATCAAATAACAAGTCGGAGATCAAACATACTTAACAAGAACTAGAGGAAATAAAATAAAACCGAATATAGTGATAACAACATACAACTTATTTACCTAACAAACATAGCTTTCACAGAACATGAGACAGTTTGACATGATCACCTTGAGTGTGTCATTAAATATGTCACATTCCGGGACTGTCTCCGTTAAGGAGTTTATAGCACCATGCATGCGACACAACGGGGATTGCGCGCGCGACACAGTGCGGCAATGGGATGTGGCGAACAGCCGTAGCCGGTGTCGTCGAGTAGGCCTATGACGCAGGTAGTTGTTAGGCACATAAAGTGTACACAAAGTATTGTGCAGCTCTGGGGAATCTACCATGCTCCTTAAAATTTTTATGGGTATTAGGATCTGATCTCTGGCTCTACGCACTGAAAGGGAATTATATCCTAACATTCCCAGCAAGAAAAGAGTAGGATACATAAATGGATAATATCCGTAAATCTTCTTATATAAAAAACGCAGGAAGGCTTTCTGAACCTTTCCAATCAACAATTCATATGTGGATTCGTGGGGATTCCAGACGGCTGCAGCAAATTCTAACTTACTCCTAACTAGACAGTTAAATAATAATTTGATGACAATAGGATTATTGAAATCACGAGCATTGCGTAGGACAAAACCTAGGCGTCTGTAAGATTCTGAAGCTAGGGCAGACATGTGTGCATGGAAAGTCAATCCGCAGTCAAATGTCACGCCAAGATCTCTAATGGTTGACACGCGCTTTATTTCAACACCTGCTAAGGTATAGGTGGCATGTGTAGGTTGTAACTTGCGACTTAAGGTCATGACATAACATTTACCGGCATTAAACATCATTTTATTATCTATACTCCACTTATGGATTCGGTCGACGTCACTTTGAAGATGTTCGGGAGTTACATCCTTATCAATCACTTGGACTAATTTCAAAGAGAAGGGGGCCTAAAACTGAACCCTGGCTTACACCTGAGCGCGTATGATATGACTTCGAAATAAAGGATCCATGGCTAACATACTGTTTTCTATTTGAAAGGTAATCAGCAAAAAATTTCAGAAGTTTTGGGGTAAAACCCATGCTGTATAATTTATTTAATAGAATATCGTTATCCACTGTATCGAACGCCTTTTTAAAATCTAAATATAGCACTTCTACTTGTTGACCTTTATCCATGTGATGAGATATATAGTCAACGAGGGATAACAAGTTAGTCTCTACTGATCGACCCGGTCGGAAGCCATGCTGCTCCTCACAAAGTCGCGTATTTACCTGCGCGTATATTTCTTTGTGAGCGATATTCACAAAAGTTTTGCAGCGCACGATAGTACTGCGATAGGACGATACTCTTCAACCAAGGTCTTATTGCTTGTTTTAGGTATCGGAGTGACTTTCGATATCTTCCCCTGTTCAGGGTATACGCCGGTGTTTAAAGCCAAGTTAAAAATATAGGTAAGTACAGGAGCAAAAATCTCCTTGCATCCTTTTAAGATGTAAGCTGGGGCTTTATCTGGACCCACAGAACTAAGTGGTTTTAACTTATTTATTCCTGATTTTACTTGTGATAAGGTAAAAAAGCTTATGTTGATATGCCCATCGCATGACAAGGGAGTACTAGAAATATTGTTGAAATCTAATATGGGACTATTGAGTAGAAACACACTAGCAAAATAACTTGCAAAGACATCTGCGGCTTCACTATTGGAAAAACTACAGCCTTCATAGGTCACAGTAAGCTCAAAGCCACCCTTAGTTCGAAGGCTACTAATATGATTCCAGAATTTTTTTGGATTATTCTTTATGCCGTTTTCAACAGCTGCTAAGTAGGCATTGTATGCTGACTCGATGCGTCCCTTGAGTTCTAACAGCAGTATGGAAAATGCCTTGTAGACATTCTGGTTATTATATCGTTTGCATTCTTTGTGGAGTTTAATTTTGCGATTTACATCTTTAATTATATCATGTGAAAACCAGACAGGATAGCGTTTCCTGTTTGAAGCTTGTCTGCTTTTCTTAGGTACGCAAAGATCAAAAATATTATACAAAACTTCATAAAATTGAGCAGTCGCAGATTGCACACGCACCAATTGAGAAGTGTACCAGTTGCGAAGTGTACGAGTACCATATGAGAAGTGCACCAGTTGCTAAGTTCACCATTTGAGCATGGTGTACAAGTTGAGAAGTGCACCAAATGCGTCAAACCCATCTGAGGCATTAAATACAAAATCCCAATCCACTGTATACATCATCTCATATAAAAGAGAAAAGTTAGCTTTATTAAAATTCCAATCAGAGGTTGAATCAAAGTTACTAGGCTTAATATTTTCGTTACAAGTATTTGATAAAATACTTGTAATGCCATATTTTAGTTATGTTAGGATATTATGATGTTATATTTTAATTTTAATGGTTTGTTAGTTAATTTAGAATGAATATCTCGATACACTTTATAGGTAGGTATGTCATATTTTAAAAGAAAAAAATATTCAGTCAGTCAGTTGAGTCCATGGATGTAATGAATGCCCTCTGACTAAAACCCTACGATATTCTTCGTGTTGCCGTAAGCTGACACCACCGAGGCGGAGCGGTACAACTCTATATCAATGCGGTGTACACGCGGCTCCGGTGCGGCAGTGAAAAAATCAAATCGAATAGTCGCCGTGTGAACGTGGCCTAAGCCTACGTGAACAATTCTACTGCCACTGTTGTTCGATAAAATCTCGTGTACAGACAACAAAAGAGATATCTAGGCAGGCCACAATAACATATTTGTAAATGTATTGCTTCAGGTTCAATTTTATATATATTACTTTGTCTTTGCAATACACACACTAACACAAAATTTTATAAATATTGTCACGAAATTGTACATGAAGCAATACACATACAAATATGTTAGTATACCCTGCCTAGATATCTCTTTTGTTGTCTGTACGGTATACGGGAAAAGTATGGCCGTGTGAACGCCGAAGGTATAAGAGCTACGCGATAGAGAGGCAACTTCTAGGTGAATATAACTGTAGTTAATTAACTCTGTGCGACCTGAATTGCACTTTAGTGTGTCGTAGCAAGAGTCGCTATTTATTTAAATGATTTTGCGGAGAGAATCTTCTGTACTTGTAGTATTATGTATTCTGTGGTGTTACGCAATTAGGGTGCCGGCACTTGGGTAGGGTAGACGAACATAGGTGCCATGACCATGCCAGGCCTGAGCTACCGTTGTTGACATTGCTGACGTCAGAGCCATGTCATTCTCGTCAGAGCCACGTCATTCTCGTCAGAGCCATGTCATTCTCTTCAGAGCCATGTCATTCTCGTCAGAGCCATGTCATTCTCGTCAGAGCCATGTCATTCTCGTCAGAGCCATGTCATTCTCGTCAGAGCCACGTCATTCTCGTCAGAGCCATGTCATTCTCGTCAGAGCCATGTCATTCTCGTCAGAGCCATGTCATTCTCGTCAGAGCCATGTCATTCTCTTCAGAGCCATGTCATTCTCGTCAGAGCCATGTCATTCTCGTCAGAGCCACGTCATTCTCGTCAGAGCCATGTCATTCTCTTCAGAGCCATGTCATTCTCGTCAGAGCCATGTCATTCTCGTCTCTAACTTTGTTTGAACCTTCATACGTTATCGATTCGAAGGTGTGTGTTGTATTACGTCATCTTTTTCGGGTAAGCCGTAATGACATGCTCTTTTTATCAGTCTGCAACGATGAACGAATTAAAATAACAACTATGAATCAGCTTTTTTTGCGTCTATATATAAACATTAACCAGCTAACATTTGAGTTCAGTATCAAACTGTACGCTGATAAGTTACGTCTGCTTTGTAAACATATTGAAACATATTTCGAAAAATGGCCACAAAAGTCGCCGTAGTAACCGGAGCGAACAAAGGCATCGGTTTCGCGATAGTCCGCGGGCTTTGCAAGCGATTCGAAGGAGCAGTATATTTGACTTCGAGAAATATAGAGCGTGGACAAAAAGCCATAGCCGACTTAGAGAAAGAAGGTCTAAAACCTAAATACCACCAACTAGACGTCACGGATAAACAAAGCCTTGAGACATTCCGAGATTACATGAAGAACAAATATGAAGGCATAGATATTTTGGTGAACAACGCTGGGATTGGTTTCGGGAGGAATGCAACGGAACCTGTAGACGTGCAGGCTGAACAGACAATTCTCGGCAACTACTTCAGTCTTCTGATTACTTCTGAAATCCTCCTACCGATCATCAAGAATGGAGGCAGAGTGGTGAATATTTCCAGTTCTTACGCCCACTTGAGTAACATACCGAACTTAGCTCTGAGGGAACAGTTCAGGGATGAGAAGCTGTCTATTCCGGAGCTGTCGAAGCTGATGCAGCAGTACGTGGATGCTGCTAAGCAAGGCAATCATGCTGCTGATTGGGGCAACTCTTCGCTGGTGGTGGCTAAAGTTGGTGTGACTGCTCTTAGTAAAATTCATCAACGTATGTTAAACTGTAGAGGTGAGTGCAACATAGCCCTGTTTCTCTTAGTAGTTATCATTATTTTCTGCGATCTGTCTACCAATCCGTACCAATACCAATTTTATAAACATTATATTAGTGACTAGTCTATGATTGTAAATGCGATACCTAACCTACCTACCTAAGGTTAGGTATAGATACCTAACCTTTTCACGCCTTAACTCGACGTACGCACGGACGTAAAAATATCGCGGCGATTTTTTTTCCGCGCAATTTTCAATGCTCTGCTTATCGCCGAGAGTGGAAATTCAACAGTGTTTTTTCGATACGCTAAAATGCACTTTGTTATTGTTAAGTTAGATTCTCAACGCTCGGATCAACACCGAGAGTTGAAAATCCAGTGCGCGATAAAATCCCGCCGTGATATTTTTACGTCCGTGCGAACGTCGGCTAAGAGGGAAGCGCCAGAGTAGCTCGCGTAATTCAATTCTTTTTCCGATTTCTTGAAATTTGCAAGGTTGCATGTTGATCAAAATTATAATTCGTGACCGTAACAAATATGTATTAACAGAATTAAGACCATTAGAATCAGTAATACAACTCCGAGCTACCCTGGCGCTTTCGCCTTAACGGCTGAACGGATTTTGGCACACAGCTAGGTAGGTACATACCTTGACCTGTGCTAGAATTCTTTTCATCCCGGTAGTAGGTTGGTACTTTAAGTTCCCATGGGTTAATTTCCGGTATCCAAGTGGGCGGGGAATAGACGGAAGCTGCGGGCAATAATCTAGTAATAACATAATGTTTTGGGGGACAGTAATGTTATCGATGGAATGCAATTTTGGTCTGTCATGTGTGATCCATCTACATGACGATAAAAAAGAGTCTGAGAGTTTAGTTAACGATAACATATCAAATAGTAGGTACTACATAAATAGCTACTTTCGCAATCTTTTTTTTTTTTATTATCTTTTTGTGGATAATATAGGTACACTCCTACCAACTTATCTGTGCGTCCGTCGATGCGTTGACACAATCGAATGACATTCGTCGGCACAATCGAATGACATTTCAACATGACGGCCGTAGTTCTAATCATAGATAATACACTATCTAAAGTAATATAGATGGGCCACTGAGGTTTTCGTTTTGTAAAAAGTGAGTACTCAATCCTAGAGATAGCGCTGCATGTCCTAATGTCTCCTAACCTAGCTCACTAGATGGCGCTTTTAGGAGTTTTTGTTTCTAGTAATAAATCCCTAAACATTGTATTGAAGAATGAATGTTATTTTATTTGTGGAATAAATTAATTCTTTTGTGTAATAAGACTATGACAAATTCATATTTTATAAATGTAGAATTCGAAACATACACATAAGAATTTACTTATTTCACAAAATAAATAACTTTTTTGGTTCTAATTTTCGCCATTTCACAGGTAAGTTGGTAGGAGTGTACCTACCAATCGTAACAGTCAACAAAGATTATAGTGCTTTCAAGTGCACTTGTACTTGCATGATACCTATAATAGTTACCTACCTACATGATAGTTAATTGATTTCACATAAACAAGTCCATAACGGGCGATTGGTGTTCCGCATGGAGTAAATACCTAATACAGGACGGTTTTCCTCAATTATTGTAGTAGGTACCTATAGTATTACTGCCGCCTGCCGGGGTCGCGTTTGTTGGAGATATACTGTGGCTCTGGCACAGGCAACTGACTTTTAGTCAGAGTGGGAGAAGTCATTTGATGATATATCAATTATATCATCCACAAAAAAAAGGTATTATAGTACAGTTATGTAGTTGTGTCGATCGATTGGTACGTCATACTTGGCAGTAAAAATAATATAGGATGTATTTTTTTCGCATTTGTGTCGGTTCCATCCCCGACCACAGAAGGCGAATTTTCGAATAACTTTAGGTAAATGCAAAAGTACCTACCTATTTTTTAATTATAGAAACAGGTATATATTTCCTTTGAGTTAAAGGTATTGTCAATAATTTTACTAAAATATTTTCTCTCCAGAGTCCGCATTTTCTTCACTTTCTGTATATTAGAACTCCAAACAGCTATTCTACGTCGATGTAGCTACACGAGAACACGTATGTAATGAGAGAAAATGTAATACTTTTTATTATTGTCAGTCATTTGTGTCCCACTTCCCACTGTTGTGCCTCCCTTTCCGCCTTCCAGTTACCCCCATCACTACTGCTGTATGTGGCCAACTTCTATAAAAAGAGTTCGTCCCAAATAAAATTATAAAATGTGCAACAAATTAAAAACTATTTAATCTTCCACAGACATAAAAGTGAACTCCGTGCACCCTGGCTTCGTGGACACGGATTTGTCCATGCACAATGGACCCATGACCATAGACGAAGGAGCCGCAGCTCCGCTGTACGTCGCCCTGGACGCGCCCGACACACTCAAAGGAGAGCTTGTGTGGTTCAACAACGAGATCGTCCCATGGGATGGTGTGAAACCAGAGAGAGAGTTTTAATTTTTCGAAGTTTCTTTGCTAAACAAGCGTTGCATACGAATGTGAACATTATTCGCATAAAGTTAATGTTCAAATTCAAATGAAACGCTTGCTCACATTCGCTTTAAATACTCCACATTAGCTCTAAACATATTTAAAACATCATTCTGTCAACTTCAACCAATTGACAGAACGACGTTTATAAATATGTCAAGGTTCAAATTTGTATGAAACGTTTAAGTACTTTACTTTATAAAGTGCGATCTGTGAATCTTGTCCTAACTATAACTATATAATTATACTAAATTGTCTCATTAGTCGAGGGCTCGAGGCTTTGGGTAAATTGGTTACGCTTCGTGATTTTATTATTAGCCGTTTATTTTTCGTTTCTAAGCTGTTGTAATATTAAGTACTTATTATTAATTTGTTATTAAACTAAGTTTTATCAAATAAAAAAGTTATAACAATCAGAGATTTTTTTTATAAGTACCTCCTACATAAACTTACGCCTTCTTCCCATGGAGGTAAGCAGAAACTACAGAACGCCACCTGCTCGATCCTTACATACATACCTATTGCTACATGGATTAAAATAAAAATTAAGTATCTGAAACCAATTCTTGATCGAAGCAAAATCATCTTCAAAAACTTTAATAAAAAGTAAAAAAAAAAACATTAATAAAATGTTGTGTTTATAAAACATATAAGGAAGTAGGATGTCATTGATTTGGCCCGATATTAGTATTAGCACTGACTTCCTAAGTTGTTTCACACATAACCTAACAACACCTGCTGAGATTTTAGTTGAGAATTTAAAAAATATTGATCCAATCAAAAATGTTGTTTATATCTAAATTTGTGTACGAGCCAAGAGTGCTCATACAGCAAAATTACGTTTAGTCTTTTAAGCGTACCTAATTTATACCTACTTATTAACATAACTTCAGTCGTAACTAAAGCTCCGTCACACGCCAATGTGCGGGTCGAATCGACCCGGTCGATCATTACCTGATAACATTACATCAAGTGCGGCTCAGTCAGATAACTAAACATAACTCGAAACTGTTTCCATAAATAAACTATTGAACATAACAGTGTTTTACCAATAAACTATATTTATTTTTTTATTTATTTATTGATAGTTTTTTAGGATTAAACTGTACGATATTTTACAGTATAACTGTATAATGTTGTGATCACACAACTACTTCTTGCTGTTCATATGGTTAAAGCCTCCAACATGTTGAAAGTTAGCGCGGAACTTTTGTGTAGCAACGTTTTCTGTCTACGCATGATCAGTCGTCGTCATAGATAATACACTATCTAAAGTAAGTCGTCGTCAACATGTCGCCTGAGGAACTAGTGTTGTTTTCAACGGCGGTGAATTGGAATTTTATAGAAAAATGCATCAAAAAGAAAAAAACATCCTGTTTTTAAAATTTATTTTTGTATTCTCTATGAGCAGTATCCTATAAACAGTTCAAATAATTTGAGCACTCGTTCATTTCTGCTCGTCACGATCTCCACTCGACAACATTTGATGCTCAACCAGGGGCGAATCTTTATAACGGCTTTTTCGGTTGCAGCCGAGGGCCCCGTGGATATAAAGGTTTGGCAGCTGCGATTGGTCTAGGTGCTTACAAATAGTTTTGCAATAGTTCCCCCGAGTGTGGTGTGGCTGACACTGGCTTGGCCACCATCAGGGATTTTACATTTGATAACACAAAGATTTAGTCGTTAGTTAGTCGAAATTTGTCGCCAAATATCAGAATTTGTCGGTCACTGGTTCAAAAGTTATAAGGGGTCATTGGTGGCCGATCTGGAGAGTCTCCCCAGCTTAGCCACCTTTATATCTCAAAAACTAGGGCACCTAGCGAAGATCTGTTTTCTCCCAGATTTAGTCGCTAATTAGTCGAAATTTGTCGCCATATATCAGAATTTGTCGGTCACTGGTTCAGAAGTGGCCGATCTGGACAGCATCTCCCCAGCTTGGCCGCATTTATATCTCAAAAACTAGGCCACAGCGAAGATCTGTTTTCTCCCAAATTTAGTCGCAATTTTTCGCCAAGTCACAGATTCAGTCGGGTCTCTTAGTTTAGAAGATATAATGAGTTCAATTTTTAAGTATAGTCCAAGAGCTAGATCAAACATTTTATCGTAAACTCTTCGATCTAGCTCTTGGACTGTACTTAAAAATTGAACTCATAAATGTCTTATGTATCTTCTAATCTAAACTAAGAACCGATTAAATCTATGACTTGGCGAAAAATTGCGACTAATTAGCGACAATTTTTTATGATATCTGAATTAAAATCTCTGATGGTGGCCATGTCAGTGTGTCAGTCCCACGTTCCCCAAGTATCATTTTATAAAAAACTTTTTTACAAAAAAATACAACCGACTTCCAAAAACAACACTACAAAGTGAAAAATAACTTTAATTTCGGAATTCGGTGTCTAGTTAAATTTATTTTCGTTTTTTGCCACCGACTTCCGAAATTAAAGTTATTTTTCACTTTGTAGTGATGTTTTTGGAAGTCGGTTG
The DNA here is from genome assembly GCA_946251885.1 of Cosmia pyralina. Classification (NCBI taxonomy): domain Eukaryota; kingdom Metazoa; phylum Arthropoda; class Insecta; order Lepidoptera; family Noctuidae; genus Cosmia; species Cosmia pyralina. The sequence continues at coordinate 2,187,438 of OX276367.1, forward strand.
TATTTTTTTGTAAAAAAGTTTTTATTTTTCACTTTTTAGTTGTGTACCTACCCCACACAAATTCTAATACCACTATCTGCAAAACAAACTAGAACATCATCCATATAAAAGTGGGGAAAAAATACCTATTATTGAAGCTAACTCAAAAACTACCGAAGCAAAGTTAATCAATTTTACACACATCAAAAGTGTCTAGGGATCAAGCATTTTTATGCGGATTTCTTGAGATTGAGATGTGGCTTTGTAATAAATTTATGATTTTATAAATTTATATGGATCCTTTTTGGTGCATTTCATAATTTGAATCAGGAACTGTGAATCAAATTCGAGTAAAAGATGAAAATCAGCTGTCAATATTTTCCCTATAAAAACATACAACGCATTGAAGACATTATTAGTGCTACTGTTTCCCTACTACTGATTAAAACCAACGTTATTATGGAGCGGCGACGTCATTTAAGCAGGGAAGAAATGCTCAGAGCCGTGGGAATGATAGAAGCTGGTTCCCGGCAACGTACTGTGGCTTTAGCTCTGAATACAAGTCAGAGTGTTATCAGTCGACTTTGGACACGTTACCGAAGCACTGGTACCGTGGCTGAGCGCCATGGAGGACGGTATCGCTGCACCACACGGAGACAAGACCGATACATTCAAATCTTAACTCGAAGAGCTCCAACTATAACCGCCATGATGTTAGCCGTGAGGCTTCATCACTCTTCAGGGAACTTAATTAGCGACCAAACAGTCAGAAACCGCTTGCATGAAGTGAACCTTCATTCCCGAAGACCGCTACGGGTACCACCTATAGCAATGCACAATCGTAGGATTCGATATCAATGGGCTCTTGAACACAGAAATTGGGCAGAAGAACAATGGCGTTTCGTGTGCTTTTCTGATGAGTCTCGTTTTGGTATGAGACCGGATACAAGACGTATACGACACTGGAGAACCCCTGGACGCCAACAGCGATTAAAATCCTGCCAGGAAGTCCATCCTTATAGTGGTGGAACCATCATGGTATGGGCGGGTATTTGGATCGGCGGAAGAACTGAGTTGATTTGGATCAGAGGCAACCTCAACGCTCAAATTTATGCTGAGACGATTGTATCAGACGTCATCGTTCCTCTACAAGTGCAAATCGGTCCCTTATTTCAGTTAATGCATGATAATGCACGACCGCACACCGCAAGAGTTGTAAGACAGACTCTCGCCGCAGCTAACATCAATGTCCTGCCCTGGCCTGCTCAGTCGCCAGACTTGAACCCGATTGAGCATGCATGGGATATGCTACAGAGAAGAGCTCTGCCGAATATGGAGGGTATCCAGTCGCAAGAAGACCTTTTTTTGTTGTTGCAACGAACATGGGCGGCCATTCCACAGCGTGATTTGGATGAACTCATTTTGAGTATGCCAAACCGATGTTCTTGTGTTGTTAGTGTTCGCGGTAGAAACACGGATTATTAATTGTTTAAGTTACCCAATAAAATTTTAAAGAAAACTGTTATTTCAGTCTTTTTTTCGAACTTTAATGTTAGTGGTTCAAATGTCAAAAATCCCTTTATTAGGAAAATGGCAAATTTCTTTATTAATGCAAAGGTGACTTGGTTTATCGTTACTGTGACAAACGAAAACACTTTATTTGATGAATCCTTAAAGAAAATTTTAATTAATATCAATCAGGAGAAAAGTTATTGCAAAAATATATGTTGATCCCTAGACACTTTTGATGTGTGTATATGGGACCAACTGTGATGTATACCCTCTCGAATAAAACAAAAAAAATCCAAATCGGTCCAGTCATCTTCGAGTAATCGGGGAACATACATATATAAAAAAAAAAAAAAAAAAAAAAGCTCTGGGATCTGCCTTTAGCAAATTTTGCTATATTTTGTTTCAGTTTTTTTTTCTGGGGGGCGTTTCTAAGAACGTTTAAATAAAACATGTCATAAAAATGTGCATATCAATTTATTAGGTCTTTTTGGACTCAAAAGGCACTTAAATAATTAATGTTTTAGATTTTCACTAGTCTTTACCAATTCCAAGATTATAATCATGGTTTCTAAAATAATCTAACACAATGTTAACTTCTTAAATGTTCTTGATTTCTATCCAATCAGCATTTTGAAGTGAAAACTTCTAGGCGCGTTGAGCGATTTTTAGTAGGGGGAAATCTTATGAGTTCGCGTCACGCGACATGCTAAAGTGACGTTTTGAGCTGTCAAATTTTCACTTCTGTCGGCAGTCCCATGACTGACTATTTTTTTTTTTTATTATTACGAATATTTTTATAACATACCGTCTTATACTTTATTTATCTTTAAAATTGTTAAAAATATTAATGGCTAAATAATATAGTCCGCTGAAATAGCATCACTTTCTTGTATCAAAGTTCTTAAATATATTTTTTTTAGTAACCACAACGTTACATTAATTTATTTATACTTATATAAAATTTTAACTTTTACAAAAATTATGTGTTTAAAATATTTCTTTTTATAACGAGTCGTAGGCATACCTACTTATAATATTACATTTTATATAAAACTAACATTTTCTTGGAAGGAATGATTGCTTGCATATGAGCAAAGCACCGAATACTTATATCTTACATACTGGCTTAGTAAACTTATCTATAAGACAGATTCTGAATTAATAGCAATCTTTCAAAAGGTTTCATCTTTTCCTATGACAAACTCTGAAATATCTTAAAAAAAATATCTGCATTTTTTTTATTAGAGTAAGGTGTCATATAGTGCGCGCGCAAGAGCTAGTCACCGCCTGAGGTATGTGAGCGGTGAGACGGGGGAGGTAGACAAAGATGAAGCTAACTCAATCTGCCAATCTTGTCAATCGCGCCCTCCCCCGTCTCACCGCTCACTCTTGCGCGCCACTATAGTAAAAGTTTTCATGAGTAAGTTGACCTCGTAATTGATTACCACTTTTGACAATAATTTCTAGAAAATTGAAACTCAATGGCGTTTCAATTTTCTAGAAATTGTGACATTCTACCTTCGGGTGATAAAGCAATTACGAGGCCTGCTATACATCGCAAGGCAGTAGTAACGCTAGATCTACGAAAAACGCCCTTGCTGCTACGACATAAAGGCCCTGTCAATATCAAATTGTTACCAAGTATGTGCGGTTGTCTACCGAAAAAGATTGCTATAGTGTGCGCGAAGTGCTAGTCAGCGCCTGAGGTATACGAACGGTGAGACGGGGGAGGTAGACAAAAGTGAAGATAACTCAGTCTGCCAACCATGTCAATGGCGCCCTCCCCCGTCTCACCGCCCACATAACTCAGGCGGTGACTAGCACTTGCGCGCACTCTACATAAAATTCAGTCAGTCTGTATGCGCTTCAATAGAATAATGGCCGCAATACACACCCCAAGCATGTTCATTGGTCAAATGACAAATCGTGGACAATGAGCACGCTTCATTGACGTCGCGTGGAATGATAAGTGTGTTTCCACCTATATTCTATTGGAGCGTATAGACTCGGCCGAGATTAAAAAACGTTGTAGCTATACAAGGACTTTTTGGCGCGTGGTCTAAATGAAACGAACGCCGCCATCTTGTTTTTTCAATACATTTCACAAAACAATGGGGAAGAAAACTGTCAAATTAGTTCCGCGTAGATGGCGCTACATGTATGTTACTTTCATTCAGCTGCCAATGGAGTGCCTTGTTGACAACTTTGCCGCGAGATGGCGTTGTATGTTTTCCTGTCGCCGATAGGTCGCTTTGTCTTTAAGATGACTTTGATAAGTGACAAACACAGCACTCTCTCACGGTGAAGCTTCCGGTAAACAACCTCATTGCACAAGTATTTATTAACAGCGCTCCCCCGCCAACGTCATGCAAGCGCCAAAAGCTCCTCGTAGCAGTGCAATGGGGTTGTTTCCCGGAAGCTTGTGTGTTTCGTCACTTGTCAAAGTCATCTTAAAGACAAAGCGACCAATCAGCGACATGAAAAAACTTACTTAGCGCCATCTCGCGGCAAAGTTTTCAGAAAGGAACTCCATTGATAGTTGAATGAAAGTAACAAACATTTAGCGCCATCTACGCGGAACTAATTTGACAGTTTTCTTAGTACGTTCTTTGGCATTATTCCCGTCACTGGCGCACAACTGTCAAACGACAAGTGTTAACGTTTATTAATCTCGACTTAATAATGATTACCCACAAGTTCTCGGGATCGTAGGTTAAAACACAAACTTTTTTCACCACACAAGAGGCTTCTTCATACAAAACTTAAAGCTCCATTCTAACGCTCAGCATTCAACAAGTAAGGTATGACGTCATCAATGCTGACGTCACCGACGAAGCCCACAAAGAACACGTCTTCAAGGAATGGTCCTGAGAACGTTCTCAAGACCGGCAGCTGCAGCAGTAAGGTGGCGAGGCGGTCCTCGTCAGGCTGACAGGACGCTCGAAGGGATCTCAGGACCTTGATTTGGTAGTCCTGTAACTTGCGGGTCAGGAAATCTGGGACGCCGTCTGCGGGAAGAAAGTTATATTGTAGTTAAGAATTTGTCGGTATACTTATGCTCTGCCTAAATATTTGGTGAACACAGGAGTGACGTCATTAATATATGAAATGATTTTATGTCGTAAAGAATTCAACACACAACACAAGAACACCGACTCCTAAGTCACAGGATCTCCTAGTTTGGGAGTCAGGATTTACGCTACCTGTATGACCTTTATTCAATTAAATTTTTGCGACCTACTTTCTTTTTTAAATTTTCAAATGCTGTGCTATATACCACAAGGGAAAAACGGTGATGGCGGCTGCGCGCGGAGTAGCAATAGGGTTCCAACTATTACTACGCGTACATCACTCGTCTCTCTATCTGTCACAGGGCTATAACTTTAAAACCGTAAATGGTAGCCAGCAGATATTTATAAAGACAATTAGTTACAATGGCCTCTATCCCCAACTGTCTAACCAGGCTATAAGTATCTTCTTGCGAATGACGTTCATAGGTTGTTTTGTGAAATTTAGTATAAAAAAAAGCGAAAGGTGACTCATTTATTGACTAAACAGATAAATAAAATTGTCATTGCTGTCAGAGGACCGTTCTGTGGAACACTCTTTAAGAGGTCCCCCAACTAAAAGTGACCTTTCGCTTTGTATACAGATTAATTAATACAAATGGTTTTTTGCATTTTAGTTCATTTTTTGGCAGGACAGTCATGTTTTTTTTTATTTTTCATTATTTATTTTATTTTATACATTTTAGTGGTGTTAGATTGAGAATTCTTTGTAGCTTAGCTATATGTATGTATGTATTATATATAGATAATGTCGTCTTTAAAGACATTCAACATTATAGTATTAAGCAGTCGCCAATATACTTGCGTTTAAACAACACGTATTTAGTTTATCCGAATCCCGAACAAACGATAGTGAAGCTTAATACAATCAAGTGGCAATTTATTTTTTTGGAATGTGCTCACCAAGGTCTTCAATTTGATAACCATATTGTAATAGTTGAAGGAACATTTTTTTTTCCATATTTGAAAATGGAGCCATATACTGCCACCATATTGTTTTTTTTTATTTAAATAGCCAGTGTTACTCGGGATAATGTAAGGATTCTAACAATACCCCATACATCCAAATCTGTTCAAGCATTTAAAAGTTATGTTGGACTAAAGAAACTCGCATATATAAATACATGAACCCTGAAAACACTCCTTTTTTGGGGTATTCTTGTAAAAACAAAATGGCGACGTTAACTCCAATTTTGACCACGCGCCAACCCTTGTACAGTTATACCTATTACGGTTAAAAAGACAGCCCTGTGACAGGTAGGCCGTGAAGATTTGTTAGTCTTACCGGGTGAGAACAAGCACAGCGCCCTCAGGTGAGCGTGCTCTCGTTGCTGAACGCGCAGTTGCTCCATGTTGCTGATGAACTGCTGCAGGCGGGACAGGCTGCTGCTCACTTCGGCTATTCGTTCGTCGGAGTAGTCCGAGGCTGTGATCTGGAAAAATAAATAAATTAACAACTCGACCTCAAGTTTACATTCTCTAAAGACACGTTGATAATTTCACATGATGGAAGTTTATTCATCTGTTCTGTATTATTTTCCAGATCACTAAATCAAGCTCGTGGCTAAGTAATAACAGCCACACGGATCGATCATCAGGTTAAGCTTCGCTTGGCGGGGTTGTCCGTGGATGGGTGACCATATTTATATAACGAGACTCCTCCGTGCCTCGGAAAGCACGTTAAGCCGTTGGTTCCAGCTGTCATTCGTAAATCTTTGGCAGTCGTTACGGGTCGTCAGAATCCCGAAAGTCTGATAACCAGAACCAAGGGATATCGTATTACCCAGTAACTGAGTTGTGGAGGTCAGATAGGCAGTCGCTCCATGTAAAATACTGGTATCAGCTGCATCTGGTTAGACTGGAAGCCGACCCCAACATGGTTGGGAAAAGGCTAGGCAGATTGATAAATCGAGCGTGGTGATCAATGCTCGTGCCTTCTTGGTATGAGAAGAAGCCTCTGTCCTGCAGAGGGACAATAATAGGCTGGTATTATAAGTAGACTTCTCACCTCTGGCATGGCCATATCATGTGACCTGTCCACACAGTCGTTGTTGGCTCTGTCGCGCAGCACTGCTTGCAAATGGCTCACCATCTGAGGCAGCAGACTGTTCAGAGACAGCTGTTGTGAGAACATGGAGAGGGATAGCACGAAGAGTTCCGGCCAGCATTTTTTTAGGAGGGTCACTTGGATCTCGAACCTGAGGAGTGAAAAAAAGACGATTTTTGTTTAGTAACAATAGAAAATTTTTAACATTTTACCGAAACTGTCAAACATTTTCTCCGTCAGCATATTTTTTTTTTATTATTGTTATTATCAAAATTGGATAGCAGGTGCAACCTATGTTCAGAGTTGTATGTTCTAATTTGACCAACCAACTGATTTTCGACATCTGAACTCTCCGAAAACTCCGCAGAAATTAGTAACATTGCTCATGGGTATCGTTTCCCTGATTTTGGGGTTGCTAATACCGAAAATCAAGTCTAATGGAAAAAATTCTTGAAACGCCAGTCTAAGCCGACGTACGCACGGACGTAAAAATAACGCGGCGATTTTTTTTCGCGCACTGGATTTTCAACGCTATGCTTAGCGCCGAGAATTGAAAATCCAACAGTGTGTTTTTTCGACGCGCTCGCTGGACTGGGATGCACTCTGTTGTTGTTAGGTTGGATTCTTGAAGTTCAGCTCAACACCGAGAGTTGAAAATCCAGTGGGCGATACAATCCCACCGCGATATTTTCACGTCCGTGCGAAAGTCGATGTGGTCGATTGTGTCCAATGACAGAACAAAGTATACGTACGGCAGCGCGTGCGCAGCGGGCACAGCTCGCAGCCAGCGCGCGGCCGCGGCCAGCAGGCGCGCGCCCGCCTCACACACGGCGTGCAGGCGCAGGTGCGCGGGCGCCGCGCCCGGGAGAGATACTAGCAGTTGTACTGATTCCGGGGTGCTTAGGATCCCGCCACCTGTGGCGTCTGCTGGAGATACATAAACCACGGTTAATTTGTAGAAATATACAGACTTCAAGATGTGGACACAAGACGTGTTTGAGCAGTTTTCAAAATGGCGTATATTAGGCGGGTCGTCACTGAAGCTGATAACGCGCGCGGATACGCGTGCACATTCACGATTTTGGTGAGACAAGTATAGAAAAAAAAACCGGCCAAGTGCGTGTCGGAACACGCACAATGAAGGGTTCCGTACTTGAAAAGAATTTATCCCATAAGTAAAGTTAACAATTTTCGGACTTTTCCCTTTACTTGTGCTAGGAGACCTTGCTTCTTGCCAAATTTCATTATTCTAGGTGAACGGGAAGTACCATATAGGTTTTGATTTAATTGCGACAGTTACAAGTATCAAAATGTGTCGCAAAATGGCCGTATTTTTTTTTTTTGCGGTGACTTAGAAGCTTGATTTTTTTAGAACTCTAAGGGATCATAGACTTAAGTATTTGATATTAATTTCAACTTGATATCTCCACGCGCCCTTGAGAAAAAGGGTCTTGACAGACAGACACACTTGAATTTTTTTTTATATGATAGAATTACAAATTAACAATTTTCGGACTTTTTCCTTTATTTGTGTTGTGAGACCTGGCTCCTCGCCAAATTTAATGTTTCTAGGACAACGGGAAGTATCTTATTAGAGGTTTTGATTTATTTCCGAGTATCAAAAATGTCGCATAAATGGCCGTATGTTTTTATTGCGTTGACTTAGAAGCTTGAGTTGTTTAGGACTCTAAGAGACCATAGACTTAAGCATTTGATATTAATTTCAACTTGATATCTCCACGAGTTTTTGAGAAAAAGGGTCTTGACAGACTGACAGATAGACAGACCGACAGACAGACAGACAGACGGACAACGAAGTGATCCTATAAGGGTTCCGTTTTTTCCTTTTGAGGTACGGAACCCTAAAAAGAAAGAAAAGTTGTTTATTCTGCACAAGACGCCCATATTTTTTTTTTTTTTTTACAAAATACACTAATGAGAGCAGTGGTGGCCCAGTGGTAACGGCTGCGACTTACGTGTTGTAGGTCGTAGGTTCGAACCCAGACAGGTGTTTTACTATGTGTAAATAATTTCATCACCACCGCTCTTAAAACGGTGAAGGAAAACATCGTGAGGAAACCGGCATGTCCTAGAACCAAAAATTCGAAGACATGTGACATCTACCAACCCGCACTGGGCCCGCGTGGTGGATTACAGCCCACTCCCTCTCACAGAGAGGAGGCCTGTGTCCCAGCAGTGGGAACATTATAGGCTGATTGAGCTTAAGCTAACTAGAGTAGGGACAAAATAAACTACTGCCTTAAAATGACGGACAGGCAGGCAGGTAGTATATGAAGCAGTGAGCCCTGTTTGCCTGTTGGCGCCATCCCACCCCGGCCACCATGTTAAGGCGTGTACATAATCAGCCTATAATGTTCCCACTGCTGGGACACCGGCCTCCTCTCTGTGAGGGAGCGGGCCGTAATCTACCACGCGGGCCTAGTGCGGGTTGGTAGATGTCACATGTCTTCGAATTTTTGGTTCTAGAAAATGCCGGATTCCTCACGATGTTTTCCTTCACAGTTTTGAGAGCAGTGGTGGTGAAATAATTTACATAAAGTAAAGCGCCTGTCGGGGTTCGAACCTACGACCCAACACGTAAGTCGCGGCCGTTACCACTGGGCCACCACTGCTCTGCAGGAAGACGCTAATCCCTGAAAGATCTCATCAGATTAGCCTGCACAGGGGCCTAGCGATGTCGTTCGGGATCACCGGGGCACCTCTGCACCGTTTTAATGTAATTAATAAACTTGGCGACACAAATTCACCACCACACCAAAACAAAAAAAACATTATTCGATTGGCTACAGCAACTAGCAACATGTACAAAAACAAGAGTTTTTTTTTTTTTATCAAGCTTAGTCTGGATATCCTTTAAGACCAGAATCCTTGTCAAGACGAAATCAACGAGCCCAAACTCGATAGGGTTGCGTCGTTTTACTACCGAGTTCCTGTGGCCACCTTCCGGCTCCATCATCAGATCAGCTCCATAAATCTGCCTAGCTTTTTCCCAACTATGTTAGGGTCGGCTTCCAATCTAACCGGATGCAGCTGAATACCAGTATTTTACATGGAGTGACTGACTATCTGACCTTCACAACCCAGTAACTGGGCAATACGATACCCTATGATAAGACTGGTTGTCAAGACTCGGGCTTCTGACGACCCGTAACGACTGTCAGATATCCACGAATGACAGCCGGAACCAACGGCTTAACGTGCTTTCTGAGACACGGAGGAGTCTCGGTATGTAAAGATGGTCATCCATCCACAGAGCAGCCCCGGCAAGCGTAGTTTAACTGATGGATCGACCACCACCAGATCAGCTTAATGATACCAAAATATTTCACTGTCACCGATTTTTATACGTATGCCAAATTTCAGCTCAATCTAACACCGGTAAGTGGGTGAAATTTAACTTGCAATGAAATGACGGAGCGCGCTCGAGACGACCGCTCGCCTTAACGTCCCCTTAACCAATCTCCCAAAAACCTCGTATTTATGGTAATAAAAAAATAAATGCACAATGGTTTAGTGTAGCTGTCAGTGATTCCTGGTCAAAAGTTTACGTGTATAGTAATGGGTTCTTACTACGTCTTACCTTCAGCTTGTTGTGTTTCAGCTGCGGCGTGTAGGGCTGCTAGGGGCACCTCTGGCGGGGTCGCGCCGTAAGCGGATTGAAGATACTCATTGATTGCACCTGAAGAAAATAAGTGTTTTTGAATCTCTAGTGGACATAACTCTGGTTATGGCAGAAAATTTTCCTCATTTTTCGATGTAATTCTAATAGTTTTTCTATCCTGAGTTCAAAACCTTGGACTGACGTCGTGTTCGTCAGATGTTTAGGTATTGATTTGAAAAAAAAAGTATGATTCTCTTACTTTTAAATCTTAATTTAACCAAATAAAGCTGCTTAATAATACGACTATTTAGAACAGAACGGAAATCGAAGATGTTTATATGTAGATATGAAATAAAAAAAAATGGTTGTCTTATTTTTGAATCTAATTTCTATGTGTGAAAACTTGTAATTGGCCATCATTATGTTAGTAACTTTGTAACCATTGTGTCTGATTAGCTGTAAGTTTTCCAAAAAAAAAAAAATAAAAGAAAAAAAAAAATAATTTAACGAAATAAAGCATCATATACAACATGCCCCGGAATTAACGCGCACCACCAAACACCCCAATTAGAATACTATGTTTTAATCATAAATAATCATAATACATACACTGAATTTTTATTATTTTGTATAAAACATTTGTGTTTATTTATTCAATTAAATTCCGACACTTTCCATGTCAAATACTAGATTAAAAATATTGAAATAAAAAACTAATGAATGAACGAAAATAATGTCAAATTTATTATAGGCTATGATCACGCCATATTCAATTAGCTTTGCCCGACCTTCCCCATTAAAGCACAGCATAACTACACTTCTGGACACATCTTTTGGCCCACCTTGTATTTTCAGTTTCGTTTGGTCCTAGCTAAAATTTTATATTAGGTCGAGCAAAAAGTTTTTATGCAGTTTTGAACCTGGCACATTCACAATTTCATTCAATAGTCTTTTTTTGAATTTCGAACACAGAATTTAAAGAAACAAAAGACAATTTGGAGCCTGTTTGTTGATATCAAACAATCGAATACTAAGAAAACTTGGTTTTATTGATTTACTTGGATTTAATTCTTGAAAAAGTGATTGATATCTTTGGTTTTGCAACAAACATTACTTATTCTTAACATTAAGGTGAGGTTCTATCAATAATCTATGGATACTTCACCTGAAGTCGCCGCCCAAGCTGTGGCACTTATTCAGGCCGGACACAGCCAAAGAAACGTGAGTGCTCAACTTAATTTAAGTCGATCTGCGGTCGGAAATGTTTATCGGAGGTACCTAGAGACTGGCGGCTTTGTTCGTCGCCAAGGAAGGCCACGATCTCGGGTCACAACTGAAAGGCAGGATCGATTCATCGTGACGACCAGCTTGAGAAATCGTCACGTTACCTCCATTGAGATACAAAACCAACTTCGCGACTTCCACGGAGTATCTGTGAGCGCTCGAACTGTTCGGAGAAGGTTAAAAGAACGCGATATGGTACCACACAAGCCAGCTAATGGCCCCAAACTAACGCGAGCCCACCGAACAGCGCGCCTTCATTTCGCACGCAGTCATTTAAATTGGACACAGCAAGATTGGAGCCGTGTACTCTTTTCTGATGAGTCTAAAATTGTGTTACATGGCAATGATGGAAGGAAGAAGGTCTACCGACGTAAGGGAGAGCGTTTCGCACAATGCTGCTTTGAAGAGTGGGTTGCTTATGGCGGTGGCTCATGGACTGTCTGGGGCGGTATATCCGCGAGCGGCAAAACTCAACTTGAGGTTGTTACAGGACCACGGCTGCCAACATTAAATGCTGAAAGGTACATTCGTGAGTGCTTAGAACCTCACGTGATACCATACGCGGACTATGTGGGCCCAAATTTCCTTTTTATGCATGATAATGCAAGAGCCCATGCGGCCGGCATCGTCAGGGAATATCTTCGGGATGTGAACATCACAGTTATGGACTGGCCAGCCAGAAGCCCAGACATGAACCCCATTGAGCACATGTGGGACGAGCTAAAAAGACGTGTTAGGGCTCGTCAGCCAGTTGCCCAGACGATGCAGGAGTTGAAAACTGCCATAGAAGAGGAATGGGAGATGATCCCTCAAAATTTCATAGAGCGGTCGATAAACTCTATGCCTAATCGTATGAGAGCTGTGGTAGATGCCCATGGAGGCAACACGCGTTATTAAATTAAACCTTTATTTGATAAAACATGTTTTTTATTCAAAAATCAATTGCCTTTAACAAGGCGCATATCCGACTTGTTAGGCGTAGCTCCATGTCGTATGGTATTCTGAATTCAAATTTAAAACAATACGATCGAAAAAGATGGTAAAATGTATCAGGTTTAAAACTGCATCAACAGTTTTTGTTCAATCCAGCAATCATATTTCGGTAGGGGCCATCGAAACCTAAACTCTAAGGTGGGCCAATAGATGTGTCCAGAAGTGTAGTAACTCACCAAACTGCCCCATCTTAAAGAGATTCTTAGCGAGTTGTGTTTGCAGCATCAGCTGTTGTCTGCGAGCGCCTTCGATGTCCCCTGCGTTGCCTGGCGTTAGGTATGGAGACACTGGAACGAATATTTTGTATAGATAGCCATTCTTGATACAATCCTAACTAATATTATAAATGCGAAAGTTAAAAAACCGGCCAAGTGCGTGTCGGACCACGCACAATGAAGGGTTCCGTAGTTGGGATGAATTTATCCCAAGAACAAACTTAACATTGTAGTTGAAAAACATGATCTCCCATACACTCCAACTGTAAATTTAAGTTTGTACTCACAATATTGAGAGATTTACCATGTTATTTTAAGACCACAGACTTCTTGTAGGTTTTCCTGTAATCTACAGCTAAAGAAATATGTTCTGTATTTTTTTCAAAATTTTAGGCTCAGTAGTTTTAGAGATAATGGTAAATTTTCGTTTATTTTTTTAAATAACTTTAAAACAATTTACTTTAAAATTATAAAATAATATATATTTGAGCCCCTCATAGTGAGCCTTTTCTTTTGTTATGGCCAGAGATCGGATAATCGGATACATATTATTAACCTAAAGTTGAGGTGTTGGCTAAGTATGGAGTGGGCTTTTGGATTAAAAAATCCCAGAATTCCGGTATCGGCCAATTTTGAGTTCTGATTATAGAATCGAATGTATAATTTACTTAAGTTCAGATGTTAGTTAATATGGTAATACACTCATGTATCGAAAAAATCCCGGGATACCGGAACGACAATTTTTAAAATCTGATTTCGGAATCGAATGTTTTAGTTAAGTACTTGCGTTTAGGTGTTGGCTAATATGGATTGCATTTTTGTATCAAAAAAATCCCGGGATTCTGGAATTTACAAATTTAGAGTTCTGATTATAGAATCGAATGTATATTTACTTACGTTCAGGTTTTGGCTAATATGGAATGCACTTTTGTATCGATCGTCAAAATATCGCGTTTCCGTAATTGTTAAATTAAGTATTTTTTGACTATTAGAGGGTAACTTTTTTATCACAAAGTTTTCACAGGGTGTTCTTCTTATGAACAACTTTCACTATGGGATCAACCCGTAAATGACGAAACATAAATCAACTGTTTCCATACATTTTGGTCGAGTAGGTATTGAACTTTTGTATCAAACATCGTAATTTTTTTCGTGATTTCAGAGTTTGTCCCATAGTGAGTTGCTAAAAATGTAAATCCAAGATGGCGGCTGCGAATATTTTAAAATTTTTCGTCATGGGTGTCGTTTTCATGGTTTTCGAGGGTGTTAAAGCTGATATTGACATGAAAATGTAAACCAAGATGGCGGCTGCGAACATTTTAAACTTTTTCATCATGGGTGTCGTTTTCATAGCTTTCGAGGGTGTTAAAGCCGACAGTGACACTACAATGTAAATCCAAGATGGCGGCTGCGAATATTTTCAAATTTTTCGTCATGGGTATCATTTTCATGGCTTTCGAGGGTGTTAAAGCTGATAGTGACACTAAAATGTAAATCCAAGATGGCGGCTGCGAATATTTTCAAATTTTTCGTCATGGGTGTCGTTTTCATGGCTTTCGAGGGTGTTAAAGCTGATAGTGACACTAAAATGTAAATCCAAGATGGCGGCTGCGAATATTTTCAAATTTTTCGTCATGGGTGTCGTTTTCTTGGCTTTCGAGGGTGTTAAAGCTGATAGTGACACTAAAATGTAAATCCAAGATGGCGGCTGCGAATATTTTCAAATTTTTCGACATGGGTGTCGTTTCCATGGTTTTCGAAGGTTTTAAAGCCGATAGTGACACGAAAATGTAAATCCAAGATGGCGGCTACGAATATTTTCAAATTTTTCGTCATGGGTGTCGTTTTCATGGCTTTCGAGGGTGTTATAGCTGATAGTGACACTAAAATGTAAATCCAAGATGGCGGCTGCGAATATTTTCTAATTTTTCGTCATGGGTGTCGTTTCCATGGTTTTTGAGGGTTTTAAAGCCGATAGTGACACGAAAATGTAAATCCAAGATGGCGGCTGCGAATATTTTGAAATTTTTCATCATGGGTGTCGTTTTCATGGCTTTCGAGGGTGTTAAAGCTGATAGTGACACTAAAATGTAAATCCAAGATGGCGGCTGCGAATATTTTCAAATTTTTCGTCATGGGTGTCGTTTTCATGGCTTTCGAGGGTGTTAAAGCTGATAGTGCCATGAAAATGCAAATCCAAGATGGCGGCTGCGAATATTTTCAAATTTTTCGTCATGGGTGTCGTTTTCTTGGCTTTCGAGGGTGTTAAAGCCGATAGTGACACTAAAATGTAAATTCAAGATGGCGGCTGCGAATATTTTCTAATTTTTCGTCATGGGTGTCGTTTCCATGGTTTTCGAGGGTTTTAAAGCCGATAGTGACACGAAAATGTAAATCCAAGATGGCGGCTGCGAATATTTTCAAATTTTTCGTCATGGGTGTCGTTTTCATGGCTTTCGGCGGTGTTAAAGCTGATAGTAACTTAAGATGGCGGCTGCGAACATTTTTAATTTTTTCGTTATGGGTGTCGTTTTCATGCTTTTCGAGGGTGTTAAAGCCGATAGTGACATTAAAATGTAAATCCAAGATGGCGGCTGCGAATAATTTCCAATTTTTCGTCATGGGTGTCGGTTTCATGCTTTTCGAGGGTGTTACAAGCCGAAAGCGACATTAAAATGTAAATGAAAGATAGCGCCTTCTTTAAAAATGTTGATGGTTTTTTAATTACTATCACACGTGTTTTCAGGTTGAAACGCGATACGCTACGCTGCCGCAGGGTTAGTTAACTAGGCATCAGCCAAACGTCACGCATTTTGACTCCACTATCTGCTTTAGCACACTCCAAAACCATGAAAACGATTTATATTTTAACGCCACTATCAGCTTTCTTGAAAACCATGAAAACGACACCCATGACGAAAAGATAGAAAATTTTGCAGCCGCCATCTTGTATTTACATTTTAGTGTCACTATCGGCTTTAACACCCTCAAAAACCATGAAAACGACACCCATGACGAAAAGTTTGAAAATTTTGCAGCCACCATCTTGGATTTACATTTTAACGCCACTATCGGCTTTAAAGTCCTCGAAAACCATGAAAACGACACCCATGACGAAAAATTTTAAAACATTCGCAGCCGCCATTTTGGATTTACATTTTAGTGTAACTATCTGCTTTAACACCCTCAAAAACCATGAAAACGATACCCATGACGAAGGTTTGAAAATTTTGCAGCCGCCATCTTGGATTTGCATTTTGACGCCACTATCGGCTTCAAAACCTTCGAAAACCATGGAAACGACACCCATGATGAAAAATTAAAAAAAAAATCATAGCCGCAATCTTGGATTTACATTTTAACGCCACTATCGGCTTTAAAACTCTCGAAAACCATGAAAACAACATCCATGACGAAGGTTTGAAAATTTTGTAGCCGCCATTTTGGATTTACATTTTAAGGCCACTATCGGCTTTAAAACCTTCGAAAACCATGGAAATGACACCCATGACGAAAAATTTTAAAAAAAATCGCAGCCGCCATCTTGGATTTACATTTTAACGTCACTATCGGCTTTAACACCCTAGAAACTCATGAAAACAACCCCACCGATATAGTGACGGTACCTTCCAGGGACATCCATTTTAATTCGGTAGCTTTGTATTCGTCGCGGGGACCACGTGTAAAGAATATTTATGTGATCCCGATTTCCCCATATTTTTAAATAAATAAAACCACACCGTTTCCATATCATGTATCCGATTAGTTATGCATTCCCACATTTTCTGGAATCCCGGTATTTATATTAAGAAAAACAAAAATTAAGAAGCCGCTTCCATAGTTTGTTAGCCAAATATTAACTTTAGGTTAATATGCATCCGATTATCCGATCTCTAGTTATGTCACACGGTATGGTTTCCAATTTTTTTTTTAATTTTCTAAGTAACCCACCATATTCAAAATTCATGTATTTACTTTACCCGTCCGTGTTTCGGTCATAGATATTCATATGTGTACCAAATTTCAACTTAATCGGTCTATTAGATTCGGAGCAAATTGGCTGTGACAGACGGACAGACAGACAGACACACGAGTTCCATTTTTTTTCCTTTTGAGGTACGGAACCCTAAAAATAAAAGTCATTTATAGAAAATACAGCCAAACTAGTAAAACAAGGTGTCAATTTTTCAATAAATAATATAAAAATATTTTATTCATGAGAGAGACTGGAAAAAAATGGTTCAAATTGTAGTATGTGATAACTGAATATACGATGTATCGACCCCTTAACCTTGAACCACTATTTAAACCACACCATGTATACATTCATGAGCTGAGGATTTATTCTGTTGTTCTCTGAGTGAATACACAAGGAATGCATTATTTATAATTAGTTATAGATGTTAGCTTAGATTAAGTTAGGATAAGCGCATGTACCGCATTGGGTTGTCCTGTAATGGTAAACGTAAGTAGATAAATAAATAAAATGTCACATTACCTGGATTTCCCTTATTGAATGCTACGGCAGCAGCCAGCGCGAAATTAATAGCAGGTGCAGGAGACACCGCTCCAAATGCATCACTAGGCTCTTCTTTAGGATTGATCTGTGAGTACACCTCCTAGATACAAAAACATCGAAGTTAAGAGAGAGACGGTCACATAGGCTGAACTTATTAGAAAAGGCGACGTGCCATATTTAGGGTTGAGTAACCGAGTTTAATATCTAAACAAACAATCAATCTGCTTAACCTGTTCCCAACAACTATGTTGGGGTCAGCTTCCAGTCTAACCATATTGATACCAGTATTGAGCGACTGCCTATCTGACATTAATAACACGATAGCCTTCGTCAAGACTGATTGACACACTTTCGGGCTTCTGACTAACCGCAGCGACTGTCAAAGATCTACGAATGACAGCCGGGACTAACGGCTATCCGAAGCACGGAGAAGCCTCGGTATGTAATGGATGGTCACGCATCCACATATTTACCTCATCAAGCGTTGCTTCACCTCGAAGATCGACCCATGTGGCTGTTATTTTGTAAAAATACATTATTTTTTTTTATTTATTACAAAACAATAGATTTTTTTATAGTGTTAAAATGATAGGGTTGTTCATTCAGTGTATCACAAGTAGAGTTCCGAAAACGGTACATATACTCCATTTACAATAACATTAGACAATTAAACAAACCTTTTTTACAGTCCGTTCAACTGATTTTGACTTCTATTGCGCTGGCTTGAGGATGGCATTAAAGGCAAAAAAGTGGTTAGAATACCAACTGTTTACTGCAGCTGCCATTTGTCATGCCACCAACGCAATAGAAGTCAAAATCGGTTGAACGGACTGTAAAAAAGGTTTGTTTAAATGTCTAATCTTATTGTAAATGGAGTATAGTAGTTACGGTTACACTTTTATATCAAGATTTCAGAATAATAAAGGGTCTTTCAACAAGGACGGGTCGATGTTAAAATTGAATAAAACAAGATGTGTGTGAGATATTATCGAAATTTATTTTTTATTTAAAAGGCCCATTTATGCCATTATGGATGGAATATGACATCGTTCAAATGTCCGCCGCGGCTTCGTATGGTGGCACGAATCCGAGAGGTCCAATTTTTAATGACTCTGCTGCATAGATCTGGCTGAATCCGAGCGATGGCCTGCGTTATGTTGGCTTTCAGGGCAACGGTCGAATGTGGTTTATTGGCATAGACCTGCGACTTCAGAAAACCCCACAAGAAAAAGTCTAGCGGAGTCAAATCACACGATCTTGGTGGCCAATTCACGTCACCTCTGCGAGAGATAACTCTACCCTCAAACCGTTCATGCAGAATGTCGATTGTGTCGTTCGCTGTGTGGCAAGTAGCGCCATCTTGCTGGAACCACATGTCGTTCACGTCCATATTGTTCAATTCAAGCCAAAAGAAATTGTTTATCATTGATCTGTAGCGCTCGCCGTTGACGGTGATGGCCTCGCCAACGTCGTTTTCAAAGAAGTACGGACCAATGACGCCGCCACACCAAAATCCGCACCAAACAGTAACTTTTTGTGGATGCATTGCCACCTGGTGAACCTCATGTGGGTTGTGGTCATCCCATATACGGCAATTTTGCTTATTAACAAAACCATTCATCCAAAAATGTGCCTCGTCGCTAAAGATTATTTTTCGGCCAAAATCGGGGTCCTCTTCCAAGCGTTCCGATGCCCATTCAGCGAACACACGGCGTTGTCTATGGTCATTAACTTTGAGCTCTTGGGTCAGTTGGATCTTGTACGGATGCAGACCCAAGTCCCGACGCAAAATTCTCCAAGTTGAGGTCTGCGAAAGGCCGAGTTCGTGAGCACGGCGAGAAATCGACTGCGTCGGAGTCTCCTGAACACTCTCACGTACAGCGGCGATGTTCTCGGCCGATCTGGCGTTCCTTTGACGTAAAGGTGTTGGTTGGTTGTTTACCGAACCGGTCGTCTCAAATTTAGTCACCAATCGTTGGAGAGTGGACTTTGAAGGGCCACCGCGTCTGCCGTAAAATGGGCGCAATGCGCGCAACGTTTGCACTAACGAACACTCATTTTGATAATAAAGTTTTATCATTTGCACATGCTGCTCAACCGTGTAACTTGCCATGGTGATTTGGCATCAGTGACTGAATAAGAAAAAACAGATTTGACAGTTGCCGCCAAAACAAAATGGCCGCCACAGATTATTAACATCGACCCGCTCTATTTGAAAGACCCTTTATATTGCAGTAAAACATTATTTATATAAATTGTATTTAAACAAGCTTAGTTTTTTTAACCGACTTCAAAAAAGGAGGTTCTGTATTCGACCCCTATGTATGTATGTATGTATGAATGAATGTATGTATGTTTGTTTGTCCGCGATTTTCTCAAAAACTCATGAACTGATTTTAATGATTTTTTCACTAACGTGATCTGCATACTTTCAGGAAGGTTTACTAAAACCTTACTACTTACTAAAACCTAAAACTTACTAAAACCTGGAGATACAGTGCATTTATGCATATAACTTATGTTGCGGCGGCCTAAAGCCTTGGGGTGAAAATCGAAATTTTCTTAGTGGACTGTATGAGGGGCGGTTCGGTGACACAAGTAGGTGTTTTGGTGGTGTGGGAAAATGATGATGGTACCTGCCTGGTGAGCTATGGCGACACGACGAGAAGGGTTTCCTTAGCCACGTGGCTGGCGCGTCCAGGATATCACGTACGGACGAGAATCTGCACTTTCCACAACACACATACACGCACTTGCACTGTTCAATAGCAATCTTCGTTCTTCGCGGTGAAAATATGAGTCCTTTTTCGACTTGGGATTAATTTTACCCATAGGCGTCGATGTTGGTTGAGAACTGGCGGATCTTCTTGGCGGCAGCGTATGCGCGCCATTGCGGATCTTCCTTCTCGCTCTCACTTAGGCATTATAAGGGTTGTGGAAGGGAGAAGGAAAGCGGAAGGAACTTTATGTTACACAGATACTAATTAATTAGAGTTGCCAGTAATTAGGCATGAAATATAAAACTAAAGAAAGTAATGGCGTTAACATTCCTCGCGGCCTTAAAGGGTCACCTTTAAAGAGAATGATATAATAATATATACAGTGAAATTACACTTAAATCTAACTAAAGAGGGAATGGACTGAATAAGATATTACTGAGTAGGAATGGGGCATAAGCGGACCACAGGTCGCACAAGAATCCCATTAGAAGTGCGTACTGAAACGACTCGCGTGCTACCGTCTATAGACGTATGCAACTTCTCAATAACACCTAGAGGCCAGGATAGAGGAGGCGCATTATCATTAACTATCACTACTACAGTGCCTTCCTTAATCATGTCTCCATCAGGTTTATTCCATTTTAAGCGTGATTGTAAACTATGAAGATACTCGCTTCGCCATCTTTTCCAGTACGACTGGACTAATTTATCCATAAGAGAGTGTCTTTGAAGCAGGTGATCAGACAGTAAACCTACTTCCGCGGCGGGTAATGAGTTAAGCGATACAGTATGTAAAAAATGCGAAGGGGTAAGAGCTTTAGGCTCTTCCGGATCAGCGCTAAGAACAGTAAGAGGTCTGGAGTTCAACAGGCACTCTATTTGAGAGAGAATTGTAACTAATTCTTCATAAGATAGAAGTTGTTGACCTATTGTCTTGAAAAGGTGAGTCTTCACGGCCTTCACCATGGACTCCCAACATCCACCAAAGTGCGGTGACGCGGGCGGAATAAAGTGCCAATTAATGCGATGCTCAGCGAGCTCCTCTTCAAAGCGCGGGCGGTATTCTTTATTTATGAAAGTATACAAGTCGCGTAAAAACGAATTAGCTCCTCGAAAATTGGTCGCGTTGTCCGAATACAAGCATTGTACCGGTCCACGGCGGGATAAAAACCGTTTCAACGCGGCTATGAACGACGCAGTCGTAAGATCTGTAGCTAATTCGATATGAACAGCGCGAGTAGTCATACAGGTAAATATACATAAATAACCCTTGCGACTCTTCGCACCTCGAGTGCGTACGGGCACATACTGTATAGGGCCAGCGTAATCACACCCTGTATGAGAAAAAGCTTTGGTTGCAACATTTACTCTAGATTTAGGGAGATCGCCCATAATCGGCGGACCATGAGGTCGCGGTCTCCACCTGTGACATGCGTTACACTTGTGGATTCTATGACGAATAATGCGTCTAGCGGACAAAATCCAATACTTATGGCGCAATAACGACATAGTGAGTTCTGGACCTGCATGTAAATATTTTATATGATAATAGTCTACGAGGATTTCAACTATGCGATCATGACGGGGTAACACTACCGGGTGTTTAGTACTATAGGCCTCAGCCGAATGAGTTAATCGACCCCCAACGCGGATTAAATCATCACCATCTACAAATGGCTTGAGTTTAATAAGAGCGGGTGAACAAATTTTATTATTTTTTAACTCGGAATAATCATCCATGAAGTGTTTTCTTTGAACATGACGCCACAAAATGGTTTCAGCGAACTCGAGGTCGCTAGCGGTAACGGTGTCAGTCCGACGCGGGAGTTTTTTCATGAAGCGGTATATGAAAACAACAATACGCAGCAGTTTAGTCCACGACGACGTACGTTCTGCGAGTGCGAGTAGAAGCGAATTTTCCGAACTTGAATCCGCGACTATGGGATGCGCGTGGACCTTTTCTTCCGGAATGGGTTCCGAATTCAAGTCTGTAACCTTATGTATGGGCCATTCGGAAGGGTCGCGCTTAGCCCAAGCGGGTCCGTGCAACCATAATGGGTGCTCAATGAATTTGTCAGGTGTTAAACCACGTGACAAACAGTCCGCTGGGTTTTCAGTACCAGGTACGTGGTAGAAATGTTCCGCGGGGACGTTGTCTACGATGCGAACGACACGATTGGCCACAAACGTGTGCCAACGATGCGGAGAAGAATTTATCCAGCAAAGAGTCACCTTAGAATCGGTGAATGCGTAAATAGCGGTAACATTATAACGCGGATTATAAGTGTCATGAACACGGCGAAGAAGTTTAGCGAGGAGTTCGGCACCACAGAGCTCCAGTCGAGCGATAGTCAATGGTTTAACCGGCGATACCTTCGACTTGGCACAAACCAGCTGAACGACTACGTCATCGTTGCGAGTGACGTGCGCATAGATGACAGCGCCGTAGGCGCTTTTACTGGCGTCGGAAAATCCAATGAGGCGAAGAATACAATTTTCAAAAATACCTAAATGGCGCGGGATTTTAAAATCATTTAAAAGCGGCAGGGCAGAGCGAAAAGTTTGCCAAATATTTATGATGTGACGCGGGGGAGTGTCATCCCAATCGAGCTTCAGTAACCACAATTCTTTGATAAGTAGTTTAGCATAGAGAACTACAGGCGCGACAAGCCCCATGATGTCCCACAGTCTAGCTACGGCCGACAGAATAGCACGTTTAGTACACGTGTCTGGCGGTGCGGAAATAAGAAATTCAAAACAATCATTTGACCTACACCAGCGCAAGCCGATAACCTTTTGTTCTACCGACTTGTCGAATTCTAGTTGTTCGGTCAACCTATGCGACGCGGGAATACTGTTTAGTACAGTTTGAGAGTTACTGGTCCACTTGACCAACTCGAACTGACCTCCTCTAAAGAGTTTAATCAGTTCGTGCGAAACCTGGACTGCACGTGATTCGGAGCTTACGCTGTAGACTACGTCATCCATATACAGCGAATCCGCGATGATAGCGCTGGCGCGCGGGAAGTGATGACCATCGTCTTGAACCAACTGTTGTACTGTGCGGATCGCATGGTAGGGACTTGACTTGAGACCAAAACAGACACGGTTAAACTGATATAGAACCAGAGGATCGTTTGGACTAAAACGATATAAGATGCGTTGAAAGCGACGATCGCTTTCTCTTACTTCAATCTGTAAGAACATTTGTCGGCAATCAGCCGAGAGCGCGAATGCGAACAATCGAAAATTCAGAATTATAGTAAACAAGTCACCCTGTAAATTTGGGCCACTGTGTAAAATATCGTTGAGAGATAATCCAGTACTCGTTTTAGCACTAGCGTCTAACACGGAGCGTAGTTTTGTTGTTGTCTTATCTAAACGTACAACTGCGTGATGCGGAATTACATAGTCAGGACAACTACTGTCTGAACTATCGAGCGGAGCAGGAGATAAATATCCATTATCAATATATTCGCGAATGACGTCATCATACGCAGTACGTAACTCGGGTGCGGATTCTAATTTCTTTTCTAGGCAGAAAAAACGTTTTTTCGCGATATCGAGTGAGTTCCCCAATGAGAACACATCGCTGCGAAACGGTAGGGCTACAGAGTATCTACCTGTGTCCCCATCGCGTTCCGTGGTCGAATTATAAAAGTACTCGCACTCAAGTTCGTCGAGCGATTTGCTCGTCGAAAGAGTGACGGGCGCTTCATCGACCTGCCAGAATTTTTTCAACGCCGATTCTAACGAGTCTTTGTCGGATGGTTGCGAAATATGTGAGTAACAAGACTGTGGAGGCTTATTACGACGTACAGGCAGCGCGGGCACAGTGCCCATGATGACGTAACCGAGTACCGTCTGCATGGCGGGCGGCGCGGAGGAGTTGCTGCTAACTACGCGGGGCAGCATAAGATGCGGGAAAAGCGAAGCCCCGATCAACACATCGATGCGACCGGGTTTGCCAAACGATTCGTCGGCGAGCGGTAAACCTTTTAAGTAAGGCAAGGCGGAAGTATCTACGGGAGCGGTAGGTAAATTATCGGTGATTGCATCGACAACTAGCGAATTAACGTTAAAAGTAACGTTCGGATTAAAACGGGAAAAGAAAGCGAATTGTACGGAACCCTTAACGGATTTTTCCGTACCACCGATACCCTTAACGGAAGGCGTATCAGATGAATGTCTAGTCAAACCTAATCGTTTGCAACATTCTGCGGTAATAAAATTAATTTGTGAGCCACTGTCTAATAGACAGCGAATAAAATGCTCCTTACCAAATGAATCTCGAACTATTACAGTAGCGGTTGACAACAAAATAGTAGTATTCGTATTACATTGCGGCTTTGATACGCGGGAGTTCGAGTCGTAAAAGATCGACGCAGCAATGGATGCATTACATTGCGGGGCGCTCTGAGCGGTGGCGGCGAGCGGCACGGCGGCGGCGGCGTGAGCATCTTGCTCGCTCGAAGCCGTGGAGTTTGAACCCGATTGTGTACGTGCGGTATCATCAACACCGTTCGATAATACAGTCGCGTGCGATTCGCGATTAAAGTGTAAAAGCGTATGGTGTTTATTTTTACAAGATTTACATCTAGATTCAGACTGACAGACTCTGGCCTTATGTTTAATACTTAAACAGTTAGTACATGCATCGTTTTGTTTCACCGATTTGAAACGATCACTTGGTGTCATTTTAGAAAAGGCAGGACATTTAAATAAATGTTCATGAACAAAGCTATCACACAAACATTTAGCGGATTTATCAATTACAGTGTAAGATTGCGGTTGCGGAGTTTTGAACGTTTTTTTATTTATAGGATTGTTATTAGACTGAGTGAAACTCAAGCTGTTTAAAGCTTTAGTATTTTGTAAAATGCGAGATTGATTTTTAATGAACTGTACTAAATTGTCGAATTTAGGAATTTCGTCTTTTGAGTTCATTTCAAAAAGTCGAGCGGTTTCAGAATCAACCTTTTTTATAGCGACATGGAAAAAAATCAAATCTGATAAATCATTTATTTTAAGGTTTTTTAATGCGTTTGCGGCGGAAACAAAATTATCAGAAAAGGATTCGAAATTTTGAATAGATGCGGTATTAAAAGATTTATGTTCAAACATCCGATTAAGGGAACTAGAAGCCAACATACGTTTGTCTTCGTACTTGTTTATGAGTGAATTAAAAATTAATTGGTAGTTATCGCCATTAGGGCAAACTCCTGAGAACGCGGTTTGAGCCTTATCTTTCAATTTCCCCATCAAATAATATAATTTCTCCGAATCAGTCAATGTATTATTTTCGTGTACCGTGCTTTTAAAATTAGCATAGAACAGGGGCCAGTTACGAATATCGCCATCGAATGACATAATTTAAATGGGAGGCAAGCGAACTGTTTGCTTATTGACACCACTACCACTAGAAGTAGGAGCCGATGTGGCTGATGATTTTGAGTAATTTGAATAATTATATTTAACGCAGCAATATAATTCCTCAAAACTAATCCACGACTGATCATCAATATTATTTTCCGGGTCTTGTCTTAGAAGAAGCGAGTTATATTTATTAAATGCCTCGAGGAACTCGGTGCGCAACGCATCAACATTGACACACGCACACAAGAACTTCTCTAGCGGTTCCATACCGGACTTCATTTTTTCCATTAAATCGTAAATGATTTGCATGCGGGCAAAAATCATATTACGACATGACAGTGCTATTTGAATCGCGGATTCTATCTGATCATCCGAATCAATGGTCACTTTCTTAGGCATTTTCGATATTTTTGTAGGTTTTTATAATAGCTAAAATAAATCGCAAACTTCAACGAGTTGCGCGCGGTGCGGGATTGGTAGGTGGTACCTACGAATATAGTACCGAACGATAGCGAAGCGAGCGAGCGGTAGATTTTGCTTCTACCTACGTATATTAAAATATTAAGTTGAGCGGGATGCGAAATACCTGTGAATGTACGCAATGACAAGTAGGTACTGTAATAAATGAATAAATGAAAGCGGTTTAGTATAAGAGTATAAGGAACGAAGATTGAAATGAAATATAGTTGCGGGATGATGATATACGGATATAATATTGATATCCGTTATCAAGAGGATAAAGAAAAATAGGTATCCGTGATCATGGGACCAAAACTGTTGGATATCTGTGATCGTAGGACCAAAAACTGTTGGATATCCGTGATCGTAGGACCAAAAAATGTCGGATATCCGGCTCGAAGGACCAAAAACTGTTGCGGCGGCCTAAAGCCTTGGGGTGAAAATCGAAATTTTCTTAGTGGACTGTATGAGGGGCGGTTCGGTGACACAAGTAGGTGTTTTGGTGGTGTGGGAAAATGATGATGGTACCTGCCTGGTGAGCTATGGCGACACGACGAGAAGGGTTTCCTTAGCCACGTGGCTGGCGCGTCCAGGATATCACGTACGGACGAGAATCTGCACTTTCCACAACACACATACACGCACTTGCACTGTTCAATAGCAATCTTCGTTCTTCGCGGTGAAAATATGAGTCCTTTTTCGACTTGGGATTAATTTTACCCACAGGCGTCGATGTTGGTTGAGAACTGGCGGATCTTCTTGGCGGCAGCGTATGCGCGCCATTGCGGATCTTCCTTCTCGCTCTCACTTAGGCATTATAAGGGTTGTGGAAGGGAGAAGGAAAGCGGAAGGAACTTTATGTTACACAGATACTAATTAATTAGAGTTGCCAGTAATTAGGCATGAAATATAAAACTAAAGAAAGTAATGGCGTTAACAACTTATATGCATAAATGCACTGTATCTCCGGCATTTCTAAGAGGATTATGATGATTCTTCTTTTGGTTCGACTTGGGCTTACCTACTTACGAGTATGTAATTGTATATTCAATTAAAAATGGAAAATAAATTTACTTTAAAAAAGTAAAAACCGACTTCAAAACCAAAAACGAATAAAATAACTTTCATAAAACACTTAACAGCTTCTGAAGTCGGTGTCTTCAATTCTTCAATGCACTTTAGGTTGACACCGACTTCAGAAGCTGTTAAGTGTTTTATGAAAGTTATTTTATTAGTTTTTGTTTTTGAAGTCGGTTTTTACTTTTTTTAAGTAAATTTTTTACCCTGAACCTCATGAACAAAAAATCACCAGTACATTTTGTCGATTTACAAACGAGCGACACGCGGAGCAACGGCAGAGGCAACTAACGCGCCAACCTAACACTTGCAGTTGTAGCGTCCGCCATTTTGTCATTCCTGAACTATTTGCAGTCCACTGACAAAATGGCGGACGCGACACGCTACAGCTGCAACCTCTGCCGTTGACGCGTGTCGCTCGTGTGTAAATATAAAGTGTGGACACATTTTTGAGATTTCAGGGTTGGTCCCATAAGGATGAGTAAAGGTTATATAGCTAAGGTTGAATAGCTTGAATGTATGTGTTGACTAACCTGTCCCCCCTGGGCTTGCCCCGCCAGCCCCAGGAACTTGGAGTAAGCCGCCTGCCTGTCGTGCATGCCCTCGCGCTGCTCGCCCTTGGACTTGTCCACGATCGGCTTCCGCTCATGCTGGACCGCTGTCGCATACAGTGCAAGAATTATTGCTCATCAGAATGGGCGACATACAAATAGGTTGTATTTTCAGAAACAATATTTTAGATTTATAGTAGAATACCAAATTTCGACTCGATCAGACCTGTGGAACATCCCTTCATCAACTTGAAAAAGAGCTGATAATCTTCAAACGGCTGAACAGATTTTCTTGAATCATAGCTAAGGACACTCTCGATCAAGTCACCTTTCAAAAAAATCAAAATCGGTTCAGACGTTTGCGAGCTACGATGGCACAGACACACAGATACACACGGTAAATTTATAACACCCTTCTGTATCCGTCGGGGGTTAAAAAGAGTGGAGTTTATTGCCAGTTCTATTCCATAGCAACCTACTACGCTTTAGAATGGGCTAATTAATTCATCTTTCTGACTGAGTCTCCTTGACAGTTCTAAAGTGCCTGTAAATGGTTTAATTCAAATAAATGTTTTGAGTTTGAGATGAGTTTGAAACATTTCTATAAAATAAGTGTGACAAAGTCGCATTTGGAACAACACAACGGATTTTGATGTAGTTTTCACCATAATTTAGAGAATTTATTCCGGAACGTTCATTCATATCAAACTTAAATATGATAACGAAATCTCGATGTTCTGTCTTCTCGTAAAACCCGTGCGAAGCAGGGGCGGATTGCTAGTTTGAAACAAACAAGAGGAGTTTTAAACTCCTCGTTGGTCTTGTGATCGCCAGCACTACTGCTGAGTATGAGATTCCTGATTCCCGGACAAAGTGTTATTGTGTCTTTCCATCTGGACCTTCTCAGTAGAGGTTGGATTTGTGCCCGGTTGAAAGCAATAAGCTCAATCCCACATGTTAAACATAACTGGCAACATGTGGGTGTACGATTTTGACTTCTATTCAGTAGGCTTAAGAAAGGTATTAAAGGCAAAAAAGTGGTTACAATACCAACTGTTTACTGCAGCTGCTATTTGTCATGCCATCAACGCAATAGAAGTCAAAATCGGTTGAACGGACTGTAAAAAAGGTTTGTTTAAATGTCTAATCTTATTGTAAATGGAGTATAGTTACACCTCTGCCTGTTCGGGGATTACAAGTGTCGTGATCTTATGTTAAAAAGTCTAGCTGATACTCACAGTCGCTTCTCATGCCGCAAGCGAGACACTTCTGCAGGCGACAGTACTGGCAGCGGTTGCGATGGTGCTTCGTCACCTCACAGTTCATGCTGCCGCGACATTGGTAGCCCAGCTTTTTGCGTATTGAGCGCTTGAAGAAGCCTTTGCAGCCTGTAGATGGGAAGTAGTAACATTATTTTAAAATTAAAAGCAGCTTGAGGCTAATAAAATTTAAGCTGTGCATTAATGTTAATTTTCTGGGATGACAGTAAAGACATAAGCCGTCTTAGTACAAAACCTAACTTATACCTTGGAAAGCGATAAAGTTCTTAGGCTCGGTTCTCGGTTAGTAAGTTTTTGTAGTAACAACTTTATTGTAGTCGGAATAAAGTTCGTAATACAATAACTGGGTCAAAAGGTTTAAGTTTGAAGTTAGAACTCATTTTGTATTAAGTTGGAGTGTGTACCAGGTCTTGTTACTTTTCTGCCAATTTACATGAAATCTGCCTGATCAGGTAGGGATGAAATAGTGCATTTTCAAAGCATAAAATTTATTAAATGAAGGTCAGCCACTTGCAATTCTGCTGTCATAGTGAGAAAGTGTGATGACAACAGTCTAAAAGTGAAGCCAAGGTGCTCCTGATTGACCATTTTTCGCTCAAGTTTGAGTTGAGTGTCCAAGCCATTCTTATATTATATCTCATTTAGTTCTTTCAAATAACATTGGTAGCAAAACCACATACCTTCACAGCTGATGGCTCCATAGTGTCTGCCAGAAGCCCTATCTCCACACACAATGCAGAGCTCCAGCCCCCCCACCTCACTGTTGCCGCTGAACTTCATCTCCATTTGATCTTGGCCTTCCATTGTTACTGGAATAAAAAAAAAAAAGAAAATGATGTTATAACTTAAATTACTTTTTCAATGATATGAACAACTTAACAAATAAAATATTAGGAATGTAAATGGTGACATTAATTAATATCATCACTTTCATACCCATCCCTATTTATTTGGGGTTGGCGTAACAACCTTTTCTCATAATGTCTTTGAGTTAATTTATTTAATTTTATCTATATTGTATCAATATGAAATCTTATAATTTTTTTTTTGGCATTTTTTTGCTGAACTGGGCCTTTTTGGCACAGCCGTGAGGCACACTTTCCTGCTTTGTATTTTTTATTTTTTGTTGTTGTTGCATCGCAAATGTAGATTTTTAAATTTTATTATTATTTTTTACTTTTTTTGTTTTGCCTCTAATTTAGTCTGTGCTAAATAAATGTGTTTTCTTTCTTTCTTATTTTGTATACCAGTTAATGGTGAAACATGTAACTCTTAAATTACGAGGTGCATTCAATAAGTACCTAGCCTCATCGCCAGAGGGCGCTGTAGTTTCAAAAGAGTTTTACCACAGTGTAGCACATTCTTTTTTCAAATTTTCATTCCAATCCCTTCATTTGTTTTAATTTGACAACTTATGGAAGCGAACGTGTCGATCGGTTTTACAAAAATGGAAAAAGAGCAATATCGTTCGGTGATTCGATTCCTATTTTTGGAAGGGAAAACGCGCATCGAAATCAAAGAGCGCTTGGATGCTGTGTACGGTGACTCTTCTCCATCGATGGCCACCGTCAAGAATTGGTTCAACGAGTTTGCACGTGGCCGTACGTCGGTTTTTGATGAACCACGTCCAGGTGCACCGAAAACAGCTGCTACGGAGGAAAACATTAAAAAAATCCATGATCTCGTATTGGCAGATCGCCGATTGAAGGTTCGGGAGCTAGCTGAGACTGTAGGCATTTCAGAAGGAACAGTGCATCATATTCTTCACGAGGAACTCGGCATGAGAAAGCTGTCGGCGCGATGGGTGCCGCGTTTACTCACACCAGAAAACAAGCGCAACCGTGAGACCACATCGGAGACGTGTTTGGCGCTGTTTAAGCGGAATCCAGCGGAGTTTTTGCGTCGTTTTGTGACCGTCGATGAAACCTGGATCCACTGGTACACACCAGAGACCAAGGAGCAATCAAAACAATGGATCCAGACCGGGGAACGTGCTCCAAAGAAGGCGAAAACTGTAAAATCGGCCGGAAAAGTTATGGTCACCGTTTTCTGGGATTCACAAGGTGTGATTTACATCGATTACCTCGAGAAGGGTAAAACAATTACAGGGCTTTACTATGCCGATTTATTGGGCCGATTCGACGCCGAATTAAAGAAAAAACGACCCCATCTGGCGAAGAAAAAAGTGCTGTTTCACCACGACAACGCACCGGTTCACACGTCTGCCGTTGCCATGGCCAAATTACGCTACGAATTGCTGCCCCATCCACCGTATTCTCCAGATTTGGCCCCTTGTGACTTCTTTCTGTTTCCTAATCTGAAAAAATCACTCGCCGGGAATAGATATGGATCGAATGAGGAGGTCATCGCCGCCACGGAGGCCTATTTTGCAGAGTTTGACAAAAACTATTTTTCGGACGGGTTAAAAAAGTTGGAGCATCGCTGGGCTAAGTGTATCGAACTAAAAGGAGACTATGTTGAAAAATAAATTGCCACTTTTCCAAAATTTTCGTTTACTTTTTGTAGGCTAAGTATTTATTGAATGACCCTCGTATATTAACATCTTATGCACCATGTTTCTGGCAAATAAACTACTTTCGACTTTGATAATAAACAGATTACTTAATAAAATAAGAAACAGATGTTAAAAGATATTTATTATCCAGGTACAGTCGCAACAAAAGTCGATTAACATTTTTTAATCTTAATTATTAAGTGAAATATTTAATTCAAATCGGAACAGAATAACTTACTTAAAATTTTAAGAACATTAACTCTTAACAGTTAAATGACAAAAAGCAGTTCACTGAATCATTTTGTGTTAATTTAAATGATGTCAAAAAGTAGCAGTGTTAACCGACTTCTGTTGCTGACCGTACATACAGGTTAAACACAAATTCAGACATCATAAGTAACTTTAAAATATTACCTACAGCTAGGTTACATAGGTGGTGCAAAACTAGACAGTTTAGAAATTGCATAGCCATATCCTTGATATTGTCAGAATTTTTTTTTTGTGTACAGTGTTTGTTCCTACAAACTATAGCACATAAGCCAATAAAAAAAAAGCTATTAAAATTGTTATGATAGCCATTTTATGGCATGAATTAATAGTAATGGTTAATCAAGATTAATCACCTCAATGGTTTAGTATTACAATAAAATTAATCAATCTGCCTAGCATTTTCCCAACTATGTTGGGGTCAGCTTCCAGTCTAACCGGATGCAGCTGAATACCATATTTTACATGGAGTGACTGCCTATCTGACCTCCACAACCCAGTATCTGGGTAATACAATACCCCTTGGTAAGACTAGTTGTCAGACTTTTGGGTTTCTGATGAGTTTTTCCCAGTGGTCAGATTGACGGTCAGACTAGTCTTTCCAACGGGATTTTGTTTCTTCCCGTTGGTCAGATCAGCTCGTAATTTAGTAAAGTACTGTTGAATACGAAGAGGTTATAAAATTATTAAATAGGTTTTATTTGTGACGTTATTGAGTTTGTTGACACTGGTTGAATTTCTTTGCAAGTTGTTTCTTTGTTTATAACAAAACTTTCCTGTTTGTCATGAAATGTCAATCACATCATCTACTATAATATAATACGTGGAGTAATATGCTATTAGTTATTATGCTCTTTGAATGTGCTCGGTCTAAATGGATCTTAATTTTATAAATAGGGGGGTTGTCTTGCTACACAATGGGTAAGTATCAATTTTATAAAAACAAAACGTACACAAATGGAAACGAATTTTGGCTTTGCGGCCAGTTCAAAAGAATGCGATGCTTGGGATCTGTGACGATTCAAGTGAGTAAAGTTCTGTTATTTAGTTCGCAGTAACCCGTGTACGCACGAGCGAACAAAACATGGTGAACACGAACATCGAACACGGATTATCTGAAGAAACTCAGGACCCTGTTGAACATTTAAGTGTTCGATGTTCGTGTTCACCATGTTTTTGATCGATCGTGCGTGCGTACACGGCTGTACGTTCACGATCCTTGGTCACACCTTGATGACTTTATTGGCAAACTCATGTCCATCTCAATGCCCGAGTATGTGCTAGTAGGTAAGTGTGTACTGCTTGCTGCTAGTAAGTGTCAATGTTTTTCAGAACCGCAATCAACTTATTAAGTCAAAAAATCACACCTGCGTTCAAGATGTTGGCAAGAATGACATAGAAGTTTCATTACATAACATGCGGGAACAAGCTTGCAAGGAGTTTCAACCAGTGCCAACAATTTATAAAGAGTGTGTCACAAAATTAAAAGATTCCGGCTCAAACTTAACGAATATACCGTCTTTTCAATCTATTAAAAGTGCGGTGTACCGTCAACGAAATAAAGCCGCTAAAGTTACCAAACTATTTCACAACAACCCTATTGACGTTGAAATCCCTGAAGAATTTCAAAACTTCATTTTGGCGGATTTTACTGACCAAGAAACACGTATAATTGTTTTTTGCACGCCGTAATCGAAAGAATATTTAAAACGAGTAAAACATTTATTTTGTGACAGAACATTTAAGAGCGTGGCCTTTACATCATTTTCGCAGTTATATAGCATCCATGGTGATATCGGAAGTAGCATTGACACCACTAATATTATACCATTAGTTTATGTATTGATGTCCCATAAATCGGAACAAAGCTACATCAGTCTTTTTAACATGCTACGATCACAACTGCCTTATATGGAACCAAAACAGTTTACCCTGGATTTTGAAGTTGCTGCTTCTAATGCGTTAAAGAAAGTATACCCTGGTGCGGAAGTAAAAGGTTGCTATTTTCATTTCTCCCATAATGTGTGGAAGCAAGCAAAAAAATTAAAATTGACAAAATCAAAAACATCAAAACGCTTAATTACACTTTCGGGAATTCTGCCGTTACTTCCGCCACATTTAGTGGACGAAGGCTGGCAATATATAATTAATGATGCTCCTGATTCGGCCAATATACAAAAATTTTTAAAATATTTTCAAAAGCAGTGGCTAGAGAAGTCTAATTTTAAGCAAACTTGGTCTGTTTTTGGGCAGAGGCACAGAACTACTAACTGTTTAGAAAGTTGGCATAAAGAACTAAATAAAAAAATGACAAGAAAAGGACCCGGGATAATCAACTTACTGAGAATTTTACTGAAAAGTGATTTTACTAAAATAACAAATAAACGGACTAGGGAAAAGGTCATGAGACGAATTCATTATGTATTCACAAATGATGTTAACTAATGGAGAATTGAATGTTGGTAATTTTTTAGAACGCCTAAGATAAAAGCAATGTTATAGGCGTTCTAAAAATGACCAACATTCAATTCTCCATTAGTGCCTATAAAGGTTAGTTACAAAGATTAAAACCTAGACCTAAAATTCAAAACAGTGTTTACTTTCATTGTACTTTTTTTCTGTTGTTTTCCCAGCTATCAAATCAATCTGACCAACGGGAAAAAAAAATTCCCATTGGAAAGACTAGTCTGACCATCAATCTGACCACTGGGAAATACTGTTTCTGATGCCCTGTAACAACTGTCAAAGATCCACAAATGACTGCCAGGACCAACAGCTTAATGTGCTGTCTGAGGCACAGAGGATTCTTGGTATGTAAAGATGTTCACCCATCAAGCAAAGCTTAACCTGATGTTATTACTTAGCCACAGAGTTACAATTAATGTCGTTGAGAAATGGATCAACTCAGTAGTTTAGTACTATAAACATAGTGATGAAATGGGACTTTCCAGGTTCAATTTTATTAGGTTGACCACCTGGCCTAGGTTCTTCGTAAAATATTCTCAATGACATCAGTGGCACATGGAAGTGTGTGTACAGCAATACTTATCATTAGTGTACTTCTATGGTTTAAATATTTATGAGTAACTACTTTTTATATTAGAGAAAAAATAATAGATCTCTCCCATTGACTACTTTTCCCATATGAGTGGGATGCTCTGAAAAGTTCAAAGTTGTATAAACTCAGACATAAAATTCATGTTGAATTCAGTTTTTCTATTCTGTTTCAACAAAGCCCTACACTGTTGGTTAATGAAATGTAATAATTAGCAATATCCTCTAGCTTGGACACTGAACGGTAATTTACATGAGACAGCA
The DNA here is from genome assembly GCA_946251885.1 of Cosmia pyralina. Taxonomy (NCBI): domain Eukaryota; kingdom Metazoa; phylum Arthropoda; class Insecta; order Lepidoptera; family Noctuidae; genus Cosmia; species Cosmia pyralina. The sequence goes on from OX276367.1 coordinate 2,222,240, forward strand.
TCCGTGACCATACGCGTCTATCTATTGTGACGAAAAAAACAACTTTTGTGACCATTACCATACCTTTCACTTTTTGAGAGCACGGTATTTTCATAATCCGAGCACAAAACCCATTGTATATAGTTAAAGCATCAAGAAATTAAGATGAAAATAAGATATTTTACTCACAAAACAAAGCAGAGGGCATGCTACGGTCACTGGAGTGAAAAATCTATTCAACAGCCACAAATACAGTTACTCGATTGGACTTACCTTGTGTTTTATTAACAAGATTTCTGTTTATTTCGCATTTATAGTGGTTTGCGGTGCTAAGGCAGCATACAGAACTTAACCATTTACGATTTATAATGATTTTTTCACTTTATCATCACAAATTTAATCCACGATACACAACGAAAATAAATAAAAAAATAATGAACGAATGGTGAATGTCCGAGCCTGGGAGCACTCGGAGCGAATGAAATGTCAAATGAGTGAATTGAAGTAATGGTCAAAATTTTTTATTATCTGTTGTAGAATGTCGTCCATCGACGAAATGTTCTAAACTTGGCAACTTTCTCGCTTCAATCAAGTGTTTCCGACCGATATTTTTGCAAAACGACTAGAGTTCAAGCTTTGTATTTATTGTCAAAATTGACATTTACGAAATAAACGAAACCGCGTGTGATTTTGTTGTAATCAAAGGTGCTATTACGATTTATTTTCCATGCGAAATCTTCGGATTAATAACAAATAGCTGTAGTTTATAACAGAAAACATTATGGCGTGTCCAAAGTTAGATAAAATAATAGAAAAATTCAATGTTTTCACAGAGAAACCAGTTAAATTTCTGAGTGTACAAAGTGACCTCAAGGATGATATTAAAAACTTGGTTAAATCTATATACGACTACACGAAAACGGAGGAAACTGTTGACAATAAGGTAAAAAAGTCTGTGTTGCCCGAGCTGATCGTCGATGATTTCGATGAGGAGCAGATATGGCAACAAATCGAGCTTCAAAACACCGAATGTTGGGATCAACTCGTATGGGAGGTAGCTAGCTGCATGTCCACTAAAACTAACTTAGTATTCCCTGTAACGACTACAGAGGACGAAATTGATGTTAAAAACGACTCAGTTAATGAGGAACCTGTGTCAGGAGATGATCAATCTGATTCAGGACAAGAAAATGACGACGATGACGAAATCCAAGAAAAACCTAAGAAAAAGAAGCCCATGTTACCAAAATCTAAAGTAAAACCTTCAATAGTGGATGATAAGTTCTTCAAACTACAAGAGATGGAGAAATTCTTGCTGAATGAAGAGAAGAGTGAAGGGAAAGCTCATGCTTCAGACAGTGAGGAGGAATCTATAGACATGTTTGAAGATATTGATGATGATGAAGGTTCTCATGATGAAGAAGGTGGTAAAGAGGCTATGTACTCTGACTTCTTCAATCAGGAAGGGGAGGAAGATGGTCAGGATGATTATAATGATCAAGAAATGGAAAATGAAGAAGAGGTTGATGATGGTGAAGAAATTGATGAAATGGATGATGGTGAAGAAAATGAAGAATCTGATCATGAGCCCATAAAAGGAGATGAGAAGAAAAAAGTCAGATTTGCTTTGGAAGCTTCTTCAGATGACGATGATTCCGTAGACAGTGAAGTACCTACTAACAATAATAACAAACAACAACCAGATGAAAAGAAATCTGAGTTTGAACAACGCCAGCTAAGGCTGAAGCAGCAGATAGAAAAATTAGAACAGAAAACCCTATCTGACGCCCCATGGCAGTTGAAAGGAGAGGTTGATGCTCTGCGGCGCCCACAAAACTCTCTTCTAGAAGAAGTAGTAGACTTTGATCTCACAAGTAGACCACCACCAATAATAACTGAAGAAACTACAGTCACATTAGAAGAATTAATCAGACATAGAATCAAAGACAAAGCTTGGGACGACGTTGTAAAGAAAGAAAAACCAGTTGACGATCAGCTTTCGTTCCGTAAAACGGAAGTCCTAGATCAAGCTAAAAGTAAGTTGAGCTTAGCACAAGTGTACGAAACCGAGTATTTAAAGCAGAAGCAAGCGTTATCTGGTGAAGTGGAAGATGAGAAAGAACCAGAGGCTTACACAGAGGTCCGTGAAGCAATGAACAAATTATTTGGTAAGCTAGATGCTCTATGTCACTACCATTACACACCAAAGGCACCGCAAGCTGAAGTTAAGATTGTAAGCAACACTCCAGCAATTTCAATGGAAGAGGTAGCCCCAGTAGCAACAAGCGATGCCACATTATTAGCACCGGAAGAAGTCAAGAAGAAACGAAAAGGAGAATTAATGAGTAAAGAAGAACGGTCACAGACGGACAAGAATAGAGAAAGAAGGAAAAAGAAGAAGTTACAACAAAAGAAGGGTAAAGTAACAAAGGTAACAGAGCACAGGAACACGGAGAAGGGAACAGTCACGGATGATAAATCTTTGAAGACTTCAAAGGCTTTCTTCCAGCAGTTGACAGATGACTCTAGAAGTGTGATCAAGAAACGTAATGTGAAGAATAAAGGACAATAAGAATAAATGTTTGTTTGTGAATGTTTATTTTTGTTATTATTTATTAATGGATATTGTATGCCTCGGAAAGCACATTATGGTGTTGGTCCCGGTTGTCATTCGTGGATCTTTGACAGTTGTTACAGGTCGTCAGAAGCCCGAAAGTCTGACAACCAGTCTTACCTAGGGGTATTTTATTACCCAGTAACTGGGTTGTGCCTGTGGAGGACAGATAGCAGTTGCTCCAAGTCCAAGTTGTTCCAAGTCTTATTTCGTTTCGCAATGGTTCAATAAATGGGCTCTCAATCCAGATGCACATCAAGTAAAATACTGGTATTCAGCTGCACCCAGTTAGATTGGAAGCCGACCCCAACATAGTAAGTAGGCTAGGCAGATGATGATTATTTCTGTTGTACCTACTTACATTATTAATCTAACTTTTGATTAGAATTTCTCCAATTAATTGCTTGAAATGGACAGCATGTAGATTCTAAATCCCATTTATGGACTGATAGTAAGACTGTCTCGTGGAGGAGCTTGTGGCTAAGTAATAATAACCACATGGGTCGACCTAGCAGGTTTTAAGCTACGCTTGCCGGGGTTGGTCCGTGGATGGGTGACCATCTTTACATACCGAGACTGCTCCGTGCCACGTTAAGCCGTTGGCCCCGGCTGTCATTCGTGGATCTTTGACAGTCGTTACGGATCGTCAGAAGCCCGAAAGTCTGACAACCAGTCTTACCAAGGGGTATCGTATTACTCAGTTACTGGGTTGTGGAGGTCAGATAGGCAGTCGCTCCATGTAAAATACTGGTATTCAGCTGCATCTGGTTAGACTGGAAGCCGACCCCAACATAGTTGGGAAAAGGCTAGACAGATGATGATGAGTAGGACTGCCTCGTTAGGTGTAGTGGTCGCAGCGCAATTACTGCGCTGGTCATGTCCTGAGTTTGATCCTCAGGGTCGGGCAGTGTTCAAACACGGGCGTCACGAGTGTCAGGCATTCAACCACTGAGCACTGTTCTCCGAAAGAATAGGCAAGAGTACGTATATTATACCTAGTACACCGTACCTGCAGCCACATTTCGCACGCTATGTTTAATTACCCATGGCCCATGTCATACTTAGGGAGAATTCGACCAAACTTTTATACCAAACTTGCCATAAACTCTCCGTATAAACGAATTTTCGACAGTTTCTCCATACAGAAACTGTCAGATGTCAATTTTATAATACCTACGGATGAAAGATATCTGAATTTGGCATTGACTCGTACTGGGTAATTCTAATTTTTATATCAATGGAATTTGATCAAATCAGCCCTTATAGGGCGAGCTTATTGCGATTAACAGGGAACAAATCGAATATTTATCAGATTTCGGGCAGTTACTGAAAAATTCCTAATGGAAAACTCACTAACACTACCCAACCGGGGAATCGAACTTCAGCGGAGCTTGAGGCCACTAGATTTATTTATCCTACTAATATTATTAACGCGAAAGATTGTGAGGATGGATGGATGGATGGATGTTTGTTACTCTTTCACGTAAAAACTACAGAACGGATTTTGATGGTATTTGGCACACAGATTATAGTTTATAACCTGGATTAACACAAGGATGCTTACTTTTTATCCCGGTATTCTTACAGGTTCGAGACTTACGCTAGTGAAACCGCGGGGCGCTGCTACCTAATTATTTGCGCAATATCTATACCTACCTAGGTACTCCATTTGCAATAAGATTAGACATTTAAATAAACCTTTTTTACAGTCCGTTCAACCGATTTTGACTTCTATTGCGTTGGTGGCATCACAAAATATGGCAGTTGCAGTAAACAGATGGTATTGTAACCACTTTTTTGCCTTTAATGCCATTCTTAAGCCTACGGAATAGAAGTCAAAATCGGTTGAACGGACTGTAAAAAAGGTTTGTTTAAATGTCTGCACCCTAATTGCGTAACACATTATCGATAGGAGTTGGGTTTCATTTTGAAATAAATTGCTAATCCATTGCTTCATATATGTATGTCTGCTCGACAACGTAAGTAAATGTAAATTAATGTTGTTGAACTGTTAAAATGAAACCAACTCCGATTGATAATGTGTTACGCAATTAGGGTGCTGATCTTATTGCAAATGGACCTACTATTAAAATCAAAATAGGTATTTCTTGCAAGTAAACTAATTACAGACAGACACCTTTTGAATTGTTAAGAAGTCCATCAGTCGGAGACCATTCCAAACCTACTACATAGTTCCTATGGAGAAGAATGGGCAAGAAACTCCATGTAGGTATTTTCATTCAAACCATATTGAACTACCTACATCGCTTTTCCCAGTAGGTATCCATCTCTTTCCCCCATATCTTATAAGACTACAAGTAAACAGACATCACTACAACATAGTCACAGCTACATATAATATACCTATACGAAATACAATGAAATCCCCCAAACTGTTGGCTTTGGGGAACTAACTCGGCTCGTAACTGCACACTGGCAGTAATTAGCAGAGGAAAAACCTAGCGATATGGGCCGAGACGAATCAGACGACAGGGGAAGTGTGAACGTATTGTGGGGATTGGAGGTGGCATTGTTAAATGTAGGGGACATATCCAAATACAGTGGCAATGTCGAGCCCCTTCACTGGAATGCCTCACTCACAAGTACCTACTAATTTCTTGCCCGTAATACACAACCAATATGCTTTTTTCAGGATTCGAACGAGGCGAATGACAGTCTAGGCAGCTTCGTCGGAAAACATTTAACTAAGTCAATTGACACGAAAACAAGAAGGGAATAAGGGAATACTTATTTGTCACCGAGTTAACTAGTCCGGGGATGTACCTATTGTCGCCATAGGTATCTCGCACAAACTCCTTCACTGTATTTTCTGATCAATTTCGAACCTGCTAAAGGTTCGAAAACAGTTTATTTAATTATTTATTTATTCAAATCTCCCTTACACTATCATTACAGGTGTATGTACCCAATGCGACAGTGCGGTCATTTACAAAACTACTTATACTAACTTATTTAAAATTTAAATATAATATAACAAAAAAAACTTGTAACATAATACTAACTTTAACACAATACAACACAAAAAACATACCTACCACCTATATTAATCTATATTATAACACAAAATAAATAACAGTGTCCTTGCGAATTCACTCAAATGACACGTGAACACATCAATTTTGTAATGAAGTTCATTGATTATATGAATTTCCCGAATCACTGGTGTTTTGGCGAGTAGGCTGGTTCTAGCTGTCGGCACGGCCAGCAGTGGCGGGCGCCGCCGCCTCCACACATAGCGGTCCGGTACGCAAAAACTTAAGCTAAATTGAATCATTTCTCCGGGTCTTGTAATATTTACTCGTCGCTATTTTCTGGTGGTCACCACTATAGACTCAGTAGTTGCAGTGCAGTGCGCAGGAGTTGCAGTGATTGGGTTAGTAGGTAGGTGGGTTTATATCTGAGTATGGGGGGTAGTTACCGATTTATGAGAAGACAACGAAATACTAGTGAAGTAAAGAAAAAGTAGGTTAATCTCTTTGAGAACGAGCTTGTTCGGTAAATAGGTACTAGGTATGTAGGTTTATAAGTAACACTACCTACCATAAGTACTTAGGTACCTATCTCCGTCAAGTAGCGTTGCTGTGTTCCGATTAAAAGGGTATGGGTGCTAGCGTTATTATAGGCTCGTTATATTTTTTAGTTTGTCTCTGGGTTGGCATCGCATCGGCTATATTTATGTATACATACAGGGTCAAATTAAATTAGCTAGCAAAACTCTGCAGACGTGATGGGTATCGATATCTAAACGTGATAAAACATAAAATAAATTAATTTGATGACCATTATAATATCAGTTTAAAAATCAGTTTTTTTTTGTGTAAACTTCACAGAGATGGGCATCGATATCTCAACACGACAAAACAGATTCTATCAACAACACTCCAGCGGTCATTGACGCAAAAAAATCATCAATGCTTTTTAGGGTTCTGTAGTCAACAAGGAACCCTTATAGTTTCGCTATGTCTGTCCGTCCGACCGCACCTTAGCTCAGAGACTCTTAGTACAGAAAGCTATTAAATTTAGCATGGATATAATATACATATTCATCACGCCGACAAAGTGGTAAAATAAAATCTTGAAAAAAAATTTTTTTAGGGTTCCTTCTGTACACGTAAAATGGGGATGTTTTTTTTTTTCTCGCCTACCCCATGGTGTGGGGTGTTGTTGTATGGGTCTTTCAAAAATATTGCGGGTTTGTGCAAGCAATTTTTCGATTTAGGGATCCGTTTCTGAAATATTAAGCTTTAAAGTGCTAATTTTTGTTAGAGTCAAGTGTCCCCCCCCCCCCTGCCAGTTAAACGGTTAGTTTTGGATGGGTGAAAAAATTAATGGTAGTAGATTATATAACGAAGTTAAAAGGAAAACTATCACAGCTATATAGGCTTTTCAAGTTTATGAGTAATAGTCAACCAACTAATGCAATGTACTTGGAAAAGCAAAAATTTCGTACCAATTCCATTAAAAATTACTTATATAACGTTGTTAATTGTGTAAAACGGGTAGTAAATATAAGCTTATGAACCATGTAAAAATATACAAAAATAAAATCATAACATTGTCATTATTATTGATTTCTAAATTAATAATATTTAGTCCGCATTATTGTGCAACTACAGAACCCTATTACTGCGCGTGGCCCGACACGCACTTGGCCGGTTTTTTTTTATTTTGTCGTGTTTAGATAAATCGATAAATATCACATCTGCGGCGTTTCGCTATCTAATTTAATTTGACCCTGTATGTTTAAACCTTCCTCTGTACAGCAGATGTCCATAGCCTGCTGGCCTATATCCCATCAGGGTGGGTCACCAGCTTGATTGCTATCCAGTAACATAAAAAAGAAGACCACTCGTACTAAAACAGCAGTTATACCTACTCCATTTGAAGAGGCAACAGCTTCGTAGCTTCGCACCGCCTATTGCAGTTAGCCGCGTCGACTGAAAGTTACATAACGCGAACTCGTTACTTTTTAGTTTTACACTACAAAAGTTAAATACCTAAGCACAGTTGCTGCTGAACTCATGATACGTACGGACTTATGGCTTGTGTAGATGGGAGTTCTCATCCACGAATGATGAGAGTTGTCAAGGCAAGATTCCCCTACTAATATTGCTGTGTACAAGGATAGTTCATGATTTACGTCAGTGTAATCATACATTTTATATCTTTAAGCTTGTTATATTCATAACGTTTACAGCGATTATTAAGTAGGTACTTAGATAGTAAGATTTGCAGATGACCTAGTGCTTTTCGCTGAAAATTTAGATGATCTCTAGAAAAACCTTCAAAACCTTTATAATGCCTCTTTCAAGGTGTCCTACCTTAGGATGAACATGGCCAAGACGAACATTGTGGCCATTTGTGGCAAACATCTTTAGCAATTCAAATCCTTCTGTGAAGTGTTGGAGATGGTTGACGCTGGGTCACCCACCTCCAACAGTTCATTTCCGACTATGACGAAAGAATATGAAGAATATTCCGGTATGTGTCTTGGTCATATTCTTTTTTTTTGGCAAAGAGCATCAAAAACCAGACACATCGAGAAGAATGCAGCTTGGGTGGGCCGAATTTAGAAAACTGGACGACATTCTGAGATCAGCTAAAATTCCACAATGTCTGAAGACCCGCCTCTATAACCAGTGTGTTCTGCTCATCATGACATACGGTGCTGAGACGTGGACGCTCATGCAGGCTGTACAGGCTGAGAGTTGCACAGAGAGCCATGGAGCGTTCCATGCGTGGCATCAGGCTAATAAACCGAGTTCCAAACGTCGAGATCCGAAGACGTACGAAGTCTTCGATGTTGGAATGCGTAGGTATTAGGGAGGCGGAGTGATGACAGGTGGTTTAAGGCTGTGACAGAGTGGTGTGCAAGGACTGGAAGACGAGATGTCGGTCGTCCGGCGGCGAGATGGGCGGACGACATTGTTGCCATCGCGGGCAAAACCTGCGCGAGCATGGGGATTGGCACAAGAAAAGAGAGGCGTATGCCCAGCAGTGGGTGAAGTCGGGCTGTGGATGATGATGATGATGATGATTTAGATAGGTTAGGTAAGGGAGTGAATGTTTATTATCAAGTTACATGGGGTTGAATTGAATGGTTTAGTTTGTCACACTATTGATCAGCGTTCCAGAAAGTAGGATGCTTAATATTATCAATTGTTATGTATGATATGTCCTCTTTGTCCGACTAGAAATATCTACCTAGAGTACCTACTTTACGTATGTATTTCTGTCCCCAACAAATAGGGAAGCGCCTAATATTGCGGCCACAGTTGCGCTTACTACAAATTGCTATGAGTTTTTTTGTAGGAACTACGAAATTTTTAATTTTGTCTGCTGTGCCTGTACTTTCGTATTTCGGCATTATGGAGGAGTTTCTATCGGTAGTTTTATTTTATTTAGCCTGTTGACGACTACTGTTGCACATGAGCCTCCTAATAGACCACTATGTGGAACATCAGAAGGGAAAACGAAAATTATTTGTGATTCTTTTTGCTGAACCTGTACCTCTATGAAATCAAGAATGTGAAACTCAGTGGGAGTTTGAATGAAGGGAGCTGTAATGCACAACGTGGGCCGGGTGCGGATTGCCGAGCCAGAACCCTGAAAATGGTAAGTAATTCGTAAAGATTGATATTTATAAAAGTCTTTTGGGAGGCCCATATTATATAGTGTCTACAGTCTGGTATGTCTGAATTAAAATCACAATGCATACATGTTAATATAAATGGGTTTAATAAACAAAACACTGCGGGCGATAGTGCCACTCTAGATATAATCAAGAAGTTCAATTTAACGATTTTTTTTTATTGCGAAATGGGCCAGCTCTTGACCTCGATCTCACATGGTGGAAAGCGATGGATGAGCTCTATGCTGGAACGAGCAAGCCAAGAACATGCCTGTTCACTCTTGGGTTTGAAGGCTGACGGGTTATACGTGGAAGGGAAGACAGGCGCTGGCAAAGAGTTCCACACTTTGGCGGTGCGCATAATAAATGTGGAAGAGAAGCGCTGAGAACGACTATAGTCAGTATATCGACGAAGTGCAGATGGTACCCTGCAGTACGTTAGGTAGTCTGGTAGTGAAAGGGAGATGGTGGGATCAGGTCGTGGAGCTCCTGCCACATTCTCCGAAGTACAGTTCCGTTTAGTTTCTACATTATCTTGTAGAACATATATGGAATCTATCGGAAACACAAATGGGTAGTAGCAAAGATAAAGCTCGTTGTAAACAAGCCAGTTCAGGAAAGTTCTGCCATTGTACCCAGTGCCGGTTTTAGCATTACAGATGCCCTGAGTGTGCGAGTTTTCCGCGGCGCCCCTCTCCACTTTTGCAGAAAAAGAGGGGCAAAAATTTTTGCACTCCGTCTTGGAAAGGATAGGTTTTCAGTTATCCATTCAAATACAGCAATGAACGTCCAAAATTCAATAGGCCTGATAAAGCAGATCTTCTGTACTTTCATACTGTATGACAGCGTTGCGACGCGACTGCGACGCCGCTGCGACAGCGCTGCGACCGCGACGCGAGTGCGACCGCGCGATTTAATCCCGCAACAGCGGCAGTCGGTCACAAATTTATAATTTGTACAATTACCAGCGCCCCCGAGACTTCGGGGAGTATAGAGCTAAGAAGCGTAGAAAAGGCACTGATCATATTTTTGTTTTGGAGATTTCATTAGGTACTTATGTGGGATGAATGTAGCTGTTTACATTGGCTGTTTAGGTCTAAAGTACCTAACAATTTACGAGCATAAATCAAAACAATTTCTCGAAAGCTTTCAATTTATATTCAAATGGTGGAGGTTAGAAATTATCCCAGGGGAACGTACTACCGGGATAAAAAGTAGGTATCCTATGTCCTAATCCAGGTCATGGTCTACCCATGTGCCAAATTTCATCCAAATCCGTTCAGCAGTTTTAGCGTGAAAGCGTAACAAACAAACTCACTTTCGCATTTGTAATAGTTACTAGCTTTTGCCCGCGGCTTCGCTCGCGTTAATTTAGAATTTGACAATCAATTCGGGTTGTACTCTGCTTGTAATAATATAATTCAATCACGATTCGAAAGACACGTGGCGCCATAAGAACGTTATCATAAGAACGTTATTGTTGTTTTCCTCGGGAACAGTACTTTTTTTCGGGATGAAAGGTACCCTATGTCCGTTTCTGTACACCTGACAACGTATATGCAAAATTTCAGGATGATCGGTTCAGTGGTTTAGGCGTGAAAAGGTAACAAACAAACTTACTTTCGCATTTATAATATTAGGGATAGTCGGAGATCATCACCATCATTATTTAGTCTATCTTCATGATAGACCTTCTTTCTTTGAATTCAAAGAGTATCTTGCCGGTGCAGTCGCTCCATGTATTCAGCTGCATCCGGCTAAACTGGAAGCCGACCCCAACATAGTTGGGAAAAGGTTAGCTAGGCAGATGGATTGATCTTGCCGGTGCTGCAATTTGCTTTTACTTCAGCAGATGTTCTTAGATTATTACTTAACGTTGCAGTTAACTTACCTACTCCTTGATGCTGAACTGAAGAAATGAATACGTAGCTTCATTGTGTCCCCCTATGTAAAATTTCCACATTAATATCTGTAATTTTTATTATGATGTGCAATAGCTTTAGATTTAGAAATAATTTTGAATTGTTTTTTATTGGCGGTAATATAAACAAATTGTTTTTTTTTTTGGGTAGGTATTGAAAAAAACTAAGTCAATCTATTGTTCTAAAACAAAATTCGTAATCTAGCCTTGTCTATCCACTTTAAGAAACAGTCATTACTTCCTTATCAGTTCATAGAAATATTTTGTGTACAAGCCGTGTATAAGTGGCTAGGCACCCCGTCGCGCGCCGACAAAAAATATACGGGGACAATGGACAACCCCGCCGAGGTCACGCGGAGCGCGGGACGTGTCAGTGGCTATCTATCTATCTATTTCGATTGACGTGTCCCGCTTTTTCATCTCTTAAATTCCGATGATTTTTATTACGAATCCGTTGCTATTTTCAGATCGTGTCCTTTCTACTACATTCATAGCCCAACTACGAGGGCAGAATCGCCGGGTAGCAGCGCAGACAAATAAATTTAGCAGCGAGATAAGCGACGTATAAATCAGACGACTACAACGCACGCTTACCACGGGAAAAATGCTCCGATGCAACGCTAAGCGCAGCTAACTTCAGAGGTAACCTACTGACTTTAAGAAATGCGGTGTGAACCGGATTATACTGCTTTTCTTTACGGTTTACCTACCGTTCTAATTTTGAGAGTTTTGTTTTTGAAAAACTCCTAACCTCATAGGCTTGTAAGAAAATAATGCAGTGTGAACCGAATTAAACTGCTTTTCTTTGCGGTTTAAGGGTTTACCGTTCTAATTTTGAAAAATTAGAGGTCCTGACTTTAAGAAATGCGGTGTTATTTTTTTAATTTTTTTTTTTGTTATGGCTTCACACGGTTTGCGGTGTTATTGTAGATTTAATTGTTCAGATTTTGTAGAAGTTTTGTATTTAGAATGCTGGTAACCTCAGAGGTAACCTTTGAACAAGATTAGTATCCAAATGTTGTTAGTGCCTACTTATATTTTTTTATACGATTTTTAGTAGTGTTGGTCACCCAATATTTATTGCATTTGTGTGCCTAGTGTACAAATCACAAGTTAGCGCAAGGGAAGGGGATTGAACTCACAACCTCTAGCTCGCTCGGTCCACGCCTGCCGTTGTACTATTTTTTTATTAAAAATGTTCATGCAATAGTCGCACTTGCGGCGAAAACTCTGTTAGGTCAACTAGCGAAGAATAAACTTAAAAATACGTAAAACTTCTTTCAAAACTTCGACCCACACTTAGAATTTCTTAAATGATGTAGACCGTACATAGAGATTAGAAACCCATGCCTTTAAACCGAAGCAACAACTATTAGTAAGATTGAGGTCGAAATACTATTGTAAAACTAATAACATTTCACTTGTAGGTACCAAACTAGTAATAATATGTCACTATATACTTCTTCGTTTAATAAACACAATCACACAATTATAGTTTTGGTTTTGTATGTATGTATTACTAACATAGTTCTGTATTTTCAGTGTATTACTAACACTCTATCTATGGACAACCTAGTCTGAAGTAAATTATCTAAAGTTCGATGAGTCGTATTTAACGCCAAGGTATCCTGCTCTTTTTTTGTATAAAATTCGATCGATGGTTTTGTTTCTCGGAAGCTTCGCCGCAAGAGAGCGCTGTGTGTTTGTCACTTGTCAAAGTCATGTTGTACTTAGCGCCATCTGGCGGCAGTTTTCAGAAAGGAACTTCATTGACATTGGAATGAAAGTAACAAATGAAAGTAATAAACCCTTAGCGCCATCTACGCGAAACTAATTTGACAGTTTTCTTTCCCATTTTGAAATGTTTGTGAATTCTAATTTGGAACAATGTTGACGTCGAAATGTTGGCCAATATGTCGGTTTCAAAACTGCATAAAATCTCTTTCTTTGACTCATCATTATTTTGATGTTTTAGGCCTTTCTATGTACCTTACATGGAAATGCACTGCAGTGGCTCGATTTAAGAGCCCGGTAGATTATTTGTTCCAAGCGAGCGTAAAGCCGCGACCCGCAGCGCAGAAAGCAATCCAGCTGTAAACCTTCCCCGCGACATTTTTCCTATCCTAAAACTATCAAAATAACCTTCTCTAAACCCATATTCACTAAAGCTAAGCCTCACAGTTTTAAAACCGTTTTACATAAAACTATTTCCCAAATGTTTTATGCTTCCGACGAGTTAGCGGAGAAGATTGCAATTTGCCCCTAACATTATGTGCTGGCACAATTTGTGAATATTGGATAGGAATTTATATTACGTAGTGGATGGTCTCTTGTGGAGGAAAGGATTAGAAGGTGCTAGAATTTTTAGGACTTTTGTAGGTATAGCAAGCAGTTTATAAAAGAATCAAAGAAAAACACATCAGGAAAAGACTTTTTAAAATTTATAGAAAAGGTATGAGCCATAATCAGCCTGTAGTGTTCCCACTGCTGGGACACAAGCCTCTTCTCTTCGAGAGGGAGTGGGTTGAAAGCCACCACGCGGGCCCAGTGCGGGTAGATGTCACATGTCTTCGAATTTTTGGTTCTAGAACATGCTGGTTTCCTCACGATGTTTTCCTTCACCGTTTTGAGAGCAGTGGTGATGAAAATATTTACACAAAGTATCTATAACTTGTAAGTCGCGGCCGTTACCACTGGCCCATCACTGCTGCTGGATTACCACGCTTGCGCTATAATTTCAGATTTTTATTATTCTATGTAGGTACAGATTTTCTCTACTCATTATATTCCTAGCCTTTTTCCAACTACATATGTTGGGGTCGGCTTCCAGTCTAACCGGATGCAGCTGAATACCAATATTTTACATGGAGCGACTGCCTATCTGACTCAAACTCAAACTCAAAGCATTTATTTCAATTAAACTAATTACAGGCACTTTTGAATTGTCAAAGAGTCGGTCAGTTAGTCAGAAAGTTGAAGCTAAATGCTAAATGCCCATTCCAAAACGTAGATGTCAATGGAGAAGAACGGGCAAGAAACTCCACGGACACTCTTTTAAATCAAGATATGTAATACAACATCCTGGGTACATTATTTTCGTTGCTTCTACTTTTGAGAACAATGTAAAAAAAATACTTAAAATCAAGTCACACTGACCTCCACAACTCAGTTACTGGGTAATACGATACCCCTTGGTAAGACTGGTTGTCAGACTTTCGGACTTCTGACGACCCGTAACGACTGTCAAAGATCTACGAATGACAGCCGGGACCAACGGCTTAACGTGTTTTCCGAGGCACGGAGGAGTCTTGGTATGTAAAGATAGTCACCCATCCACGGACCGACGGACCGAGACCGAGCTTAACCTGATGGATCGACCCGTGCGGCTGCTTACTTTATCGTTCTCACATGTAAAATTTCAACATGAATGATGTAACCATTATTTTGTAACCATATCTTGATTTAAAAGAGTGTCCGTGGAGTTTCTTGCCCGTTCTTCTCCATAGGTACCTACTATGCTTTGGAATGGGCGCCTAGCTTCATCTTTTTGACTGACCGACCCCTTGACAATTCAAAAGTGCCTGTAATTGGTTTAATTGAAATAAATGCTTTGAGTTTGAGTTTACTACTACTACTACTTGTGCGATTACTTAGCCACGAACCCCCTGAAGATTTTCTCTATTACTTAAACTTTTTATACCTTGTATCACTGGTGTCCTCTGAAAAACTTATATTATGTTACAGTATCACACAGGTGTGTGTAACCACCATAAAACTAAACAACTTTCTCCATGGGACCAACATCGCAATCGAGAAAAAATTATCAGCCGTCCCATACATTTGAGACGAGTAGGTATTGAAGTGTGTACGGGACAGGTGATAAATTTTTCTTGATTACGATGTTGGTCCCATGGAGAAAGTTTATTTTATTCTATTAGGATCTCCAACAAAGAATACTACATCTTACATGTTAAATTATAAAGGACAAGAACAAAAATCTATGTGCTCCCTCAATTAAAGAGTACCATAAGTATAAGTAAACAATCATGTATCTTATTATTATTACCATAAGTATTATAATAATATTTCGTGGTTTCATTTTCGATATAAATAAACAGGTAGTCCTTTGACCTACAAGGCAACACTCGCACGCTTTTAAAAGTTATTTATAATAAAAAAAAAAAAATCGATTTCTTTTTAAATCATAATCGATTAAAGTATCGACTCGTGGTCCTACACTATGCTAGACGGTGACCCCATTCTTTTTCCGTGCGAGGCAACGAGTGCACGCGCTCCTACCTACGATTGTTTTGTTCTTTGTTCGTATTTTATTAAAAACGGTAATTCTTTATATTCACGATGCCTAAAAGGTCCTACGAAGAACGAATTGATTATTATATGAAGAAGATGGAAAAATTACGGGATAAACACCGTCACAAGCGCCGGCGTCGAGAAGATTCTTTCTCATGTTCGGACGACGATAACCAACAAGGTTAGTTACTATATCCTTGCTACTTCTACCGTACAAGTACTGGTCAAATTGACAGTCTTGTTACTGGTAATTTGCCATAGATTCAAATTTGAACGCGGCAAATATTCTATCCGCCATAGATTCCATATGCGAACGAGGCGTTACAAATGATTTGGTAATTGATTCGAACTTAGAACTATTACCTTTTAATGTACCTCCTACCCACATAAAGGTGAGTTACGTTTATTATTTTTTCCTTTAGGAGACGAAACGGCGATGTGGGACTTATCACAATCACCCATAGAAACTGAGCCGCAACCTGATCTTGGGCCTGAAGATACAGTGGTTATACCTGGCCCCGATGGGCCTCAGCCTGACATTTTGCTGGAGTCTGTTTCGACTCAACAGGATGATTTGCAGTCGTTAGCACAGGCACCGCCGCCGCCGGCGGCGCTTCCTGAACCTCCGTTGGATCCAGAGATCCTGTCCGCTCTTGGCGAGGCAACTGATGAAGGGCCTATATGGGGCCAGGAAATACATAATAACTTAACCCAATTATGGGTACCATTACTCAAAAAGGGAATGGTTAAAGAAATGAGAGACAAAATATTAAAACAGTACCTCATACCCAGTAATTGTACATTACTTCAAGCGCCAAAATTAAACATTGAGATCTCAGCCGCTGTTCCAGAAATGGTCAGGTTACGCGACAAAAAAGTTGAGACATCTCAACAACAATTGGGTGCAGGTATTACTGCTATTAGCAAGGCGTTGACGTCATTAATAACCAGTGACAACAAAATCGAAGCGATCAAAACACTAAGTGATGGCTGTCGCATTTTATGTGATTTACATAATTCCGAAACCCAGGCTCGAATCAAAATGATTACACCCGGGCTAGCGAAGCCTTTTCTCACTGTCATACAGGACAGCGAGCGAGATGAGACGTTATTCGGTTCCACTTTACCGGATAAAATAAAGGCGTCTAAAACTATAGAAAAACAGGGTCTACAGATAAAGAAGACTGTCCCACTGCCTGGAAAATCTAATGTTAATGCCCAGTCCCAAAACACAACGTCTGCGCGCCATCAGTTCCAGGGAAACTGGGCCGGACCTTCTCGTTACCCAACGAACAGGGGGGGGCGAGGGGGTCAGAGGAGATTCCCCACGTCAGCGCGTCGATCAGCAGCGGCGACGGCGACAGCGACGTCGCTAACCAAGGCGAACCAGAACCGGTCACGTGCCCCTGCACGCCAGTAACACAGGTACATGCAGGTAGGGTACAACATTTCTATAATTGTTGGACCTTCATTACTAATAATACCAGTATTCTTAATTGGATCATGAAGGGAATACCTATTCCGTTTATATGTGAGCCGTTTCAAACCTGTACCCCTCGAATTACGTGGTCATTGAGTGAACAGCGTGACATGTCATTAGCTATCGAGAATTTAATTGAACTAGGTGCTATTTCACAGGTTGAGCCCAGTTCAGATCAGTTTATTTCTAGTACATTTTTAGCTCCAAAGTCCAACGGCGGTATAAGGTTTATTCTGAATTTAAAATCTTTAAAGTTTTAAGTTTTATACCTAAAACACATTTTAAAATGGAGGATAGTAGAACTGCCTGTAAATTAGTACAATTAAACTGGTATATGGCAACCGTAGATATGAAGGAAGCATACCTACTTATCCCTGTTGCTAAGCAATTTCGTAAATACCTTCGATTCCATTATATCGCGCAAAACTCAAATGAAACAATAACTTACGAGTTTAACGCATTACCCTATGGGCTCGCCACAGCTCCTAGGTGTTTTACTAAGATTGTCAGAGAGGTTGTAAGTTTTTTACGTAATCGCGGGTTTCTATCTGTATCATATTTAGACGATTTGTTTTGTTTAGGGAACAGCTACGAAGAATGTCGTCGTAATGTAAAGGAAACGGTTGCATTACTAGAATGTTTAGGGTTCGTAATAAATTACGAAAAAAGCAATTTGCAACCTCAAACATCATGCAAATTTTTAGGATTCATTTATGACACCACTAAGATGACTTTATCGTTACCGCTAGACAAACGCAACAAGATAGCCTGTTTAGTACAAAAGTATTCCAAGCTACCCACAGTTTCAATTAGAAATTTCTCCCAATTGATAGGAGTACTTGTAGCAGCGTGCCCAGCGGTGCGTTACGGTTGGATGTATACAAAGATATTGGAAAGAAATAAATATTTGTTTCTACAACAACACGGTACATTTGACGTAAAAGTTAAACTTCCTCCTAACATCTTAAGTGATTTGAACTGGTGGTCTCAAAATATTTACAAAGTAAATAATCCAATAAAGCCCCAAAGCTATGCGCGGGAAATTTACACTGACGCGTCACGCACAGGCTGGGGGGCATTTAGTAACGGGGTACGAGTTAATGGCGCTTGGAAAGAAAGTGAAATTAGTTTTCATATTAACTATTTGGAACTATTAGCCGTATTTTTCGCCCTTAAATGTTTTGCTCGGGATCTAACTGACTGTGCTGTCCTGCTTCGTGTGGATAACACTACCGCGATAAGTTATATAAACCGCATGGGCGGTATTCAATTCCCACACTTAAGCGCACTTTCTCGTGATATTTGGCAATGGTGCGAGATGCGAAAGCTATGGTTATTCGCTTCGTATATAAACACAAAAGACAATGTCGAGGCTGACGAAGAGTCACGCAGAGTGAACCCTGACGTCGAATGGGAGTTATCACAACCTGCATTTAAATATATTGTGAAACGATTAGGTCAACCAGAGATTGACTTATTCGCTTCTCGCATCAGTGCCAAGTGTCACGAATACGTTTCCTGGAAACAGGACCCAGATGCGATAGCCGTCGACGCATTTACAATAAGTTGGTACCCAAAATTATTTTATGCTTTCCCACCATTTTCTCTGTTATTAAATTGCATACAAAAAATTATACAGGATAAAGCTACCGGTATCTTGGTTTTTCCAATGTGGCCTGCACAGGCTTGGTATCCTATGCTAATGGATCTATTAATTGGCGAAATTGTTGCCTTAGAACCGCACCCAAAATTACTAATGTCGCATTTCAGACAACAACACCCGCTCCACCAGACGCTTTCTTTGGGAGCAGCGCTGCTCTCAGGCTCGCGTTCTCCCGCCGCGGTACGCCTCCAGCCGCCCTGCGCTTGATGCTCGCCTCACTATCAGATAGTACAATAAAGCAATATAGCGTTTGCTACAAGTTGTGGTGGCAATACTGTAAGGACAATAATTGTGATGTGTTCGAGAGTTCCATCCCTCACATAGTCACTTTTTTAACTGAACAGTATAATAAAGGTGCGTCTTACGGCACGATTAACAGCCACCGTTCAGCCTTATCTTTGCTCATAGGAAATAATTTAGCTTCAAACGAGTGCGTCAAACGCCTCCTTAAAGGGATATTCAAACTGAGACCATCATTACCCAAATACTCCACTACTTGGGATCCTCAAATAGTGCTGGACCATATTTCGGAATGGGTTCCACATAATCAGCTTAATTTAGAAAAATTAACTAAAAAACTTGTTGTTTTACTGGGTCTGTGCACTGCGCACAGAGTACAAACTTTTTCTTTAATTAAAATAAGTAATATTAATATAAATTCAAACGGTATTGAGATTGTTATAACAGATATTATTAAAACTTCTGGGATAGGAAGGGACCAGCCGGTTTTGTATTTACCATATTTTCTAGAAAATCCCTCTATTTGTCCAGCCACAACGCTAGTCGACTATATGTCTGCAACGAAGGCCTTAAGGCCTTCAGACACAGATCACCTCTTAATTACTGTGAAGCGTCCTTACAAGAATGCGACAGCACAGACTATAAGCAGGTGGATCAAACAGACGTTGTATGCGAGCGGCATTGACGTGTCAGTTTACGGCGCACACAGCGCCCGCCATGCTGCCACGTCAACGGCGCGTGCGGCTGGGCTAAGTCTTGATCTCATCCGAAAAACAGCCGGCTGGACTGCGTCCTCCCAGGCCTTTGCTAAGTTTTATAATCGGCCTATTGTAGAAAAATCTAATTTTGCAAAATCCGTTTGTTTACACAACCATGATTGATGTTTAAACATAATATCGAAATATGTAGTTATGAATCAAGTGATTGTAATGTTCCTAATTGTATGTTGAAGCATTCAATATAACAAAGAGATTTATGTTATCTCGTGTTTTAATTGTTATACACCCATGAAGCATAAAACAAATGTAAAAATATCACAGTCTCTGAACATCTACCTGTTTATTTATATCGAAAATGAAACCACGAAATATTATATATGATCAAACGAACTTCTCAAGTGAAGTTCGATCGATATAATATGAGTGGTTTCATTTGAAGATATAAATACCCAACCCACCCAAAACCCAGTTTATTTTTACTATAACACGAGAGGACTTAAACTCAAGTCGCAACTCTAAAAGAATGAGGTCACCGTCTAGCATAGTGTAGGACCACGAGTCGATACTTTAATCGATTATGATTTAAAAAGAAATCGATTTTTTTTTTTTTTTATTATAAATAACTTTTAAAAGCGTGCGAGTGTTGCCTTGTAGGTCAAAGGACTACCTGTTTATTTATATCTTCAAATGAAACCACTCATATTATATCGATCGAACTTCACTTGAGAAGTTCGTTTGATCATATATAATCATGCAATAGACAACGAACAAACAATACCTATGGGATACCTAACAGACAATTTAAATTTAAATGGAAATAGCACTTAAAGTGCTAAAACTTAAAGTTATTTATATATTATTAATAAAGTTATACTAGTATATTATTAAAGTTGAAAATTTGAATTTAAATTGAATAAAAATAAAGATTAAAAAGCAAAGAAAACGTAGTAGAAAAAATTATACTTACAGACAAATAAAAACAGCAAACAATACATTACTAGGCAGGCAGTTCAACACTTACATTATGTAAGTGTTGAACTGCTTGTTAAACAGTTTGGTGGTCTGTACTACAATCTTTTTGACCACAAGAAGTAAAGAAAGAAAAGAAAGAAAAACTGTTTATTCACATGAAAGTGACGCACATTACATAGACGAGTATCTTACCGGATCCGGATCCTTTATCTTAGTGTTACCGGATGCGGTTTCCCATCGGAAAAAATGACAAAGTTCCATACAAACTTACATCCCTATTTAACCCCTTTATGGTCAGTTTCCACCAAACGGAAAACCCTCGCGGATGCTCGAGCACTTTTTAAATTTCACTGAATAAGTAACTGTATCAATACTGACTTTAAGTATAAAATTAAGCGTGATGTCTGCGTCGAATTATATTCTTAAAGTCAATATTGATTCAGTGAAAAAAAAGTGCTCAAGCATCATACTTCCTTAATGTTCACCTTTGTTGTATAAGGAACTCTTGCGCAAAATTTCATGCTCATTTCATTCAATTTCATTCAATTTCATGCTCATTCAAATTTCATGCACCCAGCGGTTTAGGCTATGCGTTGTCTGTCTTTTAATAAGTAGATTTGTCACGAAATTTTAAAATTAAAATTTAAAATTCCCCATTTCGCATGGGGTCGCGGCATTATGCTGAGCGGTAGCCGTTTTGCGTAGATGTGACGCATATTTTCCCCAAAACTTGCTTTTTACATTGCTTATTTTATTTTTTTTGTCCTTTGCGTCATGTTTACCGCAAATAAACGTATTTTCTTTCTTCTTTCTTTCTTTCTAGATTTGAAAAAAAATGTCACCCATCCAAAACTAACTGTTAACTGGCGGGGGGGGGGGGGGGGGGGGGGGGAGGGGGGAGGGGGGGAGGGGGGATACTTGACCCTGACAAAAATAAGCACTTTAAAGCTTAATATTTCAGAATCGGAACCCTAAATCGAAAATTTTTTTTTCATGATTTTATTTTACCACTTTGTCGGCGTGATGAATATGTAAATCCATGCCAAATTATAGCTTTCTAGTACTAAGAGTCTCTGAGTTAAGCTGTGGACGGACGGACAGACAGACGGACGGACATAGCGAAACTATAAGAGTTCCTTGTTGACTACGGAACCCTAAAAAGGCTATAGATGGTAAACGAGTTATAGGTAAGTGAGTGCTACGCAGCATCCGTAGCAAAGTTATAGGTAAGTGAGTGCTACGCAGCATCCGTAGCAAAGTTATAGGTAAGTGAGTGCTACGCAGCATCCGTAGCAAAGTTATAGGTAAGTGAGTGCTACGCAGCATCCGTAGCAAAGTTATAGGTAAGTGAGTGCTACGCAGCATCCGTAGCAAAGTTCGTAGCTCGCGTAGCACTTATTAACTACAAAAACAGTCAAAATTAGCTTGAATGTGTGAGTTTAATAATTTAAGTAAGTATTAAGTAAGTCATAAACATTGTAAAAAAACCGGCCAAGTGCGTGTCGGACCACGCACAAGAAGGGCACCGTAGTTGAAAAGAATTTATTTCAAAAACAAAAACATTGTAATCCCATTTTTTTTTATGTAATAAAATTACAAATTAACGATTTTCTGACTGTTTGCTTTACTTGTGCTGTAAGACCTTGCTTCTTGTCAAATTTCATGATTCTAGGTCAACGGGAAGTACCATAGGTTTTGATTTATTTGCGAGTATAAAAATATGTCGCACAAATGGCCGTATTCTTTTACTGCGTTGAAAGAAAGAAAGAAAGAAAGAAAGAAAGAAAGAAAGAAAGAAAGAAAAACGTTTATTTGGACACACTTCGTGAAACACAAAAACAAAAGAAAAAAAAAAAATTAAAATAATGTTTGTCCGTTGACTTAGAAGCATGATTTTTTTAGAGCTCCAAGAAACCGTACACTTACGTATTTGACATTAATTTCAACTTGATAACTCTACGCGTTCCTAAGAAAAAGGGCCTTGACAGACTGACAGATAGACGGAAAAAGAAGTGATCCTATAAGGGTTCCATTTTTCCTTTTGAGGTACGGAACCCTAAAAATGCACTTTTCAAACTCCATAACAATAAAGCACTAACTAAATATTACCGCCGTAACAGCCGTAGTGTTGCGCCAATTTTCAAATAAACATAAAACGATATTCGTTCGATAGATAGTGGTGTGCCGTTACTGTTATCGGGCACATAAAGTCGAACGGTTCGAAATTAAAAAGAATAACGGTCAGGCGACATCGCCTCAGGCGGTTTGTGAGCGGTTCCTGATATTTTCTATATACGTTATAGTCGAGTTTTTGTCACAATTATCGCGGTGGAAAAGGGTTTGTAAAGGTAGTATATTTTTCTTTATTTTTTGAGCGGTTCTTTAATGTTCTGTGGGAGATTGGGTCGATAATTAAGAGAGTACAATCCATTTCAGCTGTCGAACTTAGCGGTGTGGTAAGAGAGAGTGGCTGTGATGCTGAGCCCAGTCCGTTCCACTTATTATTAGGCATTGCAGAGATGATAAGATAAAAAACCGGCCAAGTGCGTGTCGGACCACACAATGAAGGGTTCCGTAGATGAAAAGAATGTATCCCAAAAACTAACTTAAGATTGTAATCCGAAAAATTTTTTTTTTTACGAGTATAGCGCTGCTTGGCAACAAAAAGTAGAAGTAGGAACAATCCTACCAACTTACCTGTGAACTGAAAGAGGACGGCACCGTCGATTCAGTGTTGCTAATTAATATAAGGTGCCCAAAATTGAGTAAGTTTTCAAGAAGGAAATTTTACATTAGACATAATCGTTTAAGGACGCTGTCACAAATGGGTAGTTAAATCATTATTTTTTTACACAAAAGTATGTTTATTAAATAAAATGCTTTGCATTCTTAAAATGTTTTTTTTTGGCTGAATTGTTGTGTGCATGTGCAAGGTACGATTCTGAACTATAAATAGATATAGATAGATGTGCAAGGTACGATTCTGAACTATAAATATGATTTTTTTAAGAAACGATTTCTCAATAAATGTACCGAAGTGAACATTTTTACTTCGGTACATTTATTGAGGACATGTACCTTTCTAAAATTATATTTATAGTTCAGAATCGAACCTTGCACATCTATCAACAATTCGGCCAAAAAACATTTTAAGAATGCAAAGCATTGTATTTAATAAACATACTTTTGTGTGAAAAAGTATTGATTTGACTACCCATTTGTAACAGCGTCCTTAATAAGAATTACAGTTTTTACAAATTAAAAACAACGATACCTATATAAAAATATTAAAATAACATGACGGCCGTAGTTCCAATTTTCGCCATTTCACAGATAAGTTGGTAGGAGTATAAGCTATTAGACTGTATGACTTTCACTTCCACAGACTAAGCCAAGAAGCTCCACGACTGTACTACTGCTAAATTCCCTCATAAACAAAACTCAGATACCTACAACGCTATTTTCAACCCAAAAAACCGCTACAACTGTAAGAAAAACCTCATCAACCACTTCAATCATAATTATATCACCACAGAGACAGACTTACAAAGTGTCAAACGGAAATAAAGTGTCAACGTCCGTGTCGACGTCACTCAACGTCAACACGAACGAGAGATTCTTGGCACCAGCCTAGTGTGTGTTGATTCATGAGTAGTGTATGTTCACGGTTGATTTCTAACGCGAGGAGAGCAGTATTCTATGGGAAGCATGAACGAACTCGGCCGGGGAAGTAGTACAGCCACAACTTTTGGTGACCTTGGATGGCCTGGAGAAGAATGGTCTGCACCTGATGACGGAGACTATCATAGGACACTGCTGACTAAATAAATACTTCCACATAATAGGCATAACACACAGTCCTCTGTGCAGGGCTTGCATAGAGGCTGAGGAAACCGTTGCACATGTACTCTTTATGTGCACATGCGTCACCCAGATTAGCACAGAAACCCTCGGGGCACCCAGATCTTTCACAGATGTTTTAATAAACAGGCCAGGCGACGTGACCAACTTCTGGAGAGAGGTGGGCTGGTTGGAACCACTGACTGTCCCCATGGCTCACGTATTTACAATTATAGTCCACCTGAAGGACTATAACTCTTGCGCTCTAGCATGGTGCGGGTGACATTTGACGAACTGTTCCTTTTCACTTTTGAACGTTATCGCGATTTACAATCATGATTTAATATTTTAGCTGCACCCTAAGTATCATAATCGTAAAATACGGATTCAATAATAACTGTAGTAAATTAAAAAATAAAATTACCCTGCCAAAATATTATTATCTACCAATAAAATCAAATTTAAAGAAAAATGAAGCAAAGTGATAGGCGTGTAACGTAACGCCATAGACATGTTTAGTGATGAGATGTATTGCTATTATGGGTTTTTATCGATAGTCGATATTTTTTATAGGAAAAGAATTTTACTGTATGTATTTTAAAATTTTTGCTGTTAGACATCTATAGAGTTAAATTAGACGAAAAAATTATACCATGAAAAAAAAAATTTTTTTTAAATAAATATCGGTAGTGCTTTGAATGTGATTTTTTAATGTTTTGAATTAAATACATATTTTAAAATAAATTTCATAATACTAAGATATATCAAAGACATTTAAATTATTAGGAGAACGAGATTTTTGCTGTAAAAATCGTTATCGATAAAATTGAATTGTGCATATTGTCACTGACCTAGTCATGCCATACTGACATGTGTCACCCGCACCATGCTAGAGCGCAAAAACTATAAATGCGGAAACCAAACCCTCTAACAAGCCTCAAACATAGAACATCCTATTGATGTATCGAAGTAATCTTTATTTTTTTCTCTCTTCACAAAGGTTCACTTAGTTTTATAAATAGACAATATAAAGAGACAAGAAATATAGCGTTGTTACAAAAATCATAAAATATGATCTTTTGTGAGAGACTGGCGTCCACACTAGGAACCACACCACGAATCACCACCACGAATCTCACCACGAATTTAATCTATTAACAGTAATGGTAAATTTTTAAACTCTAGACAAATTATTTATTGATGAAGGGAAAAAAACAGACCTGTTTAAATTAATTAACCACATAAAAATAATAACAAAAAAAATGTATAGTGTAATGCATGTGTTGTGTGTAGGTACGAGTACGTGTAAGGAGAGGTAGAATGATGGTGTGAGCGTGTGTGTATGTGAATGGTGTTCGTTACAGTCAAGAATAATTAATATAATTAAACTTAAATATCTAAATATATATTAAATACATAATTAAACAAATAAAACAATTAATTTAAATACTTCATTATCCACTTACACGATAATTTTCAATTATTAATATTATTCCTATGTATTATTAATAATAAATTCTAGTCATTAACAAATAAATAATCGTGCAATAAATTTAGTACAATAACCAAATATCAATAGTTTAAACATATTGGTACTGTAACAACAGGAATAACTAATTAAGCAATATAGGTATACCTAACATTAAAAAGAGTTAAGCAGGTATTATTTATATCTTACTAGCAAAGAAATAAAGCTTAAACTACTTAAATAAATTAAATAATAAAAGAAGCGCTCTTCCTCCTCTCTCCTACTATGCTGTGCCCGACAGGGTCCATAATTGTGTAATTAATTTTAAGCTTACCAACTGTTTTACATTATGGAATGCAATAAAGAATTGAGAATTGAGAATTGAATACGAAGGAACAATAAGTAGCTGCTCCGTGACGTCATAGTCCAATTTTTGTAACCAGATTGAGAGGGTATTTAGAGTGTGTTCAGATTTGAAGGGTGCCGGTCTAGAGACATTTCTGCCTTGTCTCTAGGATGACAACCTGCATGCTATGCTTCTGTCATTTTAGATTTCCATAGGAGCGGTAATCAGTAATCACTATACACATACTTCGTGTAACACCTTTACAACAATATTCTAACAAATAAATACCTAAATTATTATTATTTAAATTGTCTTTGACATATCTCGGGACCCTGGGGTCCCGGACCTTTGGAAGGCGTACGAGGAGCCGAAGCCAACTCGCAGAGGCCTCTTAGACAATTTTAAATGAAAAGAAGGCACCAGCCGACGATTATCCCTGTATGCACTATGCAATTGCACCCAAGGACAACCCCCGGTTGGTGCAGAACTATTGCAGAACATGGAAACAAAACGCATTGGGTCTATGGGTTTGGGTGGCTAAAGTGTTATTATTATTATTATTTTTACACGTGCAACCTGTGGGCTCGCTGCACACAAGCCAGTTACAGCGCCCTCCGCGTCCAGTATAACAACGCGTTCAGGGCGGTGTTGGGACTGCCCCGCTTCTGCAGCGCCTCGGGAATGTTTGCGGAAGTGCGCACCGACTGTTTTCACGCCACCATGCGCAAGCGGTGCGCGTCCTTAGTGCGCAGGTTGCGGGCCAGCTCCAATACTGTCCTGGTAATGATCGCTGAGCGATTTGACTGCCCATTTATACGAAAATGCTGTGACAAACACGTGTAGCCAGGGCACTTACTGATTGACACTAAAAGACTTGTTTTTATATGAAATTTAAATTTAAATTTTAATCATGTGACCCGACATTTTATTTTTAATTTAAATTTCGTGACCCATATAATTTTGTATGCACTCATTCGTTTATTTTAATTGCACTTGACCTTTTTTTTTTTGTAATTCTGTGAACTGTATACTTTGTACCTACTCTTTCGTTTATTAATTGCATTTGACATTTTATTTTAATTCTGTGATCTTTATAGTCGTTTATTTTATTATAATTGCATGACATTACTCTATCCTGATTTATTATGTTGCAGTATTGTAAAATTTTATTGTTATTTTTATTTTATGTAATATGGGTTTGCCTGAATTAAATTTTTTTTTTTTTTTTTTTACTAATTACCAGGTGGTCTGTCTGCATGTTTATAATGCAACATCAACATCTGCCAAGCCTTTTAACAACGGTGTTGGGGTCGGCTTCCAGTCTAACCGGATGCAGCTGAATACCAGAATTTTACATGGCGCGACTGCCTATCTGACCTCCACAATCCCCATGGTAAGACTTTCGGGCTTCTGACGATCCGTAACGACTGTCAAAGATCCACGAATGACAGCCGGGACCAACGGCTTAACGTGCTTTTCGAGGCATGGAGGAGTCTGGGTATGTAAAGATGGGTCACCGATCCACGGACCAACCGCAGCAAGTGTAGCTTAACCTGATCGATCGACCCGTGCTGCTGTTATTACTTAGCCACGAGCTCCTTTTGTTTGCAGTCTAATAACATAGAGAAGCGGGAGGAAATTATCAATAAGTGACGAGGATAGTATGTTCTGCTGAAGTATTTTTTTTGTATTTCATAATTTAATTATACATTCTGGGAATTCTACTGCGAGAACGCAGTAGTTTATTTGAACTGACTCGCATGATGGTCCTTTACTGGAGAGTAGTGGAACATCAGCGGTACATCAGCGAAACATCAGACGGTATCGCGGTTTCGCGACGGAAATTGCTAAGGCCCTTAATGTAATCTCTTTCTCGATTTAAACGGACATCACCATCTGTCTGCCTCTTCCCAACTACGTTGGGGTCGGTGATCATTTTAACCGGATACAGCAGATAATATGAGGAGCTCGTGGCTTAGTAATAACAGCCGCACGGGTCGATCCATCAGGTTAAGCTACGCTTGCCGGGGTTGGTCCGTGGATGGGTGACCATCTTTACATACCGAGACTCCTCCGTGCCTCGGAAAGTACGTTAAGCCGTTGGTCCCGGCTGTCATTCGTGGATCTTTGACAGTCGTTACGGGTCGTCAGAAGCCCGAAAGTCTGACAATCAGTCTTACGAAGGGATATCGTATTACCCAGTTAATGGGTTCTGGAGGTCAGATAGACAGTCGCTCCATGTAAAATAATGGTATTCAGCTGCATCCGGTTAGACTGGAAGCCGACCCCAACATAGTTGGGAAAAGGCTAGGCAGATTGATTGATTGACAGCAGATAATATGACATAGAAGTTTTGGTGGCGCGGCCAGGGAGTATGCTCCCTGGCCGCGCCACCATCTTTGGAAGAACAAAGGTAAATATTATGATGTCATTTGATTATTTGAAACACAGGCAATATGTTAGGCAAAAAAAAAATAGGGTTATCGCTTTAGATTTTGGTAAATAATATTTTAATTGTTTTTTATTGTCGGTAATATAAACAAACTGTTTTTTTTTTATTAAAAAAAACTAAGTCATATATTGTTCAAAATCAAAACTCGTAATCTAGTCTAGTCTATCCACTTTAGGAAACAGTCATTCGTTGAATGTCCATTGATACAAATTTCTTGTGTACATGCCGTACATAAGTGGCTAGGCGCCCCGTCGCGCGCCGACATAAAGTGTCATATTTCTCAAGGACAATCGTAATGACGTCGCGCGGGGAGCAGGACGCGTCAGTGGATAAATAATACGAAAAAAATAAACGAAATAAAAAAACGAACAACATAAGAATTCCTTGCACACACACGAAGGAAATCAGAATTTTCTCAACACCCCGTAAATCAAATCAACCATTAGGCTGCTTACACACGAGCGACACGTGATTAGGCAGTTTCCACACGGGCGACACGTGAGCTATTTAAGCTGAGTTCAGCTCTGTAATATAATAAAGCGCCAGACTTGTTGTACTGTATTAGATTTACTATACTCACTTATTGTTTGCAGACTAGTGAACGGGGACAGAGACTAAAATACTGGATTTTACGTCCATTTTAAATTGTTTTGTTAATAGTTTTTTTCTGAAACGTGCTTGGAAATTCGAATATTATTTTGACAACCTTCTTCGTGATACATCGAAAATGCTGTACTGGTCAAATTAGTATAAAAATCCTTAATTATCTGTCGAATAAATTACTATGAAAACTCATATCTGTCGTGTAATTTAAAAATGGAACAAATATTTTACTTCGACACATGGCAAACAAGGAGGTAACTTACCAAATTATTTAAATTTCGATTTGGCTTGCAAATAGAGCTGTTTATGTAAAAAAGAAACAAATGAACATTGGCACGTCAAAAATTATCGTTGTTCGTCATTGATTCTAAAATTAATATTTCATTTACTTGGCCGCAACCAGGCATATATGGACTCACGTACGCGTGCCTCGGCTTCGGCTTAGCCCACATTTTCACGTTCGTCCATCAATGCTCCTTTTGCAGGCCGCGGCAATAATCTTACTACTATTACGAGTATAAATGCGAAAGTTTGGATGGATGGATGTTTGCTAGTCAATCACGCCAGAACAGTTGAACGGATCTTAATGAAAACTCGCACAGGGATAGAATATAGTCTGAAATAGCACATAGGCTACTTTTTATCCCGAAAAATGTACGGTTCCCGTGGGATAATTACCGACTCCACGCGAGCGAAGCCGCTGGCAAAAGCTAGTGTATTATTTTACGGTAGTTGTTATGTGTAACAAACACTAATACCCTCCGTGATGTTGTCAGCACCATCAAGGCACTGCTGGCCTTCTTTGAGGAGCTGGGGTGGATCAAATAATCGATTTTCCCACCCGTACGCAAAATACGCGCATTGACGTGGAGTTGCGGATACCAGCCCGTATTACCTGAACTAATAGCAGCCTATTACTGTCCCACTGCTGGGCAAAAGCCTCTTCTCATACAGAGAAGGCACGAGCATTGAGCATCACGCTTGCGCAAGACGAATTCAGACCTATATCACACTAATATTATTATAAAGGCGAAAGTTTGTGAGTGTGTGTGTGTGTTTGTATGTTAGTTACTTCTTCACGGTCAAAGGGCTCGACCGATTTAGATGAAATTTGGTATGTAGATAGCTTATACCCCGGATTAACATATAGGTTTCTTTTTATGCGGAAAAAATGTAGTGTTCCCTTGGGATGAGCAAGGAATTCAAATATATTTGCTACTCTTTCAAACGCAAACGGCTCGACCGATTTTGATGAAATTTGGTGTGGAAGTAGCTGACACCCTGGATTAACACTTAAGATACTTTATATTCCGAAAAATGTAGTGTTCCCGTGGAATGAGCAATTTTTATCTCTAAAAATGTGAATATTTTTCTCACCTATTAAATAATACACGTTTTAGTGTATCTCCGAGGTCCGATGTCAGTAATGTCCAAGATAAACTCAGAAAGTACACGTGAATTGAAAAAGTCACATTGGTACTTGCCCGGATTTGAAGCCACAACCTCGTCCATGAGAGGCGAAACCATCACGATATCGACATCCACACACATCTAGATCAAGGATAATTGCTAGATCTCTATGCTATAGACAAAGATCTGATCCGTAATTAATTGAACGAACGTGTTAAAACAAACCATACGCCATGGCAAGGCGACCCAATAATCACATCACACTAATATTATAAAGGCGAAAGTTTGTGAGTGTGTGTGTGTGTTTGTTACTTCTTCACGCTCAAACGGCTGGACCAATTTCGATGAAATTTGGTATGTAGATAGTTTATACTCTTGAATTAACACATAGACTACTTTTTATTCAGGTCTACGTGGGTGAAACCGCGGGGCGCAGCTAGTTAAGTATAATCTTGTTGTAAGAGCCATGTACGAGTACATTCATTTTCAACATAAACTAAATGGTTTTAAAGAAAACTTAAGATTTTTTAGTTTAAAAAAAACTGTTACATAATTAATAGGTACCACTGGTAGGTGTCAGTTGGAAAATTTCTAGTAGTAATAAGGATCAAATTCGCAAAACACAATCGTTAAGAGCACATTTTCTGACTTTAAAATAAGTAAATAATTAATTATATCATTATTAAAATATTAAATTGAAAAAAATGCATTTACGCCTTTTTTTCTTAATTTCGGACCATTTGGAAAGCACTCGTTTCAGAAATCAAAGAAAACATTATTTGATTAGTGAAACAAATAGGTACTCTAAGCAACGAAATAATTAATTTAACTCTATTTTTAGCGAAACTCTCTGTTCCACACAAAACACACACTACTCTGTACCACCAGCGCTCTGCAATAACAATCATTACACTGCACACATTACGTCACACAGCTAATCACTTACACACATAAATTATCAATACCGCGCCTGTGTGGGTGGCGTAGCGCCCGTAGCTCGTAGCGGGTCTACGCCGCTACGAGATAGGACCCGTCTACGAGAATTGTGTATTTTCTTGCGTTTATTTATTTTTTGTGGTTTTGGTTAGAAAATGTTGTAATTATTTGTGATATTAGTTAGTAAACTCTTACTGCTTAATATTATTTTAACCCAATGGTTACTTTCGTGAAAATCGTAAAATTATCGTAATCACAATTATTCATTACTAGATTCTGCTCGCGACTTCGTTCACGTGGACGTCGTAAGATACACAATATACTAAAGCCCTAACTAAAATTATAAATGCGAAAGTATGTTTGTTTGTTTACTTTTCACGCCTAAACCACTAAACCACTGAGCCGATCATCCTGAAATTTTGCATATACGTATCAGGTGTACAGAAACAGACATACAATACCTTTCATCCCGAAAAAGTACTGTTCCCGAGGAAAACAACAATAACGTTCTTATGATAATAGATGGCGCCACGTGCCTTTCGAATCAAGATTGAATTATGATATTACAAGCAAGGTACAACGCGAATTAATTGATTTGAATTGTCAAATTCTAAATTAACGCGAGCGAAGCCGCGGGCGAAAGCTAATACTAAAATAGCAGCCACATTTTTATACAACTCCCTCGGCCCCCGACCCACCACGAAGCATTGCATCTCGGCTCCTAAAAGTCGTAGATTATGTTAATTGAATAGTTATCTATAACCTTCCTCAAAAAATGAGCTATCAAATGCAAATAGAATTTTCCAAAGTCGACTGGTAGTTCCAGAGATTAGCGCGTTCTTCTAATCTCGTTGCAATGATTTTATTGAATTTGTAATCAACTCCAAAAATGAGGAAGTTATATTAATTCGACAGAATTCCATGTTGAGCACAAAAATTTTAAAATGTTATTCCTCAAAAAAAGATTTTCATTCGCAATTGTCTCCAGGAAAATTAGCAATTATATTTTTATTGAAACATTTAAGAATGGGAATGATTTGGGAATGGGATTATATTGTCATTGAAAATATTTGTTTTTAGAAATAATTAGCTACGTATTTAATTTTTATTACAATCTCATAGTAACAAATAACTTATCTTTGAATTTAAACTGCAGTGGCATCACATATGCAAGAGGACTAGTGCTTATATCATAAACTCTCAAGTCCATTATATTGTGTACGTACTATAACTTGTTTTGATAATAAATGTTTATGTTTTGTGCACTAAGATAAGCTGTAAACACAGGAACACTATTATAATATTATATACTTACTAAATAGTTTATGTATTTATCTTGACTGCGCTAAGGTTGCACTATTTTTTGGTATACTGCAAGGTTTTAGTTCGCGTGGAAGTCGTAAGACACTCAACCCGCCTAGCATTTTCCCAACTATGTTGGGGTCAGCTTCCAGTCTAACCGGATGCAGCTGAATACCAGTATTTTACATGGAGCGACTGCCTATCTGACCTCCACAACCCATTTAACTGGGTAATACAATACCCCTTGGTAAGACTGGTTGTCAGACTTTCGGGCTTCTGATGACCCGTAACGACTGTCAAAGATCCACGAATGATAGCCAGGACCAACGGCTTAATGTGCTTTCCGAGGCACGGAGGAGTGTTGGTATGTAAAGATGGTTACCCATCCACGGACCGACCCCGGCAGTTATTACTTAGCCACGAGCTCCTCATAAGACACTACAATATACTAAAACAACAGCCACATATCCCGCCCGCGCTTTTTTTAAAATCATTTTTGCTCGGCTCTTAAGGATCGTAGCGTGACGTTAAATAACTTATAACCTTCCTCAAGAATTAGGCTATCAAATGCAAAAAGATTTTTTCAAATCCGACTGGCCGTTTCAGAGATTAGCGCGTTCAAACTAACAAAAAACCGGTCAAGAGCGAGTCGGACTAGCGCACCGAGGGCGAGGGTTCCGTACCATCATTTTTATGTAATTTTTGTTGATGATTTCTGAAAAACTGTGTTATTTAGAGACATCGTTTTATTTTTCCTGTAATTTATACATAAATTTCTATCACATAGAATAATTTCAGATTTTTCTCTAGGCAAACTTCGGAGATAAGGGCGGGGGAGGACAGTCTTTTTTTTAAACAATTTTTATTAAAAGTCGAAAACTATGTAGCCTAAAAAAAAAGAAAAAAAAATGTGCATACAGCGCTCTTTCATATGGTACCCGACATGCCCTGTAGCCCCACTTCGAATTTTTAAGACCCCCTTTCAGTCCCTGTTGCAAAAAAAACTTAAATAAATGTATTTTTATTTCTTTCTTATTTGAAAAATAGTTGGGCAAATGTTATCTAAAACTGTTCCAAATTTCAAGTTGATTACATTAGTAGTTCTTGAGATATCTAGCTGTGACATACAGACTGACTCACGCCATAAGGGTTCCTTTTTACCATTTTATTACGGAACCCTAAAAAAAAAACTTAGAATAGAATAGAATGCATTTATTTGTCAGAATATTGTACAAAGTTGTTAGTGGAGTATTATGATCATAAATATTTTGCCGTCTCCGGCGTACAAATATAATTTGTAAAATTATGGGTCATCATTACATTATTAATAAATTATTAATCATTAGAATTATAATTACAAATAATTTAAATAAATTGGACAGTTAAAGTAAAGTAAAGTAAAGTAAAAGAGATTAATTATATAAGTCAAAATTCAGTGAAGTCAAGTAGATAAAATATGATTTGTAGGCAATAATGTTCAAATGTTTAATTAAATGTAATAATGTTTAATAAATGCTTTAGCTTAATTAACATAAGCTTTATGATGTAGGTGGGATCGTCTGATGCTGATCTCTTAAAATACTAACATTACCTTGCCTTTACATATATGAGACTGCATTGTTCGTCAAGAAGAATAGTGAACGGTTTAAAAAAGCTTCAGAGCAACGCTATAGATCGACAAGACAAGAATATCGTCACGAATTATGTCTAAGAGCCTCAAAGACTGCCCTTATGCACAAAAGCATCCTCTGCATGACTCCGAAAATATTCAATAAAATACCAAATGATATTAAAGATTTAAACCTGACACAATTTAAACGGAGACTAAATAATTTTTTAATTGAAAAATGCTACTATACCATTGACGAATTCCTTCTTGACAAAATGTATTAAATTAAATGATAATTTAATTATGTGAATATTTATTATAATAATTTATTGTTTTCTAAATGTTTATTATAAAAATTTATTATAAGTAATTAAGTAGGTATTTTAAATATTGAAATGTTTGTTAATTTGTTTGCATGTAATATTGATTTTAAATTCTTATATTGATAAATAGTGTATGCCCTAATGGGTAGTTTTTTGAGTCACCATAACCTAAGTATAAGACCTAATGTATCACCAAAAAACACACTAATAAATACTTTGACTTTGACTTTGACTGCGTCACGGGGTCGGACTTCATACGTCTACAAGTACGTACTACGTACTACGTGGATAGTGTGAGGTTCGACTCCAGACTTTAGCATATAAGAATAATCTTATATGCTAAAGTCTGGACCTAAAGATAACCTAAATCCTTTAGGTTATCTTTACTAACACTCTATGGATCTCTATGGTCTGATTATAAAAGTTTTGTTATTTTTATTATAATTTATTATATTAGTATAGATATACTAGTAGATTACAGCTATGCCAACTTTAGGAGATATGAATATTCGAATCTAGTTTTAACAGCGTATCAAACCAGCATTAGTTAGGGTTCCGTACCAATATGGTAGAAAGGAACCCTTATGGTGCGACTCAGTCTGTCTGTCTGTTCGTCTGTCACAGCTGGATATTTCAAGTACTACTAATGCTAAACTTGAAATTTGAAACAGTTTTAAATGACGTTTGCCCAACTATTTTGCAAAAAACAAAGAAATAAAAAAAAAAAATTGCAACAGTGACTGAAAAGGGGTCTTAAAAATTCGAAGTGGGGCTACTGGGGCATGTGGGGCATCATATGAAAGAACGCTGTTTGCACATTCTCAAACATTTTCTTTTTTTAGGCCGCATAGTTTTCGACTTTTGATGAAAAATGTAAAAAAAAAAAACACCTTTCCCCCCCTTATCTCCGAAGTTTGCATAGACAAAAATCTGAAATTATTCTATGTGACAGAAGTTTATGTAAAAATTACAGGAACAATAAAACGACGTCTCTAAATAAATAAATAAATAAATAAATAAATAAATATGTTTGGACATATCACACAACGCCATCTAGCCCCAAGCTAAGCAACCTAATGCTTGTGTTATGGTAACGAGATGGCTGATAAACTACTTATATACATTTTTTTTTTTTTTTTTTTGTAAATACATACATATTATAGATAGAAAAACACCCAGACTCGGAACAAATACTTGTAGGTCGTACAAATATTTGTTCCGTGCGGGATTCGAACCCGCGACATGCTGCGCAGCAGTCAATCGCTCAACCACTGCGCCAACCGTGTCGTCAAAAATAGCATACCTTTTCAGAAATCTGAACGGAACCCTCGGTGCGCGAGTCCGACTCGCTCTTGATCGGTTTTTTATTATTATTATAATTTATTGTATTAATATAGATATACTCGTAAATTACAGCTATACCAACCAACCAACCAACCCTACCACCAACCACCAACCACTCAACCACCCACCAACCAACCACCACCACCACCACCAACCACCAACTGTAACCCCCCCCCCCCCCCGTCTGCCAACTGTTGGAGATATAAAGATTTGAATCTAGTTTTAGGAGCGTATCAAAACAGCATATTTTTTTTTTAAACAAGGTTCCTAGTTTGTCTAACTCAACCTACTTACGAGTAATTAACTAAGCCAAGCCCATGTCTTCACTACCGGCTGCCACACTAACACATAGGTAATTATTATATTTTGTACTTATTTTCTCTGAGAAATAAACCTTGAAACTCGAGGTCAAATATCTACCATCATTTTATGTTAGTCATTCCGGATCATTCATCTTAGAGATAATAAAAGAATACGTAAGAATGAAATAATGAAAATAGTGTTTTTATTGTTGACTTTGCGTTATAATATCTTAGTAAGTATACCACTGGGATTATTTAAATATCGTGGGTGGGGGCGTTTACGGCCATAGACACACACTCATCCATAAATATTATTACATAATATTTAATCCAGCTATAAACAAAAACGAATCGTTTTGCTTACCAAGGTAGCTTTTTAGAGTTCCGTACCACAAAAAGAGAAAACAGAACCCTTATAATATCAATCACTTCGTTGTCCGTCTGTCTGTCTATCAAGACCCTTTTTCTCAGGAACTCGTGAAGGTATCAAGCTAAAATTGGTCTATGGTTTCTTGGAGCTCTAAAAAAATCAAGCTTCTAAGTCAAAACAATAAAAAAATACGGTCATTTATGCGACATACTCGAAAATAAATCAAAACCTATAGGGTACTACTTCTCGTTGACGTAGAATCATGAAATTTAGCAAGAAGCAAGGTCTCACAGCACAAGTAAAGGAAAAGTCAGATAATCGTTAATTTGTAATTTTAACACATAAAAAAAAAAAATATTACCGTGAGAGAAGTGACCGTGACGTATATCAATGTATGGGAGAACATGTTTTTCAACTATTTGTTTTTTGGGATAAATTCTTTTCAACTACGGAACTCTTCATTGTGCGTGGTCCGACACGCACTTGGCCGGTTTTCTATTGTACAACTGGGCATATTCGTAAGCTAATTTTACCTGTGATAGCTAATTCCTTATGGGAGAGTCTACTATGCAAAGCTATGAGGTATTTCCTTCATTATTGGTAAAGATACAAGATTCATAATTTTAATCAATAACGAACGGTATGTAATTTACAGGAATCGGCCACAGTGGTCGCAAGCGCTACTGCTGAGCATAATTTAATTTAATTTCCTTTATTTCAGGCAGCTGTGGCCCATACAAAATACAATACACAAATACAAACAAAAAATATTACAACATAACAAAAATGATATACTAATACATATAAAACGTCGGTAGACTACACCCTTCGGCCAAAACTCTTCCTTTAGGAACGTGTCAAGATGGTGTGTCGGAACCCGCACCACAAACGACTTGAAGTTGGTGTTGTGACGGAGCTCCAACTTCTCGACCCTCAAGGTCCAGTTGCTCTTCACCTTCATAAGCATAATGTCCTGGGTTCGATTCCCAGGTCAGGCAAAGTGTTATGTGGTTTTTTCATCAGGAATTTCTCAGTAGCAGCCCGGAGTCTGGATTTGTGCTTAGTTGATGACAGTAGGCGCGCCACCTATTACATAGAGCTTAAACATAACTGGCGAAATGTGGGTGTACTATAGCTACACCTCTGCCCATCCTCTGCCTAACTCTTCGGGCGTAATGTTATGTAATATTGAATTCGCATGGGAATACAGGATGTATCCACTGTTATCCTTTTAAGAGCGTTGATCACGTGCGGGCTGGCAACATCGAATTTCTAGAGGTTTTTCGTGATAGTTCCATTTTTAAATCAAAGTAGAATTTCCTCTGACAAATTCTTAGATCGTTGGTATTTATAAGTATTATGCTATTTTTTTACAGTTATTTTGGTAATTACTCTTAGAAAATACAAAATAATTAACACTATGCCATTTTTTAAGAGTAAATTCCAAAATAACTGTCAAAAATAGCATACATACTTATAAATACCAACGATCCAAGAATTCGTCAGAGGAAAATTGTCCTTTGATTTAAAAATGGAACAATCACGAAAAAGCTCTAGAAATTCGATGTTGCCAGCCCGCGTGCGATCAACGCTCTTAAGGGGTCATTGTACTCATTATTAAGAACAACTTTTACTATGGGACCAAACCAGAAATCGCGAAAAAAAAATTTGCTGTTCCCAACATTTATGTACGCATAACTCGTCAAAATGTGAGGAGAAGGAGCTCGTGGATAAGTAATAACAGCAGCACGGGTTGATCCATCACGTTAAGCTACGCTTGCCGGGATTGGTTAGTGGATGGGTGACCATCTTTACATACCGAGACTCCTCCGTGGCTCGGAAAGCACGTTAAGCCGTTGGTCCCGGCTGTCATTGATCTTTGACAGTCGTTACGGGTCGTCAGAAGCCCGAAAGTCTGAGAATCAGTGTTACCAAGGCGTATCGTATTACCCAGTTACTGGTTGTGAAGGTCAGATAGGCAGTCGCTCCATGCAAAATACTAGTATTCTGCTGCATCCGGTTAGGCTGGAAGCCGACCCCAACATAGTTGGGAAAAGGCTAGGCAGATAGTTTGAACTCATCAAAATGTAGGGAACAGCTGTTTTTTTTTTCGTGATCAGGTTTCGTCCCATAGTAAAAGTTGTTCATAATGTTAAGTACAATAACGCATTAAAAGGACAATGGTGTTTACACTTCCACCCTTTAGAATCTGCGACTCGTAGCTCTGGAAACCAAAAACTAAACCACTCTATGTCCGGAAATTAATTCCCGGACATAGAGTGGTTTAGTTTTTTTTTAGTCAGAAAGAATTTTTAACTTAGTTTCTGGGTAACTGGCACAAGCATAGACAACTTGTATGTTACGTCTAAAGTGTATGTGACAACGCATGGAAAATAAAAACAAGAATTTAATGGAAAAATTGAATGAACTTTTTATTCACAGGAAAACATTTCTGGGTTCCGGTTTAGTATTAAATTCTTAGAGGTTTCACAAAAATATGTTTTCTTAAGTAAAAGAAAATTATTATTATCTAACACGGAAAAATCTGCCTAAAATCGCTACGAACGGTCCGCCCAAGATGTGTTTTTAACGCACACACACAAAAATAAACGCACACAACCGCACATAATGTGACATTTATAGACGCGTCAGCTGAAAAAGGCACGCAGGGCAAATTAAACTCTATCAGTTATCTAATAAGAGCGAGAATACTCAGCAAAAACTGAGCTAAATTAGGATATTTCAAAAGTCAAACACAACACTTGAACTTTTTTTTCTCAGCGTAAATCAATCTTTAATTCAAAGGAAGAAGGTTCAAAGTTCCGTTGCTGATGAAAACAGATATGTCATGTCTGTGTTCCGAATTTGAAAGAGCTTTCCGAGGGGAGCCGAGCGCTTACCGATCGGGTCCGAGCGGCGCCGAGACGAGGCGAGTGCCGCGAATGCATTACGACGTAGTGCTATAGGGTTGGTACTGAGGAAAATTGCTATTTTTACATATACACACTTTTTAGTTGTTATATGTCTTGTACTTTTATGCGTTTTTGTTAAGTAGGTTATTTTTGGTGAAATTGATTTTGGTGCTATCTAGGAGTGGTGTTAGTGATTTGCTACTTAGTTTTTAAATAAAAATAAATAATGATTAAAACTTAATTAATCTAATACGATCAATATTCTATGATGCAGTTCCAATTAAAGAAAATTATAACCATAAATTAACAAACATCTTGCACCCAAAACTTAAAAATAATGCA
Organism: Cosmia pyralina; assembly: GCA_946251885.1. Taxonomy (NCBI): domain Eukaryota; kingdom Metazoa; phylum Arthropoda; class Insecta; order Lepidoptera; family Noctuidae; genus Cosmia; species Cosmia pyralina. Next base: position 2,262,350 of record OX276367.1, read on the forward strand.
CAAAAAAATCAATACTTCGAATAGCTTTCATCTAGCCTAAAAATAGCAGTCACAGCCTAAAAAAACCTTACGAAAAAGCCGGAAAAGCTTGCCGTCAGCCCTGTGCGTAGGGCGGGTCGGGGCGGGGCAGTGCGCGCGGGGAGGGGGCGCTGCGAGTCGCGCCAGTCGGTCGCGGGGCGCCGCGCAGCCCACACGCGTCATGCGCGCCCTCTAGCGTATTATGTTCCTCCCCGACCTCCCGCGAGCCTGCATGGTGGACGACGTAGCGACTTACTTGCAAGCGCCCTCCTCGGGACAGGTGGCTACAATTATTAACAACAAACCCATATGTAATTAACAATGATCATATTAACAGATGTTGTGAGCTAATGTTGCTTACCTAAACTGCGTCGGCCGCCCGGGTATTTTCGGGACGTACCGATTTCGCCGTCAGATCAATGTGGACGCACGTGATCCTCTAATGTTGTAGGCTGGATGCGACTCGGCCACATCACTAGTAACAAGGTAACTTAAAAAAAGAACAAAAATATAAAAATAAACACGTGTTCGACGCTCAAGTTGAAGATTCAGAAGAATTCAAATTAAGAATCAAGTGTAACGGTTTTCGATAAGGTAAAGAAGTAAATTGTGTTCAAAACAGTCCGTGTAAACAGATCGATAAGCATGCTTTCGTACAAGATTGACAGTTGCAGGCTGTGATGTACGTTGAATTTAAAACAATTCAGTGAACAATTTAAAACTAAAGCTACAAGAATGTGAAGCTTCGACACTAAAACGACTACCTATAACCTCAAAGAAATTGTATAACGGTGAAGATAAGTTCCAATTTTTATAATACAAGAAATATAATTTATAAATACTATGCTAGATTTCATTCTAAAGCTTTCCGAACGATCATAACCTTCAAAATGCGACTAAATTATTTATAATAAAGAAGAATCGTAAAACTCAAACATCAGAAGCTCGAGTTTTTAATATAGTTATGAAACCAAAAGACTAAAATTAAGATCCTATACAGAAACAATCCAATGACTAAGGATTGTTGTTGCGTGAATCAGAATGACAATCATTTTCATAATGTGATCCATAAATAATAATTAGAAAGACTAATTACAGGGACTACGTAATATAAATAAAACTTAAAATGGAAATCATGCCTAAATTATTCAAGTCGCGAAATTAAACTCATTCCATTTTCAATAACCATAAAATTGACACCAATACAAACTTCATCAATCAAAAAAAGAAAAAAAAGAACCAAATCCAACCTCTTTGCTAATACAACAGCTCTAATCAACATTAAATAAAATAAAGCCAGTCACGAAAGAACCATAGATTATAGCAATAATAGAAATGAAAAAGGTTAGTGAATCGATATGGTGTGGCTAAGATGTGAATAAGTTGACTGCAGGGAAACTACGGCATAGCATAGCATAACGCCCATCGCATCTGCAGTTCACCCTGTTTTGCTAAAATCGGCTCTATCTGACTGCAAAAACAATTTACTTGCCGTTTTCGAAAAGTTTTAGTTTTAAAAAGGAGGTTTTATGCGGTTCGCGGACCTCTTTCGTTTATGTTACGTTTCTTTTACTGTAATGTTTTTAGGTTAGGATAACATGGTTTTAGGAAACGCGTGTTTTCCTTAGTTAAAGTATATTTTTATTGTTCTTGTTTCTCTTTGCAGGGATAAATGTTATGCCTATTGGGCTATTGGGCTGTCCTTCGTTATATAGATTACAATTATTACTGTATCAGTTTGGTACAGTTTTGTATCTTAGATAAATCCGAGTTCGAAAATCTACTAGAGCTCATTTCATCTACTTTATGAAGTGAATGGTTTATTAGATTCTGCGTTATTGTTTGTATATTTATACTTTATATCTTGGTTGTTTAAAAGCTTTCGTTTATTTTATTTTTCATATCTTGGAAATTTTGGAGTTATTGGCTCCGTGCCCTAACTTTGCCCTTGATCTTGATGATGAGAATTCGTTTGGTAAACAATAGATTTTTTATGTAATACTAATAAATATATTGGTTTTATGATTTATTTACATTTTGTTATAATAATTCGTTATTTTTGGTAATTACCTTTTCTTTAAACCATTCCTTTTCAAAAAGTAAAAAAAATAAAAAAATATTATAAAACTAAGTATCTAAATATATTAATAATAAAGCTTCAATAAACGACTTTTCCTCACCATATCATATCAAAACTTTTACGTACATACATAATTAAAGTAACATGCAAAATACATTATCGAATAACAATTTAGAGCAGCATACACATAAAATTCGTACATACGATAATATAAACGAGGTTGGGAAGGTAACCTGCTCCCAAGTTAGTCGAGCCGGCACCCAGCGCTTATTCAGCAGAGATAAACCGACCAGAACTCGACACAACTTGAAATTCTAATTTAATTTCGTACATTTTACTTGTGGAATACGAAGCATTTGATTAAAAGTTAAATCTTGCAGATAAAATTGAATTGGGAAAATTTAAGTAAGCACTTATTAATGAAGGTCTCAAATTGAATGAAATAAAGCTACTTAATTATAACGATTCAATCAATAAAAGAAAACTAGTAAACACAGAAATCAATGAGTCATAAGGAGTACGTACGCACTACTGATAGAGACGGATAAGAGGTTTATGATGTTTTCGCTGATTTTATTGTCCAGAAACATGAAGAGCGATGTAATTCTGAAAACAACTACAATTAGAGAAGAAAAACAATAAGTATTGCGATACAGAAGAGACGCAGAAGATAATCAATGACAGCGTCACAAAAATAATGTCTTCGAAGTAAATATAATGAGTACTTAATCAAAAATTTAAGCAAAATCATCTGACTGTCGGATTCTTTAAAAATAATGCAACTATAACGTAAAAGGAAGGAGATAATAACTAGATTAGGGGTAAAAGGAATGATCTGTTCAAAAATGATCTAAATACTGATATTTAACAAATGTTATATTTTGCAAATTCACAGCATAATCTTTTTTCAAATTATCATGTCTCAATTATACTAATTAGATTGATCGATAAATCGTTTAATTTAATTGTAACATTAATAGATTTTTGAACAGATAATTACGTTAAAAAACAGGGAATAGACAATGAAGAACTCAATCACGGTCATAAAAAAAAGTATTTTCAATGTTTTAAAAATGGAATATTATTAAAAAAAATGGCGCCCAAAGTACCCGGCCGGCTTGCGTTGAGCGGATCGCGTCGCATCGGTGTTTCTCGATGTATCCCCCTATTATTTCTTCTATCACCCTTTTTGCCACTCGATGTATGAATGTTTTTCACTAACTGTTAATGTTGATATTTTAATGTATCCCTAATAATTGTTAGTTTGAACTTTTTTTTCTGTCTCCTTTGGCAGGTGCGTGAAATTTTATGCTATTTTGAAAAAAATCTAATAATTTCCTCAGCATTATTCTGTGAGACTTGTTCCTAATATAAATAAGCACACAATTCCTTTAATGTGACTCAGAATTAGTAGAAAATCATGATTCTATTTTCGTCATTGTCAATCATAATGATTCACGCACCACAACGTATATTTTTATTTGTATTTGGATTGCTACATTGATTTTACGAACTTCTCATCAATAGAATATTTTCGTTTCTTGCCTGCAGAAAATGCTCTTTTTAAATCTTGTTTTATCATAATGTGAGACAGTGAAAACAATGTAACATAATGTTCATTTACAAAATGGCCAGGAAAATAAAAAGAAAAAAATATATAAAAAGTTGGTCAAAAAAGGGTTCTTAAACACTATGGGATATCCTACTTAACTATGATTGGATTCTTAGCTCATGACTTTATGGAAAGTAATTTATTTCTCTGGCCACCGTGTTTAGTCGATAATTCTGTATATGTGCATGATTCCCGAATGCACTACCCTAAAAGCGAGAATGTGTTGCACGAACCTGTTATTTTTAATGTTCTTTTTTTAAATTTCTTTTTTAATTTCACTACTCCAAGCAAAGGCAATCCATTAGTGAATTGGATTTGTATATTGATGTTTTTTATTTCGATTGCAGCGCACAGGTAACCCATGTATAATGCCTGTATGTAAACTCGTCTGTATTTTGACTCTTGATGTCTATATCTATTATATTTTAACCGTGTTTCTTTTATAGAATATCAGAGTTTTAACAGGTTTAAATAATCATATATAAAAATGTTTTGTTATGTGAAGATTAACATCGGAATATTTAAATGGGTTAATATCTCTAGCGACAGTAGGAAGCTCGTTCAATAAAACAGCGGATTTTTTTGCCATCTATAAATAAACTGGAGTAATGTTTAGTCGCCGACTGTTAAAATATTACAATTCTTATTTTTTCAGCGTTGAAAACTCTGTAACCATTGTTCTAAGAGTTTTAATGTAATAAATATAGATCACGGTAGGTTCGGTTTTCAGAAAACTAAGGTTCATAAAAGTTCTTTTTCACATTTTCTTTTCAGGTTCGTAATAAGTTTTCCACAGGCGAAAGTCAGGTAGTATAACATATTTTGAGTTTATTGACCTGCTTTACGCGTTGTCTGAAGTACTGACGTCATAAAATCATAAAATACGTCACGAAAATCTACACGGCAGTGTAACTAAAGTGCGGCTCTATACGCCAAAGCTTACAGTTTCTGAACATCAAGATCGGAATCGAGCTATAAATACAGCATTTAATTTTAGGATTTAATTTTTTCTACTATTTCTACCATTGCTTTGTACCCTAAACTACCTTTGTTCACTAAGAAAAGAACGTTGTACCTACTTACGTATTGATTCCTATAAGTTATTTGATAATCATTTAACAAAAAGGTAGGTAGCTTTCTCAACGTTCACTTTTGGCCATTTCAAGTTCAGCGTAATACACAAAGAAATACATAAAAACATATGAGAAGGAGTAAACAGAAATAAAGTTTATTACAGTCATAAGTGTATCTCTGGTAGCAACAATAAAAAATAAGGAAGAAATAAATAAGCATAGACAAAGAGGATTTACTTATAATTTCAATATATGGACGTCGTAAATCTTTGATACAACCTTTTTATGTGTTTCATTTGGTTAATTGTTTGTGATATAGTAATGGGAATATTATGGTAACAAGAATTTTTGTGTAGAGGGTCTTTGAGTAAGTACTATTTTCTATGTGTCAATTTGGTTTCCTTAGAACGCGGTTTTTGACACCTTAATGTCAATTACTGGTGAAAATGACAGATTTTCATGACCGTCGTTATATTATAATATGACGGAACTGCTTTCTTAAAATCCAACCACATTTACTTTACTTTTGACAGCTCGAGTACTAATCAATGAGGGCTATCGCATATGAATTCGCCGCTAGAGGCGCTAGTGTAGCGTGAGGTATCCGAAATGTCAAATGTTACTGTTTGTGGGTGGGCTACGCGGGTTTATTTCTAATTAGAAGAATGTTGTGAATATTTTGCAATACGTGAGATTAATTATGGTAATATGAGTTACTGGTCAATGAATGTCAGTGCTTTAAAAGCGGTGCTAAGAAAAAGAGGTGCAAAATTAAGCGGGTTGAAAGAACAGATAATTCAGAGGTTAGTTTGTTTATTATTTGCAAACACATTTTTTATCAAAAGTATGCTTAGGTAATACCGAGTTTAAGCTATGTTTTTACTTACCGAGTTTACAGCTATGTTTTTTGCTATACCTCAGGACCTTACTCGACAGTGGCGCCAACTGGTGAGCACGAAAACGGTAGCCCTCCTAATGCGTTACCGATTTGATTTCATATAACAATCAAGAAGTATTAATTGAATTAACACATTGACATTTTATTTAAAGAAAAATGTACTTATGAAAAAAACAGCGACTATGAAGCATTGCATTATTTCGTCTATCGTTGCCTGTCAATAAATACGTAACTTCATAGGCGTGCTTCTGTCAAAGGTAAAAAAAAATGATTGGAAAGAGTATAGGAAACCGTAGCAATATTCTGATTTGATTATGGAGTGATATCCATAAAAGAATCTCGATTCAAAATTGACAGATTTTAAACTTACCGACCCGTGCGGCTGTTATTACTTAGCCAAAAACTCCTCTTTAAAAAAAATCTTCTGTCACCACCAAATACTTAGCTACAACGTAAGTCCCACTGAACACTAGTTTCAAGTTCTGTGATACATCATACTTAGCTGGTGCCCCAGAATTTATGTCGTAACTTGTAGTTACATCAGTATGCGCCCTACGTCTTGTTTACGATATAACTCCGAAATCTTATATTGATGCTGTAAATCATGGGAAGGGAAAACATGCGGCAAACGCTGAAGGTTATTATTTTCTATAAGATGTTGTGTCGTGCGGTTGGTATAATCCACTTTGTGTTGGCGTTAGGTTGGTAATCCTTCTGCAGGGAAAAGGCGTTCTCTCATAGATTATCAGAAGAGACGAGTATTGGTCACCTTGCAAAATGGTTGAGACAATTTTAGATAATTTTTCTTTTTTATCGTATCGATGATTCCATTTCCATATTTGATATAAAGCTTCGACCACAATTCGGTTACATCAACACCTCGTAAAGAGGCCGGGGTCGCGGGTTGTTCGAAAGAGATACTGTGGCCCTGGCACAGGCAACTGAAGGAACACGGGTGGGTTTTATTCAGTAAAAGTCTGACACGCCCTCCCGCTCGCCCGGAGCGGGAGAAGTCATTTGATGATTTCCCATCCACAAAAAAAGGGCCTTTTTTTTTGTGGAAGGAGGTGACGGCCTCCCATGCACTCTCGCTCCGCACCATGGCCTGGACCAAGTTTGGACGCGAGAGATCGCCGCCGCCGATCGCCTCCGTGAGAACACGGCGGTGCTCCGCCCAAGCCGGGCAGACCTCCACTGTATGCTCCACCGTGTCCTCTGGGTGATCTACACAATGGTGACACCCGGGCGTTTCCTCCCGCGTTATCCGAAACAGGAACCTCCCGAAACAACCGTGTCCGGTGAGGACCTGCGTCAGGTGGAAGGTGAGGACGCCGTGGCGCCTCTCCAACCACTCCTCAAAGAGGGGACTTATCGCCGCAATTGTGGCGTGCCCAGCGCTGGGTTGCGACAATCGCACTCTCCATGTCGCCATGAGATCCCGCCGGAGCTCTGTCCGCTGTACCGTGATTTCTCGCGGCAGCGGAGTTATGCCTATGGAGTTATGTTAGGGCCTCGCAAAGAGGTCCTTCATAGTGCGGGTGTTATTGCGCACAGAGCAGGACTAGGTTGGGTATCGTGTGGGATGTGGCTCCATAGTTAGATCCAGGATTCCGTTGTCACGTTTTGCCACCTCTCTCGCTCACACGGGACCAAATTTTAAGAATGTTAAATGAAAAGATGCTTTTTTGAAAAATGTAATTAATTGAAGGACTAGTAAATAATGTTCATTCGCAAAGGCAGTCGCTCCATGTAAAATAAAGGTCTGGTTAGACTGGAAGCCGACCCCAACATAGTTGGGAAAAGGCTAGGCAGACTGAATGGCTACTATAGCTAGGGCTCCGTAAAACAACAATTTGTACAAATTACTGTTGTCGTTTTCCAATCAATCTGTCTAGCCTTTTCCCAACCATGTTGGGGTCGGCTTCCAGTCTAACCGGATGCAGCTGAATACCATTATTTTACATGGAGCGACTGCCTATCTGACCGCCACAACCCGGTAACTGGGTAATACAATACACCTTGGTAAGACTGGTTGTCAGACTTTCGGGCTTCTGACGACCCACAACGATTGTCAAAGATCCACGGATGACAGCCAGGACCAACGGCTTAACGTGCTTTCCGAGGCACAGAGGAGTCTCGGTATGTAAAGATGGTCACACATCCACTGACCAACCCCGGTAAGCGTAGCTTAACCTGATGGATTGTCCCGTGCGGCTGTTATTACTTAGCCACGAGCTCCTCGAGCCATAGTAGCCATTATGGTAACAGAAACAGTTACCTATACAAACATAACACTTTAAACTCTTACACCAGTTAGCAAAGCACCCAAAAAAGATGTCATCTTTAGTTTTAAAACTTAATTCGTGTTAAAAAGTGCTAGAAAATTCAGGAATTGCAATCTAAAGTTGAGTTTGAATGGTTAGACATAACAGTTTGGTGAGCTGATAGTGTGGGGTTGCTGCCAACTGTGGCTGCTGTGCCAACAGACCCTCGGGGTGCGACCTTGGTATAATAAGTTGATTTCGTTTTGACGGGTATGTCAGAAGGATTTTAGCGAGAGCAAAGATCAAAGACAAAGCATTCATTTTGTGTGATTGATCTCTGGGTTAAGTGAGACAGTATTTTGATGATGGTTCATATTGAGTTAGTATAAAAAAATATAATATATCTAAGAGTAACCTAGAGATTCGATGTCTGTACAACTGCATTGGTACAGAAGTACCAAGACACAAACACCTTCAGATAACTTCCTTTATTGACAATATACGCTGCCGGAAGTTTAAGACGCAGATATACGAGTATGCTAGTAGCGTGGGGTTGAACCTGCGCTGTCACAATTATTTCAAAGCTAAAAAAAAAAAAATTATGAAAACTGTTCTCTCATCGGGCAACACTCTACTGTCATTTTGTTTAAAGCTAGTTATTTTAAACAACCCTATTTAGGGGACAACTTTAGGGATGGGTTGGGAGACCTGTCTCGGAGAAGGAGCTTCATATAATATAATTATGATAGAACTTCACTTAAGGTAAGTTCGTTTAATCACATAATTATACTTACTCCTTCTCCGAGAAATATTAACGAGTAGATGTTTGAAGTCAGTCAGGGTTGTTTAAGGGTTAGTTAGTAAATACTTAGTTGTAAAAATAGTAAGGTATTTATTAAAAACACACAATTATTACTAGTATGGCTTCAGTGGTTGGGCCGGATAGCTTGCGTGTTCTGTGCTGAGCTCACGCAACGCGTCGTACGTCCACCCAGTAATAGGACTCGCCCAACAAGGAGCGCTGTCCCAAATTAAATGCATTATTAATTTATCTATATAAATAAAAAGAGAAGTCCTGACTGACTGATTGACTGACTCATCAACGCCCAGCCAAAACCATTGAACCTAGAAAGCTGAAATTTTGCACAGAGATTCCCTTTATAATGTAGACAAGGGATAAGGAAGGATTTCGTGGAGGAGCTCGTGGCTAAGTAATAATAGTCGCACGAGGTGATCCATCAGGTTAAGCTACGCTTGCCGGGGTTGGTCCGTGGATGGGTGACCATCTTTACATACCGAGACTCCTCCGTGCCTCGGAAAGCACGTTAAGCCGTTGGTCCTAGCTGTCATTCGTGGATCTTTGACAGTCGTTACGGGTCGTCAGAAGCCCGAATGTCTGACAACCAGTCTTACCAAGGGGTATCGTATTACCCAGTAAATGTGTTGTGTTGGTCAGATAGGCAGTCGCTCCATGTAAAATACTGGTATTCAGCTGCATCCGGTTAGACTGGAAGCCGACCCCAACTAGTTGGGAAAAGGCTAGGCAGATTGATGTACCCGTGGGATATTTACCAAGATCCAGACGGGCGAAGCCGCTGGCAAAAGCTAGTCTAAATTATCCACATACTGAGTTATTAATAAAATGCTCTAAATTAACATATATTTTTTCAAAATCATTAACACTTACTCGTTTGGACGTGATCTTTAGTTAAAATCATTAAAAGTCGTTTATCGTCGCCCTAAGTAAAACCTCATCCTGAAACTTTTATCGAAATATGGGTTCAGATTACGTTTTCTTCTGAAATAAGCTAAGGTTTGTAACATAGTCCAATTCTTAGTTAAGTAAATGAATTTGTATGTGTCAAGAAAAGTCATGTTAAGCTTAGGTGTTTTTTTATGCATGACTTACATTTTATACTGTCGGCAGCTTTGTCTACCTACCCTATAACGGTAACCTCCTTGAAGATACTCTATCGAAATGTGCCACCAACACACGTGGTGCACCGTGCTGCTGCCAACGTCACGACTATGCGGAACGTGCATGTATCTACTTAACGTGTTTACTTCGTGTACAGTTGACAATAGAGTTTGGTTGACAAGCTAGAAAGTATTTTTGGTTTATATCGGTTCTTAACAAATACACATTGTACACATCGTAACATCACTCTCGAAGATCACTCTTGTATTCCCCGAAGAGATAGGCAGAGGTGCACCTATAGTACACTCCCATTTCACCAGTTATTTATTTATTTATTAACTCATCATTACTATCATTACAGGATAATTCTAATTCAATAGTGTGGCCATAATTACAGTTTTATTATTTACCACAACATATTCTATACATTGTGGTTTTTGTTAACTCACTCAGAGAACAGGTAAAGAGATCTATGCTATCTGCTACACGCAAACAAAGTACACGCAAGGTACGCGTTATAGGGGCGTTACTCAGTAGATTGGTTCTTACTACTGGGCACCGCCAATAGACGTGGCCGTCGTCTTCGCAATACATAATTGTCGGGCACACACAGGTTTATTTCTTTTAATATAAGGGTTTGAAGTCTTGCCACGCAATAATTTAAAAATAGGTAGCAAGAGCTACGTCCCTCCTTGTTACCAATTTATTGTGTGTTATGTTTAAGCCCCATGCGATAGGGGGCGAGTCTATTGTATCAAAGCAGTAGCGGTGCAATAATACCACCGTTGGGTCTTCTAATACACATAGTACACACAATAGGCTCAATACGCATTAATGTGTAGATATATAGTCTAATCTAAGGTTTATAAATCTCGTATATTGTGTTTTTATCATCATCACCTCAGACGAAAGACGTACTGCTAAAATTAACGCTCCCAAAGCCTGCGCTAAAGTTAAAAGATTCTGCGCTACCACGTTTTCGGCTAACCACTGAAATTCTGCGCTGTGCTGTGGATCCCACATAGCACAGCATCATGCTGATGACAAAGTGTCAGAGTCACGACGTGCAGCTGCCGTCTAATTCTGTTGTGTGCTCGTGATTATAGATCTATTTTGGTTGTTTGTTCGAATTATAAACATAATGATCTTTTTTATTTACAAGTGTTTCATATAAACCAATTTTAATGTCTTTCTTTCTACCTGGATCCAGCGGATTCCCCAGACCTTCACTAAGTCGTCGGTCCACTTTTCGGCAGTAAATATATAATTATTGTGTTCAAATCCTCGTCACAATGCTTTCCGAGAGCAGATGCACGAGTTACTTACTATAAAAATACCCAAATTGTTATAGGTGTGCCTATAAAATTGGAGGGTTTCCCTGGATTTCCATGGGATTCCCTCATCATATTCCAACTTGGTGACAATGGGACTACCTTTAGAGCATACCCTTTTAAACAAAAAAGAATTTTGAAAATCCGTCTAATCATATATGACGGAGTTATGCCCGAACATACATAAAAAAATATATAACCATCCTCCACCTCCTCCTTTTTTGCAGTTGGTTAAAAAAATCGTTTCAAAATCGGTTTAGCCGTTTCCGAGAAAAATGGTAACAAACAAGCACACACGCAAACTCCTCTTACCCCAAACGCATGTACCATCTCCGTGGCCATCGCGGGTAAAAGTGAGTAGTAGCAGCTTAAACACCAATCTCTGTGGTTGACTGTACCTTAGTAGTTACTATAGTGATTAGTCATGAGGTATGTTGAGTGTAGTATTTACTATCACTTAGCAGTTAGCGAGAAAAATGTGATCGTTAGTTTATTTCGTAGTAGGTACTTTTCTCGCAAAATTGTTGTCTTGTTTTCCTACGTTACTGTATTTAAACGCGACTCCAGTGAATTTTGTTTTGTTTTCGTTTATGGCTATTCTTTCGGAGAAGGCCTGTGGCTAAGTAATAACAGCCACACTGGTCGATCAATCAGGTTGCCGAGGTTGGTCCGTGGACCATCTTTACACACCAAGACCCCTTCAGAAAGCACGTTAAGCCGTTGGTCCTGGCTGTCATTCGTGGATCTTTGTCAGTCGTTACGGGTCGTCAGAAGCTCGAAAGTCTGACAAACAGTTTTACCAAGGAAAGAAGAAAGAAAATAAAGAAATATATTTTATTTGCTACATGATTAAAATAATACATACATGCAAGATCTTAAAATAAGAGTGGGTCACGACATGTCTTCCATTTCTCATGGCGTGCAAGGGGTATCTTATTACCCGTTAGGTACTATGTTGTGGAGGTCAGATAGGCAGTCGCTCCATGTAAAATAATGGTATTCAGCTGCATCCGGATAGAAGCCGACCGCAACCTAGTTGGGAAAAGGCTAGGCTGATTGATTGACTATTCTTTTAGGGTTCATGAGGACAATGTGAATGGCAGAGAATGCATTGCGGCATTAAGTCCTCCTATCATTGTACTGCTATTGTACATTAAAGAACATTGCTTACCTTGAGAGCAGTGGTGGGCCAGCGAGCAGTCGTGGCCCAGTAGTAACGGCCGCGACAATAATTTCATCACCACTGCTCTCAAAACGGTGAAGGAAAACATCGTGAGGAAACCGCGCAGCATGTCCTAGAACCAAAAATTCGAAGACTTGTGACAACTACCAACCGGGCACTGGGCCCCGCGTGATGGATTACGGCACACTCTCTCTCTCACCAAGAGGAGGCCTGTGTCCCAGCAGTGGGAAACACTATAGGCTGGTTATGCTCTTAACTTCATAATCAACACTTATGAAACGTTCCTAATTTCTAATTTATTTTACGCTTTAGATAATGAATATTAAAATCGCACGAACACTTCAAAATCTCGTAAATATTTTAAAGAATTAGTTAATATTTAATTCTTGATCTTGTGTACCCGGCCATAATTAGACGAATTAAATTATGATCACAGAAGTATATTTTAATTTTCTTACCTAAATTGAAGTCGTTTAAGATTTTAATACGGACTTTCCCAAAAGTAGTAGACTCTTAAAAAGCTCGAGTTGTTAATACGCCTCTAATCATGGGTTATTTTAAGGTTTTTACATTCTGTCCTAGTTTCACACCCGTCTGTGCAGGGCATATTGTGTAACCTCTGTTTTATGAGGTCGTCATACTAACGAAGAAATTTTAATTGATGGTTTGGATTTTGGAAGTGAAAATTTGTTTAGGCGCGGTTGACGATGTTTGGTAGGGGAAAATCTTACGAGTTCGCGTCACCGACATGTGACATGCTAGCATAAAGACGTTTAAATTATCACTTCTGTCGGCGTTCCAATGACTGGCCTACGTTTTTTTTTATCCAGACAATTGAAACGCTGTCTTGCGTACTAAAAGTTTTGTATCACCAAAACTTTAATAGTTAACTTTGCTTTTATTATTTATCATGAGGAGCCATAGTATGCCGTCTGTCGGGACAGGTCAATTCGAAGCTGCATAGGCTCTTTTTTAAAAAGGCCATTGTTAGACTCACATAAAATCCTAATACTTCATATAATGTGTGGACTTTAAAAAAGACCATGACCTCTGAGTGTGTTTCAGCATTTCTTCTCAGGGATCAGTCAGCTAGGAAATGCCAGCGCCATATAGTTTTAAAATATTGACCAAAAATTTACTTAAACTGAAACTCAAAAACTCAAAGCATTTATTTCAGTTACCATTTACAGGCACTTTTGAATGGTGAGATGCCTGGGTAAAAAAAAAACACTATTTAGTCCGTCAGTAAGATAATAAAAAAATATTAGACGCATATTTTTTGATTTATCGTATTGATAAAAAAAATTTAGATAACACGCATTCAAGATGGGGAGTGGGGGGCTCGTCACTTCTACGTATAAAATCTAGCTAGCAGTGACGTCATACCATATTTTAACTCAATGTATCGCCATAATCTTATAATTGCCTAAAAAAAAATAAAAAATACTTGTCCAATATTTGAGGGACAAAAACAAAATTTTTACTCAACATCTCTATTGTCAAAGAGTCGGTCAGTTAGTCAGAAAGTTGAAGCTAGTTGCCCAGTTCCAAAACGTAGATCTCTATGTAGAAGACCGGGCAAGAAACTCCACGGACACTCTTTTAAATCAAGACATTACAAAATCCTGGGTACATTATTCTTGTTGTAGTAGTTTCTACAAAAAAATCAATAGGTATATATATAATATTACGCATGATAATATTAATCCGTAGCCTTACTCATGGATTCCCATTTTCACCCTTTGGGTAAAGAATCAAAAGCTTGCGACAGCTCTATCCTTCAAATACAATTTGGACAAGAACATTTCTTGTTTAATTCCTAAGTATTGTGTTGCCGTCGGCGTCGTAGCCAAAGTAATGTAGATCATAGAAATTGAAATTGTTCATTGCTACGCTCGTAGACGTAGGTTCTGAGTATTTTTTACTTGACTACGGCGTAGCGCTTATGTTTTTCGTAGCGTAAGAAAGTTTCTTTTGGTAGGATTTTGTTTACCTGAAGATTATTTTTAACTGATTTTAAAAAAAGGAGGTTCTCAATTCGACTATACCTAGATGTTTTTTTTTTTGTATGTTTGTTACGCGATTACTCCGCCAAATATAAATCGATTTTGATGATTCTTATTTTCGTTTGGTTGGTTATACTTCAGAGGTGGTCCCATATAAATTGTATTAATTTTGCTTGGGTAGTTTTTGAGATAGCTTCGATAATACGTATTTAATCCACTTTGTGTATCATGATGATGTTCTTATAGTTTCTGTCAATGTTGTTGAGATAGCAAGTAGTGGTATTCGAATTGGTGTAGGCTAGGTACCTACCGTAACTAAAAAGTGAAAAATAAAAAACTTTTTTACAAAAAAAAAAAAACGACCAACTTCCATAAAAACACTAGGTACAAAGTGAAAAATAACTTTAATTTCGGAATTCGGTGGCAAAAAACTAAAATACAGATTCAAAGTCACCGACTTCCGAAATTAAAATTATTTTTCGCTTTATAGTGTTTATTTTTGAAGTTCGTTGTTTTTTTTTTTTGTAAAAAAAGTTTTTTTATGTTTAGAATAGGGTATGTCAAGTACTTTTATTCATAAATACTAAGAAGCGGTGTGAGGATTATCTTCTTTGGTAGTGTCTGTTATTATTTTGTCGTCCAAAACTTAATAAAATAATGTGGATGATTTGATTTATGAGAGAGAGAGATGAAAGCATTGGTGGCCCTGAGGTAACGGCCCCGACTTACGAATTGTAGGTCGTGAGTTCGTACCCAGACAGGCAGGCAGTATCTTAATAAGTTCATCACCACTGCTCTCAATACGGTGAAGGAAATCGTGGGGAAACCGGCATGTCCTAGAACTAAAAATTCGAAGACATGCGACATCTACCAACCCGCACTGGGCCCGCGTGGCGGATTACAGCCCACTCTCTCACAGAGAGGAGGCTGTGTGCCAGCAGTGGGAACAATATAGACTGATTGAGCTAATGCTATTTGTTATGAATATTTATAATGTTTTTGCGTTTAGGTATACGTACGATGAATAGATTGTGTGAAAGATGATATTATGGCTAGTTAGGGGATTAATTTATAGATGACGACTAATAGAGATTCATGGAAGATGAAAACAAACAGCGCCGACCTCAAATAAATTGGTCTAAGAGCTGGAAGATGCCAATGATTAACGTTAGCACTTTTTAGGGTTCCGTACCTCAAAAGGAAAAAACGGTACCCTTATAGGATCACTTCGTTGTCCGTCTGTCTGTCTATCTGTCAGTCTGTGAAGACCCTTTTTCTCAGGAACGTGTTAAGGTATCAAGTTGAAATTAATATCAAATACTATATATATCTATAGTCACTCGAAGTACTAAAAAAATCAAGCTAATCTAAGTCAATACAATAAAAAAATACGGCCATTTATGCGACATATTTTGATACTCCCAAATAAATCAAAACCTATAGGTACTTCCTGTTGACCTAGAATATTGAAATTTGGCAAGAAGCAGGGTCAGTGAAGGAAAAGGGCCGAAAATTGTTAATTTGTAATTTTATCAGATAATTTTTTTTTTGGGATTACAATATTAAGTTTGTTTTTGGGATAATTTGTTTTCAACTACTGAACTCTTTATTGTGCATGGTTCGACACGCACTTGGCTGGTTTTACCTTATTGCCAGCGTTTTTACACTCAAATTAAAAGAAAAACAAATTAAATATCATTAATTATGTTTCCACTTCATTTTCCAAAGAAACTGTCGTTAAAATAGTCAATGAAAACCGTCTCACCTGCTGAGTGATGACGTCACAAGATGGCCGCCTCACCTCACACACGTGGCCTGGCAGTTTCTCTGCCAACTGGCATATTCCGCCCTTGACACTGCTGCGCTGGTCCCAATGTATAACTAGCGTTATGAAATATTGTTTCCTTTCTATTTTACGTAATTGGGTTAATATACTTAGGTTTTGGTGGGAAGAGAGATTTATTTGATGTTTGTCATTGGGTTTGAGAACGCTTGTCCTTAATCCATTCCTATTTTCTGTAAAAAAAAAAAAATATATAGAAATTTCTATATAAAATATGAGTCACTGAAATCTTTTGCCGGGGTTGGTCCGTAGATGTCCGTGGGTGACCTTCTTCACATACCAAGATTGCTCCCGTGTCTCGGAAAGCACGATAAGCTGTTGGTACCAGCTGTCATTCGTGGATCTTTGACAATTGTTACGGGTCGTCAGAAGCCCGGGTCTGACAACCAGTCTTACCAAGGGGTATCGTGTTACCCAGTAACTCGTTTATGGAGATCAGATTGGCATTCGCTCTAAGTAAAATACTGGTATTCAGCTGCATCCGGTTAGACTGGAAGCCGACCCCAAAATTGTTGGGAAAAAGGCTAGGCAGATTGGTTGATTTTCAAATCTTTTGCTGTCTTGATAGAAGCATCATTGTCATGAAAATTACTTGTTGTCTTACTTTTTCAAACTCAAATCATAAATTCGAAAGAAATTGACAAAACACTATTTTAATTAAAATAGGTTTGTAGAGCATTTTAGTTTTTTATGATTATGGGGATTAGAATCTAGATCTATGTTGTGCATGTGAGAACGCTGTAAGTCTTGTAGACTCATATATGTTAAGTATGATGTGTTGATTTGCTGGCCATTTTCTATTTTGTTAAGTACCTACCTGGTATTCGTTGGCCTACACTGTCCTCCCATACCTATTGAAAACATTGTAAAAGCCAATTATTTTTAAAAGAGTAACCGAGGAGTTTCTTGCCGGCTCTTCTCCATAGGAAACGACCAAATGGAACCGTGCACCTAGCTTCTGACGTTTCATATCATCATCTGCCTAGCTATTTCTCAAATACGTTGGGGTCGGCTTCCAGTCAAACCAGATGCAGCTGAATACCAGTATTTTACATGGAGCGACTGCCTATCTGACCTCCACAACCCAGTTACTGGGTAATACAATATAATAATATGTATATCATAATACCCCTTGTTAAGACTATGACAACCGGGACCTACGGCTTCACGTACTTTCCGAGGCACGGAGGGGTTTTGATATGTAAAGATGGTTACCCATGGATGGACCAACCGCGGCAAGTGTAGTTTAACCTGATCAATCAACCCGTACGGCTGTTATTTACTTAGCCACAAGCCCCGCTTTGACCTTTCACAAGTCATCATCATTCTCCTGCTCTTATCCCAATCTATTTGGGGTCGGCGCAACATGTCCTTTTTTTCTTTACTTCTCTATTATTCGTCATCTCGGTAGTCATCCCCTTTCTAGCCATGTCATCTTTCACACAATCCATCCATCGTTTCTTTGGTCTTCCCCTACTCTTATAGCCATCGACATTCATACTCAAAACTTTCCTCACGACATTTTCCTCACTCCTCCGCATCACATGCCCATACTATGACAGCCGATTTCCGCACAACTTTTCAGTCACCGGTGCCACTTTTAGACTTCTTCTTCACTTTTGACCTTTCACAAGTAATGCAGGTTTAAATATTTTGATTTTGATTTTTAGACGATAATGTTACTTTATTAAAGGTACAATTTCAAGGAAAGTTGTTCCAAATTCATCTTCCCGCGTATCTGCAGAAGCTCTGAAACCTGTAGCTGACAACAATAGCTCCAGTGAAATAGATACGAGTATATTTCAGTATTTCAGCGAGATATGTATCGGTCTGGTATCGACTGCCGTTTAGATTCGATCCCTGATACCGATACCGCGCCGTTCACGTGGAAAAACGGGTGCTCCTGAAACTTTATCGTTTACTTTTTAACTTTTCGACCTTTTTATTGATACCGTACCGTATAGTATCTAAAATAGAGAATTTTACTCAAAAAATACTGTTTTCCTTTTAATGGCTGGTATATTCGCAGCTGTATTTCCTAAAGGGGTAGGCAGGTGTGTATTATGTCAGACATAAGATGTAGTCTCATGTGGTCTTTAGGGTAGGCCATTAACACAGAGCAGAGGCAAAGTGGAGTTGTAACACAGATAACTACCTATATATGTCAGAGTTGTAAAATTGAATTTGTCTTTGGTATCATGTTAATTAAAATTGAATATGAGGCTTTTGCTCGCATTGTTTTTGAGTATATTTTGTAATTTTTTATTTTATTTTTTATAATGTGCGTTTTATTTGTGCAGGTTAAACAGGTTTTCTTTCTTTTTTTCTTCTTTCTTTCATTATAAGTCCATTGCCATAATTGGCCACAAAACCAGTTGCTACTAAAAAAACTTTTTTACAAAAAAATACAACCGACTTCCAAAAACAACACTACAAAGTGAAAAATAACTTTAATTTCGAAAGTCGGTGTCTAGTTAAATGTATTTTCGTTTTTTGCCACCGACTTCCGAAATTAAAGTTATTTTTCACTTTGTAGTGTTGTTTTTGGAAGTCGGTTGTATTTTTTTGTAAAAAAGTTTTTATTTTTCACTTTTTAGTTGTGGAACCTACCCCACACAAATTCTAATACCACTACCTGCAAAACAAACTAGAACATCATCCATATAAAAGTGGGGAAAAAATACGTATTATTGAAGCTAACTCAAAAACTACCGAAGCAAAGTTAATCAATTTTATACGAGACCTTCTGTGATGTATACCCTCTCGAATAAAATAAAAAAAGTCCAAATCGGTCCAGCCATCTTCGAGTAATCGGGGAACATACATAAAAAGGTTCCGACGAATTGAGAACCTCCTCCTTTTTGAAGTCGGTTAAAAAGTCCCCTTCTTAAGTTCCCTTCAAAATGGTTGAGGTGAATGGTGCTGATCCATGCGTTATGCTCGTGAACGGGTGCCGTCAGTAAGGACTGGTCATGTCTTAGCTGCCACGGATAGTTTTAATTTAGTTAAATTTTTCAATTGTTTTCAGTTTTTATCTTTTTATTACCATGCAGGTAACACATTGTGCTACATTGTTCTCACATGCATATTTTCAACATGAATTATGTTAGTGTGTGTCTGTGTGGCCTTTAGTGTGGGACGCAACGTGCGTCGATACTCTTGCGTCATCCCATCTTCCTGGCTCGGCGTGCTGAGCTGGCACTGCTGCTGCGGCTGCGGAAAACCTCAAGCGGCGAAAGTATAATAACTTTATTTTCGAGCCGTTTGGGGTTAAAACCTTTGGGCCGTGGGGTCCGAGTGCTCATAGTTTGTTCAACGAAATCTCCAAACGGCTGGTTGACACTTCCCGTGACCCAAGGCCTGGCTTTTACCTTGGCCAGAGGCTTAGCATTGCCATACAACTTGGCAATGCCGCCAGTCTCTTGGGTACTTTACCAGTCGACAGCGACGCGGAGGAATTTTTCGATGCCATATTTTAGTTTTTTAATAGTTTTAGTTATGTTAGGATATAATTTTGTTATTTTTAGGTTATGTTTATAGTATGTAACCAATATTTTGTAACAATATTTTGATTTAAAAGAGTGTCCGTGGAGTTTATTGCCCATTCTTCTCCATGAGAATCTACTACGCTTTGCAACTAGCTTCATCTTTCTGACTGATCGACCCTTATCTATCTATATCTATACTTATTATAAAATAAAGTCGCCTTTCGTGTCTGTCTGTGTGGCCACATTATTCTCATAAACTACGCAACGGATTTTGATGCGATTTTCACTATCATTTAGAGAATTTATTCTGGAAGTTTTATATGTATAATATATTAATATTTAATTTAGTTAAAATATAGAAACCTTCATGTTTTGTTAAGTCATAAAAGCCGTGCGAAGCAGGAGCGGGTCGCTAGTTTGAAATAAATGCTTTGAGTTTAAGTTTGAGTTTGAGAAAAAAATCCATAAAACTTTAACTCAACCAGGGACTCACACAACTAGATCAGAACCGCACTGACACAACTAGATCATTCAGGCAGTTAATTAATCTAATCATCATCTGCCTAGCCTTTTCCCAACTATGTTGGGATCGGCTTGCAGTCTAACCGAAAACAGCTGAACACCAGTATTTTACATGAAGCGACTGCCTATTTGCCTGTAACACGATTCCCTTGGTAAGACTTTCGGGCTTCTGACGATCCGTAACGACTGTCAAAGATCTACAATGGCAGCCGAGATCAACGGCTTAACATGATTTCCGAGACATGGAATTGGTCTTGGTAACCACCGAGAAACTCCTCCGTGCCTCGGAAAGAACGTAAAAAATTTAAACAAATATATTATGATAAATTAACTAGTTTATCTAATATCTAACAGGGACAAACAATAGTCACGCAGTTCGATGTAGTTCTCCTGAGCCGTCTTGATAATTTCGTTGCATGAATTTCCGATGAATCACAAACGTATGTATTTGTTGTGTACTGGATCACGCTTGCCAACCGTGGTGATAACGTGCATGTGACATGGTATTATAAGCTTCTCTGTTACTCATTCAGTCTTACTGTATACAAGGTCAAATTAAATTATCTAGCGAAACTCTGCACACGTGATGGATATCTGAAAACGATAAAATATAAACAATAAAGATTTGATGTTTTTTGGGGGTCAACAACCGCTTGTATATTCTAGCTTGTTATGTTCTAGTTTGTTTTGCAGGTAGTGGTATTTGAATTTGTGTGGGGTAGGTACACAACTAAAAAGTGAAAAATAAAAACTTTTTTACAAAAAAATACAACCGACTTCCAAAAACAACACTACAAAGTGAAAAATAACTTTAATTTAGGAAGTCGGTGTCTAGTTAAATGTATTTTCGTTTTTTGCCACCGACTTCCGAAATTAAAGTTATTTTTCACTTTGTAGTGTTGTTTTTGGAAGTCGGTTGTATTTTTTTGTAAAAAAGTTTTTATTTTTCACTTTTTAGTTGTGTACCTACCCCACACAAATTCAAATACCACTACCTGCAAAACAAACTAGAACATCATCCATATAAAAGTGGGGAAAAAATACGTATTATTTAAGCTAACTCAAAAACTACCCAAGCAAAATTAATCAATTTTATATGGGACCAACTGTGATGTATACCCTCTCGAATAAAATAAAAAAAATCCAAATCGGTCCAGCCATCTTCGAGTAATCGGGGAACATACATAAAAAAAAAAAATGTTCCGACGAATTGAGAACCTCCTCCTTTTTGAAGTCGGTTAAAAATGAAACAGATTTTCACAACTATATAATAATTCTGTTTGGCGATACCAATGCTCCGTTACTCCATTTCGCCTTAACTTCATTCTAACTAATATTATAAATGCGAAAGTAAGTTTGTTTGTTTGTTACCTTTTCACGCCTAAACCACTGAGCCGATCATCCTGAAATTTTGCATATACGTTGTCAGGTGTACAGAAACGGACATAGGATACCTTTCATCCCGAAAAAAAGTACTGTTCCCAAGGAAAACAACAATAAAGTTCTTATGATAAAAGATGACGCCACGTGTCTTTCGAATCATGATTGAATTATAATATTACAAGCACAGTACAACCCGAATTCTAAATCAATGCGAGTGAAGCCACGGGCAAAAGCTAGTCCTTATACAATCAAACCGTCTTTTCTATGATCTTCCCTTCGATCAATAATTTATTGATCGAAGGATCTTCCTCTTACTCTCCTTCAATCAATCAATATTCAATACTTTTTAAGTCACTGTTTCTTTTTTAAGACGAAATTATGACATTAGTGACATTTACAGAAAAAAAGTGGAAAGCACTTTATACTCTTTACCACTGGAAGACTGTAAAATAATACAATACCCAGAATGCTCACGCGGCGCCGTCATTTCGTTCACGAGACTACTGTAAGAAAGCCGCTTATAGTCCGAGAGACGAGCGACAAAAAATTGCAAGCACTTTCTAAAGGCAATTTTTTAGTATTACGTCACATTGGAGGAGTAAAGAAATAGCCTGCCGTCAGTCATCCATCCCGTTTCTTAAGCGTTTGGTGCGGGGGCGGCTTTAATTTTGCAACTACTATCTAAAACCTGAAAATTAATTTGAGAACAGTATTTTAATTATAAATAAGTTTTACGATCATCAGTCATGCAAATTTTGTAACTGGGCGCGTCCGTCACGCGTTAAGGCGAGAAAAAATAGACTTTAGAAAGCGCTTGCAATTGTTTGTCGCTCGTCTCCCCGACTATTAGACGCGCATCAAAAAGAAATTAGTCTTTCCTGGGTGAAGCGCTTTACGCTGAAAGAACAAAACGTTGAAAAGCTTTTTTTCGCGTCTATTTGTGAACAGTGTTTACGTAATTTCAATTGCAGTTTCTACTATGATTTATGAAATTAACTATCTATGATTGACAAGTATCACAACTTTTCCTACTAAGCGTGATTCATTTAGCCAAGTTTCCATCCAGTCTTACTTTTTTCTGTTTACTGAATGAACTGGCTGTTGTCCGAGGTTTTTATATATAAGAAGTATTCTATTTTCTAATCTAGGACTTAGTCTATATGTGTGTCTATTTTCATCCTTATCTGTACCTACAGCCGTTTTAAATACGTGATCGCGTAACAAACATACAACCATCTTCATAAAAAACTTTTTTACAAAAAAATACAACCGACTTCCAAAAACAACACTACAAAGTGAAAAATAACTTTAATTTCGGAAGTCGGTGTCTAGTTAAATTTATTTTCGTTTTTTGCCACCGACTTCCGAAATTAAAGTTATTTTTCACTTTGTAGTGTTGTTATTGGAAGTCGGTTGTATTTTTTGTAAAAAGTTTTTATTTTTCACTTTTTAGTTGTGGTACCTACTCCATACAAATTCTAATACCACTACCTGCAAAACAAACTAGAACATCATCCATAAAAAAGCGGGGAAAAAATATGTATTATTGAAGCTAACTCAAAAACTACTCCAGCAAAGTTAATCAATTTTATATGGGACTAACTTTGAGATATACCCTCTCGAATAAAACAAACAATTTTCAAATCGGACGACTCTGTAAAAAGTTATGCATGGTCATACATAAAAAAAAACATACGTGTTGAATTGAGAACCTCCTCCTTTTTTTTCGTCGGTTAAAAATATCATATTATTGAGTTTATTTCATGGCATGGCTTCAAAATGCATTAAAATGTATTTTTTTTTTTAAATAAGGGGTTGTCTATGAAAGAATTTAGGAAAAATGCAATTAGGATTAGCGGTAGGGCTTTGGAAATTGGCTGCGCAAGTCTATCGTGAAATTGCATTAAAACTGCATTATTACTGACGATGCACGAAGCTTTGTCATGTAGATATTTTTATTGATAGAATTTAGAATATAGGTACAGAACGAAACGAAATTAAAATCATTTTTATTGTATTTTTTCTAATGACTCTTACACCAAATGTCCACCGCACCGGGAACGGGATTTTTTTTTACAAAAAAATCAAGCTTATAAGTCAATGCAAGTAAATCAAAACCTATAGGGCACTTCCCGTTGACCTAGAGTCATGATATTTGGCAAGAAGTAAGGTCTCACAGCTCAAGTAAAGGAAAAAGTCCGAATATCGTTAATTTTTAGTTTTATCACACACAAATAAAAAAATGCGATTACAAACTTATATTTGCAGTTGGAGAATTGACCGTGACGTGACTTGGCCAGTTTTTTTTATGTTGATTTTCATTGCTGGTCTAACTGACCGACAGTCCATTTAACTTTCTGACTAACTGTCGCGCCGGTTAGTCAGAAACTTGAATGGACATCTCACGTCACCTCTTTGACAATTCAATAGTGCCTAGTTTAATTGAAATAAATGCTTTGAGAAAAAACATTAAAATTACAACATAGTCTGTCGTCATTTTTTGTTCTCGCTTAGATGAACCGAAATTTAGTGCACAAATATGGGGCTTGATATAGGTTGCACGAGACTACCCTCAAAATACTGTTAATGGAGCGTCTCAAACTTTGCCAAAACGACGCAACCCTCGACCTCACGATGGTGTAGGTATAAGTTCGGGACCCTCACTTCCGCAAACATGCTTGAGGCACTGCAGTATCTTAGCAGTTTTACTAATATTCAGCTACATCTGAGACTGGACACCGATCCAGGAGTCCAGCTCATCCCGCCATCTCGTTCTAGGCCTGCCGCGTAGTCGTTTTCTGCTATTTGGGATCCACTGAGTGGTGGTTTTTGCGTATTGCTGCAATCCCCATGAATGGATTTTTTTTTTATTTTTAGATTCAATGGGAGCTTTAGACTTAGAGCTTGCTTCGAGTATGATCTTGAGAGGTCAGTTAGTTTTCATTATGCTATTACAAGTCCATTGTGCCATTATCTACTATCGTGCATTAGGTGTACTAAGCCACACAATTTTTTATTGATACTATACCTACTATATGATAAGGCAGCGGTGCTGTTTAAAAGAAGATGTAGGTAATGACAAAAATTTAAGAGAGTATGCTTAGATGGTTTGGTCATGTTGAGAGGATGAATGACAAGTGCCGGATGGGGACGCCCTAGGAGGACATATAGTGACCTTATTGGTGATGTTCTTCAGAAAGGTCAGATGCGTAGTACTCGCAACGGACGTGCGTGTATGTCCAGATATACTAACGTTAACGAGGCACAGTTTCTGCCTAGCTCCATGGGAAGACGGAGTGAGTTTATGTATGTATATATGTATGTGTATTATACCTATTTACTAGTGACGAACAGTAGACTGAAAACATCTCTCAACGTCACTTCTACGCTCAGTTCCCCTTAAAATCGTCTAATGAGCGACACATTCCACAGTACGTATCAATCAGAATCCGAATCTGTATCCCGATCTCCGGAATCAAAGACTTGCCACAGCCGACGTCCGCTGCGTTCATTTTTCCGATAATAGACCGCGCCGTCTCGCTCGCACCACGTTGCGCAAACGCCACCAAGCCGAGCTAAAACAGGGGCTCAGGCATACTAAATTTAGTTCTGCAACACTGCACCGTGTCGTGCCCATAGAAAACATTAACAACCATACACCACACGATATATGGACACCGCATATTCCCAGCCAGATTTTCGCGATCACAAATTGCTGTATAATATTCAATTAGGTCGCCCGATATTGATGGGAGAGCCGGCCGCCCGGCAATTTTGGTTAGCGCATCTGCTGCTCTATACGCGTAACGTTTGATATACGATTAGTTTTCGAACCGTTTTCACCAGGTTTATCTGGTCGATAGTCCATTATCGCCCGTTAGCCTGTTAGCGTTGTGGACCGTGGCGAGTCGGCTCCGAGCGGCGACCGCTTGTCCCTCAAGGTACGTCGCGGGGACAGCTAAATATAACCGCACACGCGGCCCGTCGTCTCACCATTTTTCCTCGGTCCGCCGTACTCCCGGCATGCTGCCAGCTCGACGTCACACCTCTATTACCTCATAAACGCCAAACTTTGAGAAAGGACTTTAAAATTAGCAAGGACGCGGGTTCAAACGGTTACAGACGGGCCGCAAGCTGGGTATTTCTGTACGGCGACAGTAGCGCTACTCCTGATAATTACGCAAGCTTCGGAATATCGAACATGGCCGCCGGCCGCGCGGCAAAAGACGCGGGAGAGGAGAGATGAGCTGTCACGGGATATTTATGAAATTGGAACTAAAATAGATTCAGTAGTAGCTTGGAGCGAGTCACCTTGACGGCGCGTGTCTTATGTAACACGCGCCACGCGAATCGAACGCGACGCGCTCCAAAATCGAAATTCGAAAATGTCAAAAACGTGACGCAATCGGTGACGTGTCGATGTGTGACGTAAGTTTAGTGTTGCCACTCCTCCGTTCGACTAATAAATTTATTGTTTGGCATGTAAACGGATGCGTTCGAGCCAAGAAATTACAGCGTTCGGTAAAAAAAATATTGAATGAAGCAACGGAATGATGGCGCAGTGTAATCGGGCCCGCCTTGCAGCTTTGCCAAACACTATCTTGTTTATAGTTCAACAGTTGCACAAGATTTTTGATTATGGAATGTTTACACCTTCCAGTTTCCTTGTTTCATTGTGAATGGGCGGACTTTTGTTCTCTCGCTCTATTTTTTATAGAACTTTTAATTACTCCTTTCTCCTAATGACGGCGGCGCCTATTGAAAGCTGGACCACTTAAACTTAAGTGTAGAAATGACTTTTTATTTTTACTGTCTGTAGGTAGTGTTCCCTAATGATTTTTCAGTGGTACCTACTCATTTGAGATAGTTGAAGTTTGGTTTGCTTGCATTGTTTGATGAGTACAGTTCGAGTTTATGTTTGAATGTTTTCAGCGCTGGCAATACTGGATAATGTCAGTTGACATTTTGTAAAATATAAAGACGTTTTCTACATTGTATGTCCCAATAAATTGGAGTATTAAAGTCACATAATATATATCGTTGGCATCTAAATTTGTGTACTTTTAATAGTTTTAGTACATTTTAGTTTTATTTATGGGCAAGAATTGAACTAAATTGCTAAGATTTTTGTCCATTAGTTTGGTTTCCATTATTTTAATGGTAGTCCTATTTAATAGGAATTCCTTTTATGTCTCTCCTTTTGGATTAGTATAGATTATTATCTTTTTAAGTGGTTTTCCTGCAAACTTGGAATTTTTCTTTTTCAAACTTTAGAAATATTCATAACCTTTATACATCGTGTTAAGTAGAGCAATGCCAATCTTTCAGAGGCTGTTTTAGACAATATTCTCGTCTGTAGATGTTTAAGAGCTCCTTATAAGCTGTTTTTAGGGTTCCGTACCTAAAAAAGGAAAAAACGGAACCCTTATTGGATCACATTGTTATCTGTCTGTCAGTCTGTCAAGACCCTTTTTCTCAGGAACACGTGGAGGTATCAAGCTGAAATTAATATCAAATATGTAAGTCTATGATCCCTTGGAGTTCTAAAAAAATCAAGCTTCTAAATCAAAGCAATAAAAAAATACAGCCATTTATGCGACATATTTTGATACTCGCAAGTAAATCAAAACCTTATAGGGCACTTCTCGTAGACCTAGAATATTAAAATTTTGCAAGAAGCAAGGTCTCATAGCACAAGTAAAGGAAAAAGTCCGAAAATTGTTCATTTGTAATTTTATCATATAACAAAAAAAAAATTTTTTTGAGTTACTTATAATGTTACGTTTACTTATATAAATTCTTTTCAACTACGGAACCCTTCATTGTGCGTAGTCCGACAAGCCTTGGCCGGTTTTTTATTATATATATTTATTTTACGTTTTCAAAATAGTTTTGGTTTTTCATAAAAAACAAATACTTAATGAAAAAAATTCGCAACAAGAAAAACATTTTCCGAATTTTCTATTTTGACAGTTTAAAACCATAACCTAACCCAACTTTATTTAGACAAGCCAAAACCTATTCTTAAGTTGCGAGGTCTTTTAATATTCTCCTATCGTATGGCACATGGTACGGAATCATAATGTACATGTAGAAGCATGGTCGTCCGTATTGAGGAGTTAATGCGTTTGTCTGTTTAATATGGCTCCCGGGTAGTTATAGGTTGTGTTACCTTTACATAACCAGTGACAGTGGTCGCAGTGTGATAGACTTTTGTTTTTTTTTTTGGGTCAGTCAATCTGCCTAGCCTTTTCCCAACTATGTTGGGGTCGGCTTCCAGTCTAACCGGATGCAGCTGAATACCATTATTTTACATGGAGCGGCTGCCATCTGACCTCCACAACCCATTAACTGGGTAATACGATACCCCTTGGTATGACTGATTGTCAGACTTTCGGGCTTCTGACGACCCGTAACGACTGTCAAAGATCCACGAATGACAGCCGGGACCAACGGCTTAACGTGCTTTCCGAGGCACGGAGGAGTCTCGGTATGTAAAGATGGTCACCCATCCACGGACCAACCCCGGCAAGCGTAGCTTAACCTGATGGATCGACCTGTGCGGCTGTTATTACTTAGCCACGAGCTCCTTTTTTTTTGGGTCAGTGTTTTGAAATTGTTTTTTTTTGTGGCTGTAGAAAGTGTTTTACATGAATTTTCAATTTTGAAGCTCTGACAGTGTAATGTGAAATCCAAAACATATTCGATACGGCTGTTAGTAGGAAATCATTAAGTTATTTATTTAGTACATTTAAGTTATAGGTAGTAACTGAAATAACTCTATTCTTTCAATAAAAGCGTGAAGAATAGACTTGAAACTGTTAAACGTGCATTTTAGACCCGACTTTCCGCATAACAATTATACCAAATTATTAAAACAGCGATGTGTAGCGAGTTAGTTATAATAATCCAAACAATCCATTACCATCAAATTTTCCAACCCGACGCCATGACGTACACGCGGGCGACCGGCCAACCCCGACCACTGCAAATCACGGACCCACAGACCGCAAATTGGGTGCCAGTAATCATAACTTCACTACAACACACAACACTACTACATATCTTACGATAAGCCGCTGACAACCCTAGCAGCCGAGGATTAGTGACGTGGTAGCCTGTAATCCCGGCATATCCCGGGACAACACGGGAACTATTTGCATACGATTGCAGTTAAACGTCATCTGCGGGATTTGAGACAGCGGTGCGTCTTAGCGGGATTGTAGCAAGTCGGTAGTAATTTTGTGTAATTTCAACCCGGGATTATAGGGGGTTCGGGCTTATAGAGAGGGTAGGGACGTGTAGTAGTGTCGTTATGGTCTATGGTTCGACTGGTCCGGAGTTATGGGATGTGCAGATCTTAGTTTAGGCTTACAGTGTTTGCTGCAGGCTGGGACTGTTTTGTTTGTACAATGTAGTTTAAAAACTTGCTTTGCTTTATATTGAAAGGAGTTCACGTTTCACTTCAAGTGTTAATCGCCAGTACAGTTTTTTGGGGCGTTCGTAAGCTTCACACAACAAAGGATCCATTGACACATATTTCTTTAATTTCCTTCAAGAAGAAGTTCACAATCCTCCACTCAAAAATTCACCTCCCTTGCACATGCGCATTTGACCCAAATTACAGCCGAACCCGGGTGAACGATCGTCAGACTTACGCAACAATGACAACTGACAATACAATTAACATAACATATTTATTATACGCCACGTCGAGTGCACCATTGTAAAAAAAACTCTGCGTACGTGATTAGAATCCAAGCGGTGTATTTGCAAATAATTGTGATCCAAGTGCATTGGCCTACGCTTACCTTGTGTTACGTGTAAAGAATTGGTCATAAGGAGTCCTGATGTTGGGTTTTTTGATATAACGGCAGTTTCGGAATTACCAGTGCTCGTTGATATTGTTATTGTGTTTGGATCATTTTGTGTAAATTGAGTGTTTGCATAGTTATTATGGATTTGTTTCGTGGTAGTCCCAAGATCTACTACGTGTCTATTTCTTAAAGTTAAAATAGAGGCTTTGTTTCAACTTCTATTGTAGTAATATTGTCAATCGCTTCAATTGACGTAGACGGTCAATTTGCGCAACAATTTTTATCAATCGCGTAAAAAATTACAATTACAATTGAACGTTTTTGACCCTTAAAAGTTTAAAGCAATTATTTTTGGGTTTTGTTGATAAGACTCTGCTGTTACTTATATATAGGGTGACTGGTAATTAGTGACCGATACTTAAACACATGATTTTACTCAATATAACAAACAACTTTTGCTATTCGACCAAACCTGTAATCGCGGAAAAAAAATCTGCTGTCCCTATTTTATGTTCGTATAAAACGTCAAAATGTAGGGAACAACTGATCTTAAAAGTAAAAGTAGTTTGTTATCAAGAGTAAAATCATATGTTTAAGTATCGGTCACTAATTACCAGTCACCCTAGATATTGTGGAAACAGTGAATGTGTTGTAAAATATATTGTGGAAACCCGGATTAAGGTTTAAAATTGCAAACAAGCAGTGACTCAACTTGTGAGCAATACTTTTGTACCTTCTCTGCTTCAGAAGAGATCTTTGTCCTGCAGTTAGCCAGTTTATAGGTAGATATCTTTTGTTAACACATCAACATCATCCGCCTAAAACACGATACCCCTTGGTAAGACTGGTTGTCAGACTTTCGGGCTTCGGACGACCCGTGAGGACTGTTAAAGATGTACGAATGACGGCCGGGACTAACGGCTTAATATGGGTCTCAAAATGTAACGTATGCTCACCCATCCACGGGCCAACCGCGGCAAACGTAGCTTAACCTGATCGATTGACTCTTGCGGCTGTTAGAATTTGACTTTAATCCAGAGGACCTTTATTTGACACATAGCAGTCCTGCATGGCATAACTCTCCCAAATGCGGCAAAATATTTGGACCTCCAAACAGGCATGCATTTTAAACCCTTGCCGAGTAGACCCAGGGAAATTTCTGTACACCTTTTGCTTCTGACGCATTTAGGAAGTAGATTAAATCTAATGTCTTGATATATGCAGTACTGGTTCCAACTTTATAGGCGCCTGAACGATCTCTAAAAGGCGCCGTACCAGATCTATAATTCAGAGAGCGTGCAGATTTGAGACATCTGTGTACTTCCAAAGTAGACATCTTGGTTTTTCTTAAGCTTCCCTATGCGTGAGCCTCTTAAGTAAAGATTGCATTATCTTCTTTTTAAATGAGATTAAAGCTATTTCTGGAAAAATTGTGACGTTATTGTGGTGCCTTTACGTCTGGTAGTCTTTATTTATACCGTTTTGTGTATACCTAATTTTGTAAACCAATTTTTGTAACATTTTTGTATTTCAACTATGACACAGGCCAGAAAAGTTTGAAATATTATTAAAAAAAAAAAACAAGTCTTAGTACTGGCATTGACAACGATTCCCTTCAATTTTCTTAATTCGAATTTCCCGTCAAAACAAGTCCTCTATTTTTAACCCAATTATTTTCAACACCACTTTTATTTCTTCAATAATGTTTCGAAACTCAATTTTTTGTTAGAAATATCGAGGTTAGTGACATTAATAGTCCACAAGACACACATTTCTAGGCTATAAAGTAGGGCCTAACTCACGTGTCGTTTAAATTAGGATGGATAGAACCTTGGAGTATTTGTGTTCGAGCAACATTGTGTGCACAATGTGGGAGCAAGATATGTCGGGCTATAATCGACGTTTTGTTGTTTCTGGTGGGTTGGTAGTGTTAAGAATATATTGGAGGTACTTATCAGTCCGTTACAAGAATTAGCTCAAGTTTGGATTGATCTGGAGCTTTCAGTGTTAGAATTTTTGTGTCTCTGAAAATGTTGTCTCATTGGACAGGTTTTGGCCATTTTATTTTGACTAGCTATTTATTACATAAATGGTGACTTTAAAAATCAAGTTCGCGATTAGGATGTAAATACATATTTATTTATGGCTATGGGCCTGTTCACTAACTTACTTGGCAGATAATTTCATACAAATTCTGTTCCATTCTTGAATTTATTCGGTGAGTAGTGGCTATTCGGACAACGTGAAATAGGCACTAAGTACTATAGATACTAAAAATAAAATCAATCTCTTACCTACAGTTTAGATCAGAATCGTCAGTCATAGTTGTTTAAATTCTAGCAAATGAATCTTTCTTTAGGAAAATATGGAACCATTCGTCAATCATTAAACAGAACTAATTTTAAGTATCTGTATATCGAAAATAGAAATCTCAATGTCACCTCCAACGAGACAGTTCAATGGAATGATATCCGAAAAAAATATAGAAAACAGATAAATCGCGTATTTTTATTGAAAGATAGTATGGTAATTTTAAGGGTTCCGTGCTCGAGGGTCCATACGGAGCCCTATTGTCGTGTCCGTCTGTCTGTCGTCTGTCACACAGGTGTTACAGCCAAACGGTTGGAGCTACAGTCTAAAATTTTCACAGTATAAGCATCTTGATGACTCAAAGCGATAAAAATTATCAAAAAATATTTTTAAATGTTTTTATGGGGCTCTCATACAGCTAAAGGAGTCTATGAAAAAAAAAGACCTACCCCATTGAGTGGGGTATCGTTGTTTAGAACTGGTTGAAAAAATAAATATTGCATTTTTTGTTTAAAAAAATATTGGAAAACAAAAGAATGAGAAGCCACCAAAGTTAGCTTTTTTTTTTTACAAAATTTTGTTCCGAAGAATTTTTTAATTTCCCATTAACTTATTGAACTTGAAGTTTGGTGATAATGTTTATTGTTACGTAAGTTTTATTAACAAATAACAATATATTGATAAATCAGATTTGGTACGGAACCCTAAATTGGCGACGTCCGCAACGCACAGTTTTTACAACATTTTACATAGACCGGAAACAACAATAATGCCATAATGATAAATACAAATTTATTTTTGTAAAGGTTTTGACATACTTTTAATGGCTTAGTTTTTTAATATCTACTAATAATAATATTTTGCATTTACTAGGTACATTAAAAACTTGGAACTTGAAAAGTGGAGGTCAGATAGGCAGTCGCTTCATGTAAAATATTGGTATTCAGCTGTATCCGGTTAGACTGGAAGCCGAACCCAACATAGTTCGGAAAAGGCAAGCAGATGACTAAATTATAAACTTGGAAATGCAATGTAATTAGGACATTTAACAATAATAAACAGTGGTGGCTCAGTGGTAACGACCGCGACTTACGAGTTGTAGGTCGTAGGTTCGAACCCTGACAGGCAATTTACTTTGTGTAAATTATTTCATCACCACTGCTCTCAAAACGGTGAAGAAAAACATCGTGAAGAAACCGGCATGTCCTAGCACCAAAAATTCGAAGACATGTGACATCTACCAACCCGCACTGGGGCCGCGTGGTGGACTACGGCCCCACTCCGTTGACAGAGAGGAGACCTATGTCCCAGCAGTGGGAACATTATAGGCTGATTATACGGGTCATCAGAAGCCCGAAAGTCTGACAACCAGTCTTACCAACGGGTATTGTATTACCCAGTTACTGGGTTATGGAGGTCAGATAGACAGTCGCGCCATGTAAAATACTGGTATTCAGCTGCATCCGGTTAGACTGGAAGCCGACCCCAACATAGTTGGGAAAAAGGTTGGGCAGATTGATTGATTGATTTTATTATATTTACAGTCGCTAGGCGGTTTAAGGTGGTGGCCCCGACCCTTGCTGGAGCCAGCCCGCGCCACTGAGGCTGCAGCTTCAAATTCGTCCTAAAATAATATTAATCCGATTCAGCCAGTCCCTTGCTGTCCTCCCACAGCGACGCCCTAAGCCGAGGCCTGTACCCCCCAGGGGGTGCCCTTAGCGAGTAGTCGCTTATTTTATAAGTTTTTATGCCCTACCTGGAGGCCTTAATTTATTGAGGCACCCACAGACAAGACCGGTTAAACAACCGACAATCTGCTAGGTTGATCTGCGAGATGACATTTATAAAAAAAAAAATTGGTGGCGTTGAGATTACAGACATAATGACATTTTTAACTACAGGAACATAAAAGCTACGTATATAAAATATAGCACCTATTAACATAGCAATAAAGCCATTTATTTCGCGATACTTTTAAACTATTAGCATAACCTTGGCGAATTGAGAAGGCGATCGTTTGAGAGGATGCCAAGCAAAATATTAGCTTTCCAAACTGCTAGGGTAACACAATTGGTTAGAAAGATAAATCAGAAAGTTTTGACTGTGGAGTCCCATGCAATTTTCTGTATCACTGCAGTATTGAAGCTTTAAATGATTTGCACGGCAACAACTTTTGTTTTATTTCTTAATAAGATTTTGTTTTCCCATTTGCTGCAGTAGCGGATCAGCCTTGATAAGCGGGGTCGTGGTTTCGATTCTCGCATTGGATACTATGTATGGACTATAAATAAATTAATCGGTAGGTCGGTTAGCTGGATTGGCGTGAAATTGCATTTTTAATGCAGCAAAGTGGTAAAAACCTACCAGGTTGCTGAATAGATAAACTATCTATCTATCCCATAGGCTGCACCTGCCATGTTTTCTCTCTGCATCACCCTAAGGTTGACTGGTAGAAAATGCCTCAGGCATTAAGTCCGCCTTTGTACAGTATTTTTTTTACTTGTGCATAAAGTTTTAATAAATAAATAAATAAATAAATAAACTTTTTCCACGTCACGAGCTGTTTTTATCCAGTCAGTGTCGATACGATAGAAGTAGATGAATTCCTTCATTATCTTGATACTTGCCCTTTATACTTTCCTGATTCTATGATTCTTAAACCCTCCCCGTTCTTTCCCCCCTTTTTTTTCTTTATTTTTGCCCTTTTTTATCTTTCTTTATTTTTTTTCTTACTATAAAAAGTATTCTATCTATCTTTCCAGTAAATGGCTGTCTGGAAGAAGTTGTGTTTAGTGATTAGACTATCATTTATATAATTCTTCCTTTCAGTATATTTACAATTCATCTTTTTCTTCTTCGTTTGGTGCTTCTAAAATTACTAAAACTTGGTCACCAACTCCAAATATCTCTCCTTGTCCTATATGAAGTAGAACAGTAGTCAATACAATACGGAACATAAGTCCTGAGTCACTCAGTCACACACCATCAACGGCCAGCTCAAACCTCTGGACCTATAATGCTGAAATTTTTCACAGAGGTTCCTTTTATGATGTAGACAAGGAATATGCCCGGATTTTTTGAAACTCCCATGAGATATATTAGTCGCTGGTAAAGTGCTAGAAGTGTTCAATAAAGATTATCTATGTAGATCTAGATGTACATATATTCTAGAGACATCTATCTAGAGAGATCAATCTATCATCACAAAAGCGTCCAAACGCGTGTTACATAAACTCACAATACGTGCGTAGGAAAACCCGCGAACAGCACATTAAAACGCATCACCTTTATTAGAATTCCTCCCAGTTAGCGTATTTATTAGTACATGACGGTCGCAGCCTGCATTCTACGACGTATCCGGGAGCATGCACGATTATCCACAATTACTTGTACCTTGAGTATGCAGCCCGAGTTCCCACTGAATAGTGAAATCGATATGCCAATCTGCCAATAGATTTCGTTGGCTTCATGTAGATTATGTGAGAGTGTCTCTTGTGAACACCTGTGATCAAAGGGGTTGTGAGATTTTGATTTGCATCTGCAATGGTGGCGGCAACCTTTGATACTGGTATGTCAATCAGTTAATTGATTTCAAAATCCTCAGTAGCTACATTGTTCATCTACATTGGTTTTCTAGGTCCTTTGTTATCATACTCGTTATAGCCAATAGTATTATTTTCCTTCTGGAAGTTTGCATTCAAATGATGCCGAATGACAATCCGTTACCTTCCTTCTAATGAATATTATCTTAGAGTAACCTGGGCGACCGAGCTCTGCTCTGATGAAAATAGAGAAAACGAATTGTTTAAGATATGAAACCTAGCTTGATAAAATTTTCGCCCCGTAAACCCCTAAATTGCAACTTTCATCGAAATCGTTAGAGCCGTTTTAGAGAACGTGATTACAAATATACATACAAATATTGCTCATTTAATAGTATAGGATAAGGTTTTTCTTCGTTTCTCTAAAAAAAAGATGTATTTTCCTCTATGATTACAACTAGGTGCCTTTATCTTCCACTCATTTGACAAAAGCAAACGCACATCAATATTTTGATTGCAACTCTCAAAAAGTTTCTAAGTAATACATAACTTTTCAGAAGATCATTTTGGGCAATTTTATTTACTCTTAAAAGATCCCTTTTCAAAATCAGGTAAAAGATTTCCTCATTCATTTGAACGATATCGAGAAGAAACGTTCTTGCATTTGCATATACATACACATTATCACTTAATTCTTCACGACCCAAATCTCAAACGGGGTGGGCCCCCGTTTTAAAGACATTCAGTACATACCACAGCTGCGGTGAAAAAACGCAAACGTTTTGCGTCGCACGAACTTTGAATGAAACAACTTGATGTAAGTTCTGCCCAAGAAGGTCGCTGGATTGCACATAGGGCGCAGCCTTAATACTAGCGGATGTTGTGCTTGAACTATGGTCTTTTTTTGAGGGAATTATTAAACCCTAGATATATACAGGGTTACTGGTAACTCGACCACTTCCTTGCAGGACGTCATAGTAGGGTTCAAATGCAACAAATTAAGCCACCAAATGTTCTACCGAAATTCAGTTTTTTTTTCGTAAATTTAATTTTTTCAGACAAAATTTACGAAAAATAAAATGTTTAATTAGTTATCTTTGCCAAATTTTAGGCATTTTTGAACTTTTAATTATTAGCGCAAAGGTCTGCTACTGCATCCTAACTTAAATTCCAGAATAGTCGCGCCGTAAATAATTTTAAATTGGATCTTTCATATAAAAACTAAAAATCTAAGTAACTCAAAAAGTATTGAATTTCGGTAGAACATTTGGTGGCTTAATTTGTTGCATTTTAACCCTACAATGACATCCTGCAAGGAAGTGGTCGAGTTACCAGTAACCCTGTATATAGTTGTTCGTTAAAAATTGTGAATTACTTAAAATATTGTTTGTCTCAAATAGTCTTCGTTAAAAGAGTCTTAAACTTCTTTTTCGGAGACCTCTCCAACTTCTCGTTTAAATTGTATTTTCTGGTTCGCTTTTCTCGCTATGGGATACCGCTGTCTAGTTTTATATAAGGTACCTATGTAAATCATTATTTCTTTCTGTATTTAGGTTGAGAATTTTATTATGATTGAAAGCAGTCCTTTTTCTGTCATTTTATTATTCTTTCTCCCATATTATAATCATCTGGTATTTCAGTAACTGCTTCTATTTTGCCTTTCGCTGCAAGGGCATCAAAAGCGGAAGCGTTTTCCCCTCGCCCCGCTGCCACACACACCATAACTTCAGTTCTTGAAACTATTTTCTATTTGTGCGCAACTGCTCAGCTGTTACTATTCTTCAAGTAGTTCGGTATAAATACCTACTCTGTCTGCACCTATGTTGGTAACGAATCTATTTGTTTAAAGGTATGTGGCCATTCGGATATTGCATTTGTCAGTTACAGGATTAATATTTCATACTGTTTTATAATCCACAGCTAAATGCTTTTTTGGTTGGGACTGTCTTCTGAAACAGAACTGTGGTACTTACCTATCACGAATATGACCTAGGTTAATTGTATGTTATAATAAGTATCTTAAGTTAGTATATATTGTTAGTATATACGTTTTGAGCCGTTTGGGGTCGAAACGCTCGGGTCATGGGGCCCGAGTGCTACTTTTTAAGGAAATTTCTCGCCGACTGGTCGAGTCTTCACGTGACCAGAGGGCTGGCTCCTTCTTTGGCCAAAGATTTAGCATTGCCATTCAACGTGGCAATGCTGCCAGTCTTCTGGCCACGTTTCCGGATGACATCGATGCGGACGAGTACTTCGACGCCTAAGTGTCCTTTTGTTTTGTATTTATTTGTATAGTTGGTTAGTTAGTCATTTACTTTAGTACCTAGTGTAAATAATGATAACTTGCATAATGTTTATAAACCACAAAAATAAAATACTTACATTATTAATGGTATATATTTGATTTAATTATAATATCCGTATCACACTAACTTTTATACGACAATTTTCAACAATCGTCTACATAAAACATATTCTATACATATTTTCGAATGCATATCTGCTGAAACCCGCGCACTAAGTCAAGATAAATTCTAGGAGCTTTTTTTTAACGTCTTAACTATCACGTTACGAAATTATTGTATTTTCTTGACACCATAACGAGTTTACGAGCATGATCGTAAAATGAGCCACGTGTGCCATGAAAAACTCGTTCCTGATGGTTTTGCTGCATTATATCTACTCTATTTTTGATTAGACAGTTTCGATTGGACAAGAATAAGAATTTGATGATATAGATTTAACTTCTTGATTAACGGTCTAGCCTGTGGTGGTTTTATAGTTTTTTATAACATAATCAGCAGGTTCCCATTGCTGGGACACAGGACACACGATTTTCGAGAGGGAGTGGGCTTAATCCACCACGCATGCCCAGTGTGGGTTGGTAGATGTCACGTGTCTTAAAATTTTTGATTCTAAGACATTCCAGTTTCCTCACGATGTTTTCCTTCACCGTTTTGAGAGCAGTGGTGATGAAATTATTTATACAAAGTAAAACGCCTACCTGGATTCGAACCGACGACCTGACTAGTAAGTCAGGGCCGTTACCACTGAGCCATAAATGCTGCAGTTTTTATAAGGTCTAAAATATTTCTGGTCCTAATCGATTACTAAACATATGATATCCAAAAAGGCAAAAGGTTTATCATCTTCTAGGATTTACTTAAAAGTGGACTGAAAACTTCACCTCTGTACATTTAAAAATAAATGATAATTAACATAATGACCTTAGATGGGCTCGTGGCTAAGTATTTACAGCCACACTGGTCGCTCGATTAGGTTAATTGTCGCCGTTGTCGCGGGTAGTTCGAAAGAGATACCATGGGCCTGGCACGGGCAGCTGAAGGAATACGGGTGGGTTTTAGTCAGTAACAGTCTGACACGCCCGGAGCGGAGAAATCATTTGATGATTTGAAAAAAAAAGGTTAAGCTACGCTTGCCGCGGTTGGTCTGTGGATGGGTGACCATGTTTACATACAAAGATTCCTCCGTGCCTCGGAAAACACGTTAAGCCGATTCATTGGT
Organism: Cosmia pyralina; assembly: GCA_946251885.1. Classification (NCBI taxonomy): domain Eukaryota; kingdom Metazoa; phylum Arthropoda; class Insecta; order Lepidoptera; family Noctuidae; genus Cosmia; species Cosmia pyralina. The sequence continues at coordinate 2,301,163 of OX276367.1, forward strand.
AGATCTTGGACAGTCGTTACGGGTCGTTAGAAGTCGGAAATTCTGACAACCAGTCTTACCAATGGGTATCGTATTACCCAGAAACTGGGTAGTGGAGGTCAGATAGTCAGTCGCTTCATGTAAAATACTAGTATTCATCTGCACCCGGTTAGAGTGGAAGCCGACCCCAACATAGTTGGGAAAAGTCTAGGCAGATAATGATGCAACATACTTATAACCCTACATAATATTTCGAAAATATGTTGGTGATCAAAAATATACAAATAACAGTATTTATTAGGGTTAGTGAAGGTAAAATAAGAGAATATTTGGCTTGCGTTTATTAATACCATGTGTCTAGATTTTATAACCTTGGCTTCAGGAAAACGATAACCTCAAAGCCGACATAGTCGCTAAGATTATAATAATAAAAGGAAAAGAAGCTTATTCTATTAGGTAATGGTAAAACCTCAAAGGAAAAAGGTCACAGTAATTTATATGTAGATGATATATGATATAATCTAGGTCCTGGTTTAATTTGGGTCTTTAGGGATTTTTTTTCCACATGAGACTTAACCGATGTTTGGAAAAGCTTCACAATAACAATCTTGATTCGAAGTTGCGATATTTCTAAAATATTTTCGTTCATGCCTTAAACAGGAGAAGAGACACTGTACAAATATACCTCTTCCTCTTATTTAATCCAGATATGGATCCAGGAAACTAGGACCTCAGGCTTTCTGCAGTGTTACGTAAACTAAAGTAGAAACAATGCAACGAAACGAGATAAGACCTTGTGGACAACGTAATAAAGAGCAACCTTATTTATATGTTCATAACATCAACTGACATTTTCAGAAAACCAAACGTTGCATAACAATTTTCCCTCGCTAAAGCAGATTAATCCATCCTACATGTGCATATCGATGTATTTAATAGCTCATTAGCGGCTCTCTAATCCGCCGCAACCAGGTTTAACATACTAATATATGCAACCAGCCAGGTGCGCTTGCACACATGTTTCTAAGGAGCTTTTCAACATATTTCGAATGCATACCGTTTAAGTACCTAAATACATATAATCGTACAAACATTGTGCATTCCACTTACAATAGGATTTATTGTAAATTTACGTGCTGCGTGCGATAAGCGCGTTGGTACGCATCACTTGTTGCGCGCCAAAACCGCGCGTGGCAATATGGCGGCCACGCGCTTTTTTCACGGCGTCTTTCCGCGTGTGCCGTGATTTTGGCCAGTTCTCCTGTGTGACGTCGACGACCCAGTTAGGTACGCCAACCGGTGCCACGGCCAAGTCCATCCGGGCATCCCCAATGAACCAGCGCCAATGTCTATAAAATAAATTGTACGCACGAAATAAAGAGAAAAAAAATTATAATGAAGTAAACGTCAGCTCCTGATTTGCCGCCAAAACCTGGGTGAACGCACTCCAGTGTTTTGGCATGGCTCGTTGGATGTTGTCCTAATAGTTCGTTTATTTGATAAGGCATTTTATTATTACCGCACGGCCTTTTAATCAGTTCGCAATGGTTTGACATTAATGCTGTCGTTACTGAGAACTATTTTAGGATAGTTGCATTGCCAATGTTGAAAAGCGAAATGCTTTGGGTGTTGGTCACATTGACGGTGTTCCATAGTTAATCTTTTCACGACTAAATAATCTCAGAATCGTTTGATTCTGCAGTCGTTTGACTTAGTATTCGTGTTCCAGATTGTAGTACGTTAGCCGTTGGCTATCTGCAAGCGGTCGATTTTATCATCAATGTGCGCCTCGTCTAAAAGTATAATAACATGAATATCGCGATTCCCGTGTATGATATCATCATAGTAGCAGAGCCGGCTCGTACCGAGAATCCACTATGAGCGAACCTTTGCCAACAATCTTACTATTCAGCATTTGTTGTTCTTATATTTGCCAAATATTTGCACCTTATAGCCGGCGTATTGTGATAGTTTTACGAGCGCCATTTTTATATTTTTATTTCGCGCGCATTTTGGCCGTGTTTCCAATATGGTGGCTGTTTGTTTTGGATAATGAGGTAATGTGAAGCTTTTTAATGTTATTATGAGGATGTTTGTTAATTTTTGCTGGGTATATTAAGCCATCAAAAGTTGGAAATATTTTTATGTGTTTGGATAATCATTAAAAACTGATGAACTGAATTAATTTTAGATTAGATGGGTTTCCCAACGACACCTGTGGAAAGTCACTATAATAGGTATCTAATATTTAGCTGAAAGTTAAATCAACAATACTCTTCAACGGAAATCTTCCACAAGCAGACATACAATTTACAATTTTTTTAATCATCCATACACTTGAAAACGAACTCAAAGAATAATTCAAGCCGAAAATTTCGCTCAGGCTATTGACTCGCACATTTGGCATGATAAAACCGATAATTTTATAACAAGGGGATTCCGTCCACGTGTGTCCATGGATCCTGCCAAGGGGGCACACCAGGCCGCTGGCAAACTGGCAACCGCCTCGTCTGTGGTGGCAGCCAACTCAATGTTTTGACTAGACCTTTTTGTTTATACCCGCGGAAGTCGGCTGCTTTGTTTGGGCGAATCAATCATTGGTAGTTTAGATTTTTTTCATGTGCTTTCAGTTCGTTGTCGATTTGGGAAGGTGTGTGGGCATTTGATTGAGTTGTAAACTGAATGAATGGATGTTGTGTACTTTGATTTAGTTGTTTTCCGAATGATGTTGGCGTTGTCTTGGTCAGTAACTTTCAGTGTAGGCTTCAGTTTATTCTCTCATTCATATCTTTAGTTTGACATCATTTAACTTCAGTTTATAAGACAAAAGATAGTTCATCAGAAAAGAGAATTTGTCCTTGTTTTTGAGGAAAAATTAGGTGCGCAGAAGAACGATTATTTTGTTAACATCTCACCTCTTAACAAAGATGATGGACTAGCCGACTAAATTTGATAATATATTAGAAATGAACTAGCCGTGGTTGTTAAATTTTCCTCAAAATCATGGAAATCTCAATAAACTTCTGATAACCTATTAAATCAGTCTCGCTTTTCTATAACATCAATAAAACGCACAAAGCATTAGTAATATTTCTTCTAGAAATCTTTTTCAAGTTTGATCCAAACGCTGACCACTTGACAAACTTAGATTTTCTATTCACGTTTTACAATAAAGTATTGTTGTCGTCGATCCTAAGTAGGACATAGGCCTTACTGTCGATGCGAATTCTTGCGATAATAATACAATAAAGTCTGAAATCGACGAGTAATTTATTGATTCCGTGACATAGGATGGACTAGCCTCTTTCTACTAGTACGTGATGTAAAATATTACTAAGAGAATGGGTCATACTGTGTCTTTTTTATTGAGTAATACAATAAAATGACTATCTCTGATCCGTTCGCTGAAAGTGGTGATTTTAGATCCTCTAAATGGTGTTAGATTAAATGAGGGACATACTTTATGGCAGGGTAGTATTCATGAAAATGAACAATTTTGACTATGGAATGAACTCTGAAATATAAAAAAAAAACAACTGTTATTATTATTTTTTTATTTTATTTTATTTTCGGAAGGCTTACAGACTAATAACATGATAATAACAACAACACACTGAACACACACACACGCACACACACATGATATAACTAAATTGATAATTACAAGCCTCCATAGATAAATAATAAATACCAAATAATCAAAACCAAATAATCAAATATGCCTTATATTTTGATCGCATACAATGTAAGAAACGGCAGATTATTTTTGCTGCAGATTTCTGGCTGCACTCTGTATCCGAATTAAAATGGAACTTGTCGTTATACAACTATATTGTAAACAATTTTTTTTTTGTTAGCCTCCGCTGTCCTACTCCTGGGCAAAGTTCGCGAGCCCGCGCGTCCTCCTTCCAATTGGCGGAATCTGTCCAGTTCATCCCGCCATCTCCTTCGTGATCTACCAAGGCCCCACCTCTCTGTCTCAGGGCATCATTTCTGTGCTCTGGGCCCACAGTTTGCCGGCGGCAAACATGTCCTGCCCAGTTCTATTTAAGTTGGGCAGCCTTTTGAGCCACATCAATTTCCTCCTTGCATGCTCCTTCTTAACTGTATTTCCTGTGCGTGTCCCACATAAAATATTTTTCATTCTTTCTTTACCTTTGTTTTTTTAAGCCAAATACAAGTATATCAACATTTTAAAATAAGTTATTATATTCTGTTCTAAGTAACCCATCCCAATTAAAGTCTAAACTGAAGCACAAATTTTCCAACGATACAATTTTCCTGAGTCGTCATTTAAAGTTCTCTTTTTGGCTGTTGACAGGCAATGAGCTAGCTACCTGAGCTATTTATATGCCATTGCTAATTCTCATTCTAATTTTACTGTCAGACGCTTTTAGTCGTATCTACAGATGTCGTATTATATCGTCTCGAGAGGAGAAGGTTATTTATTATATTGTATGTCTAGGAGGTTATTATCGGATGAGCTTTACTGTATTCTATTCTATTATGTCTATTTTCTTTGTTTCAAGCTGTACTTAATGTGTTTGTAGTAGCATAGCTAAATCATATATATGAAGTGTTTTGTGAGCTTCCTTTCATCGATTTCCGGATCCAAAATTAAAGAAATTTATATATATATGCCATCGGTATTTATTAGTAATCACGTTCTCGAAAACGGTTCTTACGATTTCGATGAAAGTTGCAATATAGGGGCTTACAAAGGCGATAAATTGATCTAGCTAGGTATTATATCAGGGAAAATTCGTTTTCTCTATTTTCACCCGAGCAGAGCTCTGTCGCCCAGGTACTGTAATATAATTAAAGTATAAAATCTTCAATTATGTTGGGATATTGCATATAACTTAGCAACTACATGTTAGTACATACATCTATTTAGAGATACTATTATTTATTAAGAAACTACGCCACAATGGCTTGTAGGCGTATCTAACGTCCCATCATGGGGTTGTTACGCTTTGCTTTAGTTTTCACAATGGACCTTTTTAGTGACGTCGAAAACTGTAATATTATTCTGGATCCCATATTCATTGGTAACCGTAATAATGAACCAATTGCCAGCTTTTATGGACTTTTATTACCTATTATTACAGTTGAACGTACGCTTGATGATACAGGAGAAATTAATATACTAGTCTGGATATCTTCTAGACAGATTTTTCGAACAACATTGCTGCGGAGGTCCTAAATGTCTTTGTATAATTCTAATATATTAGATGTTTACCGTATAGGGTTCAATTAAGGGTTCAATTCCGGGTTCTGTCTGTCTGTGTGTAATTTGCCCTACAATGTTGTCCTTTTGCTCTTTTTAACTTTCAATAGCAGCTCTAGGAGTCATACCGTATCTCGTTCCAGATTAATTTTATCAGCATTTTCTTGTGTATTCTAAACTAAACTGAAAGTATTGTCGAATTTCTGCTATTACAACATCTACCTAAATCTTGTTAGGTCACTCACTGTTTACAGTATTTCTTTCTACTAAGTTCTGATGAATCAACACTTTAAGGGTTCTTCGTCGACATTTTAGTTGCGATACCTAGTGATTGTCATTCAAGCCACACGTTTCTTCGCAAACTTTTAGAACATATGGTATGGGTGTCCGAATACTTTTACTATTCTCGCCACGATCTATAATACTATCACTTGGACCCTTGATCTTTTACTTTTGCGCATGTTTTTGTGTGATTTTATTGGTCCGTTGATATTTTGTCTTCTTTCTTCATTCGTTTCTTTCTTAAGAAGCTGGTTAAATTGAATGGGCCAATATATAGGATAATCAGTATTATGTTATGAATCTTTATGAGTGAATTCAAGACAGGCGCATATATATTCCGTCTTAACAATGAAATACTAATAATAAACATGCTTAATATAAAAATTATCTTGTAACTCTGCACACATCTTTCAAACGTCACAAAATACCTTTGGTTGTTTAAAATTCTGATCACAAAACAAAAGAATGTGGTCAAGAAAAGAATATATCCAAAAATCAATAATATCATCTCAAAAATCATTTCACGAAAGGCACGAAAAATCGATACGAGTAACCGAATCGGGTAGGCGGTAAATCACAACATATTTGCATACATTACGCTATGATTCAACGCATTACAATACAGTATTTGTTTCGCGCATGCGCGATGCATACGTTATTAATTTCTGCCTGTACCTCACGTAGATCTTTTTTTCTTTTGTTCGTACATGACACAATTAGGCCTACTGGTATTGAATAATAAGAAAGACAATTTTTTGATATGTATGACAGGTGTTTGGGTTGAGAATGGTAATTGATTTGCGTTTTGGGACATGATTCGCATCAAACGTGCTGATCTTACTTCGAGAAAAGGGCTTTAAGTCATAATAATAATTCCTTTGTTTTGAGTACTTGAGAGTTAACAAGTAACAACTGGTAGGCAAGCAGACATGCACGACGGCCTAAAATAAATTCGAATAATGAGGATGAGGATCTTGATGTAGCAGCTTTGATTGGTCTTCATTAATGTTGCATAATTATGGTAGTAACTATGAGATCCACTGATCCTTGATAGTAAAAGAATGAAAAGAAGAGTAAGGGTAGAGTCGATCAAAAGGCTACGAAGAGGCTAGATGACTCCGAGTGTTTAGCTTCATGTATTTACCTGCTAGGAAGGTTTAAACTTATGAGAAGGGAAAAGAATTTTGAGAGACAGAGGAAATTCAGGAATGTTTGTTTAGTCAGAGCAGGTTTAAGAAATGAACTCTTTACTGAAAATAAATATTTATGTTGCTAAACAAATAGAAATCGTTAATCGACTGCTTATTCAATGATTTTATAAAAATAATTGAAGTGTTTGGTCTACAATTGTTTAAATTCAAAGGATTTGTTTGGGTTTTATCTTTGAATTCTTCATTTTCGAAGAAACCGGTATCCACCTGTGAAAAATCAATTCATTAGCACGTACCTTAATAAATTAACTCAGATTTACAAAGCTATGTCTAAAAGTCAGCTGTACAGTAAATTTATTGTTTCATTACCGTTTCCATTCTTCGATGTCCATTCAAGAGATGTTTATATTTTTCTTGATGATCGTATTTAACGCAGCGAATAGATATGAAAACTAACTTGTCAGTTTATTTATAGATGCCAAAACATTCTTAATGTTTTCGTTTATTTAAAAAGTTAAATTTATGTGAACGAAGCTCAGAGGCATTAGTCTGGATAGTATAAACCCTGAAAATCTTATTTGTAAAAGCATTCAGTGCTTATATACTCGTATTTTATACAAAGATATGAGGAAAATCGTTTATCTCAAAGTTCAGAATGTCAATACTGATGAATTTATTACATCCGTAAGTAAACTGGGTTTTTGCATCTGAATGGTAGGCTACGGGGATTTAGTGAAGGTGTCCCACGGTGGGCGCCATTAAAGAAAATTGAATCTACCAAGTTAATACCTGTTTTGAATGTTCTCCTTGTTCACAGGACGAGTTCCATCCGTTCATAGAGGCCCTGATGCCATTTGTAAAGTCCTTTTCGTATACTTGGTTCAATTTACAAGCGGCCAAACGGAAATATTACAAGAAACACGAAAAACGGATGAGTCTCGAGGAGGAGCGCCACACTAAATATGAACTACAGGTAAATATTATACTAATTTTATATATTTTTCATGTTCCACAGCTCACACTCATAGCCTGGTACTAAGATTTCCAGTGCCCGCCATTTCATGTCCTCACAAACGTCCTGCTTCCGAGCCAATATCTTTTGGACTGACAGCTATTGCTTCCGATGCGGTAATCGAACTAGCGACAGGAGACGCTCCTTCCGATAGATTTACTGAATATATTTGGAACTGTGGGTAGGTACACATTTTAGTGTTTGTAAAATCCTATTCGTTTAATCGTTTTGACTTAATGTTTGAAAGCTGCTTTTGGATTGTAAGTGGCTCTTGAATTATTTACAGCAATGATTACAATGATGACTGAATTCACATATAATTTCATTGAAATTTAACACAGTCAAGTCTTGAATGGCTGAATGCTGTAACTCTTGAATTATAATAGACTGATATCACAAAAATTACGACTCTAAGAATGTGATAATAGAGTAATGAACAAGAGTACAATTTTCACTTGCTATTTAAAATCAGACAGTATAGTTATACTGTAGCTGCGTCTGGCAGCTCAGAAACCAACTTCGTCAAACTTTTTTTTTAATGATTAAGCAGCCATACATCCATAGTACAAATGATAATGACGATGATGATAACTTTGACAACCTTCGCACTTAACAATTCTATAAGTCACTACAGTTTACATTTTTGTAATGCTTTTTCGTTACAATTATGTGGCTTAGAGTTTTGCGGTACTGACACTTTTATGATTTACAAATTTAAAAATTGCAATTCTAAACGGTTGTGGTATAGGCTGCTATATACCCTTTACACACCTACACTTACAAAGTCAATATCTAGAGCAAAAACTATTCAAACTAACTTTTCTTCTTTTTCCAATTCCAGAACGAAAAAGCAGAAGTAAAACAAAAATGGGCGTCGCGGTTACTAGGGAAGCTGCGCAAAGATATAACACAGGACTGCCGAGAGGACTTCGTGCTCAGCATCACGGGCAAGCGGCCGGCTGTGTGCGTGCTCTCCAACCCCGACCAGAAGGGGAAGATGAGGAGGATAGACTGCTTGAGGCAGGCTGACAAAGTGAGTCTTCATTTTTACCTTCCGTTTGACTGTGGTTAGATGGAGAATTAGATAACAGTGGCCACGTGATCCAAGTACTTTTAAAAAAAGGATATGAGAGGTCGATTCGGAAAAAAAAAATGACTGTTGCTGAAGGGAGTTCTCGGTTCCCTTAAATCATTCATACTCAATATTGGTACTGTCTTCTTTAGGAAGATCAAAAGTTGAGACATAACCAGAGATGGTCAACTGAGGATATTTCTGGGTCATTAATAACCTCTGTCGTTGGTTAATTTTTATGTTACTCTCCAATTATATAAGTTAGACGCTGTATATTATTTTTTTTATAATGCAATAGGAATAAATTGAATTGAAATATTTCTAAGATTCAAAGGCATATAATATTTTCTGATCTTCATCACTTCTTTCTGTGTTATAATCAGTCTAGCCAAGACAATTTACCATAAGCTGTGAAAAAAAACAATTTATCAACTTTATTTCCGTATATAAATACATACACTAACGCTTTCATCTCATGTGGGTAGGCAGAAACTATAGAATGCCACCTGCTACGATCCTTACATACTCCTTTTGCCTCGTTTACGTTCGCACATCAGAAGGCCAATTCTCGTACCTAAGAACGTTCAAATTCAAGTCGCAATCTCATGCCAGCGACAATCAAATGTCAAAAATGTAAATAAACGCTATACAATTTTTGACAGATTGAGACTGAGATGGGATTGCAGACGTTGTTAAAAATACGGGAATTGCCCCTCAGGTCATACACGCATGCCAGTTGCGAGTAGGTACCGCGCACCTGTCCTTTCTGAAGAACATCGCCAATAAGGTCACTATATGTCTTTCTAGGGCTTTTCCACTCACTTCTGCCTTGTTAGTCGCCTTTCATTCATCCTCTCAACATGACCAAACTATCTAAGCATACTCTTATCAATTTTTGTCACTACATCTACTACTTTGTTTCATTCTTCTTTATATTGCGAAAAATCTCTCGACGATGTTTTTATTAACCCCCACTCTTCTAATTCCAGGTATGGCGCCTAGACCTCGTAATGGTGATCCTATTCAAAGCGATCCCCCTGGAGAGCACTGACGGCGAGCGGCTGGAGAAGCATCCAGAATGCACGCAACCAGGGCTCTGCGTGAACCCCTACCACATCAACGTCTCCGTTAGAGAACTGGACCTGTATCTCGCGAACTTTATAAACAGCTATGGTAATGGGAGCGACGGTCTGCCAGGTCTCTCGCTCAATTCTATTAATGATCTGCTTCTTAGTTTTATGTTTGGGACGAGTGTTGATTATATGGTTACAAGCCGTGTGCCCGGAAAAAATGACGAACTTTCACCTCCAATTTGATCCCTTTAGGGGATGAAATTCTAAAAATTCTTCCATAGTGCAGTTCACACATTCATTATAACAGAAACTCTTGTGCAAAATTTCATGCTTCTAGACCCAACGGTTTCGGCAATGCGTTGTTCTAAAAAAAATTTTATTTTTACAGAGTAGATTTTTCTCGAGTATCATCGTGAACTGAGAATAGTTGCGTTTAAATGTAAAGTAGTCAATATTGGTACGGGTATTGCGTAACACATGGTAAATGGAAGGAAACGAAGAAAAAATTAAGTTGCCATGATCGTGAACCCTAAGCAAATCATTTAGTGTTTTGGGTCAGCGTACATCAAAGAGTGGTTAAAAAGGAAAATTGATTCTTCATTTAATAAGAAAGTGAGAACCTTACGCTATATTTGATTAACTTACAAGTATTTTAAGTTTTGTTTATGACGATGAAAATATAATCAATACTCATTCTACTTAGTTATTATTAGTTGCAAACATTAGACATCAAGTATCTAGAAGTAGATGCATATATATTTATTTTATAAGTTTTCCGTTTGCCGTGATTATTTAATACTTACTTAGATCATTAGATTTAGTTTCCGAAACACTTCCTCCCTCTTCTTATAGAGACGTTCTAATACCATGAGCATAGTTTATTACCTAAGTAGTGTCTCTGATAAATTTAGCTCCTACAGTATCTGCAAGATCGACCAAATTATGATCAGCCTTGTACTGAAACCGCTTGTCTAGTGCAAGTACAATCGCTTTATAGTCATGCTACATTATCTCTAAGAGTCTATTTCGGACTACCCACGTCATGAGAAATAAAGTCTTTCTACTCAGGGACTGTTCCGACTATGTTGTGACGATTGAATCTAAAGTCCCATTTCATGTATTGTAGCTTGTACAGTTGATCAAGTTGATACCCTTCGTCAATTTTCCGTATTATAGCCATTTCATATAAATGTCAAAGTTTGGCAGTGTTGATTGTCAATTTGCTTAACAATTAATTTGACTTTACATAACTTTTTAATGAAATGGAACTGTTACCATAAACCACGGCATAATCAACTGTTCGCCGTGAAGATTTTGCAGTGTCAGTTGTCATCTTAACAGCTTCCTCTAAGTCAGACTTCGAACGATAAAAATGTCGTCACGACATAGTGTGCACGGTGGCTTAATTACCCACGTTATAGTATCCTGCTTCGTAGATCTTTGTCACTCATTCCTATGTGACAGTCTTTTTATAAGGATCAGACTCCAGCAGCTCCATAAAACGGATAAATCCTCGCGGATGCTCGAGCAGTTTTTAAATTTCATTGAATAAGTTACTGTATCAATATTGACTTTAAGTATATAGTTCGACGTAGACGTCACGTTTGATAAATGTTTGATTTATCAAACAAATAAATTTATATTTATATGTTTGATATAAATATAAATTTATATCAAAATTTATATTTATATCAAAATATTGATATAAATATAAATATTAACAAATAAAAATAAGTAACTGACCCTAAAATATTTATAATAGGTCTTTACCTATGAAATTGCCGTTTTGTATGAAAAAATTTAAACGAATTTTTTCATGCATTTTTTATTTGTATTAATCGAAGTAATCACCCATGCAATCAATGCATCTTTGCCAACGCAGTGGCAGTTTATTGATGCCCTTCTTAAAGAAATCAGCTGGACGGGAGGCAACAAATTCTTCAAAGGCATTTTGTACTGCCTCTCGGGTATTGAATTTTTTTCCCGCCAAGAAGTTATCCAAATTCTGGAAAAAGTTTTAGTCTGTAGGCGCAAGGTCTGGTGAGTAGGGTGGATGACGGAGAGCTTCCAACCCCAGTTCTTGCCACTTGGAGACCGTCTGCTGTGCAGTATGAGGTCGCGCGTTGTCGTGCAGGAGCAGCGGAGACGAGCGATTGACCAATGCTGGTTGGAGATGTGCCAGCTTCTCCATCATTGTGTTCAGTTCTTCACAGTACACATCTGAAGTAATGCTCACCCCGTTTAGTAAGAAGCTGTGATGAATCACACCGGCGCTAGACCACCAAACAGTGACCATCACTTTTCTAGGGGTAAGTTTTCGTTTAGGGCATTGTTTAGGTGCTGAACCAGGATCCAACCAACTTGCTGAGCGCTTGCAGTTATCAAACAGAATCCATTTTTCATCGCAGGTAACAATGCGGTTCAAAATTCCTTCATTTGTGTGTCTGTTGAGCAGTGCAAGGCACATCTCGACGCGTACTTCGCGCTGGCGATCATTGAGTTCGTGGGGCACCCATTTGTCAAGCTTTTTTACCTTGCCAATTTGACGCAAATGGACCAATATTGTTTTGACGCTAACGTCGAAAGCTGCTGCTAATTCAGCCGTAGATTGTGTATCATCAGCTTCCACAATCGCCTTTAATTCGTCATTGTCGACCAAAGTCTTCGGACGACCGCGAGGTTCATTTTTCAGGTCGAAATTTCCAGAACGGAAGCGAGCAAACCAATAACAAGTGGTGCGTTGGTTTGTAGTGTTAGCTCCGTAAACGTCGTTGATGTTGCGTGCCGCTTGTGCCGCGTTGCTGCCACGACGGTACTCATGTCCTATGTTCTATGTTATAGGATTTGGTTTCCGCACTTAGTCCTTCATGTGGACCATTGTGCGTGGGCCATGGCGGCCGTCGGGGGTTTATTCCAACCAGCCCACCTCCCTCCAGAATTTAATCAAATCTCCGGGTTTGTTAAGAACATCTGTGAAAGATCGGGATATTCCGAGAGTTTCTGTTCTAATCTGGGTGACGCCCGTGCATTCAAAAAGCACATGCGCAACGGTTTCCTCAGCCTCCATGCAGGCCCTGCACAGAGGACTGTCCGTTATTCCTATTGTGTGGAAGTGTTTGTTTAATGAGCAGTGTCCAGTGATGGTCCCCGTCACCAGGCGCAGCCCGTTCCTATCCAGACGTAATAATCGCCTGGTAAGCGTACCATCTAGGGACGGGATGGCCTCCCTGGACTGCCTGCAACCTGATGTCGAGGACCACCAACTCTCCGCTTGTGTATGGGTGAACTCCTGTAGCCACCTGCGTAACTGGTTGAAGGGAATGGGTACGATCGGCTCAGATCCACAGACAGACATGCTGGATGCTCTCCTAGCAAGTTCATCCGCTGCGTCATTTCCAAGTGATCCGCTATGTCCTTTTATCCATTGCAGTGTCACTGTGTTGCGGTTAGTTACCGCTACTCGTTCGAGTGCATCGTGACATTCTAGTATTAATCTCGAGGTAAAGTACTTTTTCTGTAGGGATTGGAGCACTGAGGCACTGTCTGAGAGTATTCGTATACAGGTATCCGTAACTCTCCTGGCTTCTATGGCATAACACGCTTGTATGATGCCCACACACTCCGCCTGGTAGACAGTGTTGAATACTCCAAGCGGACTGGATATGTTAATGTTAAGGTCGTATGAGAAGACTCCGACCCCGGTTCCGGAGTCGGTCTTTGATCCATCGGTGTATACTCTCAACACTTGCGGGCCTGAGTAATCACACCGTTCTTCCGTGAGTATTATGTTATAATGCTTCTGAAAGCAGTGTTGTTTCGGGGCTTTATCGCATGGTGATGCCATCATTGGCTGTCGCCTGATCGCATCCTCTTTTATGCGTATGTGCTTAACTCTAGAGTCCTTGCTCAGTGTTCCCGCTAAACTGAGTCTAAAGGCGGCTAGGGCCGCCTCTTCACGCACGATGAGGTGTAGTGGCGGCAGTCCAAGCATTGCCTGTAGAGCAGCAGTGGGTGTAGTTCTCATGCAGCCAGTTATTGCTACACAAGCGAACCGTTGCAGTTTCTCAAGATCCTTTCGGGCTGTACTCAGGTCTGTCCTGGGCCACCAGACCAGTGATCCGTATGTGATAATTGGTCGGATTACTGTGGTGTATAGCCAGTAGGTGACCTTGGGGCTAATCCCCCAATTCCTGCCGAGCAGTCGCTTGCACTGCCACAGGGATATACTGGCTTTTGTGATGATGTAGTCGGTATGTTTCGCCCAATTCAGCTGTTTGTCCAAAAAGATGCCCAGGTATTTGGTTTCAGTTGATAGGCTTAGGGTAGTTCCAAAGAAACGTGGTAGTTGTAATGTAGTCAGCTTCCTCTTTTTTGTAAAGAGAATCAGCTCGGTTTTTGTAGGGTTCACCGATAGTTGGTGTTTGTTGCACCAGTCTTCTACTATTTTCAAAGCTTGGCGCATGAGATTACATAGGGTATTTTCATGGGTGCCATTTATTACTATGGTTATGTCGTCAGCATAGCCCACAGTAAAGTATCCTTTGTCATTGAGGGTTTTGATGAGGCTGTCTACTACCAGGTTCCATAGTAGCGGAGAGAGGACGCCACCTTGCGGGCAGCCCTTTGCCACGATGGCCCTTGTAGTATCGTTCACCGTCACTTGCACAGCTCTCATTTTGAGCATGTTGGTGATCCAGCCTCTCAGTGTTGAATCTATGCCATGTCTGTCGAGTGCCATGTTGATGCTGTTGAACATGGTTTTGTCAAAGGCGCCTTCTATATCAATGAAGGCGGCCAGTGATGAGCACTTGTAGTCCACCGCGCATTCAATTTTGGAAACCACACTGTGTAGTGCTGATTCCGTTGATCTGCCAGTGGAGTATGCATGCTGTTGTTTATGTAGAGGTTTTACCCGAAGAGGTCCGTCACGGATGTGTCTATCACAGAGTCTCTCAAGGGTTTTCAGTAGAAATGATGTGAGGCTTATAGGCCTGTAAGCCTTGGGTTGTATATAATCTGGTTTTCCAGGTTTGGGTATGAAAATGACTTTCACTTCCCGCCACGCAAGAGGTATGTATCTGAGTGCTAAGCAGGCTTGATAAATCTCCACCAGCCATGGTGTCAAAAGATCCGCCCCCCACTGCAGCAGGGCTGGAAATATGTCATCCAGCCCTGCGGACTTATATGGCTGAAAGGAGTCTATAGCCCACTTTATCCGGTCTTTTGTTACTATGTTGTGTGCTCTCGACCAGTCCTGCTCCGTTGGGGTCCATCCTGGTTCAGCCTCCCACGTCCTGTCCTCTAAGAGTCTACAGTCTGGAAAGTGAGTCTCAAGAAGGACCTTACTGGTTTCTTGGTCGGTCAGTGTGTATGAGTTGTCTGGTTTTTTCAGTGCGCCAAGAGTTCGGTCCTGATCGGTTGATAGGATCTTCCTTACTCTTGCAGCTTCATTGTTTGTCTCGATGGATTCACAGAATTTCCGCCAAGCGGCTCTCCTGGCAGTTCTGATCTGCTTTTTATATGTGTACTGGGTCTCTTTGTATATCTCCCAGTCATCCTGGAGTCTAGTGTTTTTAGCTCTGTTAAATTGCTTACGCAATGTATCTCTGAGTTTACCTAGTTCAGCATTCCACCAGGGGTTCCTCTCACTCTCAGTTTGTGGCGCCCTTAGTTTGCAGCATGCATGGTATGCTTCAATTAGGTATTCTGATAATTTAGTCACGGTGTATTCCAATTGTGCCTGATCTCTTATGGTTATCATTGAAAGGTGCCTATCTAGTAGTGAAGCTAGAAGACGTTTATACCCGGGGACGTTGGTGCGCCGCGGGTTTCGCCTCGGTGTGGATTTCCTTGTATTCGTTGCTAGTGTGAAGCGGATTCTTCTATGATCAGAGCAAGAAGGCTCATCCGACACGTGCCAGTTTGTGATAAGATTAGTCGCGTTTTCAGTAGCAAGTGTTAAGTCTATAATTGTTTGACCCCGGACTGTTACCCAAGTGGGTTCTGAGCCACGGTTAACAATGTTAAGGTTAGTAGTGAATAAATAAGTGGATAGTACCTCTCCTCTAGGGTTCGGTGCCTCGCTACCCCAGAGCGGGTGGTGGGCGTTCGAGTCGGTGCAGATGATCAGGTCCAGTTTGGCGCGCTCACAGTGTTGCACCAGGTCCGCCATTTCCTTCGATGGGCAGTCAGCATTCTCGCCTGGCATGTACACCGAGGCTAGCACAACATCTGGAACGCTACCTTCAGTATGGAGCCTGATGGCTGTCAGATCTCTGGAACAGAATTGAGTGAGTGGTGTGATGGGAATTTCTTTGGGTACGTAGGCGCAGGTTCTTGGTTTGTCCGCGCCGTGTGTGTTAAGAATTAGCTTACCTCCGATATTACCGAGGCCGCATATTCTGTTGTTCCTGATCCACGGCTCCTGGATCAGTGCGATTGTTCGGGGTTTTTCCTCCAGTGCCCTGCGTAGGCTAGCCGTTGCAGTCTGGCTATGTTGGAGGTTGGTCTGGATAATGCTTACGGGCGATGACGGTGGCGGAGTGGGGCTAGTCGGAGATGGATCCATCGAATGGCCTATCCCCCACGTCCACTCCGTGCTGATCCTCAAGGCCCCCATCCGGCGACGAGACCAACAGGTTCTCGTTCCACGCAGGTGATGAGGGCGGTAAGGTGTCAACGTCATCATCGGCCATTGCCGCTCGGGCCATGTCCTCCTCGAGTTTGGCAATGTCCATGTCCAACGTCTGTGTCGGTGTCGGTTGGGTCGTCTTACCATCCGTGCTGTCAGTCTGAGTCACAGGGGGTTGGGTCGTGGGCCAGAAGCGAACATATATCGACCCAAGCAGGTAAGATATACGTCGCTCCCGTCCCCGGACCTTCTCAGCTTCCTCCGGTGGCATACCTATGGTCAAGTACGTCCCATAGTTATCACCACCGACGGTAGTTGCCCTGTACAGTGACCACCTGGCGATGTTAAACCAAATATTCTGACGAATCAGAATATTGTGGAGCCTGGCCACGTCACCCCTGTATCGGGGGACGAAAAGCGAGGCTCGGACACGGGTGGGCACGTCGGACTGTTTCAGTACCGTTAAAGTCTGGTCAGTGTCTGGTAGTCTTATTCCGGGTACATGTTGGGTCAACCAAGTCAGGGCATTGTCGTCCTCGCACCACATCTGCACAGTGCCTTCCGCTACCCGTGGGTATCCGCGGAAGGCCGGGAGCTGTGACGTCGAGTTCGTGTCTACGCTAAGTAAGAGGTCTTCCAGGCTTGTCTTTATAAAGTCGGCCTCTCCTTTAGTCAGGTCTCTGGAAGGGGCAGGGAAGCAGATCGCTACAGCCAGCCGCGCAGGAATATCCTTCGTGGCTCGCGCATAGGTTCTCTGCTCCCCCTGAGCGGAGTGGACCCTCACCCGTTTGGCGTCCCCCTGAAGCGTACTTGGTGACGCCGTATCGTCAGGGCGCTCCCTCTTCGCCGGCCCTGTACCGCTTGGTCCAGGCTGCGGTTCGGAGGTGCCTGGCAAGGTGTCGTTTGCCAGCGACTCCCGGCGTGAGGCTCCAGCTCGCTTACCCCGGTTCCTCCTAGGTCGAGGCCCGTCGTGAACTCTATCTGTGTCGTGGGGTCGTCTGGCGTCCCCGGCAGACTCTGTTGCAAGTGGAGGTTTTTCGCGCTGGGTTGCCCCTTCGCGTACTTGCCCCCGCTCGCATGGCTCCGCGTCCGGCCGCTTTTCGCGCTGGGTTTCCCCTTCGCGTACTTGCGGCTGGTCACGTACCATCTCTTCGGCGTCCGATCGCACTTCGCGCTGGCTAATGCCTTCGCGGGTTTTGCGCTCTCGGTCGCCTACTTTCCTCTCCCGGGCCAAGATTTTTCCGCGCTTTCTGCTGCGTACTCTATCAACGTCAACCGGGAGAGTGGTAGAGCTGCCCGGTCCGACATCCTTCCCCGTCTCGCTCCGTCTGTCTTGGTCATCATCAGGGTAGGTGATGCTCTTCCGCACAATACTCTGTTGCCAGATATTCATGGGAGGCATGCACTGGGTAGTGGGTGTTGGCGCGTGGGACGCAGCCGGGAGTGAATTATTAGGCGCGTCCGTCGCAGCCGGTGTTGGGTCTATGGGCGCGTGTGTCGCAGCCTGTGTAATGGGCGCTGAATCAGCAGCCTGCCGCGGAGAGCGCGGCACCAAAGAGCAGTTAGGTGCCCCCCCCAGATTACGATGGGGGCTGACCGCCGAAGCGGTGTGGGATTCCCCGGCTTGGCCGGGACCCACCTGGGTACTTAGCTTACCTTGCTGCTTCATTTTTGGTGGGGGGTGGGCTTTTTTGGGGATCGAGGTTGCCCCTCCTCTAGGACCGATGGGATAAAGGGATAGGAGGGAAGGCTTTGGCTGGACAGAGGATGCGGGTTTGGGGGTCACCCTAGGCCTGGGATTTGTCCTAGGGATTTTGGAGTCGACGGGATGTGTGGATAAGGAGGGATAGGTGGCTAGGACATAGGAACATAGGAAAGGGGGTATATGGGTTACCCTAAGCCTGGGATTTGGCTTCGGGAACTTCTCTTGTCCGGGATCTTCTAAAAGATGCTCCGGGCACGGGACTTGGAAAAAAAAATCCATGTTTTTAAAATAAAATTAATTTGAAATTAGAATTCTTAGCCAAACAAAAATTATTTTGATTTGAAATGGCCAGTACTGCAAAACGGCAATTTCATAGGTAAAGACCTAATATTTTAGGGTCAGTTACTTATTCAGTGAAGTTTAAAAAGTATCAAGCATCCGCGAGGATTTTCAGTTTGGTGGAAACTGACCCTAAAACTTCATGTGTCATTTTATCGCCCGGGTGCCGTACTTCATCGGTTCCTAACCATTGTACAATGAAGTTGGTTTGATTTCAGATATTCTTAGCGGGTCGCTTTCGCCCCAGACTCCTAGGGACAAAGAGAACGAACACGAGGCTAAGAGCAAAGGTAACTCGCGCGAGTACTGTACGTCTTGTGACACGTGTGTTGTTGAGCGTTGCTTCTGCGGTTGTGGCAAACAATTGGATTATATGTTTAAAAAACGAATGAAATAAATAAATAAATAAATCAATTTATTGACACACACAGGTTACATATTATACAAACAAGAAAACAAAAGCAGTGAGCATAGTTAGAAGAGTACAAAACTAGAAGAATCCGTGGGCCCCAAACTAGGCACAGACTGTATCTTGGTGGCCCAAAAAAATAAACTATCTTAAGCGACAATAGAGTTGTACAAAATATGCAAAGTATGAAAAGTTGTGCAAAATATGCAAAGTATGAAAAGTTGTGCAAAATATGAAAAGGTGTTCAGCTGAAAGAGTACAGCAGTTTACATGGCAATGATAATAGTTTTTTTTTTAACTTAAGCATCACATCTCGTCGAATTGATTTCATTCAGAAATTACAAAGTTTTGGGGCGATACAACACAGTATGAGGTGGCAATTGTCAGTTATTAAACTGGGCACATTAGGATTCCTCCTAAATAACATTTGCGAAATGCTAAGGCATAGAATAGATCATAAAGTTATTCGAGATTAAACTGGGATAATAAGATGAGGGGACGGACGATATTGTTGTCATCACGGATTTAACATGGGTGTAACTGACACAGGAGCATGGAGATTGATACAAACAAAGGTAAGCGTATGCTCAGTTGTGGAAAATTAGGGCTTTGTGTTGATAATGATGGTGAAAATATAATAAGACAATCTGCCTAGCCTTTTCCAACTATGTTGGGGTCGGCTTCCAGTCTAACCGGATGCAGCTGAATACCATTATTTTACATGGAGCGACTGCCTATCTGACCTCCACAACCCATTAACTGGGTAATACGACACCCCTTGGTAAGACTGATTGTCAGACTTTCGGGCTTCTGATGACCCGTAACGACTGTAAAATATAATAAGACAGTCAGGGTCCTTAATTCTAAAATCTTCTTCAATTAATACAAAAATATGATTTCGTGTCAGAATCAGTACGAAAAAGTAAGTAATAAATCGTTGATTGCCACACTGCAGAAGGAACATAAATGTGATTGGTTTGCACAAAAGTATTTGTCCTACAAATTTTATTTTTTTTATTTCATATTTTATGCATTTTCAAAGTAAAATTCTTAATACCTGCATCAAATTGGCTTGCACTCACACTTTTCATGCTTCTATTGGTATCAAAATTTTGATAAAAAATCACATTTTGGGATTGCCAGAGTAATGTTTGCTCCTTGTTGTTGTTTTTTGAAAATTATTTGTATGTAGTCGGTGTTCCTTCTCTTTCACTCTTTTTATCTTTGTATTTATCGATGCCTTTCCAAACGTATTATTTGAATTTTTAGTAACTTCTATTGGGACATTTTTATCTTCATTATTTAATTGTCCTCACTAAAATTGTTATTTCTTTCAAATAATTCGGCTATGAAAGGTATCGATTTGATGTTTTCAATATACAACGTTGCATCAAATATCTATTTGTACTTTCAGGGCTCAATCTATCATCAACAGTGGCCTGACTGTTTGATGGATAACAAAGCCCATCATTTTCATTTAAGATGAAAATGAGTACATATTCAGTATTGCTGCAACTAATCAGTTATTTTTCTAAAGGCATATTATGGGAAACAAAATTTTGATTCTGACATTCATCTTCTAAATAATTATTTTTGTTTAAAACTTAGTCAAGATTCTTAATGGAGTCAAATGTGTGATAAAATTGATTGATATAAAGATCTTTACTTGATTCTGGGTCATATTTTGAAGATATTTTATTTCGTTGTTTCCTATAATATGGCTTTAGAAAATTAATTCTGTCGTAGTAACTATATCGTTGGATGTTTTCTATATTGTACAGATGTTTGATGTCGTGGCTTTATTAAATATAAGTGAAGAAACCTGTAATTAAAACACAGGCGCATTAAAATAAGTATCACAGTCTGTTTCACCACTGTCTTGATTTCTTGGAACCAAAATATTTGACTACTGTACTGAAGAGCTTAATATAAGAGGCTTTGTAAATGGAATTATATACAGTGATGTAATGGGACTTCTAGGTGTTGTTATTTATGTGTTGTCTTACTATCTTATATTATAATGCTAAGTTAAACTTAGGGATCTTTAGATCATTTGAGGCCTCACAAATGAAACTATAAAGTTATATTGACAAGTGATTCTTCTGCCTTGCCGTAAAAGATCACCTTCGTCGAACTCTTTCGGTGACTTAAGACCTTATCGATAATTAATTCACTGGATAATACGAAGATGAGTTTTATGATGAAAATATTATGCTACTTGTTGTTTACTTCAGGCATGATTTATTATTATACACATTATTATTTCATATTGGTTATAATAATAAATTAAATAAGTTTAACTTATTAGTAAACGACAGCTGTTATTAGCAGGAAAGGATTTGATTCACAAGTTGTGTTTTTTTTATAATATTCACTTGGTAGGCTGCCTCATTATTTCTAGAAAACTTATCAATGAAACAAATGTTATTGTTTTTTAAAATTGGAATGATATTTACGGAAATGCGTATGACGCTTATTATTTGCGTCACAGACATACCGTCAGTAGACCGTGCGTCATTGGCTGAAATATCACTTTACAAACAATTATTGAGATTATATAGTTACTTCATCTCACCCACGCCTAAAGTGAGAAGGTAACTGTAGCTCAGTGGGTGAAAGCAATGTTATGAAAGAGGGCTCGAATCCCCCATGATAAAGTTGTTTTTCATCGAAAGTGTAATTTACGTAAGGTATGAACAGTGGTTTATTGCTAACTGCCCCGATTAACAAGTTGTAGGTCGCGGGTTTGTTTTCAAAATGGTTAAGGAAAACATCGTGAGCAAACTGTTTTAAAACGATAAATCAGAGACAAGTGACCTCCACCAAGGCGTGGTGCATTAAAGCCCTCTCATAGCGAGGAGGCTGGTGTCCCAGCAGTGGAGACATTATAGGCTGATTATGCTATGTAGGTTTGACGTTTATATCGGGTGTAAAAAGACACTTAACAAAGCTGAGAGTCACTTATAGTCCTCATCATTGTGACTACTAGCCAGACCATATCTGAGAACCTTCTGGTTACTGAGATAAAGATACTGAGGAAAGTAAATTTTTTTTTAACTTCCTTTCGCGAGATCAAGTTTTAAATGTTAAATATCCCCATAGCTCGTGTACAGTTGCATGCAACCAAAAACACAATGTCTTGCGTGCATTGCTCACTGTCGTAAACAGCAATTTTTCACACCACAAACAAATTAAAAGTTGTATCCCAGCAAGAATTTTTGCTCAATACTACCTCAGGTTTTTATCTCGCTCGCACGATACTGCTCGCGGACTGAGTGAGAGTGAGACTGAGTACGGTGCTAGGCGCCGATAGTTTAGGTTTACGTAATTGCTTTATACGTTGAAAAAAAAAAAGCATAAGACCTGCTTTATACAGGGTGTTTGGCAGAACGTTGAACATACGAAAATGGTGGATAGGTGGGATCATCTGCTACTTACTCAGCCCTAATTTATTTGGCCCTGGCCCTCTGGATATTTTAAATTTAATTTTTTTTGCTTTTTTCTAGTTTCACCACTTTCTTAACTTTAAAGTGTAATTTTTATTAAAAATGGGTAAAACAGGCAATACTTTGTTTTTTTTTTTAATCTTTAATGTTGGCAAATTCTTATAAAATTATTGTTTTATTCAGATGTTAGCTAGAAAAAAAGTTATGAGTCCTCAAACTTACAGAAACGTGTAAAAAATTACTTAAATCTTAATTTCAACTTGCATTTAAAAAAAAACAAAAAATGATTGAGGAGTTCCAATTCTAGCAAAACATCCCTAGTGTGTGACCTTTCTAATGGTATGTAATTTGCTTTTATAAAAAAAAAACTTTAAGAGTTATTTCATAATTTTATCAAGTAGGAAATTTTTGACGAAACTCTACCTTTACGGAAAGTGAAATGTTTTGCGAAATTTAACACTGCAAGTTCGTAAAATTTAAATGATCGATTAAAATTATGTAAGTTCTCGAATTAAGTTCAAAGAAAATAGCTGTACCAGTTAGGAGCGTTAATGAAACAATTAAATAATTTAAAATAATTTATTTAATTAATAAATTACAGATGTTCGAATTGACGCCCTTCATTTACAATACAGGCGCGGCATCTACGTCTGATTTCTACAGTTGTTGTGCGCAGCAGCATCTCCTGTCGCATAACTTCGAAAGCAGCATTAATTCGATTTATCAAATCTTCTCGACTTTCTACTTCTGTAGTGTAAACTAGTTCCTTTGCTCTTCCCCACACGTAAAAATCGAGCGGAGTGAGGTCGGGCGATCGCGGAGGCCAGGGAATTGGTCCTCCCCTGCCAATCCACGAATTTGGGAAACAATTATCCAAATGTTCACGTACAATCTGACTCCAGTGAGCTGGGCAGCCATCGTGTTGGATCGTCTACCTGCTTTGTGTAACCATCCCAAGGGAATAGTGAATGTCAATTTGCACCACTGCTACTGGCAAGCCGTCGATCATTTAAATTTTACGAACCTTGCAGTGTTAAATTTCGCAAAACATTTCACTTTCCGTAAAGGTAGAGTTTCGTCAAAAATTTCCTACTTGATAAAATTATGAAATAACTCTTAAAGTTTTTTTTTTATAAAAGCAAATTACATACCATTAGAAAGGTCACACACTAGGGATGTTTTGCTAGAATTGGAACTCCTCAATCATTTTTTGTTTTTTTTTAAATGCAAGTTGAAATTAAGATTTAAGTAATTTTTTACACGTTTCTGTAAGTTTGAGGACTCATAACTTTTTTTCTAGCTAACATCTGAATAAAACAATAATTTTATAAGAATCTGCCAACATTAAAGATTAAAAAAAAAACAAAGTATTGCCTGTTTTACCCATTTTTAATAAAAATTACACTTTAAAGTTAAGAAAGTGGTGAAACTAGAAAAAAGCAAAAAAAATTAAATTTAAAATATCCAGAGGGCCAGGGCCAAGTAAATTAGGGCTGAGTAAGTAGCAGATGGTCCCACCTATCCACCATTTTCGTATGTTCAACGTTCTGCCAAACACCCTGTATATTAGCTAGTATGCAAAGTTTCATGATCTAATTTGAAGTATTTTTTGAATACCAGCGGTTTATTGTTCGGTTTGGAGGTAACTCCGGATTTTTTTTCTATAGAGAAAATTTTATGGAATCGTGTTTTCGTCAAACATAGTACTTAACATTCATCCTCAACTTTACCATAATATATTTATTTCAAAATTAATGCTGCAGTACTTTCGACCTAACCAAGGATCATGCTAAGCCTTATGAGGTAGTATAGGCTCTATGTGTAGGTAATGAGATGGGTCTTTTTACACCCTGAATGCGTCAAGAAAGTCCATTTTATGACCCCTATTTCAGTTGATAGTGTCATTAAATTGTAACGTCTGAAATGGTGATTTCAGGCTATAGTCACAATCCATACAACGGTGTAATATGCAACGATATTATTCTAGCGACCGGTGTCTTCTCGTCCAAGGAGCTGTGGAAGCTATCTAAAGGTATGTTTTTAAGTTAGTTTGTTGATTTGTTAATGCCCGTTTTCACCAACCCTAAGTGATACTTAAAATGAATCCCTAAATATTCGTGCCGATTCTCTTGTGAACGCACTATTAAACTAAAATTAGAGAATCGCTATCTTTTACTAACAGGCAGCGCGAGAAAAGGACGGCTATAGCTATGAACTAAGTTGGAGATGTCAAACTAGTTCACGCCTTGCGCTTCACAGTGTTTTTTAGTCGACATGTTTTTACGTGTCGTCTAAATGTCTATGGAAAAATTAGTTCTAACTAATTTGACAGCTCTAATTTACTTCCGTCCCTTTCTTGTCATAATAGAGAGAAAAAGTTAGCAATAGCCTAAATTAAGTTTAGTTTGTGCACAACAGAATCGGCACCATTATTGCACTGTTGGATTATTAACGCTAAGCTTAACAGCGCGAGAGTTGACAATCAAACAGTGCAATAATATTTAAGGATTCATTTAAGTGTCACTTAGGGTTAGTGAAAACGGGCATAACTTTAACAAAGTTCACAGGTTACCTAAAAGAAATTGAATAAGTAGTATAGAGTAGAATACAGATACGAAACTTAGCGTAAACTTACGTTTCGATCTTCAAAAATTAGTGTATTTTGGTGTGTTCTAGATCGAAGGGTGAGTTTACACTAAGTTTTGTCTCTATATCTTACCCTTAGGCCGAGATCTATAAACGTTACTTAGCACGAACTTAGAGCCATAGCTCACCGGGACGCCACGGCGGTGCAGCCAGGTCGCGTCGCCAACAAAATTTACGGTTGGCTGCGTAACCTAGCGGATGGCAGGCGAGCCAGCCATTATAAAGCTGCATACATCAGAGCATATAGTTGGCACCTTGACCTGGCGACGTCGCCGTGGCGTCCCGGTCAGGTATGGCTCTTAGGGTAAATGTTATTCCTTTCACTGATGTCGCACGAGTGTGCGACGCATGTCAAGATCACGTCAAGATCCAAGTGCAAGATAGAGACGGGAACATGTCTAAAGCGTACCAGGGGTTCTTAAGGAGGATGCACTGTGGTGGCCCACAAAATTCAAATTTTCTTGCGTTTTATGCATTTTGCAGGTCCGTGTGTGGTTGTATCTTGATCAAAATATAATACGCGACAACAAAACATATGTATTTACATAATTTTAACCATGAAAATCATGAATACATCTCTCTAAGTTAGATTTCGTGCAGATTCTTTAGATTTCAATCGTTCGACGAATCTGCACGAAATTTAACTTAGAGAGATGACCTATTGATGATTTTTAATCATCAATCTATCTATCAATCTATCAAATATCTGGTTAAAATTACATAAATACATATGTTTTATTCCCGCGTATCATATTTTGATCAAGATACAAGCTGACACGGACTTGCAAATTGCAAAAAACCCAAACAAATTGAATTTCGCGGGCTACCACAACGCATTCTCCTTTAACTTTTAAGGTACCTAATGGAACACTCACCAAATCCCTTTTATTTTATGGAACCCCACATTAAATGATTACAAATCAATGACACTGCAATTTAAATAAGAACAAAAAACTTTTATTATAAATATTTTATAAGTGAAATTAAGAAAAAACATTCTTCACTTTAAATATTATTGTGAAGAATGGAATTGTTTCACTGTTTTCCTAATAAATGCTTTACAGATCGGTATTATGTCCAACAGTTGTATTTGATAAATAGTTACGCGGAAAAAATTAAATGACTATTTTAAGAAAAAAATTTCTTAATCTAGTAATTTAATTTTTTTGTTTTGTGTGACTAATAACATCGCCCTGGATGAGTCTGTAAATGTGTTATAATTGTGATTTAAATAAATAAATATTACGCGGAACCCTGGTGACTTTTCCACGGAACCTACTTTAGGAATCGCTAGCGTAGGCTACACTGAGAACGAAGCTAAGTTCGTTTAGCTTCGCTCATGTAGCTACCTCGTGTTTACATATTTCGATTCACACCGCGGACTATGAACCGAAGTTTAAAAAGACGCGGTAGCTACATTAACAAAGCTAAATGAACTTAGCTTCGTTCCCAGTGTGGCCTACGCTTAAGTCTAAGCACGAGTTAAGTAATGTTTATAGATCTCGGCCTTTTATTTGGTAAGCTTTGGTGATTTGCTTCTTAGAAAAAAAAAAAAAAAAAAAAACTGAGCAGGTAACGTTGCTGTTTCCAAAAACATTTTTGTCTATACCATCTCCAAATTCCTGGATAGTCTATTCACCAATCGCAGGCCGCTTCCTCATGAATTATTAGGATCAGTTAACTATACTTATCCCTAGAAAAAGAAATAAACCATAAAATTACATAATTAAGGTTCCTTTTCCTTTATTTCCAGCTTCAATCCTCCAAGAGACTGGGTCGGAGTCCCCGAGTGGTTCGGGCGGCGGCATAAAGCTGGAGTCGGGGTACTACTGCGGGTACAACAGTCCAGCTCCTCCCGCCTTCGAGCCCCCCGCTGAGAGGGCCACCCCTTCTGCTATGCTTGTGGGACAGTGCTATAGTGAGTCCATTAATGTTGTCTAGCTATTGTATATTCTTTTCAATCATTTATTTTACTTTTGACATAAGCACGCCTATGAAGTTCCCACGGACTTGAAAAAAAAGAAGGACTCCGCGCCACGCGTAGCGAAAAAGTGAAGCATCGTACCGATCTATGTGTGCGTGATTTGGCAAAGACGCCGTCGCGTCGTGTCACGTAATGGCGGCCAGTCCGCATACTATGATGTAAACGAATGCGTGAGGCGTGTTTGTACAAAAGGACCGGCATACTTACTGTGCTTCACTTTTGATATGCGTGGCGCGGAGTCCGTCTTTTTTTTCTAGTCCGTGGAAGTTCCTTATTTATTGACAGGCAACTATAGACGAACAAATTTAATACTTCATGGACGCTACACTAAAGTAAATGGTTGGAAAGACTATAATGTGAATAATGTTTTTTGCAACTATGATATAACTCTTATGTGTCTTAAGAATCTCTACGAAAGGAAAGCTCGGAAAACTCTTATAAAAAGTCTCCGAGTCTTTTTATTTTAAGAGCGTTTATCCCACGCGGGCTGGCAACGTCGCATTTCTACAGGTTTTTCATGATTATTTTAATGAATTTAAATCAAACTACTGTTTTTTCGGCCATGCACTATTTACTCATAAAAATTGACACTATTGATTATAACGTCAATTTTTACGAGTATCTAAATACCAAAATAACTGTAAAAAAATAGCATACATATTTATAAATACCAACGATCTAGTGCATGGCCGAAAAAAAATTGTGATTTGATTTAAATTCATTAAAATAAAATACGAAAAACCTGTAGAAATGCGACGTTGCCAGCCCGCGTGGGATAGAACACTCGGATACTTTTTTATAACTTTAGTACCGGACCTAGAAAGGCTAAAACTTTTCAGTTCAGACTTTTCCCCAGTTACTAGACAATACAGTGTTAAATTAAATTAGCTAGCGAAACTCCGCAGACGTGATATGTAAACATAAAAAAATAATAATTTGGTGATTTTTTTTTTGGGGTCATAATAGTCGGTAGTGTAAACTTAAAGTATCAGTTTTTCTGTGTAAACTTCACAGACGTTATGGGTTCAAGTAACAAAACTACCAGCGGTCATTGACCCCAAGAAATCATCAAACCTTTTTAACTTTTATTTTGTCGTGTTTTTATATCGATCATCACGACTGCGGAGTTTCGCTACTTAATTTTATTTGTCCCTGTATTATGTGTTAAGCATGCTGACGTACTGCCTCACTGTGAAAATGGTTACTACAGTGCTATTCTGTAAATATCTCACCGTGAAAACATGAGTGAAGTGATCTTGAAGTGAGCTGTCAATAGTGTCAATCCCTAGCATCCTGTTTCATGGTTCGTCACCTGAACATAACAGTAGGTACGTAGATAAATTTTGATCGAGAATAGATTCAGAATCAAAGAGTGGGGACAGACTTGACATATTTTTTAAATTATCATGATGTAATGACTCATTAAAACAATCGATTCAACATAAAAAAACGCGACAAAAACGTATGTCAATCAAAGCTAAAAACGTTGTTAGAGTATTCGACGCACGTGCTCCCAGCGCACCTAAATATAGTGTGCGTTTGTATGGCACATGTATTGTGTTGAGTCGACGCGGTGACTGTGCAGTACACGTGCTATTTTTGTTATTCGTGGCGGTTTTGTTGGTGTTTTCGTTTTATTGGAACGAAGTTCTTTATCGCGGCTTACGGTTGAAATAAACTGGTAAAAATCGTCACGTAACGAAAAAGTTTTATGCCCAAAAACTCAGTTTTAAGGTCCTAGTGTCAAAAGTTTTTGTTTTTAGGGTTCCGTAGGAAAAAAGAAAAAACGGAATCCTTTTGGTATCACTCGTGTCTCTATCTGTCCGTCTGTCACATCCAATTTGCTCTGAATCTAATCTAAGTTGAAATTTGGTACACATATCAATTTTTGTGACCCAAACACGAACGTGTAACGTAAATAAATGAATTTTGACTATGAGGATATTTTTTTGGGGAAAAAAAAGAAAATAAAAAAATAAAGTTTGGCAAACTATACCGTGTGACATAACAAATGAAAGGACTTACTGTGAGAGCTCAAATGTATTTTTTAAAATTAATTTTATATAGACGAAAATTTACTATTCTTCCTTATATCCGAAACTACTTACTGAGCCTAAAATTTTGAAAAAAAATACAGAAACAGAACAGTTCTATAGATTACAGGAAAACCTATATGTAAAAAGTCTATGATTTTCAAATAACATGGTAAATCTTTCAATATTGTGCGTGCAAACTTACATTTGCATGTATTTCAACTACAATGTTAATTTTGTTCTTGGGATAAATTCGTCCCAACTACGGAGCCCTTCATTGTGCGTGGTCCAACACGCACTTGGTCAGTTTTTTAATACAGAGCCATCTAGTATAAGTTTTTGGCTTCTAAAACTAGTTGTAGTTGTAAAACATGTTCTCCCATACATTCCAACTGTAAATGTAAGTTTGTAGTCCCAATATTGACAGATTTACCATGTTATTTTAAGACCACAGACTTCTTATAGGTTTTCCTGTAATCTTTTTGTAATGAACTATTTTCTGTATTTTTTCCTATATTCAATTTATTAAATTTTAGGCTCAGTAGTTTCGGAGATCTCCCTTGGATGGTCAATTTTCGTCTATGTACTCGTACTTACCTATATGCACACTGAAAATTATCGTTATTTTATATTTTAAATCGAAACACGTCTCATTGTATAAGGCATAAGATATAATACCACGTCCGTTTCTTAAGAATTAGTTACTTTTGTTTTCTTTCTCCTTTCAAACCTCTCTGGGCTCTTCAACAACACCATCACTTACACATTCAACTTCACACTTTTCCCTCCGCCAGCAGGCATCCCGCACAGCTCAGCCGGCTTGTCAGCACAATCGCCGCTGGTGCCGTCGAACACCATCTTCTACCAACATGCCGCGCCGCCCACCGATACGCATCCTACAAGTAAGTGGGGTTGTAGCTTGAAGCGCCATCTGTTAGCAAGGAATAGGGATGATGTCTGGGTAAAAAAAAAAAAAAAAAAATTCTATTTAGTCCGTCAGTCAGATAATAAAAAAATATTAGACACGTATTTTTTGCTATATCATATTAATAAAAAAAATTACTTAGATAAAACGCATTAAATTTGGGGAGTGTTAGAACAAACTACGTATAAAATCTAGGAAGGAGTGACGTCATGCCACATTTTAACTCAATAAATCGCCATAATCTTTTGATTATGTAAAAAAAGAAAAAATACGTGTCCAATATTTTTTAATAATCTACATGACAGACAAAAAACAAATTTTGTCATCATCCTTATTGAATATGATGTAGGCACTAACTTTTGTGAGTCACTTTTGGGTTTATGGATGGATCACGTGCGTATTCTCGGTGTTCTCAACTATTTTGGCGCTATATTTCTCGAATTTGCACTTATCTAAGGTACTGAGCACAATGCGGCCATCAAAAGCTTACTGAGATACTTCGTGTAAACCTTATGGATTTCGAAAACCGATTTATTCAAAGTGATAAACTTTGGTGTCCTCTAAAAATGTTTGCATCTTAGTTTCTACAATACTTTTAGATTACTAATGCAATCGATTTACTCGAACTTTTGAACTTTTCGTAGCATATCCGATACTGATATAGAATCCTTTTGCAACGTATCCTATTGCCTTTTTCAGCATCAGAAGCGCTTTCAAGCCAGCATGCGGGCGGCAAGTACGATGGAGCACCACAGGACTCACTCGGAGATTTTGTGACCTTCGTCTGCCAGGATCCTTCTGATGTGCAGCAGTTACAGGTAAAATTATAATTAAACCAATACGAGTATCTTTCACCTTCTCCAGTCGAGTTTGTCAAGAACTTATCATCTGCCGAGCTTATCAAAAAGTAAAGGTTATTTAAGGCCTTATGTTACCGTCTTGAAAAAATAGGGTATATTCGGTGAACGGAGTAGAAGCCTATGGCGTATCTAGTTTTTTTTTTTTTTTAATTAAAAAAATCAAAATTCAAATCATAATGCAGGTTGCATATGATTTGAATTTCGATATTTTTTAAGGATTTATTAGTTTTTTTCATAATTTATGTTTTTATTGTTATAAAATGAAAAGTTTACATCAAATTTGTAGTATTTATTGATACTTATATATAAGCTAAAAAAAAAAAAAAAAAACTAGGTATGCCATACGCTTCTACTCCGTTCACCTAATATACCCTATTTTTTTCAAGACGGTAAAAAAAATCATCCGGTATAATAGGTTTAGCGTCCACTAGCAAAACCTCTTTTTTATTTTTTTATTCAAAATTAAAGGGCTTTGTCGCACATGCGATTATGCCGCCCTGGTTGGCTTAATAAAATTGTAATTTCTATAATAACTTATCCATAGCATAGCTGGTATGTAAAGTGCTCTTGCTGCATCAGAAAGTTGTACAACTAGAACACTATTGACTTATCTCTTCCTCGTTGCGGACACACTCGGTTAACATCATGAACGGAATTAATACAAAAATCACAGTTAGTCGTTGATTTTGCCATAAGCTAGAAGAACTTATTAGCCTCTTTTTGTCCCATTAATCGTCCCTGCAAGTTGCTTAACGTACGAATATTTGTAATAACGTCGAAAAGTGGTTCACCGGAAAGTTTGCCGATGGTACCTGCATATCTATGTATTTTGACTGGTTCATATAAATGTAATCTTCTGTTTCCAGGTGCACAGTTTATCGAGGAGTCCAAAGCCGCCATACTTCAGCAGCTCGATGCTGCCACCACCACCGCTACCGCCGATGGCTAGACCCGTTGCCATTATCAGATCCACAGGTAATTATTTTGAAATCTGCACGATTGTGGATGTGATCTGTGGATTACGGCCCACTCCCTCTCACAGAGAGGAGGCCTGTGTCCCAGCAGTGGGAACGTTATAGGCTGATTATGCTATTATGTATTCTGCCAGTTTGATTTTGAAACTGTACTATTAGTCATAAAGAGGTGTAATATACAAGGTATAACTTAAATAACGCACAACCTTTTCAGGGGTCATTGTAGTCATCATTATGAACAACTTTTACTATGGGACCAAACCTGAAATCGCGAAAAACCTGAATTCCCTACATTTATGTTAGCATAACTCGTCAAAATGTCACAGCTGATTTTTTTTCGTGATTTCAGGTTTGGTCTATATAAGTAAGAGGTAGTGCGTTATTTTGGGACATCTTGTATTCATGCCATTACTAACCAAACCATTTGCAATAACTTTAGAAAAGATTAGATATGGCCACCCCTTGTTGCCACCCAGTCATAAAACCAGTTTGCCACCCAGTCCCACCAGTGCCACTATCCAATGAAATTGAACGCGATCAGCGCATTTGAACCGCGTTCAGGAGCTGTCAGCTGTCATCATCGTTGTGGAATATTGACACTGACAGATCATGAACGCAGTTTAGATGTGCTGATTGTGTTCAGTTTCATTGGTGAAATTGTCACTTAAACACTATCTAAAACGTGTTCAAGAGCTGTGAGTGTCAATATTCCACAACAATGATGAAACTGACAGCTCAGGTTTTATATAAGTAAAATTGACATTGAAATTGGTGAAATTCGCCCATAAGCTAAGACGTAACGCCAAGTTCAGAAGTGTTCTCTTGTCTGCTAATAAGAACATAGGTGAATACTTACCTAAATTATGTATTTCCAAGCTTTAATTTAGGTAAATCCGCCTTCACCCACTCATTATGAAATTCGTTATTTCCAGGCCGCTATAACAATGACGATGATCCGTCTGTTGCAGCCAGTGAGATGGTGGGCGGCGGCGTGGGGGGTGGCGCGTCCCCCCCCTCCCCCGAGGTGCGCTCGCCCCCCGCCTCCCCGCGCCGCCGCTCCCCGCACCCTTACCGCACCGACTGCCACCCACCCATCACACACTTCAACCATTTCCACTCGCAGCCGCAACAGGTAAGTCTACTATTTTATTCTATGAGGCCAATTGCTGGCTAAGTGCATTGACATACTGTCAAGAATCTTGGCCGCGAATCGGACAGCATTTTTGATGTTATTGGATGGCAAACAAGCAGGCGGTCGCCTGACCCGCTTTTGGGCATCATCAAAGCTGAAAGTTTAATATGCTTGTAATTACACCAGCACCCGGAGCCTTCAAACTGAAACCGTTCAATACTCAACTGTTTCCTAAAAATATGAATCCTCGATTGAAGACAGTTGCTTTATGCTAACCAGAGTATGGGCTTGAAGTCTTAAAGCTCTATTGGTAATCTAAGATGTAAATGAAGACTTCATCTGTAATTGTTCATCACCATCTTATTCTTGACTAATCTTTTCCTTTCAAACGTTCCTCCACAGGTGTTTAGCTATGCAAGTCCGCTTGGCGGCGTGGGTTTAGGAGGAGGGGTGTCAGGCGTGGGGGCCGGGGGAGGCGCGGTGCTGGCGGGTGCGGGCGGGGTGTCGCCCCCCGGCGGCCTGGGGCTGTACGCGCCCCGGGCCTCGGCGAGGGCAGCGCCTAGGTGGGTTTTAGAGGACTTGGGACCGATTAACAGGTCCGTATCAGGATTAAATTAGGGGTGTTTTAGGGGGAAGCTTAAAAACCCTCAGTTTCTGAAAGCCTCAGCAGATCTGTTGTCAAATTTTATGCTAACTGATGATCAGAAAGAAGTTGAAAAGGCTTGAGGAAACTGGGGGTCAGTCTTCCTCAAAATGTCAACCTCACCTTTACATGGTACACCCCGCTTCTAACTAAAGAGGCTCTGACAATTCATCATCACAACCATCAGCTTATCGTAGTTCACAATTTTGAAACTCCAGCTAGATGATGGGCTGCAAAATTAATAAAATCATTTATGTTAAAAGTAGGATCCAATAAGCTTACGAGCTATTTGCTTTATAGTCTATCTCACTAGACAACCACGGTGGCGCAACCATGGTTACGCTGCCAGCATATCTCACCAGGCGTTCGAACGGTTGAGCAACCAACCTTAATTTTTTTGGCAATGGCAGTGACAAAACCCCAATTTGGAAGATGCCTGTGTTCAGCAGAAGATTGCCAAATGTCGCCCTAGTGCTTGAATGGCCAACCGACAATTTTTTTTGGGAAAATGAGTTTTTAATGTATAACTGTAGAAAAATACTGGTCAGCTGCATCCGGTTATACTGGAAGCCGACCCCAACATAGTTGGGAAAAGGCTAGGCCGATTGATTGATTGATTGAACTGTAGAAAAAGACAGTTACACTCACGCGACCATTGCACGAAAGTGAGCCCGAACGAAATACGAGGAATAATATTTTAATTGTTTTTTATTGGCGGTAATATAAACAAAACTAAGTCATCTATTGTTCTAAATCAAAATTCGTAATCTAGCCTAGTCTATCCACTTTAGGAAACAGTCATTCGTCGAATGTCCGTTGATACAAATTTCTTGTGTACAAGCCGTGTATGCTGGGCACCCCGTCGCGCGCCGACATAAAGTCTCATATTTTTCAAGGACAATCCTAATGACGTAACGCGGGGGAGCCGGACGCGTTAGTGGTTAAAAACTAGTTTTCCCAAAAAAATGGTCGGTTGGCCATTCAAGCACTAGGGTGGCGAAATGTCTGCACAAGGGCTAGCTGATCACATCTAAGAATTGTAAAGTAGCACCGTCTAAATAACCAGCCTTAGTGATCACAAAGTTGATTCTGAAGATTTATTTATTTTTATTTATTTCTTTACATACATATGCTACCATTACGGAGTGTCCCAATTCAATGATGTAGTTAACTTACAATAGGGATGATGAATAAAAATTAGTTTTTTGTGTGTCATGTAGATTATTAAAAAATATTGAACACGTATTTTTTCTTTTTTTACTTAATCAAAAGATTACGGCGATACATTGAGTTAAAATGTGGCTTGACGTCACGCCCATGTAGATTTAATGCGGTTTATCAAAGTCAATTTTTATTAATATGATAAAGCAAAAAATACGTGTCTAATATTTTTTTTTTAAGTGACTGACGGACTAAATAGATTTTTTTTTTACTCAGGCATCATCCCTGTTCATGCAATAACTTACAACACAAGATGGTTCCTTTTAAGCGTTAATAATAATGTGCTTGTCTTTTTTGAAGGTTTTAGTTGCACAGCATAATACTATAGTGCGTGCAACTGCTAGTCACCGCCTGAGGTATTTGAGCGGACGGGGGAGGTAGACAATGGTCAAGCTAACTCTGTCTACCAATCTTATCAATCGCGTCCTCCCCCGTCTCACCGCTCACATACCTCAGGCGGTGACTAGCACTTGCGCGGACACTATAGTAAGACCATTCATAGAGTGTAAATCTTGTAGTTGCATTTTCAACAGCCAATCATAATCTGCACTGACTTTGACCTCTTAATATTAACAAGGATGGCAATTTCAGATGGAACGCACCATTCCCTACCCTGGAGGAAGAGTTCAATATAATGACGGCTCCGCCAGGACCCGACCATGTGGTTCTGTTGGATGATGGTGAGTTAATTATATCCTAATGATAGTAGAATTACTTACTAAAACAATTACAAGTGAAGCTAGTTAAACGAATTGACACGTTCTTTTATAAAATAATTACCTTATGCTGGAATGGATGAATATTCCAAGCCTTTGTTGGTTAATCGACGATACTACTACAAAGATTTAGTTTTTCGGCTAGTTTTGGGCTAAATCGGAGCCTACAATCGTGAGTTTATAACGCAAATCTCGAAACACCTGAAGTGTCCTTTTGCTTAAATTTTTAAGTCTCAGTCAGAGATTACATACAATGTAAACTTTTTTTAACGTCTATCGATATAACGTAAAACTTCCTTAAAAAAAACAAAATTATATCCTAACATAACTAAAACTATTCACAAACTTAAATATGGCGTCGGAAAATTCCTCCGCATCGCTGTCGACTGGTAATGTACCCAAGAGACTGGCGGCATTGCCACGTTGTATGGCAATGCTAAGCCTCTGGCCAAGGTAAAAGCCAGCCCT
This sequence comes from Cosmia pyralina, assembly GCA_946251885.1. Classification (NCBI taxonomy): domain Eukaryota; kingdom Metazoa; phylum Arthropoda; class Insecta; order Lepidoptera; family Noctuidae; genus Cosmia; species Cosmia pyralina. The sequence goes on from OX276367.1 coordinate 2,337,094, forward strand.
TGGGTCACGGGAAGTGTCAACCAACCGTAGAAATTAGTTAAATTTGGTTGGTTTACCTTAAAACCCATAATACATTGATACTCTTATAGCCCAACAGCCATTATCTATTACGAAGAAATACGTTCATATTTATACGTCAGTAAATATATTTTATCAGCATCACACTTAGCATCACAGCTCGTAAACAGCCGCCTTGCTTTTGTTATTGTTAATTGCCTAGAACACGTGTGGCATTTCTCTTGGATTGAATGCAATCCAACATTCCTAAAGAAAATGGTCTTTAGGAATGTTGGCCCCTTACAAACACTTAAACAGACTATTATTATTATCAGTCAAGACTAATAAATAAAAAATGGAAACATTATAAAGTATTGTGATTAGTATTTGGTTGTTTCTCTTTCATCACTCCATGTAACGAAAAAAAATGCTCGGTTCCTTGGGTTTCGTTGTAAAGGGTTTACGCTGTATGTAGTTTTATGATGGTTTCATGGCCCATATTGTTTCGAGTAGACCCATAAACCGCGTTGTATATTTATTATGCCTTTTCTACTTTCATGCGTACTTTTACAGAGTGCCCATCAAGAGTGCTATTTTATGACGTAGCAATATTGTGTAAGAAGATCTTTTATACATAATTTATATCTGAAGTATCTAGACCGTATCCAGCATGAACATATTTGACTTTATGTTTTTTTGTTGACTTGTAATAAGTAAAGCTTTTTTCTCCGCAGAACGCTTCTTCCAATCAAGCGTGATTACATCGGAAGCGACTGCGATGGACACGACCGGCTCGACGGTCGGGTCGGTCGTCGACGCGTCGGACGACATCGCGCCCGACAAGCCGGCGCCCGACTTGCGCTCGCCGTGATCCCACGCAACCGCTACGTCGGTCGGTGTCGCAAGTGTCGGACATGTTGGAACCGACGGATCGGTCGGAAATGTTGGATCTGTAATTAGTGTTGATTCTGATACGCCCGTCTCGAGTGTCGGACCTGTCGCGTCGGTCGCGCCGTCGGCGACCGTGCTCCGCTGGACACCCGCGCCCCTCCCGCACTGGCGACCCGTCTCACATCGGACTGTTTAATTTCTAATGTTATCTCTGAATGTCGGGGGATTAGTGTAAATATAAAAAAGGAATTAAAACGGATGAGGTTGTAGTTGAAATTTAGATTTTACAATTTTTATTCTGTGTCGATCGACTGCACCTGTCAGTGCGATGTGACTTTGTCGCGGCGTTTAGACACGTCCACAGGTATTGAAATACATTTTTCGACAGACGCGGGTGATCGACATGGTTTTCATTTATTACTTGTTAAGGCGATAACAAAATACAATACTCCAACGATAATTATGTAAAAAAATATTAAAGCTACGAAATAAAAACAACATAATTATATTCTAATATTTTTATAGAATATAAAAAAAAAAAACAAGTATGATATGATCAAGCCTTCCAGTAATTTAGTGAAAATAAAATGTTAATAAAAAGTGCAGCTTATAAAATATTGTTTTGCTGAGCTGTGAGACAGGATAAGCGAATAAAAATGCTTCCAAAGGCGTCAAACAGTTTAAATTGACGAAAGTGTGATACTATAAGTTGTTTTTTTGTTTCGTTGTTGTGTGTTTTGTAATGGAAATAAAAATTAAATAAGTGTAAGACGTCGACGGTTAGTTTTAAAAATATTTTTTTTATTTATTGAACGAAAGACGAGCCTTGCTTAAGAGATTAGTTTAGTTGTAATTAGTAGCGAACAGTGTAGTTGATTTATTGTACTTTCGATCGGGAAATACTGACACGAAATTTTTATAAAATAAAAAAAAAGCAAAGAGATTTTTTTACGTAATTTTCGCACAAAAATACATCTATATTGATCTCAGTGACACAATTATACAAGACGAGATTTTTTTTCCTTTTTATTATTTTTACAATTTTTTTGTGTTAAGTTCTGGGCATCGAAAGAGACAATAAATCATATGTAGATCGACTTATGTCGAAAGACGTTTTTATAGGTGCCTTTCATAAAGAAAACGTAAAATAACTTAAATAATAGGGATTTGTAAATTGTAGTGTTGTTTTTGATAAATCCATCCGCTCATACCTGTAACAAATGATTCATTGACTATCTAACTTAAGAGTTGTGTGTTTTGTAACCAAATTGGTAAGACAAGTGGTACGAGTATCTGGCTAGTCAGTATGCCGAGTGTTAGTTTTTCACACCTTTTATTAATAATTATTTAATTTAATAATTTTCATACGAATATTTTTTTTTAATAAGTTTTTTAAATGGAATGCAAAAATACAAACTTTATGTAAGTACAGTCACAATGACAATTTAGTTTTTACTAAAATATTTTACGTTGGATTTGGAATGTTGTTGAAATGCACAAAATACTCAAATTAATATTTTTGGTTACATAATACACACGTAAAGTACTATAATCCTATAAATTAAATCCTAGAATTTATTTAGTTTTGTCACTCATGAGAATGTTTTTTTTCGCAATAACAGTGGCCATACGAGGAAAGCTAGTCATTAGAGTTACAATGTAAATTTAATGTTACTTAAAATAATAAAAAAATATTTACAATTATAAAAAAAAAAACCCCTTACGTTTATTAGTAAGGGGTGTGAAACTAAAAATGTGGCCAAATTACACTTAATGAATGAAATCCAAATATATATACACAATTTTTAATAGATTTAGATTTAAATAAGCGTGGTAAAATTAAGTTCGTAGCGAAAACAATTAAGTGACTATAATTCGAGTAGAAAAAAAAAGCAATATTGAGACAAAAATCCACGTCATGTTGTCATGAATATCTTAATTTATTTGGTCAGGCTTAAAACATCTTTATTTCAACACCATTCAATCGACAAGTTTTATTTGATGCCTTCATAAACATTGTTTTTTGGATTTCTATAAAAATAGTGTAGTAGGGAAACGTAGCAATAACGACAAGCAATAAATAAAAAATTATTATAAACAAAAAAACGGCTTTAGTGAGGCTAGAATTTGGTACTGAAACGTAGTATGACCTATATAAACGATTCGCGATATATTTTCTATAGACAGATCGGCGAGAGGCTGGGTACTATGTAAAATGATAATATATAGTGCAGTTTGGTACAATTAATAGCTATTTGACAAAAAATATATATTAGACTTACAGCTATAGTCGAACTAGGCAGAAAGGCGGGATTAGTCAATTGCTAGCTATAGAAAACATTATTAGAATACGGAAAAAAACATTAGAAATTATAGTAATGTCAATAAGGCTTGTTGATAACAGAAAAAAACAGTTTCGTCATTGAAAATCTGAAAGAGGTAACCTTGTAACGTGGTAAGTCAATATTAATATTGGTGACGAATTTAAAGCTCATTGGTGCCGAAAATTCTAGACTGTGATTCAATTGTTCATTCAGAACGTGTCTTATATTGAAATAGTTGTTTTTGTATGATTGGCAATGCACAGTGGGTGGTGTATAATACAAAAGAAATGTATTGTTAAATGGCAGATAGGAACATGTTGTATGAAATGCATTTGTTATAATTGTAAAGATAATGGTAACAGCGAATGTCAGCTGAAAAATGTTTTTTTTTTGACAGCGTAAGTAGAAACGGTAGATTTATTTGATAGCTTTGCAGTAATTTATGTGGATGTGACTAATACAAGATTTTGTATGGACAAAAAGTTATGATGGGAAATTGAAAATTATGTATTGGTCGCGGCATGTATTTTTTTTGTTTCATTATTAGCACCATTAATACGATATGGAGTAATAATTGAAAGCCTAAACATTATGTGCCTTAGATACAACAATATTGTATGATATTTATGATGCGTTCTATACAACGTGCTAACTAGAAATAAATGATAAACATTATTTTGAATGCCTGGACTTTGAACGATTATCTTCATTGTTAGAATTCATTTCTGCAAAGGCTTGTATGTACTCCCAAATATTTTGTAACCTTGAAATGCAATTTTTATTATAAAATTAGGCCCAATGTTCGGAAAATTGTAAGTAACCCTTAATGATATATTAGTTTTCCCTAAAAATGTCTTTCTAAGTTTTCTATCACATTGTTACTTTATTGTATCTATAATATGAAAATTGTAACTGGGCACCCAGCAGTCTGGAAATTGATTTCGAATCCAGAGATATAAATTATAACCCTCATGTAATAATTATTGTACGATTAAGTAACGCTTCTATGCGTAGTTTCGCTGAAATATAAAACTATTTCTATGATATTGTATAATTTTAGTAATTACCTACATTGTACCCATTTATGTACCTATATACTTTACTGGCATGTATATTCTTAATCTACGCAACTCGGAATAGCCACGCTTTTTTTTACGAAGTAGACACCACTTTGATTCTCGCATGGCTTTTTGATATTAAAAATTACAATCCATCTACTATATAACTTGTATGGTAATTTCTTTTAAGTTATTTCTTATTGTAAAAGGAACGAAAATCCGTCTTATAAGTTTCGTGGATTACAAAAGTTGAACACATAATACGTAAATAGAGAAAAATAATTGTAAGAATAATTAACCAATAGAGAAATACTCCTAGTTACGAATTTCTTAATTCATCTGATGTGCAATTATGATTAACTGTTTTTTTTTTAGCGAATTTGTTAATTTTTATTAGTAATTTTACGATTGTATCCATTATCATTGTCTGTAAATATGTTCCGGAGTGTATTTATATTTTTTTTTATTTGTATAATTAACATTAGAATGCGTTTATATGTTATGTTTGTCATCGGTCATGTCCTTCGCGCTTTCATATTCATTTATGTTTTTACAATTTTTCTTTATTTTTAAAAATAGATACTCGCGAGTCGAATGGCTTATTCCAACGTGGAATTTGTCCACAAAAATAACGATTGCATTCAGAAGTTGGAATAGGTCATTAGATTCATGCAATAAACTAAAGATAGACTTGTAAAAATGTTATAACATGTATTTTTAACCTATACATAGTAAGATATTTATAGAATTTTAGTCGTTTAATTATTTCGAACGACTTGTTATAAAGAAAATTGGTGCTTAAAGCTTAAAACAAAATAAGACGGCACTTTGTCGTGTGTGTATTGTCATGGAAGGGGTCAGAGCATTATGACATAGCATGCGTTGTTATGCTTTCGTGCGATACAGAATCGTTTATTTAGAAATCGAAAAAAGAAACCGTTAGAAAATTTATTCAAGCCCGCCGCTCCAAAGTTAGTGCGTGCGGATTTCATAATACGTTTATTTCTTTTGTCATTTTTCTTTATTTTGTGTTTTTTTTTTTGTTATTTTTAAATGATGTAAAATAAACGATTGTATATCACAATGCGAGCAGTTATAATAATGTAGGTAAACTTTGCTCAATATCGATGAAAACTGAAAGTGTTACAGTTGATGCAATACAAACAAACAAACATAAAAATTGAGTTTTATTTTAAAATTATATTAGAATCTATTGCACAGATATTCAAGTTTTTATAAAGAAGAAACGTCGAGAATTAATAACTAGGCTTGCTCCGCGGGTGATGGCGTTGTCTTTAAGACGCAGATAAGTGCCCACGGCCTTGAGTGGTCAGCTTGCGTGTTCTGTGCCGAGCTCACGCAACGCGACGTACGTCCACCCAGTAATAGAACTAGCCCATCAAGGAGTGCTGTCGCAAATTGTACGCATTATTAATTTATTATACATAAAGCAGAAGGTATTATATTAAAACACGTATACTCAAAGATAAATAATTAAATTATCTTTAAAATAGTGAAGGTTTCATAAAAATACGCTTGATAGTTTTTGCGTGATCTCAGTCTTTATCCGCGTTAGACATAACTTTACAATTTTTTGACACTCTATAATTTAAGCAATCTAAAATATTCACATATTAAGTTATTAAAAATATGCTCTAATTTAACATAAATATACTTTCCAAGTCACACTACTCGTTTAGGCTTGATCTTCAGTTTAAAATAATTAATAGTCTCTTAAGTACCCAAGTCCGGTCTACAGTGGGCACTACTGGCAGCTGCGATGTGGCTGTCGGCTTGCACCAGGGGTCTGCATTCAGCCCTTACCTCTTCGTGCTGATAATGGATGCTCTTTCTTCGGATATCCAGCAAGAGGCTCTCTGGTGTATGCTGTTCGTCGATGACATTGTGCTGGTTGCCAAGAGTGGCTTATAGGTCCAGAGCAGATTGGAGGTGTGGTGGAAAAGACTGGAGACCGTTGGCTTGAGAGTAAATCGGACCAAAACAGACTATTTGTTTTGTGATTTTGGCGATCTCTGCGGTCCAGTTCCCATATCTCTTGCCGGAACGCCCTTACCGATCTGCTCCGACTTTCGGTACCTCGGGTCGCTTGTCCAAGGGGATGGCGAAGTAGACCGAGACATAACGCACCGGATCACCTCAAAATGAATGAAATGGCGACAGGTTACAGGAACAACTTGCGACCCACGGATGCCCCTCAAGTTGAAGGGGAAAATTTACAAGTCCGTGATAAGGCCTGTCGTACTTTATGGATCGGAATGCTGGGCAGTGAAGAAGACGGATGAAAAAAAATGCATGCAGCGGTGATGAGAATGTTGAGATCGATGTGTAGAGTGACGAGAATGGATAAAGTAAGAAATGAGTATATAAGAGGAAGTTTGAAAGTGGCGCCAGTGACAGAAAAGTTGAAAGGAAATCGTTTGTCTTGGTATGGGCATGTAATGAGGAGAGACGAAACGCATGTGACTAAAAGAGTTATGAATATACATGTTGATGGATGGAGAGGCAGAGGAAGGCCAAAGAAAAGATGGATGGATTGTGTGAGGAATGCTATGAAAGAGAAGGGAGTGAATTCATATTCATTTATTCATGAAATATAAGCTTAACAGTTTACACCAAATCGCTTATATCTATACTTATTCTACAAAATTACATTAAACATTTTAATTAAAACTTCTTCGACTAACTAATTAACAATAGAGTAACATAAAAATTTGTAAACAAAAAAAAACAACCTTATACATGAACTTAGAAACTAAACAATTATATTCTAATTTACTACGGACATAGGCATTGTATATTTGTTTTATAGCTTGAGTGTTCTTAAATGAGATGATAATCTAACGATGAAACCAAGACATTTATTAGCGTCTTTGCATGTTTTAAGAATATGCTAGTGAAAACTTAATTTGTTATCCATTATTACTCCCAAATCTTGGATCGAGAAAACACGTTCCATTGACGCGCCAGCAAGATTATAATGATTTCTAATCGGATTACGGGATCGGGAAAAAGTTATTGTTTTACACTTAGAATTATTAAATGACAATTTATTTTTTACACTCCATTCAACCACAGCGTCAATATCATGTTGTAGCGCCTCACAATCCTTAGTGTTGGTTACAGAGAGGTACAATTTTAAATCATCAGCAAACATAAGGCATTTTCCGTTAGAGATAACAGTAGGTAAATCATTGATCACTATTATAAATTGTGTAGGACCAATGGTGCTACCTTGATCTAGTAAAATACTCTTTCGACTTATATCCTTCTAGCTTAACAAACTGTTTACGATCTTTTAAGTAGTGGGCCATGAATTTTAAGAGAGAAGTTGAGAAACCTAGTAATGCAAATTTATTTAAAAGCACATCATTATCTACAAGATCGAAGGCTTTCTTGAAATCAAAGTATGCGGCGTCCACCTGACAACCAGACTTAACAGAATGATAGCGTGACGGTTGACAGGGGAGAATGGAAGAAGAAAACGTGTTGCGCCGACCCCAAGTAATATGGGATAAGGGCAGGAAGATGATGATGATCGCCGCCTTAAGAAAGGAAATCATTGCTTGTAGAATAATCTGACAGAAAATCAGAATGATTACATGATAATTAAGTAGGTAGTATGGTTTTTAATCGTTAAAATGAATTATTAGAGGTATCTTCGTGATTTTTTTCTATCGTATCAAATTAATTACTTAGGTACACTATCTAACTAGCATATATCCTGAAAAATATCATATATTTTCCTGGTTTTGTTTATTGCAGTAGATCGTATACTTTTAGACATTATAAAAGTTGCGTTTAGGTCCTATAGTCCCCTTCATGAAGAAAGATGATGGAGAAGAGATCTTTTAATCCTAGGTAGGTATGCAGATTACACTCCGTTAGTGAAAATGACAATGTTCTTAGAAAATGGCCAATAATAATAAATCGATTTCAAATATTGCCGCTAATTAATGACATTGGCTCTATAAGACACTAAGGGCTGATTGTTCAATAATCAGATATTTTTTATCAGAGGAATAAATATGGCGATTTGACAGCTCTTGTATGGAAAATATGTCAAACTGTCACATTTATTCTTCAGGTAAAAGTTATCAACCTATTGAACAATCAGCCCTTAATGTGTTAAGTTATTCCCCAACACACACTAGCGCCACCTATGCAGCCGAAGTGGAACTAACTCATTTGACGTCACAGGTGGTAAAACCTTGTTATTAAAAGTGCAATGCTGGTCAACTTCTGCGATTATTATTACGAGGTTAGCAAAATTGATTAATTAATAGATATTTAATTATTGATTTGAATCGTGTTTTTAAAGTGTCATTTTGTATACAAGCCATGCATAGGGTCACAGGATGCATTTTGCTGCGTAGAAACCTCCTTGGTCCAATTTTAAATAAGGAACTATATTTTTTTTTTACTTTTTATTCACAGTTTTGAATACGTAGGTTCAGAAATATTGTTCTTAATTTAAAAGATTTCCCGGGTTTTTCTTGATGTTTACAAATTTATTTAGGAAACAGCTGGTCAATTTAATTATCAATCCCTGTGATAAATTGGGACAAAATCTGAGAAATATGTCATGTTGCGTGCTAGGATGCTGTTTTTCTATAAAAATAAGTTAGATAATTACACACTTAGATCATTATCTGCCTAGCCTTTTCCCAACTATGTTGGGGTCAGTTTCCAGTCTAACCAAATGCAGCTGAGTACCAGTATTTTACATGGAACGACTGCCTATCTGACCTCCACAACCCAGTAACTGGGTAATACGATACCCCTTAGTAAGACTGGTTATCAGACTATCGGGCTTCTGACGACCAGTAACGATAGTCAAAGATCCACGAATGACAGCCGGGACCAACGGCTTAACGTGCTTTCCGATGCACGGAGGGGTTTTGGTATGTAAAGGTGGTCACCCATCCACGGACCAACCGCGGCAAGCGTAGCTTAACCTGATCGATCGACCCGTGCGGCTGTTATTACTTAGCCACAAGCCCACAAGTTACGTACTTTGATATAGTAACAGAATACCTAAATTAATAAATAACGAACTTATTTAAAGAACTGACTAATAATTAAAGTACCTACCGTAAGGGCGGGTTACTTTGACTCTAGGGCATAACTTTGGCCCAAATCGAGACAACTGTATAAACTGCCCGAAGTGTCACGACCACACAACCGAACGTCGTATGTCCTTCGGTAACTATTAGATGGTGATATACACGCGTACTTGCGGAACCTTGAGTGGATTTAATGACAGTAAACATCTGTCTCGATTTGGGCCAAAGTTATGCCCTAGAGTCAAAGTAACCCGCACTTACGGTATTGAAAGTAAAGTATTTATTTCCTAATATATTCTATCTGAGGCTCGAGAAGTCTTCTTTGAAAAATAGTGTAGGTACCTCTACACGTTCAAAGCAGATCTAAAATACCTGACCTATTCTTATTGTTGATTGCCTTTCAAGCTTAGGTTTCAGTCTGGTACCTATCATCGCAAAAGAAGTAATGGAGTTCATTTTAAAAAAAAGCGGCCAAGTGCGAGTCGGACTCGCCCATGAAGGGTTCCATAGCAGCAAGTAACATAATATAAAAGTTCTTGTACTAGTTTTAATAATAGACCGATTTATGACGTTTTAAAAAAAAAAACTACTTACTAGATCTCGTTTAAACCAATTTTCGGTGGAAGTTTACATGGTAATGTACCTACATCATATATTTGTTTTAGTTTTATCGTTCTTTTATTTTAGAAGTTACAGGGGGCGGACACACATTTTACCACTTTGGAAGTGTCTCTCGCTCGAACTGTTCAGTTTAGAAAAAAAATTATATCATAAACCTCAATATCATTTTTGAAGACCTATCCACAAATACCCCAAACGTATGGGTTTGATGAAAAAAAATTTTTGAGGACAGTTCTAAGTATGGGGAACCCTCAAAATTTATTGTTTTTTTTTCTTTTTTTGTGTGAAAATCATAATGCGGTTCACAGAATACATCTACTTACTAAGTTTCAATAGTATAGTTCTTATAGTTTCGGAAAAAAGTGGCTGTGACATACGGACGGACAGACAGACAGACATGACGAATCCATAAGGGTTCCGTTTTTTGCCATTTTGCTACGGAACCCTAAAAAGTGAATGGTTTTACATTCTCTTGATACTTATAGGAGTCCCTGTCAGGTTGAACGACACAATGAAACTAAGTTTTATGTTAGTGAATATGTTACGTCTGAAAGTGACACTGGTGACTGAAAAGTTATGCGGAAATAGGTTGTTATGGTATGTGATGTGGAGGAGTGAGGAAAATGTCGTGAGAAAAGTTTTGAGTATGAATGTCGATGGCTATACGAGTAGGGGAAGACCAAAGAAACGATGGATGGACTGTGTGAAAGATGACCTGGCTAGAAAGGGGGTGACTACCGAGATGACGACTGATAGAGAAGTATGGAAGAAAAAAATAACTTTCATAAAAAAACCTAGCAGCTTCTGAAGTCGGTGTCAAGCTAAGGTGCATTGAAGAATGGAAGACACCGACTTCAGAAGCTGTTAGGTTTTTTATGAAAGTTATTTTATTCGTTTAGGTTTTGAAGTCGGTTTTTACTTTTTTTAAAGTAAATTTATTTTTTCATTTTTAGTTGAGTATACAATTAGGACAATTTGATGAACCCAAGATGAACGAAAAGAAGAATCATCACAAAATTCGCTTAGAAATGTCGGAGATACAGTACATTTACTGTACTGTACTGTATATAATTATACTAAAACCTTTCTGAAAGTATGCAGAATACGGTAGTGAAAGAATCATCAAAATTGGTTCTTTAGTTTAGGAGAAAATCGCGGACAAACAAACATATGTATGTACATAAGTAAGTATGTACTTACTTACATACAATACATACGGGTCGAATACAGAACCTCCTTTTTTGAAGTTGGTTAAAAAACAACCATGTTGCGCCGACTTCAAATGAATTGGGATAAGGGCAGGAGAATGATTATGAATATGTGAATTTGGTTGTATGTGGCATACTCGCTAGGCGACAAAACTTTGAAAAACCGGCAAAGTGCGTGTCGGACCACGCACAAGAAAGGGTTCCGTAGTGGGGATGAATTTATCCCAAGAACAAACTTAACATTGTAGTTGAAAAACATGTTCTCCCGTGCATTCCAACTGTAAATGTAAGTTTGTACTCATAATATTGAGAGATTTACCATGTTATTGTAAGCAGGAGCGGGTCGTTAATAGTTTTGACTAAGCATTAATGTTTTGAGTATTACGTACCAATACTCTCTTCAAAGCAGTCGCTCCATATAAAATACTAGTGTTCAGCTGCGTCCGGTTAGACTGGAAGCCGACCCCAACATAGTTGGGAAAAGGCTGGGTAGATGATGATGACTATCTTGAATCCCTGCTAGAGGCAAACTCGTTGTTCATATTTTTAACCAACGAAAAAAAAAGAAGGTTCTCAAGTCGACACGTAAATATTTTGTTTGTTTTTATGTATTACCACGCATAACTTTTTACAGAGTAGTCCGATTTAAAAGATTTTTGCTTTATTCAGGAGGGTAAATCTCGAAATTGGCCTCATGTAAAATTTATTAACTTTGCTTGGGTAGTTTTTGAGTTAGCTTCAATAATAAAGTAAATTTTCACTTTGTAGTGTTTTTTGGAAGTCGGTTATTTTTTAGGGTTCCGTACCTCAAAAGGAAAAGACGGAACCCTTATAGGATCACTTCGTTGTCCATCTGTCTGTCTGTTTTCGCAGGACGCGTGGAGATATCAAATTGAAATTAATATCAAATACGTAGGTATAAGGTCCCTTGGAGTCCTAAAAAAAATGAGCTTCTAAGTCAACGCAATAAAAAAATACGGCCATTTATGCGACATATTTTGATACTCGCAAATAAATGAAAACCTTTAGGGTACTTACTTCCCGTTGACCTAGAATCGTGAAACTTAGCAAGAAGCAAGGTCTCACAGCAAGGAAAAAGTCCAAAAATGATTAATTTGTAATTTTATCACATAAAAAAATACATTTACAATGTTAAGTTAGTTTTTGGGATAAACTCTTTTCAAATACAGAACCCTTCATTGTGTGTGGTCCGACACGCACTTGGCCGGTTTTTTTTTCTCTTTTTAGTTTTTATTTTTCACTTTTTAGCTGTCATACTACCCCACAAAAACTCGAATACCACTACCTGCAAAAGAAATGGGAATCATCGTCACGGTTGTTTTTTTTTTTGTAAAAAAGTTTTTGTATAATATGTCGTATGTTGTAATACTGCCCTATCTCATATTATATTTACAACTCATTGCGTGTGCTGAGCGAGCAATGGTGCCAACGAAAACCATGCACGGGGTAGTATCCCCCGTTCTCCCCTATACGTAACCGTATAAGTTCCAAGGGGTCCCATGTAGTAGTAGGAGGAAACGATAGTCACAAGTACGTTAACTTATCTCTAACTCCAAGGCTCCATTCGTACTCTCAGACAAACTAAAAAAACTGGTCAAGAGTGAGTCGGACTCGCGCACCGAGGCGAGAGAGTTCCGTTCCGATTTCTGAAAAAGTGTGCTATTTAGAGACATCGTTTTATGTTACCTACTTACAAACTTTCTACTTTAAAATATTAGTGTGACTAACACTACACTTACACACATTCTACTAAAGGCTTCCTCTCCAGTATACTGTGCCACTCTTGACATCGTCGTCTGTTGCAACCAATGTAAATTTCATTTATGTGAGAATGCTGGTATCCATAACACAAGTTAAATCTTTTTTTGGATACCAGAGTTCATAGTATTTTTGTATACGCATGGTTTAATAAAAAAAATATTATTTTATTTATTTATTATTTATGTTTCCTGTAATCTTTACATAAGCTTCTATCACATAGAATAATTCCAGATTTTTCTCTATGCAAACTTCGGAGATAAGAGGGGGGAACGGTATTTCTTTTTACATTTTTCATCAAAAGTAGAAAACTATGCGGCCTAAAAAATAAAAAAAAAAATGTTTGAGAATATGCAAACAGCCCTAGAAGCCCCACTTCGAATTTTTAAGAACCAGAACCAGTTGCAAAAAAAACATTCTTTCTTATTTGCAAAATAGTTGGGCAAACGTCATCTAAAACTGTTCCAAATTTCAATTTGATAGCATTAGTGGTTCTTGAGATATTATCCTGCTGTGACAGATGGACAGACAGACTGAGTCGCACCATAAGGGTTCCTTTTTATCCTTTTGGTACGGAACCCTAAAAACCAAGACACAGCGCTGTCAACATGACGTGAGGCCGGTTTTGTAAACATGTGTGCACTTAGTGAGGTGTAGTTTAGTTGTAGTTTGGTGTAAATGTGTGCGTGTGAGCGCGTATGCACAGAGCGAGGTGTAGTTTTGCGCATGCTTCACTGTATTGTTCGCAGCGCTATGTCTTGGTTTTTTATTTGGTCTAAAGCACCGAATTATTGTGTGAAAATCCAATATGATATATTATAAGTGATATCGCCGTCGCGCTCGGTAGCGATACTTTATCTAGTCCAAAGTAACTAACCTGAGGGCCTAGACAAATAGCATTCGCTTTGGAGCGATTGTAAATATTTCTGCAATAGTTACAGCTTCAAAGTGACATTGACATGATCACGTGACATTTCGATAGCTTATGTCAACCCGATACAATATAGTAGGTATATCTTTTTTTGGCTTTTCTGCTAGCGTCATCGCTAATAGAATGTTACTTTGTCTATACTCCATTTCCAATAAGATTAGACATTTAAACAAACCTTTTTACAGTCCGTTTAACCGATTTTGACTTCTATTCCGTAGGCTGAAGGATGGCATTAAAGGTAAAAAAGTGGTTACAATACCAACTGTTTACTGCAGCTGCCATTTGTCATACCACCAACGCAATAGAAGTCAAAATCGTTTGATAGGACTGTAAAAACGTTTGTTTAAATGTCTATCTTATTGCAAATGGAGTATAGGCCCTCATGTGAGTGTTCCTAAAATTGCCCTAAGCTGATAAAATGTTCATTTTTCCTAATAATGTTAATAATAAATAATAATAAATAAACCAGTTATTTCAGGCGACACGGCCCATAGATAAATACCTTAACCTAAACATACATATTTGAATATAAACAAAACTTGTGTTAATGAAATAGGCTTAAGACTATGTTAGTAGCACTCCACTTTGCACTAGCTTGACTTTAAGTGCTGCCCTGTGGAACTTGTCCGCGGAAGCGACAAATTAATTAATCATTAATTTAATATTAGTGTGTTTTCCCCTGTATTGCCACCGAGTGCGAAAGCGATATCGCTTTTAACTGAATAAACCTCCTCATCAACTAAACAAAATGGTCGCTAGCCTAATTAGATATTTTGAACTTAACACCCTTGGTATTGGACAAACTGAAATAAGTATTACTGGTATATATTTACCATCTAAGCAGAATATATAACACCTACACACAGAAATTTATTGTTTTGACTAATTCGGTAGGTATTAAGTGCCCACCTACATCAAATTAATTATAGCCTTACTGACCTTTCACTCAGTTCTTTAACAAAACCTCAAACCTCATTGTAGTCATCCATTCATCGTTGAACGAATTCATCTTTAACTAAGTACACAGTTGACGACAATGTTGACGAAGACATTAAAAGAACAATACCTCAGCGTGCAAGCGCGTCAAAATAAACCCTGAATGGGGCAAGTAGGTACACGTATTAAATAATCCAATAAATCGAAATTTCTCACAATCATTGGCAAAAGGGATCGCAAAAATCAATAGTCGATGGTTTGTTTCAACCAAGCAAGCTGCCTACAAACTACGTAACATGACGTACGATCTTTTAAACAGTTTGTTTCACTTCGAAAATAAGTTCTATCACTAACGAAATAAGGATGCGGTTTGGTTGAGGGTGTCGGGGAGTTGGGAGGTTACGGCACCGTGCACCGGAGAACAGATAATCGACGCCTAGCCTTGTGCGATATCGATTTTGACAACGGCTACTTTCACTGCGAAACGGAACACGTAGCATCTAGCTATCTCCCTCGCTCTCACTAGTGAAAATAGTGCTGCAGAGAGGGATGGGTTCGACGCCGCAACTAGGGGTCGCCGTCGCGGCGTTGCCATGACGACAGGTCACCGGGAGGGTATGATTTCCAATATAATAGCTCGATATTTTTAGGTCAAAATGTCGGAGTTTATAATAAAAGTATTTATGAACGAGAATAAGCTTGAAATATGCATGGATGATGATAATGTTGCGTTGGTGATGGATAAAAAAGACTATCTTATTGATTCGGTAAGATTTTTATTGGAATATTGGGTTTTGACGCATTGCAAAATGGCGGCTGTAATGTTGATAAAATAAATTATTGATTTTCTGACAAACATCGATAATAGTGTAGGTGGTAGATAAGTTTAGTTTTATAATAAGTAGATATACTTACCTATCGTAATTTTCTACATAGGCAACAGTTATCAGTAATTTTAGCTGTTTTATAAAATCTAATAGGTTAGCTAAGTGCCTACGTATTCTTATTAGATTGTATTTTTTATTAATCTTCTTTATCACACTAATATTATAAAGGCGAAAGTTTGTGAGTGTGTATGTGTGTGTGTATGTTTGTTACATTTTCACGCTCAAACGGCTGGACCAATTTGGATAAAATTCGGTATGTAGACAGCTTATACCCTGGATTAACAGACAGGCAACTTTTTATCCCGAAAAAATGTAGTATTCCCGTAATTCAAATATATTTGTTACTCTTTCAAACTCAAACAGCTCGACCGATTTTTATGAAATTTGGTGTGGAAGTAGCAGACACCGTGTATACACATAGCACACATAGGCTACTTTACATCCTGAAAAAATGTAGTGTTCCCGTGGGATGAGCAATTTTTTTGTGAATAGTTTTCGCACCGATTAAATAATACACGTTTTAGTGTACCTCATAAACCGCGGGTAACACCGCGGGGCGCTGCTAGTTTATTATAAATTAAAGTCGCTTTTCGTTCTGTCTGTGTGGCCGCGTTGTTCTTCTAAACCACGCAACGGATTTTGATGCGGTTTTCAATATAATTTAGAGAATTTATTCCAGAAGGTTTAGTATGTGTAATACATTAAATATTTAACTTATATTATATTATAGAAAACTTCATGTTTTATCACGACGTAAAAACCGAGCGAAGCAGGGACGGGTTACTAGAGTATTAGAATAAAGCATTATCTAGAAGGTGTGCAAATGTATCTTTAATTGATAACTTATTAAGTAGGTACTCATTTCATAGTGAAATAAGAATTTCATCTTCAAGATTATGGAAGTATCGTAGAAAAGCTATGGGCACTAGGTAGGCACAGCATTTTAATTGTCTATAGCCGCTGATAGACTTGAGCATTTACTTGTAAAGAGCATTCTAGAGAATGTTCAAATGGAGCGTTTTAGTGAGCGTCCTAGAGAGCATTCTAGCGACACACAGTAAATTTACTTCGAGCCTTTTGCCGAGCCGAGCAATTTTCAAGTCAAGCATTTACTAGAGCGTTCGCTAAAATGAGCGTGAAAATATTCGTAGCGATGTTTGGCTCTATGCTTGGCTCTGTTCGTTGTTTAGTTCGACAAATTCAAAAACGGCGAATGCTCGATGTTCTGTTACAAGTGAATGCATAAGTTTATCAGTACCTACTGCGTTCACCAATATTCTAGGAAGTCTTAGGAATAAACAAACGATTGTATAATGTAGGCTTAAGTCTAGCAGACAGCCGCGACTGACTGCGACTGCGACTGGCTGCGTGACTGTTTTATTGGAAACTTTATAGAAATTGTTTTACTAGAGTCGCGTCGTGCCTTTCTGCGGGAGCCTTTATCGTACATTGTCTCTAAACACTTACCTAATGCAGGTAACCAACAGTACCTAAGCGTTTTAGGAGAATCCAGGGAGGGCTTTCAGACTGCGAGGGGAACTGGATTGGCTAATGATAATTGTATATTTTACGGAGCTCGTGGCTAAGTAATAACAGCCGCAAGGGTCGATCCATCAGGTTAAGCTACGCTTGCCGGGGTTGTTCAGTGGATGGGTGACCATCTTTACATAGCGAGACTCCTCCGTGCCTCGGAAAACACGTTAAGCCGTTGGTCCCGGCTGTCATTCGTGGATCTTTGACAGTCGTTACGGGTCGTCAGAAGCCCGAAAGTCTGACAACCCAGTCTTAACAAGGGGTATCGTATTACCCAGTTACTGGGCTGTGGAGGTCAGATAGGCAGTCGCTTCTTGTAAATTAATGGTATTCAGCTGCATCCGGTTAGACTGGAAGCCGACCCCAACATAGTTGGGAAAAGGCTAGGCAGATTGAATTGTATAATTTACTAACTGCAGCCCGCGACTTCGTGCGCGTGAAATTTCTTGTTCACTCGACCCACGCCGTCGCAATGCATCGCCTGCCCGCACTATTAAGTACTTCGTTTTTGATTAGCGTTCTTTCTGACTTTTTAAAATTGTGTTCGGCTCCTGAGGTTCTCAGCGTGATGTTAAATAACCTGTAGCCTTCCTCGAGAATGGACTATCAAATGCAAAAATAATTTTTCAAATTACTTAGCGCGTTCAAACAAAAAACACACTCATTAGCTGTATTACACTAGCTTCTGCCCGCGACTTCGTCCGCGTGAAATTGATTGTTCCCCCAACCCACCGCGTCACATCGCATCGCCTGCCCGCGCTATTACTAACTTCGTTTGTGCTTAGCGTTTTTTCTGATTTTTTTTTCATTTTACTCGGCTCCTAAGGTTCGTAGTATTTTAATAAATAGTCATTCTCAAGAATTGGGCTATCAAATGCAAAAAGATTTTTTCAAATCCAACTTGTAGTTCCACAGATAAGCGAGTTCAAACAAACAAACAAACTCTTCAACTTTATTATTAGTAAGATACCTATAGATATACAACGTGTCGTTTTGCATCCTCGACCATCAAACCGAACAACTTTTTCTATGGCACCAACATCGTAGGTATTGAAGTTTTCTATGGGATAGTTGTAAAGTTTTTCGCGAATACGATGTTGGTCTCATGGAGAAAGTTATTCGGTTTAATGTTCTGTATCACACCCTGAAATTTGACGAGGATGAAAACCGACACGTTGTATAGTATTGGGACGAACATAGTAACAATAGCTCTGCCGTGATAACAATATTAGCCAGTCAGCGAGGTAGTAGCGGGGCTCATCATCTGCCTGCCTTTTCCCAACGATGTTGGGGTCGGCTTCCGGACGAAACTGAATACCAGTATTTTACATGGAGCGACTGCCTATCTGACCTCCACAACCCAGTTACTTGCTAATACGATACCCTTTGGTAAGACTGGTTGTCAGACTTTCGGGTTTCTGACGACCCGTAACGACTGTCAAAGATCCACGAATTAGAGCCAGGTCCAACGGCTTAACGTGCTTTCCGAGGCACAGAGGGGTCTTGGTATGTAAAGATGGTCACCCATCCACGGACCAACCACGGCAAGCATAGCTTAACCTGATCGATCGAACCGTGCGACTGTTATTACTTAGTCACGAGCCCCAAGTAGACAGTAATATTTTAAAAGCTACCTAGGTATCTATCTATCGCATAAGATGGTTGTAGCCGTGACATACGCTATATCCCTAGGGATATAGCAATCTACCGGGGTATAGTTATATGAAAGCGGTTCATAATTATCTTACTAGTAACATAAATATTAGGGCACTGCGCCCAAATAGGTTAGGTTAGAACCACAGAACTGACAAAGAGGTAATAATAACTGATCAAGAGGTTGGTTTCGCCAACCGTATACAGACACATTGTATAGGTAGAGGCCTATACAATGTGTATGTATACGGTTGGCGAAAATTAAGGGTACATACCATCAAACTGAATAACTTTCTCCCGGAGACCAACATCGTAATCGTGAAAAAAAAATCAGTCATCCCATACAAAACTTCAACTCGACCAAATTTATGGGACGACTGATAATTTTTTCGCGATTACAATGTTGGTCCCCGGGAGAAAGTTGTGCAGTTGATGGTCTGATACCTTTTTATTTGTTCTGTGGTTAGAACTGTGACCAACTACGCGCTAGCCGAACGAGCGCTACGTCGAAATCGGTCACAGTAGCAAAAGTAGCGCACTCCAACAGTTTTCATATATATATATTACGGTAGATTAGATATATCCTTAATGATATAACTATATCACTGCTACAACCATCTTTTGCGACGTATCTACATATTAGATTTCCAAGAAAAGGGAATGGTTTCAGCTGTTTGGTGTCTCACAGAAATTATAAATGTCTTGCTTGAATGAGTTGATTAATTATGAATGAATACACTAGGTATAAAGGTATCTTAATAATGAACTAAAACCGTGACGTGATAATTATTATGTAGATAGAGGGTCGAAGTACCATGAGACGAACTGACCACAATGAAAGAATTTGATGACTATTTCTGCACTCCTGCTCCAGAACCATTGGGCAACTAACTTCAACTTTCTGACTAACTGACCGACTCTTTGACAGTTCAAAAGTGCCTGTAATTGGTTTAATTGAAATAAAGGCTTTGGGCTTGAGCTTGTACATCCATTTCATAAGAAACTATACTATTGAGTGACCAACATGTTTCACTATGCATGTGATATGAGAATACATGTTCTTATAGCTAAACAGCTGTACTGCTGGCGAGTTTGTTGCGACACTTCTTCTTCTCAGCTAAAGCACTAGGAAGTGGTGAAAGCCGGGGATACTGTCTCATGTAATTTTGACGTAGAAAAAATGCAGATTCTCAGCCTAATTTGAATAAATGGCTCCAAACTTTGACTGCAAACGCACCCACTAAACATGAGAATTTCCTTCTCGTCTCAGCATTTTTTATACTGTTCAAGAGTACAGGCTGAATAGACACATGTTTCCATAGGATGATAAAAAAAGGGTTGCCATTAAAACAATGTAACGCAACCGTAGGAAGTGGCAGTAGGCCCCTAACCCTTCGCTTCCGATGGCTACCACGAAGCCCTACTAATATATTTTTAATATCCAGACAATTTAAAGCGTAGGGTTGGTTTTTGGTGCATCTTGCCTTAAAATAAAAAATGTGTATAGGTATTTTTTTTAAAGTAATAGGGAAGCCATTGCCCAGGAGTGGGACAGAGCAGACTAGAAAACAAACTTATATGTTCGAGCCGTTTGGGGTTCAAACACTAGGGCCATGGGGTCCGAGTGCCCTTTTAGTTTTTCGGGACATCGCCAAGCGGTTGGTCAACTCTACACGTGATCAAAGGGCTGGCCTATTTTTTGGCCAAAGAATTAGCATTGCCATACAACGTGGCAATGCTGCCAGCCTTTTGGGCACTTTTTATTAGACTGACTGACGGACTGTTACATTTTAAATTATGTAAATAAAAAAAAAAGTTAAAGCGTAAAATTTGCTTAAAAGTAAATACTTTTGTTTTTATCGACACAGTGATGCGTTGTGACAAACAGACAGTCAGTTGAAATTCAAAATCAAAATATTTTACATTACATACACCTACATGGGCACTTATGAAACGTCAGAAGCGAGGTGCACGTATTCAATTGGCCGTTTCCTATGGAGAAGAGCCTGCAAGAAACTCCATGGTTACTCGTTCTTGAAACGTTGAAAAAAAAGACGTTAAAGTTGAATTTACTTTCACGTGCTTCTGGTAGTGTTTATGTCGCCGTTTTTCACGTTAATAATAGTGATGTATAAGTACAAAGGGAGACAACAAACACTGAAAACATTTTTTCTTGCAACCCCAATTTATAAAATAATTCAATAACCACATTTTTATTATGTAAGTTGTAAAGACGTGTAGGAAAGTTTTTTTTATCGCTTATGACCTTATGTCAACCACAGTTTACTTTGATAGGAATGTACGGTAACCCTCAAATAGATGCATCTTATATTCTTAAAAAAAAACTAGACAAGTTATCTTGGCCCTCAAACCCTTAATATTATTGATAGGTTAGCCAAACAAAACAGGTCCTCCAATAAATACTCGATATCATTTATTATTCCTTCCCTTCGTCTCAATCTCAACCCTAAGAAAAAAAGTATAAAGGTCAATGCACCCGGAAGGCGAGGCACGCGCGGGCCACAGGTGTGCGCTCGATAATATCGATTTTCGCGCCGCAATCGATACGTGACGTCACGCGACAATATGGCGGCTGCGCGCGCAGCTGTCACCCGATAAAAAAACACGTATGCTAATGAAAGTAGGGTCGATAAAATAGGGGTTTAACAATATCATTTTTGGGACACGCGAATGTCGTTTTTTTTGGTATTTATTATGAAGCTTGACGAATTTGAATAGTAGGGTGCTATGGTCTATGAACTTAGTGGAGAAACATTTGAATACTGTTTGTTTCTGAGGATTATAGCGGCAATTTTATTTGTAAATCTTTAAAATAAATATTCATTGAACTTTTTTTTGCAATGATACCATTTCGCCCTTTCGGCTCTTTGTGAAACCAGTTGCGTTGCATTTTCCGCATTTCCGCAGCCATTGCTGAAACCGCGGCGCCATCTAACTGATCTAGTTATGTAGATCGTCTGTCGAAACACGTCGCATATAAATGGCTGCAATACTTGCAACAGTAGCACTAATTGTTTTGTTGAAAAACCTAGTCAGGGCGAATTAAAATCAACCGGTCAAGAGCGAGTCGGTCTCGCGCACCGAGGGTTCCGTTCTTAAAAAGTGTGCTATTTAGAGACATCGTTTAATTTTTCGTGTAATCTTTACATAAACTTTTATCACATAGAACATCATATCAACAACAATTTTTTTCATGGTTTCATAATATTATATGTGAAACCTAGAATAAGATTGTCATTGTGAGGAGAAATAAAGAACTATTACTATTACTATAGGATCATTTCAGATTTTTCTCTGTGCAAACTTCGGGGATATGGGGGGGGGGGGGTTAGTTTACTTTTTACATTTTTCATCAAAAGTCGAAAACTATGCGGCCTAAAAAAATGAAAATTGTTTGAAAATGTGCAAACAGCGCTCTTTCATATCCCTACATGCTCTAGTAGCCCCACTTCGAATTTTTAAGACTAACATTTTCCGTGGATGTGTGGCCAGTTTTACATTATCAAGACTCCTCCGCCGTTGGTCCCGGCTGTCACTCGTGGATCTTTGACAGTCATTACGGCTCATAAGAAGCTCAAAAGTCTGACAACCAGTCTTCAGTCGCTCCATGTAAAATAATGGTATTCAGCTGCATTCAGTTTGACTGGAAGCCGAATCTAACATAGTTGGATAAAGGCAGGCAGATTGAGTGGTATTCATGTGTTAACATTCCATTCAAAGTTAATTTCGATAAGAGAGAAGAATGTAGAGAATACCATAAATAAACAAGAAAATTCAATAGGAATTTACTTTGAGCTACAAAGATTTCCTGTATATGGCCTCTTCTGGAAGTAGAATCTTCTAGTAATCAATCTGCCTAGCCTTTTCCCAACTATGTTGGGGTCGACTTCCAGTCTAACCGGATGCAGCTGAATACCAGTATTTTATATGGAGCGACTGCCTATCTGACGTCTACAACCCAGTAACTAGGTAATACGACACCCCTTGAGTAAGACTGGTTGTCAGACTTTCGGGCTTCTGACGACCCGTAACGACTGTCAAAGATCCACGAATGACAGCCGGGACCAACGGCTTAACGTGCTTTCCGAGGCACGGAGGAGTCTCGGTATGTAAAGATGATCACCCATCCACGGACCAACCCCGGCAAGTGTAGCTTAACCTGACGGATCGACCCGTGCGGCTGTTATTACTTAGCCACGACCTCCTCCAAGTACTTATCTATTTTTTTTGTTTTTGTTTGATCGTCGTCACCATTTATTCTCTCTGCCCTATCCCAATTTATTTAGGGTTGGTATCTACCTACGTCATTTTAATTTTAGTTCATCTCTATCAGTCGTCTTTCACATCATTCTTTAATTTCTTCTTTAGTCTGCATCTTTTCTACTAATTCTAAAAGTATCATCAACCTTTCTCAGCCTGCACAAGAGCCTTTTAAAAAGCTGATTCTATAGTATAAATTCGGTCACACTTTAGACCTGTTTCTTCCATCACTGAAGGCGGTAAAGACAATAATATCTAGTTAGTTATTATTATAATTATAGGTAAGTTCACGTTTATGCGTGGTAGTAATGACGTAACACAGTTAGCAGGACGTGGTATAGGGGCTGCTGCCATTTACTGGGGTCTAGGGATGTGGTTAAATGTCGATAAAAACATAGTCAAAGTCATATTGAAATGGTAGGTGATTTAATTATTTATTTATTTATTTATTTCAACTTTAATTCAGTCAAATTACCCATAATTTGTTAGTATTACTTAAACTATGTTAGTATAATCAATTTAGGACACAAAGATAAACAAAAAATAAACAATAATAATAAAATAAGGCAACTTATGTTAAATATCTATACCTGTTCTGCCATCTGCCGGAGACACCTGGCAACAATACATGCACTGCGCACAGGTGCCCCATCAGATGGCCTTCAGTCTTACTGGCAACAATGCTCAGGAGACTGTAGATTTAATGTAAATATAATATATTTCATCATCATCTTCCTGCCCAAGTACGTGGGGTCGGCGAACACGTTTCTTCTTCCGTTCTCTCCTGTCAACTGTCATCTATCATTCTTTCTTCTCTTTCATATCATAATATTCCTCACACAATTCATCTACATTTTCTTTGGCCTTCCTCTGTTCCTTTCTTTGATAAAATTACAATTATTTAGTACTTTTACGTAGTTCTTAGACTTGTTGTATAGTTGTAGTCCATCATTGTAGGTACATATACAAACAACTACTACGTACAAAGAACTAATGATGAATATTGTTGCACTCAAACTTTTCTGAACCACTTACAGTCAATATACAGGGTGACTGGTAATTAGTGACCGATACTTAAACACATGATTGTACTTATGATAACTAACAACTTTTTCTATGGGACTAAACTTGAAATCGCAAAAAAAATCAGCTGCTCCCTACATTTTGACGAGTAATGCCAACTTAAATGTAGGGAACAGCAGATTTTTTTTTTCGCGATGTCAGGTTTGGTCCCATAGTAAAAGTTGTTAGTTATCATGAGTACAATCATGTGTTTTTGTATCGGTCACTATTTACCAGTCACCCTATATATTAAAATACTAAGTATTTGATAACACGCTGCACGGTCCCAAAATTAATTCAAAGCCTCTTCTCTTAAAATTATGATAAGAATAGGATAACATTAAACGTATCCAATCAGCAAGGTGGTAGCCAGCCTATATGCGCCGGTAGAACAGACGTACTATCGACAAAATGGACACTTTTAGAGCATAGGGTTCCTTTTTGTATAAGTACACTGATTCATTGAAAAAAGCCTGCCATAAGGGCAGGGTCTTTTGTTTTACTTTGTCATAAGTTCAAATTGCAGTTTGCAAGCAACATTGTTTCAAAATTGGAAAGCCCTAGTGAATATCGACTCGATGATACCTAAATCTAAGTATCACCATTCATGAAAACTATTTTATTACATCCCCTTTAAAGACTTTATCGACATCGACAATGTAATAGTTACATCACTAAAAGCCCTTTGTCACGAGCCAGGTGTCGAGCGGGGTCATTCGGAGCACCTGCCTCAGTGTGTGTAACTGTGTGCGCACACAAATAAAACGCACACACACATACTTTAGGGTTTGTTTGTGTGTTTATGCTCCCGTCTGCTACATTCAGTTAAATACACCATGTCTTTTTTTCTAACTAGTCTTTTCTGCAAGGGTAGTTTTTTATCGTTAGGTAGCATGTTTTGTTAGAAACATTATGCATAAATCCGTTTAGTCTTATGCTGAGTACAAGTTCACCTGTGCTGTTTTACCAGGACTCAACCTCTGGGGTGACATTACATTTTTAAAAGAATCAAGGGTGATCGTGATAGGTTGCGTAATCAGCCCATAACGTTCCGACTGCTAGGACGCAGGCCTCCTCTCGGTAAGAGGCAGTGGCTTGAAATCCGTAATCCACCACGCGGGTCCAGTGCGGGTTGGTAGATGTCAGATGTCTTCGAATTTTTGGTTCTAGGATAATTATGACGGTTTCCTCAAGATATTTTCCTGCACCGTTTTGAGAGCAGTCTGGGTTCAAACCTACGACCTACAACTCGTAAGTCGCGGCCGTCACCACTGGGCTACTACTGCTCGCTGGACCACCACTGTGATAGGTTTAAAATAGTTTAGATCAGTTAGAGAAAGTTTTGCTTTAGAAAAACTATAGAGTCCCTTAGTCCTTATAATTAGATTAAGGTGATCAACAGAAAGCTCTAGAAAAATGAAAGCAACGAAAGTTGACCACAATGACGATGTCGATAAAACTACGCTTCTTTTGGTGTCATAATAATTTTTAAACAAGTCCATTTTCATCCACATTTTAAAAACTGGTTAGCAGATATTATTACAATCATCATATAAAAATGTTCCTTCAATTTTATTACTTAAAAAGTAGTTTTCAGAACATTATATGATCATAAACATGTTTTCTTTCAAATGCAAATTGGCTTTACAATCGAAAGTTTTGACATCAAATATGTAACTACCTACTTGTATGGAATCAGGTTTTTCATTGTACTGTTTAAAGTCAAGTTATTGTAGTGAATAAAAGACTGGAATTAAAATAGCTTTTGACGATAACTAGACTACAATAGTACGAGGAACAACAATGTCGTATTCATTATATGCCAGACATAAAGTACTACTGTTTCCTATTAGAATGTTTCAAAATACCGCTGAAACTACAATATTTGCTACATAATACATAACAGCAATAATATTTCAAGCTTTGTAGCGTTAATTATTTCCCTCTTGGAAGCTCCACCATGAGGTAAGCTTGGCTAGCAAGTAGCCAAGTGACAGCAATGCTCGAACGAGGGCACTGCCATCACAACTACACCACCAAGCAGTAGACCAGACCTTCAACATCATCCTCCATAGACGCCCCAAAACCAACAACCCTATCCCAGATAAAAGAAAACCAGCAATGGTCACAAAACAATCCGTACCGTCACAAACACGGGATGTACAACGCCCCAGGGTAGGTTAAGGGTGCATTGTATACAGCTAACGTCAGATAGCCCGACAAAGTAACCAATCCCAAACGAAATCAAACTTAGCAGCTCTAAAATAAGGTTGACAATAGCTATTTTCGTGCCAAAGTTAGGTTGTTTGAAACGAGGGTGAAGAAACAGGGGTGTTTGCAGGATGCGGGACGGGGGGAAGGTAGGGTGCGTCGCGCAGGCGTGCTTCAGTCGCCCGCGCGACCCCGCTGCCGCCGGCCGCGCGCCATGGACGAAGTAAGAGCGCGCGATCGCGCTCCACTCACGGTTATAGTCGCCCCGAGCAACGCCTCGCCGCCCAGACTGTCGCCTGCGGACCTACTGCCTGACGGCGATGCGGCGTTCCACCCCCTGTCCGCAGTCAACGGACGCCTGACCCCGCCGGGGCTCGAACCAGCCTCATACGCCACGCTCACCCCTCTGCTCCCACTGCCGCCGATCAGCACTGTTTCAGACAAGTTCGCGTATCACGCCGGGGGCACGTTCACAGTAATACAGCAGCAGCAATCCTACGCGTCCTTATCACCGACTCCTTACAATGAGCCATTATCGCCACAATCAGCATACAGCAGGCGGAGTGTGTCGCCGAACTCATTTGAAAGGCGATCCCCCACGCCACCATTGCCGAGTCCTGGGTTGGACCTGAATGCGGCGTTGCTTGCGAGGGAAGAGCAGTCACAGCAGCAGCAGCAACAGTCACAGAGTGATTCAGAAGAGATAAATACGAAAGAGTTAGCTCAGAGGATAAGTGGAGAATTGAAGAGGTACTCGATCCCTCAGGCGATATTTGCTCAGAGGGTGCTGTGTAGGTCCCAGGGCACCCTGAGTGACTTGCTAAGGAATCCGAAGCCGTGGTCGAAGCTCAAGTCTGGGAGGGAGACGTTCAGAAGGATGTGGAAGTGGCTGCAAGAGCCGGAGTTCCAGAGAATGTCGGCGTTGAGGCTAGCAGGTACGTGATGCATGATGTTGTACGAGTAGAGTTGTAGATAGATGATGCGCTTTGATTTTTAATTGTTTTTTTTTTACTCCAGGTAAGTTTCAGGTTATGATAAAAATGATGTTGGTCTGATAAGAATTTTGGTAATTGTAGTAGCATCAAACAGGACCATCTTTTGCGTTGAGTGATTCGAACAACAATTTTCTATTAGGTTTTGGGAGACCACGTGGCCCGGCTTTCATATCTACGAGTATTTCTGGAAAAACGATTGCACTTCTTTGCAAATTTTACTTCTGATTGCCAGAAAGGCTCCTCTTTCTATCCATTTCGTTGTTACTTTCAGTAAAGGCTTTAACACGACGAGCTAACACTTTTTATATCTAAATTGTCTCATAAATTCGCGACTTGACTGAAGCGCGCCTCATTCAGCCTACATTTGCATAATGTGGCCTGACCTGAATTACCACGTGGATTCAGCTTTTATAAAGCCATTCTAAATAATTACATTTTCAATATTTAGATTTATATAGTTCCTGTTTTTAAGTCAATGCTTTCCAAAATTGAGTTTAACGTTGGTACAAAGTTGTTACCTGACTCCAAATCTCATTATGAACCAGATTATCACATAGGGACTAAATCCACTGTTATGGTTTTGTTCATTGGAAGATTTTATTGATGTTCAAACAAAATACGATATAGTATTAAGATACGGACAGGAACGATTTGAGCTGGAATTGTTAGTTTTATGAATAGGTGAGCAAAGTCTAGTTGATATTTTAGGAAATCCACATTTCACTTGATAAGTTAGATTAAAAGATATTTATCATAAAAAAAGACACAAAGTCATGAGAACAATGTTTCTAAGCTAATTTATTAATATAATCTTTGTCATATACGTCACTGCATTAATTATGATACACCCATCCAATGCATTTAGTTTTTAGGAAGGGGTTATTTGCGATTGGTTATTCAGCTAATTGAGTCTTGAATTAATTGAGTGAGTATATTGTAAGTCTATGTTGTAAGTCCCTTGTCCCATGTGACAGATAGGAACTGTTATAACTTTACATATAACTAAAGGCAAAGGCAGGCTTATTGTTTTTATTTACACCGAGTCGTAATATATATTTATTGCTTATCTATGTGTAACATCGTTTCTTATTTTAAACTTCTCTCTCTTTTCTTCTCTTTTTCTGTTCTTACTTCGACATACCTTTAATCTGCTCTCTCTCTCTCTCTCTGATGCTTTCAACATTTATCAGTCCACCTTCTCTACTTTGTTAGATTCTTCGTCCACATGTCTTTTGTCAGAATTTAAAATCATTTCTACAAAGTTTTGCTTAGGAAAATTCTGTGGCATCTCTGAAATGAAAGATTTTCTAGAAGTATCTTTGATAAAGCTGAACTTTCGCTTAGGTTGTTAAGTGTTACTTGGAATTTAGTTTTCCATTCGCCTGGGTTGAAGCTGTTTACGATCTACCTCATAAAATCTGTTTCATAAATACAAAATAATATCCAAATTACAACATTTTCACAGATTCATACATACAATCTTCACATTAACATACGCATATAGTTGCAGATGAAAAGCATAATCTTACAACTCATATTCTGACAGAAAAAACAACCATTTCAGTCTACACAACATACAAAATTTTAAACCCAAACGAAGCAAAATATCAAGTTTGCTCTAGATGAGCTATCAAAGGGTCCTTACATATTCATAGTTGGCGATAGTTGTAGCGAAAGTGCCCCATAACTGAGCTCATAACCTTTAGTTGGCCCAACTTCTGTTGTGACTCATATGGGAATGCAGGCAGCTGACTTACCATTTACATTTTAAAATTTTATGTCTACTGTGCGGAATACCCTCACTCGAATGTTTTTATCTAAATCTACGATTATTGTTACCATTGATACATCTGTTTTCGTGTCTACGATTTGCTTATTAATTTTGAACTGTAAGTACATCATTTTGCTTTATTTACTAGCCTCCATCCGCACCTTGTATTTTATTTATTTTCTACGTAGATATCAAAACGAATTGTGTTCGATGTCTGCTTACCGTGTGTTCATATTTCGTGTGCTTAATTTCCAATTCATTGGAATATCCAATGATGGATATTTCAGTACATCAAATTGGTCTCTTGCTCAAACCCACAATTGCCTCATTGTCATCACCTTTTTATTTTATTTGGTCACATCACCATCAATATTTATATAGGTAATGAAATGATTAACTATAGCTTCAGGAATCCGTTGAAATATTGGTTACATAGTAACTATAATATACAGCCTTACCTACACTATTAAAGGACTGGGAAGTACCTCTACCCGATCACAAAGAAAATATATCGCGAACTAAAATAAATATCTGCTTAAAAACATAGCGATTACCTACGCGAAAAGACGCCACATTCCCTACATAGTTTACAACTGAGCCAATGATGCGCCACTAGAGTATCGATAAAAACGCATACAGTTTACAAACAGCGGCCGCGTCAGCTGCGGCCATCGATTTGTACAATCGATGCGTTGGGTCACCGCGCGGTCGATGGAGTACGTCACTAGTTGCGGTGGCCACGTGATGTGAAAACGCAGGACTGTTGTTGAATAATATTTGTGTTATTTTTTAAATGTTTTTTTTTTATTTGATAGTGGGACAAAGTGAGTGGTTGTAGTTCATCTGAGTTCAATAAGCTTCAAGTAAAAAAATGACAATTTTCTTTTGATCATTTTTTGCAGAAATTTCCATAACAAAGCTCCTTATTTATTTCAAAGATGTTCTTATAGCAAATTAGTCACGTTACTGTTCTGCGTATATAAAATAAAAATACATATTATTTTAAAAAAAAAAACATTTTACGATAGTTAAAAAAGTTTGAAACAAAAAATCATTAAAAAACGTCAGCTGCCTGCATCGATCCCCATTTTTAATGAAAGCGGTCGATGTATGCCGTAAGTAAGGGTGCGTTACCCTCGCGTTTGAAGGGGATTATGGCTTCTGGTGAGTGCGTTGCTAATTACATATTATAAACCTGGAATTAATTATGCAAATATGCATGGAACACATTGGCTATTAAGGGAATAGTACTTTTTTCCCGGAAAATATATTTCTCAAAGAGCGTAACTGCTAAATAAATAGTTTCAATTCTCAATACTCAATAATTTATTTGCAATTCACAATTATGGAAACTTAAAAGTATATTATACAGTGATCATTATGGACCCTGTCGGGCACAGCAAAAATAGTAGGAGAGAGGAAGCATTGAAAAACTTAAATCTAATGTTATTAAACTATGCTGTTTTTTTTTTACATAATAGAAGACAATGTTTTTTTTTAACTCATCATCATCCACAGCCCGACTTCACCCACTGCTGGGCATAAGCTTCTCTTTTCTTGTGCCAATCCCCACGTTCCTGTGCAACCCTCATGCAGGTTTTGCCCGCGATGGCAACAATGTCGTCTTGCCGCCGGATGACCGATATCTCGTCTTCCAGTCCTTGGACACCCTCTGCCACAGCCTTAATCCACCTGACATCAATGCGCCTTGACTGGTGCTTTTTTTTACTTTGTATTAATAATTATTGTAAAAAACACAAATCTTAAATACAATATATAAGACAATGTTGGTTTTCACTGAGACTGAGAACTGACGCTTTATGTTCGTAGTAAGTAAAAGTAAAAGTTTATCACAGTGGCTTAAGTCTGAAATATCTTGTTTTACCTGTGCAACAAAATCTACGATGGTTTGAGCAATGGCCAAGTCGTAAAATGTATTCTATTTTAATTTTCCAGCGATTTTTTTGATGTTTTGTCTGTAGGAATATTCCTCAACCACTGACGTCATAGTCACCCTACATAATTCGGCGCTACGTGTCGTGGGCACGCGACTGGAGCCCCCGTTCAATAACCATTGCGTTTTACTTCGTTTTACTTACGTTACCCGCTAGTAAATCGGTGCAGTGGGCGGGCAGTGTATACTGTATACTGTCGCGTGGTCCGACTGACACTTTACATGATTGATGGCTCCCTTTCATGCTGTAATGAGGGGTCGTTTTCATGTTAGGTTTGTATAATTTTAATGTGAGTGTATAAAGTTCACTGTGGATTTTAAGTCATTAGCTGCCGACTTATACTATGTGAGTTGACTTTCAACTACCGATATCTCTAATGTGTCTTGCCCATCACTAGTATTCGTACTGACATTTTCAATTTCCTCTTACCGGCGTGGCGTCAGTGTCTCCCATCCAGAGAGACTTCAGGTGTCGACTGAATGGGTTACTTCTAGCCTTCTAGACAAGCGCGTACTAACGTCAACTGCATCATCGATTACAGGTGAAATAACATTGCCAGGCCTGGAAATCCAACTTAGGACCCCTACTTCAGCAGCAGTCTACAGATTTGCAACGCGAATGACTACCCAAAAAGCGGCGGCGCTGGACGAACACCTAGTATCATGACTCGTGAAGTCTCTTATAGCATAAACATAATCAGCCTATAATGTTCCCACTGCTGGGATACAGGCTTCCTGTCTTCGAAGAGTGGGCTGTAATCCACCACGCGGCCCCAGTGCGGTTTGGTAGATGTCACAAATCTTCGAATTTTTGGTTCTAGGACATGCTGGTTTTCGTCACGGTGTTTTCCTTCACCATTTTGAGAGCAGGTTCGGTGGTGATGAAATTATTTACACAAAGTAAGGTGCCTGCCTTTTTTTTTTGGGGATGGGAAATCATCAAATGACTTCTCCCGCTCTGACGGAGCGGGAGGGCGTGTCAGAGTTTTACTGAATAAAACCCACCCGTGTTCCTTCAGTTGCCTGTGCCAGGGCCACGGTATCTCTTTCGAATAACCCTTTTTTCTACTCTCAAAAGAGAAATAAAAATTTACAATCATCTGGGGCGAGAGCTAAAATGCTTAATTTGCTTTCTATATATCCAACGTATCCAAAGTGCCTGCCTGGGTTCGAAACCACGACCTACAACTCGTAAGTCAAGGCCGTTATCACTGGGCACCACTGCTCCCTCTTAAGAATTGCTTTTTATTTATTGGTCATGCTATTGTGTAGAATCAAGTTCTTCTAACTGTACAGGCAGCTGTGCTGCTGAGGAGTTTGTTGCGCCACTTCTTCTACCCAGCTAAAACATTAAAAGAAGAGATGTGTGGAACTGTCTCATGTAATTTTGACGTTCAAAAAGTGCGGATTCTCAGCTTTTTTTTTTTTATTTTTTTTTTATTAGCCTACATTGTGTCCCACTGCTGGGCAAAGGCCTCCCCTTTTTCCTTCCACACCTCCCTGTCTTGTGCGATCTCTGGCCATGTTGGCCCTGCAAACCTTATCAGATCGTCACACCACCTTCGCCGTGGCCTGCCTCGACGGCGATGTCCTCCCTCAGGCGTCCAGTGGGTGACGATCTTTGCCCATCTCTCCGGGTGCATTCGCGCGACGTGTATGAATGGATTCTCAGCCTAATTTGTATAAATGACTTTTGATTTTGGGTTTGAGATACATGCTGGCTTTGACTAAAACCATGTGAATTGACTTTTACCGGTGTGTCTAATGCACATCAGAGAGTCTTCTTGATGACATTTTCGATTTCCTCGCATCTCATATTTCTTACTACCATCGGTGTCTCTCGTCCTGAACACTTCAGGTCTCGACTGAATGGTTACTTCTAACCTTCCAGATAGTCGCGCATGTAACCACAAGACCAACGAGGCGCGAAGTGAGGGAGGAGCGTTTATTGATGCACATTTTTTTAAAAGTAATTGAGCCTCTTTTTAACTTCCTGGCTTTTTTTCAAAGTTGTTCGCAGTTAATTTAGTGTTCATTTAATGTTTTTAGGACCCCTAAATAGAAATTATTTGAGGTTCACAAAATGGGAATTATTAGAGGATCGATTAAATACATGCCTTTATTTATTGGTCTTATAAATTATCCTACAACAAATAAATCAAACAAGGCTCCTGCAGCATTAATATCCCCTATGACGTTAGTTCCTCCACACATTTTGATTGAGTGAGCCTCTTCCACATCTTTGATTGACTTATTCCTCACAAGTATGCTTGCTGGCATTTCTGACGTCATCTTATCTTCCACATATTCGTCTTATATTGACTCTAGAACATTTGTATTTGTAGGAATTAGTGTTTGGTTTACGATGATGACGTTATTAAATGTTGTTTTAGCTTTCATGTTTAAGGATTTTCTATCTACGAGTATATGTATGAGTTCAAGATTAATTTCTTCAGATATTCATATGTTCTAGTATGAATCTTGCGTGTCGTCGATGTATGTGTAATTTTTAATCCTTCGTTGATTAACACTGACTTAGTAAAAGCTAAAAGCTTTTCTAACTTTTTTTTTTATAGATAAATTAATATCTGACCCGACAGATGTTGCCCTGTCTAAATTTAATGTATGAGAAAATTAATTTTCTTATTTTTTTTTTTTTGTGAATTTTTCCTACGGTTAATGTTGTTGGATTTGTCTCCGCCCCGATTAGCAGAATAACTATGCTAATCGGGGCGGAGACAAATCCAACAAATCAAACATCGTTAATCGGTCCAGCTGTTCTTGAGTTATAAATGGTGTAAATAAGCCGGCTTTGTTTTGTATCTTATAATATATAAAATTCTCTTGTCACAGTGTTCGTTCCCGTACTCCTCCGAAACGGCTTGACCGATTCTCATGAAATTTTGTGAGCATATTGAGTAGGTCTGAGAATCGGCTAATATCTATTTTTCATACCGCTACTTTTTATCTCGGTCTACGCGGGTGAAACCGCGGGGCGCAGCTAGTATTTATATAGATTTAGACTGAACAGATTTGACGTTTTTGTGGGAAAACGACACCGGAAGGCGGGGGGTGTCGAATAGGTCATGCCTACTATTAATCCGACTAATAATTTAATAATATCTAGTTACAACCAGGGACCGTACGACCCCGCTAAAGAGTTAAGTCTTTCGAAAGGGTAAGTAATATTATATACCTTTATCATGTGTAACTCCTTGAATGGGTTTTAGCCTTGAAACCCAGTAAAAGGGTTATCCCTTCAATATGGATAACCCATTAAATGGATTCTATACTCGAAACCCAGTTAAAGGGTTATGCCGGGGTCGCGGGTAGTGCCGCCGGGGTCGCGGGTAGTTCGAAAGAGATACCGTGGCCCTGGCACGGGCAACTGAAGGAACATGGGTGGGTTTTAGTCAGTAAAAGTCTGACACGCCCTCCCGCTCTGCCTAGAGCGGGAGAAGTCATTTGATGATTTCCCATCCACAAAAAAAAAAAAAACCCCTTAATTAAGATAACCTATATAGGTAATATAAGGGTTTTGTACGGGTAACCATATCAGCAGTTTGCAACGTATGATGCCCATCATCGAGAGATGATATTACATTGCTCCGAGTCGGAATGTTACGCTGTTATCGTTTTAAAGAGAGTTGAAGCTTAACCTATTTGAACGGCTTAATTTAAACCGTTCAAAAGGGTTACCCACATCGTATGGGTATTTGTTTAACTGCTTAGAAAAACCCTATCGAAATACCTTTCAATGGATAACCAAAATGGTCCTTTAAAGCCATTCAAAAGGGTTACCTTCATCGTATGGGTTTTTGATTAACTGCTTAGAAAAACCGTATCGAAAACCCTTTCAGTGGGTAACCAAAGTGGTCCCTGGTTACAACTTAAATGTGGGAAAATCCTTAAACAAAATATCACTGTTGTACTGTGGGTAGGTTAGCAACCCGCAATGTGTAGGAGGACAACTTGACGCTTTCATTCAACATTTGTCACAACAACAGTCGCTCCTTTTAATTTTTTTTTACAAAACCTTTTATACTTTATTTCTCCCACCAAATTAAGGTCAATCAACCCCATTAACACTGGCAGACACCATCAGTTATTCTGAAGAACTACAAAAACCTTCCAAAAGGTAGTACCGCAAACGAGGCAAGCGATGTTGGCGGCGCCCCCTCTCCCTGTGACGTCAGATCACCCCATTTATCGATCGACCCCTCTCCCCGCTGTCGCCCGCCGCCGGCTCCAGTTATACCAGTTATACCTATATGGGGTTTCTTGGACATTTTACCTTTGCTATAGCGTTTGGGATTTTTATGGCGTGTTTTATTTATTGGTTTTTAGGTTTCTGAGTTATTGGTGCACGTGGTTTGGGTATCAATGACCTCACTTAAATCAAACTTCAAACATCAGATATCTAAGTAAGAGGGAACGGGAGTGAACTAAACTATAATTGCCTTGCCGAATTCAGAATCGAATATTTTGTACGTGATATTTTGTTACCATGTCCTTTGACGGATTCAATCTAAATTATGTTTAATGCCAATATCAAACTTAGTATAGTGCAGGCTATTTTTTATCCTATATTGCCCGAGGAGATTTATAGCGCTGATATCGGCTAGGTTAATAACCTTTTATATTTTTATTGTTGTTCTTTTTGCTTTTATAGGAACTCTTTAATCGTCTTCTAGTTCACCGTCTGTTTCCAAAGGTACTGGACTTACTTCTATTATTATACTGCAAACTGGTAGGACTAACTTCTCATGCTATAGCGGCAATAACTTAATCTGGCAGGTATAATAAATCAGTGCCTAAGTTTAATTTCCGTTGGTATACTTACTCAGAATATTATTATGTGTTAAGGATACATTCCTTTTTGGTAGGCTTTCTGAAGCCGATGAGTTAGTCTTTTATTCCTGCTCTATTTACTTCTTCTTACTAATTAGTCTCAATCTCACTGCAGTTTAAGGATTTCCTGTATTTTCTTTTAACATATAACTGTTTTTTGTCCCTAATTTATAAAATAAAATATGTTGATTATAATTTGGTAAAATTAAATGCTCGAAAATAATGATCAATCGAAATAACCCATAATGAAACGTGGTTATATCAATTTTAACGATTGAATATACCTATCTATTTATCTTCTTTAACAGAAATATACCTTTCATAGATATAGAATTTCTATTTGTTGGCACAGCATTTAACACAATCCAACATCTGAATTGAACGTTTTTCTAGTACTGCTTCATGCGTCGTGTGACAAGTGCTGCCATCTATTGCGTGAAATAGGATTGTTTCAGAACATACTTTCTCATAATCAGTTTGGCAACGGGATATGTCAATATTCTCCTTATTCATTCGTATTTTAGTTTGCGTTATCGCGGCTATGAGATGTGACTGACATAAAAATAGTTAGCGCAGTTGATAGCCTAAAATGTTTTGTTAAATCAGTGGAATTTATTATTTTTGAGACAAATATGATCGTTTTATTCAAAACAAGCTCATGATAACTACTACGAAACTGTATATCTAGCAGCTTTTCCTCACAAATGAGTATTGATGCTCTCAAAGACCTGAAGCAGTAGAATATATTATACCACTAGAAGTCATATTGTCCTCTTCAGAGTCAAAGTGGACTTAAAGATGAAAAGACCAGTAAACAAAATTAAAATACTTTAATTTTACAGATACGCCAAATCAGCATCAAACGATAAAAGGCGACAATGTAAACAACATGCCTCAACAGGCTTACTGCCAGCCTCGGGAGTACCAGGGTGCACCGCCCGCGCCCCAGGGCTCCACAATGTACCCCGGGCCTTCGCCCCACTGGGATGCGCCATACGAACCAGCTGGGGATGTATCTTGCTTGTGAGTCCTCCCCTCATCTTGACTTGGATCCTGGATTCCATCAAATTCCTTTCACCTTCTATTTTCTCCTTGGGGCTTTTGTTCTATCTCTCATTTATTATTTTTCTCTGGATCTTATTGTCATGAGTTTTTATCTTCATCTTTTCATTCTCGTCAACTTCTTTCAACCATTTTAATTTTTATCATGTTTTGATTTATGTGGATGATGTCATTTAAAATTTTGTTGGATCATTTCTATTGTGTTCTCATGTTTTACTGGTGAATAAAATGGATTCTAATTTAAACCTTCCTCTGACCCTTTCCATCCGCCCCATCCCCGACCCGTGGCTGCGTAGCAGTGGACTTGGTTTCTCATAGGTATTATAAACATGTAAATAGCTTGTCGCAAAGGTAAAACAAACACATTATTAATAGAAATACTAATTATAATTTTGATTCGCAGACATCTTTGTGACAAGTCAACTTAGATTGAGAGGATTATCTGAATGGATATTTTTGTTCTGTCGATCAAATGTGTAAAATGTATAGAGATTTTGCTCATAGATGTTATTTTTTTCTGAATAGGCAGTATCCTTTCCCGAGCTTTGGTTTTGTTTGGCTTATGTGGTATCGATACTGCCTAATGATTGTTTATTTAGATAATGTTTTTTGAAACATTATTTTTAGCTGTAGGTAAGTGTTATTTTGTTAGCTTCAAGAGGCCAAGATGAATGTTAGACTGCTACCGCGCCCTCATCCCTCCCTTTTTGTTTCTCCCTGCGCCCGGGCTGCAATAGTTTTTCATTATATGATTTTATAGGTGCCTGCGAGATTTCAGAACCCTTTGTTAATGTTGTTTACATTGTCGCCAGGTATGCGTTTTTAAATAATACGTTTGGTGTTTAGATTACTTTCGACATGTTGGGATTTCATGAAATAAACATATTTTCTAAAGTGCATTTTCTGAAGACGATTTTAAATAAAGTAACGAAGATTGGTATATTGCCACTACTTTTCATCAGTTGTCTGATAAATTGTGAATATTATATAATTCCAGCATGTCAACGTTAGAATAAATAGAAAAACAAAAATGTACGAATAAACGAATCTAGATGGGTTTTATTATAAGTATGGAAATACAATGACAATGCTTTGATTTAACAATAGGTTTTATTAGTGAATTGATTTTTAGTTTTATTTCAACACTTATCAAATCCCGTCTAGAAAATTCCATAGGTCCCATGTTGGGTGCCAAAATAGATAAATGTAAGATAATAAATGTTAGTTCCATTATTATTGATAAAACAACCATTTTAAATCAATCTCAGTGCAATTTATCAGCTTCTACATTACCTATCGTCAAATTAGAGTTTACAGAAATAAAAAAAAATCTAGATGAAATTACTCTTAACAAAGCTTGTGATGAAAATGACGATAGTATTGTAAAAGTTGTAAAGTGTAGTCTATGTTTAGAAGCATGTTTGTTGTCTATAGATGATGAGCTTGATAGAGAACCGTCAAGCGCGAATAGATAACGTTAGGCCTCATTCCCACGGCGATATTAGTACGAATTTTTACTCTTTAATTTTGGAATCCCATAGCAATTTAATACTGGATTTGTTTTTAACTGTATGAAATGCTGTTGACGTGTGATCCCAACTTTTTGTCGTAAATATCGTACAGTACAGCACCGTGTGAACGAAGCCTCAGGGAAAATATCATTTGATCGTGTTAAATATAACTAAAGTTATAATTTTTATTTGTTTCAGCGGCCCAGATACCTCAGAGAGGCAGTGAGTATTTTTCATCGTTATACTAGATATTTATAAAGCTCATGAATACTATTGATACTCTTTTATCTATTTGATTAATTCTTCATTGTGTATTTAATACAGGTTCATCAAGAAGTTATTCATGATATAGCAATTCAGAAATTAAAATCTATTAAAGGCAGAATTAGTTGCGAGTCTAGGATTTTAGGCATTCTACTTCGGTGCAAACAACGAAACTATCGTAGCATTTTGTCAGCACGGTATAACTTTTATCTTGTTTATTTATTTTTTAAATTCTTTATGCTGTTGGGTTCTAAGAGCTATAATATATTAATGACGCAAGAATTGTTTTTAGAAAAGAAGAAATAGGTGTTGATAGGCAACAGATCGGATAACTATAAGGCGTTATTGTTGTTGTCAACGTAGAAATAGACAGCCTAAAATCAAGCTTAGCAGGATCGAATATTAATACCAGAGGTATTCTATATCAAGTCGTTCGAGGAAAATAATTACCTATGTTTAAGAGGCAGATCAAATATAAATGGGAGTTTTTGTAAAATTTTAGTCAGATCCCAAAAATTAAAACTTAAGTGGATAAAAATATTAACTTTCTTTCTATACAGGATTAAATTAAATTAGCTAGCGAAACTCCGCAGACGTGATGGGTACATAAAAATATGATATGATATATGACATCTAAACATAATAAAACAAACAAAACATAATAAACAAATTTGATGATGTTTTTTTTTGGGGGTCATCAACCGCCGTAGTGTAGTCACTTAAATTATAAGTTTAAAAATCTTCTTGTATAACCTTTACAGACGTGATGAATATCGATATTTTAACACGAAAAATAGATTTTATCAACCCACACTACAGGTAACAACACTACCAGCGGACATTGACCCCAAAAAAACAAACCTTTTTTATTTTGTCGTATTTCGCTTACGATACCCATCACGTCTGCGGAGTTTCGCTAACTAATTTAATTTGACCCTGTATTTAGTACTGTATGTCACTTTTAGCATAATGTGGGCTTAAATTCACGCCTGTATTCGTCGAAAGTATAAGGTTGACAAAGGAATGAAGCACACGCACTCGAATACCACAAATAATTAGATGATACACTAAGATCTTTTATATTCAGACTAGGGATAGGCCTAAAATAGGAATTTTTTCGCAATTGTTGATAGTCCATAATAAAGTATATTCAAAGTTTAGAACTTAAGTATTTTACCTCTGCTGTACATCTATTACATTATACGTAGCAGTATACACTGCTATTTTTTAATTAGTACAAAAAAAAATGGGGCTCTATCCGTACCCGTTACTGATCATTTTGTGTAGTCAAAAATCAAAAAAATGAAATCCCAAAATTGTCCACAAAATTTTTTCATAATTGGTAAATTCATAAATTTCATAATTGAATCAATGATTCATAACAATTGCTACTAGAAAATACTACGTGCAGTGCTTTTCCATGATTAATGAATACTATTAGGTAGCCTGTACAATATTTCCATAAACTGAGTGACATTTTGGGATATAAACAAACGCTAATAACTTTGTTGTTTATGAATATTATTTATTGAGACTTTACATATATAATAACAAGACCTTCTCTAATGAGCCCTTTAAGTATTTGTACTAATTAAAAATTAGTGGTGTATATTTAGATTCACAATTTGACTTCAAAAATAGGCAATCTAAGGTGTGTTAGGATGTTACCAAATTCCAGTGTTCTAAATTACATTATTAAGCTAATTTCTTTCTTTTCACTCAACTAAAGGAGAGACCCGCATATGTACGTACATTCTTATTAGAAATTTCTTCCTTGGCTTGTTTTGATAGCAGGTAATGTAAAGGATACCTCCTTTGGTTTCAGGTTGCAAGCGCAAGGAGGAATTGGGTTCGGATATGCCTTCCCCGAAGAAACCGCGTTTGGTTTTCACAGACCTCCAGCGGCGTACTCTACAGGCTATTTTTAAGGTAAATTGACAACCATATTGACTTATGGTAACATCATGCCTTTATTTTGTGTTTAAAGACGCTTTAAAGCACATGCACACTTATCCGCGCCGAAAAAATCAACTGGATTTTTTCAACCGAATTCCTCCGGCGACTCATCCGATTTGGTTCGGGTAAGTGTGCGAGGTTTCATAGAAGTTCATAAAAGTAATTCTAAAATTCGATTCATTCGGCTCCTTCGCTTCTTTCGACTCCGATAAGTGTGCGTTTACCTTAACAAAGCTGAGAGTCACTTATTCTTCCTGTCCTTTGTGATGTTTTTTTTTGTACTGGACCATTTTGCGAACCGGGTTACGGAGATATTGAAGGTTAAACAAAGTTTCAACTTTTTTAGATGATTATTTTACGAAAAGCAATTTTTGATGTTATATATTTCAATACCCCCACGAACTCTGTGCCGTTGTATGCACCTATAATCACAATATTTTGCGTGCTTTAAATTTATTGTTCATTGTTAATATTGATTGTTGTCACTCCAGAAATGAAAATCATTTCTTGGCAACTATGTTTGTACAGTGTTACTTAGTACATTAAGTACAGAATGCGTAGGTGTCGGCTATGTGATGGGTATTTTTAAATTCTGTATAACGTCAAAGGTAGGCGGCAGAGCTGTACACCTACATTTCGCCCGTTCGAAGTCTCACAAGGGCGATCCTATTGCGGCTAACCGGGCACACATCTAGACTCTGAGTTGCTACCAAGTTGATTGTTGCTATATCAACAGCAATTATATTTTCAGTAGACTATTTGTGGGCATCAGGGTTTTCACGTTATATACTATTTCCAATTGTTTCCTCTTCACTCACGGGAACATTGTCATTCTCAAGTGGTTCCAGCTACCGTACAGCATCAGTCCCATTAGGTGTTAAGTGTAACCTGCCGTTACTCATAGAAAGTTGAGTTTATTCACATCTTGTTCAATCTGAATTGTCTTTACTCTCGTAACCATGAACTGGTAAATTTGTAGACTTACTTCTACAATTGTATTACTGGGTAGTTTGTTGGGCCCCTTCTTCCCAGCTAAAGCACTAGGAAGTGGTGAAGGTCGCGTTTTGGGGGATTGTCTTATGAAATTGCGACGAATAAAAAGTTCTGATTCTCAGCCTAATTTGAATAAATGACTTTGATTTTGTATTTTATATCGCAACCAAACATGTGAAATCTCAGTTAAATAATAAAAGAATTTGTATAAAATATCAATGGAATAGTTAAAGAACCCTAAAATACCGTAAGCGTGAACTTGGCCTTTGAAAAAGGGGAGTTTCGAGTAAAAGTTCTAAATGTTATTGAGTTGGTTATTTGGCTTCAGGGAGGAGTATAATAATAAGCTTGGTAACTTACTTGTGTTTTTATGAAAGAGCACAAATAGGCCATTAATTTATTCAATTAGCATCGGATAAGGAAAAGTTTTGGCATTATGTGTTCGTCCATGAAGAAAGGTTCTAATTTATGATAGTAAAAATAACAAGTTTGGAAGTTGCATCATGATAT
The DNA here is from genome assembly GCA_946251885.1 of Cosmia pyralina. Taxonomy (NCBI): domain Eukaryota; kingdom Metazoa; phylum Arthropoda; class Insecta; order Lepidoptera; family Noctuidae; genus Cosmia; species Cosmia pyralina. The sequence continues at coordinate 2,379,417 of OX276367.1, forward strand.
CATCACTCTCCCAATCTCCCTTATCCCAATTTATTTGGGGTCAGCGCAACATGTATTTTCCTTCCATACTTCTCTATTAATCGTCATCTCGGTAGTCACTCCCTTTTTAGACATATCATCTTTCACACAGTCCATCCATCGTTTCTTTGGTCTTTTTTTGGAAGTTGCATTGTAATAAAAATAATAATTCAGTGGAAATAAAGAAATAGGTTACTGTTACTGTTGGCATGCATCATCCCACTGCTGGGCAAATGCCTCTCCCCATGACTTCATCAGTTTCGATCCAGGGCTAATGTGGACCAATGACTGTATGGTGCATTTATAAAAAAATCTAACTGGTTGTAAAGACCTATAATAGGATATATTCGAAACAAGTAAATCACAAAATCTCAACTGAACATGGGTCGTTCTTCTTTTTCATCGACAATGACATTTCCCCTCTGAAAAAAAAAAAAATCGTTTTTCTTTCAAAATATTCAGTTTCACAATATTTTTTTGTCACAAAAAATTCTACAATACAATCATTGAAATACTCTTAAACACTTCCGTTTTTATTATTACTGCTTTTTACAAAATAATTGTGACATAATTCATAAGTGTGATGGAGGAGGTGTCGGTAGAAAAGAAGAACGACTCACATAACAAAATTCTCTACCAAATTTCTAACTGCACAATTCCTAATTTTCAGGAAACAAAAAGACCATCTAAAGAAATGCAAGTAACAATAGCAAGACAACTAGGACTAGAGCCAACAACAGTTGGCAACTTCTTCATGAACGCAAGAAGAAGATCCATGGACAAATGGAAAGACGACGACGCGCCCTCAGAACTAGATCAGCAGTGCGAGACTCATGACCTGGATAGGGTTCCTAGTCTAGATTCAGGGGAGTCTGAAGAAGATCATGACGACCATGATGACCATCTGTTGTGACGCCGTCTTCCTCAGCAGCAGCTACTTGTGCTATGAGAAACGCTTGTTACGGGCCCTGAATTGTCAGTTGCTATCGTTAAGCAGGATCAATATAAATTTTTTGATTTGGTTAGTTTGCTCAGTTCTTTGTCTATTTGGATGATTCCTTCAGTTATTTTTACTGTTGGTTCGAGTTAGATTTTTTTAGCTTCTGTTCTTCTTTTAATTCTTATCTATATTATATTCATCATGATATAACCTGTATCATGATGAATAAAAAAAATGTTAATGGCAAAAATTTGATTGATTCAAAGATGTCTGTCAGTCAATACGCGTACCTACACAGTACTAATCGTACAGTAGCAATTTTAAAAATGTTACTATAATGAAATTTTTAGACGGACGCTCGAGTACCTACATTATTGTCTTTGTTGAATTTCTGTACCTCTTACTCTTTTTTTAAGGATTACAAGTTTTCGGGGCCCTTAACATAGTAATTTAAGCAAAGTGTACAGTTAAAACTTACGTGAATAGTGAACGCCGAAGCCGTTTTAGATAACGTTTAGTTGTTAGCCGCTGGGCGGCGCCACTGTCTCGATACTCGATAGATTTGTCGATAAATGACGATCGACTCTTTTAATTGATTAGATAAGATAGAAAGTTCAAGTCGATTGATAGGTATAGAGAAGTTACGATTTGATTGTGTCATCGTTTTGATCAGTTGTTTTTATTAGGCAATTAGGAATGATTTTTGTAAGATAATGACTGAAGTGAAACAGGAAATTGTTAAGATTTGCCTATATCTTCTTATCGATACATCTATCGATATTGACATAGTGCTGCCCCAGATTGATCTCTATATCAAACGTTTCTAGTCAAACGTGAACTAAAATAGTTAACTTTTAGTTTTTATTTTAGAACGACATTATGTATTTTTTAGTGTAACACAATCACTTTGGATTCGGGCGTCTGATTGATTCAATTTTATCAATCAATATTGAATCAATCACTGTTGTACACATCCCTATAATAGTGCAATAAAACACACAATATATTCTCCTTTAAATATTAAAATAAGTGTAAGTAAAAGAAAAGAAAATGTAGGTTAAAAATGAATCAATCAGCTCTCGTTTGCAATGAAAATGGCGCCTTTATCCAAAGCTGATTGATACTAGATAACTGTTAACAATGACAAGATCTTTTTAAAGTAGCGAAAAATATCCGATGAAATCGGATCAATTACATTAAATTAACGGATACGTTACATGATTAAAAAGATACACTAGAATAAAACAACATTCTTTTGTTGGAATTCACTGAAGCTATCATTAAACACTTTCATAACTTTCGTGAAAATTAAAAAGTAATATAAAGGTTGTGTACACAAAACGGGTTATGCGATTTTTGAAACAAATTAAGAAACAAAGTAAAAATATTTTTCATGAATATCAAAAAAAACAATATACAGTTTACAGCAGTTTTTTAACAAACTATCAAGTTACTATTTATTCATACCAATAGCATAAAAGATAAAGAAAATTCTTGTAATTTAAAACCTAAATCATGTGACGTATCTTTCCTAGTCACGACCTCTTAGCCATTCCAATTACTTTCATAACGGCTGATTAAAACTTGAAAGCAAATTTGTGCGTGATATTATCTAGTTATAACTTAGATATAAAAAATGGTATTTATTTAAGAACTGCTTCAATGTAAATCTAGTCTGATTTGTGCAAGATGTAGGTATTAAATGACGCTTGGAATCCAGCCGGGAAGATGCAAACTAGTAACTTGCCCAAAAGTGTGCAAGACTGATTGCTGAATGCCACAATGTGCGCTTTTATTTTAATTTTATTTATATATTTTATAACTTACATCTATCATTACAGAGTAACCCACTGCGATAGTGTACCTACTTATCTAAACACTTGTCCTAACTTATTATTATAATAATTATTTTTTTTATCAGTACTAGGTTACAATATTTAATTATATTATTGAGTGCATAACATTGGTCAGGCAGGGGACATAATTCTTCCATAGTTTAAGGTACCTAATCCACTATAACCACCCAAACCCGTAGTCCAATATGTTTTGTTTTCAAGTCCTGCAATAGTCCTGCACCGACCAGGGCTAGTCCTTAGTGCACTTGCATAGTGCATACAGCGATAATCGGCGGCTGGTGCCTCCTCATCATATACATAGAGTTGTCTTGCGAGTTGCGAGTTAGCTGCGGCCACTCGTACGCCTTCCAAAGGTCCGGGACCCCAGGGTCCCGAGATATGTCAAAGTTTAATAATAAAAAAATAATAATTTAAACAATATAATTATAATTTCTAAAGTGACGATATTATCGTGGGCGTCCACGATAATATCGTAACTACAAATTACTAGCTGCGCCGCGGTTTCACCCGCGTAGACCGGGATAAAAAGTAGCTTATGTGTTAATCCAGGGTATAAGCTATCTACACACCAAATTTCATCCAAATCGGTCCAGCCGTTTGAGCGTGAAGAAGTAACAAACATAGAAACACATTCACACATACACTCACAATCTTTTGCCTTTATATTATTAGTGTGATTAGTATGATACTAGATGCGCCCGCGGTTTTACCAAAGTAGACCGGGATAAAAAGTTGCCTATGTGTTAATACAGGATATAAGCTATCTGCTTACCAAATTTCATCCATATCGGTCCAGCCGTTTGAGCATGAAGAAGTAACAAACATACAAACACACACAACTCTTCACCTTTATAATACTTACCAGCTGCGCCATGCGGTTTCACCCGCGTAGACCGGGATAAAAAGTAGCCTACGTGTTAGTCCAGGATATAAGCTATCTACATACCAAATTGCATCCAAATCGGTTTAGCCGTTTAAGCGTCAAGAAGTAACAAACACACACACACACTCACAAACTTTCGTCTTTATTGTGATAGTGTGATAAAAGCGCACACTGGCATGTAAATTACTTGCATGCTTTTTGTCGAGTCACAGGAATGTATATTCCTAGTTTTATTTTAGGTTGGTATCACTGAGCGAGCGAATGCTCTATTATAATATTTAAGTGAACCTATATTTTATGGCAAACAATGTATAATATTTTAAACTAGTCAGTGGTATTTTATAGTTTCTGTGTTGTTTAAGATAAGTAGTCATTGGGTTTTATAGAAGTGTGTAAGAAGAATTACTATGTTCAAGCAATATGGTTAGGTATAAAACGTTGCAAATTCCTCTTTGTAATGCGTTAATATAAGAATTTTTGTACCTGTAAAATATTTATACGTATCTTCTAATTACAAAACGAACTCTGATTGTTACATTCCAAAGCTATTTGAAGTATCTTTCGCTTCGCTCGCGCAGTGTAGTATCAACTTTATAATTTGTTATTTTTAACATCAAAAATAACTTTCGATTTCTAGTTAAAAGCAAATATTTAAGTTAAACTTTAATGTAAGGATAGTTTATTTATTAATTTATAATTTATTTATTTTAGTGACCATCGCTAGTCTTTGTTTAATTACCACCAAAGATATGTGAAGTGCAATCGTATTTAAGTTTAAGTCTCAGATTTGATTTTTATCTTCTTATTAATATTTATTTTATGGTGTTTGTTAGGACCATATTCATGCATGATTATAATTTTTTTGAGTGTTATTTGCGTTAATTTTACCCAATATTTATATCCTATACTACTCTGATTATAATCCTATGTTCTCTTATATAAAAGATGCATTTTTGTCCAACGTCCATTTCCGATTGTCAGTTTGGTCAAACGACTTATCGAACAAGTTTTGTTTGACAAAATGGTTTTATTTAGTAACTACTACTAACTTAGTTGAACTAAGTTCCTCAAGACAGTGACTACTTTGGCAATGCGCAAATTCTAGTCATATCTCACATTATTGTTTGGTTCACTAAATGCAGTATTATTACAAGTTTATAACATATCTAGCCTCATATTATTAAAAATGTCAGTTGGGGCATTAAATGTGCGGAGTTTTTTTTATGTTATTTCAATACTTATAATTTTGTGTTCATTTGTGTCTAGTCAATTTACCCTACCTAATTATTATTATTATAGCAAAGTACTTCTGTAAATAAGTTCGTGATGAGAAAATAGTGAATCCTAATCTGGAAAATGAAACCAGTGTTAAAAATACGATATTTTGTAAGGCTTTTTGTGCAGTTAATTCACAAAAATGTTTAAAATATTCGTAAGCCTAAATTCTTCTTTGAATGAATGAATGAATGAAATGCACCGCCCCTAGCGTGGTTTGATCAGACTCGATTAGTCGAATGAACCCAAAGATTTGCATTAGTCCTGTTGCCTCATGCTTCATGGAGCTACAGAGACCATTGCATTCAAGGAGTAGACCGGGGGCGTAATAATTTGGTAGGGAAGACGTGCTCTTAGGATATAGAAGAATTTTTGGCGGAGTTAAACTGCTTTCTGGACATTTTTCTTTTTCGTTCCGATGAGTTGTCAGCAGCAGAGTATCCAGGGCACGGTTGGCCCACTCCTCGTTGTTTATGTTCAGCTCAGACGCGGTACAAAATCGACCTGTAGCTCATCGCTGTTCACCTCAGGTTGACGCGATTACAAATCACGTTGGGGTTACCGCTCTGGGAACATATGACTGTGGAAGGCACTCCACAGGCCCCCCACGTGCATCGGAGGTGAAGCCGCGATGGAACAGCAGAAGCGGAACTCCAATCCGCAGTGCTTAAACATTTATTAAAAAAAAAAAAAAATTGAATTTGTCAATTTAAGTTTTACAGCTTGTTGATAATAGCAATGTAACTAAAAAAAACTGAATTATATAAAACTTCTACTTTCTCAACACGAACAGATCTCCTTTCCCCATTACAATATTGCCCATTCTCTTTTATGAACGCAAAGTTTACTCATAAGACAATATTAATTATAAGAAGTCCATCATAGAAAAAATTGTAGATTTAAACAATATTAATCTGTTGCTAAATATTACAATATTTTCTCATTTATATTCACAACACAGTATACGTCTGCAAAAGGATTTAAAATTAATTAACTGTTATAATATGTATTTACAAAAGAAATTCAAACGTTTGTCAAAAGATAAACAAACTTCGGGTCGGCTTCCAGTCTAACCGGATACAGCTAAATACCAGTATTTTACATGGAGCGACTGCCTATCTGACCTCCACAACCCAGTTACTGAGTAATATTGGTTGTCAGAATTTTGGGCTTCTGACGACCCGTAACGACTGTCAAAGATCCACGAATGACAGCCGGGACCAACGGCTTGACGTGCTTTCTGAGGCACGGAAGGGTCTTGGTATATAGAGATGGACAAACCGCGACAAGCGTAGACCTGATCGATCGACCCCTGCGGCTGTTCTTATACATTAAAACAAACGACGCGTGTAGTTGCGTCCCGAGTCCTTTGTTGGATTCGCCTCACTGTGGCCAGAATTTAAATTTTTGTATGCAATCTATTATTGTATGTCATCCCATAGTACTTAATTTATGATGTATCTATGTACCTAGAAACACCTAGCTGTAAAATTGTTTTCTGTTGGTAAATAATATGTGGTGAGCTTAGTCAAAACTGCATATAATTCCAAAAACTTTTAGATTTGAAGTCATTCCAAATGTTAAACGTTTAATTTTTAAAATCTAGTTAAAGAAATGTTTCAAAAAATTGCGCACAAAATTCAGTAAAAGTAGTATCCAAAGATAACTTTGTTTACATTTCAAGTTTCTAAAATTATTATTTTGGCTGTTGGAAACTGTTTCGCGTAATATCTATACTAATTTGAAAACTATCGAATATAAAATACAAAAATACAATATTTTTGTGTATGTATAGTACTACAATAGTGCGCTTTCTGATGTACATAGTTCGTGATTATATGTAAGATTATATGTACATTTTACAAAAAACTGTGTGTTATTTGCATCCCTACCTATGCTTCGATGGTCACAAGTGAAGTGACAGTTCTGAAAACACTCTCATCATTCATATGGACCATCAAGTCATACCGTGGACCCAAAGATCTTTAATTCATGAACCAGACTCTTGGAACTGATAAAGTAGGAGTGGTCTCGCCATTCAGATGTCAGGTTCCCTCCGCCATGGGATCTGGAGGCAAAAGTCCTCGCGCACGTGTGGGAGTGGCGCGAGGAGGCGAAACGCCGGGGCGTAACTCCGCTGCCGCGAGAAATCACGGTACAGCGGACAGAGCTCCGGCGGGATCTCATGGCGACATGGAGAGTGCAATTGTCGCAACCCAGCGCTGGGCACGCCACAATTGCGGCGATAAGTCCCCTCTTTGAGAAGTGGTTGAAGAGGCGCCACGGCGTCCTCACCTTTCGCCTGACGCAGGTCCTCACCGGACACGGTTGTTTCGGGAGGTTCCTGTTTCGAATAAGGCGGGAGGAAACGCCCGGGTGTCACCATTGTGTGGATCGCCCGGAGGACACGGTGGAGCATACAGTGGAGGTCTGCCCGGCTTGGGCGGAGCACCGCCGTGTTCTCATGGAGGCGATCGGCGGCGGCGATCTCTCGCGTCCAAACCTGGTCCAGGCGATGGTGCGGAGCGAGAGTGCATAGGAGGCCGTCACCTCCTTCTGCGAAGCAGTAATGCTCGCGAAGGGGAAGGCGGAACGCGTGAGGGAGAGGCAACAGTAATGGGCAGCTCGCCGTCCGGTAAGGACCAGGCCCGGGTCGACGGCGCGTTGTGTTCCACGCGCGCCTCAAAGAGATGTCAGCAGTGACGAGATACCGTGGCCCTGGCACGGGCAACTGAAGGAACACGGGTGGGTTTTAGTCAGTAAAAGTCTGACACGCCCTCCCGCTCCACCCAGAGCGGGAGAAGTCATTTGATGATTTCCCATCCTCAAAAAAAGAAAACAAAAAAGGTTGGCGGGCCCCTTGAAAAGTCTATTGTATAAAAAGTAAGTATTTGGGTACAAATTATTTGATTAAAGATACTAATTAGGTACTCATTATTTATGCTATTTAATTCTTAACTAGGTCCCGCGGTCCAGAACTAATTACTCGTAACTTCTAAAAGATGCATCCTACATAGAAGTCACTCAGTACATTTTTAAAGTATACAAAATTTCCTACAATTTGATCGCCAAGATACAGCCCCTCAAACACAGGCAGGGCACAGGTCTTTGAAAGCTACAAACTTGGTTTTACACTATTGGTATTATCCTAACAACATCCCAAAATATCAGTACCTACAGTGCAATTTTTTCGACCTAACGCGATTTTAGTGTATGGTGTCTGGCCTATGCTGTTTGAAAACAGACAAACTGAAAACATTTATTTCAAATAAACCAATTGCAGGCCCTTTAGAATTATCAAGGGGTTGGTCAGTCAGAAAGATGTAACTAGTTGGCTATTCCAAAGCGTAGTAGGTTCCTATGGGAACGGAAGAAGAACGGGCAAGAAACTCCACGGACACTCTTTTAAATAAAAAATTTTGCTAGCCTTTTCCCAACTATGTTGGGGTCGGCTTCTAGTCTAACCGCTGCAGCTGAATACCAGTACCTATGTATTTTATATGGAGCGACTGCCTATCTGACCTCCACAACCCGGCAAAAGCTAGTACAATATAAAATGATAAAACTTTTAGCTAACTCCTACAACCCTGTATTCATTTGTTTTGTTTGTTTCAATCCCAACAAGACCTACATTGCGTTCAACTGTATCAATCGAAAAATTTTATTTGTGCATACAGTTGTTTTTTTTATTATTATGAACACTGATTTTTCAATTCAATTAAGACATTGGCAGAATGGTCGATATCGGATTTACTTGCTCAGTAAAAAAAAATAGAATAGAATATGATAGAACAACCATCACTGCCACTATCTTAATACATTCCTCTGCTCAGCTTTTCAATGCTACTTTAATGCGTGTGTTACTATAGTGCCTTGATGTAACTAATAGCGACATCTCTGTTTGTGCCAATGGACTAGACACCAGACTCCGAACAAGTTTAACCAACTCTACAGAATACGGCGGTTGTACGAAAAATGGGGTGGACATTGGACAACTATGCAACTTATGGCGCTACTTATTTTACTGCTAAGTATCCGAGGATTTTCAACGTGTTTGACAGTATTTCTGATGTAATCTGTCCAATTTGGGTAAAAGATTTGAAATTTTAATTTTTACCCAAATTACTCAGCATAATTATATACTGATTACTTATTTACATAATATACAGGGTGAATTTTTCAAGTGGGCGTGGATGGCCAAATTCGAACCTATTGTAATGCTCAACGCAGTACAATCCTTGAGACGTTTAATCCAGCTATGTATTGAAAACAATGGTCATCATTTTGAACAATTGATCAGTTAAGATTTAATAAGTAGGTGTAACATAAGAAAAATAAAAGAAGTATTTTGTTAAAAATGAGCTCTTTCCTTTAGTTTGTCATATGTCATTACTTCCCAGAATTCAATCCTTATTAGTGACACTATCGAATGGTGTTATAATACAGTGTGTTTGTTCTGAAAATAAACGGGTTCCATTCCAAGCTAGAAATATTGATTTTTCAAAAATCCAATGATGCAGTTTTAGTTTTCATCAAAATCGAGTCCGAGACTCCTTTGATTTCGGTTTGAGTTCGGATTTGGCCATCCACGCCCACTTGAAAAATTTACCATGTATAGGAAAGGGGTGCTTTGTATCCGTATTTGTTTGACTGGACTTTATCGAGAAAAGTCTATAAGACGGTCTAGGTGCATTCATGCTCAGCTGACTCAGCAAATCTGGGCAATCCACGCCTTGATTTACAACATTAAATATGAAAGTTATATACCTAAAAAGTTTCTACGCCATTGTAATGATTTCATTTTGGAGTGATTCAGTCTATCATAATAGTGCATTGAACACCAGCTATTGCCGAAAGCCTTCTAACACTCTAAAGTACTCTAAAGTATACAAAAGAGGTTTCTTTTGTATACTTTCTAGGCGTTGAACACGGACTAGAAAAAAAGAAGGACTCCGCGCCACGCATATCGAAAGTGAAGCACAGTAAGTATGCCGGGACCGTTTGTACAAACATGCGCCTCACGCACACGTTTACATCATACGTCTTTGTCAAATCACGCACACATAGATCGGTAAGGTTTCACTTTCGATACGCGTGGCGCGGAGTCCTTCTTTTTTTTCTAGTCCGTGGCGTTGAATATTGTTTTGGTAGGTAGTATACCAGATGATTGAGCAGTATTCAATGTGGCTGCGTGCAAAATAGAGGGATTTGAATGCGGGCAGAGATCTAAACTGCTTTGTGTTGCGATTAATAAAAGACAACATTCTCAAAGATTGATTTATAGTCTTGTCTACGTGTTAATTAATCACATTGTAGAGTCAATCAAGACTTCCAAGTCCCTGTCTGACCCGTTATCGTACAGCTTGTAGGGAAATTGCTTGTTTTACGGGAGACTTACCTATTTATTAACCGACTTCAAAGAGGAGGAGGTTCTCAATTCGTCGGAACCTTTTTTTTTAATTTTTTTTTTATGTATGTTCCCCGATTACTCGAAGATGGCTGGACCGATTTGGATTTTTTTTTGTTTTGTTCGAGAGTTGGTCCCATATAAAATTTATTATTTTTGCTTCGGTAGTTTTTGAGTTAGCTTCAATAATACGTATTTTTTCCTCACTATTATATGGATGATGTTCTAGTTTGTTTTGCAGGTGATATTTGAATTTGTGTGGGGTATTTATTGTGGTATTTGAATTTGTGTGGGGTAGGTACACAACTAAAAAGTGAAAAATAAAAACTTTTTTACAAAAAAATACGTAATAAGTCGGTGGCAAAAAACGAAAATACATTTAACTAGACACCGACTTCCGAAATTAAAGTTATTTTTCACTTTGTAGTGTTGTTTTTTATAGGATAAAAAACCAGCGCTACTGAGGCAGAACAGTAATTGACTGCAAAAACTTTGCTTCAAAAAACGTGCGAACCAATTAGCAGTGCACGCAAGTTATTAGAAAGTTATAAAAAAAAATGGATTTTTTAATCAAGTATAAGACTTAGACGTGATAATTTGTAAATACTTACGAATAACAAGAAATAAAAAAAAAATCTCAGTTCACAGCCTTGGTGTTTTTAGAATTTTTATCTATTTAATTGCGAGTTCAACAATGTTTTCGGGATTCTGAAAGCCGAAAATAGTTAAGTTAACATGTAAATTACTTGTATAACAGAGTAATTTATAAGAAGTAACACTTTGTAAATGTTTATTAACAATAATAAAAAGAAATTCATGATTTTCACCGAAAAATAAGTTTTTGAAAAGTAGTTTTTTCGGTTGTTCGCTTTTTTAACGACATTTTTGTACATAAACAATATTATATTTTAATTCCATATGAAAGCTGAGATTTCAACAAAAAAAAAAAAAAATGAGCACTAGTAAAGGTCATTTATCTAAAATTTGCTAACCAAATTTTTCGATTGAAAATAAGGATATTTATTTGTATTTTCTTCATAAAGCATCGAAAAATAATTTGGGCTTGTTTGAAACACAAAAAAGAACATTTTCACCAATATTCATGAAAAAAAAAAAAAAAATTGCTATAGTTATAAATTACTTTTTCTGAGTCTGGACTATTTTTCCTTCGTTATTTACATCATCAACTAAATTTTCCGACCACTCGTATACTGCTAAGATTTTTTTTTTACGATGTTCTGAGCGGTTTGGCCCTGGTCTATTTGGTTTTTCCTAATTTTCTTTTTACTAAACCACCTCAGTACTGACGCGAACAAAACAAAAAATAAATATTCAAATCGGTCGAGCCATTTTAGAGTTTTTACGAGACTAATGTGCGGCAATTGATTTTTGTTAGGGAATTTATTAATCGCACACCAAAAAAATATTCTTACATCAAATACTTTACATCTAATAATCTACATGTACACCAAATCAATGATTGCATTACTAGTTAATTAATTGAATATTAAAACTTGTACAAATTATAATTATTGGACACCCTGAGAGGGGAGGTTCAGTTTGGTTAGGTTTTTTTAAACCCTGCAGGCAGAAATGGGAGACCCGCGCAGCGGGACTCCGTCGACCTGACGTTAACTTTATTTTTTTCTTAGACTTGCAAATTTTGATGTGCAAACAGTATTTTTTATGTTATATTCTGTTGGGAAGAATTGGTAATTTTGATGTGCGCTTAAATACTACCCCATTTATATATATTAGAAGAGAATTCCTTTACCGATATGTTGGTCTCAATTCGACTCAATGCAAATCTTCGTAATCTTGTCAAAGCCGTTGGAGTACGGTCTAGTTATGTTGACACCTGGCTATAAGGGTTCAGGTTATTTATTCCGTTGTGGTTTTGTGAACTTTGATAGTTGGATTAGCAGTTGGGTGAGGTAAGCAGGATTGGAGGTTATTACATAAATAGGTACATATGTGTGGTGTGTGTTAGGATTATTATTAAATCACTACTATTAATGAGACTGTAAATTCTCAACCAGTTCTTTAATATTTTAGACATAGTAATGAATCAGATGAGTGAGGAGAGAACAGTGGTGACCCAGTGGAAACTGCCGCGACTTACAATTTGTAGGTCGTAGGTTCGAACCTAGACGGGCACTTTACTTTGTACTCTATCATTATTTCAACACCACTGCTCTCAAAACTGAAGGAAGGAAAACATCGAGAAGAAACCGGTTCTCTCAGGTTTCTTCACGATGTTTTCCTTCTCTGTAAACCTAGAACCAAAATTCGAAGGTAAGTAACATCATCGCATTCACCACCCATACTGGGCCCACGTGGTGACTTACGGCTCGCTCCCTCTCACTGAGAGGTCTGTATTCCAGCAGAGGGAACATTATAAAAAAAAAAAAAAAAAAATAAAAGTCTTATATTTCAGACAGAGTCCATTGATTGGTTAGTATACAAAATAAAACTTAGAACTAGTGTTAGTACTTATAGCTACCCGGAAAAATATTTTTATATAATTAGGCCCCACTGGCATGTAGGCCTATCCAGTGTCCCAGTATGGGGCTATCCCACCTGTCCGCTATGGTTTTCAGGATGCTGATATTATGCTGATTATGTGTTGAAATCGCTCAATTACCAAGACTCGGATCCAGTACTATCCTGCTGTATCTAGTCTAGACTTTAAAAAAACCAGCCAAGTGTGGCTAAATGAAGGGTTCCGTAGTTGGGATGAATTTATCCCAAGAACAAACTTAACAATTGTTGTTGAAAAACATGTTCCCCCATACATTCCAACTGCTAATGTAAGTTTGTACGCAAAATATTGAGTGATTTACCATGTTATTTTAAGACCATATACTTCTTATAAAATGTTTCTGTAATCTGTAAGTATAAAACTATTCTCTAAGTGTTGTGTGATATGTCCAAACATATTTATATTTATTTATTTATTTATATTTTTTAATTCTCTGTATTTTCTTCAAAATTTTAGGCTCAGGAATTTCGGAGATAGGGAGGGGGAATGGTAAATTTTCTTTAATAACTTTAAAACTATGCACTTTAAAATTATAAAAAATATATTTGAAATCCTCATAACAAGCTTTCATTTGACAAGTCAGTAAGTCAGTAGAGTTTGTGAAACTTTATTTTTAATTTTTCCCCTAAAAGTGGACCCCATAATTGAAATTAATTTTTTTATGTTACACGTTCGTGTTTGAGTCACAGAAATTCATATGAGTACCAAATTTCAATTAAACCGATCCTTTAAATTCGGAGCAAATTAGCTGCGACACGCTCAAACGGCTGGACAGATTTGGATGAAATTTGATATGTAGATATTTTTTATCCCGGTCTGCGCGGGTGATATCGCAGCGCGCAGCTAGAATCAAATAAATGCTTCAAAGAATCAAAATCTCACAAATATTTAAGTAGTCACAATATCCTTTCATCTTTATTAATATTAAGAACATAAGGAAAGCTCGAATCTCAAGGATTTTACGTACGATTTATTGGTATATGCACTTAAAGTGGATTCCATTGAACCCCATAAACTCAAATTCCATGCCCATGGAGGGCATAGGAGCATAAACATAACTGTAACCTTATGGGGTATGGTGTAGGCCGAGGTTGAAGTAGACCACAACAAGTAAGGGCTCTAAATAAGTAAGTATTTTTTAGTGTTTTTTTTGTTTTTAGTTTTTTTAGTTGTTTTTTTTTTTTTTTAGTTTTTTTGTATTTTTTTTTTTTATTGTTTTTTTAGTTTTTTGTTTTTGTTTTTGTATTTTTTTTAAGTAAGTTTTTTGTATTTTTTTTTTATTTAAATGGTGTGCATAATAAAGAGTATTCTATTCTATTCTATTTTTTAATAAAAAAAAAAATAAAACTTTTAAGTTCTCAGTTTGACTGAGCAAGCACAGCAATGTCTTAGCCAAGTATCTCCTAAACAGGCAAGAGGATAATCCGCCTTAAGTGATGGCAAACCCTGAACTTGGACCAGTGACAGGGAAAATTTAAAGTACTATTATATAGGGTGACTGGTAATTAGTGACCGATACTTAAACAAATGATTGTGCTCATAATAACGAACAACTTTTACTATGGGACCAAACCTGAAATAGCGAAAAAAATATCAGCTGTTCCCTACATTTTGACGAGTTATATGCGAACATAAATGTAGGAAGTAGCTCATTTTTTTTCGCGATTTCAGGTTTGGTCCCATAGTAAAAGTTGTTTGTTATCATGTTTAAGTATCGGTCACTAATTACCAGTTACCTAATAAAGTCCCAAGGACATAAGGTCCCATAAGGACATAAGGTCCCATTAAAATACATGGACAAATTTTCACAGGGTGTTGTAATGTGACCTTGTAGTTACGAGCGGTACTGATAAATGTTATGTTCAACGGAACATCACAATCTCAAAATCAAATCCATTTATTCAATCTAAGCTACGAACAACGAATCATCACTTTTCGAACGTCAAAGTACTGTAGAGGTTTGTTGCATTGGTCAACCTTAATGTTATAGGCTGACATTCAATCACTCAAACATCGAATTACTTTTGAAGCATAGCGGAACTAGCTTTTGTTCAAAGGTGAAGTCACATTCTAGCTAGAGCAATGATAGAAGTGTCAAAGTGTAGTATATATTAAGTTGAAACCATAGACGTATAAAAAAAGGCGGACAGATACTCGCTAACAAAAAACTGTGTCTACCGGAGTCAGCCAGCTCGCTGTACCTAACAGGCTGGCACGCACACATTCACACCTCAGTCAACCATTCGTAATATGGTAAGGTATATAATATAAGGTAAAAATACAGCATGTTTTGTGAAATGGTTGCGTGTCTATCGGAGTCAGCCAGCTCGCTGTACCTATGTACAGCGAGCTGGCTGACTCCTGACTGATAGACACTGTTTTTTATTAGCGATAATCTGTCCGCCTTTTTTTATACGTCTATAGTTGAAACTAAGGATTTATAAATATATCCGACCTCTTGACCTCCTTATTTATAGTATAGCTATACCCCTGTGAGACTAATAGCTATACTATAAATTAATGAGGTCAAGAGGGCCGATATATTTATAAATCCTCAGTTGCAACTTAATATATATCACTACTCCTATCGTTACCCTAGCTAGAATGTGACTTCACCTTTGAACAAAAGCTAGTTCCGCTTTGCTTCAAAAATAATTCGATGTTTGAGTGATAGAACGTCAGCCTGTAACATTATCAGGTTAACCAATGCAACAAACCTCTACAGTACTTATGACCCCCCAAAACGCCCGCCCTTCACCACTTCCTAGTGCTTCAGCTGGGAAGAAGAAGTGGCGCAACAAACTCCCCAGCAGCACAGCTATCTGTTCAGTTAGACAAACTTTATTTTGTACAATAGTAAGTAATCTCATACGAAGACCCTATTTGATTATGGCTAGAAAGTCAGCTATCATAAATGTTCCGTAAAATAAATAACCGGTCAAGAGCGAGTCGGACTCGCGCACCAAGGATTCAGTTCCGATTTCTGAAAAAGTGTGCTATTTAGAGACAACGTTTTATTTTTTCTGTAATCTTTACATAACTTTCTATCATATAGAATAATTTCAGTTCTTTCTCTATGCAAACTTCGGAGAAAAGGGGGGGAACGGTATTTAAAAAAAAAATCATCAAAAGTTGAAAACTATGCGGCCTAAAAAAAAAAAGAAAAAAAAAATGTTTGAGAATGTGCAAACAGCATTCTTTCATATGGTACCACATGCCCTAGTAGCCCCACTTCGAATTTTTAAGATCCCGTTTCAGTACCTGTTGCAAAAAAAAAATGTATATTTCTTTCTTATTTGCAAAATAATAGGTTGGGGAAAAAGTTTCTTCGCATTTTTTAAGAAAATTCAAAACATTTTTTAATATACATTATTTACATTTATCTAAAGTATGTAGGTACCATTTTGTTCGATAACTTTTTGCCATCTTGTAGGTAGGGACATGATCCCATTGCTATAGAAATTTTGGGACTTCTGATCAAAATACCGCGACAAATGGTTTTGGCAGTCCTCTCGTGATGTTAACCTGACACTGCCTAAAGAATTCTGAAAAGACCGAAACAGGTGGAAATCTGAAGGTGCAAGGTCAGGACTATACGGCGGATGCATTAACACCTCCCAGCGAAACTCTCTTAATTTTTGCTGAGTGGCTAAAGATGTGTGAGGTCTAGCGTTATCATGATGAAAAACCACACCCCTTCTGTTGATTAATTCCGGCCGCTTTCTCTCAACTTCTTGCTTTAATCTCATCAGTTGTTCGAAGTAGAATTCAGAATCGATGTTCCTGCCTGGCGGTAACAGTTCATAATGAATAATGCCCTTCCAATCCCATCACACACACAGTATCACCTTGTTGCGAGTTAACCCGGGTTTCGCCACAGTCTGTGAAGCCTAACCGGCCTTTGACCACGACCTTTTTCGCACGTTCTTGTCGTACGTGATCCACTTTTCATCATCAGTTATCAGCTTCTTCAAAAATGGTTCGGTTTCATTACGTGGTAATAAAAAATCACAAATGAGTACACGGTTCATTAGGTTTCTTTGAGTGAGCTCGTGGGGTACGCAAATATCGAGCTTTTTTGTGTACCCAGTTTTTTTCAAATGCGCCAAAACTGTTGTGTGGTCAATTCCCAGTTCTTCAGCTACGTCGTAACTACTGATTGCACCACTTTTTCAAAAATGGCATCCATTTTATCCGTAATAGGGCGACCAGAGCGACGTGCATCTTTGACATCAAAATTTCCGGATTGAAAACGCTTAAACCAAATTTGTACTACCCTCACAGATACTGCACTGGGTCCATAAACATCGCAAATTTTTTTCGCGGCTTGCGTTGCGTTGTTACCTTTTTTGTAGTAAAATTTTAAAATGTATCGAATTTCTTCATTAGATTTACTCATCTTGACAGTACGAAAAACAAATGAAAATCACACATTTTCCTAATTTGAATTTAGAATTATGTTCTTTAAAATTTAAACTTTCAATGATACCAAAACCAGCCAGATACAAATAGTATAGCCAAAGAGATTTTATTTTAAGTTCATACATACTATAATGCGAAAAGACTTTTTCCCCAACCTAATAGTTGGGCAAACGTCATCTAAAACTGTTCCAAATTTCAAGTTGATAGCATTAGTAGTTCTTGACATATCCAGCTGTGACAGACGGACAGACAAACAGACTGAGTTGCACCATAAGGGTTTCTTTTTACCATTTTGGTACGGAACCCTGAAAACGACGTTTTTCTTTTAGACAAATCAAACTGAACCTCTAAATGGTTAGTAGCCGCTTGTGTTATTTTAGTTTCATCATCATGACATAATTTTGAAGCGTAAGGGGAAGGGGGGGCTCGTGGCTGAGTAATAACAGCCACACGGGTCGATCGATCAGGTTAAGCTACGTTTGCCGTGGTTGGGCCGTGGATGCATCAATCGCGAAAAAAAAGTAGCCGTTCGCTACATTTTTTCGAGTTATGCGAACATAAATGTACGGAACAGCAGATTTTTTTTCCGCGATTTCAGGTTTGGTCCCATAGTAAAAGTTGTTCATTGAATAATGATGAGTACAATGATTAACGGTGTTTACACTTACACCCTGTATACATATATGTCGCAGGCGATTTGTATGATTCCGCTTTTTACAAACGGCGTCGTCCGTTTAAACACCGCTCGCAGTTATGAAATATGCCGAAGGCAAAATGTAAATTGCCTTGTCACAATATAATATTTATTTATAATTTATTTATAATATTCATCCACAACATTTATTTTGATGGACAATTCAAACACCGTTTTCAAAATGCCGCGGCAAATTGAAGTATTCAGTTCTATTTCTCAAGGCTCTCGCCGGCCACTGCCGCGGCACCGCTCGCTCGGCTCGCACGCGGTTGGTCACAGTTCTAACATAACCCATTTGTTCGGGGTGCTTAGTTACTGCGACCAATTCGGATCGCACGTGGTTAGTCACAGTTCCTACTGAACTTACATTAGCAATCAATGTCGAAATTATAACAATTGAACGAGTTGCCAATTTTCTTTCGGCATATTTCATAACTGCGAGCGTTTTTAAACGGACGACGGTCGTATGTATAATGACGAATCATACAATCTGCCTGCGACATATATACCATCAAGACCCCTCCGTGCCTCGGAAAACACGTCAAGTCATTGGTCCCGGCTGTCATGCCTGTCTGTTCTTGGATCTGTGACAGTTGTCAGAAGCCCGAAAGTCTGACAATCAGTCTTCCCAATGGGTATAGTATTACCCAGTTACTGGGTTGTGGAGATCAGATAGGCAGTCGCTCCATGTAAAATACTGGTATTCAGCTGTATCCGGTTAGACTGGAACAACAAACTCAAACTCAAACTCAAAGCATTTATTTCAAATAAACCAATTACAGGCACTTTTGAATTGTCAATGGGTCGGTCAGTCAGAAAGATGAAGCTAGTTGCCCATTCCAAAGCGTAGTAGATCCCTATGGAGAAGAACGGGCAAGAAACTCCACGGACACTCTTTTAAATCATAATATTTTTACAAAATATTGGTTACATCGTTCAAGTTGAAAATATACATGTGAGAACAATGTAGAAAGACGTGCACGTTAAAAAGCGTCCGTAATAAAAAGATAAAAACTAAAACAACTAAATTAAATATTAAAATTAAAAATAAGCCATGGCAGCTAAGAGACGACCAGTCCCAACTGACGGCGCCCGTTGTTGCCCGTTGTTACCCAAAGTTGGGAAAAGGCAAGGCAGATGATGATAACATAATTTTGAAGGATAAGGGTTAGGTGAATATTACCTACTTATAATGTTTAATGATATGGGTCTGGTATGGGTGTGGAAGTGACGTATACTTGGGCTTTTTTACTGTCTTTGTGGTGGATCTATACGCGATGGCAACCACATTTGTCCAGGTGTGCTGTTGGCTTGATCGCTATTTCAAGTATATTTATAACATATTATTTAACTTTCTACATCAATCAATCTGCCTAGCCTTTTCCCAACTATGCCGGCTTTCAGTCTAACCGGATGCAGCTGAATACCAGTATTTTACATGGAGCGACTGCCAATAAACCCAGTAATTAGGTAATACGATACCCCTTGGTTTCGGGTTTCTGACGACCCGTAACGACCGTCAAAGATCCACGAATGACAGCTGGGACTAACGGCTTAACGTGCTTTCCGAAGCACGGAGGAGTCTCGGTATGTAAAGATGGTCACTCATCCATGGACCAACCCCGGCCAGCACAGCTTAACCTGATGGATCGACCCGAGCGGGTGTTTTTACTTAGCCACGAGCTCCTCTACTTAGCCTCCTCTATTTAACTTTCTACATAACGATGTAAATAAATGGTCACTTGAAGAAAATCGCAAAAATTTATTATTAAAAACACAAAAAGTTACTATATTTAATCACTTTTTAATTAGTTACTTTTTAAAAAACACTTTGTTACAGAATACAATATCGAAGGACAAAGAATAAGGATAAGGCTATAAAATACAGGCCGCTGCAACAGCCTATCGCGATTCTCATGGCCGCACACGCATGCACCGCCCACCCATCAATTTCCAAGCCTTACCCCACGCTGCTTAACTTTCCCCCCACGACTCTCATGTTAGGCGTTAAATAAATAAAAACTAGCCCAAAGCTAAATTCAGATCTTTTCACTTCCTGAAGACAAAAAGCCTTTGACGAAACTCTTCGCAGCACTGGAAAATATACAAAAGGTCACTAGAGCTTAAAAGTGTGTGAGCGAGATGGCATGATGTGATGCGTGTAGAGTGTGAGAGAGATGGCTAGCTGAAAATCAATTTATTAGTCAGTGACGTCACGGTTCACGCAAGCGCAGTGCGGTTGCTCCCGGGAGAGGGTTGCTGGTCTCGGGGTAATTTCCACGTAACAGTGGAGAATGGGACAAATTGAATTTCAGGGAGAATGTAGTCGTTTTTTATTTACTTTTAGCAATAACTTTTTAATTAAAATGAATTGGTATGTGCAATAATTTCTCATGGAAAATACATTAATTGTTTATTTTTAGTAGAGCTTTTCTAACTTTTTCTTGGTGTATATTTTTTATTATAATGGTACGTTATCCCAATGGAGTTGGTCGTAATTCCAGTTTTGATTTCTTTTAATATTGTTTTAGATGGATGTAAACAATGAAGATTAAGAGTAGGTAGTTAAAAATTTTAAATCAATAAGCTTAATACTCGTAGTATCTCTAGTAATATAAGCTAATCCTTCAAGGCCTGTTACATTTTTTTTTTAATATTGTTTTTTCTTTGTCTTGGGAGTGTTTTCATTGAAGATTTTTTATTAGAGTTTTTGACTCATTGATGAAATCTTAAAAATAGAAAAAAATATCAAAAATTGAAACATCAATTATGGAACCCAAACAAAACATTAAAACTACAAACTGCATTACATGTACATAAACAACACAACGAGACTAAACACACAAAAATAGATCACAAAACAATGTACAACTAAATTCGTAATTACACTTCGCGTGTGGCAACACTGCGCTCATCTGGGCGGCCCGAAATAGTGGCACGAGGGGGGGCATCAGTAGTCGCGGCGGTGCCGCTCCCGCCGCCCGCGCCATGGCGTCCGTCGCCGCTTGGCTGCCCTTCGCTCGAGCAGCCGCCATCGGATGGGTCCCCATCGCCACACACCCGTTACCACCACCCCCAGTCCCCAAGGACCGACGCCGTGCAGAAGACGAGAAACTCCTCATAAACGTATCTGGACGACGCTTCGAGACATGGCGGAACACCCTGGAAAAATATCCCGACTCCCTCCTCGGCTCCACAGAAAGAGAATTCTTTTACGACGAAGAAAGCAGAGAGTACTTCTTCGACAGAGACCCCGATATATTCAGACACATATTAAATTACTACAGGACTGGCAAGTTGCATTATCCCAAACACGAGTGTCTGACGGGCTACGACGAGGAGTTGGCTTTCTTTGGGATCCTACCTGATGTGATCGGAGACTGTTGTTATGAGGACTACAGGGACAGAAAACGGGAGAATGCCGAAAGGCTTATGGACGATAAATTAAGTGAGGCGGGAGATCAGAGCCTACCTCAACTGACAGACTTGCGGCAGAAGATGTGGCGTGCGTTCGAGAACCCCCACACTTCGACTGCCGCCCTGGTATTTTACTATGTGACCGGGTTCTTCATCGCGGTGTCGGTGATGGCGAACGTGGTGGAAACAGTGCCGTGCGGCCACCGGCCCGGCCGTGCGGGGACCCTGCCGTGTGGTGAGAGGTACAAAATCGTGTTCTTCTGCTTGGACACTGCGTGTGTGATGATATTTACCGCGGAGTATCTCCTCCGACTCTTCGCAGCGCCGGACCGCTGTAAGTTTGTGCGATCCGTCATGTCGATCATCGACGTGGTCGCCATCCTCCCGTACTACATCGGTCTCGGGATCACCGACAATGACGATGTCTCAGGAGCCTTCGTCACCCTGAGGGTGTTCAGAGTGTTCCGTATCTTCAAGTTCTCCAGGCACTCTCAGGGGTTGCGGATCCTAGGGTACACGTTGAAGTCGTGTGCCAGTGAGCTGGGTTTCCTGGTATTCTCGTTGGCGATGGCGATCATCATCTTCGCTACAGTGATGTTCTACGCTGAGAAGAACGAGCAAGATACTAATTTCACATCCATTCCCGCCGCCTTCTGGTACACCATTGTGACGATGACGACATTGGGGTGAGTACTTAAATATTCATTGATTTCTGAACCAATCAAAGCTATTAGGGAGTATTGATCGTTCGTCATCGGTCAGCGCTGGAATGCATCAGCCAGCAATCATTAAACAAAATGTTGCGCATATCTGACACCTGTCGACGCCATTAAATATGAACGCGGGAAAATATGTGTCATGGCGTCGATTTGCCGTTTCGACACCGTAAAATGTTTAACTTGAAATTGACGTTTTACAACCGTTTTAATTTCATGTATTTTTCATCTGCGGAGTGGTTTGTTGTGAGGATTTTGGGAGTAAACATGTTTAGTCCCCGGAGACTTATGTTTTCTGTTGTACGGTCAGAAAATACGCTTGTGCGTGAAATGCGGTGTTTTTATTTAATTATTTTGCTGTCGTTGCGGCTTGCGGATTTTTTGTCTATGTTTTACTC
Organism: Cosmia pyralina; assembly: GCA_946251885.1. Lineage (NCBI taxonomy): Eukaryota > Metazoa > Arthropoda > Insecta > Lepidoptera > Noctuidae > Cosmia > Cosmia pyralina. The sequence goes on from OX276367.1 coordinate 2,401,985, forward strand.
TTGAGGTTGATATTGGATAAAGTAACCGTTACGTATTTATCTTTAATGTTTCAGGATTGACTTATCTTTATCAGTAAATTCAGCTGTTACCTTTGATTCGTTTAATGTTTATTGCTTTTATTACTATCGGTATTCACAAGAGCTAAGAAATTTACGTACTTAGATGATTGTTTAATCAAGTTTTATATTAATAAAAACTGTTTTACAAAAAAATATAACCGACTTCCAAAAAGAACACTACAAAGTGAAAAAAAACTTTAATTTAGGAAGTCGGTGTCTGGTTAAATGTATTTTCGTTTTTTCCCTCCGACTTCCGAAATTAAAGTTATTTTTCACTTTGTAGTGTTGTTTTTGGAAGTCGGTTGTATTTTTTTGTAAAAAAGTGTTTATTTTTCACATTTTAGTTGTGGTACCTACTCCACACAAATTCTAATACCACTACCTGCAAAAGGAACTAGAACATCATCCATATAAAAGTGGGGAAAAAATACGTGTTATTGAAGCTAACTCAAAAACTACCCAAGCAAAGTTAATCAATTTTATATGGGACCAACTTTGAGGTATACCCTCTCGAATAAAATTTTTCAAATCGGACGACTCTGTAAAAAGTTATGCGTGGTCATACATAAAAATAAAAAAAAAACATACGTGTCGAATTGAGAACCTCCTCCTTTTTTTTCGTCGGTTAAAAAAGACACATAAATTACTTAAGTTACTTTTAATTTTTCTTAATTTGTTGACTCATGTCTTGTTACCAAGAAAACTTTGTTTATAAAGTGGTCTTAGGCATTATTAACATAGCCTAGTTAAATCGAGGCAGATTACAAGGCAACTGTAACAAAATGCATAAATTGCAGTTAAAATGCAGATTCTAATGCAGTTGGTGCATTTGCATGAGAATTGCTGCCTACTTTTGGATTCTTAGGCTTATGCAGATGATATGCATTTGGATGACAAGCCAACTGAAACAGTGAACTATGTGTACAGCCTCGTTGGAATCTAGTCTGTTTAAGCCCTTATATTTGATAGCAGTGTAACAGTTGCATTCATAGAAGCTGATTGATGATAGAAGGTGAAAAACGACAAAAAACAAATACATTTTTTAGAGAAAATTAAGAATAAGAATAATTTATTCGCAAGAATATGAGTGAGTACAAAGTACATAAGTTGGCAAATATAACATACACTGTTAGGTTTCCGTCATACTCTACCATGTTTCTGGTGTGCTAATATTAATCGAAAAAATATATATACAGTATGGGGACCGCTTATATGCAATAATTTCTAGGACACATTTGGTATCGCCTTTTCTGACGATATACAAAAAATGAACGAAATCGGTCCAGTAATTACGTCAAAAAGTAGAGTTTTCATTTTGATCAAATTTAAACACTCTGTAGAATTGGATCACTAGGTCAATGATTCAATGAACCCTTTAAAATGCGACGTTGCCACTCAGTGCAATCTATCACGACGCTGTTACGTACCTATTCTACTTATTTGCCGAAATGTAAAATCAGTACACCTGCACGACAGGCTGGAATTTAATGTAAAAAAAAATAATTCAACGTTTGAGTGCGTGCGCAAAACTAAGCGTGTACGGGAGACGCAGCCGCGGACCGCGCCGCCCGACGACACCCACATTCGATTAATACTGTAACGGTACGGCCCACTACCTCTCACAGACACAAGACCAGTACAGACTGACTATGAAATTTAATGTTAATGTGGTTTTTTTTTCGGTATACTAGTACTTGGAATTTCCTATTGAACAACTTCCTTGGCCTGCCATGGTCGAAACTTTGTTTTGTTTACACAAACATAATCCATCACTGGGACGCGCCAACATTTCCTGCGGGTATACATCGGCAGCGGTGTCTTTTGGCGGCTTCTTTACACAGAGCGGCACGAGCCACGCGGCTTTCTTCAAAGGCGATTCAGCGAAATAATATTGCGGGGGGCGCGCGGGTGCGGGGTGCGCTCGCGCCACGTAGGGAAGCACACCTGTTATCGACTATTAGCTTCTGTTAAAAGGAAACTTAGGTGGTGCTATGGTGTTTTAAGAATTATTGTCATAATTCTAAAAACCACTATGCCCTGAGTATTTAAAGCTAAACAGCTTTTTTGTTTATGTGTGTTCTTATTAAATATTATTAAGTAGATTTAGAGATAAAATGCATAAAGTAAACAACAACAATTTATGAATTGTTTTCGCATGTTACATAGTTAGTTACCGACCGGCTTCCGGTTGATCGACAGACCCGATTGATACTCAGGATTACTCAGGAAGTCAGTAACTTAACGGTAGTTTCGTAAACTGTTCAATCGTATTTTTAATGTCCAATTAATATTTTTAATTGTTAAAAATAAATATTCAAATTACACAAAGATACTTGTATTCTAATGCATGCCTTGTTTCGGTAGAAAGTAATTATGTGTAAAAAGTTATCGATAAGCGTTAATTACGATAATTGCACCATGTGCCCTACATTATAATATTTTTTCGCCATCTTGGAAGTTGCGTTCCGCTTTGTCAGTTCACCGCTAGTCTTTCGGGATAGTGTGTGTGTGCGCAGAGATTTCGTCTACTTGCGCGCATTGCTTCAAAACGTGAATAGCAAATACCAGTAAATTTAGTGCTTAGTTAGTTTAATTTTTTATCAGTGGAATGGACACTTATTAGTTTATTAGTTATTTGACTTTGTGTGTGTGTAAATTGTGTTTTTAAGTTTTTTGTATACATTTTTTAAGGTGAAATTGACACTTGACTTTTGTGTTCGCGTGTGTCTTTTTAACAAAATGTCAAGACAACAACATTTTTACAGTGCTGCAGAGTATACAGACATGGTGTTCTTGTATGGCGAATGCGGCCAAAATTCAGCCTTAACTCCCGCTCATCAATACCGCTTTTCCATTAATGTGTGGGCAGGTATTCACGGAGACCAAATAATCGGCCCCGTTTTTATCAACGGAAACCTCAATGCACAGAAGTTTCTGGATCTTCTTAACGGCCCAATAACCGACTATCTAGAGGAATTGTCTGTGGTAGCTTACAAGCGGGTTTGGTTCCAGTAAGACGGAGCTCCTCCACATTCCGTACTCCTCGCGAGAGAGCGGCTTAACACCATGTTCGGCTAGCAATTGATTGGTCGCTATGGCCCCCGCAGGTGGCCAGCTAGGTCACCCGACCTTACGCCTCTCGACTTCTTTTTATGGGGCTTTATTAAAAATGAAGTTAATTCGCGTGTCTCCGAAACCGAAGATGAACTGCGCAATCGTATTGTCGCCGCCTTTGACAAATTAAAAACCATGGCTCTGGATCCTGAACGAAATTTGCTGAGCAGGCTTCGGGATAACATTGTGCGGCGATGTAGGTAACTTGTGCATTCAAAAACGTGGTGGACACTTTGAAAATGAGAAAATTTAAGTTTATTCTTTTTGGAACTAATGTGTAATATTGAAGTATTTAGTTCAGTTCAGTTATCGCGAAATAAACACGTGGCGGTACAAATGAACTTAGTGGATTTTATTTTCGTCGCACATTGTCAAACGAATCAAAGTGCCGGCGCCGACAAAAAAGCCGCCATGCCGCCCGCGTGCACCGTTGCCACTCTTCGCTCCTGGGGTCAAGGTACGTTGTCTAAACAGAGTGTTTACTTTAAGTGAATTTATTTTGATATTTATTTTGTTTGAAAATTTAACTTTTTTAATTTTCGGTTTTTTATTTATTATTTAATTTTTCTATACTTCTATGGAGTAATATTCCTTGAGGTTTCAATTATTGCCAAGATGCCAATTCCATACTGATACATAAATTATTAAAAACAAAAAACTCGAAGAAAAACTGTATTTCTTTATCAGAATGATAAAGAATATTTTGCGAAATGTATCTTAATTAAGGGAGATGAGCTAAGGTAGCCCGCGAAATTCTAATTACCTTACGTTTTTTGAAATTTGCAGGTCAGTGTCAGGTTGTATGTTGATTAAAATATGATTCGCGGCCGTAACTAAAATTGCTTTACAGAATTATAATCATTAGAATCAGCAATACAACTCCATAAGCTAGAATTGACCTCAAATCTAGCGATTTCTTGAAATCATGAGGTTTGAGGTCAATTCTAACTTATGGAGTTGTATTGCTGATTCTAATGGTTAATTCTGTAAAGTTACGACCGCGAATCATATTTTAATCAACACACAACCTGACACTGACCTGCTAATTGCACAAAACTTAAGAAAATTTGAATTTCGCGGGCAACCTTAGCGCATCCTCCTTAACGATTAGAATATTGCCTTCTTTCAAATACACTCATAAAATCTAAGTAATAATAATATACATCTTTCCACACCAGCAATTCTACTGAACCATAAAAGCGAGAGCATAAAACCTTTCATCACTAAAGTTTGACGGCCGGATGTACGTCATGCGTCAGGCAAGTTTGACAGTTTTGCGCTTAACACTCAATCTTGATTGACATATATGTGCGGGCTGAGAGATTTTTAGTTCGACAGGTTGCAGCTTGAATTATACGAATTTAAAGTAGGTATAATAATTATCGTTAAATGAAATTGAAAAAATCGCTCATGAAATGTCCGGAACTATAAAGCCTACGCCGTAGCAAGGACGTCTACGGTGTAGGCGCCTTGCTACGGCGTAGGTTCTTTGCTACGGGCGGCGTTGTAGCTTACTTTCTACAGTTTTTTCTTTAAAAAAATTTTTTTTTCATAAAAAATATCTTTTAGTATATTAATTTGTTATTCATATCAAGAGTACTTTCTATGATAACATACAAGGAAGCTTATTATTGTAACTTATAATTAATTCGGAGGGTGGAAATCGCTTTCAAATGCTTTCAATGCTTTGCGTATTTCTACGACGACTTTTAAGGACGCTGTTACAAATGTGTAGTCAAATCATTACTTTTTTACACAAAAGTATGTTTATTAAATAAAATGCTTTACATTCTTAAAATGTTTTTTGCCCAAATTGTTGATAGATGTGCATGGTACAATTCTGAACTATGAGTATAATTTTAAATAGGTACATTGTCTCAATAAATGTATGTATTATAGTTCAGAATCGTACCATGCACATCTATCAACAATTTGGGCAAAAAACATTTTAAGAATGTAAAGTATTTTATTTAATAAACATACTTTTGTGTAAAAAAGTAATAAAAGTAAAGTAAAGTAAAAGTAAAAAGTTTATTTGTCACATATGAGAGCATTCACAAGAATTTGGTACATACATACATTATTCTCCCTCTCACAGAGAGGAGGCCTGTGTCCCAGCAGTGGGAACGTTATAGGCTGATTATGTTATGTATACATTATTCATTTAATTTTGCTTTAGGTACTGAAACTGATACCCAAACTAAGCCAGGGCTTGTATTTTGGAAATCAGTCTTCAAACATGAGCATTACAGGGAGATTGTGCCAACATGAATGTCGTGACATAAATTATTGATATTAGGTACAGCATATTAGTTTGTAACTGGTGAGTACGGGTGCGAGTGCGCGTTTACGTGTGTTTGTGTGTGGGTGTGTATGAGGGTGTATGGGCGTGTGTGGGTGTGTGATTAATGAAAATTGAGTAATGATTTGACTACCCATTTGTAACAGCGTCCTTAACAGTATTGACGATGATGTCAAAAATGTATTGGATAAATAAGCTTATATTATCCAATACATTTATGACATCATCGTTATCGCCGATAAAATGTTACATTGTCTAGGTCCTGTAGATAATCTTTACTAATGTTATAAAGGCGAAAGTGAGTTTGTTTGTTACGCTTTCACGTTAAAACGGCTGAATGGATTTGAATAAAATTTGGCACATGGGTAGACCAAGACCTAGATTAGGACATAGGATACTCTTTATCTCGGTAGTTCGTTCCAGTGGGATAAGCCGCGGGCAAAAGCTAGTTATTAATAAAAGTATGATTATGATGGATGTCATCTGTCACAGTCATCTGTAATTATATTGCAATGCCTTAATAAAGAGAATGTCGAACGCTCCTTAGTCGAATGCCAATTCCAATTTCTATTATGGCTGAGAATTTTCCTCCTTCTCGCAAATCTTGATTAGGTACAAAAATATTATTTGAATCAGGAAATGGAACCCCAAGAGTTTGTAGCTGTTTTTATTGAGAGGGTTATCGCATTTTGTCAGCTGTCTCGCTCTCACTGAACCTACTTTTTTTAGAAAAAGTGTTTTTTTTAAATAAATGCCACAATAAAAATTTTTATTGTGGCATTTATTTAACTTATCTCAAAAAGCCTCTCTGAGCCGAGTTTATTAGATAACACAACATAAATGAGTGTGTTTTTAAAATAAGGTTAATAAACCTATTAAATTAATAATATTGATTGATTACATTTTTCAAAAAGGCATCTTTTCATTTAAATTTGGTCTCGTGTGAGCGAGAGAGGTGATAACATAACGACAACCCTCTTAAGATGATGTTTTATAGAAATGATCGCGGTTAGTTTTTATATGACTCAATGTTTTTTAGACTACCGGAATAAAAAATAAACTGTATAAGCTTTCGTATTTTCGTTTTTTGCCCCTGATTTCCGAAATTAAAGTTATTTTTCACTTTTAATGTTTTTTTTTTTAAGTTTTTTTTTTTTTCACTTTTTAGCCGACAAAAACACCTACCCCACACAAATTCGTATGCCACTACTAATGGAACCTCTTCCTTTTTTGAAGTCGGTTAAAAATAGAGACAAGTTTTCAAACGTGTTTGATTCGATTTACATAATTACATGGTAAACATCCAGCCATGATCACGGAGTAAATTAATCTTAAGAATATAACAATAACTCAAAAATAACAGATAACATTTGATATTCATGGCTGCATTATCATTTTTGGGAGTGAGGGAGGGTGCTAATAAAACACGATCAACTGTAGTAGCAAAGTTTTGTTTTGAGTTTTATTGAACGGTTTAAAAGTTTTGCAGTAAAACTGGGGAGGACGGAAACGGATATGGTATATAGTAAATTTAGTTTGGATATTCAATTTGGTAAGTAACGGTTAAAATTGGTAAGCATATCGAAGCATGTCTTTAATTACAGATTTTGAAGTTCAGTCCAATAGAATCGATATTATTTCGGAAAATTTGGTTTTATTATAACTGTGTCGTCTAGACATATTATAAATTAACTAGCGGACCCCACTGATGTCGTCCTGCCCGGAAAAGCAGCGCCACATTAAATATGACATTTTAAATTTAACATTTACATTTTTTATTGCCCGGAATATGGGGTCTTTCATGAAAATAAAAAATATGGGTAACTTATAATTTTCTATTCTTTCTAGCTAGGCAATAAAAAGTACCACTCAAAATGATGTAATGTTGTCAATTGTTCAGCCAATCAAATTTGGTGACATACCGACAGCAGCGCCACCACAGCAAGAGTGTCCGTAGAGTTTCTTGCCCTTTCTTCTCCATTGAGATCTACGTTTTGGAATGGGCATCTAGCTTCAACTTTCTGACTAACTGAACGACTCTTTGACAGTTCAAAAGTGCCTGTGATTGGTTTAACTGAAATAAATGCTTTGAATTTGAGTTGAGTTTGACCTATCGGGTCCAGTTATGTTTTCAAACCATCCAGGAACCCATTGAAATTTAAAAAAAGTTAGGTGACAAACACACGTACAGAAGAATTATATATATTAAGATGACGCTTTTCGTGTCTGTGTGACCACGTTGTTCTTCTAAACTGCGCAACGGATTTTGATGAGGTTTTCACCATAATTTAGAGAATTTATTCCGGAAGGTTCTTGTCTATGATTTGTATAACAAACTTACACATAATAAAGAACCGATGTATTATCGAGTAGTAAAAATCGTACGAAATCGTATACTTATAAGAAGTTGGCAAAATAAATGAGTAATGACATTATTATTGAAGATCTGAAACCATAGTTTTATAGCAATTCAATATTTATTTATTAGCTTTGAAGATCAGCATAAGTATAGTGCATAACATAATCAGCCTATAACGTTCCCACTGCTGGGACACAGGCCTCCTCTCTGTGAGAGGGAGAGGGCCGCCACGCGAGCCCAGTGAATGTCACATGTCTTCGAATGTTTGGTTCTAGGACATGCCGGTTTCCTCACGTTTTCTTTCACCGTTGTTGATTGTGATGAAATAATTTACACAAAGTAAAGCGCCTGTCAGGGTCCGGACCCACGGCCTACAACTCGTAAGTCGCGGCCGTTGCCACTGGGTCACCACTCTTCTTCTTTGAAGATTGAAAAAGTCTAACTCTATAGAAAATAGAAGAAAATAATGTTTATTTTGGCTGATTTAAAAGGTGCGCTTTACGATGGCCACCCACGGCTGCAAAGTGGGTGGGCCATCCTCGAGTGAAGCCACACGCAACTATTTATGTTGTGTAAAACTCGACTTTCTTTTGAAATCTATGTTTTTCTCTCGTAGTTCAGCACTAGGGTTACTTCTAGGCAGTTATGCATCGTTGACTGATTGATATGAAGAAAGGAGGAGGTTACATACAGGGTGAATTTTTCAAGTGGGCGTTGATGGCCAAATTCGAAACTATGAGGAATATTGTAATGCTCAAATGGTACAATCCTTGAGACATCGAATGCAGGTGTGTATTGAAAACAATGGTCATCATTTTGAACAATTAATCAGTTAAGATTTAATAGGTAGGTAAGATAAGAAAATAAAAAAAGTATTTTGTTAAAAATGAGTTCTTTCCTTAAGTTTGCCGTATTTCATTACTTCTTATAATTCGATCCTTGTTAGCGACACTAGCTAAAGGTGTAATAATACATTGTGTGTTTTTTTTCTTCAAAAATAAACGGATAATATAATGATTCAGTTTTAGTTTTCATCAAAGTCGGGTACTTTTCGCTATTCTTCACAATTTCGGATTTGGTCATCCACGTCCACTTGAAAAATTCACATTGTACATATATACGTCTGTGTGTATTTTTTTTTTAATGTATGTTCATCGATATTTTCGTCAATTGTGAACCGTTTTTATAAATTCTTTTTTCATTTGGTAGAAGCTTGCGCGGTGATCCCATAAATGTTATTAACTTTGCTTGGGTAGTTTTTGTGTTAGCTTCGATAATACTTATAGTAACAACACTAATAGCGGTCATTGACCTCCCAAAATCAATCTGCTTAGCCTTTTCCCAACTATGTTGGGGTCGGCTTCCAGTCTAACCGGATGCAGCTGAATACCAGTATTTTACATGGAGCGACTGCCTATCTGACCTCCACAACCCAGTAACTGGGTAATACGATACCCCTTGGTAAGACTGGTTGTCAGACTTTCGGGCTTCTGACGTCCCGTAACGACTGTCAAAGATCCACGAATGACAGCCGGGACCAACGGCTTAACGTGCTTTCCGAGGCACGGAGGAGTCTCGGTATGTAAAGATGGTCACCCATCCACGGACAACCCCGGCAAGCGTAGCTTAACCTGATGGATCAACCCGTGCGGCTGTTATTACTTAGCCACAAGCTCCTCCCAAAATAAAACATCAAATATTTTTATTTCTAATTTTATCGTGGTTAGATATACCCATCGCGTCTGCGGAGTTTAACCCTGTATGTAGTAATTGCTTCGGGTCGGCTTCGGGTCAACAAATACCTACTACCGAATTGAATGTGCCCGAACAAGTTTTGTACCATGTGCGTGCCTGTCTATCCAGATGTGAGGATCCACACTTAGGTATCACGTTTCGTAAAGGCTATTAAAAAATAAACTCTACTATCAGTCACAAATTTGTCAATAATTAAAGATGAAGATCCAGAACAAGAGGAGCTCGTGGCTAAGTAATAACAGCCGCACAGGTCGATCCATCAGGTTAAGCTACGCATGCCGGGTTCGGTCCGTGGATAGGTGACCATCTTTACATACCGAGACTCCTCCGTGCCTCGGAAAGAACTTAAGCCGTTGGTCCCGGCTGTTATTCGTGGATCTTTGGCAGTCGTTACGGGTCGTCAGAAGCCCGAAAGTCTGACAACCAGTCTAATCAAGGGGTATCGTATTACCCTCGGGGGTTGTGGAGGTCAAATAGGCAGTCGCTCTATGTAAAATACTGGTATTCAGCTGCATCCGGTTAGACTGAAAACCGACCCCAACATAGTTGGGAAAAGGCTAGGCAGTTTGATTGAAAGATAAAAGATAAAGATATTTTATTTTGCAAATATAGGTACAATACATGGTGATAAAGGAACTAGGTTCAGCCATATTTTACTAGAAGGCATGCAAAAATTACGCGTTAATTAATCCATTAAACTAATCTATAAACATTAACAAACTGAACAAAAAAACAACACAAAATCAAACATAATTCTTATTTTAAATCATTATTAACGGTCTAAGTTATTTTTATTTTTTTTCACTTAAGAATTCTGTTATGTACTTATGCTAATAGTAGGTATGCTTTGACTGTCAAAAAGCTTCGAAGCCTTTTTTAAATAATGATAGCGGCAATTCTTTGCAACTTTTAGGTATTTTATCATAGACAACGTGTCTTTTTGCATCCTCGTCAAATAAGGGTGTGGTATAGACCATCAAACCGAACAACTTTCTCCATGGCACCAACATCGTAATCGCGAAAACATAATCAGCCGTCCCATAAATTTGCGTCGAGTAGGTATTGAAGTTTTCTATGGGACAGTTGAAAATTTTTTCGCGATTACGATGTTGGTCCCATGGAGAAAGTTGTTCGGTTTGATGTTCTGCATCACATCCTGAAATTTGACGAGGATGCAAAAGAAAGAAGAAAGAAAGAAAAGAAAGAAAATACGTTTATTTGCGGTAAACATGACGCAAAGGACAACAAAATAAAATAAACATATGTAAAAAGCAAGTTTTGGGGAAAATATGCGTCACATCTACGCAAAACGGCTACCGCTTGTATTATGATAACGACAGATTGTATGATGATCGGAGCCTTGCAGTAGACACTCTTGCGCATGAGTGCTGTCTTAGCAAGTTTATAACACAGTACGGTATTCTCACGTCTATTACGTGAAAATACATCGGCAAGACGTTTAAAACGATTTGGGTTCGACTCAATAAACACAGCTACTTCTAGTATTGTATAAACATGGTAGTGTCAAGTATTTATTCTATTTAAATTATGGCATGCAACTATCGGTTGTTTTAAGCTTAAACATCGCCCGTATGCATCTGTGGCGGCATCTACATCCCCACATACGAACTACGCGACACACTGACGTCACGCAATTCTGCATCGCGCAATCAGAGTTTACCGCGCGACTAGCATATATATTATACAACGCGTTCTGTGTTGTGTGTGTACCTACTACTCAATATAATCATGAGTACCTATAGCAGATTGACTTTTAATTATAACTCTGCCTACTACACACCCCTTTACACGACCCTCCCCCTCCCCCTCCCCCTCCCCTCCCCCTCCCCTCCCCACCCCCTCCCCCTCCTCCTCTCCCTCTTTTTTGAGCCTTAAAAGCTGTTTCTTTTTCAGTTGAGTTACCCCAAAACATTAACATCTCGCCTGCAATCCCTTTTTTTTTTTTTTGTTGTGGATGGGAAATCATCAAATGACTTCTCCCGCTCTGGGTAGAGGCGGGAGGGCGTGTCAGACTTTTACTGACTAAAACCCACCCATGTTCCTTCAGCTGCCCGTGCCAGGGCCACGGTATCTCTTTCGAACTACCCGCGACCCCGGCGGCATCGGCCCAATTGACCCCGTCACTGCTGACATCTCTTTGAGGCGCGCGTGGAACACAACGCGCCGTCGACCCGGGCCTGGTCCTTACCGGACGGCGAGCTGCCCATTACTCGTCGTCCGCAAGCCCGCGCCTACGGTGGCTGGGAATCGGCAATCGATTCCCGCCGCCCAGGGCGTCTCCTACGGCGGCTAGGGGCGCGAGGGCGCGGCTGTTGCCTATCCCTCACGCGTTCCGCTTCCTCCTTCGCGAGCATTACTGCTTCGCAGAAGGAGGTGACGGCTTCCCATGCACTCTCGCTCCGCACCATGGCCTGGACCAGGTTTGGACGCGAGAGATCGCCGCCGCCGATCGTCTCCGTGAGAACACGGCGGTGCTCCGCCCAAGCCGGGCAGACCTCCACTGTATGCTCCACCGTGTCCTCCGGGCGATCCACACAATGGTGACACCCGGGCGTTTCCTCCCGCCTTATCCGAAACAGGAACCTCCCGAAACAACCGTGTCCGGTGAGGACCTGCGTCAGGCGGAAGGAGAGGACGCCGTGGCGCCTCTCCAACCACTCCTCAAAGAGGGGACTTATCGCCGCAATTGTGGCGTGCCCACGCCTGCAATCCCTAAGGTACCTACAGTACACCGACATTTCGCCACTCATGTTTAAGTTCCTTGTAATAGGGGGCAAGCCTATTGCCATAAACCAGACACAAATCCAGACTCCGGCCTGCTCTGAGAAATTCTTTATAAATAAACTCACGCCTTCCCAATGGGGGTAGGTAGAAACTACAGAACCTGCTACGGTCCTTGCATACACCTTTTGCCTCGTTTACGTTCATTCATCTGGTCATCACGGACGCCTTCTGAAGAACATTCAGAATTCAAAAACGAACATTCAGCTTCAGGCACCATGCGCATCGACTAATTACAGGCGCAACGCCTTCTTCATTCGTAGTGTAAAAGCCTTCAATAGTTTACCATCGCACCTGGATATAGATCTATTCTGCACCAACGCACACAGTATTAGAAAGATGCTAACTAAACAAGGAATATTTTGGAGATAGTCATGAATAACTACTAAACTATTTTGATGTTGCACGATTCGACTTATTAGTATTTATTACATTTATAAACTTTTTATTTTTGTTTGCAAATCGCTGTTAACAAACATGGTCATCTGAAATATTTGTATCTAGAAGTATATTATATGTGAAAGCTTGTCATTAGCAAATTGTCCTGCCTATGAATGATTGTTAACTATGATATTAGTCTGTAAGCTTTCTGTAAGAATAAATAAATAAATAAATAAACATCACCAATAAGGTCACTATGTCCTCCTAGGGAGTCCCCTCCGGCGTTTCCACTCACATCTGCAAAAAATATTTGCAAATTCAATAATTGACTGTTAATAAAGCCTTTACCCACGAAGGTATAAGTGTGTTATTGCCCTCTTTCATATCACCGCCGACGGTGTTTGTGCCTCATACCTTATGTCGCAAATTCCCCTTTTATGGTAAGTTATGTACATACATTTGAATAACAGACTTGGACATGCTCCGATTTGAACTCATAGCAGCAAAGCATCATGTTTTCGATGACACTCAAGGTCGGGTAAAAATACAGGTCTAAAAATAAGTTGGGGTAAAAATAGAATGTCACCTTTTAGAGGGTCATTTTGAAGATAGGTAGTAGGAATTTGACGCAGGACGTGTATTTGAGTATCCTTTTTATAATATCTGACGGCTTCGCTCGCGTGGATGTCGGAAATTATCCCACGGAAACCTACTACCGGGATAAAAAGTACTCTATGTGTTAATCCAGGTTATAAGCTATATGTGTGTCAAATTTCATCCAAATCCGTTCAGCCGTTTTTGCGTGATTGAGTAACAAACATCCAAACAACTTCACAAACTTTCACATTATAATATTAGTAGGATTAATCTCTAGTTAATTACTTTTGCTGCCAAATATCGTGTTAGCTGTTAAAGGAAAATACAAACTTACAATAATGTCTGTTGATTATGGATGTAACCAAAATCAAATAATCCTAAAAAGAAATACAGTCGGACAGGTACAGGATGATTCAATATTATGTCTTTCAAGTCAATAGATTACTTCTAGGCAGTAATGCAATATTGACTGATTCAGTTCATGACATCATCTGGTCAAAAATAACCTCTATATTTCTAGAAACAAGAAAAAAATGACACCTTTGAAAAAATAAATCTAAAATAAGTCTCGTTGCAGACATTAATATAATATTTGCTGTAGTATTCAGAGAGAAATATAGCGCCCCCTGTATACGGTTGAGGGAGATGGATGGGAACTGCGGGGAATATAATATTACTAGCGGTGCCCGTCGCTACGTCCGCGTGAAAAATTATGAAATATCGGATAAAAATTCTCTTATAAAGTCTGAGATAGATATTATATAGCCCTGTGTGTAAGCATACTATCTCGTCTTAAATTAACAACTTGGATGTGAGGCTTTTGCTTACATTGCATGTGTGTGCTTTGTAATTTTTTCTAATGTGCGTTTTATTTGTGCAGAATAAACAATTTTTCTTTCTTTTTTGTCTTTTTAGGGTTCCGTACCTCAACAGAAAAAATGGAACCCTTATAGGATCACTTCGTTGCCGTCTGTCTGTCAGTCTGTCAAGACCCTTTCTCTCAGGAACGCTTAGAGGTCAATCAATCTGCCTAGCCTTTTCCCAACTATGTTGGGGTCGGCTTCCAGTCTAACCGGATGCAGCTGAATACCATTATTTTACATGGAGCGACTGCCTATCTGACCTCCACAACCCATTAACTGGGTAATACGATACCCCTTGGTAAGACTGATTGTCAGACTTTCGGGCTTCTGACGACCCGTAACGACTGTCAAAGATCCACGAATGACAGCCGGGACCAACGGCTTACCGTGCTTTCCGAGGCACGGAGGAGTCTCGGTATGTAAAGATGGTCACCCATCCACGGACCAACCCCGGCAAGCGTAGCTTAACCTGATGGATCGACCCGTGCGGCTGTTATTACTTAGCCACGAGCTCGAGAGGTATCAAGTTGAAATTAATATCAATTACGTAGGTCTATGGTCCCTTGGAGTTCTAAAAATAATCAATCTTCTAAGTCAACGCAATAAAAAAATACGGCCATTTATGCGACACATTTTGATACTCGCGTAAATCAAAACCTATAGGGTACTTACCGTTGACCTAGAGTAATGAAATTTGGCAAGAAGCAAGGTCTTACAGCACAAGTAAAGGAAAAAGTTCGAAAATTTTTGATTTGTAATTTTATCCCATAAATTTATTTTTTGGGATTGCAATGTTAAGTTTGTTTTTGGGATAAATTCTTTTCAACTACGGAACCCTTCATTGTGCTTGGTCCGACACGCACTTGGCGGGTTTTTTTTATTATGGCTCATTGAATTTATAAATCCACGTTGTGTTTACAATAATAAGAAACACTTTCCAACCTTATTACTATGATATTAAGATTCAAAAGTGGTTCACTGCAAATATCCGTGACGGTACCTACTGAAGTAGGTACTTAAGTGATCATAATAATAAATGTAGATAAATATAGTAATAATAATATTATATTATTTAGGATTATTCATCAGCAACTTGCTCTGAAATACAGCCTTGTGGAATCGGAAGTGCCGTACTACAGGTATGTGCCCAACCCAGTTCTTGAAAATGGAAATATCACATTGTACTGGGATCGATCCATCATCACTGACAGGACTATTGTTGCCAATAAGCCTGATATAGTGGTGGTGGATCGAATAGAGCGGCGCGCAATGATTATTGACATAACAGTCCCGCATGACGAGAACCTCGTGAAAGCCGAGAAAGATAAACAAATCAAGTATCTTGACTTGGCTCGCGAGGTTGTCGACATGTGGGATGTGGACTCAGCAAGCATTGTGCCGATAGTCGTATCAGCCAATGGCTTAATTGCCAAGAGCCTCAACCAACACCTAAGGAGGCTCTCGTTGGGAAGCTGGCTCAAGAGCCAGCTAGCTTAGGTGCGTTAGGTGTGTTAGTACTGCTTTCTGAATCAAGCCCTTGGGCTTGATTCAGAAAGCAGTACTTCTGGACACGGCCCGCATTGTAAGGAGGTTCCTTTCTCTGGAGCCCTGACCGCCGGTAGCTTGGACCCTGTTCCCGATACCGGTGGGCTACTATTTTTTATATTTTTAAATGTTTTTTATATATTTTTTAAGAAATATTTAAAAATGTATTTTATAAGAAAAAAAAATGAATAAACGAAATAATAATATATATATATAATTATATATATATATAATATATAGCACCAACCGGGGGTTGTCCTTGGGTGCACTTGCATAGTGCATACAGGGATAATCGTCGGCTGGTGCCTCCTCGTCATTTGAAATTGT
Organism: Cosmia pyralina; assembly: GCA_946251885.1. Taxonomy (NCBI): domain Eukaryota; kingdom Metazoa; phylum Arthropoda; class Insecta; order Lepidoptera; family Noctuidae; genus Cosmia; species Cosmia pyralina. Next base: position 2,418,090 of record OX276367.1, read on the forward strand.
GTAAGGGGCCTCTGCGAGTTGGCTTCGGCCCCTCGTACGCCTTCCAAAGGTCCGGGACCCCAGGGTCCCGAGATAAGCCAAAGACAAGAAATAATGTAGATAATGTGACTTAAGAATTATTGTGGGGAACATGGATATAAACTTGATAATAAAATAAATAAATAAAAATAAATAATAAAATTTAGTAGTTTGTACATGGCATACATAGCTGTCTTATAAACTAAAATGAATGTTAAAGAAAACACCCGTACACAATAACAGGGGTCATAGGACTCCCTTTTCCTAAACTAGGCAGAAAAATCTGTCTGTATCTTAGGAAAGAGTATCCTGATGCATGACTCTCATTCCTCAGGGCGTGTGGATTAGACAAGATTGTGTGCGTCTGATGTGTTAGTATGGTAAATATTTGTTATGTTTTAGTTGTAATGATTCACTTTTTCAGTAAGATAATTCTGTATTTATATTCATACACACATACAAACTTGGTATAGGATAGCAATAATTAAAAAACTATTTAACTAGGCACTCAGTAAAACTCAGCTATTAAATCTGTCATGAAAATGTTATATTGTGTTGTGTTCATATGTTGTTGAGATTTTATAATTTATGTTTGAATGGTATTTTTTACGATTTTTATCTTTTATTTTATAATCTATAGGTATAATGTTTTCTAATGATTTGTATGTATTTTTATAAGTGTACATTTAATACTTATGTTTCATGCTGAATTATATTCGAGCGCAATGTGAATTGTTACTGAATAAAGAAATTGAATTGAAATAAAGCCTTTTGGGCACTTTTCCCACTGACAGCGATGCGGACGAATTTTTTGTTGCCCAATAAGATCTTCACTATTTTTTTCCTTAATGCACTTGTACTTACATAATACCTATTATATTTCAGTGTTAGATTGTATATTAATGTTATTGAATATTACATAAAATATACATAATCAGCTTATAATGTTCCCACTGCTGGGACACAGGCCTCTTCTCAAGGATGTAATCTACCACGGGGCCCAGTGCGCGTTGGTAGATGTCACATTTCTTTGAATTTTTTGGCTCTAGGACGTTTCTTCACGATGTTTTCCTTCACCGTTTTGAGAGCAGTGGTGATGAAATTATTTTCACAATGTAAATGGCCTGCCTGGGTTCGAATCTATAACCACTGGACCACCACTGCTCCACTGCACCACTTTTAATATAATTAAGAGATATTTTTTCTGAGCTATTTAAAGCATATGTGTTTTAGACAGCTCACACTAATATTACCTATAAAGGCGAGAGTTTGTGAGTGTGTGTGTATGTTTGTTACTTCTTCACGGTCAAACGGCTGGACCGATTTGGATAAAATTTGGTATGTAGATAGCTTATACGCTGGATTAACATATAGGCTACTTTTTATCCCGGTCTACGCGGGTAAAACCGCAGGGCGCAGCTAGTATTTAATGACTTTGCTAAATGTCATAATTGCTTAATGCAATTAACTCACAAATTGCATTAAGCAATTATGACATAATACAAAAGAATCACACAATCTTCCCTTCACGGGAAACCGTGGTAAATCTCATTACATTCGTACCATTCGTCCCACTTGAGTTCATGACAGCGCCAACTTTTTCTAATTTGAAAAAGTCTTTATTCTATTTCGCTAATATACCCTGTGATATGCCAACATCCCCTCCTTTCGGCGTCTCCCCTTGTCGTTAATAACATTGTATTTTGTATGGGATCGTGTTTTTGATGTAATTTCGCTCCAACTGATAAAACACGCCCCCTGTGTGAGATATGTGTAGTTATTTGAACAACTGTAATAAATACGGTAACTGTCAATTTGGTTTCGAAATATTGGTGACTTAGCTGTTTCCTGTGTATTTGCTCGTATTTTATGGGAACTATTTCATGCGATGGGATGGAAATACATAATAGTAAAAAAGTGCTCGCATACGAAGAGTTCCGCACCACCGTACAATATTTAACACTACATATTAAAAAAAAAAACTTCAGTTTTAAAAAAACAAGTTTCTTGCTTCTTCTTTTTATTATTTATTATTATAGCAGAAAAAAAAGAGAAAAAAAGTTGAGAGGTGTCAAGGGACCCGGATGGAACGAAGTTCCTGTCGATTAATTAGTGAAGGAATTGTAATATTTTTTTTTTTTTAATTATAATAATATTTTTTTTCTTTATTTTATTTACATACATATGAATTATATTTTTAAATATTTTTATAAAAACATAAAATTAAAAAAAAAAAACATTTAAAAATATAAAAAATAGTAGTCCACCGGTATCGGGAACAGGGTCCAAGCTACCGGTGGTCAGGGCTCTAGAGAGAGGAACCTCCTCACTATGCGTGCCGTGTCCAGGAGTACTGCTTTCTGAATCAAGCCCTTGACCCAGCCGCGCAATGAGAGCCTCCTGAGGTGTTGGTCGAGACTCTCCGCTATTAGGCCATTAACCGTAACGATTATCGGTACAATGATTGCAGAGTCCACGTCCCACATGTCGACAACCTCGTGTGCTAAGTCAAGATACTTGATTTTTTTATCTTTCTCAGCTTTCACGAGATTCTCGTCATGAGGGACAGCGATATCAACAATCATTGCACGGCGCTCTCGTCGATCTATCACCACAATATCAGGCTTATTGGCTACAATAGTCCTGTCAGTGATGATAGATCGATCCCAGTACAATGTGGCGTGACCATTCTCGAGAACTGGGTCGGGCACATACCTGTAATATGGTACTTCGGATTCCACAAGGTTGTACTGCAAGGCAAGTTGCTGGTGGATAATCCTAGCCACTAGATTGTGTCTGTGCAAGTACTCGCCGTTAGCAAGACGAGAACAACCGGAAACAATGTGTCGGATTGATTCACCGGGACGGTGGCATGCCCGACAGATGTCAACCGTACCATCCTTGACAATGTATTTCCGATAATTATTCGTCATGATAACTTCATCCATAATTGCACAGACAAAACCTTCGGTTTCCCCGAAGAGGTCGCCGAAACGTAACCAGGATACAGATGCCAAAAAGTCTACATCAGGCCCATGGAGGGCCCGGAAAAAGCGTCCGTGAAGCTCTTTGCCTTGCCATACTTCCTTACGATCGTTAGTATCAAGTACTGCAGGTTTGCGCCAGTTCTCTTTCGCCAAGGAGAGTGGGGTGAGGCCCTTGTCCACCGCGACCACATCTCGATGCATCCCCACGTCGGCTTCTAGGAAATATTCCCTGAGACTGCATATCTCGCGATTGTGGAGGGTCTTAGCATTTAAAAAGCCTCGACCTCCACACTTTCGCGGGATATACAGTCTCATTACCGATGACCGTGGGTGATGCATTCGATACGCAGTCAGTAGCGTACGGACTCTCCTATCCAGGGCGTCGAGTTCGGTCTGAGTCCATTTGAGTATACCGAAAGAGTACATCAAGACCGGCATGACCCAACCGTTGAAGGCGCGCACCTTGTTTCCGCCTGATAGAAGACTATTAAATTCTTTCTTCAGGCGGCCAAAGAAGCGCTCCTTCAACGATTGCTTCATGTCAGTAGCATTGATGCCCAACGCTTCCGACATACCCAAATATTTGTAGGTTTCGGTTGACGAGAGGGATCTAAGATGTATGGAATCCGAGAGTTGGGTTCCCACGGATTCCATAATCTCCCCTCGCTTTACATGCATGACTGCACATTTTTCCACACCAAATTCCATCCTGATGGCGCTACTGAAGGTTTCTGTTACCTTCAGTAACTCCATCAGTCGCAAATTGTTGGGGGCAAAAAGTTTTAAATCATCCATGTAAAGGAGGTGAGATATCACTTGACCACCTCTTCTCAACCGGTAGCCTAGACCTGAGTCCTCCAGCAGTGTGCTTAGAGGATTCAAGGCTAAGCAAAACCAAAGCGGACTCAAACTATCGCCCTGAAATATTCCCCGCTCAATCCTGATCGGTTCATCGATCCTTCGGATCTGCTGACATCCTGGATAGAGAAGGACCGTCCTCCATTGCCCCATACACGACATCAAGAAGGTGCGTAGAGTTGCGTCTATTTTGTACAACTCCAGCACCCTCATGAGCCATGTATGTGGCACCGAGTCATAGGCCTTCTTGTAATCTATCCAACATGTCGACAGATCTTTCCGGGATCTACGAACCTGTTGGCTTATGGTCATGTCTATTAGGAGCAGCTCCTTAGTACCGCGGGACCCGTTCTTACATCCATTCTGAGACACAGACATAATTGATTTACTATAAATATGATGTGCAATTTTTACTCTAAGAATGGATGTAAGGACTTTATAGACCGTCGGTAAACATGTGATTGGTCTATAGTTTTTAGGTTCCGCTGTACTACCCGATTTATGGAGCAGGTGGGTAACTCCTGTCGTAAAGAACAGTGGTAGCGACCCAGTCTCTAAAGATGACTGGAATTGGGAGGCTAGGCAGGCGTGTGACCTTTGTAGCCATTTAATCCAGAAATTGTGCAGTCCGTCCGGTCCTGGAGATTTCCAGTTAGGTAACGGACGGACTGCACAGGCCACATCCAGAGGACTAATGTTAATAGCCTCCATGTCTGGTATTGAATCACACGCTTGCTCAACAACACGCATCCACCTTCAGTGTGACTGACGGGCACCGACCAAATGCTTCGCCAAAAAGCACTCATGGTCTCATTATCCGGTGGATGCACGTCAGTCACACCTTGAGTGGGAATAGGCCGCTCCCATGTTCTGTATACCCACCTTTCATCACTCTGGAACATGCGGTTCTGAGTGTACCGATCCACTCTTCGCCTATACCGACGAATACGGTTTGCCCATGCATAAACTTTCTGCTTCAGGAAGTCGATGCGCTCTGTGACACAGCATACATATTCACGAGGACTAATACTAGTTCCCGAGAATGCCCGTCTCACAAAGCGCATCACCCTGGGGCGTGTATTGCCCTCCCTGAAGCAGATAAGCTTCCCAATGAGTACCCTGGCCTCATTAATACGACGCTCAATCCTGCACTGCCAGGCTGGTGCGGCGGGTTTTGGCCGTGTAGCTTGGTCAGTGTTTGGAAATTTGACACGAGCTACACGACATGCCGCAACAGCCGTGCAATACAGGATTGAGTGTGTATCGCAAAGATCTGCGCTGCTTTCAATAAAATTTGGTAACAGCGCATCCAGAGCACACACCAGTGCTCTATTTTTTTTATTCATGGGCAAACGTGGAAGCCGTGGTCTAAGGTCAGGTGATGTGAACCGGTACTCACTGATCGCATCCTCCAGAACGCTCCTTAATTCCACATTGCATAGGTTATCTGCAGATATAGCTCTGGCGTCCTCCTCCTCATCACGCTGGCTAGCTCGCAGTGGAACCTCAGCAGACACATGCATGACATTCTGGGATGGGGACGGGTTACTAGCAGAACTACTCTGCATTTCCGAGCGCAGCCGATCAAGTGTAGCGTTATCCAATCTATGATTGTGTTGAATGACGCGCACCTGATCCGACAATCGTTGGGCCGAGACGTTGACGGCAGGTTCAAGCACCTGAAACAGAGAGAGCATCCGTCCTCGGTACGCTGTAAGGTTAATTCCTCCCTCTGTAGCCCCATAATATGCGCGCATCACATTTTCATTCATGGACTGAGTCCATCGCATGCGCGACACATTTTATTTTTTTTATTATTAACAAATATAATGTAATATAAACTTAATCTTTCTAAAAAATACAACCGACTTCCAAAAACAACACTACAAAGTGAAAAATAACTTTAATTTCGGAAGTCGGTGTCTGATTATATGTATTTTCGTTTTTGCCACCGACTTCCGAAATTAAAGTTATTTTTCACTTTGTAGTGTTGTTTTTGGAAGTCGGTTGTATTTTTTTGTAAAAAAGTTTTTATTTTTCACTTTTTAGTGGTTCACATGTGCTTACCCCTTCACAGCGTACTGGCGTGATGTTATGTTATGAACTGGTGTGAACAACAAACAGACATGAGATTTCAGCAATCCCAGTCCATTTGCTATCATTTATTGAGGAGTTCCGTTGCCTATCTCAGAAGTTCTTCATCAGGTCTTCACCAAATTGAAATGGGACCACTCCAAGAAAGTACTCTTCCAAAAACTATCCAAATCGCTTCAAGTGTGCCTATAAAATTGGAAGAGTTTTCTCTATTTCTCCAGGATCCCATCATCAGATCCTGACTTGATGATCATGGGACCACCTGGGAAGTATACCCTTTCAAACAAAAAAAAAAATAATCCAAATCGGTCCAGCCATCTTCGAGTAATCGGGGAACATACATAAAAAAAAAAATAAAAAAAAAAAAAAGGTTCCGACGAATTGATAACCTCCTCCTTTTTGAAGTCGGTTAATAAGAGAGAGAGAGAGAGAGAGAGAGAGAGAGAGAGAGACAGACAGAGAAACATGCGCACGTCGCACAGCTTACAATAGTTTACTATAGCAAAAAGTGTCGGTACTACTTTTCGTGAGAATTTTTTCCGTCTAGCCCCCTTTCACAACGCGCGATAAGGAACTTTGTTCCAAAAAGAGTATTCTATTCTATTATATTCTATAGCAGTAACAGCAATTATAATAGAAATATACAATCTGTGAAAATTTCAACTTTCTAGAGACAGCAGAGGCAAAGGTTGCGTTCGGGTACGGAACCCTAAAAATCAACTATTACAGTTTAAAAGATAGAGAGCACTGTTATAGAAAGATAGACAGTCGGATAGCCGGTGTAGGCCTTAATAATAAGGGACACTTGGGCATCTTTTGGATCAATGGCTTGGCACGCGACGATGGCAAGAGACCGGACGGCATGTCTTTATTTCCATGGAAGTTGGGAAGGCCTTTAGTGTGGGACGCAACGTGTGTCGATACTCTTGCGCCATCCCATCTTCCTGGCTCTGCGTGCTGTGCTGGCACTGCTGCTGCCGCTGCGGAAAACCTCAAGCGGCGGAAGTATAATAACCTTATCGGTAATTATATTTTCGAGCCGTTTGGGGTTGAAACCCTTGGGCCGTGGGGTCTGAGTGCTCATAGTTTGTTCAACGAAATCTCCAAACGGCTGGTTGTCACTTCCCGTGACCCAAGGGCTGGCTTTTACCTTGGCCAGCGGCTTAGCATTGCCATACAACGTGGCAATGCCGCCAGTCTCTTGGGTACTTTACCAGTCGACAGCGATGCGGAGGAATTTTTCGACGCCATATTTTAGTTTTTTAATAGTTTTAGTTATGTTACTATATAATTTTGTTATTTTTAGGTTATGTTTACAGTTAAATGAAAATGATGTGTATACTATTTAATAAAAACAAACTTTTTTATAAAAAAAAAAAAAGTGTAAATTAATTTTAATTTCGGAAGTCGGTTTTTTTATCTGTGTTTTAGTTTTTGCCACCGACTCCCGAAATTAAAGTTATTTTTCACATTGTAGTGTTTTTTTTTTTTGTAAAATAGGTAGTTTTTTTTTTACTTTTTACTGGGTCGGTTATATATAACTTATCTAAGTTAAAAGTTCTCATCAAAACTTTTGGTGAAGGGAACCACAAACCAGAACGTCATCTGTGCATAATTTTTTTGTCTTTGTTGATTTTTTCAAAAAGCGCTGAATCAATTTCGATAAAATTTATATGGGACCACCTCTGAAGAATGACCTACAAGAAAAAAAAAGAATCATTCAAATAAATTCATAATTGGCGGATTAATCGCGTGACAAACATACAAAAAATAATATACAGTCGAATTGAGAACCTTGTGAAGTCGGTTAAATAGTACACAGACAAAAACTCGTGCACATAATTATTCCCAAATAATCACGACCAAAAATTTTCACCCTTGCCGACTAAAATAGGGTTGAAATCCCAGACACAGTTCTGAGCGGACGATCCCCTGGGGCTGTTTACTTAGGGGCACAAGTAGCCCCTCGTACGACACTCTTGTAACTAGCAAGCTAGATCGAGTTTGCTTAACTATGTTGAGATAGCCCGGGGGTTTCGGTCGAAGCAATTATTGCTCGGTAGGGGTAGGCGGGTGGGGGGCTAGTTGTGGTGTGATCATTGCTATATTGGGAACTAAAATTAGCTGGATGATTGGAGGTACTCGTATGAGTGTTGTAGTTTTGGTTTTATGGAGGGTGAAGATGTGATTTTTTAGACAAACTAAGAATGAAGTTTGAGTAAGGTGTAGGCAAATCGCGGCGGGTTCACGGATGAGTGCTAACGCTTGCCCGTGATCCCGCCGTAAGCGGCAGAGAGCAGGACACCGTGGAGTTTTAGTGGGTAGACCCACATAACTGCACTATCTCGCCGTGGTAGTGCAGAATGCATGAGCATTTATTCACGAGAAAAAAAAGGTGTAGTCAAATTCAAATGAAAATCATAAATGTAATATAAACATAACCTAAAAATAACAAAATTATATCCTAATATAACTAAAACTATTCACAAACTAAAACATGGCGTCGAAAAAATTCATCCGCATCGCTGTCGACTGGTAATGTACCCAAGAGACTGGCGGCATTGCCACGTTGCATGGCAGTGCAAATTAATTTATTTTCTCTTCAAAAACAATAACATGATAAATATTAAAAAAAATCTACTATATGAAAAATAAAACCGGCTACCCAAATCTAGTTTAAATTATATGTCGTGATAGAGATCTAAGTGTTGTTACACACGAGCGACACGCCTCAACGGCAGAGGTAACTGCACGCAACGACGACGTCGCCGACCTAAAGCGACGCTTGCAGCTGTAGCATGTCGCGTCCGCCATTTTGTCAGTGGACTGCAAATAGTTCAGGAGTGACAAAATGGCGGACGCGACACGCTACAACTGCAAGCGTCGCTTTAGGTCAGCGGCTGTCCACGACGTCCGCCGTCGACGCATGTAACGCGTGTGTAAGAACATTATATAACTCGTAATTTGGTATTCTAGGGCAGGAATAGCTGCCAATTACGGTTATAAAGTATATCCATCTATTTTGTAATAATAAAGCTGAAGAGTTTGTTTTTTTTTGTTTGCTTGTTTGTTTGTATGTTTGCTCGCTAATCTCTGGAACTACTAGTTGGATTTGGAAAATTCTTTTTGCATTTGATAGCCCAGTTCTTGAGAAAGGCTTTAGATTATTTACCATCACGTTATAACTCTTAGGAGCCGAGCAAAATGAAAAAAAGTTAGAAAGAACGCTAAGCGAAAACGAAGTAACAGCGCGGGCAGGCGATGCGATGCGACTGGGTGGGTCGGGGGAACAAGAAATTTCACGCGGACGAAGTCGCGGACAGAAGCTATATCTTTATGACTGTAATTGGTAGCTATTCCTGCGACAGACACAGACGGGGAAGATGTAGTAATAGTGTCTCCTTTGCACCTTTCGGGTACAAAACCGTCATAAAAATGGTTTTCTATGGGAATTTAGTTGAACAGCTAAGTTGCTTAAAATCCCTTTTTAATATTTCATATTAGCAACATGTTTTTGAAACATGTTTCACCCACAAACTTCATATTTATTTATTTATTATCCTGTATTATTTTTACAGCTTTTGGATCAAATTCGGTAGTGTGTCTATCAACAACTATTAATATTAAGTGTAACAATTATAATGGACGCGAATTAAGTACATTGGCCGTCAAAAAATTGAGCCACCTTATAATTTACCTAGGAATCTATTTAAAACAGCAATACTTAACTTTTTAAGTAATTATCTCAGTCTCACAGACATAATAACATAACAACTAACTATTGTATGAACTGTTGCCAGAACATGTTTCCTGCAACATAAACACATGTTGCGGACACAATGCTGCACAACTTCAATAATTAACACCCCTTTATCTAAGCTAACAATAGCTGGGATGTCGGCCATTGTTTGGTATGCAAGCATAAATTGATTGATGACTTACCCTGACTTACCTGACGGTCATACCTGCAGTCTTATCTCTAGATTAAATCTTTGTTGTATAAGACTGATTATAGCAGGCATTATGTTCAATTTACTAATGCTTTTTTGATGCTGTTGAGACTGCCATGCCATTTTAGTGCTTCGGGAATGTTCGCAAAGGCTCGCACAGATGGATTCCATGCCATTATGCGAAAGAAAGCGGCCTCCTTACTTACAGCGCCTGCATAACAACAGCATTCTAAAAATAAATTTACTTAAAAAAAAAAAGTAAAAACCGACTTTAAAACCTAAAACGAATAAAATAACTTAAAAAAAAAACTTAACAGCTTCTGAAGTCGGTGTCAAGCTAAGGGGCATTGAAGAATGGAAGACACCGACTTCAGAAGCTGTTAAGTTTTTTTTTAAGTTATTTTTTTTCGTTCGTTCATTAAAAATTCTTTTTGCATTTGATAAATCAATTCTTGAGCAAGGTTGTAGATTATTTAACATCAGGCTACGACACATAATGACCGAGAAAAAAGGAAAAAAGTCAGAAAGAATGCTAAGCGAAAACGTAGTACTCGTAATAGCGCGGGCGAACGAAAACGAAGTACTCGTAATAGCGCGGGCGAACGAAAACGAAGTACTCGTAATAGCGCGGGCGAACGAAAACGAAGTACTCGTAATAGCGCGGGCGAACGAAAACGAAGTACTCGTAATAGCGCGGGCGAACGAAAACGAAGTACTCGTAATAGCGCGGGCGAACGAAAACGAAGTACTCGTAATAGCGCGGGCGAACGAAAACGAAGTACTCGTAATAGCGCGGGCGAACGAAAACGACGGGTGAAAACTTTAATTCTGTGCACCTACTTTATATGTAACATTACCTACATAAATATTACTAACAGAGTCTGAAGAGTCCAGTGGTTATAAACATATACATACCTATACATGTAAAATCATCATCTGCCTAGACTTTTCCCAATTGTGTTAGGGTCAGCTTCCAGTCTAGCCGGATGCAGCTGAATACCAGTATTTTACATGGAGCGACGACTGCCTATCTGACCTCCACAACCCATTTACTGGGTAACACGATACCCCTTAGTAAGATTGGTTGTCAGACTTTCAGGATTCTGACGACCCGTAACGACTGTCAAAGATACACGAATGACAGCCGGGATCAATGGCTTTACGTGCTTTCCGAGGCACGGAGGGGTGATGGTAAAGATGGTCACCCATCCACAGACCAACCGCGGCAAAGGTAGCTTCCAGATCGATCGACATACATTACATAAATAAATAAATAAATAAATAAATATGTTTGGACATATCACACAACGCCATCTAGCCCCAAGCTAAGCAACCTAATGCTTGTGTTATGGTAACGAGATGGCTGATAAACTACTTATATACATTTTTTTTTTTTTTGTAAATACATACATATTATAGATAAAAAAACACCCAGACTCACCCATAATTAATGCTTGCTAACAGTATCAGAAGAGTAAGGATTATCCAGTTACTAGCTGCGCCCCGCGGTTTCACCCACGCAGACGGGAATAAGAACTAGCCTATGTCCAGGATATAAGCTATCTACATAACAAATTTCATCCAAATCGGTCCAGCCGTTTGAGGGTGAAGAAGAACAAACCTACAAACACACACACACACACACTCACAAACTTTTTCCTTTATAATATTAGTGTGTTAACCAAGCCAAATGAAGGAGACAATTGAAAAACCGGCCAATTGCGAGTCGGAGTCGCGCACGAAGGGTTCCGTACCATTATCTATAAAAACGGCAAAAAATCACGTTTGTTGTATGGGAGCCCCCTTAAATATTTATTTTATTCTGTTTTTTAATATTTTTTGTTATAGCGGCAACAGAAATACATCATCTGTGAAAATTTCAACTGTCTATCTATTCGGTTCATGAGATACAGCCTGGTGACAGACGGACGGACAGCGGAGTCTTAGTAATAGGGTCCCGTTTTACTTTGGGTACGGAACCCTAAAAACTGTCCTTAGTCATCGTTTGTCTGGCTCTTTTTCTATACGTTGAAGATTACTTGAACTTATTTGTGACTTTACCAAGTAACGTAGGTACCCATAAGGCTAATGACCTAAACACAAAACCGAAAGCCCACCAGCTGATAAGGATCGTCTCATTTTCAAGGTTCTCTACAAATTCATGAAGTCGTTGGCACAAGGCAGTAGCATGTATTATTTAGTAGCAAGGTGACCTCTGATTTGTGTCCAGTGTAACTTAATTGTGTATGTATGTACAAAGCTTTTTCCCAGACGTAAGCCTGATTTACACGTTGCGTTTTAATTACCTGTAGCAAACCATTAGTAGAACTAAAAAAAAACCGGCCAAGTGTGTGTCGTACTTCGCACATCTAGGGTTCCGTACCAAATCTGATTTATCAATATGTTTGTATTTATTAGTAGAATATACGTAATAATAAACATCATCACCTACTTTAAAGTTCAATGGTCAATGGAAAGTTAAACAAAATTTTCTAAAAAAAGCTGGCTTTGGTGGCTTATTATTTCTTTGTTTCCCAATATTTTTTTTAATAATAAATACAGTATTAATTTGCTCAACCAGTTCTAAACAACAACAACCATTTGATGGGGTAAGTCAAGTTTCTTTTTTTCACGCTCCATATCTGATTTATCAATATATTGGTATTTGCTAGTAAATTATACGTAATAATAAATATTATAACCAAACTTGAAGTTAAAAAAATAAAAAAGGGGTAAAGGGTAAAAAGGGGGGTTTAGGGGAGGGGGATGGGGAGGGGGAGGGGGTAGTAAAATATACGTAATAATAAATATTATCACCTACTTTGAAGTTCAATGGTCAATGGGAAGTTAAAAGATTCTTCGGAACAAAATTTTGTAAAAAAGCTGACTTTGTTGGTTTCTCATTCCTTTGTATTCCAATATTTTTTTAAACAAAAAATATAGTATTTATTTGCTCAATGAGTTCTAAACAACGATGTCCCGCTTGATGGGGTAGGTCAAGATTTTTTTTCGCGCTTCCTTTAAATGTATACCTTCGCCTTACTTAAAAACATTTAAAAATATTTTTTGACAATTTTTATGGCTTTGGATCAAAAAGATGCTTATACTATGAAAATTTGAAGACTGCTTCAACCGTTTGGTTGTAAAAACTGTTTGACAGACGACGGACAGACGGACACGTGAGTGACAGCAATAGGGCTCCGTTTGGACCCTTCGGGTTCGGAACCCTAAAACACGTGCGCCGTCAAAACTTGAGTTGTATAAATGGGTTTTTAACATAACTGTGGCTATTTTTCTGTAGATAATTTTCAGCTGTGTACTTTATGTCTATGAAAAGATTATCCTGTGTCCGAGTGTCTGAGTATCTGAGTGCCAGTTTTTTCGACACAAAAAAGGGGTCTTTTTATGAAGAATTGTAAAAAAGGAAAATTTGTCTTAAAAGATTCTGAAAAGTCTATGGACAGTATCATTATTTTCATTTATCAGGTTCATGGTTAAGTAGTAAAAGCCGCACGGGTCAATCGAAGGTTAAGCTACAATTGCCGAGGTCAGTCCGTGCATGGGTAACCATCCATTACATATCCGCTCTGTGCCTCGGAAAAGTTTCGTAAATCTTTGACAGTCATTACAGGTCATCAGAAGCCAGAACGTCTGATAACCAGTCTTACCAAGGGGTATCGTAATACCCATTAACTGGGCTGTGAAGGTCAGATAGGCAGAAGCTCCGTATAAAATACTAGTATTCAGCTGCATCCGATTAGACTGGAAGCCGTCCCCAACATAGCTGGGAAAGGGCGAGGCAGATTGAGATAGCTTATACCCTGGATAACACATAGGCTACTTTTTATCCCGGTCTACGCGGGTGAAACCGCGGGGCGCAGCTAGTTAATAATAAATCATACTACTCACATTTTAAGCTTAGACTCAGAGGTGCGCAACATTATTTTATTTTTCCTGTATAAACTAAGCTGCCAGAAGAAAAACTAGACACAATATCGCTCAGAATAATAAATATAATGTATGCAGATTTAAATAGTGTTTAGTCTTGGGTTCAACAATCGTATCGGAAGGTTGATCAACCCTCTTTGTATAAGTAATAATATAATATTCTGTATAACATAATACCTTCTAGTTTAGTATAAAATGAATGACCTCACCTTGTTGTTCACCTTTACGTATGTACCATTTATTGTTAATTGTTCATTCTCATGCTCGTTTAAGTTTTGTGGGCATAGAAAACACATCATCACGCCTGAATTCCCCATATAATGTGTGGGCAGATTGTATAGTACACCTAGACTGACACATGCCCTGCCAGGGTCAGGAGTTGTTCGAATGAGTTACCGTGACCCTGGCACAGGCAACCAAGTCAGGTAATCTTCAAGTAAAATATCCTAACCTTATGTCTATGGTATCGTCTATGGTTCAACTATCTCAATGGACAGTTCCTTCCCCTCCCGCCTTCCATACTTTTGTATCTAAGACGCCATGTTTGTTGGTCTGTCAAAACGTTTGAAGTTTATTACAGTGTCAAAGTTGATCGCAATTTCTGAAGATGTAATATTGTCGTGCAACATGTACAACAAGTGCTGTGTTGTGACCTGTGCTAGTAGACGAAAGGACGTCAGTTTTCATGTTTCCAAAAAATGAGATAGGATTCAAAAAATTGTTACAGTGCATTAACTGCGAAAGATTGCGAAGCTAGAGCTTCCAAAAACTTCGCAAACAGTTTGTGTGTCGAAATTATTTCGAGAAGAGAGATAATAAAAAGAAATAAAAGTAAAAAATTAAATGAAATAATTGAAGTTTTTTTTCCCCTAACATTCCCTTTCTAACTTATTCTTAGAACATAATATTGCAATATTCGCAATAACATTGCATTATTGCATTGCATTATTGTTCATAAAATGAAACTAATTACAAATTCCTAGCAAGAAAACCTTTTAGGCTGAATCCGTACCACACCATTGCATAAAGTTTCGCGCCGGAATTAAAAAACAAAACTGTCAAACATGTTATGTGAACTTTAGACGAGTCGATTTTTACTCTATGAGAGTGCCCTGTCTGAAGTTAACTGGTCTGTGCAGGCAACTGAAGGAACACGGGTGGGTTAGAACCCACCCGTGTTCCTAAAGTCAGTAAAAGTCTGACACGCCCTCCCACTCCGCCCAGAGCGGGAGAAGTCATTTGATGATTTCCCACCCAATAAAAAAAAAAACAGTTTGTAGTGATTTTTTAGTCGGTTGTTTTTTTTTCGTATAAAAGTATTTATTTTTCACTTTTTAATTGTGGTACCTACCCCACACAAATTCGATTATCACTACCTGCAAAATAACTTAGAACGTCATCCACATATAGACTAAGTTGGAAAAATACATTATTATTGAAGCTAACTCAAAAACTACCCAAGCAAAGTTAATAAATTTTACATGGGACTAACTTCGAGGTATACCATCCGGAACAAAACAAGAATCGTTCAAGTGGAACTACTCTGTAAAAAGTTACGCGTGGTCATACAAAAAAAAAAAAAAAAAAAAAAATTATAAGGGTACTCGTATTTCGACGTATTCCTTGAATGTTCAACTGAAATTCAAACGTTTTTGAGTTGGTTAGATTTTTTAGTTTTTTTTTTTTTATGAAAAATACAATTCAAAAATGATTTACGGCTCTACTTTACTGTAATTTAAATGATTATCATAGCTGATGCCGTAGCAGATCTTTGTTAAAAATTAAAAGTTGAAAATGCCTAAACCTTTGGCAAAGATCACTAATTTAATGTTTCGTAATTTATATTTTGCTCAGACAAAAATTACAAAAAAAAAAATACTGAATTTCGGTAGAACATTTGGTGGATTAATTTGTTGCATTTTAATCCTATTATGACGTCCTGCAAGGAATATGTTGAATTATAAGTAACCCTGTACTATGGGCCAAAGTTCCGCATGATCACCTCAAAGGCGATAATCGCATGCACGGCTCACGTCTCGATCGCACAATGTTCGTTTGTCACTAGCTGTGCTCTCACAGGAATATTTTCTCAAGTGAGCATGCTTAAGTTTTGTCCGTAGTACATGCTTCGACTTGAGAAAGAAAGAAAGAAAGAAAAGCAAAAAAAAAATACTTGAGAACCTCCTCCTTTTTTTGTCAGTTAAAAATCCTTTGGAATGAGGTAGAAAGTGTCTTAGACAATCGGGATGCAGATGGGCTGTCTGTTTGCAAGCCAATAATAAAATAACCATGAATTTCAAAAGCTTTAGTAAACAAACATTGAGATTGAGTTATCTGAAGAAGCGTTTAGTACATTAATTTTGACGTGTTTTTTAAATGACGCATACTGTTCCAGTATACCTAGTTGTTTTCGAGAAAACAAAAACCCATTTAGATTCCAGAGCGGTTTTTAATCCCCATAAATATTTTTCAATTTATATACAAGGTCATTTTCATCGTCTTACAACGGCGGCGTCTGTATGTCAGGGGCCGCACGGTCTCCTGTGAGGCGGCGAGCCTCCTTGCCGGATTACCGCCAAGGGATCTGGAGGCAAAAGTCCTCGCGCACGTGTGGGAGTGGCGCAAGGAGGCGAAACGCCGGGGCGTAACTCCGCTGCCGCGAGAAATCACGGTACAGCGGACAGAGCTCCGGCGGGATCTCATGGCGACATCGAGTGTGCGATTGTCGCAACCCAGCGCTGGGCACGCCACAATTGCGGCGATAAGTCTCCTCTTTGAGGAGTGGTTAGAGAGGCGCCACGGCGTCCTCACCTTCCGCCTGACAAAGGTCCTCACCGAACACGGTTGTTTCGGGAGGTTCCCGTTTCGGATAAGGCGGGAGGAAACGCCCGGGTGTCACCATTGTGTGGATTGCCCGGAGGACACGGTGGAGCATACAGTGGAGGTCTGCCCGGCTTGGGCGGAGCACCGCCGTGTTCGCACGGAGGCGATCGGCGGCGGCGATCTCTTGCGTCCAAACCTGGTCCAGGCCATGGTGCGGAGCGAGAGTGCATGGGAGGCCGTCACCTCCTTTGCGAAGCAGTAATGCTCGCGAAGGAGGAAGCGGAACGCGTGAGGAAGAGGCAACAGCCGCGCCCTCGCGCCCCTAGCCGCCGTAGGATACGCCCTGGGCGGCGGGAATCTATCGCCGATTCCCGGCCACCGTAGGCGCGGGCTTGCGGACGACGAGTAATGGGCAGCTCGCCGTCCGGTAAGGACTGGTCCTTACCGGACGGCGAGCTGCCCATTCGACCGCGCGCCCATTCGCCCATTCGGCGCCCATTCGGCGCCGTCGGCGCGTTGTGTTCCACGCGCGCCTCAAAAAGATGTCAGCAGTGACGGGGTCAATTGGGCCGATGCTGCCGGGATCGCGGGTAGTTCGAAAGAGATACCGTGGCCCTGGCACGGGCAACAGAAGGAACATGGGTGGGTTTTAGTCAGTAAAAGTCTGACACGCCCTCCCGCTCTGCCCAGAGCAGGAGAAGTCATTTGATGATTTCCCATCCACAAAAAAAAAAGGGGGCCGATTTGGTTATATATAAAAAAAAAAATGTAAACATAATATTTTAATACAGTAATACAACACCCTGCTTAATAAATTTACGTTTTAAAACAAGAAAAAATAATTTAATTACTCTTATATCAAACGAATTGAAATTAGCCAATTTGAAACGAAACAATTATTTTCTTAATTTTTTAAACTTTTTTCTCGAAAAAACAGTAGCAATTACATACACTAACTGGGTCGTGGTTCTCAGACAATCAAAATGGCACATTATACACCAAAACTACCCACATCTGTTTACATAACCGAAGGCCCCCAAACAATAGAAAAGATTCCAGCCTTGAGTATTTCGAAATTGCCCCGATGTCGCGATCGAATGATATGGGTCAATGTCTGGTTGCGCGTCATTCGACCAAGGTTCAATACCTGTACGATGCTATTATTAGACTTTAACATACTTAGTTCTTTGATAAATTGTAAGATCAATCAGGCTGCCTAGCCTTTTCCCAATTATGCTGGGGTCAGCTTCCAGTCTAACCGGATGCTGCTGAATACCAGTATTTTACATGAAGCGACTATCTATCTGACCTCCACAGCCCAGTAACTGGGTAATACGATACCCCTTGGTAAGACTGGTTGTCAGATTTTCGGGCTTCTGACGACCCGTATCGACTGTCAAAGATCCACGAATGACAGAACGTTTCGTATACATGTAGGTCATTAGAAGCATAGCATAAAAAAACAACAGTTGTGTTCGCAAGCGCTACTGCTGATCATGAGGTCCTAGGTTCGATTCCCAGGTCAGGCAAAGTGTTATTGGGTTTTACTTTTAGGAATTTCTGATTCGATCGATTGATAGCAATAGGCTTGCCCCTATTAAATAGGACTTATATATGACTGGCGAAATGTGGGTGTACTATAGGTACGCCCGGCTACAGATCAAGCTATGCATTTCCAGTATAAGCTGATCTCGCATTGTATAGGATTTCCTTACAATGAGAGATCAGTTTAAACTGGAAATGTATAACTTGATGTGTAGCCGTGTGTACACCACTGCCCAACCTTTTGAGGATTACATGCGTGATGTTATGTTATGTGTAACTTACTTTCACCCTAGTACCCATAATTAATAATACACATCATAATCTACCCAACATAATTTGCAGTCTTTTTTCACCGAAATATCTTAAATAATAATACTTATATAATACTTTATTCAACCACCATCTTGGACTACCCCAAACCCTCAAGAGGGAATAAGAACGTATGTTTCTTTCATATTCGACCCCATTTCTAACATACAGGGGTTCAGCAACATTTTTCGCGTTTACTGTTCAAATATTAATTTCCTGACCCTTTGGCCCCGTTGCGGCACTTGTGGCGAAATATGGCCGAAGTTAATAACTCCCCGAGTCTCTATTAAGAGATAAAAGTGTTTAAATATAACATTTTAGGGGTGGCTATAAATGTTTTAGAAATAAATAAAAACTTTTTTACAAAAAAATACAACCGACTTCCAAAAACAACACTACAAAGTGAAAAATAACTTTAATTTCGGAAGTCGGTGTCGGTGTCGGTGTTAAATGTATTTTCGTTTTTTGCCACCGACTTCCGAAATTAAAGTTATTTTTCACTTTGTGGTGTTGTTTTTGGAAGTCGGTTGTATTTTTTTGTAAAAAAGTTTTTATTTTTCACTTTTTAGTTGTGTACCTACCCCACACAAATTCTAATACCACTATCTGCAAAACAAACTAGAACATCATCCATATAAAAGTCGGGAAAAAATACGTATTATTAAAGCTAACTCAAAAACTACCAAAGCAAAGTTAATCAATTTTATATGGGACCAACTGTGATGTATACCCTCTCGAATAAAACAAAAAAAAATCCAAATCGATCCAGCCATCTTTGAGTAATCGGGGAACATACATAAAAAAAACGACGAATTGAGAACCTCCTCCTTTTTGAAGTCGGTTAAAAAATGACTTTAGCTTTGAAAGAAAATGAGAGTGCGTGATGGGACTGATGAGATATAAACTGTAGGTCGGATACCTAAAATTCAGGTGTTGCTTAATATGCAATGCACTTTTGTATCGAATAAATCCCGAGATTCCGGGATCGGCAAAATTTAGAGTTCTAACTACAGAACCGAATGTATAATATATTTACTTACGTTCAGGTGTTGGGCAATATGGAATGCACTTTTGTATCGATCGTTAAATTCTCGCGATTCCGTAATTGACAAATTTAGTACTTTTTGACTACATAATCGAATGCTAGCTAATGTTGTAAAGTAGGTTGCCAAACTGGCATAGCAAACGTCAGGATAAGTAAGACGGTTGACAGGGGAGAATGGAAGAAGAAAACGTGTTGCGCCGACCCCAAGTAATATGGGATAAGGGCAGGAAGATGATGATGATGTTATTATCATGAAGTTGAAAACCTTGAATAAATTGAATTGAATTGAATAAATCAATTGAAATTAAATTGAAATTGCATTTGGTAGACAATTAATTTGCGCATCAATGTGTATCAATCACGTAGAAATTGAAGTTTCGGAGACCCTTAATTTTTGTAAAAAACTGTCAGTTCAAATCTAATATCTAAATATTCATGTTAAAAGCATTTTTCATTTACACCTCTCAACAAAATAAATACTTAAAAAATCAATACAGCTTTCATGAATTCATTAAACCATTCGATTATTCACACCTTAAAGGTAAAAAATACAGTCTTAAAATACCTGACCTCAGTCAATCATAACATCGACCTCGTCGTTATTATCATCAATATATTTTAGCCACACCTGCTTCTCTGCTGATGCCATCATAACAAACACGACCGGGTAATGAACTCGGGACTCCGAGCTTTGATGTTGAATGAACGGAAATGAGAGGTCAGGAGGACATTAATCTTGAGGAAGAGTTTAATTCTTTTGATGAAATAATTTGGCGGTTAGTTTTCTATGTGTGGTGAAGATTTCATTTTATCGTTCTGTCGGTTTCTCAAACTTTACCTACTAAATCAAAATGATAAGAAAAACTTTTTGACAAACAATTGGCTACGATTTTCTACTGCTCCTGCAGAAGTGTTTAGTAGGTACTTCCATAAAGACCCATGATACGTCTTTCTACATTGTTCTCACATGTATATTTTCAAGGTGAATTTTGTAACCAATATTTTGATTTAAAAAACTTTTTTACAAAAAAATACAACCGACTTCCAAAAACAACACTACAAAGTAAAAAATAACTTTAATTTCGAAAGTCGGTGTCTAGTTAAATGTATTTTCGTTTTTTGCTACCGACTTTCGAAATTAAAGTTATTTTTTACTTTGTAGTGTTGTTTTTAAAAGTCGGTTGTATTTTTTTGTAAAAAAGTTTTTATTTTTCACTTTTTAGTTGTGTACCTACCCCACACAAATTGTAACACCACTACCTGCAAAACAAACTAGAACATCATCCATATAAAAGTGAGGAAAAAATACGTATTATTGAAGCTAACTCAAAAACTACCGAAGCAAAGTTAATCAATTTTATATGGGACCAACTGTGATGAACCCTCTGGAACAAAACAAAAAAATGCAAATCGGTCCAGGCCATCTTTGAGTAATCGGGGAACATACATAAAAAAAAAATAATAATAATAAAAAAAAGGTTCCGACGAATTGAGAACCTCCTCCTTTTTGAAGTCGGTTAAAAAGAGTGTCCGTGGCACTTGCCCGTTAATCTCCATGGGAACTTACTACGCTTTGGAATGGGCAACTAGCTTCATTTTTCTGACAGACCGACTCCTTGACTAGCTAGCTTAACCTGTCAAGCCCTGATCGAGGACCGGTTGAGTTTCATTCTATGGCAGGGTAACTGCTGTTGTAACTGGCCACGCTATAGTAACTGGCCAGACTTAAAAAAAGAGTTAGAAACAAGGTAATGCAAGCAAGCTCATGAATGAAAAGGACAAAACATTTTTTTGTCGTCCTTTTCATTTATGAGCTTGCTTCTTCTCCTTGTTTCTACCTCTTTTTTATGAGTGGCCAGTTACTAAAGCGTGGCCAATTACTACAGCAGTTACCCTATATACAATAATCAATCTTATATCATTAATCCTCCCCTCCCAAGCCTCTATAGTCGCTTTTGATACCTAAATGAAACAGGATCGATTGGCATAAAAAAAGTTTTTGCAAAAGTTGCCGATTTTCCTGCTGTATAAAAACTCGCACGAAGACCACAGACGACGGCGCCGAAGTAGCGACAGTACATTTACTATGGCATCATAATCTCGTTTCTCGTTGACGTCCCGTTCCCGATGCGGTGGACAAACAGTCTTACACTGATTGTGCACCGCACAACGTCGATGGACGTCAACGAGAAACGAGATTATTCGAACCAAACGTGACGTCCCGGGGTGGTGGTGTGCAATGGACACGCGGCCATAGTACAGTCCTACCTACTTATCTGTGAACTGAAAGAGGCGGCACCGTCGATGCGTCGACACAATCGAATGACATGCGTCGGCACAATCGAATGAAATTTCAACATGACAGCCGTAGTTCCAATTTTCGCCATGTCACAGATAAGTTGGTAGGAGTGTAAATGTATGTATCGATACCAGCGCCGTCATCGTATTTTTATTTATTTATCTCGTGGACAAACGGCCTTACTAACTATTAATAACTGCCATTAATAACTGTGTACAGACGCCAGCAAATCAAGCTACTACAATCTGTCTTTCGTTAATAGATTTTCATTTTTATCGCTAGTGCATTAGGTTCAAGGTTGATTGGGAAAATTTTACAGTTTCAGGTGGCTTGACCTGCTGGCGTCTGTACAATAACTGAGTTCGATAAATACCTTAGCAACCTTGCATGAGTCGAATTATAACGGCTACATTGATTGCTACATTTTTGACGACTTTAAAATGCTTTAAAATGGATTGGATCTGTGCCAGAAGAAGAAGATTTAATAGAAAAGGTCCATTTGAATATTAGTGTAGGTTTTTTATCGACATTATTATATGAAAGTAGAATAAATGCTGTGGAAATGCGTTCCTTGCGAAGCATGTGTGGTGTGACTGTGAATGATAGGCTGAGGAATGATGTGAAAAGGCAACGGTACGGTTTAAAAGTAGATATAGTGCTTAGATGGTTTGGTCATGTTGAGAGGATGAATGAAAGGCGACTAACAAAAGGTTTAAAAGGCAGATGTGAGTGGAAACGCTAGAAAGGGACGCTCTAGGAAGATATAATAGTGACCTTATTGGTAATGTTCTTCAGAAAGTTCAGATGCGTAGTACTCGCAACCGGCGTGCGTGTATGACCACATGTATGAACGTAAACGAGGCAAAAGGAGTATGTAAGGATCATAGCAGGTGGTTTTCAGTAGATTCTGCCCACCCCCACGGGAAGATGGTTTATGTATCAAATCTGCCTAGCTTTTTCCCAACTATGTTGGGGTCGGCTTCCAGTCTAACCGGATGCAGCTGAATATCAGTATTTTACACGGAGCGACTGCCTATCTGACCTCCACAACCCTGTAACTGGGTAATACGATACCCTTTGGTTGTCAGACTTTCAGGCTTCTGACGACCCGTAACGACTGTCAAAGATCCACGAATGACAGCCAGGACTAACGGCGTAACGTGCTTTCTGAGGCACGGAGGTGTCTTAGTATGTAAAAATGGTCACTCATCCATTGACTAACCTCGGCAAGTGTAGCTTAATCTGATGGATCGACCCGTGCGGCTGTTATTACTTAGCCACGAGCTCCTCCGTGTGAGTTTATGTCTGTATGTGTATTATTAGATTTATTTAGCCCGTGGACAAGACCTATCTAACATAAACTTGGTTACTTTATAACATAAATATCACACCTTTATTCCTCAAGGGGTGAAATAATCAAAGGCGAGTTTGGCTACTTTATGTCTGTACCCATGTAATAGGGGGCGAGCCTATTGCCATTAACCGGGCACGAATCAAAACTCAGGGTAACTACTGACAAAAACCAAATGAAAAAACTCAATCACGCTTTTCCAGTCTTGGGAATCGAACCCAGGACTTCACGCTCAGCACTTACACTTGCGACCACTAGATCAACAAATATTAAATGAATCTATGTTACAAAATCATCTTACCAAGCGCTAGAAAATATTAAAACCTCATCATCTGCCTAGCCTTTTCCCAACTATGTTGGGGTCGGCTTCCAGTCTAACCGGATGCAGCTGAATACCAGTATTTTACATGGAGCGACTGCCTATCTGACCTCCACAACCCAGTAACTGGGTAATACGATACCCCTTGGTAAGACTGGATGTCAGACTTTCGGGCTTGTGACAACCCGTAACGACTGTCAAAGATCCACGAATGACAGCCGGGACCAACGGCTTAACGTGCTTTCCGAGGCACGGAGGAGTCTCGGTATGTAAACATGGTCACCCATCCACGGACCAACCCCGGCAAGCGTAGCTTAACCTTGTCGATCGACCCATGCGGCTGTTATTAGTTAGCCACGAGCTCCTCAAAACCTATCTTTTAATATATTACTTACATGGTTTCCTAATAGAATTTTTTACTAAGAAATACGTTTGAAATTTCGATTTAGAGTCATCTTTGCGTTTTTTTTTAGTAGTAATCATGTTTCCGTCCGCTATATTTATAATAATAATAA
The DNA here is from genome assembly GCA_946251885.1 of Cosmia pyralina. Lineage (NCBI taxonomy): Eukaryota > Metazoa > Arthropoda > Insecta > Lepidoptera > Noctuidae > Cosmia > Cosmia pyralina. The sequence goes on from OX276367.1 coordinate 2,442,151, forward strand.
TAGCCTTTATTTAACAATCTTTCTTACAATATAGTTATAATAATGTTATTTAATTGTTTGACACCGGTACGTGAAGATTGTCTTGCTGTCCAGCAGGCCTCCCCTAGAGTTCGCCATCGAATGCGATTCTGCGCTTGTCTTATCCAAGTATGTCCCGCTATTTTTTTAAAATTCAAATTCAAAAATTTTATTTCGAGCAAATACTCATATAGGGTTAGTAACATTGTTCCTTAAAAATAAGTGTTAGTAAACAACACGAAACAATGGCACATGTAACTGACAGCAGTGGATTATATACGGACAGTCCACTCTGTCAGCAATCATTTTCAGAACCCTGTTAGGGCTAGCCATGACTCGAGCTACCATGGATGCTGGGCGCTCAAAAAACTCGTCTTCCCATCTGCGACGCTGTCTCCCTTTCCTTCTTTTGTATTGTCTCGGGCATCACTCTGTTACTGCTATTAATAATAATAAAATAAAATATATTGAGTTATAAATAAACAGGGTTACTGATTAGCTTACTCTCAACAGTAGTTCAATTTTATTCGATAACTCGTGATTAAGTAATAACAGCCGCACGGGTCAATACATCAGGTTAAGCTACGCTTGCTGCAGTTGGTCCGTGGATGATACATACCGAGACTCCTCCGTGCCTCGGAAAGCGCGTTAAGCCGTTGGTCCCGGCTGCCATTCGTGCATCTTTGACAGTCGTCACGGGTCGTCAGAAGCCCGAAAGTCTGACAACCAGTTTTACCAAGGAGTATCGTATTATGCAGTAACTGGGTTGTGGAGGTCAGATAGGCAGTCGCTCCATGTAAAATACTGGTATTCAACTGCATCCGGTTAGACTGGCAGCCGACCCCAACATAGTTGGGAAAAGGCTAGGCAGATTGATTGTATGTCTACCTTATTGATAAATATTTATTTAACTGTAAACATAACCTAAAAATAACAAAATTATATACTAACATAACTAAAACTATTAAAAAACTAAAATATGGCGTCGAAAAATTCCTCCGCATTCATCCTTATTGATTGTATAAGTGTCTTTTATGTGTTTCTGTTTTAGTGAACCTTCTGTGTTCTCTTTTTATGGCAAATCGTCTCGCTTATAGTGTGACCATGAAATGTTTGTATACACAAAATATTTATAAGTTCATAAATATTATTTAGGCTCGACCTTAAGACCTTGATCGCGAAGTTAACAGAGTGATGTATAAGTATTCAAGTAGCTTGAACTTTGTGTAATTGAGATGTAATCAATGTTCAGTTGGCTACTTTCAGACATTTATTTATTTATTTATTTATTTAACCTTTTCGCACACAAAACGTACAAAGGCGGACTTAATGCCTTAGGCATTCTCTACCAGTCAACCAAGGGTGGTGAAGAGATTAGATGGCAGGTGCTCAGTATGACAGGAATACTTATATAAATAACACTAAAAATATATCTTAATTAATTATAAATAGACTTTATACAAGCACATAAATAGGTTATAAACTAATAATACATTGCTGATTGGCGTTTTAGCATTGCGTGAGCTGTTTGCTTAGTCAGTCTAGAAAAAAAAAAATCGGATAAGTGCGTGTCCGACCACGCACAATGAAGAGTTCTGTAGTTGAAAACAATTTATCCCAAAAACAAACTTAACATTGTAGCTAGTTGAAAAACATGTTCTTCCATACATTGATATACGGCACCGACAATTCTCCAACTGCAAATTTAAGTTTGTAATCAACAATTTTTTATGAGATACAAGTTAAGTATTTTTGGACTATTTCCATTACTTGCGCTTTGAGACCTTGCTTCTTGCCAAATTTCATTATTCTACGTAAAAATATGTCGCTTAAATGGCGGTATTTTTTTATTGCGTTGGCTTATAAGCTTGATTTTTTAGAGCATAAAGGAACCATAGACCTACGTAAAAGATATTATTTTCAACTTGATACCTCTACGCGTTTCTGAGAAAAAGGTCTTGAAAGACCGAGGGACAACGGAGTGATCCTATAACGATTCCGTTTTTTCTTTTGAGGTACGGAACCTTAATAAAATAAGTTTCTTTTCGTTTAAAATGAGGACATTGGCTTTCCTATGTCTCTGTGTGCTGTGGCTGTGCCTGTGTCTCTTCTTAGTGATCAAATGCTGGTTCATTGCTTGGTGAACGTATTGGTTTTAGGATTATACACACATTATTGTGTATAAATTATATACGCTATCCATTTTCTATACATAAGTCGGCTTTTAATGACACTTAACCAAGGAAATTGGTACCCAAGTTGTTTAATTATTTACTTACATATTTATTTTTTATTAGGGCTAGTGGCTAAGTAATAACAGCCGCACGGGTTAATCGACCAGGTTAAGCTACGCATGCCGCAGCTGGTCCGTGGATGGATGATCGTATTTACATACCGAGACCCGTCCGTGCCTCGGAAAGCACGTTAAGCCGTTGGTCCCGGCTGTCATTCGTGGATCTTTGACAGTCGTTACGGGTCGCCAGAAGCACGAAAGTCTGACAACCAGCCTACCAAGGGGTATCGTGTTACCCAGTAACTGGGTTGTGGAGGTTAGATAGGCAGTTACTCCATGTAAAATTCAGCTGCATCCGGTTAGACTGGAAGTCGACCCCAACATAGTTGGGAAAAAATGATGATTTCAACATCACCAGCCCTATAACAGTTCACAGCTCCAATTGGACTCCATTTGTCTCATCCAGCATTTGTGTATTTTTTAGTTATTTATTTTAATGCCACATTGGTTTCATGCGCAACTTTGCCCTGAAATGTGATGATACGGAAAAGATATTCAAAAGTTGGTATAGTTTGCAGCTAAAAACAAAAACTTATAAATCTATCAAGCAAACTATAACTCAGTAAAGGTAATCAACAATATTAATTATTATAATTTAATATGAAAGTCTTCATGAGTCATGTGACGTAGTTAATGTAGATTGAACCAAAGCCAAACACTACGGCATTGATTGCTTCATGTTTCGTTTTCCGAATAAAATACTTACCTAACTAATAATAAAGAAAGTGCAGTTTCATAGTTTTATTTGACAATTTTCTTATAAAGGAAAAAAGCTGTGAAGTTTTTTATATAATCTAATCCATTCCTCTTTGATCAATACTAGATGCATGGACCTGAACGAAAAATAGATGGATTATTATGAAAGAAAGAAAGAAAGAAAGAAAAACGTTTATTTGGACACACTTCGTGAAACACAAATACAAAAGAAAAAAAATGAAAATAATGTTTTAAAACAGTAGTGTGTGCCTCACGGCTGCGCCAAAAAGGTTCATTTCAGCATTAATGCCAGACAGATGCTGCCTGACGCTGGTTTTCTAATGAAAGTTATGTAAGAATCGTACCTACATAGCACGAGGCGTTTTGTTGTTTTCAATAAGAGATTCTTTATTACTATCAGGAATGATGTGATTATATTATCCTGTGTTCAAAAGTCACAAGTAAAGTAGTCGTTAATATTGCGTGCTGTCTGTGCTGCGTTGGTGTCACGCCGGAACTCGTATTCGAAAATAACGCACTATTTAGATTTTTCCATGGTTACAGAAACATCGGTATCAAAGAAAAACTTAACGGCGGGAAAACAAATGAGCAACTGATTTTTTTTTAAATATCATGGTATGTTATAAAATTAATTTGAATTTAGAATTCTAAATAGAATAAAAGATATTGATCTTCACACTAGCCGGTATCAAAAATTGGCAATTTCATACCTATTAGTACAAATTCGTGGTCACAATACTACCGTAGTAAGTAAACAATGCGTGAATCACATACAGACAGACAAACTGCTATAAAAAATTGTAAACATTGGCACGGGACTACGGGACACAGCGCGTTGTCACGTTGTGGACATTCCAGAGTTTTTAGTCATTAACAGTCCACGCTGTTCTTCGAGTTTACTGTTATTTTGTAGTATATTGGCGCATTCCCTGAAAGTGAATTTTTGCGATGAGGGTTGCAAGTTCTAATAATTTAGGTTAACACTAAATTCCTCATTTGTTTTAAAGCTAGACTGTAAAGTAAATGAGGAATCTCTGTGGCATTATGCACCAAATATTCTAATCTATATCTAGGTGTACTTAGTACTGTAGAGGTTTGATGCTTTGGTCAAGCCTCGACAATGTTATACTGGCTGACATTCAATCATTCAAATATAGATTGTGTTCTAGAAAGAAAAACGATCCTCGTTTTTCTTTGTAGGATGACAGATAGATTCTGCTAGGGCTCCGCTTAGGCAGTGTGATATATCTGGCCGAAGTCCCTTGACTACGACGCGGTAGAGAATCTATTGACTGTAGTGACTTAAATTACATAAAATAGTAATAAATACCATCACCCTAATTGCGTAACACAAATTCAAATTCGATTCGTCTTGAACCAAATTGCTAATCTGCTATTTCATTATGTTCGAAAGAATGGTTTGCTTGACAACATAATTAATCTGATTTATAATGTCACGGAATTCAGGCAAGCCAACTCACATATACACAAACACAGCTCACACACACACATACACATACAACACACACACATATCACACACACACAGCACACACACTCAAATACTCTCGCGCACAAACACAAAAATATATCCTCGCTTAAGTGTGCTTTTTTATTACGGGAGGACACTGGCTCCTGCAACACAGTTTTAACTAGTGGAGGAGTCAGAGAATTCCATATCTGGTGTACCATCTGTTTTATGACAGTAAATATATATATATTTTTTTAATTTATATATTTTTTATCTTGGAACAGAGTTATTATTATTAATATATACGGTTTATGCCTTTCATCTCCCGGCCTGTCTCTATTTTCTGCAGTTACGAAATCCCCCAGTAAAGGGCCTGCCAGGACATACAAAACAAAGTCACTTTTCATGTCAATCTGGGTGACCGCTTAGATATTCTACACTTCACAATGGATAATTATACGATTATTACCATCATTTAGTTATTATATAGCATTTAATCCGGAAGGTTTATGTGCATAATAATACCAAGCACAGGTATATATTTTACTTGGGAGGTTCCTGTGTAAGATTTACTGTAAAAGTTGTTCAAGTTTCCGCAATAAACCTTTTTATTTTTTAATACATGAACTTACTATACTCCATTTACAATAAGATTATACATTAAAACAAACCTTTTTTACAGTCCGTTCAACCGATTTTGACTTCTATTCCGTAGGTTCAAGGAAGGCATTAAAGGCAAAAAGTGGTTACAATACCAACTGTTTATTACAACTATCATTTGTCATGCCACCAACGCAATAGAAGTCAAAATCGGTTGAACGGACTGTAAAAAAGGTTTGTTTAAATGTCTTATTGTAAATGGAGTAGGTATAGTACTTAGATAGGTATAGTATAGAAATCGTAATGTTTTGAAATGTCGCCATTGCGCCCGTGGTCAGCAGGGATGGGTCGCTAGTAGGTATTATTAAAATGGGTGTAAAAAGTATAAGTTGTTTGTGTTATTCAGTAAAGCCGAGTCTCCTGCGCGTCTTTTTGCAAAACATTACACAAAAAACCTTTTAAATTAGGCAAGCTGTCTCCTACGTATTCAAATATATTTAAAGGGGCACAAGTCCGAGATAGGCTGCAGACTGCAACCGCAGGCGACACTGCGGCTAGCGGCTGCGGTTGACCGCAGTGCTTTCTGCGGTCGCAGTTGCTTCAATTCCAAGCGCGGCGGCATGCCGCGGCTGCACAATGCACAGAACCACGCCTCAGTCACTCCAGTACCTTCGTGCGAGACAGAATGTCAGCCAAATTATTGCGGTAATTTGGATTGGATTTATCGTAAAGGACTGGATGACCAGTAACAAAGTTAATTAATTTTTGTTCATCATCTTCCGAAAAAGTCGACATTTTTGTACGTGTGAACTCTGCGGTTCGCGACACCACTGGCGCTGCAGTTTGCGGTCGCTGCGCGCCGCGGCTACAGGCCGCAGTGTTGCCGCGCTCGGAAACAATTTCATAGAGATACATAGAAACAAGTGGTGTCGCTTGCAGTTTGCGGTCTGCAGCCCATCTCGGAAAGGTACCTTTAGCCACGCCTCTTTGTTTTAATATTTTTGTGTAATATTTCGCAAAAAGAGAGTGGCTGTCCGATCGTTTAGCACCGTTCAGTTGCCTCAATACAGAGCTAGCAAACAGTCACGTTATTTTATTTATTAAAATCTCTCCAAAGTTCTACAACGCATAAACAACCTAACGTCGTTAACATATGGTCCTTCGAGCCGGATAATTACTACTGGCACACCTGTGAGTCATTAGTGAATCGGAAGTCCGAGCGAGCTGAGAACAATAGGCCGCCGCATTCCAGAGATAAGACGACTTGTTTACGCAAAATTGTGAAGTTTTTATGAAGTTGGATATTTTAATAAAGTGTAAACAGTGTGGTTGGCAATTCATAACACGAGTGATAACATAATAGAAAGTTACAATGGCTACTACGGAACAACAAAAATATTTGAATACGCTAGAAGATGTGGCAAAATTGTTACAAAAAACACAATCGAATTTAAAGAAATGTCCTAAAGTGAGACTTACAGATGGTTATATAAGGGCTAGAGTGAAGTGCATTGAAGAGTATTGGAGTTCTTTTAAGCAAGCTCATGAGATGTTGACACAAAGTATTCCGAGAGACAAGCGTGGAGAAGTGTCTTACTTTGTTAATGAAGACTATTTTGTTATTGAAGACCTGTACCTTTGTCTACAAGCAGACTTGACAGATATGTTGAGCTTGAGCAAACAGCAACAAACAACAACAGAATTTAGCGGTCAACCTCAAGGGCAATGTTCGATCGTAAAACTGCCGCGGATACAACTACCAACATTTTCGGGACAATACGAGGAGTGGCCCACATACCAAGACATGTTTACATCACTTGTGCATAAAAATACTTCAATCAGTGACGTTCAAAAACTGCATTACCTAAAGTCGAGTGTAACCGGTGAAGCGGAAATAATATTACGGCACATACAAGTTACGGACAGCAATTACGATCAAGCATGGCAATTGTTAAAAGGCAGGTACGGCAACAAACGTGTTATTGTATTCTCTGTTTTAAAAAGACTTTTTAATCAAAAGAAAATCACAACACAGACAGCTAACAGTGTGAAGACTTTATTAGATACTACGACAGAGTGCATAAATAACCTAAAAAACTTGAAAATTAACACCGATACCTGGGATCCTTTAATTATATTTCTGGTGATTCAAAAGTTAGACCAGGAGTCACATAAAGAGTGGGAAGCTTTTGCTTATAAGGAACAGTCAGAAGAAGTGCCATCTTGGGAAGAATTAAAAAGATTTTTGGAATCAAAATTTAGAACACTAGAAATGATACAACCCGTAACAAATAAAGATCGTACAGTCAAAGAGCGATCCTACCATGCTGCAAATGTTGTTAAAGATAAAAGCTGTATACTTTGTAGTGAAAAGCATACCCTATGTCATTGCAAAGAATTTATTAAAATGGATATTACACAACGTAACAATTATGTGAAGGAAAAACAGCTTTGTTTCAACTGCCTGCTTCCGGGTCATTCAGTTTACAAATGCAAGGTACCAGTTACTTGCCGTGTATGTAGAAGACGTCACCATTCCTTGCTTCACAAATCAGAGAAGTCGAAGGACACAACAGAGACAGAACCAATACAACCATCGACATCTCAACAAGAAGCCAACAAGGAGGCCATAACAACGCTTCATGTTGGTATCGGAGCGTCTGGAAGAGCATTATTAGCAACTGCACTAGTCAAAGCAAAAGGAAAAGATGGACAAGCAATACTGTTAAGGGTTCTTGTAGATCAAGGCTCACAAGCGAGCTTCATAAGTGAAAAGGCAACTCAATTATTGAAGCTACAAAGAAAATCAATTGAAGGTACTGTAACAGGTGTGGGTTCTATGCAAGCACCAATTAAACACGTGGTTCAGCTAAACATACTGTCGAGAAGGAAACCAGAATTCAACATGCACGTAGAAGCTTATGTCATGTCCAGGCAACTGACCACGAGCATACCACACCACACATTGACTGTTCACAACTGGCAGCACCTGGAGGGTCTCGATCTTGCAGATCCAGAGTATAACAACCCAGGCCCGATAGACCTGCTGCTTGGTGTTAAGGAGTATGCACGAATAGTCGAACAAGATTTAATCAAGGGTCCGCCAGGGTCTCCATGTGCACAGAAAACAACCCTAGGATGGATATTATTTGGAGAAATAAATACAAGACAAAAAGAACATTCATTTCTTGTCATGCATCAACAAGTAGACGTCGATAACATATTAAAATCACTCTGGGAGATAGACACAACTACAAGGCGAAAGAATACAAAAGAAGAACAAATATGTGAAGACATTTATCATAAAACATACTCAAGAAATGACCAAGGAAGATTTATAGTGAAACTACCATTTAAAACAAATTGTATTCAATCAACTGAAGGAAATACAAGAGAAATAGCTAAAACAAGATTGATACAATTAGAGAGAAGGTTCAAAAAACAGCCTAAGTTGAAAGAAGAATATGAAAAAGTTATAGAAGACTACAAAAACTTAGGTCATATAGAAGAAGTACCTGAAAAAGAAATATATTCAAGAAAATCAGTATACTTACCCCATCATCCAGTCCTGCGTGAAGAAAAAGAAACTACGAAAACTCGCATAGTTTTCGACGCATCATGTAAGGGCACAAATGGCATATCATTAAATGATGAACTCTTACCTGGTCCAGTGCTCCAAGAAGACCTACGTAGTATAATCATGCGCTGGAGAATGCACGCCGTCTGTTTCGCTGCAGACATACAAAAGATGTACAGAATGGTCATGATATACAAGGGAGATGCTGATTTTCAAAGAATACTGTGGAGAAATGATAGCAATGAAGAAATAAAAGATTATAGATTACTTACCGTGACATTTGGGACTACTTCAGCACCTTATCTTGCAGTGAAGACCTTGATCCAACTCGCATATGAAGAACGAGATAGCTATCCTGTAGCTGCTGACATTACCTTGTCAGACTTCTACGTTGATGACGTCATGTCCGGTTGTGACACTGTTGAAGAGGCCATAGAAGCTAGTAATCAACTCAAGGCTATGTTAAGTAAGGGAGGGTTTGAGTTGAAGAAGTGGTCATCAAACAATATCGAGTTGATAAAATCAATGGATCCAAGCAACATTTCTTCAAGCATCCAACTCGATATAAACCTAGATGGTACTGTGAAAGCGTTGGGTATCGCATGGAATCTTGGTACTGATCAATTTCATTACAAAATCAGTCTCTCTGCACCTCCATCGACCATTACGAAGAGAAACGTTTTATCAGACGTACAAAAACTTTACGATCCATTAGGATGGATATCGCCAAGCATTGTGCTCGCTAAGATACTTATTCAAAAATTATGGTTAGCTGGCACACAATGGGATCAACCATTATCCGAAGAATTAACCTCAGATTGGTTGAAGATAAGAAAGGATTTTGAGAATGTCAACCAGATTTCTCTAGACCGATGGGTACACTCGTACAACAGCAATTTAAAAGCAATACAGCTGCACGGATTTAGCGACGCCTCTAATCGGGCCTATGCAGCCGCTGTATACTGCAGAGTGGAACAACAGGATGGTACTGTATACACAAATTTAATTGCATCGAGAACCAAGGTTGCTCCGTTAAAAACAATATCGCTTCCTCGTCTTGAGTTGTGTGGAGCTCTATTATTGTCAAGACTTCTAAAACAAGTCACATTAGCCATGAGAATTCCTTGTAACCAAACCTACTGCTGGACAGATTCAACGATTGTACTGGCGTGGCTTCATGGTGAACCTCAAAAATGGAAAACCTTTGTAGCAAATCGAGTGGTGGAAATCAAAGATAATACAAACAACACACAGTGGCATCATGTTGTATCACAAGAAAATCCTGCTGACATAGCATCCAGAGGAATGTTTTTAACTGCTCTAAAGAAGGAGAAGATGTGGTGGAATGGGCCAGAATGGCTATCAAAAAAACAACTTCATTTGAGAAGATTGGAAAATATAGATACAGATTTAGAGTTAAAATTAACATGTACTTTCACAACTGAAAATAAAGAAAATGAAGAAAAACCTATTTGGGAAAGATTCTCTAATCTAACTAGAATGAAAAGGGTACTAGCTTATTGTCGAAGATTATTAAATCATGAAAACAAAGAAAAGTATTTAACTACTGGTGAAATGAACACAATTTTGCAAAATTGCATAAATTACTATCAGCAGACAGTGTATGAAAGAGATATAGAGTACATTAAGAAAAATGGCAAGGTGAGAAAATCAAGCTCACTAATTAGCTTGACACCATTTTTAGATAAAAACAATCTGCTGAGGGTAGGAGGTCGTTTACAAAACGCTAATTTGCCAGTCACAACCAAACATCCAATAATACTCCCGAGTAATCAACATATCACTACATTGTTGATCAACGAAGCACACAAACAAACGTTACACGGTGGTATACAAGTCATGATGACATACCTAAGAAGTAAATACTGGATAATTAACTTAAAATCGGCAGTAAGAAAATGCATAAGAAGTTGTAAGGTATGCATTATCAATAAAGGCAAGATAAACAACCAGTTAATGGGTGAATTACCAGCTGTAAGGGTGAGTCTACAGCGTGCCTTTTTGAACAGTGGAGTTGACTATGCAGGTCCAGTATTGATAAGAACATCAAAGGGGCGAGGGCATCATGCTACTAAAGGGTACATCTGTCTATTTGTGTGTATGGCTACCCGTGCCATACACCTAGAAGCCGTGACAGACTTAACTTCTCAAGCATTCCTGGCCGCATTTCGGAGATTTGTCGCACGTCGAGGTCGATGCATTCATCTGTTCAGTGATAACGGCACCAATTTCGTTGGTGCTGCAAAGGAACTTAAAAACCTTTTTAAAGCAATTTCCGAACACCTGGCAACCGATGGAACTACGTGGCATTTTATCCCGCCGCGAATGCCAAACTGTGGGGGCCTCTGGGAAGCTGGAGTGCAATCTGCAAAGAGACACCTAGCAAGGGTTAGCAAAGACACAAAACTTACCTATGAAGAAATGGCGACATTGCTAACACAAATAGAAGCTTGTCTGAACTCCCGTCCATTATGCCAGTTGGACAACACTGTTGAGACGATGACACCACTCACACCTGGCCACTTTTTAATAGGTGAGCCACTACTCAGTGTTCCTGATGATGACTATGAAAAATCCAACATCAACCGTTTAACCAGATGGCAACTAGTACAGCGAATGACACAAGACTTCTGGCGAAGATGGCATTCAGAATATCTGAACACTCTGCAACAACGAACGAAATGGCAATCAGCTATACAGTCACCTACCGTGGGAGATATTGTGGTCATCAAAGATGAAAACTTGCCACCCACAAGATGGCTCATGGGAAAAATCAAAACGCTGCATCCAGGAAAAGACAATTTAGTTAGAGTGGTTACAGTGCAGTGTAAAGGACAAAGTGAATTGAAAAGACCTATAACTAAGTTAATATTCCTACCTAAAGATGATAACATTGATAATTAATAATTGTTCGCTATTTAAAACAAAGTTTGTTAATATACTTACCTATTTTTATATGTACTTTCTATGTCTAAGTTTGTGTACCTAAAATAAAACATTGTTATTCATTAAATTACTAAAGTAAGTTTGTTATACTAACTACATACACTAGGTACCTACTTAATTAGATCCTACTGATACTGAGATATGTACCTACATAACTTACCATACAATCGTTCAAGTTCCTAAACTAATTTGCGATATGTAACTTCCTACCTGCATGCTATTGCTTAAAACTATACCTATGTACAACTAATTACTAATGATGTTGTTAGACGAATGGATAGGTACTTACCTTACCGTGTCATGCTGCTTACTTTGCCTTATGAACATGAAATAAAGTGACATGTAGGTTACTACTTACCCATTTACTGTTAAATAATCTGTTATTGATTTTGTGTTACATACAGTCCGCTTTGTAAGATTTGTTATATTATTTTGATAAGTTTTAAAATGTAGAAATCAATACCTAAGTTAGTTGTGTTGCCCAATTTATTGTGGGCATAAGTAGTAGTAGTATTAATATTTGTAAAAGGACACAGGGTCCTTTTGGTGGGCGGTATGTCCGATCGTTTAGCACCGTTCAGTTGCCTCAATACAGAGCTAGCAAACAGTCACGTTATTTTATTTATTAAAATCTCTCCAAAGTTCTACAACGCATAAACAACCTAACGTCGTTAACAGTGGCTTTAGATGTACAGAATGCTGAATGTGTGATCTGTGATTCTGTCTACAAGGTGTGTTTCATAATTTTATTTTAATTATTTTTTATATTAATTTCAGCTTGATACCTCCACGCGTTCCTGAGAAAAAGGGTCTTGACAGATTGACAGACAGTCGGACAAACAAGTAATACAATAAGGGTTCCGTTTTTTTCCTTTTCAGGTACGGAACCCTAAAAAAGAGGCTTTTCGAGAAATAAAATACTACGGAATACTTAATAAATTATCAAAGAATAATAAACCTTCATTTAATAATTTGGTGCCAGATGTTTCAGTTTTGGTCAGGAATTGAACATAAGTTTATACATTATGGAACCGCGCCTAAGAACCTTGGTTTACACTGTAGTGCAAATGAGTGGTTCTCTACATCTGCACTGCAGTGTAAATGAAGTATTCTTTTGTTTACCTTTTTGGTTTTATCACCTCGTTTTTATTTTAAAGCGTGGTTTTTTTTTATTTTTAGCGTGGAGTGTTAGTTTTATTTTGTGGAAATTGGTGAAACTAAACTCACGCCTTCTTTCCATGGGGATAGGCAGAAACTATAGAACATCTTCTGCTACGATCTATGATTTAGGTAGGTATTACACATTGATGTATAAATTAAGAAGATAAGGTTCGCGTTCCTCGACGTGGACAGCAGAAATTATGTTAACGAAGACAACTGACCTTAGTCACAATCGAACTGGCGTTTGAGTAGCACGTTAAGTAAAATAACCGTAATCGTCTAAATAAGCAGTAACAATGCCTTCATGGGTTTTCAAAATGTGCACAAATAGTTCGAAAATCAAAAACAGTTCCACGGGATTACTTTTCAATCGTAAGTACAGCCAAAAATGTTAATTTGTTTAAAATTATATTTATATTTAATGTTTGCTTCGCCATGTTTGTGAGAGCGAGATAAACATGCAATGTCATTCATAATCGTAAGCATTCGGCGGCTAACGTGATTTCGCTTGCACGACAGCGCCAGCTCCTACCTCTGTCCTGTAACTGTAGGTTTGCGACTGTGATCACAGATGTGCGAGTTTCGGTGCATGTAGTCGTGCGCCGAGTCCAGGTTTAGTGATTGCGATGTTAACGCGTAACATATCTTCCTTTAATATATCAATGAGGTAGGCAGAAACTATAGAATGCCAAACGCTACGATCTATGATTTAGGTATGTAGGTATTACAAGAAAATATCGTCAGTTTTGCAAGGAATAGATAACATAAATCGAGATATTATGACAACAAAGATTCCTTTAAAAAACTTTTTTACGAAAAAATACAACCGACTTCCAAAAACAACACTACAAAGTGAAAAATAACTTTAATTTCGGAAGTCGGTGTCTAGTTAAATGTATTTTCGTTTTTTGGCACCGACTTCCGAAATTAAAGTTATTTTTCACTTTGTAGTGTTGTTTTTGGAAGTCGGTTGTGTTTTTTTGTAAAAAAGTTTTTATTTTTCACTTTTTAGTTGTGTACCTACCCCACACAAATTCTAATACCACTTTCTGCAAAGCAAACTAGAACATCATCCATATAAAATAGGGGAAAACATACCTATTATTGAAGCTAACTCAAAAACTACCAAAGCAAAGTTAATCAATTTTATACGGGACCAACTGTGATGTATACTCTCTCGAATAAAACAAAAAAAACCAAATCGGTCCAGCCATCTTCGAGTAATCGGGGAACATACATAAAAAAAAAAGTTTCCGACGAATTGAGAACCTCCTCCTTTTTGAAGTCGGTTAAAAAAGAAAGGCTACATACACAAATCTTTTCGCACTTCCCATAAATACTTAATTTTAACTTTTAATCCCCTGTTCACTAGTTCAGCCCCTAAGGCACACGAGTGATATACACTCACACAACCCCAGCAGTGAAACGGGGGTTGTAATGAATGCATCTGGAACGCGGCCCGGTACTACATACAAATACATGTGCTTTTATTTAATACCCTCACTAAGTGCGGCTTAATTAATTAAAATATGGTTATGTTTAAAGTACATTTATGTTCTTGCTACCAGCTTATTCGGGAATTAATTTATGGATTGGGATGAAAAGCCTATCTGAAAAATTGTAATTTAACGCTTTTAAAATATTTTCATAAGTTCGCCCCCCGTCAAGTGCGATTTAAAAATCATAACTAGCGAAATATGGGTGTTTTTCCTGATTTCGAAAATACAGGCTGTAATAATAATAATAAAAAAAATGTTTAATAATACCTACTAGCTTCTGTCTGCAATTTCGTCCGCGTGAAATTTCTCGATCCCCCGACCACAGAACAAATAAAAGAGGTCTTCTTTTTAACCGACTTCAAAAAGGAGGAGGTTCTCAATTCGTCGGAACCTTTTTTTTTTTAATTTTTTTTTTATGTATGTTCCCCGATTACTCGAAGACGGCTGGACCGATTTGGATTATTTTTATTTTGTTCGAGAGTGTATACATCACAGTTGGTCCCATATAAAATTGATTAACTTTGCTTCGGTAGTTTTTGAGTTAGCTTCAATAATACGTATTTTTTCCCCACTTTTATATGGATGATGTTCTAGTTTGTTTTGCAGGTAGTGGTATTTGAATTTGTGTGGGGTAGGTACCACAACTAAAAAGTGAAAAATAAAAACTTTTTTACAAAAAAATACAACCGACTTCCAAAAACAACACTACAAAGTGAAAAATAACTTTAATTTCGGAAGTCGATGGCAAAAAACGAAAATACATTTAACTAGACACCGACTCGGTCTGACAACCAGTCTTACCAAGGGGTATCGTATTACCCATTAACTGGGTTGTGGAGGTCAGATAGGCAGTCGCTCCATGTAAAATACTGGTATTCAGCTGCATCCGGTTAGACTGGAAGCCGACCCCAACGTAGTTGGGAAAAGGCTTGGCAGATGATGAGATTTAGAAGACTACAGATGTTTCATAAAATTGTATCACCCTTTATTGGTTGATTCAAGAATAAACCTTTTCTAATCGTTCTTACCTTTAAATGGCATTACCTAAATTGACACAAAAATTAGGCGTTTCCTAATTCTTTGCTATACCTAATTGACTATTAGGGAACTCAAAACTGCCTATTTCCGGACAATGTAATGGCTTCTATCGTAAACGTATCCGAATTAGGAACTTCCTAATAAGAAGTTAATCCTAATAGGATTTGGATTATCTACTTTTAATTTTTGTCACTGAAATGACGAGCCGCTGACCAATCACGTTTGGTATAGTTCTGACAAACTAATGTGCCAAAAAGCTATAAAACGTACAAAAAAAAAAAAAAACATACTTTTGCAAAAATTCCAACGTATACTGAAAATAGAGTATATAAGGTGCTATAATATACATGTAATTGGTTACTAGTTGATTAGTTTGATGTTAAATTTGTTAGTTGTTATTACTGTTTATTTTCCGATTACAATAAAATAAAATAAATAAATAAAATATAATAATATCTGTCACGGCTTCAATTGGAGATAGTATTGTGTATATAGATTACAATAGTGAAGAAATTTCGTACCCCGGTATAGTTAAAACAATTTGAGAAAAAAAAGTAATTAAGTAAACATTTACCTTATTCTGCATAACGTGGTTCACAAACAAAGCGCGATGTGTCGCTTCGTCATTGAAAACAATTCCCAATTCAATTTTTTCTAACTAGAAAGAGGTAGTAATTGTTGTTAATGTTGGTTGATTCCTGTTGTGGTAGTAATACTCGTAAGTGTTCTTTCCCAGAACATACAAATAAACACATACAAATATACACTTCAATCAATCTGCCTAGCCATTTCCCAACTATGTTGGGGTCGGCTTCCAGTCTAACCGGATGCAGCTGAATACCAGTATTTTACATGGAGCGACTGCCTATCTGACCTCCACAACCCGGTAACTGGGTAATACGATACCCCCTGGTAAGACTGGTTGTCAGACTTTCGGGCTTCTGATGATCCGTAACTGAAGGCCAATTCTCGTACCTAAAACGTTCACATTTAAGTCGCAACTTGCAATCTCATGCCAGCGAAAAGCAAATGTCAAAATTTAGGTAAACGCTACACAATTTTTGACAGATTCAGACTGAGATGAGATTGCGAACGTTGTTAAAATACGGGAATTGGCCCTCTGATATTTTAAGTGACTACACTATCGGCGGTTGATTACCCCAAAAAAAATCATCATCAAATTAATTTCTATTTGGTTTTATCATGTAGTTATTGATACTCTAGCTAGCTAATTTAATTTGACCCTGCATTATTATTTCTCTTTCTTCATAGTAATTTTTATCGATTTTAGAACTAGCAAAATAATTGGATTCTTCAATTAGCAATAACAGCCTATTGGATATAGCCTTTAAGGAGCTCGTGGCAAAGTAATAACAGCCGCACGGGTCGATACATCAGGTTAAGCTACGCTTGCCGGGGTCTGTCCTTGGATGAGTGACCATCTTTACTTACCAAGACTCCTCCGTGCCTCGGAAAGCACGTTAAGCCGTTGGTCTCGGCTGTCATTTGTGAATCTTTGACAGTCGTTATGGGTCGTCAGAAGCTAGAAAGTCTGACAACCAGTCTTACCAAGGGGTATCGTATTATCCAATTACTGGGTTGTGGAGGTCAGATAGGCAGTCGGTCCATGTAAAATACTGGTATTTAGCTGCATGCGGTTAGACTGGAAGCCGACCACAACATAGTTGGGAAAAGGCTAGGCAGATTGATTTACTATGTACACAGTAGCCATTGCAAATTATGGACTAGAGTTTGCTTTGAGAAAACCAACCTTAGGTCTTTTGACTGGAGTCCCATATCTAATACAGCCAAAACCGTGTTAGGACCTTTTCAATAAGTTATCTCAATGCAGAATCAACCTTATTTACATTTTGTTAAGGCGGATATTTGTGTAAGCGTGTTCCCTTTAGTCCCCAGTTGGATTGCTCTAGTTGCATTCATTACATCGCCGATCAGGGAATTGGAGAGTTATTACGTTTGGGACGGGGGTTCGATTTCCGGGCTGTGACGTAATGAATTGCGATTATTGATCTGTTTATAGTGTTTTGGTATTCCTTTGTGGATATATTTTTGTGTTCATTTGGTTAAGAAAGGAGGGGAAGACTGCTTTACTTTAGATAGGTACTTGTTATGGCAGGATATGCTGAAATGAAAACAACCTAACACCCATGTACCATATATAAATATTTTGATTTGATTTGATTTGTTTTAGTGATCCTGCTTTATTTGGAACAATATTTAAACCTTTCAATGTAACATAATGTTTAATAACAGATAAATCCAAAAATCTATCAAAAGAAACTACTTAACATAGTTTTTAGGGTTCTGTACCTCAAAAGGGAAAAACCGGTCAAGAGCGAGTCGGACCCGCCGCGCACCGAGGGTTTTTTTTTTTTTTTTTGTGGATGGGAAATCATCAAATGACTTCTCCCGCTCTGGGCAGAGCGGGAGGGCGTGTCAGACTTTTACTGACTAAAACCCACCCATGTTCCTTCAGCTGCCCGTGCCAGGGCCACGGTATCTCTTTCGAACTACCAGCGACCCCGGCGGCATCGGCCCAATTGACCCCGTCACTGCTGACATCTCTTTGAGGCGCGCGTGGAACACAACGCGCCGTCGACCCGGGCCTGGTCCTTACCGGACGGCGAGCTGCCCATTACTCGTCGTCCGCAAGCCCGCGCCTACGGTGGCCGGGAATCGGCAATCGATTCCCGCCGCCCAGGGCGTCTCCTACGGCGGCTAGGGGCGCGAGGGCGCGGCTGTTGCCTCTCCCTCACGCGTTCCGCTTCCTCCTTCGCGAGCATTACTGCTTCGCAGAAGGAGGTGACGGCTTCCCATGCACTCTCGCTCCGCACCATGGCCTGGACCAGGTTTGGACGCGAGAGATCGCCGCCGCCGATCGCCTCCGTGAGAACACGGCGGTGCTCCGCCCAAGCCGGGCAGACCTCCACTGTATGCTCCACCGTGTCCTCCGGGCGATCCACACAATGGTGACACCCGGGCGTTTCCTCCCGCCTTATCCGAAACAGGAACCTCCCGAAACAACCGTGTCCGGTGAGGACCTGCGTCAGGTGCCGTTCCGATTTCTGAAAAAGTGTGCTAATTAAAGACATCGTTTTATTTTTTCTGTAATCATTACATCAATCTTTTATCACATAGAATAATTTTTGATTTTTCGGAGATAAAAGGGGGGAGGGAAGGTATTTTTTTTACATTTTTAACCAAAAGTATAGCGTTCTTTCATATGATAGCGCACATGCCCACTTCTAGTTTTTCAACTACAACATTAAAAGTTTGTTTTTGGGATAAATTATTTTCAACTGCGGGACCCTTCATTGTTTGAAGTCCGACACGCACTTGGCCGGTTTTTTTTTTAATTTTTTATACTTTTTAAAAGTAGACAGACAGACAGTCAGACAGACTGAGTCACACCATAAGGGCTCATTTTTAACCGACTTCAAAAAGGAGGAGGTTATCAATTCGTCGGAACCTTTGTTCCCCGATTACTCGAAGATGGCTGGACCGATTTGGATTATTTTTTTTTTGTTTGAAAGGGATGATGGGATCCTGGAGAAATAGAGAGAACTCTTCCAATTTTATAGGCACACTTGAAACGATTTGGATAGTCTTTGGAAGAGTACTTTCTTGGAGTGGTCTCATTTCAATTTGGTGAAGATCTGATGAAGAACTTCTGAGATAGACAACGGAACTCCTCAATAAATTATAGCAAATGGACTGGGATTGCTGAAATCTCATGTCTGTTTGTTGTTCACACCAGTTCATAACATTTTTTTTTTTTTTTTTTTTTTCTCTTTATTTAATTAGGAACTTTTGTACATAAATACATGGCAGTCCCATTGTACCTTATATCTTAAATTTATACAGACAAAATAATCTTAATATCTATTTAACAAAACGAAGACCTGCAAAGCTATACAACTTTTTGGCCGCATCAGATAAAGGAACAGATAAAATTTCATTGAATAATCCTATATTGTTTTTAATTAAACCTAATTCATGAATCAATAAATCTCTCTCAGCCTGAAACCGGCCACATTCCGTTAAGAGATGAACAACATCTTCCACCTTATCACATTCCTAACAGTTAGGGGAGGCACATTTTTTCATTAAGAATGCAAAGTTGTTAAGCGGCATGTGTCCGGATCTCAGTCTGAGAGCTGTCACCAACAATTTCCTACTCATTTTACAATTTGAAAACCATGGTATACGAGGAGGTTCACAGACTATCGTTTTATACCAGATAGCCTTAGTTTTTGATCTTACGTTAAAATACTCTATCCAAATTTGATGACATTTTTCCTTATATTTTGGTAAAAGTTCGGTATAATCTGGTTTGATGTTCAATTCTTTGCCTTCTGAAATTCCCTTCTTCGCTAGACTGTCAACCTTCTCATTACCACTTATGCCTATATGTGATGGAACCCATTGCAACTTTACTTTTTTTCCAAAACTAGTAATTTCGTCCAATTTAGAAATAATAGTATAAGCTATCGATACACCTCTGATACCAGAGGCGCATCGAGCTATATGTTGCAAAGCACTTTTGCTATCTACGCATATTAAAATTTTGTTACTTGCAATAGTTTTAGCATAAGATAACGCTTCTGAAATTGCAATGAGTTCCAATGACATAACATTAAAACATTTATTCAACTTATAAGAATTGCTATGATTCGGTTTTAAAGGATCATAATATGCCGCACCTCCACCTACAGTACTTTTGGATCCATCTGTAAAAATTATATAATACTCTGAATATTTTTCACGTAATTCATTGATTATAGAAAAATGAAGATAGGTGGGATTATATGTCCTCTTAGGCATATTGACTATATCTAAATTAAGTACAATCAACTCTTTAATGTTAAAATTGGTTACCCATGTACGTAAACTAAACATGTCTAGGGAAGGTTTTGACTCAATATTATCATCCTTCACTAACTCGAATGTAGTAGCTAATAGTGGCATTTCTTTGTTTGACCAATATCTACTGTGACCAAGTGTACACAGTTCGTCTAACAAGTTATTCGTTAAATTTTGTGCTATAGATCGAGATTTTAAACAAAACTTAAAAGCTAACCATTTTCTTCTTATGTGCAGTGGTGGAACACAGAGCTCACTTTCCATAGCATGTATTGGAGTACTTCTAATGAAACCGCCCACTGTTCTTAAAGCCTGGTTTTGTACTTTCTCTAATTTGTATTGAAGTGTTTTAGAGCAATTGTTATACAGAAAACTCCCATAATCCAATCTACTTCTTATAATAGCAATATATATCCTTCGCAAGTGATTGTGGTGTAATCCCCATGAAGAACTAGCAAGTACTTTTAGCAAATTATTGAACTTTAAAACTTTTTCAACTATCTCATTAATGTGTTTGCTCCATTTTAACGAGCTATCAAGCCACATTCCTAAATATTTATAGGTATCTAATTTTCCAAGTGAACTATCATTGATTACAAGATTAAGCTGTTGAGTTCTTCGACCTCTACTAAAAATACAGTAATGTGATTTACTTGTAGATACTTCCAATCCCAAATCTATCAATATTTCTATAAACACATTTAAGGAGGCTTGTAGTCTCTTTGCAGATTCAAATATATTGTTACCGGTTGAATATAAAACAAAATCATCTGCGTATTGACACATATTTATATTAGCAGCAATCTCTCGACAAATTTTAAATGTTGCGATATTAAAAAGAAGTGGTGAGAGAGGGTCACCCTGAGCTAAGCCATTTCTTGCTATCCTAACAACTTCTTCACTCTTTTCAAAGTCATCAGTAATCTTAAGTCGGCGTTCACTTAGGAAATTCCATAAATATTGGCAAATACTCTTTCCTATTTTCATGGTACCAAGGGTCTGTAACATTTTCTCGATTAACACATTATTATATGCGCTTTTGACGTCTAAAAAGCATGCTAAGGTAGGAGAATTTTTAGTTAAGCCAATTTGAATATCAGTCACCCACCAGACGTGCTAAGCAATCAAGACCCGATTGACCTCTCCTAAAGCCTGTGGTACACGGGGATAAGATCTCGTTCTTTTCTACAAACCACTCAAGACGTTTTGCTATCATTACGTGAAAGATCTTACAAATGCAAGAAATTAAAGATATAGGCCTAAGTTTATTATTAGCGTTAGAAGAACTACCTGGTTTAGGTATAGCTATCACTTTGACATTACGCCATTGAGTTGGAACATCACCAGACTTTAATATCAGGTTGTATAGATTTAGCAAATACAACTGACCAGTTTCAGGTAAGTGTGAGATCATAGAATATGTTATCATATCTTCCCCTGGGGCTGTGTCTTTTTTCTTAAAGCATCCACGCATCTCTTCTATACTAAATTCCGACTCAAGTGACCGATTCACTGATGAAAAACATGGAGATAGAGGCATTACATAATCAGGGGTAAGAGAACATAACAGATCATATCGTGACTCTTGAGAACTATAAACTTTGAACCTTTTATACCCTTTAATCCAGCGCATTTTATTCCACATTTGCGAAACCGATAATGTGTGGTCAATACTATCACAAAATGTTTGCCAATCATTTGATTTTGCTTTTTTAATAGCACGTCTAGCATTTAGTATTTTCTCTTCAAGAATATTTAGGTTATTAGGAGTAGGATTCCTTCGAAATTTGGCTAGAGCTAGTCTACGTTCACTAACTAATTTAGAGATTGATTGGCACCAATATCCTTTTGGTCTAAAATTGTTACTTGGATTATAACATAACTTTTTCAGAGGGATACTATTGTCCACAGCTCTGTTAATTTGCTGAATAAGATTATCATACAGGCCTTGAATATCTTTTTGTTCTTCAGGATACAATAAATTTTCGGAGATGATGTTTTTATATGCGTTCCAGTCAGCTAATTTGTAATTTCTTGTTTTGGAAATATGTAATTGATCCTGATATCTAATTTTTACTTTTATAAATATGTGATCACTCCCTAAATTCTCACTTAAAACAGACCAATCAAAATTAATTGCAACATCGGCTGATGCAAAGGTTATATCCGGAGATGATTTTTGGAGGCGACCATTAACGAGCTTCAGTCTAGTGGGCTGTCCATCATTAACAGAAACAAAACCAAATTCTACAGCCGATTCGTGAACTTGTTTGCCTCTACAATCGTTTTTGTAAGACCAGTCTGTATGGTGTGCATTGAAGTCTCCTAAAATTATGCATTTATTATGAAACTTAGAAAATATTTGATCCCATTCAGCCTGAGTCGTACGCACAGAACTTGGACAGTAAATTAAGGTAATGAATTCTATAATTCCACAATTAATTAACCTAAGACATAAAATTTCAATACCTGTATTATTAAAACTTACCGAAAGTTCTTGGGCTTTAATTGACTTGTGTGTTATTATGGCGATGCCTCCATAAGAATCGTCTCTATCCCGTCTATACACATTATACTGACTGATATTTAGCATAAATTCCGGGGCTAGCCAGGTTTCACTAATTAGTGCAATATGCACATGTTCTTGCAATAGTAGAAGTTTAAATTCTTCTAGTTTGGGCTTTAAGCTCTGTGCATTCCACTGCAATAAGTTCAACAGAAAGTCTTTGTTACAATTAGCCATTTGTGAAGAGGTAATATATTTTACTCATAATATCTGTACTCTTAACTAATTTAATAACAAATTGTATCATCTCTTCAAAAATATAACTACCTATCAATTTTATTTTAACTTCAAAACTGTTTTCTGATAAACAAATATTCTGTACTTTTTCTATAATTTTTTTAAATCCAAAACTTTTCTGAGAGGGGTCTTTCCTATGTTCGTTATTTTTAGACTGCTGTGAAGTAGATGCGGCGTTAATGCGAAAACATTCCTCACTTAGATCCGGCTCCAGTAATTTCTTAGCTCTATTCGACTTCTTCTTGGGCTTGTTTTTGCCTAAAATCGGGGAGGGTATATGCATATGATTTCTGTTCTCGTCTTCGTCACTATCCATGTTCTCTTCAGAATTTGAATTCCTTTGTTGTGTATTTCTGTTCGGTGCATTTGTCATAAGCACGTCTCTATAACTATTTTTATTAGAATCATTAGTAGTATAAGAAATCCTATTTGTCGGTTTATTTGAGTTGAGTTGAAACACATTATTTAGCTCCCTTGTTGTTCTGGCTTTGTTTATATAAAGTGACAATGCTTTCCCGTACGTACAATTTTCTTGACACATTATGCTTCGAATCGCCTTTTCTTTTAAGAAAATAGGGCAGGATTTATCTAGCGCCATGTGTGCTCCTTTACAATATAAACATTTATACTCTTTAGTTTCACAGTTCATAACATAACATCACGCCAGTACGCGGTGAAGGGGTAAGCACATGTGATCCACTAAAAAGTGAAAAATAAAAACTTTTTTACAAAAAAATACAACCGACTTCCAAAAACAACACTACAAATTCAAAAATAACTTTAATTTCGGAAGTCGGTGGCAAAAACGAAAATACATTTAATCAGACACCGACTTCCGAAATTAAAGTTATTTTTGACTTTGTAGTGTTGTTTTTGGAAGTCGGTTGTATTTTTTTGTAAAAAAGTTTTTATTACCCTTTTAGTACGGAAACCTAAAAATAATGTTCAGTTTGTCCAATCGGTCCAGCCGTTCTCAAGTGATGCACTTACCAACGAACATATTCATTTTTATTATATAGGTAGATTAAGATAAAGATTCTATGTATTATTAGTACCTACGAGTACATAAACATGGCGTCCTTGCTCTAAAGTAAATAGCGCATGTAACTTCTTGCCGCCGGCTCTACGGCTTCTCAACCGTAAAGAATCCATAGAACGATGTTGTTATTGTTATGAATAACTTCGACTTGTTGCCTTTTACAACAATAGCTGTAACTTTCATGTTTGAAGGCCTAGAAGCTACAATGGCGGCCATTTTCTGTGACTAATTATAAACTTTTGATGAAGTAAGTAACAACGTAATGTTCAAGGTATTGTTTAATATTGAACGAAAGAAAATATGTTTATTTGCGGTGGGTAAACATGATGCAAAGAAAGAATAGTAAACACAATAAAGAAAAAGTTGGGGGAAAATATACGTCACATGATCATATCCGCACAAAACAGCCGACGCTCAGCATAATTCTGCGACCACATGCGAGACAGCCACAGCGCTGGATTTTAGAGACAGCCGGCGTTGTCGTGATAACGTCAACCGGTCCAGCATACAGTGAGATACAATCAATCTGCCTAGCCTTTTTCCCAACTATGTTGGGGTCGGCTTCCAGTCTAACCGGATACAGCTGAATACTAGTATTTTACATGGATTGCCTATCTGACCTCCACGACTCAGTAACTGGGTAATACGATACCCCTTCGTAAGACTGGTTGTCACACTTTCGGGCTTCTGACGACCCGTAACGACTGTCAAAGATCCACGAATGACAGCCGGGGCCAACGGCTTAACGTGCTTTCCGAGGCACGGAGGAGTCTCGGTTTGTAAAGATGGTCTCCCATCCACTGACCAACTCTCTCTCTCTCTCCAGCATACAAAGAGATACGAATAACAAAACAAGAGGAAGAGGAACGTACTACGGGATAAAAATTATCCTAACTTAAGTAATGGCCTACCCATGTGTCAAATTTCAACCCAAATCTGCTCAGCCGTTTTAGCCTAAAAGCGTAACAAACAAACAAACCAACTTTCGCATTTATAGTATTGGATTGTCGCCTCCATATTGTATTTCAAAATTCAACCCAATAGACCAACATCATCAGCACAGCTCCACCAAATCGATCCAGTTATAATAAAAAATTGCTAAAAATAACAAAAATAGCTCCGCAGTCGCGCCGTAACCAGAATAACTTCGCCAATTAAGTTAGCTCTGGATTTAGGTCAACCGTTTACTGCTGCACCTGCTCTCTCGAGGTGTTTGAACAACCTGCCCCTCACTTCGTTAAATGCGGTGTCGCGTTTTAAGATTAAAGTTTGCTTTTTGCTATGAGGCAGATTTTGTCTCTGAAAAGGGGTGTAAGTTGACTTGTTACAGTTTACATTTTGTTCTCTGAAAACTGTGTTTTGTCTAATTCATTGGATTATGACTTATTGTAAGATCGACTGTTTTTGATAACTATGAAGTACCCTTTCATTTCGTTGCTAAGAAGATTGAATTATTGTTTCCTTTATTTCGTTAATATATACATACAAATTACATTTTTAAATATTAGAATATAAAAATATAAAAACATTTAAAAATATAAAACATAGTAGCCCACCGGTATCGGGAACAGGGTCCAAGCTACCGGCGGTCAGGGCTCCAGAGAGAGGAACCTCCTAACAATGCGCGCCGTGTCCAGAAGTACCGCTCTCTGAATCAGGCCCTTAATCCAGCTACCCAACGAGAGCCTCCTTAGATGTTGGTCGAGGCTCTTGGCAATTAAGCCATTGGCTGATACGACTATCGGCACAATGATCGCCGAGTCCACATCCCACATGTCGACAACCTCGCGAGCCAAGTCAAGATACTTGATTTGCTTATCTTTCTCGGCTTTCACGAGGTTCCCGTCATGCGGGACCGTTATGTCAATAATCATTGTGCGCCGCTCTGTTCGATCCACCACCACTATATCAGGCTTATTGGCAACAATAGTCCTGTCAGTGATGATGGATCGATCCCAGTACAATGTGATATTTCCATTTTCGAGAACTGGGTCGGGCACATACCTATAGTACGGCACTTCCGATTCCGCAAGGTTGTATTTCAGTGCAAGTTGCTGATGGATAATCCTGGCTACAAGGTTGTGTCTATGCAAGTACTCTTCGTTAGCAAGACGAGAACACCCAGAGATAATGTGTCGGATTGATTCTCCTGGACGGTGGCATGCATGCATGAATTATTGTTATTATTATTATTTTGTTTTTTATATTTATTTTCTCAGGTTGATAGAACCTGGTATTTTTAAAATCTCACGGGTGTTAACCAAGGTGAGATTTTAAGTTTGAGTAGATGGATTAGATACTTTATACTGCATTGAAATTATTGTCTAAATCTAACTGTAGGAATTTCCGGACTATACGACATGTGTTTAATATAGCTGCTTTCTGAAGTGTGAGGTAAGTATATTTGGAAAGGTTTATTGCATTTAAGCTGTTAAATAACTGTTTTTATTATTGTTTATTTTTTTACTAACAAGGCTATTTGAGTGTAGTGGCTGAATAATTAGCTCTTTAATAATAGGTTCCGGGATCGATTCCTACACGAAACAATTTTTTTTATAATAATTTAAATATTACACCAAAAATTTAAATTTTAAAATTTAAATTACTAATGGATTACACATACTTATTGGCTAGTACTTGGGAGTATAATAACATGGGAGCATCTGTAGCCGAACTAGGACGAGACCTGTATCTCGGCATCGGCATACATATCGGCTTATTATTTTAATGGTCATCAGAGTCTGTCCTGGAGTATTTCTGCCTATAAACGCAACTAGCATTAAAGAAAAATATTAGTGTTTAAAAAAAACCTGAGTAAATACTTTTTTTTTTAAAGAAATCATGAGGGGCTGCAGCTACTCCATCCAAAATCAGAATTTTGTTACGTCATGAAGGTAGCAATGGGTAATTTGCTTGCAAATTCTCAAATGGAGGGTCCATTCCACTGTAAGTCGGGAGCACCCTTATTGACTTTATTGGGTACAACAAAAGCGATTCGTTCTGTCTATACAATTTTACCATAATTAGCAGTTGAAGCGATTTTGTGTTTTCTGTAAATTTTCCCCGTTTTTACCCGACTATGGCGAAGCATAAAGGAGAGTTATGATTTTGACGAGTATGTTCATCTGTTGCCTTGTGTCCCTGTTGTTTAATTAGTCTGTCTTTTTCTAATTTCAGATGAGAATATTTTCATATTTCATACTTTTTAGAGCATGATTTTTCAGTAGTCGGCAGTGATTTCAAAAGTAGTAGTCGGGTTTTAGTTTTTGAACTTATTTTTTATTGTAAATTTACAAGGCAATTCTCTTCTCATCTTAGAAAAATACTGATTACACGAATGGACCTTTAATGCTATAATCAGTTGTTTAAAACTTATTTTAATATAAACTCGATTTAACATTAATTTATTCTAGCAACATAACATTTTATTTCTTAGATTTTACTCTCCTAAAACATCAAGAAAACAGTAAAATCTTTACCGATCAAATATACAGAACTACATAACATAGGTACGTAATGCATTCACTTCCTTAATTAACAAGCGTACAAACCACCTTCCTTATTATTTGTCTCAATTAATTACACCCCCAATTCCGCCAAACATTTGGGACCAACATTGGCGATACATTTTATTTCCCTAAAAATATTTAAGGATAAGGAATACTCTCCCGCGCGCCGGTCTGTTACGACAGGGGTGTAATTAATTACGTTTCACCCCCATTCCACTTACATTTCACTCCCCGCTCGGTGGAGTTTCACCCCCCAGACAATAGAGGCTGGATACAATTGGAAACCCTTGTGTTTCATAGCAGTTATTTTGAAAGAGAATTTTGATTCGACTTTGAAAAGAGATTACGTAGCTTCGGCTATTATTTTTTTAAGGAATAAGGTTGTGTTTGTATAAGAGGGTTTTTTAGACGATAGAAATTGAACCAACCATGAAAAAAAAATTGTTCCATATTATTATGGACTTTACGAATTTTGATTTGATGTCGCTTCATGTGGGTATAATAGGCGAATGTTTATTAAAGGATGATTGTGATTATTTAATGAGTTAGGAGTAATAATAATAAGTTATTTTATTTGTAATTCATCCCCTGCCATTTTATCTGTGTATAAGTATTATATAACATTGGTCATAGTTCTTCCATAGTTCAAGGTACTCAATCCACTATAGCCACCCAAACCCATAGCCCAATATGTTTTGTTTCCATGTTCTGCAATAGTCCCGTCATTTAAAATTGTCTAAAGGGCCTCTGCAAGTTGGCTTCGGCCCCTCGTACGCCTCCCAAAGGTCCGGGACCCCAGGGTCCAAGATAATATGTGAAAGTTATTTTATTTCAGACATACTTAGTCCTTAGTACACATTTCGTTACATTAAATGATTGATTTACTTATGTACCAATAAGTTATTTAGCAGAAAAACTGCGATCGCAAATCCGTTTGAAAATTAATGTGATGATTATGAAAATTCCATTTCCAAAATACTTCCTGAGGGTTCTGTGGCTAAGTAATAACAGCCGTACGGGTCGATCGATCAGGTTAAGCTACGCTTGCCGCAGTTTGTCCGTACATGGGTGACCATCTTTACATGCCTCGGAAAGTTAAGCCGTTGGTCCCGGCTGTCATTCGTGGATCTTTCGTGGATCGTGGGTCGTGAGAAGCCCGAAAGTCTGACAATCAGTCTTACCAAGAAATATCGTATTAACCAGTAACCGGGTTGTGAAGGTCAGATAGGCAGTCCCTCCATGGTAAAATACTGGTATTCAACTGCATCCGGTCAGACTGGAAGCGGACCCCAACATAGTTGGGAAAAGGCAGGCAGATTATCATTATGAAAATTCCATACGACTTTGACAAGAATTCCATAAACATTTTGAAAGGCCTGATTATGTCATGGGTCACCATCGATTTATATAGGTCCATGCAACAAAATGTCGATACCAGTGATGTGTCGGTTCCGTTTCCGAATTCCCGATATCCTTTTTCAAAAGGTAATGAATCCGGCTTAAAATATACAAGCTGTATTCCCGGCCTTAAGTTCTTTATTCAAAATAATAAAGAAGCAGCGTTATTTCAAGAAAACATTTCATTTTTCACGACTCTTCGGGTGGAATGTGATGAAAAATGTAATATTTTCACCCCATCAAGCAAGGGATCATTTGTAAGGGTTTTTGTTGCAGTTTGGCAGTTTGTCCCTTTTTATACTACGACGTTTGACTGATGTTTATCATAATAATGGGAGAATTATGGAGAAAAAATAATGGAATATATAAAAAATATTTATTGCGGAAGCATAGAACCGGTCGAAGTGGTGGTGCTTGGGGGAGACCATGTCCAGCAGTGGACGTCTTTTAGCTGAAATGAATAAATGAATAAAAATATTTGGAAATCAAAACACTGTTGCGTTTTGCGTTTTAGAAATTATTGGATATTTATGTCTATACTATACTACATTTTATCTGTGACAGGCGGATAGTTGATCACAATATTACATGTAATAGAATCTAAGTTTGTGGCTATTTACCATACTAAAAAAAATATTGGTGGAACTTTTAACGCAATCTAAGAAGTCCCTTTTGACGTGTCTCATTATACATGCCGCGATAACTTTGTATGAACGTCTACGTAAGAAATCGAAAAATGAAATTCATAATCCTAATTAATTGCTATGTTATCCATATACTTTAACAATGAGTATCATTCGTAAGCACCAAGTTTCACTTTATATTGGAAAACTGCACTCAAAAACACTAACTAATCGTTGATTAATATTCCGGCAGGACGCGGACGTTATTACAATGTCATGCCTTTAGGTTCGTTGCCGTAGTGTTGTGACCGTTCAAAGCCGTTTTTTGACCGAATAAAATCGATACTTTTACAAACGTTAATTTAGATTTAGTGAAACGTATAATTACTCTATTATAAAAACAAAATCTGGTCACATATATTTTTAGCATTATTTTGATATTTAATAATTACTAGGCACGCCACTGGTGCATAATATAAGTGCAATGTATTTATTATAAACTAGTGACACACACAATGACATCTCCAAATTGCCGAGCAGTGGCGCCATCAACAATTGACAAAAATTGTTGCCAAAAACGATTAAAAATATTTATCTCAAAACCTCCATTAAATTTCCTAGCAAAAATTCTTCGTCAGCGATTCTTGAAATCGATAGCGATCGCAGCTCCGAGGGGATACTTTTTAAGAGTACTTCTATTATATCATGAGAAGAGCGAACGATCGCTTTTGATATTACGCTGATGTGGCAATTATGAGGGCATTGGGAAACTTAGGGGACTTTCTTGTGGTTAATTTCATTCATTCATTTTTGTGTGGTTAGCTGAGTTTTTATGCCGCCCCCTGACTTGACTTCACAAACTTTTCTAAGTCATGCCGGTTTCTTCACGATGTTTTCCTTCACCGTTTTTTAAGCAAGTGATAATTATACCTACAATACGCACATGAATCCGAAAAGTTAGAGGTGCGTGTCTTGGGTTCGAACTCGAGACCTATGACTTGGCAGTCCGACGGTCACACCACTAGGCTATCACTGCGTAGATAATACTCTTTGAAATGTACACAGCTATTTCACAATATATATGAACTTTTGAACTTTTCAGGCTCAGATTATATTATTTAAATACCAGCTTAAGGTGTCAAAATGGGCGATATTTTTAGAGCTCTGGATTACGATATTGTATTCACTCAAATATAAATAATAATAAATAATAATAAAAATATTTATTTCATGAAAACAAGAACACATTGCACTGTATACATTGTAGATTGTAAATTTACAATTGTCACACTATTAGCACAATCATATAGTCTCTATCCCTTAAACTAGGTCTAGCCTGTATCTTAAGAGATAGGGTTCAGCCATATGGGTACAGTAAGTAATTGACATTCAATAACAAGTTAGACAGTGCAGATGTTACATAATCAATAGTAAATTCTATGAAATAAGTGTAGGTAGATTTTATTAGTGTGTTGTGTATGTGAGTGAGAGTTCGTGTGCGTGCATATTGGCATGAGTGTGTGTGCATGTGTGTGTCTGTGCGTGCATGTGTGTGTATATGTGTGTAGATAATGCGATTGTAATTTTAGGAGATGAATGCTAGAAGATTCTCCGTTGTGATATGCTTGTTTTAATTTGTATATACACATATTTATTATTTATGTCTGTCTGTAAGTACGTTTATAACTCAAGAGTCACATCCGATTTTCCTAAATATTGTCAAACTCAAACTCAAAGCATTTGTTAACCGACTTCCAATAAAATACTATAAATTGAAAAATAACTTTAATTTCGGAAGTCGGTGGCAAAAAGCTAAAATACAGATTCAAAGACACCGATTTCCTAAATTAAAGTAATTTTTCAATTTGTAGTATTTTTTTGGAAGTCGGTTGTTTTTTTTTTGTAAAAAAGTTTTTTAATTTTCACTTTTTAGTGGGTCAGTCTGTAATTCATCAAAGTTACAATAGCCTAATGTCAACTGCTCATCACCTTTTACTAAATATTGCTTTTCCCGATACAAGGACGTTCATTGTTGAGGAGTTCTTCCAGTAAGAAACAACTCAAAGCATTTGTTTCAATTAAATCATTTTAAAGTGATTAAGAAGGGCTTAGGGGGGGGGGGGGGGCTTTTGCCTAATATTGGGACAGTATAGGCCCAGTAAAAAAAAATTAAAAAAAATATTAAATCGTTTTTTAATTCACAGATTAAGCTCAGAGGGGACACTTTTTAAGAGAAAAAAAAAATTGTTTATTGGGTCTCAAACAGTTACGTTTGCAGATGTGATTGAGACAGCCCCAGTAAGTAATTAATAATACTTGTGTTGGGGTTGACTCGCTCTTTCCCTTAATTGATAGCTATACACTATTGAGACTCTGTAACAATTAAAATAAAACTATTAAAGCTAATTGAACTAATTTAGAAACAAAGAGAATACAATGATACAAAAAAAAAGTAATAATAATAATTAGCAGCTCTGTGTATTTTGCAATTGTAGGTATGTGTTTGTGTGACTGTAGTTGTGTCTGATAATGGGTTTGTTTGTTGTGTGGGTGTGTGTGTGTGTGTTTTATGTTTGTGTGTGTGTGTATTAGTGTGCGTTTATGTATGAGTTTACGTGTTAGCTGATAGTGCCATTATAAATCGCTGTTAAAGGTACAGTTAGGTGATCAAAAAGTATAAGATTATGAGAGAAGTATTCATGTAAGTCTGACTAGAATATGCTCTGTTTGTTCGTAGCTTAGAGTTTTTAACCACTCAGAGAAAGTACTCTCTTTTCAAGAGAACAGCTTACGATCGCTTTTGATAATACGCTGGTTCAAGTACCCAAGAGGTTAAAGTGTTAGGTATACCTGTATTGATAGAAATGTGCTTGTTCTTTATCGTGTACCTTTTTAAATTTAAGGACTATGGGATTTAACATTTTGGTGTATAAATGTGAAATAAGTATCCTTTTATTTTTTTTTTCGTGTTTGTTGGTTTAATTAGTGTTTTTAAAAAAAAAACAGAATGTCACTTACTCTGTGTGACTGACCGTGTGTGCTTATGATTCGAGAACCAACGCGTTTTCTTGTTATTCTTTGATTTCTGTTCTCTAAGTTTTCGTAAATAAAATTTTGTCATCGGGAGTGGAGTCAGCTAGGGCTAGGACTTGAGTGGGTGGGTGGTGGCTAGCTAGGGCTGGGTTTAGTACAATAGGGATGATGACAAAATTTTTTTTTGTCCGTCATGTTTTTTTTATTAACCTACATTGTCCCACTGTTGGGCAAAGGGCTCCCCTTTTTACTTCCAAACCTCCCTGTCTTGGGCGATCTCTGAGCATGTTGGCCCTGCAAACCTTATCAGATCGTCATATTATATCCGTCGTGTAGACTATAAAAAAATATTGAACACGTATTTCTTCTTCTATTACGTAGTCAAAAGATTAACGGCGATACATTGAGTTAAAATGTAGCATGACGTCTCGCCGTGCTAGATTATTTAAGTAGTTGTGACGTAGCGAGCCCCCACTCCCCAACTTTTATTAATATGATAAAGCAAAAAATACGTGTTTAATATTTTTTTAATATCTGACTGACGGATTAAATAGAATTTCTATTGGATCAGCCTTGCTAGATTAATAATATATATTGCTAGATCAATAATGCTGATCCTTTCTCCAAAAAATACTATACAACATCAGTTTTAGTATATGCGAAACCCGAAACACGTGTCTAGTATTTTTATGTAAAGAACCTATGTACAAAATTTCAAAACTGTATCATGAAAAATCACAAAGTTATCAGCTTGTTATGTTACCTGGTTGTCCGTACAAAAACATGATCACCACGCGGCACTCGCTGTGCACCCGTGCCTTTTTTTTTTTTTTTTTGGGAATGTGAAATCATCAAATGACCTCCCCCGCTCTGGGCAGAGCGGGAGGGCGTGTCAGACTTTTACTGACTAAAACCCACCCATGTTCCTTCAGCTGCCCGTGCCAGGGCCACGGTATCTCTTTCGAACTACCCGCGACCCCGGCAGCATCGGCCCAATTGACCCTGTCTGACATCTCTTTGAGGCGCGCGTGGAACACAACGCGCCGTCGACCCGGGCCTCGTCCTTACCGGACGGCGAGCTGCCCATTACTCGTCCGCAAGCCCGCGCCTACGGTGGCCGGGAATCGGCAATCGATTCCCGCCGCCCAGGGCGTCTCCTACGGTGGCTAGGGGCGCCAGGCCCGGCTGTTGCTTCTCCCTCACGCGTTCCGCTTCCTCCTTCGCGAGCATTATTGCTTCGCAGAAGGAGGTGACGGCTTCCCATGGCCTGGACCAGGTTTAGACGCGAGAGATCGCCGCCGCCGATCGCCTCCGTGAGAACACGGCGGTGCTCCGCCCAAGCCGGGCAGACCTCCACTGTATGCTCCACCGTGTCCTCCGGGCGATCCACACAATGGTGACACCCGGGCGTTTCCTCCCGCCTTATCCGAAACAGGAACCTCCCGAAACAACCGTGTCCGGTGAGGACCTGCGTCAGGCGGAAGGTGAAGACGCCGTGGCGCCTCTCCAACCACTCCTCAAAGAGGGGACTTATCGCCGCAATTGTGGCGTGCCCAGCGCTGGGTTGCGACAATCGCACTCTCCATGTGTGCACCCGTGCCTAGTGCCGCTGTGACCTGCAGTGACTTGTGTTCGTCGCGCGGTGTCCATATTGTAACCTTTTTAAAGATTTTTGGGGCAAAATATAACACTGTATAAAAATTATTGAAATCGATTCAGTTATTTATTCTGAACAAACTATATTCGGGTTTCGCATATACTAAAAATAATGTTGTATATCTTAGCATAGATAGAAGTTTTAGAAGTCCTAGTTGTCCACGAGATTCTTCTTATGTCAGCTCAGTCATTATAAAATGTGTTCACTATAACACCGAAGAGACGTGACAGACCAAATTCTTCAAGAAGTCAAAGGCAGTTCATCAAAAAACCAACACACAGTTGCACCTGGTTAGAATGTAAACCAGCAAATGCAATACCTAGTTTGCATTCTTACGAAAGGCCGGTATATGAAACCAGAAAAATATTCCCAAGATGTTGATTTTAACGTAAAACATTAGCGTAGTAAATGTCTGGAATAATGATGGATGATATATTGCGATCTCGTAATGATCTCATGCGATGATATATTATAGTGTTTTGGCTTTATAGCACGTTTTACGTTAGTTCACTGCGCATTAGTGCGTTCTTATTTAGTTATACTGGTTTTATTCGGTACTGGTGTTGTACCGATAACTTTTGAAATAGGTACTAGTGAGGTGTAACTGCGTTTGAGTGGCTCTTTTTATTTCTTGTAACACTGAGGTTATTTTTCATCACAAATCAGTAAATACATTTAGACCTAACGTTATTATGTATTTCTGTAATCGTTTGAATGGTTCAGGTTCTGAATGTCTAATGCTCAAAATGTACAATGGTTTCAAAATGCCCATTTCTCAAAATGTCCAATTCTCAAAATGTCAAATCTTTTATAGTGTGGTGAATTAGTCCAATAATTCAAGCTTGTCAAGCAATTTTGACCTTATAGGGACTCCCTTAGGACTTTGCGAACGAATTCGGTCGTTAAGCAAACGATCGCGATTTTATTTTTGTTTTTTATTGTTTGGTTATACTTATGAGTTATAACTTAACACTTATAACTTGTTATGTACTATTTATTACTTACTAGCTGCGCCCCGCGGTTTCACCCACGTAGACCAGGATAAAAAGTAGCCTATATGTTAATCCAGGGTATAAGCCGTCTACATACCAAATTTCATCCAAATCGGTCCAGCCGTTTGAGCGTGAAGAAGTAACAAACATATACACACATACTCACAAAGTTTCGCCTTTATAATATTAGTGTGATTGGACACGTTTACCGCATTATCAAAGATTGGACATTTTGGCAATTGGACATTATGAACCTGAACCGTTTAAACTTGACAGAGACGGAATGATGCTTCAAATTAATGATTTTTGGTGCACTACTTGCACCAAAAATCATTCATCGTCTAGAGGATTTAGGCGTATTTTTCGAAGCGACTGTATGAACCATTCTAATAGAAATGTAATTGGGTTAACAGTACTGTGTTTGTTGAAATAGTTTCATACTTACTACAAAACTGTTTGAGCAAACAAAACAATTACTTTTTATAGAAGTTGCAAAACTAGAGTAAAAATTCGTAGAAATTGGTCTTGCGAACTGAATCTTATCTAGTATCATTGTAACTTTAGTGAAACGATTGCATCGTTGAAAAAAGATTATATATGTCACAGCTAAAATAAAAAATTAAAATAATAATAACAAAGGTCACACGCCTGCTTAGCCTCGCAATTCCAGTCATCTTTAGAGACTGGGTCGCCACCACTGTTCTTTACGACAGGAGTTACCCACCTGCTCCATAAATCGGGTAGTACAGCGGAACCTAAAAACTATAGACCAATCACATGTTTACCGACGGTCTATAAAGTCCTTACATCCATTCTTAGAGCAAAAATTGCACATCATATTTATAGTAACTCAATTATGTCTGTGCCTCAGAATGGATGTAAGAATGGGTCCCGCGGTACTAAGGAGCTGCTCCTAATAGACATGACCATAAGCCAACAGGTTCGTAGATCCCGGAAGGATCTGTCGACATGTTGGATAGATTACAAGGCCTATGACTCGGTGCCACATACATGGCTCATTAGGGTGCTGGAGTTGTACAAAATAGACGCAACTCTACGCACCTTTTTGATGTCGTGTATGGGGCAATGGAGGACGGTCCTTCTCTATCCAGGATGTCAACAGATTCGAGGGATCGATGAACCGATCAGGACTGAGCGGGGAATATTTCAGGGCGATAGTTTGAGTACGCTTTGGTTTTGCTTAGCCTTGAATCCTCTAAGCACACTGCTGGAGGACTCAGGTCTAGGCTATCGGTTGAGAAGAGGTGGTCAGGTGATATCTCACCTCCTTTACATGGATGACTTGAAACTTTTTGCCCCCAACAATTTGCGACTGATGGAGTTACTGAAGGTAACAGAAGCCTTCAGTAGCGCCATCAGGATGGAATTTGGTGTGGACAAATGTGCAGTCATGCATGTAAAGCGAGGGGAGATTATGGAATCCGTGGGAACCCAACTCTCGGATTCCATACATCTTAGATCCCTCTCCTCAACCGAAACCTACAAATATTTGGGTATGTCGGAAGCGTTGGGCATCAATGTTACTGACATGAAGCTTTCGTTGAAGGAGCGCTTCTTTGGCCACCTGAAGAAAGTATTTAATAGTCTTCTACCAGGCGGAAACAAGGTGCGCGCCTTCAACGGTTGGGTCATGGCGGTCTTGATGTACTCTTTCGGTATACTCAAATGGACTCAGACCAAACTCGATGCCCTGGATAGAAGAGTCCGTACGCTACTGACTGCGTATCGAATGCATCACCCACGGTCATCGGTAATGAGACTGTATATCCCGCGAAAGTGTGGAGGCCGAGGCTTTTTAAATGCTAAGACCCTCCACAATCGCGAGATATGCAGCCTCAGGGAATATTTCCTAGAAGCCAACGTGGGGATGCATCGAGATGTGGTCGCGGTGGACAAGGGCCTCACCCCACTCTCTTTGGCGAAAGAGAACTGGCGCAAACCTGCAGCACTTGATACTAACGATCGTAAGGAAGTATGGCAAGGCAAAGAGCTTCACGGACGCTTTTTCCGGGCCCTCCATGGGCCTGATGTAGACTTTTTGGTGTCTGTATCCTGATTACGTTTCGGCGACCTCTTCGGGGAAACCGAAGGTTTTGTCTGTGCAATTAGGGATGAAGTTATCATGACGAATAATTATCGGAAATACATTGTCAAGGATGGTAGGTACGGTTGACATCTGTCGGGCATGCCACCGTCCCGGTGAATCAATCCGACATATTGTTTCCGGTTGTTCTCGTCTTGCTAACGGCGAGTACTTGCACAGACACAATCTAGTGGCTAGGATTATCCACCAGCAACTTGCGCTGAAATACAGCCTTGCGGAATCGGAAGTGCCATACTATAGGTATGTGCCCGACCCAGTTCTCGAAAATGGAAATATCACATTGTACTGGGATCGATCCATCATCACTGATAGGACTATTGTTGCCAATAAGCCTGATATAGTGGTGGTGGATCGAACAGAGCGGCGCACAATGATTATTGACATAACGGTCCCGCATGACGGGAACCTCGTGAAAGCCGAGAAAGATAAACAAATCAAATATCTTGACTCGCGAGGTTGTCGCCATGTGGGATGTGGACTCAGCAATCATTGTGCCGATAGTCGTATCAGCCAATGGCTTAATTGCCAAGAGCCTCGACCGACATCTACGGAGGCTCTCGTTGGGCGGCTGGATTAATGGCCTGATCCAGAAAGCGGTACTTCTGGACACGGCGCGCATTGTTAGGAGGTTCCTCTCTCTGGAGCCCTGACCGCCGGTAGCTTGGACCCTGTTCCCGATACCGGTGGGCTACTATGTTTTATATTTTTAAATGTTTTTATATTTTTATATTCTAATATTTAAAAATGTAATTTGTATGTATAATTTATTAATGAAATAAAGGAAATAATAATAATATATATATTTTTTTTTTTATTTAAATTTAGAATAAAATTGTATGTATCTACTATTTGCATGCCCATGTGTCGGTAAAATATGGAGAACCTTATTTTAAAAAAAAAGAACATCTATGTACCATTATTATCACCCATGTTTGCAAAGTAATAAATGATTTGATTTGATTTTGATTTTTTTGACAGCTAACTAGTTTAATTAGACGTTTAGTTAACCGCCTATCCTTTGGAAATAGTGCTCGCTGGCCGCTGCCGCAGCACCACTCGCTTCGCTCGCTCGGCTCGCACGCGGTTGGTCACAGTTCTAACCTAACCTAACCTTTTTGGTCGGAGTACCCTGACTTAGTTACTGCGACCAATTTGGCACGCGCGTGTGGACTGGTTATCCAAAACTGTGGAACGAATATGGTTCCTGCATAATTTATTCATTATTATTTTATTTTTTGCCTATTTTGCCCCATTGTTAGCAGAATAACTAATTTTATTAAAAATTCGTTTAAATCCAAGCCTTCAGAAGAGAATAGTGCAATATTAAATCGGTGTAGCAGTCACCGATCATTACTGCATTGATTCTGACACCACAACACAAATGATATTATGCTCACGAGTTCACCGTACCTAACTGGTTTACTGACCATCCCTGCAACCTAAATTCATTACAGATAATTATCCCGTTTCCCTGCATTGGCTAACAATGTACTAATCTATTTGTAGCATCTAGCTCCAACATTTAGCAAAATAGCCTCTCGTGGAGGTTATTTTGCATAGGGTGCATTAAAATAGCCTCCGATTCCACGTAACTGACTGCCTGACAGGCTTAGGTATATGTATTTTTACAACGGCATGTACTAAGGGCTCGTGGCTAACTAATAACAGCCGCACGGGGCGATCGCTTACCACGGTCGGTCCGTGGATGAGTGACTATCGTTACCAAGACTCCTCCGTGCCTCGGAAAGCAAGTTAAGCCGTTGGTCCCCGCTGTCATTCTTGGATCTTTGTCAGTCGTTACGGGTCGTCAGAAGCCCGAAAAAATCCAGGGCCCAGATGTCCAGGGCGTTGTTTTGAGGGTGTTGTGTGTGTTGTGATGTTGGACGTCCAGGCGCAGGACAACAAAAAAAAAGGCTGGTAGAAAATGCCTAAAGCCTTAAGACACAGATAAGTGCCAGTGGCCTTGAGTGGTCAGCATGCGTGTTCTGTGCTGAGCTCATGCAACGCGTCGTGCGTCCAGCCAATAATGGACTAGACCATCAACGAGCTTTGTTACAAATTAGAAACATTACTAATTTATTATACATAAAACAAAATGTATTTTAATAAACCACATCATACTAAAAGATAAATAATTAAATTATCTTTAAAATGGTTAAGGTTTTTTAAAAATACGCTTGATAGTTTTTGGTGATTCTCAGTTTTTTATTCGCGTAAGACATAACTTTACAAAGTAATTACACTATGTAATATAAACATAAACTGAAATATTCACAGATTATGTTATTAAAAAAATGCTCTAATTTAACATATATTTATTCCAAATCACTGCTTGTTTAGATGTGATTTTCAGTTTAAAATCATTAAAAGTCGGTTATCGTCGCATAAGCTGAAAATTCATGCATGCATAAGTAATTCATTGATAGTTACACTAACATTAATAACTAAGTTTGCGCAACTAGTTCCATAATGTAAATTGGCTTAACGTCCACCTTTGTAAGTTTATTTTTACTTAAGCATAAAGT
The DNA here is from genome assembly GCA_946251885.1 of Cosmia pyralina. NCBI lineage: Eukaryota > Metazoa > Arthropoda > Insecta > Lepidoptera > Noctuidae > Cosmia > Cosmia pyralina. The sequence continues at coordinate 2,482,079 of OX276367.1, forward strand.
TTTAATAGATATACTCACTCAAATGTAGCATAAAAATGCTAGTTGAAAAAGTACATTGTAACAACACCATGTGCCCGTATGTTTGTAGCTAAACAAATAATATGTCAATACTTGTTTAGTTGCAAACATCGAATCAACTTGAAAAATGAGTGAATTGGTATCACGAAATATATTGTGACATCTATCATGGAGTATTATAAAAAGTACCATCAGCCTACAATGTTTCCACTGCTGGGACACAGGCCTCCTCTCTTTGAGAGGGACTGGGCCGTAATCCACCACGAAGCCCCAAAAAGTACCTACGTTTCTTTCAACTTCGGCGTGTAAAAAATAATAAGCACTTTGAAAAATCCATTTTAGAAAATAATTATTGTAATGCATTATTTTACGATTGTTTTCCCCCAAAACGAGAATAAGGTCTTCCATTCTCTGCACAACTCTGTGGCACAATTCCATTTCAAAACTCAAATTACTTAAAACCATCTATCCAAATCCATGAAATACATATCCCCGCAACTTTTAAGGGCGATTTAAACTTAGACACCATAAATCTGCCGGTTGTTGCCGATGATTCATAACCTAATAACAGTAATTCATCACGCTACGTTGGTGTCGGATAACAAACAGACTTGCGAACGAGTGCGGCAAAGTGTAACTCGACCTTAACGACTCTTGTGCAAACAAATACTCGAGTTGCTTAGTGGTACTTGAGTGAATGTGAGGTAAATATTGTGAATTTGAGCTTGTAATCCTTGGTGAAAGTTTTATTTAGAGTTTTCAGTTAGGCGTTCCCTCACCGAGAGCAATCGCCTGTAATATATTCTCAATTCAATTCTCAATTCTCAATTCTTTATTGCATTCCATAATGTAAAACAGTTGGTAAGCTTAAAATTAATGACACAATTATGGACCCTGTCGGGCACAGCATAGTAGGAGAGAGGAGGAAGAGCGCTTCTTTTATTATTTAATTTATTTAAGTAGTTTAAGCTTTATTTCTTTGCTAGTAAGATATAAATAGTACCTGCTTAAGTAAGTAACTCTTTTTAATGTTAGGTATACCTATATTGCTTAATTAGTTATTCCTGTTGTTACAGTACCAATATGTTTAAACTATTGATATTTGGTTATTGTACTAAATTTATTGCACGATTATTTATTTGTTAATGACTAGAATTTATTATTAATAATACATAGGAATAATATTATTAATTGAAAATTATCGTGTAAGTGGATAATGAAGTATTTAAATTAATTGTTTTATTTGTTTAATTATGTATTTAATATATATTTAGATATTTAAGTTTAATTATATTAATTGTTTTATTTATTAATTATGTATGTTATATGTGGTATTAAATGTAAATTTTCTATTTAAGACTTGTAAATTATAATTTATCATCTAAATATTCTTTTATACTATAATAGCTTTTGTCTAATAGAAATAGTTTCAACTTATTAATAAAACTGTTATCTTTATTTATACTTTTCATAGGTTCTGGTAACTTGTTATATATTTTTATAGACATGACAAAGGCACTGGAGGAGTGCATTTTTAGTCGTGAAGTTGGTATGTTTAGTCTGTTTTTATATCTAAGTGTAATTCTAGTTTGTATATTTTCTCGCTTAGTATAGAAATCCGGGTATTTGCGAACAAATTTACATATTTCAAATATATAGATACAGGGTAAAGTTAGCATTTTTAGTTCTTTAAAGTAGGGTTTACAGCTGACGGTTTCTTCAATATTTACTAAGATTCTAATTAATTTCTTCTGTAAAATAAATAATATGGGCGCGTCTGTACTGTTACCCCATAGGATGACTCCATATTTGAGCCAGGCATAGGCATATGCGTAATAGGTTACTAGAGCAGTTTTAAGATCTGTAGTTTTTTTGATCTCGCGGAGGGCATAAGAAAATTTTGATAATTTAGCTCTTATTTTTTGAATGTGGAATTTTCAATTAATATGCGAGTCTATGTTTAGTCCTAACAGGGTGAATTTATTAACAACTTCTAAAGTTGAGCCATTTATGCTGAAATTAATTAAAAAATATACAACGTGTTGTTTTGCATCCTCGTCAAATTTCAAACATGTTATACAGAACATCAAACTGAACAACTCTCTCCATGGAACGAACAACGTAATCGCGAAAAATTTTTCAACAGACTGTCCCATAAAAAACTTCAATACCTACTCGACGCAAATGTATGGGACGGCTAATTATTTTTTCGCGATTGCGATGTTGATGCTATGGAAAAAGTTGTTCGGTTTGATTGTCTATACCACACCCATAAATTTGACGAGGATGCAAAACGACACGTTGTAGATATTGACTACTGCGCAGTCATTTATTGCCTACTTCAGAGCGGCAAACTTACCTACATGACACGAACTTTACTTTTTTAACGAACTTTAATATAATAGCAGTTGACGGCCTGCGCAGACGGTGACGGCATCCCTAGCCGTTATACAGATTAATCTAGGATTGTTACATTGCAGGAGAATGCTCCCGGTGAAGGATCTCCTTTCTAAGAGTTTTTGTTTTTGTAATATCGTTCGTGAGGTATGACAGACCATGTGGTGATCAAAGGCCCTTGCGGGAATTACATGCTCATTGAAACTATTCTTTCTACTGTCAGAAAAAGTCTGACGTCATAATGATTTGAACAACACAAGTAGAAGTGGCTTAGAAACCAAGTTTAAAAGAAAAGAAAGAAAGAAAGAAAATACGTTTATTTGCGGTAAACATGACGCAAAGGACAAAAAAAAAAAAAATAAGCAATGTAAAAAGCAAGTTTTGGGGAAAATATGCGTCACATCTACGCAAAACGGCTACCGTTCAGCATAATGCCGCGACCCCATGCGAAACGGAGCCCCAGCGCTGGTTTTCAGCGATAGCCGGCGTTGACGCGATGACGTCGACCGGTGCAGCATATAATAAATATTATGCAATTAAAAAATAAATAAAATATAAAGTTAATTCTTTAGTTATAGATAAAATATACAGAAAATGACAATATTCCCGCATTCCGCTCCGCGACAGCACCGACTCCCACGCCGCAGAATGCGTTACCTGTGCGCGCAGCTGTCAGCGGCCGGAAACATTAGACATTACATAATATTTTAAACATGGCGTAGCAATTATGCAATTAACAGTTTGATGACAGGCCTAACCTGTTCTAGAATGAATCGGGTTTATAGTCACCACAATTAGTGGGCCACTTCTTAGCGAAACGGAAAGGATTGTGATTACTAGTACGGTCTGCAACAGAAGTCCGTTAACACTGATACTTTTTGACATCATCTAAAATTCTAAATTAACACAAAATGATTCGATAAACTGCTTTTTTTCGTTTAACTGTTAAAAGTTAATGTTCCTAAAATTTTAATACTTCTGTTCCGATTTGAATTAAATATTTCGCTTAATAATTAAGATTAAAAAACTGCAAGTGTTATTCGACTTTTGTTGCTGCCTGTAACATAAATAATTATGTCAATCAGTGTCGCTTTCTTTTCGACAATAACATCGTGAGGAAACCGGCATGTCTTAGAACCAAAAAATCGAGGACATTGTGACATCTATCAACCCGCACTGAGCCCGCGTGGCGGATTATGGCATACTCCCTCTCACAGAGAGGAGGCTTGTGTCCCAGCAGTGGGAACATTATAGGCTGATTATGCAACGGTACACGTTGCGTCGAGCAGACGTTTACAAACATATGTGGCAATTAATTTGTTGTAGGTACCTACAGACATTTAAATGATTTTCCTAAAAAAGAGAGTGCTACACAATTAGGCTGCTGAAAGAAAATACAAAAGTTTGCGTAAATTCAGTACCATTCGGAACACATTCATAGCGCAATACATCAAATTAACGCGCAGACAATGACAGTTAACGATCAAAACACCATTTGCACGAAAAAAAAAACTGTTTAAAAACTAATAAATCTAAGCATAATAAAATACATTTAAAAACAAAACATACCGTATGAAATACATAACATTCTAAACATTTGCTCTCGAAATTAATTAATAAGATTATATTTAATGCGCGCGCATTTTTGGCAGGCGGCCATCTTGGTTAGTCTGCCGATTGATAATCTGCTGTTCGGAAGGAAGTGTTTTATTTTTGGGTGCGATTGAGTGTGTAGATGCCTTCACAAGGTCGGGGGGTTAAAAATGATTTGGATAATCAATAATCAATACACGCTGATTATAAATTGGTATGTCGTCACCTGCCTGACCTTTTCCCAACTATGTTGGGGTCGGCTTCCAGTCTAATTGCATGCAGCTGAATACCAGTATTTTACATGGAGCGACTGCCTATCTGATCTCCACAACCCAGTTACTGGGTGATACGATACCCGTTGGTAAGACTGGTTGTCAGATTTTCAGGCTTCTGACGACTTGTAACTATTGTCAAAGATCCACGAATGACATCCGGGATCAATGGCGTAACCGAGGCACGGAAGGGTCTCGGTATATAAAGATGGTCACCTCTCCACGTACTAACCGCGGCAAGCGTAGCTTAAAACCTGATCGATTGACCCGTGCGGCTGTTATTACTTAGCCACAAGCCCCTCTTATTGGTCTATAAACATGTAAAAATGTTGCTATAATCACTGTGCTTGCCTACTGGGATTATGGGAAGTCGAGGCCTTGCCAAACAGGCGGTACTCCTAATGAAGGTCGAGGTAACCCCTGGATGTGTGAAGCATCGGGGTGTTCGTGGCAATGCTTTGGGAAGCCCTATATCTGGCAGTGGCCTGTAGATGTCGCTCAGCTGATATGATGATGAATCCCCAAGTTGCTGTTTACGATATCTACAGTTATATCTGTGACGACATCTACATCGCCACAAATGAACATTACACTGACGTCACGCAAAATCCTGCATCACGCAAGCAAAGTTTATCGCGCGACTGGCTTGGCGACAACCCGACGTCAACCGTCGGGTAGTAGCCCACCAGACACAACACCCGTCTGGTCGGAGGATCCTCCCTTTTCCATGGAGGATGAGTGAACTTTACACCCTGTTCCTCATACCTCTATTTTCCCATGACTTGTACATAAGAGTCAAAGTAAAAAAAATTGTTTTATGTTCCAGTACCAGTAATTTTACCTGCTTGCAGTAATTTGTTAAGACAGAAATAAGTATACATAATCAGCCTATAATGTTCCCACGGCTGGGACACAGGCCTCCTCTCGGTGAGAAGGAGGCGACCGTAATTTACCACGCGGGCCCAGTGCGGGTTGGTAGATGTCACATGTCTTCGAATTTTTGATTCTAGGATATGCCGGTTTCTTCACGATGTTTTCCTTAACCGTTTTGAGAGCAGTGATGACGAAATAATTTACACTAAGTAAAGCGCCTGTCTGGGTTCGAACTTCGAACCTACAACCTACAACTTGTAAGTCGCGGCCGTTACCACTGGGCCACCATTGCTCTCAAAGAAAGAAATGAGTACCTATAATGATAGTTTTTCTCCCTTATAGTAATTTTAACAAGGAGTTCAACTTTTGCTAAAAAACTGGACAAGTGCGTGTCGGACCACCCAAAATGAAGGGTTTCGTGGTTGCGATCATTTATCCCAAGAAGAAACATAACATAACGTTGTAGATGAAAAACATATTCTCTCACACAACTGCAAATGTAAGTTTGTACACACAATATTGAGAGATTTACTATTTTATTTTAAAATCATAGTCTTTTAATAGGTTTTTCTGTAATATATAAGTATAGAACAATTTTCTGTATTTTTTTCAAATATTTAGGCTTCAGTAGTTTCGAAGATAAGGTAAATTTTCATAATTTTATTAAAATAACTTTAAAACTATTTATTTAAAAAATGTACAAAAAATATATTTGAAACCCTCACACCCTTTCATTTGATATGTCACACGGTACAATTTTACAAACTTAAAAAAAAAAAACTTATTTGCCTCCTAAAAGTGATCCCCGATCAAAATTCATTTATTTATGTTACCCGTTCGTGTTTGGGTCACAAGAATTTATTTGTGTACCATATTATTATGTCTGTGGCAAAAGATGGCGGTGACAGATGGACAGACAGGACACACTAGTGATCCTATAAGGGTTCTGTTTTTTCATTCGGACGTAGGGAACCCTAAAAAAGCTAAAGGGGATATTGTAACACACTCTTGTATCTTGTTTGTTTTGATAATGTAGTGAGTATAAGATGTCTGCGAGCTAGCCGGTTGCCAAGTGATGTATGTAACAGATACATGCACTTAAGTAGCTCTCCTTATGTGGCCGTCTCAGCTACTTGAAGATACTACCAACTAGTGGCTATTTTAGTCAAGAAAAAGATGTTATATAATTGTTTTCGGGTAGTATTTAAACGCATATGTAAATGTAGGCAGCAGCTGATTTTTTTTCGCGATTTCAAAGTTGGTCCCAAAGTAAAAGTTTTTCAGTTCGATGGTCTAAAGCACTTCTTAAAGTTTTTAACGTTAATTTTTTAACATCTTATACACCAGTAATTTTTAATTAGTACAAATACTTAAAGGGCTTATTAGAGAAGGTCTTGTTATTATATATGTATAGTCTCAATAAATACTATTCATAAACAGCAAAGTTATTAGCGTTTGTTTATATCCCAAAATGTCACTCAGCTTATGGAAATATTGTACAGGCTACATAGCAGTATTCAATAATCATGGAAAAGCACTGCGCGTAGTATTTTGTAGTAGCAATTGTTATGAATGATTGATTCAATTATGAAATTACCAATTACGACAAATTTTCGTGGGCAATTTTGGGTTTTCATTTTTTTGACTACGCAAATATGATCAGTAACGGGTACGGGTAGTGCCCCATTTTTTTGTACTAATTCAAAAATAGTAGTGTATGTCGTGGTCAGGTCATAGATGGCTAGCACATTTCAGAATACGCCACCATTTCGTGATTTGGCTGGTTATATGACGATGCGCCTTATTATTGAAAGTCAGGTAGATACACCTATTTATCGATATTCCCAGCGGACCACTATCGCAAAGCAATTGCATTTCACGCCGCTAGAGGCACCCCGACTGAGCTTCCTAGGGCCTAGGCCCTCTGGTATCCAAATCTTAAAAAATCCTACTATCCTACTATAATATTATAAATGTGAAAGTTTGTATGTTTTGATGTTTGTTACTCAATCACGCAAAAACGGCTGAACGGATTTGGATGAAATTTGGTATACAGATAGTTTATAACCTGGATTAAGACATAGGATACTTTTCATCCCGGTAGAAGGTTCCCGTGGGATAATTTCCGACATACACGCGGGTGAAGCCGCTGGCAAAAGCTATTATAAATGCGAAAGTAAGTCTGTTTGTTTGTTACCTTTTTACGCCTAAACCAGTGAACCGATCCACCTGAAATTTTGCATATACGTTGTCAGGTGTACAGAAACGGACATAGGGTATCTTTCATCCCGAAAAAAAGTACTGTTCCCGAGGAAAACAACAATAACGTTCTTATGATAATAGATGGCGCCACGTGTCTTTCGAATCATGATTGAATTATATTATTAGAAGCAGAGTTGATGTGTTTGCGCTTGCCAGTCACACATTATGTAGTTTTTACATTGTGAATGTGTATGTTAGACCCATGTTAACATCAGTAATAAACCAGCGTTCAATCAAGACACTCGTGTACTTATTTCCGTAATTTTTTATTTTCATTTTTTTTTATATATTTTTTTTTTTTTTTGTTATTTGATTGTCCCCGAATTGATTGTTAAACTCTAAATTAACGCGAGCGAAGCCACAGGCAATAACTAGTTAATCATATTTACCACTAAAAACTTATTACTGCTAATTACTGCTATAAAATTATCTTTCTGTGATATAACACCAAGTATTGCTCCTCATAGTTTACCGTTCAACTCACAAACGAGATTTCCAGTTTCAAAACTAAACCAACGAAGCGGAATCTCCATAGTTTGCATTTTACCGTAACTATGCACTACACAGATAACTAAACTTTAGCTCTAAATAATATAGGTACGGTCAACCACCGTCTGTACGGAAATCACCCTTAAGGCGAGTAGATGTGCAAACTGGCACCACCATTGAGAAAAAAATAACACTTAAGTCTGGAGATATGGAACATTTTCAAACTTCAACTTCACTTTAAACATGCTCAAAAAACGGTCGTTTTTGGCGTTATCTGCTATAACTTCGACTTAGGAGGTGTTGACATTTTTGATACAAAGAATTCTACCTCATCTGACTAAAAATGTGAGCATAGGAAATGTCAAAATGTTCCACAGACTTGTGATTTTTTTCTCAATGATGCCGCTAGTTAGCAGCTAATACTCGCTTTAAGATGATATCAGTTGCTGATCCATGCGTCATGTTCGTGAACGGGCGCCGTCAGTTGGGACTGGTCGTCTCTTAGCTGCCATGGCTTATTTTTAATTTTATTTATTTAATTTAGTTGTTTTAGTTTTTATCTTTTTATTACGGACGCTTTTTAACGTGTACGTCTTTCTACACTGTTCTCACATGTATATTTTCAACATGAACGATGTAACCAATATTTTGTAAAAATATTATGATTTAAAAGAGTGTCCGTGGAGTTTCTTGCCCGTTCTTCTCCATAGGGATCTACTACGCTTTGGAATGGGCAACTAGCTTCATCTTTCTGACTGACCGACCCATTGACAATTCAAAAGTGCCTGTAATTGGTTTATTTGAAATAAATGCTTTGAGTTTGAGTTTGAGTTACTTGAGTGAGTGTTTTATTTCATAATACGTTCACACGCCGAAAAAATAATGCAGGGTCAAATTAAATTAGCTGGCGAAACTCCTCAAACGTGATGGATATCGATATCAAAACACGATAAAATAAAAATAAAAACGATTTGACGATTTTTTTTGGGGTCAGTGACCGCTGGTGGTGTTGTTTCTTGAAGTGTGAGTTGATAAAATCTGTTTTATCGTGTTGAGATATAGATACCCATCAATCACGACTGTGAATAGATTTACACTACTCGGGTAATCATCATCGTCTGCCTAGCCTTTTTTCCCAACTATGTTGTGGTCAGCTTTCAGTCTAACCGGATGTAGCTGATTATTAGTATTTTACATAGATCGACTGCCTATCTGACCTCCAAAGAAAAAAGACTGGTAAGACTGGTTGTCCGACTTTCGGGTTTTTGCAAACCAAAAAAATTATGCAGGGTCAAATTAAATTAGCTAGCGAAACTCCGCAATAAAAATATAAAAGATTATGAGGATTTATTCGGGGTCAATGACAGCTGGTAGTGTTGTTACTTGAAGTGTGAATTGATAAAATCTGTTTTATTGTGTTGAGATATCGATACCTATAACGTCTGTGAACTTTAAAAGTACACAAAAAAAAACAGATTTTTAATCTGATATTTTATGTGACTATACGTACACACGGCTACACATCAAGCTATACAAATTCAGTTTACACTGACCTCTCATTGTAAGGAAATCCTATACAATGCGAGATCAGCTTATACTGGAAATTGTATAGCTTGACCTGTAGCCTTACGTACACTACCGGCGGTTGATGACCCAAAAAAAAACATAACTAAAGTAATTTATTTTTTGTTCTATCATGTTTAGATATCGACACATCACGTCCGCAGAGTTTCGCTAGCTAATTTAATCTGACCCTGTATACAGGGTTAGTTTTCAATGACCAGCCAAATTTTCACAGGGTGTTCTACCCATGATTATGAACAACTTTCACTATGGGACCAACTTTAAAATCACGAAAAAAAAAACAGCTGTTTCATACAAAAGTCCAATACCTACTCGACCAAAATGTATGAAACAGCTGATTTTTTTTTCGTGATTTCAAAGTTGGTCCCATAGTGAAAGTTGTTCATAATTTGGCTGGTCATTGAAAACTAACCCTATATATTGTTGTATATGCAGAAACTATAGAACGCCACCTGCTAGGATCCTTAAATAATCCTTTTATTTGCGTTTCTTACTTTGATAGGCCAAGCAGGTATGAACTCTTCCCTAATAAAAAATGCACTGATACTGTAGTGTTAGTTAAATGCCGTCCACAGCCCGTTAGCGGCAGAAGCACGTGCGTTTGCCTTCGTGCTCTGAATGTCAATTATAACGTTCTACAGGTTTAATTGAGAACTAATTGTTGGGGATTTAATGGTGTTGAGCATGAGGTTTTAAGCAAGGTGCTGACTTTTTGCAATTACTATTATAATGATGCGTGTTCAAACGATCGATTAAAATTTGCTGTAGAAATTAAGCTCCAATTTACAAGGTGCAAGTTTATTGCCTGTAGCATACCATAAAATTGAAAGGCAATTAACTGGCACCGTTAAAATAACACGTACAGTATTTTTGCACGATACGGGCAAGTTATTTGCTGTTCAAAACTGGTATAGGTGTAAACAGCACGTACAATAAAATTGCACATACAAAAAAATTGCATTCAATTCTGGCATGAAAATTTTCTATCATTAAAACTTGAGCAAACGAAACAAGACTTTAATAAATATTTTTATACGACAGATAATTAGTTTTTGGATCTAGAAGTTGTGCAAAAGGAGGATGCGCTGTGGTAGCCCGCGAAATTCAAATTTTCTTGCGTTTTATGCAATTTGCAGGTCCGTGTCAGGTTGTATCTTGATCAAAATATGATACGCGGCAATAAAACATATGTATTTACATAACTTTAATCATAAAAATCATCAATACATCTCTATAAGTTAGATTTCGTGCAGATTCGTCGAACGAACGAAATCTAACAAAGCTGCACGAAATCTAACTTGGAGAGATGTATTGATAATTTTTATGATTAAAATTATGTAAATACCTAAGTTTCATACCCGCATATCATATTTTGATCAAGATACAACCGACATGGACCTGCAAATTGCATAAAACGCAAGAAAATAGTCCATCCAGCTGTCCTAATAAAAAAAAATTTCGAAGAAAAAATCAAGCTTTAAGTCTGCGTGTCATATGAATCCCATATGATCAGACCTTGTTCAGCCACAATGGCGTTTTAATTGTTCCTGTAATTACGACATACGACGGGTTAATAATCAAAAACATAAAGTGAAGTAAAGTAAAGTAAAAAACTGTTTTACAAAAAAATACAACCGACTTCCAAAAACAACACTACGAAGTGAAAAATTACTTTAATTTCGGAAGTCGGTGTCTAGTTAAATGTATTTTCGTTTTTTGCCACCGACTTCCGAAATTAAAGTTATTTTTCACTTTGTAGTGTTGTTTTTGGAAGTCGGTTGTATTTTTTTGTAAAAAAGTTTTTATTTTTCACTTTTTAGTTGTGTACCTACCCCACACAAATTCTAATACCACTACCTGCAAAACAAACTAGAACATCATCCATATAAAAGTGGAGAAAAAATACGTATTATTGAAGCTAACTCAAAAACTACCAAAGCAAAGTTAATCAATTTTATACGGGACCAACTGTGATGTATACCCTCTATAATAAAACAAAAAAAAATCCAAATCGGCCCAGCCATCTTCGAGTAATCGGGGAACATACATAAAAAAAAAAAAAAAAAAGGTTCCGACGAATTGAGAACCTCCTCCTTTTTGAAGTCGGTTATAAAAGTAAAAAAGTTTATTGATATCATAAAACATAAAACCAAAACAGTCTTACAAGGCTCTTTCATTCAAACCCGCAACCTCGACACATCACATGAACAAAACTGCGTTAATTAATTAATAATGTTTGTCATTAGGGGAGTCATTAATTACTCCCGTTTGGCCCCTGATGGTTGCGGGGGGAGGGGAGGTTATGAGGGAAAGACTTTTATGTATGACATATTTTATTCAGGGTAAAATGAGTTGATAGACCGCAATGCTGGGGTTGAGAAATTAATGTAACCACATTTATAAAGCATCCTTTCTTATTAATGCTGTAATTTATAACTGTTTTTTGTCCCAAATGAATAAAAATACAAACGAAAGATATTTTTTTTTGTCTGTTTGTTAGTGCACTTGTAACCCGAAACCATAGAAATATAAAAAACAGGAGAAGTGGCATGGGGGCGTGTTTGTGTCCACGCGTTATGCGCACGCTGTGCCTTTACTCGCCAAATGGCCGTCTCCGCGAACTAGTACGCTTTCGACCGTGGTCACGATAAATTATAAAAATGCCGTGTTCTTCAGTGGTTTCCTGCAAAAACCGAAGTGATATTAAAAACTTCGTATCTCACGGAATCACTTACCATATGTAATTACAAGTATTTTACTGTATTTATCTTTAAAATCATAGAAAACAACAAATCGTAAAATATTTCTTGCTTTTACTACGTTATTTTTATTTTCAAATATCGCAGCGGCTGTACTATTTTTGCAGCAAATACATTGCTCCTTAACCACTACCTTAAGTATGTCGCTAAGCGACTGGACAAGCAATGTAAAAATAACAAAACGATACTTTATTTACGCGGAGCGTCGCATAGTACAGCCGCTGTGTCTTGCGGCGAGATAGTGATGAGGTTAAGATCCACTAAAGTAGGCTATCGATAATAATGTCGATTGCCCAGCGAATATTATATTGCTATTATAGTTTATTTTTCAATTTGTCAACCGTTTTAGCCCGGTTGGAACACTTGAAAAGATGACGTTTAAGTACGGTTGGAAAACCTTTGAGAATGTAAAATAATCTTTTTTACTGTTTTTAATCATTTTACCTAGTTGAGAAATGCATAACCAACGGTCGTAAAGTAAGTTTATTAATGTTTAGGCGGAGTGTTTTAGGGTTTAAATTATCGCATCTTCGTGCTATTTCCTTACTTTTTTTTGGTTTTGGTATTTTACTTCCGCTAAAGTCTTTAACTATGCACCACAAGATTCGAATGCGTTGTAGTAATCGGTATGGTTCAGATAAAATATTAGTGATTTTTGCTTAAAATAAGTCAACATATTCATGCTATTTATTTGTTATGCATGAGTATGGCATGTGTTTGTTTTCATATATTTAACTATTTCTTAACTAAGGGTTTTTTTTTAATAACAAAAGCCTATTCGCCTGTTGCCTGCTACCTGCTTACTCATCGTGAGGTTAAGAAGTATAGACCGCGCGGAACTAGTTGATCGCGCCTTAGGTATGTGAGCGGTGGGATGGCGGAGCGGGGGCGCATTACTCAGTACGTGCGTTGCGAACCGCCGCCTCACCCCTGTCTCAGCGGCCAACTAGTTCCTATAGACTATAGCTTAAGATACTTATTATGTAAATGATAAATAAGTTCATAAAGTACCTTTTTAGCTTCCCAAAAGATACAAATACAAAAAAATAATGGATTGATGCCACAGGAAGGCCACCTAACTGGTTCCCAACAAAATGTAGCACCATATGCTCAATTCACTTTAAGGCAGAAATGTTCCAGCCTCTAAAGAAAACTCGCAGGCTTTTTGAATGAGCAATCCCAAAATTAAGAGTACGTCAAGTACTGAACAAATACCTCCACTTTACAGGTCAGTGAGTAAACACATCATAACAGGGTTCAACAATTCCTATGGTTTCACAGCCTAAACCAACTTAACCGGATTGTTTTAATTTATTGATTCGTGTTTTTTTTTTTAATATACATTTTTTTTTAATTTAAAATATATAATACTTTCTGGACATATCATTTTTTATTTTATTTTCAGGACCCCAAATTTTTCTTGTACAGTAATAAATGGAAGTATCGATAACTTTCCGATTTAGTCAATCACTAGCGTATATGTAAAATAAATTGCTTTTTGCACAACACAATAATAGCGCCAGATGTTTTTGTGTGAGTAAGTTGTACGGTGCATGGTAAATGCACGCTGTGTGTGACGTGTTAAGGTTTATAACTGATTGTGTAGTATGTTCTGATTTATGAATTGCAAGTGTGTGCGCGACTTTGTATCTATTGCTTTTATTGAACTACATGTGTAGTAGTGGCGCGGTGGTGGGGCCAACCTAGCGACATCGGGTTCTGATACATTTTCAACTACCGGGCATATCTCCTTCTTTCATATATCTATGCCCGAAACCGACTCTGATTTACGTGGTTTTGATCCAACTTAGAACAGAGAAGAACAGTGAAAAGTGGAGAGTGTTTCAACTGAAGCAAAGAGGAGCGGAGTGGAGATTTCGAGTACTGTGATTGGTCGAATCGCCCTGCTCGACTCCGTCGTGTCCGGTTCGGGGTCGCGTGTTCATATATTTTATTTGGAGTCCGCTCGCTCTACTTACACTATTTCTACTGACGCGGGATGGAGATTTCAAGCACTGTGGTTAGTCAATTCACGGTCCGCACCTCTCCACTCCGCCCAGCTCTGCGTCAGTGGAAACGCACCCTCAGCTTATGTGTTCTTGATAGAATCAAAACTTACCCACTAGTACGAGCGTAAGTTTTTCTCGATTTGATTGTACCACAAACACTATACTCCTTTTTTGGGCAGGCAAAAAAAACTAAGACGTTAGTAATAAATTAGGTATTTGAACTATTGCGTCTTTTCTTTGTCAAGTCCAAAAGATTCCAAGAATAAAATAATGATGAATGTAACTCCTTTGCAAGTTTTCACTCACATTATAATTTTAACGAAATAGGTTGGTATGTGAAAATGATTCTTGCTTCGGAAGTTGGTTCCGGCTGTCATTCCTTCGAAAGTTTGACAACCAGTCTTACAGTCCTACCAACTTATCTGTGAACTGAAAGAGGACGGCACCGTCGATGCGTCGGCACAATCGAATGACATTTGAACATGACGGCCGTAGTTCCAATTTTCGCCATTTCACAGATAAGTTGGTAGGAGTGTACTTTTATCGTATTATTGAGTACAGTCCTAACAACTTATCTGTGAATTGAAAGAGGACGCCACCGTCGATGCGTCGACACAATCGAATGACATGCGTCGGCAACATCGAATGTCATTTCAACATGACGGCCGTAGTTCCAATTTTCGCCATTTCACAGATAAGTTGGTAGGAGTGTACTGGATTGTGAAGATCAGATAGGCAGTCGATCCATGTAAAATATTGATAATAATTCAGCTGCATCCGGTTAGATTGGAAGCCGACCCCAACATAGTTGGGAAAAGGCTAGGCAGATGATGGTGTGAAAATAATTCAGGGAAGTCGTCAAAAAGTATAAACCTACAGAATTTCGAACGCAAAGAATGTGGTAATATTCCACACAATTAAATATTTCACGAAGCCAAAATATCCGTTTTAAGAACTCCTTTTTTATTCATATAAAATTGATGCTCTCAACATCGGAAACTTTCGGCAAAGTTCGGAAAACTTCGGGCGGCTATGCGGGCGAACTTCGAGATAGTCCAAAATTGTTATTACTCCTTCATGGAAATATACGGAAGTATATTGCGTAAGGGCCCGCTTGTGGGGAACATAATTTTCGGTTTTATTCAGTTTGTAAAGTTGTTCCTGGTTGTAATTTGTAACGCGAAGCGAAATAGACAAGAAACAAATGAATACAATTTTACAAATTAGACAAACTGTTCCATTTTTTAAGACATTCCACAGAAAGTGGCGCTAAAATGTTTTTGATCATAGACAATAATAGACATGACAAATATATTCTTTTAAATCTAATATTGAAAGAATGTCTCTGATGCGATAGCATCAGAGACATTCTTTCATTCTTCGTTAATGTTTCTCTATGCAAACTGATAAGTTTGCATAGAGAAACATTAACGAATTAAATTCTTTGTAAAAACAAATCTTTGATCTCGTTAATGATTTTTTTAGAAGACGCTGCCATAAAAATATGACAGTAATTACAAATAAAGACTCAGAGGCAACTCAAAGGGCTTTGATTTGAACGTAAACAGATTAATTTATCATGTCTTTGTTATATATGTAATAGGGAATGAGTGATGGTGAATTACTGTCATCTAACTTCTAGTTTATTTCTACGTATATCATCTTTTTTAGGGTTCCGTTCCTCAAAAGGGAAAATATACAGAAAATAGTTCTATACCTGTAGATTACAGGAAAACCTATAAGATTTCTGTGGTCTTCAAATAACATAGTAAATCGTTCAATATTTTTAGTTAGTTTGTAACTAACATTTACAGTTGGAATGTGAACATGTTTTTCAACTACAATGTTAAGTTTGTTCTTAGGATAAATTCATCCCAACTACGGAACCCTTCGTTGTGCGTGGTCCGACACGCACTTGGCCAGTGTGTTTTGTTTGACGTCTCGCAGGTCAGCCTAGGAGGTTGGCCGACCCAGCCTGTCTATTGCTGACCTCTCCCAGCGAACGCCCTAAGCTGAGGTCCGTACCCTTAGCGAGTAGTCGTATAGTTTATAAGTGTTATGCCCTGGCTGGAGGCTTTCATTTATTAAGGCACGACAGAAAAAATCGGCCAAATGCGTGTCAGACAACGCGAAGGGTTGTGTAGTTGAAAGTAATTTATCCCAAAAACAAATATTTTTTTTTGTTTCATAAAATGGCAAATTTACAATTTTCGGACTTTTCCTTACTTGTATTGTGAGACCTTACTTCTTACCTTTCATGATTCTAGGACAATGGGGAGTGCCCTATAGGTTTTGATTTACTTGCGAGTATCAAATGTCGCATAAATGGCCGTATTTTTTTATTGCGTTGACTTAAAAGCTTCATTTTTCTAGAACCTCAAGGGGCCATAGACCTGCGTATTTGTTATTAATTTCAACTTGATACCTCCACGCGCTCCTGAGAAAAATGGTCTTGACAGACTGACAGACAGACAAATGGACAACGAAGTGATCCTATAAGGGTTCCGTTTTTCTTTTGAGGTACGGAACCCTAAAAACGTGATTAAGTTTGACAGCAAATCAGCATATTTTATTATATTCCTCGGTGTAGCATTATAGCAAACAAACCTTCTATAAAGATCTTGAGTTTTACTGCGAAGACACTGGAAACGCAGCTTTATTTGTATTAACAATAAGAAGTAAAATAAATTCTGTCTAGAACAAATATCTACGAATTTGAACAATCACGTAAATCGGATAAACGTCTCACTAATATGCAGGCAGAAAGTGACGTTGCATACGTTTAAGAAAGATAAAAACATTCTCTATCATAAAAATAAATCAGAAATTTTATGCAAGTTTCCCAAGATAAAGATCCCAAGAATAAAATAAAAATAATGGCTTCTCAATAAATTTTATTCAGTTCATAAGAATTTTCCTTTGTGCTTAGAGCAGCGGTCAATAAATCGCTTTTAGCGATGCATTAGGTCAATTTTCTTTTGCCTTGCGCTAGGGTGCTTTTCAACCAGAGATGTGCTATGCTACGTTGCTATGGATGCGTTTGATATCCACCAATCATATTCATTGGTCCACATAGCATAGCACTGGTGGAAACTGATTCAACTAGGCTACGTTTTTTTTAACCGACGAAAAATAAAGGAGGAGGTTCTCAATTCGACATGTATATTATTATTATTTTTTTTATGTATGTCCACGCATAATTTTTTACAGTCGTCCGATTTGAAAAAATTTTGTTTTATTCGAGAGGGTATACATCAAAGTTGGTCCCATATAAAATTGATTAACTTTGCTTGGGTAGTTTTTGAGTTAGCTTCAATAATACGTATTTTTTCCCCACTTTTATATGGATGATGTTCTAGTTTGTTTTGCAGGTAGTGGTATTAGAATTTGTGTGAGGTAGGTACCACAACTAAAAAGTGAAAAATAAAAACTTTATTACAAAAAAATACAACCGACTTCCAAAAACAACACTACAAAGTGAAAAATAACTTAATTTCGGAAGTCGGTAGCAAAAAACGGAAATACATTGAACCAGACACCGACTGATGATTCGCGGCCGTAACTAATATAGCTTTACAGAATTATAATCCTGTCAGAGTGCTTGAATTTTTGTGAGAAGAATGCATGACTGTGTTAAATAAATTATATATTATGTAGTGTAAGTAATTATATTTAAATAGTGTAATTGGTTTCGGCCGTTCTATTTAAAATAAATAAATAATAATTAGAATCAGCAATACAACTCCATAAGTTAAAATTGACCACAAATCTCATGATTTCATGAAATCATGAATTTGAGGTCAATTCTAACTTACTTGTTGTGTACGACAACATTCATCGTTTATCTTCGGAAAAACCGAACTTTGCCGAATCATATGTGACTGGTCCAGACTGGTCCAATGGGAGTGACGGAATTAGCCCGTCAATCTATAATAATTTAGGTAGGATAATTTGAGTCAACATACAACCTGACACTGACCTGCAAATTGCAAAAAACGTAAGAAAATTTGGTATAATTATGTAAATATATATTTGTTATTGTTGCGAATCATATTTTGATCAAGATACAACCTGACACTGACTTGCAAATTGAAAAAAACACAAAAAAAAAATAATTTCGCGATTACCACTGCGGCCATCTGTTCCATGTATTCTATACAGGTAAAAGTGAGTTTGTATGTCGGGGATATTCTTCGGAACTACTGATCCGATTCCAAAAAATATTTCATTAATGGGAAGCTACAGTATTGCCGAGTACCATAGAATATATACTGTATGTTAAAACAAGAAATTTCACGCTAACAAAATTGCGGGCAGAAGCCAGTCACTTAGAATTTCGAAACACGAGTCGTGTCACTTTCTGCCACAATACTTTCTGTCTCACTCATAAACTGAAGACTGGAAGAATGACAATGAGTCTATAATAACGTTAGCAAATTAAAAAAAAAATACGACTTACCTATCCCATTATTTTATAAGACAATAAATTAACAAAACGCAAGACTCACCTAATTCCTTTGCGTAGTAAGGTAAAAAATAACAGGGAGAATTAATTCAAGCTGCTTTATTTACGGGCCCCACTAATTCAAGATTCCGACTTTAAGGGGGATGCGCCAGGGTAGCCCGGGAAATTCAAATTTTGTAACGTTTTTTGCAATAGGGATGCATGATATGATACATACATACATACCTTTTTCCACATCTGTCAGGCAGGATGACACATCAAAATTTTTCGTTTCTTTTGAATTTAAATGTATTTAATTTGAAAAATTGATTGAGACTCAATAATATCGCAATGAATGTGCGCAATATGGATGGAGTTATGGAAATAAGGAGAAGTGTCTTGACGCTGCGTGACAGCGTAAGCGTGGGTGACCCATGGCCGCCCGTTCGATGTCCACCGCGCACAGGATGGATGGAAAGCAGCACATGAAGTAATTTTTTGCTCCGTTGGTGTAATTGCTGTATGGCGTTCCAGTTGGAGGATAAATAAATAAATAAATAAATAAATAAATAATAAATAAATAATAATGATGACTAAAAATTTTTTTGTCCCTCTTGTATATTATTAAAAATATTGGACATGTATTTTTTCTTTTTTTTACATAATCAAAAGATTATGGCGATACATTGAGTTAAAATATGGCATGACATCACTTCTTGCTAGATTTTATACGTTGAAGTGACGTAGCGAGCCCCCACTCCGCATCTAAGTCATTTTGTATTAATATGAGAGCAAAAAATACGTGTCTAATATTCTGTAATTTTCTGTATGCTGACTGACGGACTAAATAGAATTTCTTTTCTTTACCCAGGCATTATACCTATTTGCAAGTCAGGTTGTATGTTGTGAGTATGATTCGCGACCGTAATAAATATGTATTTACAGAATTGTAATCATTAGAATCAGTAATACAACTCAAGTTAGTACCTATAATCCTCAAATGTCAAGATTTCATGACATACTTAGTCTTGCAATAGTGATGACATTAATAATTACAATTCTGTAAATACACTTCTGGACACATCTTTTGGCCCACCTTGTATTTTCAGTTTCGTTTGGTCCTAGCTAAAATTTTATATTAGGTAGAGCAAAAAGTTTTTATGCAGTTTTGAACCTGGCACATTCACAATTTCATTCAATAGTCTTTTTTTGAATTTCGAACACAGAATTTAAAGAAACAAAAGACAATTTGGAGCCTGTTTGTTGATATCAAACAATCGAATACTAAGAAAACTTGGTTTTATTGGTTTACTTGGATTTAATTCTTGAAAAAGTGATTGATATCTTTGGTTTTGCAACGAACATTACTTATTCTTAACATTAAGGTGAGGTTCTATCAATAATCTATGGATACTTCACCTGAAGTCGCCGCCCAAGCTGTGACACTTATTCAGGCCGGACACAGCCAAAGAAACGTGAGTGCTCAACTTAATTTAAGTCGATCTGCGGTCCGAAATGTTTATCGGAGGTACCTAGAGACTGGCGGCTTTGTTCGTCGCCAAGGAAGGCCACGATCTCGGGTCACAACTGAAAGGCAGGATCGATTCATCGTGACGACCAGCTTGAGAAATCGTCACCTTACCTCCATTGAGATACAAAACCAACTTCGCGACTTCCACGGAGTATCTGTGAGCGCTCGAACTGTTCGGAGAAGGTTAAAAGAACGCGATATGGTACCACACAAGCCAGCAAATGGCCCCAAACTAACGCGAGCCCACCGAAAAGCGCGCCTTCATTTCGCACGCAGTCATTTAAATTGGACACAGCAAGATTGGAGCCGTGTACTCTTTTCTGATGAGTCTAAAATTGTGTTACATGGCAATGATGGAAGGAAGAAGGTCTACCGACGTAAGGGAGAGCGTTTCGCACAATGCTGCTTTGAAGAGAGGGTTGCTTATGGCGGTGGCTCATGGACTGTCTGGGGCGGTATATCCGCGAGCGGCAAAACTGAACTTGAGGTTGTTACAGGACCACGGCTGCCAACATTAAATGCTGAAAGGTACATTCGTGAGTGCTTAGAACCTCACGTGATACCATACGCGGACTATGTGGGCCCAAATTTCCTTTTTATGCATGATAATGCAAGAGCCCATGCGGCCGGCATCGTCAGGGAATATCTTCGGGATGTGAACATCACAGTTATGGACTGGCCAGCCAGAAGCCCAGACATGAACTCCATTGAGCACATGTGGGACGAGCTAAAAAGACGTGTTAGGGCTCGTCAGCCAGTTGCCCAGACGATGCAGGAGTTGAAAACTGCCATAGAAGAGGAATGGGAGATGATCCCTCAAAATTTCATAGAGCGGTTGATAAACTCTATGCCTAATCGTATGAGAGCTGTGGTAGATGCCCATGGAGGCAACACGCGTTATTAAATTAAACCTTTATTTGATAAAACATGTTTTTTATTCAAAAATCAATTGCCTTTAACAAGGCGCATATCCGACTTGTTAGGCGTAGCTCCATGTCGTATGGTATTCTGAATTCAAATTTAAAACAATACGATCGAAAAAGATGGTAAAATGTATCAGGTTTAAAACTGCATCAACAGTTTTTGTTCAATCTAGCAATCATATTTCGGTAGGGGCCATCGAAACCTAAACTCTAAGGTGGGCCAATAGATGTGTCCAGAAGTGTACATACTTCTTACGGTTGTAAATCATATTTTGATCAACATAAAGCCTAATACTGACTTGCAAATTGCGAAAAACGTTAAAAAAAAATTGAATTTCGCGTGCTACCCTGGCGCTTTCGCCTTAATAATATTAACTTAGAGGGGATAAAAAGTATACTTTTCTGTTTGTCTGAGTTAATCTTTTAAGGATATTTTAGCGAGGCGTTAAATGTGAGATTTTGGGATAAGTGGTAGGTATTTTAATAGGTATCTAAGAGGGGTAGTGGCTAAGTAATAACAGCTGCACGGGTCGATCGATCAGAATGTTTTCAAGCAGCTCGAAAAACAAAAACATCGTGTTTGCTTACACAAATGTGTACCTATGGTATAATGGTAATGAATAATATGGTACACCTACACACATCCCCACACACATACACACACTTACGCTCACGTGCACACCTTACACGCTGAGAGCTGCTAAATTAATGTTTTACTTATTTTTTTTTTTTTTCTAGTAACTTATCAATGTTAAGCTACCTTAGGGAAGAGTGAGACAGCTCCGACACAAGTACTGTTGTAACTTACTGGGGCTGCCTCAATTTATGTATAGACGCCAGCACATCAAGCTACCCCAATCTGTCAAATTTTCCCAATTGAATATGTACCTTATGCCTTTGTAGTAAAGTTGAAAATCTATCAAAGAAATTTGACAGATTGGGGTAGCTTGATGTGCTGGCTTCTGTACAACACAATGTTTAGTTAAATAAAATGTTTTTTTTTTTTGTTTTTTGTATGTATGGCCACGCCTCTTTGTTTCGATGTTTTTGTGTAATGTCTCGAAAAACACGCGCAGGAAACGCGGCTTGAGATCTACTTGCAGAAAGAAATATTCATCATTTCGTTTCTACGTAAGTAAATGGTTTTCAATTCTAACTAGAAACAGATATATAACTGACGGCTGATTAATCACTTACATGGAGCAACTTCTATTACCATTTCTGACAACTGCTCAATTATTGGGCATTACCAATTACCGCTGTCAGACCTTCAAACATTCGATAATTCGATAATAATGCAGTAGGTAATCACCTACCTGACAACCGGTAAATCAATTGATGGTTCACCAAAGCAGTAATGTCGATGTGTTAAGAAAAATCACCCATCCATAAATTAACCTACCCAAGTGCAGCTTAACTTCGAAGATCAACTCTTTCGTTGTTTTCTAGCCACGACCACCGGAAAACTTATACAATAAATACATTATTAATACCTACTGTAAAGAAGTACATTGAACACAAGTATACGACAGTTGGTAACACAAGTAAACAAATAATTCTAGCTAGTACACAGTACACGACAAAGAGTAACCTAGATTTTTATTGTATTTATTTGTTTAGACGATACTGTTGATGTCATGTGAAGTTTTATGAAATACAAACTGGTTACTGGGTTAGTTTATTTGATGTGATTTCCAGTGTGATACCAACTGTAGTTTAAAAAGATTGTTGTTGTTGGCAACATACAACAATCTTTTAAGGCGCTGCCCTAACCAGGACGCCGTAAATGGTCCACTTTTCGTCGCACAGTCAACCGTATTGCTACATATTAGAAGCTCAAAAAAAATACAGTGTATAGTCAAGTGTATAAAAAAAAGACTTGCACAAAGGTATCTTATAGAAACGATCTAGTACCTTGATAAAAAAATCGCAAAAAAGAGATGAAAAATCTTTTTCATCTCGAAATGCTCACTATTTTGAGCGACAATTTAACTATAAATTTTCTTTGTAACTAAAAAGTAAATTTTATCAACTAAGTATAGAATGTAAAATCTTTTAACTTATTGATGTTTTTGTTTTTCATTAAATTAAAACTGCGAAATTACTTTCTTATTGGCGGACACGAGATTCAACTAAAATCAAACGTATCGCACTTTTCAACTGTATTAACCTTACCTTGAAGATTTGCGTCTAGCGGTAAGACGCAATTCCTTAAGTATGCCAAACGAATACAGTACGATGACCAAATGATGTAGGTACATCATTTGGTTACCTCTCAGTCCATATCCTGCAAGTACTTGCCAAAGTTACTGCAGTTCTTTCAACTTTTACGTCATTTCCTATAAAACTTATTGCATTTTATATTTTTAACCTCTTTATACTGCTTACAACTTGGGAACTACAACTTTAACCTAGATATTCCATTTTATTGTCATGTTTCTGCTAACGCTACCTTTTGACTACTCTCTGAATTGTATGGGCAGGTGCCATTTAGGAAGAAGATTACATACCTCTTTTTTTACGCAGTGGTATAAAAATTGGTGAGAAAAGAGAGAAAAAATTCAAATAATCCAAATATCTTCTTCGATATAGTTTTCATTTTCATTTATTTCATTTAAGTGTTGATTTTGTGAACATGTGATTACAGGTGTTTTTCAATATAAATGTCTATTGTACAAACCATGTCCCGCCGATAGGCATACAAAATCAGCTTAATAAAATTAGTGTAAAAAAATACTTTGCAGTAGAAATAAAAAAAAAAACAATGTCAAAGATATGCAAGCATGTCAAATTATAAAATTGTCATAATAAAATAGGGAAAATGTCATGAAAATAGAAAAAAATAATAAAAATACATAATAATGTCAAAAGATTGCAAAAACACAAACAAAAATGTAACAATTAAAATATAAATTATAAAAATTGATCATTTGTCATCCAGAAACTCCTTGACTGAATAATATACCTTGTCATTTAGTAGCTTATTAACCGACTTCAAAAAGGAGGAGGTTCTCAATTCGTCGGAACCTTTTTTTTGTGTATGTTCCCCGATTACTCGAAGATGGCTGGACCGATTTGGATTTTTTTTTGTTTTGTTCGAGAGTGTATACATTACAGTTGGTCCCATATAAAATTGATTAACTTTGCTTGGGTAGTTTTGAGTTAGCTTCAATAATACGTATTTTTTCCCCACTTTTATATGGATGATGTTCTAGTTTGTTTTGCAGATAGTGGTATTAGAATTTGTGTGGGGTAGGTACACAACTAAAAAGTGAAAAATAAAAACTTTTTTACAAAAAAATACAACCGACTTCCAAAAACAACACTACAAAGTGAAAAATAACTTTAATTTCGGAAGTCGGTGGCAAAAAACGAAAATACATTTAACTAGACACCGACTTCCGAAATTAAAGTTATTTTTCACTTTGTAGTGTTGTTTTTGGAAGTCGGTTGTATTTTTTTGTAAAAAAGTTTTAGAGATTACTTTTGAATTCATTATTATTCTATTTCTTATAGAATTATAATGCGAGATTTTCCTTAAGTTTTAATATACGTTTTCTCAGCGAAATTACTTATAGGATTTTTATATTTGGCGTAGAATTAGCTTAGAGACTAAAAACGGACATAAGTTACAATACTTTTCATTCTGGAAAATTGAAATCTTTGCCACAAACACCTACACTAGTATTCAAAATATTTTAAGCTAAAAACTTCCCAAATCAGCATTCAAGAACTAGGAACAACACACCTCAACCCAGATTCAGACATACCTATCTATCAGCAGCCCGAATCTATCTAGATTTACAGGATAGCTCCGCGAATGCTCTGTTCAGAACAATGTCATGACCTGAAACGTTCACTCTGACGTCACTCTTATGACGTCAGAGCTTTTCAATAGCTTGCATTGGCTGCAGAATCAAATGAGATTGGTGTCTGTTCGAAGTTTCGTAAATGAGGAAGTGATATTGCATCTACTTTCAATGCATGGATGCTGGGTTTATTTGTGAAAGTTTGGCAGTTGGATATTTGAAGTTTATTTACTTCTATATACTTTTGCTGAAAAGGTGAATTTTTATCTTCATGAGAATTGGAGTTTCTATCTTTTGTGCAGGTATTACATGATATTAGATAAGGGCTCTGATATTCTAAGAGGGCTCATTCCTAAGTAATAACAGCCGCACGGGTCGATCGATCAGGTTAAGCTACGCTTGCCGTGGTTGATCCGTGGATGGGTGACCATCTTTACATACCGACTATACCGAGATCCTCCGTGCCTCGGAAAACACGATAAACGGTCGGTCCCGGCTGTCATTCGTGGATCTTTGACAGTCGTTACGGGTCGTCAGAAGCCTGAAAGTCTGACAACCAGTCTTACCAACGGGTACCGTATTACCCAGTAACTGGGTTATGGAAGTCATCGCTCCATGTAAAATACTGGTATTCAGCTGCATCCGGTTAGACTGGAAGCCGACCCCAACATAGTTGGGAAAAGGCTAGGCAGATGATGAGATATGATAGTTATTCTAGTGGAGTTCTTGGTATTTACTATATTTTTTACAACTATTTTTGCAGCCAAGTAAAATTATTTTATTTTTTATTTATTTATTTATCTACTTACATTTACCATTACAGGACAACCTAATGCGGTACATGCGCTTATCCTAACTTAATCTTTTTAAGTTAGGGTAAGCGCAAACCTAACCTAAATTATAGCTGTGATATGATCTGATCTGAAAGATGTGGGAGAGTTGTTAAAATACAGGCACATGAGATAGTTTATCTAAGTAATTAAGAATCTATCGGAACTTTCAATAGGCATTAACTGCTTTCATTTAGATAGGCTTGTCTTTCCGCGAAGCCATTGAATATACTTTTCCAAATTTCGCTACGTTTTCATCATTAGTCTCCTCTTCTTATCCCAATTTGTTTGTGGTCGATGCAACATCTCTTTTTTCGTCCATACTTCTCTATTAGTCGTCGTCTCGGTAGTCACCCCTTTCTAGCCATATCGTCTTTCACACTGTCCATCCATCGTTTCTGTGGTCTTTCACATTCATACTTTTCTTCATTATATTACAATATTGGTTTTCTTTTAAATAAAATACACGACATCGGCATATTGGCAGGCAATGTTATCTTTCCTTCCAATGCTACCTTTAAATATCTTTTATATTTCATAGAAAACCGATTTTCAATATTAAAACAAAGGTGTACTGACAATAAATTGTGGAAATATACTCCAAGAAGGTACACTTAGTATAATAGTATCGATATTGCTTGCCAACGTTTGGTGCAATGCGGATTCCCTTTATTGGCCAATTTGGTTAGCTTTGAGGAGTTGATTTACGTAATGGATTTTGTACTGTGGCGTGTTTTCGATTTTGATGGTTGCAGTTGTTAATTTATAATACGTTTTCAATTTGAAATATTGTGAACGTACCATCGACAAACGTTAGACCTTTCCAATTTTGAAATGATGTTGCTTGCAAGCTACAATAAAATTGTACTTAAAACGTACAAAGTAAAACAAAGGACCATAGCGGCAGGTTTTTTTTAATGAATCAGTGTATACAAAAAGCAACTTTAAGGTGTAAAGGCGACTTTTGAAGTTATTGAATTAAAAATGATGAATGAGATTACACTAATATTATAAAAGCGAAAGTTTGTGGGTGTGTGTGTGTATGTTTGTTACTTCTTTACGCTCAAACGGTTGGCCCGATTTGGATGAAATTTGGTACCTAGATAGCTTATACCTTGGATTAACACATAGGCTACTTTTTATCCCGGTCTACGCGGGTGAAACCGCGGGTGCGGGTAATACTAGCTGTATTAGGATATTCTGAAAGCTAAGTTTGATTTGTTTTTCAAGGGCATGCAACTCTTTTGCGAATGTTAATTACTTGAGAAATTAACACTGCCTCGTTGGTCTAGTGGCCGCAAGCGCTACTGCTAAGCATGAGGTCCTGGGTTCGATTCCCAGTTCGGGCAAAGTCTTATTGGGTTTTTTCCATCAGGAATTTGAATTGAGGAATTCTGTCCGTTTTATGGCAATAAGCTCGCCCCCTATTAATGGGACTTTAACATAACTAGTGAAGTGTGGGTGTACACCCCTGCAGAACTCTTCGGGGATTACAGCAGGATTGTTTAATTAAATTAACCTTTTCAGTTGGAACAGCTTTTAAAGAATGGCATTCATAAAACTGACTCGTTAATCACACAGCATAAAGGTATATTACCTTACGTAATCAGCACCTCGAACTAACAGCGTACAGTTTGACAACATTCAATCGTTTATCTTCGGAAAAACCGAAATATACCGAATAAAATGTGACTATCGACCAATAGAAATTGATTTATATTCCCACCTAAATTATTATCGTATCTAGATTGACACATTAATTCCGTCACTCCCTTATTGAAGGACCAGTCACATTTAATTCGGCAAAGTTCGGTTTTTCCGAAACTAAACGATGGAATATTAGAACTTTGTCAAACTATACAGGACGACGCAACCTATATGTAGCAGAGATTGGAAAATTTGCATTCATTCATTTCAGTTTTACGATTGTATTTGGTTGGATGACTTTACAAGTTATTGCGTTTACGTAAAGATCATTTTCGCCATAAAGATTGGTGATTTTGAAAGCGCGCTCAGTTCGGATCGTGATCGGTTTTACGAATTTTGCCGATGTTACATCTAAGTTGTGTCGTGCTGTAACTCCTTGTAAAGTAGTTCATCCAGAAAAGTACCTCCACTTCTATATCTGCCGCCAAGCAACATTGCCATGTTCCGGGTTGAAGAACACAAGAGCTTGTGAAATTACTGCCTCTTGACACTTTCAAGGACTTTGTCTCTGGGCAACGGGCGCTATGTACTACCTTGTAGGACTTATTCTAAGTAGACGAGAAATTTTGCAGATGTAAACTACTTTCGGAGAGCATTGATTCAGCTGTTCAGTACATAACTACATAAAACTCGTGAAAATGTAAGGAACAGCTGATTTTTTTTCGCGATTTCAGGTTTGGTCCCATAGTAAAAGTTGTTCATAACGATGAGTACAATGACCCCTTAAGGGGTTGCTGGTGTTTTACTAATAAACCTGTACATTTTGATATCACCTTCTCGAAAACGGCTTGAGGAGCTCGTGCATCACTTAACCACGAGCTCCTCAAGCCGTTTTCGAGAACGTGATCCATCAGGTTAAACTACGCTTGCCGGGGTTGTCCGTGGATGCGTGACATCTTTACATACCGAGACTCCTCCGTGCCTCGGAAAGCACGTTAAGCCGTTCGTCCCGGCTGTCATTCGTGGATCTTTGACAGTCGTTAGTCTGACAACCAGTCTTACCAAGGGGTATCGTATTACCCAGTTACTGGGTTGTGGAGGTCAGATAGGCAGTCGCTCCATGTAAAATACTGGTATTCAGTTGCATCCGGTTCGACTGGAAGTCGACCCCAACATAGTTGGGAAAAGGCTGGGCAGATTGTTCTCGAAAACGGCTCTAACGATTTCGATGAAAGTTGCAATATAGGGGCGAAAAAGCGATGTAGGATCTCTTATCAGGGAAAATTCGTTTTCTCTAATTACACTCGAGCAGAGCTCAGTCGACCAGGTACATTGTATATAAAAGTAGTTCAAATGTTACGAGTACTTACAGCCATTGACTTAACTGGTAATTAGTGAACGATATTTAAATACATGATTATACTCATGATAACAAACAAATTTTATTATGGAACCAAACCTGAAATCGCGAAAAAAAAAATCAGCTGTCCCATACATTCATGTTCGCATAACTCGTCAAAATGTATAGAGCAGCTGATTTTTTTTCGCGATTTCAGGTTTTAATTTAAATTTTATTTATTGAGGGATAATAAACAGCTACAATATAAAATATAACATTTAGAAAAAATGTATATGAAGTGTTAACAATATTGTGGCCCACTACATTATCCGCATATTACAAAACAAATATGGTAAAGAGTGCCACTAGATGAGCAAAAAAAAAATGAATTAATAATATTATACGATAATAATACAATAAAAAATAAATAATAAGAAGAAAAATAAAAGACTTAACAATATAACAATAAAAAAAAAATAGAAATATTAAAATTAAAGGACTAACATTAATTAATAATATCATTATTACTAAATAGATGTTTCATTACATTCCATTTGAATTGAGCTTTTGAGCATATAAAGATATCAATATCAATAAAGTTTTGATTGTAAGAATCTACCATACGACGCGTAGTATAGACGCGAGGTTTGGTTCCATAGTAAAAGTTTCCCCTCACACGAGTTCGGTGTGAAGTAATTTTACCTAATATTGTACGTAGTATGAGTTCTATACCAAGAAAATATTTTTTTATTATTAACGTTGTTCCATCACTATTAAGTAATAATAAAAAAATATTTTCTTGGTATAGAACTCATACTACGTACAATTTTAGGTAAAATTACTCGGACCCGATTCACACCGAACTCGTGTGAGGGGCATGAGTACAATCATGTGTTTAAGTATCGGTCACTAATTACCACTCAGCCTGTATATATCTTACAGCAGTTGCACAACAATGACGCTAGCCCGACAAGGGATTCTCAGGTTAGATTTAAATTCTCAGTAACATTTTTGAGTTTGTATTTGTGCCAAGCTAATGGCAATAGGCGCCACCTAAAAAAAAATAAAATAAAATGTAAAAATAAAATAAAATGAAATAAAATGAATGAAAAATAAAAATAAAAATAAAATAAAAATAATAATAAAATGAAATGAATGTAATAAAATGTTGGTTTATTAGTCATAGAGGCGTAGTGTTTATGTAATTGTAATTCATACATTTAGCTAATCGGTCATGCTAATTGAACATCAAAACATTTCCGTAGAAGATTCTTTTTTTTTCTCTCACAGACTATAAACATCCGATTTTTTTATCTGAAAACATTAGTCTTTTGCCAAGTCCGTAGTTTATCGTTGGCTAACAAAATAAGCATTGAATACGCTGGGAAGAAAAACAAACCGTAAACAATGTCGTATTTGAGAGGGCATAAACTGGGGAACACTATTCTGTAAATAATTACTTTATTTTACTTACATGATTTAAAATCCAAGATTAAAAAAAAAATGTACTTACAAGCATATAAAAAAAACCGGCCAAGTGCGTGTCGGACCACGCAAAATGAAGGGTTCCGTAGTTGGGATGAATTTATCTTAAGAAAAAACTTAACATTGTAGTTGAAAAACATGTTCTCCCATACATTCCAACTGTAAATGTAAGTTTGTACTCACAATATTGATAGATTTACCATGTTATTTTAAGACCACATACTTCTTATAGATTTTCCTGTAATCTACAGATAAATATTTATTTTCTGTATTTTTTTCAAAATGTTAGGCTCAGTAGTTTCGGAGATAAGGGGGGGGGGGGGGGGTGGTCAATTTTCGCCTATTTTCTTAAATAACTTTAAAACAATTTATTTCAAAATTATAAAAAAAAATATTTGATACCCTCTTACCCTTTCGTTTGACATGTCACACGGTGTAGTTTGCAAAACTTTTTTTTAAATTTTCTTATTTGGCCCCCAAAAGTGACCGTCATATTCAAACTTCATTTATTTACTTTACCCGTCCGTATTTGGGTTACAAAAATTCATATGTGTACCATATTTTAACTTAATCGGTACATTAGATTCGGAGTAAATTGGCTGTGACAGACGGACAGACAGACAGAGACACACGAGTGATCCTATAAGGATTCTGTTTTTTCCTTTTGAGGTATGGAACCCTAAAAAAGAGGTAAAATAATCATAGGGCATCAAAAAATTCGTCCGCATCGCTGTCGACAGGAAAAGTGCCCAAAAGGCTGGCAGCATTGCCACGTTGTATGGCAATGCAAATTCTTTGGCCGAAAAATAGACCAGCCCTTTGGTCACGTGTAGAGTCGACCAACCGCTTGGCGATGTCTCGAAAAACTAAGACGGCACTCGTGCCCCATGGAGCTAGTGTATCAACACCAAACGGCTCGAACATAATATCCATCCATTCTTCATCGCAGAATCCATTTTTCATCGCAGGTAACAATGCGGTTCAAAATTCCTTCATTTGTGTGTCTGTTGAGCAGTGCAAGGCATGTCTCGACGCGTACTTCGCGCTGGCGATCATTGAGTTCGTGGGGCACCCATTTGTCAAACTTTTTTACCTTGCCAATTTGACGCAAATGGACCAATATTGTTTTGACGCTAACGTCGAAAGCTGCTGCTAATTCAGCCGTAGATTGTGTATCATCAGCTTCCACAATCGCCTTTAATTCGTCACTGTCGACCAAAGTCTTCGGACGACCGCGAGGTTCATTTTTCAGGTCGAAATTTCCTGAACGGAAGCGAGCAAACCAATAACAAGTGGTGCGTTGGTTTGTAGTGTTAGCTCCGTAAACGTCGTTGATGTTGCGTGCCGCTTGTGCCGCGTTGTTGCCACGACGGTACTCATATTCCATAATTACTCGAATTTTTAACGTATCCATGATGACGAAAAAGATTGAAATGCGATGAAAATGTAACACTAATCAATAAACAAATGACTACTTTTGGAAAAAAAATCCATGTTTTTAAA
Source organism: Cosmia pyralina (assembly GCA_946251885.1). Classification (NCBI taxonomy): domain Eukaryota; kingdom Metazoa; phylum Arthropoda; class Insecta; order Lepidoptera; family Noctuidae; genus Cosmia; species Cosmia pyralina. The sequence goes on from OX276367.1 coordinate 2,513,846, forward strand.
ATAAAATTAATTTGAAATTAGAATTCTTAGCCAAATAAAAATTATTTTGATTTGAAATGGCCAGTACTGCAGAACGGCAATTTCATAGGTAAAGACCTAATATAAGTCCCAATAAGATTGGAGTATTTGCGCCATTTGAGGTTTTCCGCACACGCATCAGCCGCATCTATTTTGTATGGTTTATAATGACAGATGGAAGTTGTGCAGTATTTGCTAGATGTTCAGTTAGGGGTAGAAGTTATTCCTACATGACATATTATTAATATCGGTCAACAGGACCTTATCAAATACACATTATAATGACTTGAATATCCCCGTTAAGGGGGATGCGCTGTGCTAGCCCGCGAAATTCATTTTTTTTTGGGTTTTTTGCAATTCACAGGTCCGTGTTAGGTTGTATCTTGATCAAAATATGATACGCGGCAATAAAACATATGTATTTATATAATTATAACCATGAAAATCATCAATACATCTCTCTAAGTTAGATTTCGTGCAGATTCGTCGAACGAACGACTCTGCACGAAATATTTTTTTCTAATAGATTTTCTCCTATGTGATAGAAGTTTATGTAAAAATTACAGGAAAAAAAATTATGTCTCTAAATAGCACACTTTTTCAGAAATCGGAGCGGAACCCTCGGTGCACGATTCCGACTCGCTCTTGACCAGTTTTTATTGTTGCATTTACTACACTAATTTTTATCAATGTATGTTTGTGTATGTTTAATACATATCCTGGAGAAGAATGAATAATACCTACTTTTCATTTCCGAAAATTATAAATGGAGACAGAACATTGTTTTGGTTACAGTTAGCTATGTTTACAACACTAGATACGCATGACAATTCTGTAGTATTTAGTCAAGCTCTTTAACAACAAAGAGGATATCAAAAATAATTGATTCATGCAACGAACGTTAAAACATTAAAATAATTGATTTCAGGAATCACAAATCAATTATTTTATTGCTTTGTTTAATGCATTATACAAAGGATCCATGGTTCTGTAAATGATTTCTGTTTGGAAATTGTGAATTACAAAGCATTACAAAGGAATTTTATGTGGCTGTTGAAACTTTTGTTTCCGAGGTTATGCTTATTCGTTAGATGTAATTCTGATTATAGGAATAATTGATTTGCGAGGTGAAGCTGTATTTTCCGTAAATTTTGTAGGTTTCCTTGCACGTAAAGTGGGGATGATTTTTAACCGACTTCAAAAAAGGAGGTTCTGTATTCGACTCGTATGTATGTATGAATGTATGTTTGTTTGTCCGCGATTTTCTCAAAACCAATTAAAGAGTTCTTTACTCGGTATTTCGCGGTTTATTATTTCAGCATTTCATGGTTTATCATGGCATATCTACCTTATTTCCGTACCTCTTTTTATTTTTTTTCTTCTTTGATCTTATTTTTATAACATTGTAATATACATGTGGAAGCTTGTAATTAGCGATTGTCAGTTGTTATGTTTTGTTACTATTTACGTATAAGCTTTCTTAAAATTGTAAAATAAATAAAATAATAAACCAATTTTGATGATTTTTTCACTATCGTGATCTACATACTTTCAGAAAGGTTTAAGTATATAATACATTATGTAATTATTCTTATGTACGAAGTTATATGCATAAATGTACTGCATTTCTAAGCTGATTTTGATGATTCTTCTTTTCGTTCGTTAGGGCTTACTTATGTGCCGCCGTGGTCGCGGGTTGTTTGAAAGAGATACCGTGGCCCTGGCACAGGCAACTGAAGGAACGCGGGTGGGTTTTATTCAGTAAAAGTCTGACACGCCCTCCCGCTCCGCCCAGAGCGGGAGAAGTCATTTGATGATTTCCCATCCACAAAAAAGAAAAAGGGCTTACTTATGTAATTGTATATTCAACTAAAAATGGAAAAATAAATTTACTTTAAAAAAAGTAAAAACCGAATTCAAAATAAAAAACGATTAAAATAACTTTCATAAAACACTTAACAGCTTCTGAAGTCGGTGTCTTCAATTCTTCAATGCACTTTAGCTTGACACCGACTTCAGAAGCTGTTAAGTGTTTTATGAAAGTTATTTTAATCGTTTTTGATTTTGAAGTTGGTTTTTTACTTGTTTTAAAGTAAATTTATTTATTTGGTTGATTTCGGGTATGGGAAAAATAAATGGCCGTATCTGTACCTATATAACGAAGTTAAAAGGTTAATCCGTTAGGTTAAGCTACGCTTGCCGGGGTTGGTCCGTGGATGGGGGACCATCTTTACATACCGAGACTCCTCCGTGCCTCGGAAAGCAAGTTAAGCTGTTGGTCCCGGCTGTCATTCGTGGATCTTTGACAGTCGTTACGGGTCGTCAGAAGCCCGAAAGTCTGACAACCAGTCTTACCAAGGGGTATCGTATTACCCAGTTACTGGGTTGTGGAGGTCAGGTAGGCAGTCGCTCCATGTAAAATACAGGTATTCAGCTGCATCCGGTTAGACGAAAAGGTTAGGCAGATTGATTAATAACGAAGTTAAAAGGAAAGCTATTATAGCTAGCTAGCTTGCATAAGTTTTACAAGTTAACGAATAATAGTTGACTAATGATTTACATTTGCAGTTGAAATGTATCTGAGAACATATTTTTCAACTACAATGTTAAGTTTGTTCTTGGGATAAATTCATCCCAACTACGGAAACATTCATTGTGCGTGGTCCGATACGCACTTGACCGGTTTTATTTATAACTAGCTATTGCCAGCGGCTTCGCCCGCGTGCATGTCGGAAATTATCCCACGGGAACGTACTACCGAGATAAAAAGTATTCTATACTTATCATAATCCAGGTTATGGTCTACCCGTGTCCCAAATTTCATCCAAATCAGTTCAGCCGTTCTCGCGTGAAAGCGTAACAAACACACTTTCGCATTTAGGGCCTGTTTCACCACCTACGATTAAGTTCCTATTAACTTACTTGGCAGATAATTTCAAACAAATTCAGTTCCATTTTTGAAGTAGTGACTGTTGGGACCCCATGAGTATCGTGGTTGGAGAAGGAGATAAATGAAAGTCAGGTGTACAAAATAAAGTCTATTCAGATGAGCATGAATCCTAAGCACTATGACGCTTCTTACATTAGTTACACAGTACACAAGTTATTACCACGGCGCGGGCGCTGCGAAAACGACTGGCCGCTAAACAAAATGCGCGGGGAACATTGCATTTTGTTTTGCATTTTCATTTCTGCTACTTGTAGTCCCTACAGTGACTATTCGGACATCGTGAAGTAGGCCCTAATAATTTTATTTTTATTTTTTTATTTTATTTTATTTGGGAAAACAAACAATCGTACATTGTATATTATATCTAGATACACAGTATGCTATAAATAAATGTACAATCCACTACGTTTCCACATGTTACTAGTTTAAAAAAAAAAAAAAAAAGATACAGTGTTGGGAAAATTAAGCAGTAATTAATTAGCTATTACATGTCTAAATAAAAGGTACATAATAATTAAAATTTATGAGCAAGGCGCTTAGTAATTTGTTCTCTAAATGTATATTTAGATAGGGCAAAAACATTAATATCATTAAAGTTATTATTGTAAGCCTGAACCAATCTCAATAATATTACTTATGATTAAGGGCAGGTACGTCTACAAAGTAGATTTTATTCCATTCGAAATATTAAGTGAACTCTGATTATAGCACTGGTGCAATTTGCACAAATCATCTCTTAGGTCAAAGCTTTTAAAATTAAGCCAACTAATTTACAAAGGTCTACCTAGTGTAAAATCACGGCAATTAACCGCGGCTACTATCAAAAGGGTTTGATAAGGGTGATAAGGGTTGAGATAGCGGAGGATCGGCGCTGGCTCTGATAAATGATTGTGTGGATGCTGAATAATTCGAGATAGTGGCTTCTGATTGTTATTGTGTGAAGGAGAGAAATAGATTCAGCCTAGTTTTTTTGAGGGTGTGTTGGGCCGCTATTTTAACGTTTGTGATAATTATCGTGTAAGCCTTATTAGGGTTCCGTATTAAAATTGTAAAATGGAACCCTTATAGTGCGACTCAGTCTATCTGTCTGTCATAGCTGGATATCTCAAGAACTACGAATGCTATTAACTTAAAATTTGGAACAGTTTTAGATGTTGTTTGCCCAACTATTTGGCAAATAAGAAAGAAATAAAAATTTACATATTTTTTTTGCAACAGGGACTTAAAGGGGGTCTCAAAAATTTGAAGAGGGGCTACTAGGGCATGTGGAGTATCGTATGAAAGAACGCTGTTTGCACATTCCCAAACATTTTTTTTCTTTTTTTTTAGGCCGCATAGTTTTCGACTTTTGATGAAAAATGTAAAAAAAGAAATGCCGTTCCTAGCTGCGCATCTTCCTCGCACAGCTACCTCGCGACGGCGCATCTTCACAGCACATCTCCCTCGCTCCGCTACACAGCTCAGCATCAGTGGAAACGGTCACATAGTTTCATAGCTTAGCTTTCACATCCTCGCAGCATCGCTGCATAGCACATCTCTGGTGGAAAAGCATCCTTAGGCTATTTTGATACATATTTCCAAATTTGTAGGAATGTGTAGAAGTGGAGTAAAGGATACAGCTAATTCTTCTGAATAAGGAGGTATAATCTTCACCAACCAATTCACCATCAATTAGTCAGACAGAAGCAGTTTGCGTACAGTCCGTCTCACGAAAGAAGTCTCGCAGACGAGGCGCCACAAGCATGCGACTGAATTACAAATCTTTATGTATTTATGTAAACATCATGATATTAATGGTTAATAAAAATGCGCAATTTTAAATAGAGAATCGTATCTGAGGTATGAGCAATCTGCCCAGCCTTTTCCCAACTATGTTGGGGTCGGCTTCCAGTCTAACCGGATGCAGCTGAATACCAGTATTTTACATGAAACGACTGCCTATCTGACCTCCACAACCCAGTAACTGGGTAATACGATACCCCTTGGTAAGACTGGTTGTCAAACTTACGGGCTTCTGACGACCCGTTCCGACTGTCAAAGATCCACTGGAGGAGTCTCGGTATGAAAAGATGGTCACCCATTCACGGACCAACCCCGGCAAGCGTAGCTTAACCTGATGGATCGACCCGTGGGGCTGTTATTACTAATCCACGAGCCCCTCATGTCTGAGGTATGAGGGTTGTGGTAAAAATGTTGCTAACTTTATACTATAGTTCCACTAATTGCCGCGGGACTTCGCGGGGCTCTAGTCGACCTGTCGCGGCCGATCCGTGAGGAAAAAGTGAACGAGACATTCAAATAAAGAAGGCTACCGCGAGCTCACGCTCTAGTGATGCCCGTATTATTTAATAACATTTTAGTGTCGAGATTCCAACACTATTGCTTCTTGGCTTTACGCTACAAATACCCTGTACTAAAACTTTTATCGTGACATAACATTTTCCCATAACGTATATCGGTTACATTGTTACCTCTATACAAAGGTGGCATTGTTCTCGAAATAATACCGTTGCTACATTAGTGGTATAATGTAATACGACTGAATATGGGAGTGGGATTTATGGGAGCGGAGGGTATGATTTACCTAAGTATGTCAAATAGGGAATGAGTTGGTTGAAAAATTCACTCAAAGCATTTATTTCAATTAAACCCAATTTTAGGCACTTTTGAATTGTCAAGGGGTCGGTCAGTCAGAAAGATGAAGCTAGTTGCCCATTCCAAAGCGTAGTAGGTCCTTTTTTTTTGTGGATGGGAAATCATCAAATGACTTCTCCCGCTCTGGGTAGAGCGGGAGGGCGTGTCAGACTTTTACTGACTAGAACCCACCCATGTTCCTTCAACTGCCCGTGCCAGGGCCACGGTATCTCTTTCGAACTACCCGCGACCCCGGCAGGTCCCTATGGAGAAGAACGGGCAAGAAACTCCACAGACACTCTTTAAATCAAAGTATTGGTTCCATCATTGATGTTGAATAACTTACACATCAGTTGTATGTCTTGTAAGTATGTGGTAGTACAAGTTATTGAATATTGCTAGTAATATAGCTTAAAGTAAATTTTCCTAAATGTTGCAGCGTAATTTTAATAAATTATAGTTTAAAAAACTAAAAAACACGCTTTAATGTTTTTTAGTTTTTTAAACTATAATTTATTTTTCAATATTTTAGAGATAAATCATTAATACTGATGATCCTGATCAGGATAATGGAACAAAATTTTAAAATTATTGTATTGTCATCGGGCCCTGTTATGTGTGCAAAATTTAGAATTAATCTGACCATTTAAAGTGAGTAAACATCGAGTTCAAAGCTTCCGTTCCTTACATACAATAACAAACATACATACTGGTGAAGCTAATAAAGGCGTGTTAAAAAACGTGATAATTCTTTCCCAGTTAAACTTACAGAGTTCTTATTGTATTCATTCAATTAAACTGTTTCATTTATTATCACAAAATCACAGTTTAATTTTTAGAATTACATTTTGCGTTTCCTTCCAATACTTTTTTAACTCCCGACTGTCTCTGGCATCGTTTAGTTCAATTCAAGCTGCGAGTGCAAGTATAGTACGATTCGAACTTAATGGAACTAAATCTTTAAAAAATCTTAAATCTTCATAAAAAAAAAACTTAATCGAGCTTAACTAAATGGAGCCAAAATTATTGCCAACTTGACAGTAACTACACGGTCTGCACTCGCAGCTAACTTCCAATCTATAGCTCTCAAATCAAATCAAATAAATCATTTATTACTTTGCCAACATGGGTAATAATGGTACATAGATGTTAATTTTTTTTTAAATAATGTTCTTCATATTTTACCGACACATGGGCATGCAAATAGTAGGTACATGCAATTTTATTCTAAATTTAAATTATGTGGCATATTATTACATTACATTAAAAAAAAATATTAAGAAAAATGTCAGCCTAGTCACAATATTAAAAATTTAAAATTTATATAAATATAACAAAAAAAAACTCTCTCTCTCAAACGGCTGAACCGATTTAGATTGTTTTTTTTATAAAAGTAAGAGTTAGATTTATTTACATCTAAGGTCAGACAGGACAGAGGACATGACTACATCTAGATAATTTTATACCTACGTATGTTATAAAATTATATCAGCAAAGTACACTGTTAGTGTGGTTGTTAGGAATTCAATCAATCAATCTGCGTAGCCTTTTCCCATGTTGGGGTCGGCTTCCAGTCTAACTGGATGCAGCTGAATACTAGTATTTTACATGGAGCGACTGCCTATCTGACCTCCGCAACCCGTAACTGGGTAATACGATACCCCTTGGTAAGACTGGTTGTCAGACTTTCGGGCTTCTGATGACCCGTAACGACTGTCAAAGATCCACGATTGACTGCCGGGACCAACGGCTTAACGTGCTTTTCGAGGCACGGAGGAGTCTCGGTATGGAAATATGGTCTCCCATCCACAGACCAACCCCGGCAAGCTTAGCTTAACCTGATGGATCGACCCGTGCGGCTGTTATTACTTAGCCATGAGCTCCTCTGTATGAGGTTGTTAGGAATTATACTCCTATAAATAAACAACATTTACCTGACTAGCCCGCATTAATTTGGCCGTAGAACCAAACTCCATGTTTATTCAACCACCTTATCCCGCGGTACTTGCATCCAGCACTAAAGATATAACAGTTAACCATTAAACGGGTTAAGACACATTTAGAATGCACTGCTACGGGTTAAAGTTAATTAAATTAATTCCAAACTGCTAATTGGACGACCGGTATTAAGAAAATAAGAAACGGAATTGGGTTGTTAAGAGTACTGCGTAAATTACCTATTTCCGACAGTTGGAAGATAGGATTTGATTGGTACGAGTATTTGGGGAAGGTTTTTGAGAAGAAAATGCAGGACTAGGTATTTTAAACTAGAAAAAAAATTAGATAAATTGGTGTTTTCTCGCATAGTTTTTGGGATAAATTCTTTTCAACTACGGAACCTTTCATTGTGCGTGGTCCGACACGCACTTGGCCGGATTTTTGCAATTAAATTTTGAATTTTGTGGGCTTTCACCTAAATAATACTAAAGTAGACTTCACAAGTTCTGAACTTCAAATTCTCATTTCAGAAATTGGGTGTCAGCTTTCTAGGCAGACATACAGACGGCTTTTTAAAACATGTCAGGGTGTATCAGAAAGGTGTGTAGGTACGGACCATAAAACTGAACAACTTTTTCCATGGGACCAACATCGTAAACGAGAAAAAATTATCTGCGGTTCCGAACAAAACTTCAATACCTACCTCGTCCCAAATGTATGTGACAGCTGATTATTTTTTCTCAATTACGATGTTGGTCCCATGGAGAAAGTTGTTCAGTTTGATGGTCTGTACCACACCACAACCTTAAATTTGACCACACCTTTCTGAAACATCCTGTATATTATTTATGAGACTATCATGCATTCCAGGAGCAATAAAGTTTGTTGACCAAAAAGTCCAGTCCGCATTGTATTATTTTTTATTTTATTTTATTTATTGGTCTATCTACAACACAAGTGCACAATTTAATCGATGGACACAGCATGCAAAAACAATATTAAAATTAAAAAACAAAAAATATAACAATAAAAAGTACAGAAATTACCTACACAATTTTTTTCACAATTTTTACACGAATAGTTTACAATAACAGGGCAATCGTGCGTTATATTATATATTACATAATGGTTATCTATTTTAGTGGACTTGGCGTTTGAATTTTTGGAGAGAAGTGCAACAAATATCAACTCCTTCATCACAATTATTCAGAAGCCTGCAAAGACTGGAGCTTTAGACCCTGAAACAGTATTGCGGAATGGGGGACGTAAAAGCTTGATAGGGTAACGCGGATATTTATAGGGTAGGGTAGGTTGAGTGTGGTTATTCTGTTTACTTAGGCGCGTCGCTCACACAAGCTAGAGTCGAGGCGGCCGGCGTCAAGGCGCGGGCGCACAACCGACGCGCCGCATCTCCGTTGGAATAAAATGGCAGTGCGCTCATATACTAAAGTCACGAGCGAGGTAGAGGCGGTGCGGGGTCAGGAGGCGGTGCGGCAGAGGCGCTGTGCCTCCACCGCCATTTTGTCATTTTATGATTTGAAATTCGAAACATTTAACTGGACCTGCACCTCGACTCTACACATAGAGACCACGCCTCGAACGTGCCGCGACGCCCGCGTGACCTCGCCTCGAGTTACCAGTGAGCGACGTGCCTTACAATTTTAAAACGTTGCTTACATTTGTATCTTGCAAAGTTAGTCTGAAAAACATATTTTTCTACAAACTCGACAACAGTCTATAGAATATTGTGTCTGTTGCGATAAGTTTAGAATTTTTTAGAGAAAATGTAAAAAGTTTCAGGTGCAATGTTTTTCATATTGCGCTTCGGCTGTTTCTTTGGCTACAACTGGTAGCAAACAACAAACAACAAAGCAACAAAGTTATTCTTAAATCTAGAAGTCTTAATAGTAAAGCTTTTTTTTTTTTTGTGGATGGGAAATCATCAAATGACTTCTCCCGCACTGGGCAGAGCGTGTCAGACTTTTACTGACTAAAACCCACCCGTATGCCTTCAGTTACCTGTGCCAGGGCCACGGTATCTCTTTCGAACTACCCGCGACCCCGGCTGACTCTCAACAACACAACGCGTCGTCGACCCGGGCCTGTAGTGCTATTCTGTAAATATCTCACCGTGAAAACATGAGTGAAGTGATCTTAAAGTGAGCTGTCAATAGTGTCAACCCCTAGCATCAGGTGGAATGACGGCTCACTTCACGCTCACTTCACCTGAGTTATCACGGTGAGGTGTTTACAGAATAGCACTACAGGTCCTTACCGGACGGCGAGCTGCCCATTACTCGCCGTCCGCAAGCCCGCGCCTACGGTGGCCGGGAATCGGCGATAGATTTCTTTGTCTATAACTGGTACAACAAAGTTATTCTTATATGAGTATTACTAGTAAAGCTGAAGAGTTTGTTTGTTTTTTGTTTGTTTGAACGTGCTAATCTCTGAAATTACCAGTCCGATTTGAAAAATTATTTTTGCTTTTAATAGCCCAATTCTTGAGTAAGGTAATAGATTATTTAATATCACGCTGCGACCCTAAGGAGCCGAGCAAAAAGAAAAAAGTCACAAAGAACGCTAAGCAAAAACGATGTAATAGCGCGGGTGGGCAATGCGATGCGACGCGGTGGATCGGGGATCATAAAATTTCACGCAGATGAAGTCATGGGTAGAAGCTAGACCTAATAATAAAGCTGAACAGTTGGCAGTCAAATCTGTCTTCATTCAATCTGCCTAGCCTTTTCCCACCTATGTTGGGGTTGGCTTCCAGTCTAACCAGATGCAGCTAAATACCAGTATTTTACATGGAGTGACTGCCTATTTGACCTCCATAACCCAGTAACTGGGTAATACGATACCCCTTGGTAGGACTGGTTGTCAGATTTTCGGGCTTCTGACGACCCGTAACGACTGTCAAAGATCCACGAATGACAGCCGGGACCAACGGCTTAACGTGCTTTCCGAGGGATGGAGGGGTCTTGGTATGTAAAGATGGTCACCCATCCGAGGACCTACCCCGGCAAGTGTAGCGTAACCTGATGGATCGACCCGTGCGGCTGTTGTTATTTTGCCACGAGTTGTATCTTGTCTTGTGCCTCGGAAAGCACGGTAAGCCGATGGTCCCGGCGGTCATTCTTGGATCTTTGACAGAAGTCCGAAAGTCTGACAACGAGTCTTACAATTCTCGCCACGTGAAAAATCGCTGGTTAACCGCAAAACCATACGTTGTATTAGTTTACGTCACGTAAAAATGGTATGTATGGTTGTGCGGTTGGCCAGCGCACGTACGATGGTGGCACGTTACGTGACACCATCTATACAACGTTACAGTTGTCCGCTGGTCAGCGGTTTTTTTACGTGACGCGAACTATACCAAGGGGTATCGTGTTACCCAGTAATTGGATTGTAGAGGTCAGATAGGCAGTCGCTCCATGTAAAATACTGGTATTCAGCTGCATCCGGTTAGACTGGAAGCTGACCCCAAAATATGTAGTTGGGAAAAGGCTAGGCAGATGATGTTGACTTCTGTTATTGCAGATATTCACAAAAGGCTTGCTTGCTTTAAGCTCCTGTATGAGTAAGCTATCTGCTTTTATTTTTGGATTTTCAAGATCATTATCCTTGTTTTTCTAAAATATTTGAGTGGAAGCCAATTCCGTCAGTTTGACATAAAATTCTATTACTTACAACCAACACCGTGTCACATTAAGATCAGTACAAATTACAATTTATTATTGAAAATAATTATTATTAGTGATGACTGAATTTTCCGGAAGCTGTCAACAGTTACATTAATAAACACAACTTATCTTCTAGCAGTATGTCATCCTGTTTTTCATAAAACAAGATTAGTTAAAGAAAATCTAGGTACTAATTAATAACATCAAAAGAAAATATAAACATGTAGGTGGGTAGATATGAAGTGAAAAAACCGGATAAGTCAGATTCGGACTCAAGGAGCACAGTCACGGTAATTTTTTTAGCTAGTTGCAGAAAGTTGAAGCTAGTTGCCCAGTTCCAAAACTTAGATCTCTATGGAGAAGAACGGGCAAGAAACTGCACGGACACTCTTTTAAATCAAGATATTACAAAATCCTGGGTACATTATTCTTGTTATTAGGCTGTAAATCATATAAACCCAAAACCCTGGGGGGTTAGTTGCGGACCCCATAGGTGATGATTTTTTTTCCATCGGATGATATTTCTTTACGTTTATATATAAGCTATGAGCTTATATACCTATTCTATACAGGATTTTTCCTTATGCACACATGGTGTGCAATCGACACGTAAGGGGAGAACAATGTATTTTTTGTAACTATTCAAAAAATAAGATTAAAATAACATACGTGTCGATTTGAGAACCTCCTCCTTTTTTTTCGTCGGTTAAATATAAGCTCTGGCAGTTAAGACATGACCAGTCACAACTGACGACGCATGGATCAGCACCAACCAGCTCAACTATTTTGTAGGGAACCGAATGTTTGGGCAGAGGTGTGCCTTCAGCACACTCACATTTTACCTTACCCGTTAAGTCAAAGTGTCATGTTATAGAGGCTATATACCATCAAGCGGGCACAAATCCTAAAAAACAAAACAAAAAACCAGCAAAAAATCATATACTTAATAAGGCTTCACATACACGACGCCGGAGATGCTACAAATAAAAACCGCACAGGCCCCGCACCGGAGCCGGGCTGGAACGTTTAGGTACACCGCATTGATGCTGAGTTAAATTTAATAAAGCAATGATCACAGTTGAGTGCAGCATTGCCAATGAAACTGTAAAGACGTCTGATTTTCATTTTAATATTGATAAATCAATCAGTCTATTCCCAACTAGTTATGTTGGGGCCGGCTTCCAGTCTAATCGGATGCAGCTGAATACCAGTATTATACATGGAGCGACTGCCTATCTGACAACCACAACCCAGTTACTGGGTAATACGATACCCTTGAAAAGACTGGTTGTCAGACTTTCGGGCTTCTGACGACCCGTAACGACTGTTATAGATCCATGAATCACAACCGGGACCAACGGCTTAACGTGCTTTCTGAGGCACGGAGGAGTCTCGGTATGTAAAGATGGTCACCCATCCACGGACCGACCTCGGCAAGCGTAGCTTAACCTGATAGATCGACCCGTGCGGCTGTTATTACTTAGCCACAAGCTCCTCCTCCTCCTCCGTAATATTGATAAATATGAATAAGTATGATTTTAACTTTATCAAACTTACCTTTTAACTTTAAATTACTTTTTTATACGTTTTTTTACAACTTTGACATGCTGTAACTTTAGATTCCCTCTTGAGTGCGGCGGCTGACTCACATTCATGATTAATGAATATTAAAACTACTAGAAATGAATTTTATTCGGTATCTATAAAATTGGTAGCAAAAATCAAGCAGTACCTCCGCTACTATTACTGAACTGTAATCGTTGCTTTACTAACTCAGTATCAATGTGGTGTACACGCGGTTGCGGTGCGGCGGCGTTGCGGCGCCTGTGCGGTTTTCATTCGTATACACAAACATGCAGTCCGGCGCTGGTGCGGCTCCGGCGTCGTGTACACGAAGCCTTACTGTTTGGCATACTCACTTCAGTAGCTACTCCACTGTCACTTTCGTACCTGCATAGATAAACTAAACGCCGGTTATAAATATATCAAAAGAAAACCATTTGTCTATTTCTAGAGCGTATCTCTGCCAAACACGCGAGCCATCTAATCGTAGACATTAAATATAGTAACATAAGTACTTCTGTATCGCAATTTGTCGACTTGTCACTGCAGGCCTATGACGTCAGAATGCAGCTGACGGTCCAAATTCAAATTTCGATGACATCTGTCAGTTTGATTTTAAATTCAGAACGTTCAGTAGTAAAGGTAAATGCCAGCGGGTTTTTCGTTGAGAAATGATAAAATCTGCCTAGCCGTCTTCCCAACTATGTTGGGGTCAGCTTCCAGTCTAACCGGATGCAGCTGAATACCAGTATTATATATGGAGCGACTGCCTATCTGACCTCCACAACCCAGTTACTGGGTAATACGATACCCCTTGGTAAGACTGGTTCCTGACGACCAGTAACGACTGTCAAAGATCCACGAATAACAGCCCAGTCGAACGGCTTAACGTGCTTTCCGAGGCACGGAGGAGTCTTGGTATGTAAAGATGTTCACCCATCCACGGACCAACTGCGGCAAGCGTAGCTTAATGGATCGGCCCGTGTGGCTGTTATTATTTAGGCACGGGCTCCTCGTGAGAAATGATAATGTAAAAAAAAAAAAAACACTCATTACAAAAATGTTTTGTTGAAATGTAATAATTATCAACTATTAGATGAACTTTCAAGTAAACAATTCATTATTTGAATGAACGTGTATTGAGAATAGCTTCATCATTAAAACATAACATCACACCCATTCCTAAAACGGAGAGACAGAGAAGAGTAGTACTTCACTAGTTATAATAAATATCAAATTATTATCAATGATTACTTAATAAACCAAATAATAAACATTGTTGTTGTTTTTGAAACTTTTACCTGATTTTGTTTTGATCATCAAAACGTAGAATAACCCTTTGACGTCAAGCACACTGAATGACGTTCGATTTTAAAATTAAACACGCTTTATGGTAACCATAGACGTTACAATATTCTTGCGCAAGTTTAGACTTGCACAAGTCTGCGTGACACCGAATGGCTCGGATACTTGTGCTAATTCATCCCACACAAGTTACTGTATACCTGTGCAAATCCAATTTTGCGCAAGTAGGTATATCGTAACGTGTGAGGCCTGTATTGCTGAAGGTGATATTTTGGTAAAACATTTATAGCTAATAATTTTCTGTTTACTGAATATTTACGTAGGAAGGTATTTTAGAATTAATTAGATGTCTATTTTAACGCTATGTCATTCCAGAACGCGTATGACGTCTGGACTCTGTACTGGAGAAAATTCCAGGTGGCATTCGATATACAGCGGGCGTGTGCAAGAATGATATTTAGTTTTATGAATCCTATATTAAAAATGATTTAAACTTCTTAAATTAAACTAATAATATTATAACTCGAATAGTATATGTATTTTGCTTCAAGAAAGTCGGTAGGCTAGCAAATAAAAAAATACAGAAAGTTTTATAATTAACCTAGTAAGTTATAAGGTTTTTACCGACACGCATTGAATCACCATTTAACACAAAATCCCCGAACAACTATCCTGTATATATCTGTTCAGTAGTAAAAGTAAAAAATAGTAAAAGTAGAACAAATATTTTTTATTAATTTTTTTTTTTTTTTTTTTTGTTTTGTCCCGAGCGACACACGACCCGTAGCGTAGAAACTAATCGTTTACAACGATGCTGTGCCAATGGGGTTGTTTTCCGGAAGCTTCGCCGCAAGAGAGCGCTGCGCCGGCGACAAGAAAAAACACTTAGCGCCATCTCGCGGCAAAGTTGACAACAAGGAACTCCATTGGCAGCTGAATGAAAGTAACAAACACTTAGCGCCATATACACGGAACTTGTCAGTTTTCTTCCCCATTGACTAGATAAATGATGTAAGTAACTATAACCTATTTAATTAAAATGATAAATTATTTGAAAACATTTAGTTAGGTAGGTACCTGTTTCCCCATCTCTATACTCCATTTACAATATGATCAGACATTTTAACAAACCTTTTTTAAAGTCCGTTCAACTGATTTTGACTTCTATTGCGTTGGTGGTATGACAAATGGCAGCTACAATAAATACTTGGTATTGTAACCGCTTTTTGCCTTTAATGCCATTCTTAAGCCTACGGAATAGAAGTCAAAACCGGTTAAACGGACTGTAAAATTAAGTATGTAAGTCATTATTGTAATTACTAACACTGGATCTTGGTTATCTGAAATAAGGAATTATTATTATTATTATAAAAAGGGTTTGTTTAAATGTTTAATTTTATTGTAAATGGAATATAGATAATATGTTTCAGTTATTTTATATGGAAAATTATTTCATACTTATCATTTGAGTTTTATCTGAAAATAAATGTGTATTGCAACCGGCGCGCGGCGTGCGTGTATGATCAAATGTATGAACTTAAAGGAAGCAAAAGGAGTATAGTAAGTATCGTAGCAGGTGGCGTTCTGTGGTTTCTGCCTACCCCCATGGGAAGAAGGCGTGAGTTTATGGTGATAAGTAAAAACCGAACTCGGCGGGAATAAGAAAGTGACAGAGTAAATTACTTCCACATGCGAAAAAAAGAGAGCGCAACAATGCGCTGAAACCAAAATAAAATCGTCAAATGTAATAAAAATTGTTTAAAAATAAATTAAGCTATCTATCGAAAATATTTTCAGCCAGAGTTTTCAATTACCTACTAAGGACATTTTAAATGCAATTTTGCAATGAAATTACTTAGGATTTTAGAATTACAGACAAAAACGTAAAAAAGTAGAGGTCTTATCGGAATTAAATTCTATAGAGGAAACTTAACCCAATTGTGTTTTCCTTGAGTCAGAATCAAAAAAAAAAAAAAAAAAACTAATAAATAATAGTGTGTAGTGTGTGTGTGTGTGTGTGTGTGTGTGTGTGTGTGTGTAGTGTGTGTGAGTGTATAATAGTGGCAAATAGTCAATAAACATATATCCAAAAATTAAATCCATACATCCTACAACAGTGAAATAAATGATTACGAAAAATCCCCCAATTTATTTTGTATAGCCTTATGTAAGTTTATCCTATCTGGAAACTGAAACAGTCAACACATAACCATGAACATGATAACCTAAGATGACATCCTATACTACGTAAAAGATACCTTGGTCTCTGCGACATAAGTCAAACTGACATTCCTAGGGTTGTCATGATATAAAAAATTGTCGATAGAAATTATCGACGTTTCTTACTATTATCGATGCTAATGTAACATTCAATTGGGTTTAATTTAATTACAAACGTTACTAAATAAAACGAATATTTGAATATGAAATACATTTATTCTCGTAAAGGAGTACACCCCAAATCCATATCTGAATCAGTTTCTGAATCGCTAGAACAATCTTGTAAATTTATTTTAAACTCTTGTTCGCAAATATTATCAAATCGGACGTCCCGCTCCCAATCTTCTTCCATTACTTTTCTGCATTTGGTTACCACCTTCTTCCAGTCTTCTGCAGATACATTGTCGACCGCACTCTTTAATAGCTGCAACATTTTATTTGCCGTGAATAGAGCATTGATGATGAGCGTGATTCATCGCCCATCACTAAGTAGGTCGGCATGCCCATAAAGTATGACATTTACAGGTACTGTCTGTACTACTATGAAATTCAGAACTTCATAGGCGTGATTTTACTGACAGCTGTCGCAGAGATCAAGCTATCTTTTACAAAGTATACGCGAAAAATATATCTACTACAGTATCGAATACCATTCCTTTTATTTACAAAAACCGATACACTAAACCGCGGTATCGATTTAAATCGATTAGAATCGCGTGTCCGATTCTATCGGCTGCCGTGAATAAAATTAAACTCGACCTCAAAAGCCCCGAAAACGTGCCGCTCGTAAATAGTGCCGGACGAAACAATAAACAGAGTATTTTATTATCGATTATAAAACATTGCCACTTCACTACGAACTTTGATTTGGTTTTTGAAGCCACCGTTGACTAGATTTTTATTTAAATAGGGCTTTTTCTGTTTAACTTTGACATCATTATGATGATTATTTACGTACTTATACAGGACTGACTTAAAAGGATTTTAAGGGGTCATTGTACTCATCATCATGAACAACTTTTACTATGGGACCAAACCTGAAATCAAGAAAAAAAATATCAGCTGCTGCCTACATTTATGTTCGCATAACTCGTCAAAATCTAAGGAACAACTGATTTTTTTTCGCGATTTCAGGTTTGACCCCATGGTAAAAGTTGTTCATAACGATGAGTACAATGACCCTTTAAAAGGATGCCCATGAATTAAATTTCACCCTTTAAAAAATCTCAAGCTACTAAATGATTCGAAATAGAATTTCAATTTGAAGAGTACCGAAGGCAGTTTACCCAGCGCCAACGGGATAACAAAATAAATAAATAACATTATCTAATCCCGTTCTTTTCCATTTTATTTATTTATTTAAAAAGGCTTACCAACTAAACACATACACAGCATTAACCCAGCGTCTTTGTCATAATATAGATCTCGCTTGTATCTAAATTATAGGAAAGCACGACACTATCAATTAGCGTAGGTACTAACACATCAAATGAAAAATAATGTAGCGGAATCTACATCGCTACATACGAACTACGCGTCACACTGACGTCACGCAATCCTGCATCGCGCAATCAGATTTTACCGCGCGACTAGCATTATGTATATACAACGTCCCGACATCAACCGTCGGGCAGTTGCCCACCAGACACAACACCCGTCTGGTCGGAGGATCCTCCTTTTTCTATTGAGGATGAGTGAACTTTACACCCTGTTCCTCATGCCTCTATATAAAAAACTAAACATTAAAACAAATTAAAATAATTAAAAAAATATTTAAATGCTTACTTACGTACTTACTTTTCCCTCTCAATCACCTAGAAATCCTTCACAAATTAAACTCGCCTTTGTTATTTTAGCAGTAAATCGTCTCTACATTCATGTTATCTAACAAAGCATCACGCCTATAAAATTCCCGTAGGGTTAGGCGGAAATGTACCTTTAGTACACCCACATTTCGCATGCGCTAAGGGAGCCCGCGAAATTCAAATTTTCTTACGTTTTTTTTGTAATTTGCAGGTCAGTGTCAAGTTGTATGTTAATTAAAATATGACTCACGGCTGTAACTAATATGACTTTACAGAATTATAATCTTTAGAATCAGCAATATGACTCCATAAGTTAGAATTGACCTCAAACCTCATGATTTCATAAAATTGCGAATCATATTTTAATCAACATAAAACCTGACAGTGGTGCCGATTCTGTTGTGCACAAACTAAACTTAATTTAGGCTATTACTAACTTTTTCTCTCTATTATGACAAGAAAGGGACGGAAGTAAATTAGGGCTGTCAAATTAGTTAGAACTAATTTTTCCATAGACATTTAGACGACACGTAAAAACATGTCGACTAAAAAACACGGTGAAGCGCAAGGCGTGAACTAGTTTGACATCTCCAACTTAGTTCATAGCTATAGCCGTCCTTTTCTCGCGCTGCCTGTTAGTAAAAGATAGCGATTCTCTAATTTTAGTTTAGTGCGTTCACAAGAGAATCGGCACCAGTGACGTGGATATTGCAAAAAACGTAAGAAAGTTTTAATTTCGCGGGCTACCTTAGCGCATCCTCATTAAGCCCCATGTAACAGGGGGCGAGCGTATTCCCATCAACCGGACATAGCTCCAGACTCCTGGCTGCTTCTGAGTAATTCCAGATGGAAAAACCAAATAACACTTTTCCCGACCCGGGAATCGAACCCAGGACCTCATGCTCAGCAGTAGCGCTTGCTGCACTACAGCAGCGAGGCCAGTAAGATATTTTTAAGCCTTTATGATGGAGGAACAACTTTCTCATTCACAAGCGGCTTTTGGAGCTAACATTGTGGTTCACGGATTAATCTGTAACTAGCTGTAGGCCGCAACTTTGGCTGCGTGCATTTTGTATTTCATCCTTTTTAGGGTTCCGTACCCAAACGGTGCCATCGGGACCCTATTACTAAGGCTTCGCTGTCCGTCCGTCCGTCCGTCTGTCACATGGCTGTATCTGTTTAACCGTAATAGGTAAATACTTGAAATTTTCACAGAGTGTGTATTAATATAGCCGCAATTACAACAAAAAAAAAAAGTTAAAAATTTATGGGATCACATAAAATATAAAAAAAAAAATGTATTGTTAAATAAGCACCACCGTACCACCGTACGGAACACTTTGTGTGCGAGTTTGACTCGCACTTGGCCACTTTCTTAATACTAATATATCCAGGATGAAAAGTAGCCTTTGTCCTCCTCCAGTTCTTTCATAACCATAAGTTCAGAGGCTATGATCCGACAGAGACCGCGCTTACTAGTTTTTTGAATCCATAGGAAACAAAAAAAATGTGTTCTAAAATACTGAAAAAAGATTTATCTTATTTACGGTTCTGGCAGATAGCCAATCGCTTTTAATAACACGATTAGATTCACATTGCTAGATAGAAAAAAAAAATACCCCTTTTCGTAATATTTAATCAATCTCATACCTACAAAACGGAGGTTTTTTTCTTTTTTTTTTTACATAAATTAAAAGATAGTAAGATTGTTTAGGAAAATTCACTGAGTATGTCGTGATAAAATGATTAAAATAATTAGTATGTTTAAATACCACCTGTAGCAGCAGCGGTGAGGTTTGGTGAAAACTTTGGTGTTTTATAGATTGTGTAGAGGATTTTTTAAATAAAATACGATGCGTTAGTTTTCCGAGCAAAAATATGTTTACTCCATCTTACATGGTTCAAGGAGAGGGGAGAGTAGGAACAATATGTGGAATCAAAACCAATCACAGTCGAGATATAGTATGACGTAGATTTTGGTCTAATGTCTTGCCTTGAGATGTCGGCATCAGTAGGAGTTCACAACACCACCTACCAAATGCGCGAGGCAACCACTCGCGAGCCTACTTCAGTTCAGTACGCGGCTCGAGCGGCCTTCAGTGGTTTAGGCATGGTAACAAGTAGACAGACAGACGAGAGGTAATTTCGCATTTATAACATTAATATGGAAACATGAATGTAGAGATAGTTAGATGTGAAATCTAGTTTGCGGCAAACCAAGCACCACAATCCTATTCTCTTTATACAATTTAGAAATGGACAAATCCCGGGATTGTTTTTCCAATTCAAAGAATACTAGCTTTTGCCCGCGGCATCGCTGCTTGTTATAATATAATTCAATCATGATTCGAAAGACACGTGGCGCCATCTGTTATCATAAGAACGTTATTGTTGTTTTCCTCGGGAAAAATACTTTTTTTCAGGATGGAAGGTACCCGATGTCCGTTTCTGTACACCTGACAACGTATATGAAAATTTTCAGGATGATCGGCTCAGTGGTTTAGTCGTGAAAAAGGTAACAAACAAACTTACTTTCGCATTTATAATATTAGTTAGGATATTCATCTACAGCAGGAGTGTCAAACTGAATTCTCTATAGGGGCTTTTGTAAAATTTAGGTCATGCTTGCGGGCCAGTCAAAATAAATTTTTCACAAAAAGAATTATTGATATCTGGAATTCAGATCAATCAATCTGCCTAGCCTTTTCCCAACTATGTTGGGGTCGGCTTCCAGTCTAACCGGATGCAGCTGAATACCAGTATTTTACATGGAGCGCCTGACTGCCTATTTCACCTCCACAACCCATTAACTGGGTAATACGATACCCATTGGTAAGACTGGTTGTCAGACTTTCGGGCTTCTGACGACTCGTAACGACTGCCAAAGATCCACGAATGACAGCCGGGACCAGCGGCTTAACGTGCTTTCCGAGTCACGTAGGAGTCTCGGTATGTAAAGATGGTGACCCGTCCACGGACCGACCCCGGCAAGCGTAGCTTAACCTGACGGATCGACCCGTGCGGCTGTTATTACTTAGCCACGAGCTCCTCTCCTCTGGAATTCAGAATAGAATATAATTAGAATACCTATACTCCATTTACAATACGATTAGACATTTAAACAAACCTTTTTTACAGTCCGTTCAACCGATTTTGACAGCTATTGCGTTGGTAGCATGACAAATGGCAGCTGCAGTAAACAGTTGGTATTATAACCACTTTTTTGCCTTTAATGCCATCCTTAAGCCTACAGAATAGAAGTCAAAATCATTTGAGTGGACTGTAAAAAAGGTTTGTTTATATGTCTAATCTTATTGTAAATGGAGCTTAATCGCTGGAACTACCAGTCAGATTTTGAAAAATATTTTTGCATTTGATACTCGTAGCTCAATTCTTGAGACAGGTTATTAAATGTGACGCCGAACAACAAGTGTATTATTTTTAAACAAGCTTTTATTAATCAGGCTATCATCTAGAACCAGAGTCCTTGTCAAGACGAGCCCAAACTAGACAGGGTTGCGACGATTTATTACTGAGTTCCCTTGGCCACAATGAAGGGTTCCGTAGTTGGGATAAATTTATCCCAAGAACAAACTTAACATTGTAGTTTATTATCCATGAATATTTACAAAATTTAAAATCTAACAATCTTAAAAACAAAAAGTATGTACAAGTATATTATATAAAAAAGGAGGGGAAATAATCATAGGGCATCAAAAAATTCGTCCGCATCGCTGTCGACAGGAAAAGTGCCCAAAAGGCTGGCAGCATTGCCACGTTGTATGGCAATGCTAATTCTTTGGCCAAAAAATAGGCCAGCCCTTTGGTCACGTGTAGAGTCGACCATTGTACATTGTAGTTGAAAAACATGTTTTCCTATACATTCCAACTGTAAATGTAAGTTTGTATTCACAATATTGAGAGATTTACCATGTTATTTTAAGATCATAGAATTCTTATAGATTTTCCTGTACTCTCTAAAATTTTGAAAAAAATACAGAAAATTTTTCTTTACCTATGTAAAGAAAAATTTTCTGTATTTTTTTCAAAATTTTAGGCTGAGTAGTTTCGGAGATAAGGCTCAATTTTCGCCTATTTTCTTACATAACTTTAAAACAATTAATTTTAAAATTATATAAAAATATATTTGAGACACTCCCTTTCATTTGATATATCACACGGTACAGTTAGCAAAACTTTTTTTTTTTAAATTTTCTTATTTGCCCCCTAAAAGTGACCCCCATATTCAAATTTCATTTATTTACTTTACCAGTCCGTGTTTGGGTCACAGAAATTCATATGTGTACCAAATTTCAACTTAATCGGTCGGTCTTATTCGGAGCAAATTGGCTGTGACAGATGGACAGACAGACAGATACACGAGTGATCCTATAAGCCTATAAGGGTTCTGTTTTTTTCCTTTTGAGGTACGGAACCCTAAAAAGTTAGGTAGAATGAGAAAACGAAGTAGTAGCGCGGATGAGCGATGCGATGCGACGTCAACAATCAAAAAGAGTTTTATAAAAATGTTGCTGTTACTTTTGTAGAAGAATATTGTGGTGTCTTACGACTTCCACGTGAAGGAAGTCGGGCAGATGCTAGTTTAATGATAAACTGTGCCCCGTAACTTCCACTTGGAAGGTCAAACTCCCATAGTTTTATGGTGTAACCATGAATGTGTCGTAATGTCGTGAGATATTCCGCAAACCTTTTCTATGACACATGGTACTTGTCACCGATTTTATTTTCTCTTTATTTTATTTTTACGGCTTGACTTTTATTGGTTGTACTGTGTAACTGAACGTTTTCTATTGGTTGACGAGACAGCCATAACGCCATTTCACTTACACACCGAGCTAAACCAGGCTTCGATGTATCCTCTTAAAAGTCCAAGCAATATACAAGTTAACACTATTTACACTAGGTACTAAATTATATGACTAACTAACTAACTATACAAATAAATACAAAAACAAAAGGACAGTTAGGCGTCGAAGTACTCGTCCGTATCGATGTCATCCGGAAACGTGCCCAGAAGACTGGCAGCATTGCCACGTTGAATGGCAATGCTAATTCTTTGGCCAAAGAACGAGCCAGCTCTCTGGTCACGTAAAGTCTCGACCAGTCGGCGAGAAATTTCCTTGAAAAGTAGACGCGCACTCGGGCCCCATGATCCGAACGTTTCGACCCCAAACGGCTCAAAACTGTAGTTACCTATAAGGTACAGTATTTGGTTACAGTATTTGCGTCGCTTGAGGGTCTCAGCAGCCGCAGCAGCGGCGCCAGCACAGCACGTCGTGCTTAGAACATGAGATGGCGCAAGGGTGTCGACACAGGTTGCGTCCCACACCAGAGGCCTACCCATCTTCCAAGGCAACAACGTCATGCCATCTGGTCTCTTCCCACTGTCACGTACCAAGCCGTTTGGTTCTAATACCGCTGGTACGCCGGCGGTGACAAGAGCTCGACGAATAATGTCGTTGATGCTGGCGTGCCGTGCTATGCGACCTGCGCTCCTGTAGCAGGACAGGCCATGGTGCCCGAGACTGTCAAAGTCCAAGTAAATTATATTTAAGTAATATAACAAATCAACAGCAACATCGCATTCTAATCTCGCTGACATGAGATCGTGACTCGATTTTGAACTTTTTTATTTGATGTACGAGAATTATTGGCCTTAAGGTCTATTTTTACATTATTAACAGTGTGAAGTGGGGCTTGTGGCTATGTAATAACAGCCGCACGGGTCGATCGATCAGGTTAAGCTCCACTTGCCGCGGTTGATCAGTGGATGGGTGACCATCTTTACATACCAAGACCCCTCCGTGCCTCGGAAAGCATTTTACGCCGTTGGTCCCGGCTGTCATTCGTTGATCTTTGACAATCGTTACGGGTCGTCAGAAGCCCGAAAGTCTGACAATCAGTCTTACCAAGGGGTATCATATTACCCAGTAACTGGGTTGTGAAGGTCAAATAGGCAGTTCAAATACTGGTATTCAGCTTTGGCTATTCGGACATCGTGAAATAGGCGTTAAGGTCTTGTTTCACCACCTACCATTAAGTTCCTATTAACTTACTTGGCAGATAATTTCATACAAATTCTGTCCAATTTTTGAATTTATTCGGTGAGTAGCTACCTACAGTCTGATTTTTAATTCGACGGAATTCTGACAGCTGTAATTTTTTGACACTTTAGTTATCCTAAACCTTTTCTGCCTTGTCCTTTTATCCTACTAATATTATAAATGTCAAAGTTTGTATGTTTGGATGTTTGTTACTCAATCACGCAAACGGATTTGGATGAAATTTGGTATACAGATAGTTTATAACTTGGATTAAGACATAGGATACTATTCATGCCGGTAGAAGGTTCCCGTGGGATAATTTCCGACATACACGCGGGCAAAGCTGCTGGCAAAAGCTAGTAAGTTATATAAATGATTAGAATTTTTTGGATTTAAATAACAAAAAATATGAAAGAGAATGAGATCAAGTAAACTATGACAATGTAAATAGTGTTTGTTCTGTGCACACTAACTATAATATTAATTTTTTATGCCTAAATGGAAAAAGTGAGTAAAAGAACATATTTTTTTAATTTAAATTATTTAAGTAACCACTAATATCATCATCGTTGTCTGTCTGTAGTTACAAGAAGCGAAGATTTTACAAACAAATTGATATTCCTAAAAAAGGTTTTAACCTATGGATTAGTGGGCAGGGATTCCTGTGAAAGAAAAATAATTACCTAACTAATTATTGTAACTTCAATTTGATAATAAAAATCTGATTACCATTTTAAAATTATCAGTAAATTTTTAAGTTTTAATTTTTCTAATTGAAACCTTAAATTCAAGATAGGTTTTTTTTAAAATTTCACTTAAATGCGTTCCGTTTTTAGTAGGACCGTTTTATTATTGGCAACACTTCTGAAATGTCAGAATTCCGTCGAATTAAAAATCAGACTGTAGTGGCTATTTGGACATCGTGAAATAGGCCCATAGAGATATATTCAACCTTAGGCAAGTTGTAATTTACTAGATTTTGTTAAAAGTAGTAAAGTCTTTTTACGAAGTCGACTATACCTATACCAACATTACTTTGTCTTATCTCATGTCTATTCTAGGACAAAAAACAATAAAATCCTAGGCAGGATCTCAGACTGACAGCCAAACAGTGTGCTCGCATATTTAGATACAAATCCTCTGGGATTTTGCAGGATCCAATCTGACCTTTCGATATTTTTGTACATTTTCAGGTCGTCAATGTACAGGTAGGTACAGAATATGTTCTTATTTGTTATTGACCTCTGTGAAAAATATAAAAACAGGTAGGGATAATATAAGAAATGTTTCATGATAATAATTAATGATAGGGAAATATTTTTAAGTAACTGATCCTGCGGAAAAGCTCAGACGGCGTGGAACTTTATCGGTAATTATATTTGCGAGCCGTTTGGGGTTGAAACCCTCAGGCCGTGGGGTCCGAGTGCTCATGGTTTGTTCAACAAAATCTCCAAACGTCTGCTTGACACTTCCCGTGACCCAAGGGCTGGCTTTAACCTTGGCCAGAGGCCAACAACTTGGCCATTGCCATACAACGTGGCAATGCCGCCAGCCTCTTGGTTACATTACCAGTCGACAGCGATGCGGAGGAATTTTTCGACGTCATATTTTAATTTTTTGATAGTTTTAGTTAGGTTAGGCTATTATATTTTTGACTCAATTATTTATATTTTGAATAAATTATCATATTAATTTTGAATACTTACATAATCAGCCTATAACGTTCTCACTGCTGGGACATAAGCCAAGAAGCAAGGTTAGCAGCACAAGTAAGGCAAAAAGTCCGAAAATAATACATTTGTAATTTTATGAAATAAAAAAAAAAATGGAATTACAAACTTAAATTTGCAGTTGGAGAATTGACCGTGAAAAACAAGTTCTCCGATACATTGATATACCATCAATGTATCGGAGAACTTGTTTTTCAATCAGTTTAGTTTGTTGACTTAGAAGCTTGATTTTTTAGAGCACCAAGGGAACGTAGACCTACGTATTTGATATTAATTTCAACTTGATTGGTTGACGGACAGACGGACAACGAAGTGCTCCTATAAAAGGTTCCATTTTTTCCTTTTGAGGTACGAAACCTTAAAAAACAGCTAATTAATTGCTTTTAGCTGCAAACAATGGATCTGATGATAAACTTTAATTCAATGAGTGACTGACAAATAAAGGATGATCCAATTCGAGGTTCCTAATTTTTATTAAAAAAAAAAAAAAATACAAAAAATTTACCAATATCTTAATTCTTTTTTCTTTAATGGAATATCTAGTGTTATTCATTAATTAAGGAAAATTATGCCAGGCAAATGGCCTCCTCTGGATCTCCTGCAGCAATTGATTCTTTCGAGGTAATTTTCGATGGTTTTCGCAACTTTCGTGGGTTATCTCGGCAATAACTTAGCAGATATTAGTTTTTAGGTGCTCCAACGTTGTAGGTGTGTTGGTATAGAAAGGACTCTTAAGAAAACCCCACAAAAAATATCCAACGGCGTTGAATCACACGATCTTGGTGGCCAGTTGACGTCACCATAACGTGAAATAATGCGACCTCTGAAAGTTTCACTCATAACATCTAGAGTTTCACGCGCTGTGTGGCAAGTTTAATGCGTTGAGCAACGGTAAAGCGATTCATTTTGTAAATGTATTGTTACAAACCAACATTTTGACGTTTGAAATACGCGCCATTACTAACAGCTGTCAAAATTACAGTGTTGCCAATATAGGAACATCGAACTGGATCACCCTTTATATGAAACCTCAACGAGGTCAGTGTACTTTCCATCCAAAGTTCGATCTTTCGTATTTCTGCCCACTTTTTATTTTTTTCAGGACTTTTATTTTGCGCTTGCTCCTTCGATGTTCATTTTCCTTTTTCGATATTTAATTTTTCTTTTGGATTCAATCTTTTGCGAGAATTCATGCATAAATTAATCTTTAGACTTCTATATTTACTATGCCTATTCTATTCTCTTTTTCTTTCCAAAACGCTTAGTTCGAATTTGACGTAGTTTTATTACAGCTATATAAAAAAAGCACAAAAGATTTTTTACTTCGTTTCTTCATTTTAAAAATCCTTCTTTTTATAAACTCTTTGTAAAAACAAACGGACAGACGGTCAAAGCCGTTAAAAGTGTTGTTTTTGGCTCTAAAGAAAAATGACGAATTCTAATATATTTTACTACTAGGTATAAAAGTTAGAGATACATCGGCATAAAGGAAATTACTGTTTATTGGTATAGCTTTGATGAAATAAAAAGGTTTTTCATTGATCTATAAAGTTGTGTTAGGAAATAAACTTCAGTCGGAGTTCAGATAATTATTTTATTCTAAAATAATAGTGTCCGTAATAAATTGAGGAGCCATTTCTCATATTTAAACGCGAATGCTACCAATATTTAGTAGTAATTTACATGATTTTGTAGGTCCGATCTAGGAATTTGTAGTAAAACCTTTAAAAAGTTACAAGACTTTAATAAGGTGGCTCTCCAATTCAAACGTTGCGTTGGCGTTGAAATTTATGGATCTTTATGACAAATCAAGTGGCCACCTCAAATTCAACCATAAAACAAATGAACAACTGATTTTATTTTTACATATCATGCTATATTATAAAATTAATTTGAATTTGGAATTCTAAATAGAATGAAAGATAATCTTCACACTAGCCGATATAAAAAATCGGCAATTTCTATCTACCCTATCTAACTACTGAAGATTTTTCGTTAAGCCACGTAAACTGATCGAGTTATAAGACTTTATATACATGAACTAGGTATAACAGGGCGCGCGAGATTAACTCACCTGATGTATACAATTCACAGACTGCAAAACTGACGAGTATTGTTGATTCTAAATGTGATTCAAAACAAAGAACTATATGTTGATATATAAGATACCTTCATAGGTATTACGTTTATCATTATCTACGCACGGCTACAGATCAAGTCCAATATAAGCTGATCTCGCACTGTATAGGATTTTCATACAATGAGAGGTCAGTGTAAACTGGAACTGTATAGCTTGATGTGTAGCCGTGTGTACGTGAGATGCACCATGACACTGGCTAAATATTTTACAAGGTAGACTAGCACTTAGGTGACGATAAACAACTTTTAATGATTTTAAACTGAAGATCACGTTTAAATGAGTAGTATTATACATAATCAGCCTATAATGTTCCCACTGCTGGGACACAGGCCTCCTCTCTGTGAGGGAGCGGGCCGTAATCTACCACGCGGGCCTAGTGCTGGTTGGTAGATATCACATGTCTTCGAATTTTTGGTTCTAGGACATGCCGGTTTCCTCACGATGTTTTCCTTCAACGTTTTGAGAGCAGTGGTGATGAAAATATTTACATAAAGTAACGACGATCACTCGTAAGTTTCCACTGGGCCACCACTGCTTCATCTCTACGTATTTGTGTATTCTTACGAGTAACTGGATTGTGGTGCGGGAACGTATGACATGACTGTTCGCTAAGTGTTTTTAACCGTGTTAGCGTGTCTAGCTTAGTGCGTAGTTTGTTACCAGTTCAATCAATCTGCCTAGCCTTTTCCCAACTATGTTGGGATCAGCTTCCAGTCTAACCGGATGCAGCTGAATACCAGTATTTTACATGGAGCGACTGCCTATCTGACTTCCACAACCCAGTTACAGGATAATACGATACCCCTTGGTAAGACTGGTTGTCAGACTTTCGGGCTTCTGACGATCCGTAGCGACTGTCAAAGATCCACGAATAACAGCCGGGACCAACGGCTTAACGTGCTTTCCGAGGCATGGAGGTGTCTCGGTATGTAAAGATGGTCACCCATCCACTGACCAACCCCGGCAAGCGTAGCTTAGCCTGATCGATAGACTCGTGCGGCTGTTATTACTTAGCCACGAGCTCCTTTTATTAGTCAGTGGTTTGTTACTAGTTATCGAGTGCTATTGACAAATGTTTAGGATTTGTAATAGCATCATGCGGGCATATTTGAGAGTAAACAATATAGGTATTGACATCAACATTTTAGTAAACTAGAAATAAATGGGAATAGGTAGATCGAACTGTTTTTTTCGCATCGTATTGCATGAAAACTTGATATCGTAGAATAAGTGTGAAAATTTGTATGTTTGTTACACTCAATCACGCAAAAATGGCTAAACAGAAATAGTTTATAACCTGGATTAAAAAACGAAGTCCACGCAGACGAAAACGCGGTCAGAAGCTAGTATGCAAAAAAACTTTTGTACAAAAAAATACAACCGACTTCCAAAAACAACACTACAAAGTGAAAAATAACTTTAATTTCGGAAGTCGGTGTCTGTTTAAATGTATTTTCGTTTTTTGCCACCGACTTCCGAAATTAAAGTTATTTTTCACTTTGTAGTGTTGTTTTTGGAAGATGGTTGTATTTTTTTGTAAAAAAGTTTTTATTTTTCACTTTTTAGTTGTGGTACTTACCCCACACAAATTCTAATACCACTAAACAAACATCATCCATATAAAAGTGGGGAAAAAACACGTACTATTGAAGCTAACTCAAAAACTACCCAAGCAAAGTTAATCAATTTTATATGGGACCAACTTTGATACCCTCTCGAATAAAACAAAATGTTTTCAAATCGGACGACTCTGTAAAAAGTTATGCGTGGTCATACATAGAAAAAAAAAAAAAACATACGTGTCGAATTGAGAACCTCCTCCTTTTTTTTTCGTCGGTTAAAAAATTGCGTTCTGCTCGCGGTATCAAAAAGAATAATGGTGTTGATGTACTCTTTACTGCAGATCAGGTTATTGTAATAATGTCGTTTGTAAATGTCTCACTTCTACGCAAACCCTTAATTAATACAAAGAAGGAATACCAGAGAGCATTTTCCTTCAACGTATGTTGGTGTTTAACACAAAATGAAAGGAGCCGCCACGGTACCAATTCTTACTTAATAAATTACTTATCATTTTCAAGTGTTATATTTTTTTGAATGAAAAGTTTAATAATTTAAAATACTTATTAACTAAAAGAGACAAGAGCGTTGGCTTCATACGGCATTTCATACAAACTTTCAAGTCCTTATTTATCGTAATAAATGAACCGATTTTAATGAAACTTCATACGCATAAGCAGGATACATAGGTCTAAAAACTTTTTTACAAAAAAATACAACCGACTTCCAAAAACAAAACTACAACGTGAAAAATAACTTTAATTTCGGAAGTCGGTGTCTAGTTAAAAGTATTTTCGTTTTTTGCCACCGACTTCCGAAATTAAAGTTATTTTTCACTTTGTAGTGTTGTTTTTGGAAGTTGGTTGTATTTTTTTGTAAAAAAGTTTTTATTTTTCACTTTTTAGTTGTGTACCTACCCCACACAAATTCTAATACCACTATCTGCAAAACAAAGTAGAACATCATCCATATAAAAGTCGGGAAAAAATACGTATTATTGAAGCTAACTCAAAAACTACCAAAGCAAAGTTAATTAATTTTATATGGGACCAACTGTGATGTATACCCTCTCGAATAAAACAAAAAAAAATCCAAATCGGCCCAGCCATCTTCGAGTAATCGGGGAACATACATAAAAAAAAAAAAAATAAAAAAAAAAAAAAAAAGGTTCCGACGAATTGAGAACCTCCTCCTTTTTGAAGTCGATTAAAAAGTTGATTAAGAACATTTTCGAAATGTCTTATTTAAAAAAAGATAATTGGAAATCTCTGTTTCTATGGAATATTTAAAAATGATCAAATTTAGCTGCACCAATATTTTACGAAAATGTTCTTAACTAACTTTTTAAACCTATGTATCCTGCTTATGCGTATGAAGTTTCATTAAAATCGGTTCATTCATCACGATAAAAAAGGACTTGAAAGTTTGCATGAAATGCCGTACGGAGCCAAAGAAAGAAATTAATTAATTACCAGAATTGGCACAAGAGAAATTCTGAATTATTTGCCACATTTTATAAACAAACTACTCCACGACATTACAGTTCACTTCAAAAGACTATAAAGCGGTGCTATCTCGAAGTAAACACGACGTCAGAGTATAAATCATACGATGTAAATAATTGAAAGTTTAGTGTGAAGTGTTCTGTTAGCTGCAAATATACTAAAGATAGCGCTCCACAGAAATATGAAGTCATAATATGTGACGACGCTAAACGAATATTATATTTAAGGACCATATCACATGGTATTCCGATAGCTTCTGTCATGTTCTTTAAAAACCAGCCAAGTACGTGTTGAACTTCGCACATTTAGGGTTCCGTACCAAATCTGATTTATCAATGTACAGGGTGTGAGTGTAAACAGTGCCAATCTTTTAAGGGGTGCCTTTCTTTAAATAGCGAAAAAAGAAGTTAGCTGTTCCCTACATTTTGACGAATTATGCGAACGTAAATGAACTGAACAGCTGTTTTTTTTTCGCGATTTCAGGTTTGGTCCGATAGTAAAAGTTGTTCATAACGATGAGTAAAATCACCCCTTAAAAGATTGCCCATGTTTACATTTACGACCTGTATTGGTATTTGTTAGTAAAATATATGTAATAGTAAACATTACCACCAAATTTCAAGTTCAATGGAAAGTTAAAAAATTCTTCGGAACAAAATTTTCTAAAATAAAGCTGACTTTGGTGGCTTGCCATTCCTTTGTTTTCCAATATTTTTTTAAACAAAAAATACGATATTTATCTACTCAACGAGCTCTAAACAACAATTCCCCACTTGATTGGGTAGGTCAACATTTTTGTTTCGAACCCCCCTTTAGCTGTATGGGAGAGCCCTCCTTAACTTTTTTTTTTTTTTTTTTGTCAATTTGTATGGCTTTGGGTCAACAAAATGCCTATACTGTGAAAATTTAAATTAAAAAAAAAAGTAATAAAATTTTGAGAATGTGAAAACAGCGCCCTTTCATATGGGGTATCCCACATGCCCTAGTAGTCCCACTTCAAATTTTAATTCAGTAGGTACTTAACTATTGCAAAAAAAATAATCTTTCTTAATTGCAAAATAGTTGGGCAAACATCATCTAAAACTGTTCAAATAGTAGATCTTGAGATATACAGCTGTGACAGACGGACAGACAGACAGACTGATTCGCACCATAAGGGTTCCTTTTTACCATTTTGGTTCAGAACGCTAGTAAAACGGTTTAGTGTGACGTGAGCTTAGTCACATAATGTCACACATACGGACCGGAATTCCCGTTCATACGTGTTTCCTTCAGGGGCTTCCGTCCTAGATTTGTGTCGTGCATGGCGGCATTTCGTCTGAAATGTCCTATTGAAAATTAAATCTTGAGAGAATTTCCACTTTGTTTATTGCCAATGCACTTTTCTCGATAGCAAAACAAAAACTCACAGGATCACCCGCTGGGCTAATTTGAAGACTGCCTGAAATTTTCATGAAAATCGCTTCAGCCGTTTTGGAGTCTATAGGGAAAATACACACATACATCGATTTTTATGTAATACTAGCTGTTTGTGTCTGACGTCGCCCGGGTGTTTCCGGTGGATTTTCCAGAAAATTTCTTTCATAAAAACCTTGTCGTGACAATTACGAATACAAAAAAAAAAAACAGCCGAATCGTTCGAGCCGTTCTCAAGTGATGCGCTTACATACATTCGGCAATTGATTTTTATTTATATAGATTATATTCTTGGGATTTTTGTATGCAACAATATTATTTTTAAAGAACAGCACCCTAATTGAGTAACACACTATCAATTGAAATCGGTTTCATTTTGACAGTTCAACAACATTCATTACGTTATTTACGGTGTTTAGGAGACAATTTTTTCTAACATAAGAAGCAATGGCTTAGCAATTTGCTTCAAAATGATTCAGATTCCGATCGCAATTAGGGTGCAGGTTACTTTAAAACAACTATAATTAACTTTTTTTGTTTGGGATGGCATCTCGTAAGTCAACCTAAGAGGTTGACGGTTGCTTAACTGAGCTTTTTTGTAGGTGCCAAATGGCCTTCAGCCAGGGCATAAAACTTAAAATCTAACCGACTACATCGCACCTTGATTACAAAAGTGGTATTATAAAAACTCAAAGCATTTATTTAAAATAAACCAATTACAGCCATTTTTAAATTGTCATTGGGTCGGTCAGTCAGAAAGATGAAGCTAGTTGCCCATTCCAAAGCGTAGTAGGTCCCTATGGAGAAGAACGGGCAAGAAACTCCACGGATACTCTTTTAAATCAAAATATTTTTACAAAATATTGGTTACATCATTCATGTTGAAAATATACATGTGAGAACAATTTAGAAAGACGTGCACGTTAAAAAGCGTCCGTAATAAAAAGATAAAAACTAAAAACAACTAAATTAAAAAAAATAAGCCGTGGCAGCTAAGAGACGACTAGTCCCAACTGAAGGCGCCCGTTCACGAACATGACGCATGGATCAGCACCCATCCAACCCATCCACTGACCAACCCCGGCAAGCGTAGCTTAACCTGATGGATCGACCCGTGCGGCTGTTATTGCTTAGCCACGAGCTCCTCCATTTCTGTGCTATATCTAAGTTAAATATTAATTAATTGAATACTTACATAAACTTTCCGGAATGAATACTCTAAACGATGGTGAAAACCACATCAAAATAAATTGTGTCGTTTAGAAGAACTAAGCGGTCACAGACAGACACAAAAAGTGACTTTGTTTAGTACGAGGGCTGCACTAAAAGTATCGGGAATGGAATATTTCCATTGTTCCTGTCATATTAAAATCTTTTTAATTGAAAACTCCTTGGTTTTAAAAATCGAATACCATTTAATTATTTAAAAAAAGATTCTCGGTCTTGTCACAAGGTTTTATCATAAAGAATAAATTGCGTGGTCAGAGATTTTCATCACCTGAAGAAGCTGTGAACGCCTACAAAACGGCCATTTTGGAGACCTCAACTTCCGAATGGAATGGTTGCTTCAATGATTGGTTCCATGGTATGGAAAAATGTGTCAAATTTCGCGGAGAATACTTCGAAAAGCAATAAATACATTTTTAAATAGTAATGTTGTGTCACTTCCTTGATTCCCGAAATTTTCAGTGCCGCCCTCGTACCATGTCTAATGTATAACTAAAAATAAAGCTGAAGGGTTTATTTGTTTGAACGCGCTAATCTCTGGAACTACCAAAATCGGATTTGAAAATTTATTTTTGTATCCGATTGATCAATTGTTATGGAAGGTTATAGGCTATTTAAAATTACGCTACCGCTCTTAGGAGCCGAGCAAAAACAAAAAAAAGTCAGAAAGAGCGCTTAGCGAAAATTAACTAATAGCGCGGGCGGGCGATGCGATGCGACGCGGTGGGTCGGGGGCCGAAATTTCATGTGGACGAAGTCGCGGGCAGAAGCTAGTATAGAATAAATATAGATAAAAGTAGGGTAACATACCTGTCATTCATTTCATTTTAATACCTAAACTTGTTTTCGGAAAAGTAACAGAAGGCTTTTCCAAAGTGATCACTGATTTTTTCGTTATCTAAATAATCCTTTTTCAAATTTAAAGTTTACAGCCTGTATGGCCCAGCTGCATAGCCAGCTGTTTTATAAAACCATAATATTAAACTCACTTCATCCATTGTTCACACTGCGAGCTGTCAGTGTTTGTGCCAAAACTCTGTTTTCACTTCGCACACAGAAGTGAACTTCACAGTGAGATTCTGCAGAATAGCACTGAGTCGCCAAAAAATGAATTTTATTGTTTGAATAAAAAGAAGTAGTTTGATAATTTAAAAGTTTATTTGGAAAAATGTAAAAGCATTGACGGCCTGTTAAGAACGACCACAAATACTTCATCACAACGGCTCTTACAACGGTGTGTGTCTTAGACCAAAACATTCAAAGACGTGTGACACCTGCACTGTGCCTGCGTGGTGGATTACAGCCCACTTCCTCTCACAGACACAAGATTGAGTCCCAGCAGTGTGGATAATCTAGGTACTCAAACAAAATTAATGATATGGTATACAATATTAGCGTTAAAATCGAATGGCTATCTATCTTGAATAGGTAAATAGAATCCAAAATATAATACGCAAATAAGCAATGCAAAATGATACCGAAATATCACAAAATCTGATTACCCTATAAACGTCAGTATAAATAATCTCCGGAGTTAGAAAATGTGTTAAAACAAGATGTTAAATTTTATGGGACAAGTTGTATTCACGAATGGTACAAGTCATTTTCGGATGGCATATGTAAATGCATTTGTAATGCAATTGCACACCACAAAATCTTGCGTTAATGCAGCCGGATCAACATAATCGTTTTTTTTTTTTTATCAATCAATCAATCAAAAGTTTATTGTGGATCATAGGTATGTATAGTACAGTTCTTAAATATTTGAAAATTTTGATCAGCTATGTCCCGCCCGTAGGGCATACAATAATAATAATTACATTTAAACAATGGAGATGTCAAATTCAAATTAATTTAGAGAAAATAAAATTAATTGCATATATGTATAAGGTTCAAAAAAAAATTAAAAAGGATAACAAATTAAAATACGGAGGATGTCAAATTATACACATAAAATTCAAAAAAATAAAATTAATCACAACAAACCAAAATAAGAAATTACAAAATCATAAAATAAAAATAGATTAGTGCATAATACATTATGGTCATTGAACACATCACGACTGGGTGGGACTATATTTTAGTAAAGATTTGTCGGACAGAAATTCTTTTACAGAGTAATAACTTTTGTTTACTAGCAGATCATGGAGAGTCCTTTTAAAATTCTCATTTTTCATAATTGTTCTGATACTGCCTGTTTGGCTGACGAAGGCCACAAGTATGAGCACAACAGGGCAGCACAAGCGTTCCAAGAAGAATTCTAAATGGACAACCTTGTAAGTGAAAACTTCACGTTATCGTCAGCCAAACAACTGCAAAACGATTTGATCCGGCTCGAAGGACCAAAAAGGTGTACCTATGCTCATTACATAGATTAGCACATTTCCATAGCGTTTCACTATAATCTGTGCAAGGCGACGGAAAAATGCTGATCTACGCAATGCGCGCATGGTATGTACGATACATGACTCGTACAAAGTCATTTTCGGATGGCATAATTATGTAAAATGCATTTGTGATGCATGGGTGGAGTGCATCACAAATGTACACGAAACATTGCGTCATTGCACTAAATCATAAATTGTGTAAATAAACATTATTAATGCTCTATTAAATGCTTTGTTGTTATTTTATAGACGCAGCTCAGTCAGGAATAGACTTTGACGAAGATTTTACTGTTTTGTCTTATTGGGACGAGGGGCTCGACTCTTCTTCGGAATTGTACCAGAAGTAATTTCAAAAAAAAAATTGTAATTTGGTACGTAGTAAAATAAATTGTTTATACATGGAGCGATTATACTGTTTACTAATTGTAATTATTTCAGTCACTTGTGAAAATTTGCAAATATCGACTGCGTGGTTCATGTAGACGAAAAACGTTTTAACAAAAAAGAGAACAACCGACTTCCAAAAAATACACTACAAAGTCAAAAATAACTTTAATTTAAGTTTTGCCACCGACTTCCAAAATTAAAGTAATTTTTTACTTTGTAGTATATTTTTAAGAAATTGGTTGTTTTTTTTTTGTAAAAAAGTTTTTATTTTTCACTTTTTAGTAGTTCAGTTTATAATTTATCTACGTTATAATAGCCTAATGTCATCACCTTTTATAAAATATTACTTTTCCCAATGCAGGGACGTTTTTGTTTATAAGAACCAGGAGAACTGAAGTTGATGGTGATATCACCATCACCATCAGCATTGTAACGAACATTAATTGCTTAGCAACCATATTACAGTAATCGAATCGCAACCCGTGAAATACTTGGGTATAATTGAGCAGTTCCGATGGCCATCTGTCTGTGGTCTTCATCATCAGTTCCACTTCACTAAATGGTATTTTTCTAGAGCAAAATATGAGCTACTACAAAAAATACCCAAATTGCTATAGGTGCCTATAAAACTTGAGGGTTTCCCTCGATTTCCATGGGAACCCCCATCAGATTCTGACTTGGTGAGAATGGTACCACCTCGAGAGCATACCCTTTCAAACAAAAAAAGAATTTTGCAAACCCGTCTATATAGGGTAATTAGTGATCGATACTTAAACACACGATTATACTCATGATAACAAACAACTTTTACTATGGGACCAAACCTGAAATCGCAAAAAAAAAATCAGCTGCCCCACGCATTCATGTTCGCATAACTCATCAAAATGTAGGGAGCAGCAGTTTTTTTTTTTCGCGATTTCAGATTTGTTCCCCCACCAGTCATCCTATATATGACGAAATTATGCCCGAACATACATAAAAAAAATATATAAACATCCGAATTGAGAGCCTCCTCTTTTTTTGAAGGCGGTAAAAAATATGAGTTTTTCAAATAATTAAACTAATGGATGTTGCTTTACTGAAACTAATATATCAGACAGATAGAGTTTTTGGAGATATTATGTGTCCTTGGGCTTGAGCCTACAATATCTGTTAAGTGTTAAGGCAAGCATGAAAGGTTTTTCTGCGGTGTCTAAAGTTATATTTTTGGTATGCCATTACTTAGTGGTCAATGAAACTTACGAATCTTTTTAGTTAAATGGTTCCCAAAGTCTATTTCAATAAGGAGTCTATAGAGGCATGAGGAACAGGGTGTAAAGTTCAGTCATCCTCCATAGTAAAGGGAGGATCCTCTGACCAGACGGGTGTCTTGTATGGTGGGCGACGGTTGATGTCGGGACGTTATACATATGCTAGTCACGTGGTAAACTCTGATTGCGCGATGCAGGATTTGCGTGACGTCATATCATTGACATGCGTAGTAATAGTAACGTAGTTCGTATGTGGCGATGTAGATGCCTCTACAAATCTGTAATAAAAAATTCATAGATTATCATCTCATTCACAATACCAGGTTGCAATGTGACGTATCATCGGTCAGAAACTAAAACCTACGTATTACTCGTATGTACTAATTAACTCGATCGTAACTCACGATAACAAAATAACTTCGTATCTGACTCACTGGCGTGATAAACAGCTGATTTTCCTTGTTCTATTGAACGTGCTACTAAATCGAACAGTGGGTAGCGAGTTTTACGTATGTAAACACTTTAGTTTAGAACAATATACTGAGTGTTTTTGAGTGGGAAAAAGTGGTTAAGTGTGTGTTGCGGGGAAAGTAAGGTTCCGTAGGTAATTTTAATAGTATCAGCATGCTATATATATATTTAATTATTTGTAGCATTGTTATTCTAGTTATTTAAATGACATTTATTTATTATTTCCTTTATTTCATTTACAAACATATTAATTACATTTTTAAATATTTTTATAAAAACATAAAATAAAAAAATAAAAAAAACATTTAAAAAATAGTAGCCCACTGGTATCGGGAACAGGGTCCAAGCTACCGGTGGTCAGGGCTCTAGAGAGAGGAACCTCCTCACTATGCGTGCCGTGTCCAGGAGTACTGCTTTCTGAATCAAGCCCTTGACCCAGCCGCGCAATGAGAGCCTCCTGAGGTGTTGGTCGTGGCTCTCCGCTATTAGGCCATTAACCGTAACGATTATCGGTACAATGATTGCAGAGTCCCACATGTCGACAACCTCGACAACCTCAACTTGTTTATTATTATTATTACTCTTCCTCATAGTAATTAAGTGGCATGTATTTAATTTTTTTGTATTACATAACACAACACAAACACACAACATAACATAACACATTTGTGTGTCATCATAACAGCACATGTGGCAGACGGTTTGATGATTTCAGTTTGTTGTTAATAGCAGAGGGAAGGACGAGGATGCTATTTTATACGATATTTTCGTGTGTAGTATCGAAGTTATACAGGGTCAAATTAAATTAGCTAGTGAAACTCCGCAGACGTGATAGTATCGATATAAACACGACAAAATAAAAATTATTTGATGATTTTTTTGGGGTCAGTGACAAAATCTGTTTTATCGTGTTGACTGTGTTGAGATATTGATACTCATCACGTCTGTGAAGTTTACACACAAAAAAAAAACAGATTTTTAAACTGATATTTTAAATAACTAACTGACTACACTGATGTCCCCGAATAAAAAGAAGCATCATCAAATTAATTTCTTTTTTGTTCTATCATGTTTAATTATTGACATCAATCACGTCTGCGGAGTTGTTGATTTAATTTGACCATTTATACAGAGAACTACTAACTTACTAACTGATTTCTCTGTTACAAACTAAACTACAATTTGTAGTTAGTTCGTAAGTTCTTCTAACTTGACAGACAGCTGTACTGATGTGGGGTTTGTTGCTCCACTCCTTCTTCCCAGCTAAAGCACTAGGAAGTTGTGTAGAGCGTTTTGAGGGAGACTGTCATATGTAATTTTGACGTTTAAAAAGTGCTGATTCTCAGCATAGTTGGAATAAATGACTTTTGATTCTTATTTATGAAAACTGAATTTACGATTGACGTATATTACTCATCTAAAAGGATTAAACTTTCGCTACGGAACCCTAAAAAAGTAAAATATTCGGAAGACGATACATCTCGCGTCTTCCTGTTCTGCGAATTATTATTGTATTTAACAAGAATCCATTCTTTTATCTCATATTCACCTTTGATGTTTTAGCGGCCATGTTCTTAATATGATGAATATGACGTAACACACAAAATTCGTAATTTCTCTCCTTATAAAGAGATCAAAGGAATACTGAAGTTATTTTTCTTTGCGTTGGAAAAGTGTCGATTTGTGAAATGCTTAAACTATAACATCAGCTTAAGGTGATATGTAAATAAAAAGCGAACTGGGCGGGAATAAGAAGCGCCAAACCAAATAAAAATTATTTAAAAATAAATTAAGATATCAAAAATGTTTTCAGTCAAGTTCAATGCCAGAGTTTTCAATTATTTATCCTGCACTTTGAATGCAATTTTGCAATGAAATTACTTAGGATTTTAGAATTGCAGAAAAAAATATAAAAAGTAGAGGTCTTTTCGGAATTAAATTCTATCTAGGATATTTAACCCAATTGCGTTTTCCTTCAGTATGTGGCTAAGTAATAACAGCCGCACGGGTCGATCAATCAGGTTAAGCTACGCTTGCTGCGGTTGGTCTGTGGATGGGTGACCATCTTTACGTACCAAGACCCCTCCGTGCATCGGAAAGCACGTAAAGCCATTGGTCCCGGCTGTCATTCGTGAATCTTTGATAGTCGTTACGAAGCCCGAAAGTCTGACAACCAATCATACCAAGGGGTATCGTAATATTACCCAGTAACTGGGTTGTGGAGGTCAGATAGGTAGTTGCTCGATGTAAAATAAGCTGCCTCCGGTTAGACTGCATGGAAGCCGACCCCAACATAGTTGGGAAAAGGCTAGGCAGATCATGATGATGTTAGCGTGTATTGTGTATTTGTATCCCGCTGCTGGACAAAGGCCTTCCTTCCATACTTCTCTATTTTGTGCGCTTCTGTAGTGTAATAACGAACATAAATGAAACTATTGTTGTTTACTGCAATTGCCAAGAAATATCAACGGAAAAACAAACGCAACCAAAACAAATTCGCATCTAAAATACAGTTTGCAAATTGTACTTACTTCAAGATTGTCTAATTCTTCATTCCTCGAAATTCACAAAATTACTTCTTCAAAACATCTAGTCTATTGCTTTTCCACTACACCACACCGAGCGTGTCAAAACTTGGCAACCTGAGCTGACAGTAATCACCGCATCACCAGTCAGCCATTATAAACACTGCCACATTGCGATTACTCTAGTAAGTAATTAAAATTCTTACAACGAGGAAATACTTCCTTTGATAAATAAACTAAGAGAAACATTATTTTTGAAGTGACGTAAACGACTTGCAACATAAGGGAAATTCAACATTAACTTGTGGAAAATAGAGTTTGGTTTTGGTTGTTGTGTTAAAGGGCTGCCTATTTTTGAGGTGACGTATATGACTTTCCACACAGAGGAAATTCAACTTTAACTCGTAAAAATAGAATTTGAATTCGGTTGTTGTGTTAAAGGGCTGCCTTGGCCTTGTAAGAAATGGGCTAATGGAAACACATGGCGTTGTATTGCGCGCGTTCTGGCTCGTTTTATTATAGAAAGTTTGTATTGTTTTTGAATAGTACCTACACGTGTTTCGGTGACATTAATTTTGTGGTATTGACTGGGGTAATTGTTTTATTTTGTGTAGGGAAATTAAATGGGTCACATAGGGGCAGAAGGGTGATTGTTGGTGTTGATTGGTTGTTTCTACGCACAATGCGTGCCACGAAAGATGAGACTTGGACGAGCGCAGTACCGCGCCTCCCGCGCTCTTTCCGCCGCCCCGATGACGCCCGGTCCCTTCCCGTCTCAGACCTCATACCGCTAAAGAGACCTATAAACCAGAATAATCAGAATCGGAGACTAATAATCTACTGCGCAAGTCAAACTACGTGGTGGGTCAAGTCTCATCTTTCGTGGCACGCATTGTACGAAGGGTTTTTATTAATATTTCAGTCGTTGTTCTAGATAATCGCCACTTATGTAAGTAGGAGGTGAGAGCAGAGGTGGCCCAGTGATACGGCCAAGACTTACGAGTTGTAAGTCGTAGGTCCGGACCCTGATAGGCACTTTATTTTGTGTAAAGCATGTCCTAGAGCCAAAAATTCGAAGACATGTGACATCTACCAACCCGCATTGGGCTCGCGTGGTGGATTACAGCCCACTCCCTCTCTTTCACCGAGAGGAGGCCTGTGTCCCAGCAGTGGGAACGTTATAGGCTGATTATGCTATGTAGGTAGGAAATTAAATGATGTTTATTTCCGTAAGTAGATCCATTATGACACTTTTATTAACCGACAATTTTTTGGTCAATATTTTAAAATTATCAGAATAGGAAACTGAAGTGGCAGTGGGCTGGCCATGTTTGTCGAAGGACCAATGGCCGGTGAGCAGACGAGTACTGGAGTGGAGACCGCGTATCGATAAGCGTAGTGTGGGACGCTCCCCAGCTAGATGGACCGATGACCTGAAGAAAGTGGCTGGGGCAGACTGGATACGGAAGGCGGAGGACAGGGTGTTGTGGCGCAGCCTGGGAGAGGCTTATGTCCAGCAGTAGACTGCGATAGGCTGAGTTGATTGATTGATCAGAATAGGTTCAGACGCTAGATGGCATCGGCACTAGCTGACTGCCGCTGCGTTTGGTAGACATTATCATCAATTGGAGTTACCTATAAACCTTAAACAAGCAGTCCCTATAACTACAATGATGTCCATTCAATTTTACGATGCCGATATCATAAAGATGAATGATCGAAGTTTCACAATAGGGACGCGATAGCACAAAATGGCGGCTTGCTGGAGTTTACCGTCTAATTGCAATACTTCGAGAATTATGTCGAGATTATTAATTACTAGGCAAGCCCGTGGCTCTGCCCGGTTGGAAATTAGTTTTCCGGGTTTAAAATTACAGTATCTGCCAATGGTAAAACCCTGATTTCGCCATGAATTTGAAAATTTCCTTCGTCTGAACACTTGACAACTAATAACTTACTCATCTAGGACCCTGTTGCTGATGGTAACAAGACTCATATTTAAATTAATGAATCGTGTCCTGAAACAGTCATCATTTCAGCTGAAAGACGTCCACTGATAGACATAGGCATCCCCCAAGCACTGTCACTTCGACCGGTTCTGTGCTTCCCACATCCAGCAGATTCCCGCGGCCTTCACA
Organism: Cosmia pyralina; assembly: GCA_946251885.1. NCBI lineage: Eukaryota > Metazoa > Arthropoda > Insecta > Lepidoptera > Noctuidae > Cosmia > Cosmia pyralina. The sequence continues at coordinate 2,556,763 of OX276367.1, forward strand.
AGGTCATCGGTACACCTTATGGGAGGCCTTCCAACGCTACGTCTTCCGGTACGCGGTCGCCACTCCAGAACCTTTCGGCCCCATCGTCCATATCTTCTGCGAGCAATGTGCTCTGCCCACTGACACTTAAGTTTTGATTTTTCGGGCTATGTCGGTTACCTTGGTTCTCCTGCGGACACTCCAACGATAACTTGAAACAGTAGAAAGAAACTATTGTTAAAAGAAGAGAGATTAGTAAGTTCAGTTTTAGATGTCTTTATTTCCCTTTACATGTTCCGAATTAAGTTAATTAAACTAAAACTTTTTGGGCGGTTGTACAGTCAACAGCTACTTACACCGAAAACAAACTCGACAAAAGTTTTTATAAAAAAAAAAAGTGAAACAATGCCTAACATCATTTTTGAATCAACGCAGATACACATCAAATCGGGATTGGAGAAACCATTTCATGACGTAAAATCATAAACAAGAGATTTCATCAAGATTATTGAAAAAAACTCTAAACTTAATTTAATAGTATAAATGCGAAAGTAAACCTGTTTGTTTGTCTGTTAACTTTTCACGCCTAAACGGCTGAACGATAAACTTCCACGGACCGGTTGACCATGACCTGGGTTATTAGTCATGATCCCGATATTACGATCCCGTGCGATAATATCCCCCCTCAACTTGGGCGATGCCGTAGGCAAACTGTAGAATGACATAAAACAACAATCCACCAAAAAGACAAGGAAATGATAGTTCGAAATTCAAAACACAGTACAGTTACAAGTCCATTAGTTCTCAGAAACAGAATAAAAAATTAAAAGTATTCCAGCCAGTTTGAAAGTGAGGATAGATTTACCACAGACGTGCATAAACGTTGATGTTTTCATAGTTTTTCGCCTTCGCAGTTTTTCAGACACCTTTTCCGCTAATGCGCTTATACTATAAGCGTGGGATAGTCTCGGATTTTTTTGCTGTGGGCTAACAAAATAAGTAAAACTTTGCCGTCACTTCGAACGTCATTCACGAGGCCGCAGGCGACATGAACGCGAAGAGTTTTGTTTTTTTATTTATTGAAGAAAATCATCGCGGTTTCACACTTCTACTCCGTTTGAATTTCGAAGTGGTGACAACAATAACACTACTGTTTACATGACGAATCTATATAATTAATATTCTAACCTATATAATTCTATAATTAAAATTTGAATCTATATAATTATATAAAAGAAAGTCGATAATTGTGTTAGTTACACCATATACAACTCAAGAACGGCGGACCGATTTTTATGATTTTTGTGTTTTTGGATTTGTCTTCGTCAGGAATAGGATAATAAGTATTAAAAAATGGGAAAATTCACAAAAACATATATGAAGAAAATTCATTTTCTCATACATGAAATTTGGACAGAGAACGTCTGTTGGGAATCTTTCATTCTATGTAGAATTCTAAATTCAAATTAATTTTATAACATAAACAAACTAAAACCATGTTTGCCCGTATTCAATACAAAAATCACTCAGCTCAGCTATACAATAGACTTAACAAAGAGATTTACGTATACGATAAGAAACAAAATGAATGTAAAAAAATTGTAACTAATTGGATAAAACCACTAACCTATGACGAAACGGAGACGCTGTTGGAATAAAATATATATAACCCTACACATCAGTCTGATGCCTGCACCATCCATAACCTCACGCATACACTGATTCATTCGCATTTATCACTAACACACCTCACTCACACGTACATTCACATTCACACACTCACATTCATATTCACACACTCTCACTCACACACTCGCATGCCTGCGTACGGGATGCGTATTTTTTTTGTTTTGGTTTTTATTTATTTTAGATTTAATTTTAATTTTCTTTATATTACTTTAGAAAACATGTAAATTAAACTAATTGATTTGGAAGAGCGGAGTCTTCTTATACAGGCTTATTTGCTTAAAAGGAGGCTCCAATCACTAGGTTAAGATAATACTTGTAAAAATAATAAACCATTTTTATTTTTTTTTTCAATATCTCTATATCTAGAATCTATATCTAGAAAAAAAAATCAGTTGTTCATTTGTTTTCCCGCCGTTCGATTTTTCTTTGATATCGATGTTTCTGTAACCATTGAAAAATCGAAATAGTGCGCTATTTTCGAATATGAGTTCCGTCGTGGCACTAACGCAGCAAAGACAGTACGCAATATTAACGACGTGTATGGACAAGTTACTGTAAGTGAACGCACGGTACGTTTTTGGTTTGATCGCTTCCATTCTGGAAATTTTAATCTCAACAATGAGCCTCGGGGAAAAATTTCAAATCCAATGTTGCGGCGAAAAACGCCTTTAAATCATCATCTTTCACACAGTCCATCCATCGTTTCTTTGGTCTTCCCCTGCTCTTATAGCCATCGACATTCATAATCAAAACAATTTTTTTTTTTAATTAATTGGATCCAGTTAATCTTTTTCGTATTTTTTACTTTAAATTTATTCCGGTATTTTACTTTTCAATTCTTTAAACATAAATTAAGTTTTCCTACACAATTCAAAATGTTCTCAGCTTGCGCCTTCAAGAACTTCGCGCGCTTATATTTGAATATTCATAGCTAAGACAGGACAACGTCTGTCAGATCAGCTAGTATTTTATAAATGGTTATATGTCTATCTGCCTCTCGCTCATTGAGAAGGAGTGCAAGAGGAAGATAGTGGTAATACCACACTACTATTTTTATTGAATATTTCTACTAACTAAATACTAATCTACGAATTTTTTTTTTACAAAATAAGCACTATTTCATTTCTATAAACGCGTGGATGAGCACTGCTCTCCTAGCTAGGTTATGGAAACCTGTGTTAAGGAGAAATTTGCTTTTTGGACTGACCTTTTTGTACTCATGAATCACATACATTGCTCCTTTTCCTATCATTTATACAATTCTTGCATATAAACAAGCCAGAGAATATAATTCTTGCATGGACTTGTCCGCATTTCCGCACGGGTCGATCCATCAGGTTAAGCTACGCTTGCCGGGGTCGGTCCGTGGATGGATGACCATATTTACATACTGAGACTCCTCCGTGCCTCGGAAAGCACGTTAAGCCGTTGGTCCCGGCTGTCATTCGTGGATTTTTGACAGTCGTTACGGGTCGTCAGTAGCCCGAAAGTCTGACAATCAGTCTTACCAAGGGGTATCGTATTACCCAGTTAATGGGTTGTGGAAGTCAGATAGGCAGTCGCTCCATGTAAAATACTGGTATTCAGCTGCATCCAGTTAGACTGGAAGCCGACCCCAACATAGTTGGGAAAAGGCTAGGCAGATTGATTGGACTTGTCCGCATTTACATTCTGAAAACTTGCGCCTCCAGACAGAAATAAAAACAGTTGTTTAATTATATCTACACTTCTGGACACATCTTTTGGCCCACCTTGTATTTTCAGTTTCGTTTGGTCCTAGCTAAAATTTTATATTAGGTCGAGCAAAAAGTTTTTATGCAGTTTTGAACCTGGCACATTCACAATTTCATTCAATAGTCTTTTTTTGAATTTCGAACACAGAATTTAAAGAAACAAAAGACAATTTGGAGCCTGTTTGCTGATATCAAACAATCGAATACTAAGAAAACTTGGTTTTATTGGTTTACTTGGATTTAATTCTTGAAAAAGTGATTGATATCTTTGGTTTTGCAACAAACATTACTTATTCTTAACATTAAGGTGAGGTTCTATCAATAATCTATGGATACTTCACCTGAAGTCGCCGCCCAAGCTGTGGCACTTATTCAGGCCGGACACAGCCAAAGAAACGTGAGTGCTCAACTTAATTTAAGTCGATCTGCGGTCCGAAATGTTTATCGGAGGTACCTAGAGACTGGCGGCTTTGTTCGTCACCAAGGAAGGCCACGATCTCGGGTCACAACTGAAAGGCAGGATCGATTCATCGTGACGACCAGCTTGAGAAATCGTCACCTTACCTCCATTGAGATACAAAACCAACTTCGCGACTTCCACGGAGTATCTGTGAGCGCTCGAACTGTTCGGAGAAGGTTAAAAGAACGCGATATGGTACCACACAAGCCAGCTAATAGCCCCAAACTAACGCGAGCCCACCGAACAGCGCGCCTTCATTTCGCACGCAGTCATTTAAATTGGACACAGCAAGATTGGAGCCGTGTACTCTTTTCTGATGAGTCTAAAATTGTGTTACATGGCAATGATGGAAGGAAGAAGGTCTACCGACGTAAGGGAGAGCGTTTCGCACAATGCTGCTTTGAAGAGAGGGTTGCTTATGGCGGTGGCTCATGGACTGTCTGGGGCGGTATATCCGCGAGCGGCAAAACTCAAGTTGAGGTTGTTACAGGACCACGGCTGCTAACATTAAATGCTGAAAGGTACATTCGTGAGTGCTTAGAACCTCACGTGACTGTGACACGTACCATACGCGGACTATGTGGGCCCAAATTTCCTTTTTATGCATGATAATGCAAGAGCCCATGCGGCCGGCATCGTCAGGGAATATCTTCGGGATGTGAACATCACAGTTATGGACTGGCCAGCCAGAAGCCCAGACATGAACCCCATTGAGCACATGTGGGACGAGCTAAAAAGACGTGTTAGGGCTCGTCAGCCAGTTGCCCAGACGATGCAGGAGTTGAAAACTGCCATAGAAGAGGAATGGGAGATGATCCCTCAAAATTTCATAGAGCGGTTGATAAACTCTATGCCTAATCATATGAGAGCTGTGGTAGATGCCCATGGAGGCAACACGCGTTATTAAATTAAACCTTTATTTGATAAAACATGTTTTTTATTCAAAAATCAATTGCCTTTAACAAGGCGCATATCCGACTTGTTAGGCGTAGCTCCATGTCGTATGGTATTCTGAATTCAAATTTAAAACAATACGATCGAAAAAGATGGTAAAATGTATCAGGTTTAAAACTGCATCAACAGTTTTTGTTCAATCTAGCAATCATATTTCGGTAGGGGCCATCGAAACCTAAACTCTAAGGTGGGCCAATAGATGTGTCCAGAAGTGTACATATTTGCTTTTACAAAAGATAAAGTATAAACAATCGAATAGTATCGGATATAGATGTTTACATTAAAAGCGCAGACGAACGCAGTTTTATCTGTATTCATTTAAAAATATATATTGGTGGTAATTGGACAAATTATTTGTAATATATTTGGCGCAAATGGCCAATAAGTTTGGTTGTGTAAGTGAAGAAGGTTTTATTATAAACACAACGATTTATTTAATAACAGCGTGCATTAAAACAGAAATGATTGGATTCATTTTTTATTTGTAAAATATTGATGAGAAGACAGGTAAATGAGAGCAAAAAAATTATTAAAAATATTGTTTTGTTAAGTTTTAAATGACTTCAAGAAACATTCCAGACATTTATTTCTCATTGATTCGACTTTGGAAGACACAAAAAGATTGCTATTAAAAAGTATAAGAAATTATTTTACTCAGACAATACAGTGAAGCATGCGCAAACCACACCTCGCTCTGTGCAACGCAACGCTCACATGCACGTATTTACACCAAACTACAACTAAACTACACCACACAAAGTACGCACATGACCGGCCTCACGTCTCTGTTACAGCGCTATGTAGTTGTACTATTAAGTCTTTACTTATGAAATTGCAGTTTTACAAAGAAAAAAATCATTTTTAAAAGAAACATTGTCGATGCACTTTTGCCATTTTAATGAAAGTTCGTTGATGTCTCTGTAATAGAAATCCTAGGGACGAGAATCGATGAATACTTTAAAGGTGTTTTTCACCTTGTCGCTGGAATTGAAAATTTTTCTCGGGGTTTACTGTTGAGATCAAAATTTCCAGAACGGAAGTGATCAAACCAAAAACGTACCGTGCGTTCACTTGCAGTAACTTGTCCATACACGTCGTTAATATTGCGTGCTGTCTGTGCTGCGTTAGTGCCACGACGGAACTCGTATTCGAAAATAGCGCACTATTTCGATTTTTCCATGGTTACAGAAACATCGATATCAAAGAAAAATCGAACAGCGGGAAAACAAATGAACAACTAATTTTTTTAAATATCATGCTATATTATAAAATTAATTTGAATTTGGAATTCTAAATACAATGAAAGATATTGATCTTCTCACTAGCCGGTATCAAAAATCGGCAATTTCATACGTATTCTGTGGCTATGTCTTGGTTTTTTATTTAGTCTGACTTATGTTATATTCATACCTTAGCGGCCACGGCTTATTTTAATTTAATTTAAATATTTGAATTGTTTTTTTTTTTAAGGACGCTTTTAACGTTCTGCATCGTTCTCACATGTAAAATTTCAACATGAATGATGTAACCATTATTTTGTAACCATATCTTGATTTAAAAGAGTGTCCGTGGAGTTTCTTGCCCGTTCTTCTCCATAGGTACCTACTATGCTTTGGAATGGGCGCCTAGCTTCATCTTTTTGACTGACCGACCCCTTGACAATTCAAAAGTGCCTGTAATTGGATTAATTGAAATAAATGCTTTGAGTTTGAGTTAGGACAAGCGGTTATCAAGTCCTCAATATACTCAAAAATTGCGTAGCATTCCAATCCGATAGAATTAGAGCCCCATTTAAATCAATCACCCACGCATGACTTCGAACCTCCATCTATTATAATAAAAAAAAAACAAATACTTAATCATTTAAAAGTATGGGTTGGACCATAAATTTATGGGCATAGTTGAGAATTATTGCATCCTACCCACGTAAGTGTCAGTTTGGGCAAACTTGTATTTTATGAGGGTAATAAAGAATAAGATACCGTTACTGATTGTATAAATATGAATCTGAAAATATTGGAAACGCTTATTGGTTTCATCAAAATGAGTTTGACTTATGAGCTTCTTGCATTTGGTTCAAATCTCCTGTCAAGGTAGTACATGGGGCTTGATATTATTAGGGAAGCTTTCGATTTTAACGCCTCAACTACTTTTTCCATAACTAAATTGGAGTAGATGTGGCGGCATCTACATCGCCACCTGCGAACTACGCATCACACTGACGTCACGCAAAATCCTGCATCGCGCTAACAGTAACAGAGTTTTCCGTACGACCAGCATTTAGAGGGTGACTGGTAGTTAGTGACCGATACCTAAACACATGATTGTACTCATGATAACAAACAACTTTTACTATGGGGCCAAACCTAAAGTCGCGAAAAAAAATCCCTACATTCCCTACATTTATGCTCGCCTAACTCGTCGAAATGTAGGGTGCAGCAGATTTTTTTTTCGCGATATCAGGTTTGGTTCCATATTAAAAGTTGTTTGTTATCATGAGTACAGTCATGGTTTTAAGATCGCTCACTAATTACCAGTCACCCTATATAAATAATAAATAAATAAATATGTTTGGACATATCACACAACGCCATCTAGCCCCAAGCTAAGCAACCTAATGCTTGTGTTATGGTAACGAGATGGCTGATAAACTACTTATATACATTTTTTTTTGTAAATACATACATATTATAGATAGAAAAACACCCAGACTCGGAACAAATACTTGTAGGTCGTACAAATATTTGTTCCGTGCGGGAATCGAACCCGCGACATGCTGCGCAGCAGTCAATCGCTCAACCACTGCGCCAACCGTGTCGTCATACATATACATATGTATACAATATCCCGACATCTACGTCGGGCAATAGCCCACCAGACACGACACCCGTCTTGTCGGAGGATCCTCTTTTTTCTATGGAGGATGAGTTTACTTTACACCCTGTTCCTCATGCCTGGTGATCCCGATGTGATGACTTGCCTATTTTGAATGACAAAATCATCATCACAAATCACAAATCCAGCTGGCGTGATCGAGGTCAAGGAACAGCCCCAGTCAGCAACAAAAAAAAATTGACAGTTATGGGGACCGCCGTCAGAAGTGATAACTTAATCGTGGTGTAGCGGTGACGCAGTAACGCGAACCAGTAACATTTCCCCCTACAACAATTCGCTCTACGTGCCTTAAAGAAGTTTAAAACTTAAAAAAAAAAAACTATATCTAATTCACCAGCACGTTTGAGGACTTCCATCATAGCCAGTTGAAGTCTTCAAACGTGAGGTTGTAATTGATACGGTAGAAAAACGCCACAAGAACAAAACAATTTTTTTATCCACCTACCTACTGGATTCTTCAAGAAGAAGTAGAAAAACCGGCCAAGTGCGTGTCGGACCACGCACGATGAAGGGTTCCGTAGTTGGGATGAATTTATCTTTAGAACAAACTTGTTGAAACATTGTAGTTGAAAAACATGTTCTCCCATACATTCCAACTGTAAATGTAAGTGTGTACTCACAATATTGATAGATTTACCATGTTAAATTAAGACCGCAGACTTCTTATAGGTTTTCCTGTAATCTACAGGTATTTTCTGTATTTTTTTTCCAAATCTTAGGCTCAGTAGTTTCGGAGATAAGGGGGGGGGGGGGGCGATGGTCAATTTTCGTCTATTTTCTTAAATAACTTTAAAACAGTTTATTTTAAAATTATAAAAAAAATATATTTGAGACCCTCATAGTAAGCCCTTTCCTTTAACATGTCACACGGTATAGTTTGCAATTTTTTTTTTTAATTTTCTTATTTGGCCCCCAAAGGTGACCCCCATATTCAAAATTAATTTATTTACTTTACCCGTCCGTGTTTGAGTCACAGAAATTCATATGTGTACCAAATTTCAACTTATTCGGTCCATTAGATTCGGAGCAAATTGGCTGTGACAGACGGACACACGAGTGATCCTATAAGGGTTCCGTTTTTTCCTTTTCAGGTACGGAACCCTAAAAAAGAAAGTAGAGTCTGAATATTAGATAATATTCAAAGTTACTGTTGTTGTTGTTTTTGTTTGTTGTTTGTCCTCCGCACCGGGAACGGGACGTCAACGAGAAAACAGAAGACGGCGCTGAAGTAGCGACTGTACATTTACTACGGCCGAATAATCTCATTTCTCGTTGATATCCCGGTGCGTTGGACAAAAAGTTTCTTACTTCCCTACCCACAGTATACCTAAAAACAAAAGAATGCCAAAAGTTACATAATATGCACTAACCACACTACAGCCTCAATTTCCCTTCCCTATGTCCTCACGCAGTGAACTCCAAGAATGTTGAAACTTTAATGTATATACTCGTAATACGGAGAGCAAAACGTACGGGACTGTCGACAAAGTAACTGCAGTACTTATGTAGTTCTATTAACGGACTGTTTGACGATGTCATAAACGGCGACTATTCGTTTGTGCGCGAAAGTGGAGAAATTTTTTTGTAGTTTACAAAGTATTTCTGTGTTTTGGGTGGTTTTAACAAAATTTGGGATCAAACATACATACATAAACTCACGCTTTCTTCCCGTGGGGGTAGACAGAAACTACAGAACGTCTCCTGCTACGATCCTTACATACCTTTTGCCTCGTTTACGTTCATACATCTGGTCATACTCACGCTGGTTGCGAGTCAGTCGTTACCCGTCTTACCAAGAGGTATCGTATTACCCAGCAACTGGGTTGTGGAGGTCAGATAGGCAGACGCTCCATGTAAAATACTGGTATTCAGCTGCAGCCGGTTAGACTGGAAACCGCCCCCAACATAGTTGGGAAAAGGCTGGGCAGATGATGATGACATAAATGGAAGCAACAGCACACCATTGTGCCTTTTTGGACATCGAGCAGTCGGCCACAATTGCATGTACCTTATCCTAATCCATTTGGGATCGGCGCAACATGTAATATTTTCTTCCATATTTCTCTATTAGTCGTCATCTCGGTAATAACCCCCTTCTTAGCCACATGATCTTTTACGCAGTCCATCTATCTTTTCTTTGGTCTTCCCCTACTTTTATAGCCCTCCACATTCATACCCAAAAGTTTCTTCACGACATTTTCCTCACATGACTTATTATACAATGAATCACAAAAGCACCTCACTGTAGTGCCAAAAACAATCATACAAAAAGCCTTACTACAAACAGTTTGCAACAATATGGAATACGCGGCGAGAAGACTCAAAGAAGCTTCCCAAACGCTGCCCAGCCTAGCTGAATTCTTCTGTTAGCCTCCCTCTCAAAGGGTACCTAGGTTATTCACCGTCTAGGCACCAAATTAGTGTTTATAGGCCGGTTGGGGGTGTGGCTGTGTTAAATCTGGATTCGGTAGCTGTCAAACTGTCTGCTGGAGCGGTTGCTGTGCCTGAATAGTAGATTGGCTTCGAGGTTCGAAATAGCCATTTTACAATGGTTGAATGAGCTAAGTTTATTCATTGTTTTATTCTCTCTTTTTGGAGTTTACTCCTTATGAATCGATTTTAATATAAGGCTCCCGGTATGGAAAGTTTATGAGAAGTGGAATTAATACAAGCGTTAACTCAAAAGCGTTACGTTTTTCTGCGAAACGTAACTTGCGCACCTTTCTCTTTAAACTCATGTATGTGTATACTTGTTTTGTTTATTTTCGGCCAGTCTTGGACTTTCCTTTACTAATTATGCCGTGAGACTTTGTTTTTTGCCAAATTTCATGTCTGTAGGTCAACGGGAAGTTGGTATTGATTTACTTGCGAGTATCAAAATATGTCGTATAAATGGGTGTATTTTTTTATTGCGTTGACTTAGAAGCTTGATTTTTTTAGAGCTCCAAGAGACCATACTGCCCACCATACACTAAAGTGCAGTAACAGCAAAATCACGATTTCGAGTAAAACGCATTTAAAGTTAAGAATTGATTTTAAAAAATCAACAGAATGTATAAGCAAAAAATTTGAATGCAGAAAGGTTGTAAAGGCATAGGTTCACACGTTAAAGCAATAAAAAAAAATATATCTTAATAACTGAATTTATTATGGCCATTTATTCTTTTTGGTGCCTATTACTGCATAGCCTTTTTTGTAAAAAATACCATTTTAAACTTAGTAAAATGCAGCAAAAAGCCCTATTACTGCGTTTGGATCAGTTATTTTGTCAAGAAACCCAACTAACATGCAGTAAGGTCAAAAAAATACTGCATTTTAGTTAGTTTTTTAAGAAAAAAGTGTTCAATTTACTAGTGCAGTAAGAAAAATAGCTAGTTCACATTTTAAAGACCGTTTATTTCTTATTATTTAATCACAATAATTCAACTCACTTATGTAAAATTTACATATCAAAAATAAAAAAAAACATCTAATTAATAAAGGACCCTGCGCAGAATGCACAACCTCCTTTGACAGTTTTCTCTTAATATTAACATTTATTTTATTCAGTTATATTATTCAGTAAATTAACAATTAGTTTAATTTACTATAATTTGTTAAACTTGATCCCAATTAAAATGCAGTATTTAAAACATTAACTGCACTTTAGCTAGGAATAATCATATCTGTGTCATTATGCTATCCAAACTAATCTGCAGTAATGCTGTATTTTACTGCGTGTTAGTCAGTTTATAATGATAAAAGAATGTTAAGTATTCACAACTAAAATGCGACAAGCTTTGATTTTACTGCATTTTAGTTGGGAGTTCGTGACAATAAATTGTATTTTCTTAATTTGCAGTAAAAATAGCTTGTATGGCGGTAAATTTTACTGCGTATTAATTTTTTTTTAAATTTTTTTCCAGAAATATAAAACTATCTAAAGAACTGTAAAATTATATTGCTTACTGCATTTTAGTTATGAAACCTTAAAATTTAATCTGCAGTATAATTTATACTGTATTTTAGTTGGGAAATCACGCCAAATTGTTAATTTTTTTCGTTTGCAGTAAGTGAAAACTGTTAAATAAAAACCATTCTAATAGTCTTAGAAATAAGTAAGTTAATTCAATAGAAAGCTTAAGAAACCCGCTTTCAGAATCACTAATAAAACGAAAAATCACAAAAGGGCTGTTACTGCTCTTTAGTCTCTGGTGGGCAGCATAGACTTACGTATTTAATACTAGATTTTGCCTGCGGCATCGCTCGCGTGCATGTCGGAAAATATCCCACGGGAACATCCTACCGGGAAATCCTTCCTTCCTTGTCTACAGTACAGAGAGATGCTCTGTGTTTCATCTTTCTAGGTTCAAGTGTTTGGGCTGGGCGTTGATGAGTCCGTCAGTCAGTCAGGACGTCTCTTTTTTTAAATATATATAGATTAATATAGATTAATTTCAACTTGATACCTCCTCGTGTTCCTGAGAAAAAGGGTCAACAGACGGACAACGAAGTGATCCTATAAGGGTTCCGTTTATTCCTTTTGAGGTACGGAACCCTTAAAACCATTTGCTTTTCACTATAGGTAAGTAATTTATAAAAGAAAGGAAGCCTGTATCAGGAACATCACTGACTCTGAGATAAAACAAAGACCTACAAAAAGAAATAAAGTAATTTAAGAAAGAAAATATCTGCACCGCAGCACTTTTCCGGTCGTTGTTAGGTTTCGCTTGATGTTCAGCTGTTTCCTTTCTTCGTTGTATTGGATCGGATGTCAATCGGAGTGAGTGCCGATGAAATGTTGCAATATTGTGCCTTTAGCTATTAATACAGAATTTTGTAATGTAAACCGAACAAAACTGTCAACACAAAAAAGAAAAAAAAATGTTGTGATTATGTGACGCATACAATTAATAAAAACTTTTTTACAAAAAAATACAACCGACTTCCAAAAACAAAACTACAAAGTGAAAAATAACTTTAATTTCGGAAGTCGGTGTCTAGTTAAATGTATTTTCGTTTTTTGCCACCGACTTCCGAAATTAAAGTTATTTTTCACTTTGTAGTGTTGTTTTTGGAAGTCGGTTGTATTTTTTTGGAAAAAGTTTTTATTTTTCACTTTTTAGTTGTGTACCTACCCCACACAAATTCAAATACCACTACCTGCAAAACAAACTAGAACATCATCCATATAAAAGTGGGGAAAAAATAAGTATTATTGAAGCTAACTCAAAAACTACCCAAGCAAAGTTAATCAATTTTATATGGGACCAACTGTGATGTATACCCTCTCGAACAAAAGAAAAAAAATCCATATCGGTCCAGCCATCTTCGAGTAATCGGGGAACATACCTACATAAAAAAAAAATTAAAAAAGAAGGTTCTGACGAATTGAGAACCTCCTCCTTTTTGAAGTCGGTTAAAAATAAAATACAAAAGGAAAAATAAATAAATTATTCAAGCATCTTAAGGGGGATGTGTTAAGGTAGCCCGCGAAATTCAAATTTTCTTACGTTTTTTGTAATTCGCAGGTCAGTGTCAGGTTATATGTTGATTAAAATATGATTCGCGGCCGTTACTAATATGGCTTTACATAATTATAATAATCATTAGAATCAGCAATACAACTCCATAAGTTAAAATTGGCTTCAAAGCTCATGATTTCATGAAATAGTCATTCAATATGAACTTAGAGAGTTGTATTGATGATTTTTATGATTATAACTATAAATAAATATTTGATACGGCCGCGAATCGTATTTAGATCAACATACAACCTAATACTGACTTGCAAATTGCAATAAAACGCAAGAAATATTGAATATCGCGGGCTACCCTGGCGCTTTCGCCTTAAGCTAAAACAAAAGTTGCACTATCAAACAGTGTTTCATGCAAGTCTTTTGTTGCATATTTTTTTTTTGTATGCCACTGGCAAGAAACTAGTACTTATCGAGTCAAATTGTTAAACAAAAAAAAAATGTATGTTGGAGAAGAAAAAAAAAATGGCTTACGCTGTGCTCGTGAAATTCAATAACTAGGTCAATCACTCTGGCTAACCTTTTCCCAACTATGTTGGGGTCGGCTTCCAGTCTAACCGGATGCAGCTGAATACCATTATTTTACATGAAGCGACTGCCTATCTGACCTCCACAACCCAGTAATACGATACCCCTTGGTAAGACTGGTTGTCAGACTTTCGGGCTTCTGACGACCCATAACGACTGACAAAGATCCACGAATGACAGCCGGGATTTGCCGAGGCACGGAGGAGTCTTGGTATGTAAAGATGGTCACCCATCCACGGACCAACCGCGGCGAATTCAATAACTAGGTACATACATTAATTTATGCTTCGTGCACGTTTATACGTATGCGATGGACTTGCACAATGCACTTAAATCTTTTGAATAGGACCAACTTACACTGTGTATGAAATATCTTGGCAAGTCTGAACATAGGCACTATGAAGTTTCGCGCATGTCAACACTCACACTCGCCTCATGTCAACAATTGTTTCCTAAAAAATGTTACTGCGCAGCCTTTTGTGCGAAGTTCGACTCGCTAAGATATTTCGGCTGTAGTGAAACAATACGCGCCACGAAAGACAACACATTACATACGACGTGGTTTGACTTGCGCAGTAGACGATTTTAAGTCTCCTTATCGGTTTGAGGTTTGAGGCGCGGGAAAGGACCGAGCGTCATCGGAACGGTGCGGAAGGCGCGGTCAAATCTCATCTTTCGTGGCGCGTATTGTACCTACTGACGGGGCTCTTGAGAAAAGAGCCCCCTTAAAATGTGTCAAATAGCATCGCTTTCATCAATCCCTTGAGACAAAAAAGAGCCTCTTGAGAGACCCTTGGCTAGTAGGCTATTGTCAGTAATGACTATTGGCACAATAAATGCAGGGTCCACGCCCTAGATGTTGACATTTTTCTGATATATAAGATGTTTTTTTTTTTAATCTATAATGTTGCTACTGCTGTGACACAGGCCTCCTCTCTTTGAGAGGGACTGGGCTGTAATCCACCACGCGGGCCCAGTGCGGGTTGGTAGATGTCCCATGTCTTCGAAGTTTTGGTTCTAGGACATGCCGGTTTCCTCGCGGTGTTTTCCTTCACCGTTTTGAGAGCAGTGGTGATGAATTTATGTATTTTTTTTTTTATTTATGTTTTTTTTTTATGGTTGTAGGTCGTGGGTTCGAACCCAGACAGGCGCTCTTTGTGTAAACAAAGTAAAGCGCCTCAAAGTAAGCAGTGTGCAAATCGCGAAAGTTAAAAAAGTTTCAGTAAAGCGCCTGTCTGGGTTCGAACCTACGACCTACAACTCGTAAGTCGGGGCCATTACCACTGGGCGTGATTGCCGTGACGTTAGGGTGTTTGCGCAACCTTGTGTTGGTTAAAGTCGCGTATCCGTGATTGTATCAAAATCTACGTCGAGTTGACGGCTCTATCCTAACCTAGCTGAAAGCGATAATCGCGCTAGATAGACGCGATTGTCGCACTGTTATATAGGAATACTGGCTTTTGCCCGCAGCTTCGCCCGCTTGGATGTCGGAAAATACCCCACGGGAACGTACTAACGTAAAGTCCTTCCTTTTTCCTTGTCTTCATTATAAAGGGAACATCTGTGCAAAATTTCAGCTTTCTAAGTGATGAGTCAGTCAGTCAGTCAAGACTTCTCTGTTTTTTTATAGATGAAGTAGGTACTGTCACGATCAATCAATTCACGTTTTTAAGTCATCATTAATACAAACGAGTTACCTATGTTATGTACCTATGTTAATTAGTGTCGATTGTCATTCTATTATATTATAATATGAGAAATAAACAATTATTTACAAAACATCAAACGCGCGGGCCGACATTTATCATTGACAATGTTAGTAGGTACTTATGATTTTTTTTTTATTAAATCATTTAATATATCTACGTTGCGACTTTAAGACCTCTTATGCGTCACTTGGCAAAAGTGTAAGCATACTTAAATATGCCACGCTATAAGCATACTAAAATATGTTATAACCGTATCATAAACATGATCTGAAACTAATTTTATATTCCACACATTGATAGATATTTCCGCTACAGTGCGCGAAATATTTCTTCGAGTCACACAATCTTGCGCGTGCGCATTCGACACGGTTATACAGGATTTACGCTAAAAGCTTTCGAGTGGGATTTTAAAATACTGCAAAAACGATGTGTTTTGTGATTAATATGTTTTTTTTTTATGGTTTCACTACCATTAAAATTACCGTTTTGTTTTGAAAAAGAACGGTGAACAGTTCGATGGAATAATAAATACTTATATTACGGCGGCAAGATGTGGCGAAATTCTTTGTTTGGACAGTGTTTTCGAGGGAAAGATGTGTAAATAGACTTTGATTGGTTCACGACAGGTTAATCCTGTCAAATCTACTAACATAAACCTTTGCTTTGCCTTCAGGGAATGCTTGATGTAACGTTGGTTCTTTACCCAGACAATTTATCAATTTTTTGCTGTTATCCCTAAAGCCGCTGATAGACTTGAACATTCACTAAACTTGAGCTATAAAATGCAGATGCATTTCACTATGCACACCGTATCTTGAATAGGTACGCCAGGTGTTAAAAAAACTGCACCTACAAACATTATAAACAAAACCAAAAAACGGGTCTTCTAGCGATATTCCTTTTTGTTGTTTCCCGACGTTTCGACCGCCTTGCAGCGATCGTGGTCACGGGAGGACCACCCAACCCACCCGATCGCTGCAAGGCGGTCGAAAAGTCGGGAAACAAGTAGGTACCTGTTTACCTCGTAAAAAGGAATATCGCGAGAAGACCCGTTTTTTGGTTTTGTTTATAATGTGTGCAAATCGCGAAAGTTTAAAAAGTTTAATTGCACCTACAAAGCCAATGAAAACAGAAATGATGAAAAAAAACAATAAATCGAAATACAAATCATACCCTGCGTATGATTTGAATTTCGATTTTTTATTTAAAATTTTTATTGAAAAAAAAAATACTAGGTAGGTATGCCATAGGCTTCCATTGCGTTCACCTATTTAAAGCCTATTTTTTTCAAAACGGTAAAAAAAGTCATCCAGTATAACACCTGGATCCTTTGATGATCATTGACTTGAGTTTTTCATTACAAGACGCCTATCAAGACGTCAAATAAAATTTCAACCTCCCCAACCACAACCAAATCAGCTGCAACCTCAAATATTCAACTACATTATCCACCTTCTCAACTTCCTCAAATTCACCACAAACATTAACAATTCTTCTTTCTTCCTCAGTTACGGTGACATGGTGCCAGGAACGATAGCAGGCAAGATCGTGGGAGGAGTGTGTTCCCTCTCCGGAGTGTTGGTCATCGCCCTCCCGGTGCCCGTCATTGTCTCCAACTTCTCACGGATCTACCACCAGAACCAAAGGGCTGATAAAAGGAAGGCTCAAAGGGTAAGTGTTTTGGAAATCATTCAGTCAACCAACATAATACCAAGACCTTTGTTTTGTTTCCTCAAATTGATAGTCTTATCTTAATTATTAAGAATGTGAAGACTATGTGGTTCATTGTTTTTTTTTTTTTATCCTTTTCTTAGTTAGTTTGAATCATAGTCTGGCAGTTTGAGTAATTTATGCGGCATACCCAAATGTCTTTTCTTTGGTATTGTTCGTCGAATCGTTGGGCTTCTTAAGTTTTGAGTTGAGCAACACGATTACTGACAAATGCATGCACTGACTTGACAGGTCCACTCAATCTGTGTGGTTCTTTCCTCAAAAGACCGCTTCAGACACCAATCTACATGGTCTTCACATGATCTGACCAAGTTTATGTCTGGACTTTAATAGAGACTGTGACCTCTGAGTTTGTTTCGGCCTTTCTTTCCAGAGTAGTCAGATAGGAAACGTCGACCTCATCTATTATTAAAAATATGATTGTCGTGTACTCGTAAAAGTGTTTTTACAAACCTACTTACAGAAATAAATCATTTATCGTTTATCAATAAGGATGTTGCCTAGGTAAAAAAAAGAAATTCCATTTAGTCCGCCAGTCAGATAATAAAAAAATATTGGGCACGTATTTTTGCTTTAACATATTAATAAAAAAAATTTGATTACGTAAAAAAAGAAAAAAAAGTGTCCAATATTTTTTAATAATGTAATAGACGGGCAAAAAAAAATTTAGTCATCATGCCTAGGAATTTTATACTAATTTTTTGAAACTTAAATAGCCGTTCATCAGAAAGTTTCGTTGTGATAGTATAAATAAACAGTCTGGTATGTCAAGTTATTTGAAAACATTATTTATTACAAAAATCGAAATAATAATACATACCTATATTTTTAAGTAAATGTAAGTACAAGTATCTGAAAAAACCGGCCAAGTGCGTGTCGGACTTGGTACATTTAGGGTTCCGTACCAAATTTGATTTATCAATATATTGGTATTTGTTAGTAAATTACACCAAACATTACATTATCACCAAATTTCAAATTTATAAGTCAATGGGAAGTCAAAAAATCTTCGGATTTTTTTTTTGTATAAAATGCTTATTTTAGTGGCTTCTTATTCCTTTGTTTTCCAATATAAACAACGATACCTCACTCGATGGGGCAATTTTTTTTTCGCGCCTTTTGCTATATGGGAGCTTTAAATATTTAAAAATATTTTTTGACAATTTGCATGGCTTACAACAAGATGCTTATACTGTAAAAAAATTAAGACTGTAGCTCTAATCGTTTGACTGCTGTAAAACCTGTGTGACAGACGACGGGCAGACTGACACGTGAGTGACAGCAATAATGCTCCGTTTAGACCCTTCGGGCACGGAACCCTAGAAAAGAATAGAATACAATTTATTTTTGTTCAAGGCAGAATTACAAATTACACAGGTATTGAAAATAACGTGCAGAATAGTGCATGGAGGAAGAAATTTATCAGGATTGCATTACATTTTATAGTTTTCTTATATTTTGACATAAAAATAAAGATTTACCTTACACTTTACACATTCTCATTCTAATCAGCTTCTTTTGTAGAAGACTTTCTTAACTTTAGGGGTCTCTACCTCAAAAGGAAAAAATGGAACCCTTCGTTGTCCGTCTGTCTGTCTGTCAGTCTGTCAATACCCTTTTTCTCAGGAACTCGTGGAGGTAGCAAGTTGAAATTAATATCAAATACAAATCAATGTTCCCTTGGAGCTCTAAACAAATCAAGCTTCTATTCTAAGTCAAAGTAATAAAAATAAGTCCATTTATGCGACGTACTTTGTTACTCGCAAGTAAATCAAAACCTATAGGCTACTGCCCGTTGACCTAGAATCATGAAATTTGATCTAGATATATACAATGAAGAGAAAAAGTCTGAAAATTGTTAATTTGTAGTTTTATCACATATTTTTTTTTTCACGATTACAAACTTACATAAATAGGGAGAACATGTTTTTGAACTGCAATGTTAAGTTTGTTTTTGGGATAAATTCTTGTCAACTACGGAACCTTCATTGTGCGTGGTCTGACGCGCACTTAGCCGGTTTTTCCAGTTTCAGTGGTATTTTTCAATCTCTATTTTCCATAACAAAGCAAAATTCGCTGCATACCACATAACACGCTCCCTTCCACAAAAGAGTGTTATAATTTTACGACCGCTGATATGTTTGAAACGAGCGTATCAAGATTCCCCGGCGTTTTCCGCCAGCGTGACACTCGATACAATCTTTGTTGACTACCGTGATAAAATGCGATGAGACAGTGACAGCTAAAAATATTATATTAAGCTAATAATACATTGAATTTTCATATTGGTATTGAATACTATCTATATAAATAAAAAGCGAAGTCCTGACTGACTGACTGATTCATCAACGCCCAGCCCAAACCCTTGATCCTAGAAAACTGAAATTTTGCACAGTTTTCAGATTTTGAATGTTCGCTTTACAAAATTAAATTTGCAATTATAAATTCCTCTGGAGAAATAGTAGACTATTATTGGCTAAGATGCTAAAAAGAGAATTTTTTGAGATAATTACGTAAACGAAAGCAAAATATCCAATGCTTATATGTATCAATGTATGGGAGAACATACGTTGATCAAGTGTTGTAACAATATTATGTTAGGTTTGTTTTTGGGATAAATTCTTTTCAACTACGGAACCTTCATTGTGCGTGGTCTGACGCGCACTTAGCCGGTTTTTCCAGTTTCAGTGGTATTTTTCAATCTCTATTTTCCATAACAAAGCAAAATTCGCTGCATACCACATAACACGCTCCCTTCCACAAAAGAGTGTTATAATTTTACGACCGCTGATGTGTTTGAAACGAGCGTATCAAGATTCCCCGGCGTTTTCCGCCAGCGTGATACTCGATACAATCTTTGTTGACTACCGTAATAAAATGCGATGAGAGAGTGACAGCTAAAAATATTATATTAAGCTAATAATACATTGAATTTTCATATTGGTATTGAATACTATCTATATAAATAAAAAGCGAAGTCCTGACTGACTGACTGATTCATCAACGCCCAGCCCAAACCCTTGATCCTAGAAAACTGAAATTTTGCACAGTTTTCAGATTTTGAATGTTCGCTTTACAACATTAAATTTCCAATTATAAATTCCTCTGGAGAAATAGTAGACTACTATTGGCTAAGATGCTAAAAAGAGAATTTTTTGAGATAATTACGTAAACGAAAGCAAAATATCCAATGCTTATATGTATCAATGTATGGGAGAACATACGTTGATCAAGTGTTGTAACAATATGTTAGGTTTGTTTTTGGGATTAATTCTTTTCAACTACGGCACCCTTCATTGTGCATGGTCTGACACGCACTTGGCTGGTTTTTTCAATACATTTCACAAAACAATTGCACAAATGTTTACCAACAGGGCCCTTATCTACGTTACTAAATATATTTGTAGCTATATTGTAAATTCTTCTCCTTGTGTATAATAATTTTATGTGCCATAACAAACATCGCATGTCACCGATCCTCCATAAAAGCCCTTTAACTTTGATAGCCGTAGACGTGTTTAGTCGGGAGCGTGTCATGATTGCTTGGCGTGTTGCAGTAGCGTGACACTCGTTATGTTTTTATTACAATCCTATAATACGAGGGAATATAAATGAATTCTAGCTGAGAACAGTTCTGTTTATATTACACTAGTTGATGACTGTTTATATTCCACCAAAGAATTGAACCTCCAAAAATGAGTGTCAATTACAATGGCAACGAAATAGAAGATGTAAAAGTAAGTGTGTTTTTAGGTATCCATATAGACAATAACCTTAATTGGAAAGCTCATATTGAACAGCTTTGTAAAAAAATAAATAAGTCTGCCTATGCACTTTTTCAATTGGCTAGAAAAGTTAATATAGACGCGTTACTTGTTGCCTATCATGGTCTAGTAGCCTCACTTCTACGTTACGGAATTATTTTTTGGGGTAATTCCTCGGACAAAGCACAAAAACTACTATTCAAGGCACAAAAACGGTGCATCAGAGCCATGTGTGGTCTGAAAACAGATGACAGCTGTGCACCGTACTTTAAATCATTTAAAATACTTACGCTACCGGCGTTATACATATTGGAAGTTTGTATCTTTGTCAAAACAAATCCCAACCTTATTGAAAAAATGACAATGGTACGAAATGTTCCAATTCGTAGTCAGTACAAAAATTCTTTGAGTAATTTTAAATGTAAAACTGCATTAGTAAAAAATAGTGTCCTGGGTATGGCTCCACGCATTTATAATAAAATTCCAGACGCCATAAAAGAATTAAATTTTACACAATTTAAGAAAAAAATGAAATTGTTCTTAACTGATAAAAGTTATTACACTATTGATGAATTCAATGACGAGTTAATTTAGAATTGCAATTATTATTAGTGACATCAAATAATTTTGACATTTTAATTATTTTGACATAGATAGATATTTTTTTTTATTTTTTTTTTGACATTTTAATAATTCCTCGTTTAAGGTCCGACATAATTCGAGTATTAAATAATATGTAATTGTTCACTTTATTTTCTAATTTAATACCATAATTATGCATGTTTCAATTATTTTTAATAGATTTTAATTTATAATATTATGCTAGATTTGCAAACCATATTTGTACGCCTCCATCTGTATTTTTTTTTTTAAACCTATGTTAACAAATAAAATAAATAAATAGATAGCTGTGCCCCGCGGTTTCACTCGCTTAACTCTCGATCCCGTGAAAATATTGGAATAAAAAGTATTTTATGTCCTGACCCCTGTCATGGTCTACCTATCTACCAAATTTCATACAAATCTGTTTTGCCGTTTCAGCGTGAAAGCGTAACAAACAAACAAACTCACTTTCGAATCACACTATCACACTTCACACTAATATTATAAAGGCTAAAGTTTGTGAGTGTGTGTGTGCGTGTGTGTGTATGTTTGTTACTTCTTCACGCTCAAACGGCGGCACCGATTTGGATGAAATTTGGTTTATAGATAGCTTATACCCTGGATAAACACATAGGCTACTTTTTATCCTGGTCTACGCGGGTAAAACCGTGGGGCGCAGCTAGTTTATAATATTAGTTAGAATTAAATGAATGGGTAAGGATGTGTAGATTCTTCGAGATGTGTATATTAACGGAAAATTAATTGAGATTTACAAATGCATCCTCAAAATATTATAATTCCACATCTAATAATTACATTACTAAAACAAAGAAAAATAACGTGTTGCGAAGGCGTAGAGACTACAAAATCGTAGCAGTGCCTGCTACACCGTAGCTTGCTGCGTAGCGGGGTCTACGTACACGCAATAAAGTATTCTTTTCAATTTATTTTTGCTATTATGTTTTAACTAAAGATTTACAATAGTGATAAATAAAATCACTTGTTCAATCATTGTATTAAATGTATGAAAGGAAACTAGAAACCTTTGAAGTATAAAAGTAAGAAACGAATAACAATTATTAAAATACGTACACTGACTTTCTATTTATAATACTTTGTTAATCATACATCTTTGCACGCGACTGTAACGGTACATAACTCATATAATATAGGCGTTTAAATAAATGTCCGTTAATTAGCACAGGGGAGCCCTAATATCGGACGCGTACGTTTATTTGTTGTTTGGTAAAGTTATGAAGGTGGGGTGTTATAAACCTTCGTAAAGTCCTGCTTTTGGTGTTATGCGGTTTTAAAATATCAGTTTATTTATTTATTATGATACTCCAACAACTAGTTCTTAAAAACATTTACCTCCCCACATACTCCAGCTGAATGAAACGAAATTTAAATCTTGTATAAAACGCACACTATGCAGCCGGGCATATTATAAGTTGGGGGATTACATCGTTGACAAAAATGCTTGGCTGAATGCTTGTCCTGCTGCACAAGGACGCATTAACTAATTGATTAGTATGAGGAAATATTGTTAGAGCTGCTGAAGATTAAGAAGAGAGAAAACTTTCTTTGTATTGAACTATGTAGCTACTATTAAGCTACCTTTTACTGGGTACGTGTCATGCTCACTCAAATGTCTCGCTGATGGTGGCGTGTGTGTTGGATCATTAAGTTCCCTTCAAAATGGTTGAGCTAATTGGTGCTGATCCATGCGTCATGTTCGTGAACGGGCGCCGTCAGTTGGGACTGGTCGTCTCTTAGCTGCCATGGCTTATTTTTAATTTTGATATTTAAATTAAGTGTTTTAGTTTTAATTTTTTTATTACGGACGCTTTTTAACGTGCACGTCTTTCTACATTGTTCTCACATGTATATTTTCAACATGAACGATGTGACCAATATTTTGTAAAAATATTTTGATTTAAAAGAGTGTCCGTGGAGTTTCTTGCCCGTTCTTCTCCATAGAGATCTACTACGCTTTGGAATGGGCAACTAGCTTCATCTTTCTGACTGACCGATCTGAATCAATGTTTCTATCACAGCCTCCAGAAGCTATGGATGCCCTAATATTCACCTACAGTCTACACAACTACCTACTACAGGTTATTTTTGTGGCTAGGAGTTAGTGTTCTTACACAAGAGCGACACGCGTCTACGACAGAGGCGCACGCGCCGACGACCGCCGCCGACCTAAAGCGACGCTTGCAGTTGCAGCTTACGCCATTTTGTCGGTGAACTGCAAATAGTTTAGCACTCGTAGCATATCCATTATAGAAAGGGATTTTGTCGACGGAAGAATAGACAAAATTGAAGTTTTCGTTTGTCAGTGACGGCAACAAAGTAGAAAGAGTCAACTGCACTTTTTACGAAATACACTTTTTTACATAGTTCATTTTACATACTCAGTGTTCTTTATTTTACCATAGATTTTTTTTCTGTTAAGTTCTCACTTTTTACTAATATGAAGTCACGTATTTATAGGCAACTACACCAATATTTCACAAAGTGACGAACAACATTATTTTGGGAAGAAAATACAACGTGTCGTTTTGCATCCCCGTCAAATTTCAGGGTGTGATATAGAAAATCAAACCAAACAACTTTCTCCATGGGACCAACATCGTAATCGCGAAAAAATTTTCAATTGTCTTCAGTACCTACTCGACACAAATGTATGGGACGACTGATTATTTTTTCGCGATTAGGATGTTGGTGCCATGGAAAAAGTTGTTGGGTTTGATTGTCTATACCACATCCTTAAATTTGACGAGGATGCAAAACGACACGTTTATATTACAGTAATATTGAGCTTAACCATTTCCTTGGTAATGTCCTATTAACTAAATGATGTAAAATAGAAGAAAATTGCTTTGTTCTTCAATAGAGGAACAAAGCTATTTTCTTCTATTCTATCTCTTTTTCTTATGTCTTCTAATTAATAAATTATCACAGTTTTGCGTTCAAAACGCTCTCTTGTAAAATCACAGTTTAGCAGAAAACAGTTTAAACTTTGCGACCGTCGAGTAGAATTTTTTTTTTTTACTGTCTTTATAGCATGGCGATAACAAAGTCAAATTGTCTACACTACCCTAGACAATAATTGTCAGCTGTCAGTGTGATTTTGGCAGTTTGAATAGAAAACTTTCTTCCGAAATAGTCTATATAAAAAATGACATAGACAAAGATCGTTAGAAGCGAAAGACAAAATGACAGACTGTGGTAGGATTTCTACGATGCGATGTCAAAAATGGAGAAACGAAATGTCACTTTGTATAAAAAGAGATGTGACTATTCTTCGTTGAGATAGAAGTGGTCATGCTTCGCGTGCAGGAGTGACAAAATGGCGAACGTGACACGCTTCAAATCCAAGTGTCGCTTTAGATCGGCGGCAGTTGTTGGCGCGTGCGCCTCTGTCGTTGACACATGTCGCTCGTGTGTAAGAACGCTTAGATTCAATCAGTATGCTTGAGGATTACGCTAGACTGTGACGTTAACCCTTATATGTCAGAAATATTATCCAAATTATACATATTTATGATCGTATTATGTATTAGTTCGTAACTTCCACTGTAAATGCATTTTTGTAGACTGTTAAAATTGAAAGAAAGAAAATAATGCTCAATTTAGGATTTAACTAAAAACCAGACTCAGACTATCTAGCCTTTTCCCAACCAGGTTGGGGTCGGCTTCCAGTCTAACCGGATGCAGCTAAATACCAGTATTTTACATGGAGCGACTGCCTATCTGACCTCCACAACCCAGTAACTGGGTAATACTAATACCCATTGGTAAGACTGGTTGTCAAACTTTCGGGCTTCTGACGACCCGTAACGACTGTCAAAGATCCACAAATGACAGCCGGGACCAGCGGCTTAACGTGCTTTCCGTAGTATGTAAAGATGGTCACCCATTCACGGACCAACCCCGGCAAGCGTAGCTTAACCTGATGGATCGACCCGTGCGGCTGTTATTACTTAGCTATGAACTCCACTGGTAACCGCAAAATGTCATACATATTACAAGTCAGCTGCTGATTAGTCTTTAAACCAATCATGGGCATTAAAATAATCATTCGATCAATAAACCACTTCCTGAATATCGAATAATTAAAGGCTTCCCCGTCCCGTATAACAGAACGTCACTCAATAATCAAGCATTACATAAAGCTAGTTTCAACCAATCAAATGGCTTGAATCTCGTTTTTCAACGTTCTGTAATACGGCCCCAGGAGCCAGCTATTCAATTTCTTTTCGACCACTGCTTGCATAACCATGTCTATTGTATGTATTTTCATTATTATTTTAATTTTTAAAGTACAGTCAGCGTCAATAATACGGTACTTATATGACTTTATACGGGACAATAATATAGTCTTAGCACAGTCTGTTAGTCTCGATATTTTTGACGCTGACTGTACATTTTTTTAAGACCCTATTTTTTTTATGTTTAAATTTTTCTTCAGCAAATTCAAAAAGAATATCTATTCTTTGACATTAAAAACTTAATTTAACCCCAAATCCATCCAATTCCAGAAAGCCCGCCTTGCCCGCATCCGCATCGCCAAAGCCTCATCGGGGGCCGCATTCGTGTCAAAGAAGAAGGCAGCGGAGGCCCGCCTAGCTGCGCAGGAGTCGGGCGTAGAACTCGACGATGCTGGAAGGGATGAAGACATTTTCGAGTTGCAACACCACCACCTACTGCGATGTCTTGAGCGCACTACGGTGGGTGAAGTTAGGAACTTTCTCTACTAAGCTTCGGTATCGTGGCATGTTGATGTGACTTACGGTCATGTATGTGTGGTGTTGTGTCGTGTAGTATAGTTTTAATCTCTGACAGATAATAGTATAGTCCAGCCTCTGATTGTTTAGTTAAAGTGTTTCCTGAATTTGTTGTGAGTATGATTTTTGCGGTGATTTTTCTTTTGAAATGGTTTGTTTTATAAGCCGTGTGTACGTGATGTGTTTTTTTTAGTTTTATTGATTAAGAAAACGGCAAACTTTTTTCAAAGAAATTATAGGATGTTTCATGTGTATTTATCACGCAGAAGACAACAGTCCCAAGACTCTAAAACCATGACCTTCCGTTAAGTTAAATTATATTTTACAGTAATCATTGGCAAAGCCAGTTTTGAGTTAGTTGGTTCTCCAACAAATTCAAAGCCAAGTTTCTGCCGATTTTAACTGTGCATTTATTTTATTTTAACTTTTAATTCTCCCCAAAATAGGGCCTTAACACATAACCCTACCTACAGGATCGTGAGTTTGTGGAGATGGAGAATCCTTTCAACGGGGCTGCTAAGCGCGCTGGTTCGCCCTCCCCATTGGCGTCGCCTGCGCACTCGGGACGTGCGCCCGCGCTGCTTGCGTGCTGCGCGCGTTGTGGTTGCTGCCCACAGAAATACCAGGTACCTGTTATGTAGTTGGTTTGTTTTGTGTGTGTTTTGTGATTTAGATCTAAAAGGGTGTAAGGGACGTTGGTGTCACTAATGGATCCCCGAAACGATCAAATGTAAATTTTTACGTTAGTGATACGCAATAATTGATCGTCTAACAAATGCATTTGAAGCGATTGTCAATATTATAACAATAGAAATTGATGGAAGTTTATCGTTTCGGGCCCCCTTAAGCCCGTTTCAGTGTCAATTAGGGTTAGGAGAATGACTAGTATGTGAATTTAGTTTCGATTTAATCAATTTTAATGTTTACTGAAATTCAGAATGTAAATACTTATTTGGGAACTGGACCTAAACGAATTAGCAAATGAATTAAAATTTGGGGTAAATATAAATTCATCAAAGTCTTTCGTACACACGGCTACACATCAAGCTATACATTTCCAGTTTACACTGACCTCTCATTGTAAGGAAATCCTATACAATGCGAGATCAGCTTTTACTGCAAATTATAGCTTGATCTGTAGACGTGCGTACAGCTAAGAAACAAGCTGTCATGTTCTGGGTTTTTTTTTGCTAGGTCTGGCAACAGTATTAGTATTAGGAGAATTCATAGTAAAGTGAAGACAATTCACATTACTGTATTATAAAAAAAATTAGGCTTAAGCCTAATTTTGATAAAAAAAAAACCTGTAAACATCCAGGGAGCAGGAAATTCCGTATTGAATTTAGTGAAACAAATAAAGCATGGCTATGTTTTTAGCGTTTTCGAATTAAATACTTCCTTATAAAATAAAATTCCGTGCTGATTTCCTAACTGATTTCCTATTTTAATTTGAAATCTTTTCTGAAAAGCATATTGATAATAGCATGCTATAGTTTTTCATTTTTATTATACTTTAAGTAAGTGACATGTTAAGCGGCTGTATGGGCGGTTTTTTTTAAAGTATAATATTAAAACTACAAGGTGTCATTTCAATAGTGTTGGACCTGAACAGGTCATTTGTACTCATCATTGTCACAGAGTAAAAAAGTTGCAGTGGTTTATCTGGCCAGTGACCTTGAATTAATTACCCACGGTCACTCGGTAGATAAATAGAGTCCGTGCGTAACTGCCGCGCGCTTGAACTAACGTAACTGAGACTGACTGAGATTTTGAAGCGCGACGTTTCGGCCATTGTCTATGAAGATAAAGTACTGTGTCAATATTATACTGTGTCATTATGAAGATCTTTAACAAAAAAAAAATACTTTGTTCGTTCTATCATTTCTGTTCGCATAACTCGAAAAAATTTAGGAAACAGCTTATTTTTTTTCGCTATCACATCGGTTGGTAACGTAGTAAAAGTTGATCATAATGATGAGTGCATTGACCCCTTTTCAAATCCAACACCATTTAAGTTACACCTTGTAAATGATTCAATAATATAAGGATTGGTTCAGACAAGAAAAATGAAGATTTCTGTATAAAAGGACCTAAGTGACATAATGTCTAACATCAATTTTCACAACAGCTGCTTATGTGTGTCACTTACCTAAGATTTCTTTCAACTCTAGGTTTTCTATCTCTTTCTATTAGATATTGTGTTCCATTTATAAAATAATACCTATTGTAATATTTACAATAACCTCCTTTAAAGAGAAGGTGGTATTAGGCTGTGATTTAATCTTAATTTTAATAAACGTAAATATAAACGACAACGATCTGACAACAATCTATTATAATATTCTACT
The DNA here is from genome assembly GCA_946251885.1 of Cosmia pyralina. Lineage (NCBI taxonomy): Eukaryota > Metazoa > Arthropoda > Insecta > Lepidoptera > Noctuidae > Cosmia > Cosmia pyralina. Next base: position 2,585,465 of record OX276367.1, read on the forward strand.
AGAGTTAATTTTTAATATTTTTTTTAATTGCCAGGTGAATAAAAAAAACACTAGTGCGACCATAATATAATTATAAAAAATAAAGAAATATAAAGTGGTTGATAATTACAAAATAATAATTGTGAAAATTGTTAAATCGTTGTTATTTTTATAGTTTTTCTTTACAAACGTAAATATTGCAAGCCGTTCTCGTTTGCCCTATATAAATAAAAAAATAATACCTATATAATATAACATAAATATTCACAACATTCAAATCATATTATGTTGTTTAATAATAAGCAATTTTGTTTTATATGATCGCACTTCTTTCCTTTTTTAAATTATTTTATTAGGCAGTAGATTGTTTATTGCAGAACCTGAGAATGTGCATAAAATATATTCTTAACTTTTACCTGCACGCACCTTTTACCTGCATCATTTTAATTTTTAATTATCTTTATTTTTGGTGTTTTTACTTTGTACTCTTTGTCTTTTAATTTAAATATGTTTTCATTTTTACTGGGATCTTTATAAAGGGTTAACGAGAACGTCTTTGTTTGGTTTTTGTAATATAAAATGTTTTGGATTATGATGGTAATTATTGGTAACAGAAGCGCCATCGTTCTGTGCGCTGCATCAGTCCGATAGGGCAGTTCACGCCCAATAGAACTGAGGTACTTATCGTGCTACTGGGCTACTGTCACTGGCATTGTTGCCTTGGTCCTGACTCCTTGTGGGTGGAAGTTGTTGTCAATCTAATTTTTGATAGAACAAATCTAATAATAAAAAAATAAATAGAATCAATAAGAAAAATAAATAGAATCAATTAGAAAAGTAATAAAATAAATTATGAAAAAAATAGAATCAATTAGAATAATAATTAAAGTGAATGAAAGAATGTGGCAAAATAAACAAAAACATTGTATTATACATTATGACCCAGGACTGAAAAGGGACCATTGAAAACGGAAAAAAATAGATTGTCTGTATTCTGATTTCTGTTACACAAATAATGTACTCGTATTGGTGCTTCATAAATTATTTTGACTACAAATCTGTACCACCTTCGGAGTTAGCTAAATTATTTCTATGGTCTATCATGTTTTCATGGTATTCTATAGATATAAATAAAGGATCGTTGTATTGTGGCTTCCATCGCAGAGTTTGGCTAGAAAAATGTGACAAAAGCTAGATGTCGTCTGCCAGAAATGCTTGGCAGATATACTTCCAATTTCTATATAAAAATATTTAGCTTTGCCTATTCAATATAATATACAATATCTGTTATATAAAATTTTATGAGCTATACTGTATTTATTAATTACGTAAGCTAGTATTTATATTGCCTTGGTCTTATTATAAGGGTGTGAGTAGTAGGATCAAAAACATTATGGTTTTCAAACACTAGGCTAAATACAGGTAAGTATGCTATTATTAAAAGGAAATGCGTTTATATTCGGAAAGCTGCTCGATGTATATTTTTTTGTATTTGCTAGATATTAAAATAGTACTAATATTAACGATATTTATCATAATAATTCTGCGAAAAAGATGATAATTATGTATTTTATTTAAAATTTTATTTTGCTGGTCTGTCTACGTTAAGTTAAAAATTCTATTTAATTTGTTTTTTACTCTAAACCTACACTTTCACAAATTTTATTTTATTTCTAACTAAAAAGTCACAAAAATTAAGACGTAAGTAATTGCTTTTCAAGCAAATTAAAATTTCGAATAATTTCGTGTTAATTTATTGAAATCTGAAATATCTGTCTTCATACACTTTTTATTATTCAAATTTCCTGTATCTTAACATATCTATTTTAATTTTTAGTCTGTTTTCAAAATCACTAAAAATTTATAAAATTTCCCCATTTTTTTGTAATTTTTTGTGTCGAAGTCTCAGTCTCGAATTGGCTATGACAGGTCCTGCTATTAGATACGAGTAGGAAGGGAAGGAAGGGCGGCAGGCGGTATACTGCGACGTCACGACCGTCTGATACTTCGGTGTCCGCTGCGCCCAGCGAAGACCCATTACCAGTACGTGACTGCGACGTTAACATACAGCGATGACGGGCCGAGAATAGCCCGCTTTATTTGTCGTAATAATATAATTCGCAAAACTGTCTATGAGTTTTTTTTTTAATTGACTTGTTTTCCAAGTGTTTTCCCCGCTAAACAAAAGGAAAGGTAAAACAGATTTTTTTGTTAGTAGAATTGATAATTTTGAGCATGTTAAATTAAAATTTAGAAAAATATTTATTCGAGTTTTACAAAAACAAAAAAAAAAAAAAATAGAAAAGAAAATAATACAGGAAAAATATTTTTATTTTGCAATGTTTTATTATTTTGGTTAGTCTTCGTAAAGTCGCTGTGTGGTAACGTCTGCAAATCCAAAGGATAAATAAATATGAGGCTTTAAATGTCTGCAGGGTGTTGGCTGTTATAAACTGTTGCTTTATAAATATGATCCTGTTGTATCTTGTTTAATGTTGTATCATTGTTTATGGGCTTGCGCTATGGTGCTACCGTTTTGTCAGTTATTTACACAAAAATATATATGTACGTATAAAATGTCTTTATGTCCCTGTGTTTTATAAAATAAATCGCTTTATTCTTACACATTTTTACATAAGGATAAGGCGATAACCTGCAGTAGATCCAAGTGTTGTAAATGTATAGTAAAAAGGATGTCGTCGTGTTTTTTTATGCTGTTATAATGTTGAACAGAACATACGGTTTGATCAAATGCCAACACACTGCACACATTTTGATTGGAATATTATTTTAATTGGCAATACAAGAGATCAATTTTTAAAAGCCAAAATTTTGTTGCTATTCAGCCCTCAATCGACCTCACAGAAACGATTTCGAGTAAATTTTTAAGTACCTATTTTTTCAAAAAATGTAGATCATTGAAAACGAATAAAATTTCTATCAAGATTAAAGTCTTCAATTTAGGTTCATAGGAATCAAACGCAATCTACTGACATCCATGAAACTAAAAACTCACAAAACAACATCATAGTGAAACCAAATCATAAACACTTACATCACTTTTCTGATTTGACGTCATAGAAAAAAAAACTATTAAAAATTAACGCCAAATTTTATTTCGAATGCGTTATTTAAATTTTAACTCGATTTTAAATTTTTAATTCGTTTTGAAAATTTTTAACTGTAATTTTTTTTATTCGGTCTTTCAATAATATTAAAAAATTTCTATGACAACCTCAGAAAATCTATAAGTACAGTTTACATTACACATTGGGTCTACATATAAAACTCTTTTCTCCTGTAAATTGGCATGAATGGCACACATTACTCACACTACATCAATGCTAGCAAACTGTCACATATTTTATTATTTTTTAAATACTTCTCGATGTTTTTTATAATAATTATTATTCGTTTGATGTGTCTGTGTTTTTTGGTTTCGCAGGTTTTCGAGGATTGCTTATTATTGTTGTAAAAGCTTGTTATATGTGAGTGTAGATAGAATTAGGTAGGCATACACTTTCTACGTAAAAATATATGGAAGTAAGATGTGTATATAATATTGTAGTTAATTAGATATAAATATCTGTGTTTTATTTTATATGGTATTCTATGTTGTGTTATAAAGTAGGTATTGTAACTAATATGTATATTATGTGTATGGTATGATAAATGTTGTTATTTAGTTTTGCTCAGCGAGGAGGTTTAGGTAAGGCAGATTGTGGCTATAATATATTTATTTTACAAGTGGTTAAGAGTTAGTTCCCGGCATTTTCACTGTCTGAAATTGAGGTAAAGAATAATTTTCAAAAAAAGCTAGGTAAAATATTGCCTTTTATTAAGCAAAAACGTTCAATATTTTTAATGTTCACAATTCAAACACAAAATCTTCTGATTACAGCAAGCGTGTGGCAAATACATTCCTGCCGGGAGCACAGTGCAAGGGAACCAGACCGGTGTTGCTATGGACGGGACTTACTTAGTGGAAGCATCCTTCTAGGACCCGTCCACCAGCCACATGGAAACCTATGTATAACCATGCAAGTGAAAATATCATGGACATGAAGACTAGTTAATACTAGCAACAAATGACGCCACGTCAAAACGACGTACCAAAACAACAATTATTAGAATTATGAATCTGTGTAACTTAATGTTCTAAGTCTAACACGATACTGCCTAACATTAAAAAAAATATCAGATTTGTATTTTGCAAGATTTTGGAGTGTGAGTTATGGACACAGAGTTTTACACTGTGATTTTTAAAATGGAATAGTCCATTTCTTGTTCCATTCCATTTTTAAAAGACTTCTGTAGTGCCATTCCAAGTTTCGATTATCGGAATGCGCTCAGGAATGGAAGAAACGTTTGGAAATGGAATGCATTTCTGGATTGTGACCTGAAAGAGATGAAAGATTCTGGGATTGTGGTCTTTGTCTCTGGAACGTAATGTTCTTTCGCGTCCTCTCCGTGTAGTTTCTTTAATCCGTATTAGTAATAAAAACAGTATTAATTAAGATTTTAAATGTTAATGATGAACGGATAGAATCTCGCTTCTTATAACAACGAGGTAAAATTATGTGAAAATGGTATCGTCTTTAGACTTTCTTATGAGAGGCGTTTTTAGAAAAGACAACTAGTTTCAAATTTCAATATAGTCAATAGTTATTCGAGTCATATCAATATAGGCAGTTATTATTAGAGGTACCGGTATGTTATAAATAATCTGTTCATAGTTGAAGTCATTTATGGGGGTCCTAAGTTATCATTAGAATGTATACAATAGATTTTTAAAATTCTAGTCACGAATGAAAAAAAATGTAACACTAATGCAACGTAATTTTTTTTTAAATAATTTTCGCATTGCACACATCTCGGCATTTTCAAAAGATGCTATTTCTAGTCAAAATTCAATGTGATTGAATTAAAATTTTAATTTTTGTAATTAAATTATTTATTTATTTGCATTTTTAATTATAAGTTTTAAAGCAACGGTGTAACATCGAATGTTTTTAATTTTAATTATTAACTTTAGGGTTTTAATATCATTTTATGTTATTATAGAATTAGGAGTTCTTAATGGTTTGCGAAAAACATGTAGCCAAAACCATTAATCTCTGACTGTTTTTATTAATCCATTTTTAAAATTCCTGTACACCTTCACTAATAATATTTTTTTTTAAATTTTAGTTGTATTTTCCGACATTAAATTAAATTATTTCCTGGTATTTTAAAAAACAGGACCTTCCAATGACTTTGATTGTGGACATGCTCTTGAGGTCCCAACTTATAAAATGTTTTATGTTTTTTAATTTACTCACTAGATCTCTACTAGTGCCTTCAATATCGTTTATTTTCATAAAATCGTTGCTCCGTGTTAGTGAAGCATAGTGTGTGAAGTAATGGATTATAACGTGCCCGAGACGTAGTGCTGTGTAAATGTAATGGACTTGTACGTCGCGGCGATGCAACGATGCAACGACGATGCGATGCGATGTAGTGATGCGTGTATGTATGTGAAACGGGTTGAGTACGTCGTCAGGACGCAGTGCTGGAATATGACATGTGTCACAGTATTTTATCACACAGTGAAATGTAATATCAGTAAATAAAATGTGATTATTGTGAATTAGTTTTTGTTAAATATTTCACTTACTGTAAAAGTAAATAACGTTAAAGATTTTTTGGTTGAATTGGCCAATCAATAGATGATCAGACATGAAATATTTATGTTTCAGTAGATATGTCGGATAAGCAACGCATTGAATGTCACGATGTGCTAAGTGCTTGGACAGCTCAACATTCATAAAAATCACATTATTTCTTACTGCTCTAAAAATATATTTCACTGCGTAGTGAAATTCTTTCCATACACATGATCAAATGTAATGATATTTCCGAATGTCAGCAGTAGAGAGACCCCCCCCTATCATAGAATCAGTCTTATGATTGCATTAGTATGAAAATAATGTTATGATTAGATAGAGAATTTATGTGGTTACCTTAGAGATTTATTTAATTATATGTTAATAATAGTATTAAGACGAATAGTGTTTAAGTAAAAATTTATTGCATTGAATGCATGATTTTAAAATTGTAGATATGTATTTTTTTCACCATGCTTTCTTTCCAAATGTGTCTTTTAAAGTTATCGATAAAAATAATTGAAAATCTTGTGATGTGTTTCACATCACTACGCGTTGAACAACGCTTCAATTTTTTAAATTAAAGTTTATTAATCAGTATACTATGTAAATTGTTTCTTACAAATTAAATTTTAATAAAATTTTACTTCAATTTACTGAAGTATAAATTCGCTTGCCAGATTTAAGGTCTAAAACTAAAAATGGAAGACAGACTTCCGATTTCTTTAAAGTAATTCCTATATAGTCTACTTAAAATTACTAGTAGACATAAGCGTTATTAAAAATATTCTTATACGACCATGGGTTCTAAAGTGGTTCCTCCAATTGATCGCGGACCATTGAATCCAAGAAAAAATTCTCAAAACACGTGAAGAAAGCATGGTTTTTTAAACAAAATCTTTTTATTTTTAATATTTATTGTAGTATTTATGAAACCGAATTCGATGTTAAAAAAATGTTTCTTCCAAAGTATTGCCACGATTTCTACTAAAGTATATGAGAAAATGTGTAATATTCAATAATAAATTTGGTAATATCGTAAGTATGTTAGGAGTCAAGTAAATAAAATTTGATTTTTTTTTTAATTTTTCTTTTTCAGTAACGTATCGGTAAAGTGGAAGCTGATAATAATTTGTGGTGAATAGAAAAGGGGTTTGAATTGCAAGATATTTAATAATTTATAAATAATCAATAATATGCGAAAGAGTTTCCATTCGAACGAAGAAAGACTTATGAAATAACAGCTGAACATTGTTACGCCATTATTATGAGAAATAAAAATGAAATAACAGCTGAACATTGTTACGCCATTATTATGAGAAATAAAAAGACTAACTTAAAATGGCGTGATTTTAAATTTCAATTAAACAATTTAGCACTAAGAATATAGGGTTGGGACTGAATATAAATCGTCGCGTTTAATTTTAGCTTGGTTTGTATACGTAATATATATATCTCAAACTCACAGAAGTATTTTGCAATTTGAACCCAAAAACTCGTGAATATATAGGTATTATATTATGGTCCACATCCCTGTGATTTTATGGCTGTTTTACCATGTAATTGTTTCGGTTTCAATCTTGATATTTGCTGAAGTGACAATGATTTTCATGAAATCTTCAGTAGTGAAGCTAAATAAATAATTATTCAGCTTCGATCTTCGATCAATAATAGCACTAGATACAGGATCAGGAACAAAAATAAGTCGCTGTAGTGGCCACGTTTACACACACATAAACATTTACATTTCTTACTACGAAATATAGAAAAAAGTTTTATAATATTTACAACTTCAATTCATTATAAACCTTAACAATCAAACATAAAGTTTAATTACGATTGCAAAATATTTATATTTAAGTCCTTCTATCATCGGAGAAAGGTAAAAGCAATAAATTAAAAATGTCGCTTGAAAATAAAAGGTCATTTTTATAACAAGTACAAAAATATTTATTCTAAAGTGAAACTTAAAACTTAAGCAATAAGGTTAAAAACATTTTGTTGAAAATTTTGTGCTTACTCTATTTTGGAACTAGACATAGTTCTTGGTATTTACATTTCAATGCTCAGAACACAGTAAGTATTGAAAGATGTAGAGTAGCAGAATAATAATATATTTTTTAGGCCAAGGTTCGTTTTATATGGTAGCAAATATTTTTGACCGATTTTTAAAAGTAGAAGGAGTAAATTAGTACAATAGTTATTTTAATTTTGATTATTAATTTGATAATTAATTATTTTAATAAAAATATTAAAACAAATTGTTGAATTTTTACAAGGTTTATATATTTCTTCTCCTCTTTCTTTCGTGACAATAGATACCCATTCTGCATTGCGAAATGGGTCACTAGGAAATCTACAAACAAAAACAACATATAAAGTAACAATACTACTCCATGCATTTCCCTGTTCCCGAACAGTCGATGTTTGAAATAAGATCACAAAAGTATTTGTGTTTTTATTTTTCGGGCCGTTTTTGAAGCGCTTATCGGGAATCTAGTACTATTATTGATCGAAGGCTTCGATACTGCCCTTGGTTAGGTACCTAATTACTATGGATTTTCGTCTAAAACCAGCCACACACTAGCATACAGTTACTAAAAAAAATGTGCAAAATTATATTTAGGGATGTTTCCTGGGTAAAAAAACTAAATTCTATTATGTCTTTCAGTAAGATAATAAAAAAAATATTAGATACGTATTTTTTGCTTTATCATATTAATAAAAAAAAATACTTATTTAATTCAATGTATCGCCGTAATCTTTTGATTACGTAAAAAAAGAAAAAATACGTGGCCAATATTTTTTTAATATAAATCTAAATGACGGACAAAAAAAATGTTAGTCAACATCTTTATTCTGTCCGTGAATATTGAAGTTGATAGACTGTCTTACCTACTTGATTATAATTTAGCGAGTTTAAAAACAAGCGTTTAATATACTCGTAATTGTATCAAAGATGTAGATAGGCCCTTGATCAATAAATAATTAACTTAAATAAATAAATAAGTAACTTCACTTTAATTCTTCCATGTCTTAAATTGTCTTTGTAGTTCTGTGAAAAGTGTACATTGTGGAAATTCGCAAGGTCCCAAATAGCTGTCAAATATTTATTATTTTTTATTAATTATAAAATATCATTCTGTACATAGTGCAAGAAAATATTGATTATGAATTGCAATAACTGCTGGTTCCACACCGGACGATCCAAATTTGGATCGGCGCGGCGCTCCACGATCGAAAATCACGGAGCACTGATCGTGGATCGGATATTCTTGCACGATCCGTTTAAGGAAACCCGCGGTCCTGCTGCGCGCTCTAGTGACAATAATCCACGTTTTAGCTAGATGAAGTTCAGTTCAGTACTCGATATTGATTGCCCGATCGCTCGATCCACACACACTTGTCCGCACCAAGTTTGAAAACAACTGAAGCACCTTTAAGCATTGTCAAAAAATTGACAGCGTTCGGATCGGCCGCTCCACAGAGCGCGCGCTTCACGGCGGCACATCCATCGACCATGCATTTGGATCGCGCTCTTACCGCGCAATCGGAGCGCACTGGATCGTCGGGTGTGGACCCTGCTAATTAAAAAAATAATCAAAGCAGCGAAATATTTAGTAGCTACTTGCGACGTTGCCAGCTTCACAACCCAGCGTGCTAATCCTTTATTGAATGCTTTCAAAGACGTAGTCTGTTTTCTATCTACCTCGTCTAGACTCGTTGACTGATGTATTAAAGATGTCAAATTGTATTACGCCTATAACTACTGCCTCTTATAATTTTTATTTACAATCTATTTCCAGACACATCGTCCTTTTTAAAATTGGTTTCATGAAAATCATTTCATCACTTCAGCATCATACGATAAAAAGTTTTATTTGAAAGACTGAATTGAAACATCAAGGTTTTAATATTTTAATCTTGGGTTACAATTAAATCTTATCAATTTAATTACCTTTGTTTTGTTATTGTTTTTTTTTTTTTTTGAAAATATTCTATCTTTGTTTTGTTTTTAAAAATCTATTTCAATCACTGTTTCAGATTAAAGTTTAAAAATAAGATTAAAATTTTATAAAAGTGTTACTATGGTCTGGTTTTTGGGTATTTGATAACAATAAATATTATGAACACAGTACAATGGCGTGTTCTGATTACTAAAAAAACACAAAATACTTATTTTAATATACCTAACTTACAGCCGATAAATTTCGAAACGGCCTTATATAGTAACACTTCAAAAAAATCTAATCTTTTTTAAAAATAATTCACGATATTTTAACTGTGTGTTTTCAAGACTGTGTTGTTTAAGTAATTATATCTATTTAAAAAAAGATGGGCATGCTCGGATGAATAAAATTATTTTAAAATAATTACAATTTTTTTAAATTTTAGTTAAACTAAAAAGTCGCAAAATGCACAAAATAAGGCCTTTCCTTATGAATTATGAAACAATATTAGGCTATTCATTTGTGCTTCAATATTAAAACTTTATAAAATGTTTCTGTGTACCCATACTCCATCGGTTTAAGTAATTAAATAAAGGTAAACAAAAAAAACCACGTGTCTGGTTAACCGACTAAACGTAATACCTGTCACTTCATTCGTCATGCTATGACACAGTTGTACTCTTCAATTTAGCAACGTTAGACAACGAACTTTAAAGTTGCAATTTTTTTTTGTTTACCTTTATTTATTTACCTGAACCGATTGACCCCTAAATACCAAAATAAACTACCATAAAAATAATAAAAGTATCTCATGCCAAAATGGCAAATCAATAATTATCATCCTTTTTAACCACTTTACTATCGATCAGTCCAGTCTATTGAAGTCTATTCCTGGGAATAGACTAAGAGACTAAGAAGAATGCCTAACCACCTAACCACCCTAGCAAATTATGGGTTGATCACCAAAAAAGTAGTAAAAATAAAAAAAACAATTTTTCTCTAGTTTCACCATCAAACAGCTCATGAAGTCGTCCATTTCCACCCGTACAAGATGGCGACAATCCGAGCATGACCCATCAGAATTGTTGTGAGTTACATGGAAGAAAGAATGTGTCGTTGGACCAAAATGGGAAACTTCGAGTGTTTAGATTCTAGTCTAGTGAACGAACTTTTAAAGAAATAAATATACAGGAGATTGTATAGCTTACAAATTCTAACTAAGGCCCACTTGCACCTCAAATCATAAACGTAGATCAAACAGCACGTCTCTGTCATCTTTGAATGACTGACAGTTATAGAATGATGTTTTATTGTAAATACCGATACCCAGTGCAAATGTAGTACTCCTGACCCATATTATGACACATATATGTCCCATATTATGTTTGAGGGTCCTGTGGCCATACAGCTGCACTTCTTAGGACTTAAAAAACGCCACTCATGCCGCGATCAGCGTGACTAATGGACCCAACTCACAAATACCCCTAATGCCCTGCTAACCGCTATTGCCATGCTAAAATGCGACAACTATATCATGAGATTTGACAACAGTTTAGTTTTAATTATGATAAGTTGATACCAAATTGGATACCATTCGAATCGAATTCGATTCGATTTTGACCTTTGAAATTTTCAGAAAGCCCTTTTCGAAGGATTATGAAATCAAGGAAATTAACTAATATCCACTAGCACCACAAACCATTAAATGCGTTTAGCGCTAATTTATAAATATTTTCTTCTCTATCATCTTCAAACGATTGACAGAAACAGAACCATCGATGTTTTCAATTCGAATTTAGTGATTGGTGGTGGACGCCTTACTGATCAGATGTTGCGTTGAAATAAAATCGAATTTGATTCAAATTAACACTTATTTATATCGATTTTAGATCAGTTTGGCGACCATTCGAATCACATTCGATTTTATTAAATCGAATAAGTTGAGAGAGTGTTCTCGGTTTAAAAAATCCGAGAGTAGGTGAACCTATTTTCAAACATAGGTGAAGACTAAAAATAATGAAATAATGGCATACTGTCTCCTGTATATATATTCTAAGTGTACGAGTGCTCGATTTGTTTTATAATTTGTACCTAGCTATCGATTGTCGAAAGTTTAAAAAATGTTTTAAGGCTCTCGGTTCTGAACCCTTAGCTTAATTCTTTGTTATTTTGAGAAAAAATAAACATAATTGTATATAATAATGTTTCGATTTGCTTATTCACCCTATGATATAATATCTCGAGTTCGATCGTCAGTCTCGGTTGTGAGACGAATATCCAATATAGTTGATATGCAAAACCAGCATACAGGGTGTAAGTGTAAACAGTGGCAATATTTTAAGGGGTCATTGCACTCATCATTATGAACAATTTTTACTATGGGACCAAACCTGAAATCGAAAAAAAAAAATCAGCTGTTCAGTAGGTACATTTATGTTCGCATAATTCGTCAAAATGTAGGGGACAGCTGATTTTTTTTTCGCGATTAAAATTGTTCATAATGATGAGTACAAAAAAAAAAAAAAAAATATTGCCACTGTTTACACTTACCTACACCCTGTAGGTATAATGTAAGTACCCACTGCTGCGACACAGGCCTCCTCTCGATAAGAGGGAGTGGGCCTTAAATCACCACGCGGGCCCAGTTGGTAGAATATGTCACAAATGTCTTCGAATTGTTGGTTCTTACATGCGGGTTTGTTCCTCACGATGTTTTCCTTCACCGTTTTGAGAGCAGTGGTAATGAAACAATTTACACAAAGTAAAGCGCCCGTTTGGTTTCGAACCTACGACCTACATACAACTCGTAAGTCGCGGCCATTACCACTGCGCTTGATTTGAGGAGATTAGTTCTCATAATGGAAGAATTGAAAAGGTATAATATTCTTTATTTTGTTTTCATGAGAGCCATCTAGTGACCTAAAGAAGTTAACATACAGTTTTGGTAAAGACGCCATCTAGCAGTTAATCTTTTTACTACTTGCTCTGGTAGTGGGCCGCTCCCCTAAAACTTTGTAACAGCGACATCTATGCTTATCTGTCTGAAGCATTGATGACACTACGAGACCGTTTGTAGTTTAATTTTGAGAACAGATGGCAATGTTAAAGATGAACTGCGAAAAAGCGTTCTCAGTAATTTGATTTTTTTATATAACTGGGCTAGATAGAAGACATTTTGTATCTGTAGGATAGTTTTTCGCACTTTTTTCCATCACACTAGTCCAATTGTGCTTTATGAAATCTCAGAAAGAATTTACAATGGAACGTAAACTGTAGTGAACCATTTGGCAACCATTATTTAAACCGTAATTAAATGGTACTTTCGCATTGTAAGCTCAGTCTCACTGTGTCTTAAAAACCTTTAGTTCGCCTAAATTTTTGAAAAGTTTTTGAACTTATCTGCGAACTGAAAGAGGACGCCACCGTCGATGCGTCAACACAAACGAATGACATGTGTCGGCACAATCGAAGACATTTCAACATGACATGACGGCCGTAGTTCCAATTTTCGCCATTTCATAGATAAGTTGGTAGGAGTGTACCTCTAATCTTGCATCACTGTCAAAATGACAATGATCTTTATTTTCATCACAATAAGACACGTCTGTCAAAATGAAAGTGATCTTTAGCTTCGTTACAATAAGGTTGCTGTTGGATTGCTACTAACAGAGGAACAATATCTCTGAACGGACTGTAGCAGTAAGCAGTACTTGAAGCATTATTGTCCTTTTCATAGGTACAGTCAACAAAAGAGATATCTAGACAGGGTACACTAACATATTTGTATGTGAATTGCTTCAAGTTCAATTTCGTGAAAATATACAATTTTATGTTGGTGTGTTACAATGCAATATACTGCAAAAGGTATTGCAAAAAAAAAGTAATATTATATAAAATTGAACATGAAGCAATTCACATACAAATATGTTAGTATATAGTGCCTAGATATCTCTTTTGTTGACTGTACCTGCAACAAGAATTCGCTACAAATATTATTTGCCGAAAAGGGACATCAACGACTCGTTTCGCTCCTAGTGCGAGAGTGGTCTTTCGGATCAGAACCAGTTGTTCCATTGACTAAAGTGTCCGTGTCCGTGTCCGTATTCCAGGAGCTAGACCACCACCTCTTAAAGCAGTATTATTTTAATCTTACATGAGTGTGGGAAAGAGATGGAGCTAGACGTCCTGTATAGCTCCATCTCTTTCTCACACTGAAGTAACATTAAAATAATACTGCTTTAAGAGGTGGTGGTTGGCCCCCTGTACAGATATTTTACTATAAAACTGCACGTCGCTGCAATAAATCATAAAATTTGAAAAGTTTAAGCAGTGGAGGGGATGCAGTTTTATAGTAAAAGATCTCTAGGTGGTAGGTACGGTCAGCAACAGAAGTCGGTTATCGGTTAACACTGCTACTTTTTGACATCATCTAAATTTTTTTTTTTTTTTAATCTGCAATCAGCCGCAAGACTCTATACAGATGGGTTAAATGGAATGGCGTATTTAGGCGAAGAGACCAGTGTCTCGACTGCCTTTTTAGGGTTCCGTACCTCAAAAGGATAAAACGGAACCCTTATAGGATCACTCGTGTGTCTGTCTGTCTGTCTGTCCGTCTGTCTGTCTGTCTGTCTGTCTGTCTGTCTGTCTGTCTGTCCGTCTGTCACAGCCAATTTGCTCCGAATCTAATGGACCGATTAAGTTGAAATTTGGTACACTTATGAATTTCTGTGACCCAAACACGGAAGGGTAAAAAATAAATGAATTTTGAATATAGAGGTCACTTTTGGGGGGCAAATAAGAAAATTAAAAAAAAAAGTTTTGCAAACTACCTACACCATGTGGCATGTCAAATGAAAGGGCTTACTATGAGGGTCTCAAATATATTTTTTTTATCTCCGAAACTACGGAGCCTAAAATTTTGAAAAAAATATAGAAAATAGATCTTTACCCGTAGATTACAGGAAAACCTATAAGAAGTCTGTGGTCTTAAAATAATATGGTAAATCTATCAATATTGTGAGTACAAACTTACATTTACTGTTGGAATGTATGGGAGAACATGTGTTCCAACTACAATGTTAAGTTTGTCCTTAAGATAAATTCATCCCAACTACGGAACCCTTCATTGTGCGTGGTCCGACACGCACTTGGCCGGTTTTTTAGAGCACATCCTTCCTTTTCAGCCTTTTCACCGTTAAAGAAGGTTTTAATAGATCATTGGCCAGAGTATTTGGATGAACCGAGAGCCGGTCAGCATATTTAATAATAACCAATAATAAAAAAATTAATTTAATTATTATTTTTTTTTTATTTTTTATTTTTAATTGTAACCAGTAATTTAAATGGTGTGCATAATAAAGAGTATTCTATTCTATTCTATTCTATTTGCTTTTGAATATATCAATTTCAGTCTGAAGAGTAGGGATGTCAACATATTTGTGGATCTCGTCATTTCTGGAGAACCACGGAGCACTTGAGATGGTACGCAGAATGTTGTTTTGAACACGTTGGATGTACATGACGTTGCTCTTGCTGGCAGATCCCCACAGTGGGATTCCGTAGGTCCAGATGGGCTTCAACACGGTGTTGTAGATCAGTAGACAGGGCAGAGTTTCTGCCAATAAGCCAGTACAGGTTACGGAACTTATGATTAATTTCATCCCGTTTCTTCTTTATGTCTAAGTTAAAGCCCATGTATTTCTTCCAAGTTTCATCTAAAAATGAACACAAAATGATTCGATAAACTGTTTTTTTCGTTTAATTGTTAAGAGTTAATGTTCTTAAAATTTGAAGTAGGTACTTCTGTTCCGATTTGAATGAAATATTTCGCTTAATAATTGCAAGGGTTAATCGACTTTTGTTGCTGACTGTACCTTCTTACGACGAGTTCAACAGTGCCAGTGAGGCCGAAATTATTGAGCCTCCTTACTGGGCTCAAACATCCTAGTTGCTCCATGTATTAAACTGGTATTCAGCTGCATCTGATTAGACTGGAAGCCAACCCAAATAAAATTGAGAAAAATAAATTATTAAAAAAAAAACCTGCCTGCAAAACCATAATTGAAAAAAACTTTTTTACAAAAAAATACAACCGACTTCCAAAAACAACACTACAAAGTGAAAAATAACTTTAATTTCGGAAGTCAGTGTCTGGTCAAATGTATTTTCGTTTTTTGCCACCGACTTCCGAAATTAAAGTTATTTTTCACTTTGTAGTGTTGTTTTTGGAAGTCGGTTGTATTTTTTTGTAAAAAAGTTTTTATTTTTCACTTTTTAGTTGTGGTACCTACCCCACACAAATTCTAATGCCACTACCTGCAAAACAAACTAAAACATCATCCATATAAAAGTGGGGAAAAAATACGTATTATTGAAGCTAACTCAAAAACTACACAAGCAAAGTTAATCAATATTATATGGGACCAACTTTGATGTGATGATTACAAACATTTTTCAAATCGGACGACTGTAAAAAGTTATGCGTATATACATAAAAAATAAATAAATAAATATACGTGTCGAATTGAGAACCTCCTCCTTTTTTTTCGTCGGTTAAAAAAGAGAAAACAAGCATTAACATCCAAAGAATTTTGATGTCGTATTTTTTTAAATAATTTATTTGATTTCAGTCTTTTTAGTTTTATTAATATATTTGGACAGGACTCATTTCTAGCTTTTATTTGATAACAATATTATTGTAATTTATTAAAAAAAAAAACATTCCCCCCCTTTTCTTATATTTGCAGATGCAATATATAGGTAATTATTAAATAGGCTATATCACTCCCACAATTATGGCGAATCTAACGACACCATCATAGAAATATAAAAAATATCTATGGACACCATAGATGTTAAAATCCAATAAGCCGT
This sequence comes from Cosmia pyralina, assembly GCA_946251885.1. Classification (NCBI taxonomy): domain Eukaryota; kingdom Metazoa; phylum Arthropoda; class Insecta; order Lepidoptera; family Noctuidae; genus Cosmia; species Cosmia pyralina. The sequence goes on from OX276367.1 coordinate 2,601,912, forward strand.
TTAGGCTACAGAGAGTGTCAAAAAAAAGACATACATACATACTAGGTACTCTCGAAAAACATTACCCTCATCCTCCTTCAGGAGCAGTCGGGTAAAAAGGCAGATGAACCCATGGCACTGGCAGCGAGTAGTCTGTTGAGTTTACATCTCTGCCCAACTCTTCGGGGAATAAGGCGTTGTGTAAGTTATATGCTTCTTTACTTGCTAATCCGGTGTTATGTTACTGTTGTTGTTACTGAAGCACTTAGTTTAAATTATTATTAATTATTCGCTACAAGAGGAGTCTAATGCAAAAACTACGGTACAGTATAAGGAATGTATCCTGCAAGAAAGTATTAGTTATAAAACAGTAAATAAATTATCTTTAGTTTCCGACAAGAAAATTGGTCATAGACTATACTTTACTTTGCAAATAGACACGCAAGTAGGTGTAATAACCAAGGGAATCGTTTGTTTTGGTTTGTGATGAGGAGGGATGAAACCATGTAGCTTAAAAAGTGATGAATAGAAATGTTGATGGACGGTGAGGGAGAGGGAGACTGTTGGAACGCCACAAGTCCATCACTACACTATGAAGGATGTCGGACATTGTGATCTCAATTAGTTTTAATTACTACTTATTTAACCTATGTTTACTTCCTCTTCCGTTCTCTTCCGGGCAGCCATTACCTTACCAAATGTGTTCTCGTTCGTTCTCGTTTAGCAGCAGTGATAAATAATAGTTATTGTTCAAAAGCTTGTAATAATTATTCTAAAGAATATATACCAACAGTGTTAGACATAATTCGCATTCGTGTTTTATTGTGATCACCCGCCGAATCAAACCTTGTATCCAACAAAGAAACATGAAAATATGGATTTGTTGCGTTGTTATCAAAGAAAAATTTGTGAATTATAGAGTGACTGGACAGAGGGAGAACAGAAGACTAAAACGTGTTGCGCTGACCCCAAGTAACATGGGACAAGGACAGGAAAATTATGATGAACCTTTCTCTGGAAACTCGTTTTTTTCTATCAAACATTTGAGATAACATTATGCATAAAAGAAAACCTTAAAATAGAGTAAGATAATCACCATTTTGTGTAGCGTAGGCAGAAATGTTATCCTACTTCTATTTCAAATTAATTGAACAAATAGTCCGTTCTACAAATTCATACTAGGTACTAGTCTTTGCAACTCGGAACCGGCAGGAAAAATAACGCGGCGTGGGCGCATACTAATAGTCTGTTTTGATGCCCCAATGCGCTCAGGATGATATATCGACCGATCGATCGATAAACAAGAGGTTAATAACATCGATTGGAATAATGATTTGTAATTAGTTTTGCTGGATGTAGAGCTTTTTGTGAATGAAGTTCCTGCCTATCTTTCTAGCCGAAGGTAAACTGGTATCATATCCTGGATTGATGAGTGCTTATGCTTATCAGGTGATGGAGGCACCGACAAGGCACTTTTTATCTTAATTCTCAAGGAGAGAATGGGGCAATCTTCTTATTTTTGCAGGTGGTATCTACAAAGAATGAAGCTCGTGGCTAAGTAATAACAGCCGCACGGGCCGGTCCATCAGGTTAAGCTACGCTTGCTGGGGTAGTCCGTGGATGGGCGACCATCTTTACATACCGATACCCCTCCGTGCCTCGGAAAGCACGTTAAGCCGTTGGTCCCGGCTGTCATTCGTGGATTTTTGGTAGTCGTTACGGGTCGTCAGAAGCCCGAAAGTCTGATAACCAGTCACCAAGGGGTATCGTGTTACCCAGTAACTGGGTTGTAGAGGTCAGCTAAGCAGTCACTCTATGTAAAATACTGATATTTAGCTGCATCCGGTTAGACTGGAAACCGACCCTAACATAAGTAGTTGGGAAAAGGCTAGGTAGATGAGATGATACTTATGATGATTTATGTTCGTCGAAATGTAGGGAATAACAGATTGTTTTTCGCGATTTCTGGTTTAGTCGCCTAGTAAAAGTTGTTCATAATAATGAGTACATTGACCCCATAAGAAGTGGTACATTAATTACGGGACACCCTGTAGATTACAAGTGGAAATAAAATAGGTTACACGCACCTCTAAGACATGCCTTAATAAATATTAAATAGGTATATATCAATCCGCCTAGCCTTTTCCCAACTATGTTGGGGTCGGCTTCCAGTCTAACCGGATGCAGCAGAATACCAGTATTTGACATGGAGCGACTGCCTATCTGACCTCCACAACCCATTAACTGGGTAATACAATACCCCTTGGTAAGACTGGTTGTCAGACTTTGAGGCTTCTGACGACCCGTAACGACTGTCAAAGATCCACGAATGACAGCCGGGACCAACGGCTTAACGTGCTTTCCGAGGGACGGAGGAGTCTCGGTATGTAAAGAATGGTCACCCATCCACTGACCAACCCCGGCAAGCGTAGCTTAACCTGATGGATCGACCCGTGCGGCTGTTATTACTTAGCCACGAGCTGCTCCTCCTAAATATTAAATATAAAATTAAATTAAATAGGTACTAATAACACTAACATAGCATTTAAGCACAATCGGTTACTAACCACTAACAACTTATGGACTCCAGGTCTGAAATAAAGCCATTTTATTTTATTTATACCTAGTCTACGCGTTATCTATTGTAAACGCATTTCCTTCACCACCAAGAAGTAACCTAACCAAATGTTAAAAGATCTCCTCATCTAAAAATTTCAGAAACCCTTTATAAAGAATATTGCATGATGGAATGGTAGGTCCATTACAATTGCCCAAACACATCACAATTTGAGCAACACTAGACGTGATCAAACCACCGTTTCTTAACTAAACCATCTCCAAAAATAAAACATTTTGTAATGGGGCCCGCAATTTTTAAAAGTAGTTTTTAACAATATCTTAAAGAATTACTGTTATCATCCTTTTAAGTTTTGTCTGTGTGTGGAACCAGAGATAGTTCTAAACAGGTTTAGAGAAAAGATTTAGACATAAAGTAGGCAATAGAACTGCTGGCGATTGGATTAATCTGGGAACTAATTCTGTCACCATGCAGTTTAGCTACACACATAATCAGCCCATAATGTTCCCACTGCTGGGACACAGGCCTCCTCTCTTCGAGAGGGAATGGGCTGTAACCACGCGGGCCCAGTGCGGGTTGGTAGATGTCACATGTCTTCGAATTTTTGGTTCTAGGACATGCCGGTTTCCTCACGACTTTTTCCTTCACCGTTTTGAGAGCAGTGGTCATGAAATTATTTACACAAAGTAAAGCATCTGCCTCGGTTCGAACCCACGACCTTTGAACTCGGTAAGTCGTGGCCATTATCACTGGGCCATCACTGCTGAGGTTAGCTATGCTTCAGCATAACTTTTATTTTTGATCGTGTCAGGTAACTAAGACTTAAAATCAGATATACTGCACGCGCCAGGAGAGGGAATGCAACCTGATAGACAAATTGTATGAAGCACCGAAATCTAGACTGGTTGAGAACACAAAAGCGCAAGACATTTTTAGAAGCCAACTAGCGCCATCAAACCTCCCAAGAGCTACTGCTCCCGTGCAGCAGTACACTTATAGATTATGAAAACCCCAAGTAAACCCAAGTCGAAAGCCAGTACATAATGCAATGGTAACAGTAAACACACACATACACACGGCCATAGTTTTCACGGCACGTGTACACATACACACACATGTGTAGTGTAATTGTGGAGAGAATATAAAAAAAATTGCGCTAAGTGTGCCTTACTTGCGCGCGGTGAGGCGCGTACACCTTAGAGCGGTTGTGGTTACAGGGGTGGAATTAATTTTCTTAATGGACGTCTGAAATAGTTTGGGTTTCAGAGACCAGTAGAGGATAAAACAGAAAGAAAGATTCAGATTCCGGGACACTTATGGCTTCATCCGAAAATTGTGACTACCACTGTCTACCTCTGCAGTTTAACTTTATTTAAGAGAAGTTAAGCTCTTTGGCAACTGTCAAACTGTGATATCATTTAAAGATAAACGCACACTTGACCACGCCGAATGAAACGAAGTTACTAGTAATTCTTCCGGCGATTCGCCCGTTTCGGCGCGGATAAGTGTGCGAGATTTCATATGATTTCATACAAGTAATTCTAAAATTCAATTCTTTCGGCTCCTTCACTTCCTTCAGCACTAATAAGTGTGTGTTTACCTTCAATGACCTAATCACTGGCTCGCAGTTCTGTGAGTTTGACATTAAAGTTGCCGAAGTGCTTGACTGCTCAGGCCACTGATGTCCGAATCAGTGTTTTTTAAAATAGTGTCAAAAAACGGCTAAATTCTGCGAAATGATGTCTAGGTAAACAAAAGTGATTCCATTTAGTCCGTCAGTCAGATAATAAAAAAAAATATTATACACGTATTTTTTGCTTTATCATATTCATAAAAAAATTACTTAGATAAAACGCATTAAAGTTGGGGAGTGGGGGCTCGCTACGCCACAACTGTAACTAACTACGTATAAAATCTAGCAAGGAGTGACGTCAAGCCACATTTTAACTCAATGTATCGTCGTAATCTTTTGATTAAGTACGTAAAAAAAGAAAAAAACGTGTCCAAAATTTTTTAACAATTAAAAGACGGAAAAAAAATATAAATTTTTAGTCATCATCCCTATTCATTTCGTCGCTTGATACTGTGAATTTGTTACTGCTACAGCTGTGACTTATCACAGAAGTACCTATATAATTTCATACAGCACACTTCCTCATACCGCGCGCCAGTTTACCCTGCAGGTGTACATAGCGGGCGGCCGTTCCGTCTGGCCACAGTTGGCTGGCAGAGCGAGAAGTTCAAATCTCCCGCTCGTAATTGATAAATAAACGTGGCACGTGCGGGTCAACACACCTGATGACGAGCCATGAGCTTGGCTCTTTATGTGGCCTGGATTTACCTAGCTGAATCTTGGGAAAAATTTAGAGTTTTTAGGCAACTTATGAGCCAGAAGCGGACACGCCGTGCAGTGATAAGCGAGAACAAAAAAATACGAAAAGACTATTGTTTTTGAAGACTATGGGTACCTATACCGATTTAATTTTTTTTTTACTCATATTTTTTTTATATGATTATTTTACCTGAAATAAAACACAATTAATTTTTATTTTATTTTAGTGCTGCAATACTTAGAGGAGCTCGTAGCTAAGTAATAACAGCCGCATGGGTCGATCCATCAGGTTAAGCTACGCTTGCCGGGGTCGGTCTGTGGATGGGTGACCATCTTTACATACCGAGACTCCTCCGTGCCTCGGAAAGCACGTTACGCCGTTGGTCCCGGCTGTCATTCGTGGATCTTTGACAGTCGTTACGGGACGTCAGAAGCCCGAAAGTCTGACAACCAGCCTTACCAAGGGCTATCGTATTACCCAGTTAATGGGTTGTGGAGGTCAGATAGGCAGTCGCTCCATGTAAAATACTGGTATTCGGCTGCATCTGGTTAGACTGGAAGCCGACCCCAACATAATTGGGAAAAGGCTAGGCAGATTGATTTTTGCTGCAATACTAACGTAAAAACATATCAGGAAACCCCATAGTCACCCTCGTGTCTTAATGACCCCTTGAGAGGTTGTGAGTTATTTAAGGGACACCTTTTATAAAAGCAATATATACTAAGAGCTTCAAGCTTTGCAATTAGATAATGACCATCGATACGAAAGTTTCTTTAACGATTTATTCTAAATTTCGGAACAATGTTTCAAATATCCTGAACATTAATAGTCCATTACTACTATCGTATACAATCATCTACAAATTGTGACAGGTTGCGACAGTCTTGAACCCTTTTGAAACCTGTCCCCCTCAAATAACCCCTTGTAACGCGCATAATTATGACCAACTGACTTTATGCGCGTTTGAGGAAAAAACTGTTAACAAGAAAATAACGTATATTTCTTTAGTTTACGTAAACATTGCTAATAGTAAGATATTGTTAGAAATTCAAGTTCAAATTCTTTATTGCGAACTAAGTGTATAACTTTGAAGATGTTAACAATAGTAGGTTCTTAGAACTTAGTTGCCTGTTAAGGCATTGCAATTTAAATTGTTATAAATATTTAAAAACATAGGTATACGTAGGTACTATAGTTATACAATTTACATTATATTTTTTTTTTTTTTATTATTTTTTTTTTTTATTAGCCTACATTGTGTCCCACTGCTGGGCAAGGGCCTCCCCTTTTTCCTTCCACACCTCCCTGTCTTGTGCGATTTCTGGCCATGTTGGCCCTGCAAACCTTATCAGATCGTCACACCACCTTCGCCGTGGCCTGCCTCGACGGCGATGTCCTCCCTCAGGCGTCCAGTGGGTGACGATCTTTGCCCATCTCTCCGGGTGCATTCGCACGACGTGTCCGGCCCACTCCCACTTCAGCCTGGCTGTTTTTTCTCCAACATCTGCTACTTGAGTTACGGAGCGCAGGATGGTGTTTCTAACTCGGTCTGTACGCTTGACGCCCATTATGCTGCGCTCCATTGCCCGTTGGCAAATCTTGAGTTTGGACTTTTGTTGTTCAGTAAGTGACCAACTTTGTGCACCATAGGTTAGAACGGGCAGGATGCACATGTCGATGAGTTTCCTTTTAAGTGTTATAGGAAGACTACCTTTCATGTGTTCTTTAAGGGCCCAGTAGGTCTTCCAAGCATTTTGGACTCGTCTTTCGACTTCCTGGTCTTGTCTATTGTTGAAAGACACTATCTGGCCCAAGTATGTGTACTCATCGACATATTGCAACACATGTCCGTCCACTTCGACCCTACGTTTTATGCTGTTGGTCATGACCTGTGTTTTGGATCACATTATATTAATTATCATTATTTTTTATTTATATATTATATATTAATTATCATTATTAATTATAATTATCATTATTTGGATTACATTATATTAATTATCATTATTCAAATTTTATTTTTTTATTTTAACAGTCTATTCTTACAATTTACATTACATTATTCAACAATCTTTTAATATTTAATAATTATTTTCTTCAAGGAATTCTTTTACAGAGTAATATGCCTTTTTAATCAGGAAGTCTTTTAGCTTCCTTTTAAAAATACCAATTGAATGTAGGTTCTTAATGTCTATGGGTAACTTATTATAATATATATCTTTATGCCCATACAAAAAATGCTATTGCTATATACCGCAGTGTGGGATGTTTTATTGCGTAATGTATTTTTGAGTCTACTGCTTGTTAATGTGTCATAGCTACTGATGTTTGATTTAACTAAAATTGAGGCCGCGTAGATTATACAGAGCAGGGAGGGTTAATATCTTGAGATTTACAAAATGAGATTTACATGAATTTGTTTGTTGTATCCCACATATTGATCTAATACACTTTTTTTGTGCCTTGAACGCAATTTCCTTATCAGTTGAGTATCCCCAATATAGTATCCCATAAGATAGAGTGGATCCCACATAGGCATGATAAGCACTAAGCAGTGTGGTTTGGTTAGATACTTTTTTGAGCATGTAGAGGGCAGAGAATTGATTTAATTTGTTACATACACTATTTACATGTGTCTAATTACATGAATTGATATAAATATAAGTAAGGAATTACATCTAGGTATAAAAATGAATGTTGTTATAGTAAATCCTTACTAATATTATAAATGTGAAAGTAAGTTTGTTAAACCACTGAACTGAACATCTTGAAATTTAGCATATACGTTGTCAGGTGTACAGAAACGGACATAGGGTACCTTTCATCCCGAAAAAAAGTACTTCCCGAGGAAAACAACAATAGCGTTCTTATGATAATAGATGGTGCCACGTGTCTTTCGAATCATGGTTGAATTATATTATTACAAGCAGAATTTAATTAATTACTCGCCATCAAACGTAAAAGTTTGGCGAGTTTATATTTAAGAAACATCGCTGTATTGTTATTTCAGTAAATAAATAAAAAAAAAATACAACCAGAATTGATTGACAAATTCTAAATTAACGTGGCCAAAAGCTATTGAGATTGATACACTCCTACACCTACACCGATCACTTTGAAAGTTGGCACATATTATATGTAACGATATATTTTTCATGGAGATTGTTTATAAAGGGTTTTTCCCAAAGTTCACGCGGGTGAAGCTGCGGGCAAAACCTGGTAAAAATATGAAACATAGTTGAATTTAGGGAACATGTGATGAGGCAATTGAGTTTAAATGTGGATGGATGGACGGAGCAGTGGTGGCCCAGTGGTAACGGCCCCGACTTACGAGTTGTAGGTCGTGGGTTCGAACCCAGGCAGGCGCCTTACTTTGTGTAAATAATTTCATCACCACTGCTCTCAAAATGGTGAAGGAAAACATCGTGAGAGAATATGTCCTAGAACCAAAAATTTGAAGACATGTGACATCCATCAACCCGCACTGGGCCCGCGTGGTAGATCACAGTTACAACCCACTCCCTCCCGAAGAGAGGAGGCCTGCATCCCAGCAGTGGGAATGTTATATGGTGATTATGCTATGATTATGTGGATGGATTAAGAGATTAAAGAAATAATGGATGGATTCTGAGAAAGATGATTTGGCTAGAAAGGGGGTGACTACCGAGATGACGACTAATAGAGAAGTACTTTGAGAAGAAGAAGACATGGTGCGGTGTGGTGGTGGTGGTGGTGGTGCGTGCTGTATTTCCTGTGCGTGTCCCAAATAAAATATTTTTCTTTTCTTTCTTTCTCTCTTTGCGTCGACCCCAAATAGTTTATAAGGATGGGAGAATGATGATAGTTTAAGACGACTTAATTATGATGTTTTACGTTCTGGAACCCATTTTATACACAAAGTTATAGATGTAGGTATTCACCATTCTTCTTCTTCTTCATTCTTCTATAAATCAATCTGAGATACTGAATTACATAGCATGAAATCCAAACCGAATGTTTTGAAATCGCTAACAAGCTACGAGAAAGTGTCCAAGCACAATTTTTTTTTTTCTGGGAACTTACTCAACTCACTCACTTACTCTCTCTTTCTTACTTACTCTTTTACTCAGAGAGATTCAGACTTCTTTGTCTGAATCTGATTTAACTGTAAACCGATCCCTTAACAATAAGAAACTGCTAGAAAAACCACTATTTTCTAGTCTTTTTTAATGTTGTTCATAATTTTTTTAAAGATAAGACTCTTTTTTTAAGAGAGAGCTCTTTTTATTTAAAAGTTCTCGTCCGGGTATACACCCACTGCCACTTTAAGCATAATGTCGCAGTCAACTATTTTAATTAGAGTTAACCGCCTAGCCTTTTAACTAAACGGCATCGATCAACTCATCATTCTCCTGCCCTTATCCCAATCTATTTGCAGTCGGCGCAACATGTCCTTTTTTGCCATACTTCTCTATTATTCGTCATCTCGGTAGTCACCCCCTTTCTAGCCATGTCATCTTTCACACAGTCCATGCATCGTTTCTTTGATCTTCCCCTACTCTTATAGCCATCGACATTCATACTCAAAACTTTCCTCACGACATTTTCCTCATACCTCCGCATCACATGCCCATACAACCGATTTCCGCACAACTTTTCAGTCACCGGTGCCACTTTCAAACTTCCTCTTATGTAGTTAATTTCTTATTCTATCCATTCGTGTAACACCACACGTCCCTCTTAGCATTCTCATCTCAGCTGCATGCTTGCTTTTCATTTATCCATTTTGTAGCCCAACATTCTGATCCATGCAAGACAGTAGGTCTAACCATTGTTTTATGTATCTTTCCCTTAAGTTTAAGGGGAATGCGGGTGTTGCAGATTGTTCCCGTGTCCTGCTGCCATTTTATCCATCCATCCTGTGTGAAGAGTTAACGGCATCGTTCAACTAGCGGCCTGAATGATATTCAATTACCTATAGCTTAGATTGGAACTGTGATCAACGACGCGCGAGCCGAATTGATCGCAGTAACTAAGCCAGGGAAGCCAGGGCATCCCGATGAAATAGGTTAGATTAGGTTAGAACTGAGGCCAACCGCGTGCGAGACGATTGAGCGAAGCGAGAGGTGCCGCGGCAGTGGCCGGCGAGCACTACTTCCAAAGGGTAGGCGGTTGACTGAACGGCTAATTAAGCCAGTTTGCTGCATAGAGGAGTGTCTCGGTTATCAGCATAGAAGCTATGTGTGTCGGATAAATAATAGAAACATGGATTATTTCATTTAAAGCGAAAGCGCCAGGGTAGCCCGCGAAATTTAAAATTTCTTACGTTTTTTGCAATTTGCAGGTCATTATTAGGTTGTATGTTGGTCTGAATATGATTCGCGGCCGTATCAAATATTTATTTATAGAATTAATAATCATAAAAACCATCAATACAACTCTCTACGTTCATATTACCCTATTGAATTACTATTTCATGAAATCTTGAGATTTGAGGCCAAATCTAACTTACAAAGTTGTATTGCTGATTTTAATGATTATAATTCAGTAAAGCCGTATTAGTTACGGCCGCGAATCATATTTTAATCAACATACAACCTGACACTGACCAGCATGTCACAAAAAACGTACGAAAATTATAATTTCGCGGGCTACCTTAGCGCATCCTCCTTAATATCTCAAAGTTCAGCAAAACATCGGCAAACATCTCGGAATTATAGAAGGTAAAGGCGAAAAAACTTAACCAAATCTTTTGCCAACCTAATCTATTAAAAGGTAACGACAAAAAAATAGCTCCTGCGCAACAACATATTAGGTATACGTAGCACCGATTAAATACATTTAAGTCTGTCAAAACATCACTAATTATTAACTTACAAAACCTCTTTTCAGGCCGACAAACTTCTAATCATTTTCATATCAATTTTAACATCAAAGGGTAATTGATGCGGCTTCTATCAAGCAATTTAGAGATTAAGATCCTCCTTCGTATTGTCATAGTGTACATAAATCAGACACACTAGAAGTTTCCGTTACCACATGCACAAACACACACAAACTCATACGCACACACATAGACATACGCACACAAAAACAGACAGACGACAGAAAGACAGATGTGCGAGTATGTGAGAGTGTGTGAGTGAAATAAAAAGTCGGCGCGTGCGCTCACTTACGACACATAACAGATGACTGTTGCCGTCTCCTTTTATCTAGTAAGATTTTTATTCCTGTCTCGTTCTTGCATGAAGTATGTAATTATAGTTGGTACATTACTGGTTGGTTCCGTTCGGTGTACCTACAGTGATTGTATCGTACTTATATGTATGTTTGTTCGTCGTTCTAATCTCGGGAAATTATTGCTTTTTATTGCTCAGATTCTGTTCAGTGGTTTAAAATATAATGAGGTATTTTTATAGAGCTTGCGTTTTAACTGGTTTTTAGATAGTGAAAAAGAAATAATGAGTAAAGATATTTTATTTTATCATAATTTTGTTTTGTTGCGTTTAATTACCTATATGCATCAAAAAGTTGGAGCAGTTCTTGGGAGATCCACGTTTAGTTTATTACAAACTCAAACTCAAAGCATTTATTTCAAATAAATAATTATAGATCATCATTCTCCTGCCCTTATCCCAATCTATTTGGGGTCGGCGCAACATGTCCTTTTTTTCCATCTTCTCTATTATTCGTCATCTCGGTAGTCACCCCCTTTCTAGCCATGTCATCTTTCACACAATCCATCCGTAAATAATTATAGATGTTGACTAAAATTGTTTTTTTGTTCGTCATGTAGATTATTTAAAAATATTGGACACGTATTTTTTTTTTTTTTACGTAAGTAAGTAAGTAATCAAAAGATTACGGCGATACATTGTTAGAATGTGGCATGACGTCACTCCTTGCTAGATTTTATACGTAGTTTGTTATAGTATGAGATAGCGAGCCCCCACTCTCATACTTTAATGCGTGTTATCTAAGTATTTTTTTATTAATATGATAAAGGAAAAAATACGTAGGTATGTAATGTTTTTTTTATTATCTGACTGACAGACTAAATAGTAATTCGTTTTTTTTTTATCCAGGAAACATCCCAATTACAGGCACTTTTGAATTGTCAAAAGGTCGGTCAGTCAGAAAGATGAAGCTAGTTGCCCATTCCAAAGCGTAGTAAGTTCCTATGGAGACGAACGGGCAAGAAACTTCACCGACACTCTTTTAAATCAAAACATTGTTACAAAATATTGGTTACATCATTCATGTTGAAAATATACATGTGAGAACAATGTAGAAAGACGTGCACGTTAAAAGCGTCCGTAATCTAATCTGCCTAGCCTTTTCCCAACTATGTTGGGGTCGGCTTCCAGTCTAACCGGTTGCAGCTGAATACCAGTATTATTCATGGAGCGACTGCCCATACCCCTTGGTAAGTCTGGTTGTCAGACTTTGGTCACCCATCCACGGACAACCCCGGCAAGCGTAGCTTAACCTGATGGATCGACCCGTGCAGCTGTTATTACTTAGCCACGAGCTCCCTGATCTCTGGAACTATCAGTCGGATTTGAAAAATGTTTGTATTTGATAGCCCAATTCTTGAGGTACGCTAGGCTAGGACCCATAGCAGCCGAGCAAAAAAAAAGTTAGAAAGAACGCTAAGCAAAAACGAAATAATAACGCGGGCAGGCGATGCGATGCGACGGAGTGGGTCGGGGGAACAAGATATTTCACGCGGACGAAGTCGCGGGCAGAAGCTAGTTTCACATTATTGTAAAGGGGAATGATTTACTTTAAACAAATAAAACTTTAAAACAAAGAGCTTGAAACAAACACATCATTAACTAAAAATATAAAATTAAAAAAAAATGTAATAAGTATCCAAAACAATACTGTTTGCATTTTAAATAGTTCTAATGACGTCATTTATTTAAATTATGCTAAATAATGCAATTATTTAAAATTATAACAACCTTCAAAAAGCCTCTAATAACGTATTTTGTTGCGCATATTTATAAGATACTTAAATATAAAGATAAATAAACCGAAGTCACTATTAATAATAAATTTAATATGGACAAATGTGCGGTCATGCATGTAAAGCGAGGAGAGATTGTGGAATCCGTGGTAACCCCACTCTCGGATTCCATAAACCTTAGAGCCCTCTCCGCACCTGAAACCTGAAGCGTTGGGCATCAATGTCACTGACATGAAACAATCGTTGAAGGAGCGCTTCTTTGGCCGCCTGAAGAAAGTATTTAATAGTCTTCTATCAGGCGGAAACAAGGTCAACAGGCCTTCAACGGTTGGGTCATGCCGGTTTTGATGTACTCTTTCGGCGTACTCAAATGGACTCAGACGGAACTCGACGCCCTGGATCGGAGGGTCCGTACGCTGTTGACTGCATATCGAATGCATCACCCACGGTTATAGGTAATGAGACTGTATATCCCGCGAAAGTGTGGAGACCGAGGCTTTTTAAACGCTAAGACTCTCCACAATCACGAGATATGCAGTCGCAAGGAATATTTCCTAGAAGACAACGCGGGGATGCATCGAGATGTGGTCGCGGTGGACAAGGGCCTCACTCCGCTCTCCTTGGCTAAAGAGAACTGGCGCAAACCTGTAGTGCTTGACACTAACAATCGCAGGGAGGTATGGCGGAGTAAGGAGCTTCACGGACGCTTTTTCCGGGCCCTACATGGACCCGATGTAGATTTGTTAGCGTCCGTAGCCTGGCTGCGTTCCGGTGACCTCTTTGGGGAAACCGAAGGTTTTGTCTGTGCAATTATGGATGAACTTATGATGAAGAACAACTACCGGAAATATATTGTGAAAGACGGCACGGTTGACATCTGTCGGGCATGCCACCGTCCGGGAGAATCAATCCGACACATTAACTCCGGGTGTTCTCGTCTTGCTAATGAAGAGTACTTGCATAGACACAAACCTTGTAGCCAGGATTATCCATCAGCAACTTGTGCTGAAATACAGCCTTGCGGAATCGGAAGTGCCGTATTATAGGTATGTGCACGACCCAGTTCTCGAAAATGGAAATATCACATTGTACTGGGATCGATCCATCATCACTGACAGGACTATAGTTGCCAATAAGCCTGATATAGTGGTGGTGGATCAAATAGAGCGGCGCACAATGATTATTGACATAACGGTCCCACATGACGGGAACCTCGGGAAAGCCGAGAAAGACAAACAAATGAAGTATCTTGACTTAGCTCGCGAGGTTGTCGACATGTGGGATGTGGACTCAGCGATTATAGTGCCGATAGTCGTATCAGCTAATGGCTTAATTGCCAAGAGCCTCGACCAACACCTCAGGAGGCTCTCTTTGGGCGGCTGGATTAAGGGCCTGATTCAGAAAGCGGTACTTCTGGACACGGCGCGTATTGTTAGGAGGTTCCTCTCTCTGGAGCCCTGACCGCCGGTAGCTTGGACCTTGTTCCCGATACCGGTGGGCTACTATTTTTATATTTTTAAATGTTTTTTTTATTTTTAGTTTTTATAAAAATATTTAAAAATTTAAATCATATGTTTATAAATGAAATAAAAGAAATAATAATTAAATATCACAGACAAAATAAAAACATAGAAGAAAGAAAAATACAGACTATGAATTATAGGCTGAGGAATGATGTGATAAGGCAACGGGTGACAAAAATTGAAAAGAGTATGCTTAGATGGTTTGGTCATGTTCAGAGGATGAATGAAAGGCGACTAACAAAAGTGGAAAGGCCGGTAGGGGACGCTCTAGGAATACATAGAGTGACCTTAATGGTGATGTCCTTCAGAAAGGTCAGATGCGTAGTACCCGAAAACCGGCGTGCGTGTATGACCAGATGTATGAACATAAATGAGGCTCAAGGAGTATGTAAGGATCTTAGCAGGTGGCGTTCTGTAGTTTCTGCCTACCCCCATGGGAAGAATGCGTAAGTTTATTTATGTATCGTATTTTTAATTCTCCATACCGAATTTCGGGCATGGCGACCAATCTCAGAGGAGACCAGCCATTGCTGCGGGAGATATTATAGTGCACAAGTGTGTGCGCAGACACCGGTGCCCTCCCCCTTTCCTTACTCTCATAGTCTGATGAGATGCCAATCTGGCACGACCGGGGAGAGATTAGGCGTAAGATCAACGGCTTAACGTGCATTTCGAGGTACGGGGGTATCACACCGCCAACTTTCAAACTGCTCAGAGTTTGCTACTGAGAAATTCATCAACTGCCTAGCGTTTTCCCAACCATATTGGGGTCGGCTTCCAGTCAAACAGGATGCAGCTGAATACCATTATTTTACATAGAATGACTGCCTATCTGACCTCCACAACCCAGTTACTGGATAATACGATACTCTTGGTAATACTGGTTGTCAGACTTTGGGCTCCTGATGACCCGTAACGAGTGTCAAAGATCCACGAATGACAGCTGGGACCAACGCTTTAACGTGCTTTCTGAGGCACAGAGGGGTCTTGGTATATTAAGATCCTCATCCACGGATCAACCGCGGTAAGCATATTAAACCAATTACTACCAATTCTCAACTACACTTTGGATGGCAATGGATCTTTGGGCTAAAAATAGGCCAGCCCTCTGGTCCCGTGCAGAGTCGACCAACCGCTTGGCGATAGTAGTAGTTGTAATAGAGCTTTTTTTGAAGAAGCTCGCTTCGGGAAGTACTCCTTGCAGTCCACCGTTCCTTTTTCGTTGTTGTCGGTGTTACAGGCGTAGTAAACATTATTGGCATTAGTTCTGGAATAATGCAACACACCTGGTGATGCTTCTTACATTGTTTTTATTATGGAGTGTATAAGCATATCTTCGTTAAGTTTTACTAGCTGCGCCCTGCGGTTTAACCCGCGTAGACTGGGATAAAAAGTAGCCTATTATAAATCCAGGGTGTCAGCTGCCTTCTTGACAAATTTTATCAAAATTGATCCAGCCGTTTGAGCGTGAAGTAGTAACAAACATACAAACACACACACTCACAAACTTTCGTGTTTAGTGTGATGTAACAAATAAGCGTGACTTCTTAAATTAACGGTAAGTTGCAATTAGTTTAATACAGACTTTAAATTAATGCTATCCCTTATATTATGTATCAAAAAGAAAGTGACAGCATCAATTTAAAGTATCCATTAAACTAATGTGGTTTAGTGCAACTCAACGTTAGCGACGTGGAGTAGGTACAGTCAGCAACAAAAGTCGATTAACACTTGCAGTTTTTTAATCTTAATTATTAACAGTTAAACGAAAAAAAAATCAGTTTATCGAATCATTTTGTGTTAATTTAGATGGTGTCAAAAAGTAGCAGTGTTAACCGACTTCTGTTGCTGACCGTACATTTGCAATCAATGTTATTGCTTTGATTCTGCTAATATCGCAACTATTTCGTTTTTCAAGGTACTGAATAATTTGATAAAAATTCTTAACAAATTTTCACTTGACAAACAACGATTGGCAAAAACATGATTTGTCATGTCATCATTATATTACTACAAGTTTGCCAAATGATTCACTTAACAAAATAATTACGTACCTAAACTTTTGTTTGATAACGTATTATTTGATAAACAATTTTTATTTTCAATCATGTTATCTCATAAAACAACGTTTGGAAAAAAAACGTTTCAAATATTGCATTAAGCAATGTCCTTAAAATAAAATAAGGCAAGAGGGTCATTTTAATTAACAAATCAACAAATATATAAAAAAATATATTATTTTTAGTAGGCTGCCCAGAACAAAAGTAGTACGATTTGGTTAATTGTTTTGACTCGCAAAAAAAATTAGGTTGGGTCAGAACTGTGACCCCCTACACACGAGCCGAGCAAGCGAAGCGAGCGTGCCACGGCAGCGGCCGGCGAGTGCCAAAAATAATTAGTTTATTTTTAGTAGGCTACCCGGAACCGAATTAGTTAGATTAGGTGAAATATTATACTTTTACTCGCAAAAAAAGATTAGGTTAGGTTAAAACTGCGACCCTCTCCGCACGAGCCGAGCGAGCAAAACGAGCATGCTGCGGCTGTGGCCGTCGAGTGCCAAAAAGGACTCTAAAATGTATATAAAAATAAAATTATGCTAAACTACTGTCATGATCACTTTGTGACTGGTTTAGGAAATTTATTACAAAAATATATATAATATAAACGTAATTTTTCCAAACAAATCTAAGTATGAAATGAGAAATGATAAAATATCATGTGAAACATTTGTAAAGAGAAGCATTTGCCAAATAAATGTTATATATAATTAGGTACCAAAGGTTAAATACTTATTTATATATCTATTTTTTTACAAAGGGGTACGAAATGGGGAGGGGGGGAGCTGTATAGTAATAATCAACAGTAAGTGTAATAAAAGAATTTTGAAAGAAATATCATACAAGGTAATTGAAAATATTATAAATTATTGACGGAAAAATATTTTAATATATCAAAGCTATATATACGCCTTCTCTCACGAATAAAGTAATTGGTATAAATATGTATCTTTATATTTAAATAAATAGGTATTTATTCCCCAATTTTTTGTAACAGCACTTCACAGGTTGACTGGAAATGCCTATGGCAATAAGTCCGCCTCTCTACACCTGTGCTAGAAGTATTAAATAAATAAATAGATAAATGTTTCTACAGCGAGTGTTTGTAAAATATTTTTTTTGCGGAATAAGTAGTTTGTGAAATTAATAGTACAAACCAACAAACAAACTCTCTTTCGCATTTATAATATTAATTAAGATTTTACCGGCCTCGTTGGTCTAGTGGTCGCAAGCACTACTGCTGAGCATGAGGTCCTGGGTTCGATTCCCGAGTCGGGCAAAGTGATAATGAGTTTTTCCATCTGAAATTTCTCAGTAGCAATGTATATGAAACGTTGATTGTAAAATAATTTGTCAACTGTGTTTTGGTGATACATTAGTGAACCGAATAATTTGCATGCAGTTAATTTCATATTCAAGAAGTATTTGTGAAACTGACACAATCAATGTTAGAATAAAGTAATTTCTGTTCACGAAGAAGTTTAGGATTTTTTTTCAGAGCAGTGGACTTGAACGATAGGTTATTAAAAAAAAAGAATCACTTATGATCTGGTTTTACTCGATCATACCGAAATCACTCCGGGCCTTAATTATTTTATTGATAACCTTATCACCTAGTTATCCAAGACAATTTCCAGAAATTCTCTCCTACATAGGCCTTCTGGCCTTGATAGAGACAAACGTAAAGCGAAATCAAACAACATTATCGCTTTGTACGTAGCAAAAGACATAATATATTTTTATTGGAATTGTGATTACGTAATATAGGACCAGATTCAACTGCATATTATCAAAAGAAGATAATTATACGTCGTGTCTTCTGACAAAAAATACTGTAAGTATTTATGAAGACATCTCTTATTAACCGACTTACAAAAGGAGAAGGTTTTTTTTGTGTGTTTATTTCGCGATTTCTTCGATAGTTGAGGACCGATTTTAAAAATTATTTTTTTGTTTGAAAGGATAACATGCTCTCAAGTTGGTTCCATTGTCATCAAGTCAGAATCTGATGAGGGGATCCCATGGGAATCGAGGGAAACCTTCAAATTTTATAGGCATAGCTATAGAGATTTGGGTATTTTTTTATAGTAATTAGTGCATTTGTTCTTGGAAAGCACCACTTGGTGCATACAACCGACTTCCAAAAAAAAAAAGACTACAAAGTGCAAAGTAATTTTAATTGGCATGCTTGTATTTTTTTTGTAAAAAAGTTTTTTTTTCTCACTGGATGTGAGATAGTAGGAGAAACTCTAACCATTTTATGTTACACTTGTCAATTAATATCTAACTTGATATGTATTTCAGTCACACGTTTTTTGAAAACTGTAAGATATTGGAATCCCAAAGTCATCATTTACTGGGTGACATCGATGTTCTACAATTGACTTCCGAAATACTTCCGTAGCATGAATTAATTTGCTACCTGATAATAGTCAAAATACGGATACGGCTTATGATAAAGTATGAGTGATAAGACATAGATAGTGATGCCCGTACTCTTGAGAATGACGTAGACGTAGTGACGTAGTGACTCTCGTAAGTCTCGATTTCAGAACCCGTATAAGGTTGATGATGGGAAAGGCATCTATAGATAGCGCAGGGAACTCTGAAATAGAAAAGAAAGTAAAGAAATAAGATTCAATCAGCGTTCTTTTATAGTAGATAATAATTAGTAGTGATTTACTAAAAATCCTGAAATATGTATTTTATTATTTATAACAAGAAGTCCCTAAATTACGTTCGGCGGCAATCGAGGATGCAAAGAAAACCGAGATATAATTTACTTATCAATTTAATTAATGTAAAATTACAATTAAATCGGTAAAATTAAGATGCGTGACAATTGATCGATATCAGAAACAAGAGTGATTCACAAATACACTAAATCAACATTCACTGCTATAGCACTGTGTTCGTTCCCGCGCCATCGGATTGCTGAGAAGGCGAATTCCACAGTACGAGCGCTGGGTGGTCTTAGTCATTGTCTTAGGAATTCAGGGTTTCGCAAGTGGCGACATAACATCTCCCTCCACAAGATCGGCAACTATTTGAAAACTCTAGTCGAAAATAGTGTCGATGGCGAAGCTGTTTCCATCTCGGTATTTCCGGCCTCCTTATCGTTGATATCGATTCCATCAGTGACTTTCTGTAATTGGTTCAATCTACGACGACGAAGTATAATGATGATAACGAGTACACATGCACCGGATAGTAGAATGTATACCGGTATAGTAGTGTGGTATATGGCTTCAGTGTTCGACGACTGTAGCGTTACAGGTTCTTGTAGAGCGATTTTAGAGTTACTTGAATGCAAACTGCTAAGGTCAATGGTATCTAGTTTTATAGTTTTCATTGGTACATTGTACGAATTTTCCTTCATAATTGGTAAGTCCATAATTTTCAATATCTTTCCCTTAGTTTGATCATGACGATTGATTGCAGTAAATGCTATAGTTCTTAGCATGCAGCCTTTAGGTATGACAGATAAGTAGCTCCCTTTCAGCATTCTATAGTTGTCTTCAGAACAGGTTAAACGAACTTTTGTAGGTTTAGGAAAGCTTATAATGAAGTGTTGGTCGTCTAGCTGCTCCATAGCTTCAGAAGACAGGATGACTGATGTAAATTGACAGGATTCAATAATTTTCTGGTGTAGTATAAGCTGCTGGAAACAGTCCGATTGTTTGCCATGGTGGTGACTTAAGTTATCCTCGCAAAGGTGACCGTGACTATACTTCGGACATTCTGTCTCCATGTACAATAGATCTTTTTCGTGAACCGCTATGAAAGGATAAGTTGGAATCAGGACCTTATTGTCATGATTAGGAGCCAGGGATAATTTATATAGGATAAAGTTAGTAGGATAAAGTATCGGAAATTTTATAACTATTACTATTTTATTCCCATTGTAATAATATCCTAGTCTAATTATATCAAAATACTCTCTGAAACTAATATCTAGAAATTGATCCTTATTATATAATATACCTAATCTATTCATCATGTCCTTAAACATAGCATAGTTCAATATAGAACTATGAATACTTCTAGCCCTAATAAATGCTAATAAATTTTGCAATTTGTCTAGTTCTTTAGACAAATTATCTATATTGTCTCCTAATATCATTAGTAACTGTACCAAATGAGCATATTCAACGGTGTCTGTTTCATGTCTAACACTGCTGGCTAAAATAGAATTGATAATTTTCTCGATTTTACTTTGGTTTTCTACTATTTTATCTGTAACGTTTGAGCTACGCGAAACCCACTGCTTACTTAAACTTATTTGGTGATTCATTTCAGCAACTAAATTATTTTCATTCTGTTTTAGGGTTGCAATGGCATTATCATATTTTAATGCATCAGTATAATCTAGATTACCTGAAATGCTCTTTATTACTGAACCAAGACCATCTATGAGACCTCTTTTAACACGCTTTACCTCAAGTGTTTCTAACTGTTCCGATATTTCTTCTAATTTAGTACCTAGATATTTAACTTGGGGTTCATAGAGAGATCGTGACACATTACTCAATTGTGGCGTAAGATTTTTCAATTGCTCATTAACCATTTCTAAACTATTACGCATATCATCAAGGTTTACAATTTGGAGAAAGGAGTGGAAATGTGAGATGATTCTTGTGGATCCCAGGTTGAAGGGCAAAATACCTGGTCCATCGTTAAGACTGTCTAGCGTTATCTCGTCCGCTCGGGCCAGGGCCAGGGTCAGGACTAGTAGTATTTTCAGTGTCCTGTAACAAACGAGCACTATTAGG
Source organism: Cosmia pyralina (assembly GCA_946251885.1). Classification (NCBI taxonomy): domain Eukaryota; kingdom Metazoa; phylum Arthropoda; class Insecta; order Lepidoptera; family Noctuidae; genus Cosmia; species Cosmia pyralina. The sequence continues at coordinate 2,623,105 of OX276367.1, forward strand.
CACCCGTTTTAGGCGTGATTTAGGTACGGTGCCTCTTTTCTTTTTGGTATAGATATGAATAGGCAAATCCGCTAATACCGTATCATGAGTATATCGAGCTGCTAGCTTTTGCCTATGGCATAAAGGGTTCCTAATAAAAACTTGTTGTTCTGGTTCATAATCTTTTTCAGATTCGCGATTCTTATTAACATTTTCAGTAATTTCGGTGCGGCGATGAAGTGAAGTGTCGTTGAGAATATCGTATCCTTTTGACATTCGTCTACGATGTTCCTGGATATATTGTTGTAAGAGATGTTCCGATAGATTCATATCTATAGGATCCCGGGGATCGAAATGACCGGTAATTATATCGATAGGCCTACATTTTGTAAAGCTATGTATTGAGCTATTATATGCCAGTATAGCATAAGTTATAAGATTAGTAATTGATTCTCCTCGTTGTTCTAATTTTAATATACGCAAATGTTCCAACAGTGTAGAATTTAGTCGTTCTACCATTCCATTTTCATTGGGTGTATTAGGACAGGTTTTATGATGTTGAATTTTGTGCAATCTAGTAAATTCAGAAAATATTTGATTGTTGAATTCCGGACCATTGTCTGTTACAACAGTTAAAGGCATTCCGTGATGAGTAGAAAACTTTATTAAAGCTTGTACGACACTAATAGCTGTAGCATCTCTCAAGAAGTATGCTTGACCATACTTAGAGAATGCATCTACTATTATAAGATACTTATTCATTTCAATACTAAGCAGATCTAAATGTACAACCTCAAAAGGCTTTGTAGGTGGGGGTACAATTTGTAACCTTGGTCTAACTGGATTGCGATCATACTTAGCTTGGCCGCATATTCGACATTCATTGATATACTTCGTTACATGCTCTTTCATATTTGGCCAATAGCATCTACGTGATAATGCTAGATAACATTCGTTGATGCCTCTATGATTGGTTTTACCTTCATGATATTTCTTTATAATTTCTTGTTGCTTGAAATAGTCTTTAACATTTTCTACCTCGGATTTGGTAAGTACTAATTTCATTGCAGAATTTTTAAAATATTTTTGGATTATAGGTATTATAGAATACATTTCCAATGTAGGATTTATTAGAATACCTGTCTTTACTTTTGGATTAACATATTCTTTAATTGCGCTAATAACGTCTTGTTCTAAACTAGATTTTGTAATTTGTATGACAGTTTTAGTATGTGTTTCAAATGGTTTAGAAACACTAGGCTTGCTTTTAATATCTCCTACAACATTAAGATATAATTGCTTATTAAACTTATTAAGGGGGTCATCGGAAATAGGAATTTCTAATATGGGACTTTCTAAATCACTATGGGCACTTAAAGTCCTAGAATCCGCGCTTTCAGTTCTAGAATCTGAGTCCGAGGGTGCACCATGTGACGTGTTAACTACTATCGAACTAGTTTCTTCATGATTAATTTCTATTCGTGACAAAGCATCTGCATTAGTGTTATATTTTCCTTGCTTATAGACAACTGTGAATTCAAATTCGCTTAGCCGTAATCTCCAACGGGTTAAACGGGAATTCGGTTCTTTAATATTCATCACCCATTGCAAAGGGCGATGGTCGGTAACTATTTTAAATTTTCGTCCAAATAAATATGGCCTAAAATACTTGGTTGCCCAGACTATAGCCAAAAGTTCTTTTTCGATAGTGCTATAGTTTATTTCACTAGAGTTAAGCGTACGCGACGCATAAGCTATTGGTTTATCAGATCCAATAGTACCTTGTGACAGTACTGCTCCAATTGCCAAATTGGAAGCGTCTGTAGTGAGTATAAAATCTTTTTTAAAGTCAGGGTACTGAAGAATTGGATCATTGACCAGAAGGGTCTTACATTTTTCAAAGCATTCGACATAATTTTGATTAAGTGTAATTTTAGAGCCTTTCTTTAAGCTTTGAGTCAAAGGTTTAGTTATTTTAGCAAAATCAGGAATGAATTTTCTATAATAACCAAGAAGTCCTAGAAACCTTTTAATTTCGGTAGGGGTTTTAGGTAAGGGGTAATTTTGTATTGCTGAGATTTTATCTGGGTTAGGCTTTATTCCATCTTTACCTATAATATGCCCTAGATAAGCTGTTTCTAATTTAAGGAACTCAGATTTATCCATTTGTATTTTAAAGTTGGATTCACGTAACCTTTTAAAAACTTTTTCTAGGTTGACTATGTGCTCTTGCAATGATGTACTAAAAACTATTATATCATCTAGGTACACTAGACAAATAGTATTCTGGAGTTCTCGCAACACGTTGTCCATTACTCTTTGAAAGGTAGATGGACTATTCTTAAGTCCCATGGGCATTCTTAGAAATTCGAAATGGCCATGTTCTACATTGAATGCTGTTTTTGTAATATCTTGGGGGTCCATTTCCACTTGGTAGAATCCACTAGCTAGGTCTAGCGTAGTAAAATACTGACAGTTACCTAATTTGTCTAAGACATCAGCAATATTGGGGATAGGGTACTTATCGTCTATGGTTTTCTCATTAAGTTTCCTAAAATCTACTACAATACGCCACTTAGCCTTTCCTGATGCGTCAGCTTTCTTAGCTACTACCCAAATAGGAGAACTCCAAGCAGAATTAGAAGGCCTAATTATACCTTGTTCTAACATTTTACCTATTTGTTCTTGTACTTCCTGTCTATGAATATATGGATATCTATAACTCTTTGTATAGACTGGAGCTTCATCTGTGGTTTTAATTGAATGTTTGATTTTATTAGTGAAAGTTAATTGTTCACCTTCAATATAAAAAACGTCTGCATATTGCGAGCACAATGATTCTAGATTAATGCGTTCCTCTTCATTTAAATGGTCAGTACGAAGGCGTGATAGCACGTCTTTTACGCGTTGCTGTTGCTGTTTAGTGCGTGTGCACTCGACATTATGAACTTCTGCAGGCATTGCACGATCCATTGAAAAGATTATATCATTCCTACTTGGATTCTGTACTTCTAATATACCCCTATTCTGTTTAACCGTAGTGAGGCATTCACGTATGATACAGTTTGAAATAGATTGTTCAGGAATATAAGCATCTCCATCGCGAACGTTAATCGGAATCTTTAGTAACTTAGATGAACCAGCTGGAATAATATTTTCATATAAATTAGTATTACGTGAATCATAGATTCTAATAGGGTTTGAAGCGAACTTAGTTGTAAATAATTTATTTTTATAATCTATTGTAGCTTCCCATTTTTCTAGCAGATCAGTACCAATAAGTCCATCAAAGTAATCGTGGAATTTATAGATATCAAATGAAACTGTACCTGAATCATTAAATTCATTAAAAATAGGTAAAGTAATTGAATAATCGTTTCTAGTTTTAGCATGAACACTATGCACTTCGAATGGAGAATAATTTAATGGAAAATCACTAAAGTATTTCTCAACAACATTAGGGCATAGAAATGACTGATTCGCACCTGTATCTATTAATAGCTTAAGAGGAGGTGACGCGATTTGAACGTATGGAAGGTACCGTTGAGTTTGGAGATTTATTTCTATTTTGATTTGTCGGATTTCGGAGTTTTCTGAAAATCCGGCTCCTTAGATTCTTTGGCGTCCTCTTTTATGCTTCCGGACTGCTGGGGATATTCTAAACATTCCTGAGGGGATGGTTGATATTCATAGTACAAATTTTCTGGGTACTCATAGTAATTATAATAAGTTCCGTCATAATCGATAAAGTAACCATTGAACGAAGGATCGTTAAAACAATCATTAATATGCATCTCCCGAGTTTTAAAATAATTATTAGGTGGAGGATTGCCTGATTTGCTCCAGTCATGCCTAGAAAAAGCAATAGTGGGTGGTAATTGTCTGCTCACGAAATGGCTAACACCACTCATTGGGGGTGGTTGCGCTGATCCACTAGGCTGGCTAGGAGAATTTTGCTGGGCTAATTGAAACGGGTTATTCTGACGGTTGTAAATCGGTATGGGTGCCCTGAATATTTGCTGAGTTCGAGTCGGACCAAACTGGCGAGGTTGGAAATAAATCGGTTTCCACTGCGGTGGTTGTTGAGGTGGAAATTGGAATCGTGCAGGTCCTGGCATTCCATAATTATTAGGCCTTGGATCAGGCATATTAGACGGCATTTTAAAATTATTACCGGGTTGGTTATTGCTATTAATTTTTTTATCAGGTAAACGGTCGTTACGATTTTGCAGATACATGGTATTAGTTTCCTCATGAACAAATTCTAGTGCTTGTTCAATGCTTTGAGGCCGCATACAGCGCACGGATGATCCTACGGGATCTTTTAATCCGCGCACAAACGCTTGGAGCGTTAATTTCTTATATAAATCCCTTTTGGCGTCTATTGTAGTTTGTAAAGCGTCGTGTAAAGAAACATATGTCATAATTGTACTAAAAAGATTCTGACAACGCTCATAGTACTCTTGCGGAGTGTTAGAGCCCTGTGTTAAAAGAGATAAATCGCTGTAAAGAGCGGTCTCATTCCTTTGGTCAGCAAAATTATTTATTAATGCCTGACGAATGCCATTCCAATCACTTGCTATACCATTCGAGTTGATTAAGCGAGCAGCAGATCCCACAATTTTATTTAATATACCATTAATAAGTGCAGAGTTAATTAATGCGGAACCACCTTGAACATTATAATATTCTTTAACTAAATGATCACACAATTGAATAAATCTAGTCAGCACATTCGGGTTCCCGTCAAAGTCGGGTACCAGCCGTAATGCTTTAAAAACGGTATCTAAATCCAAAGACATTTTCCCAGAAAACGATTCTGTGTCCTCGTATAATGTATCTAAATTAATATCTCTACTAGAATCTATCACTAATTCTCTACTACTTCTAACTATCCTAATATTCCTGGATTTTCGTGGAAAGAAAATTTTGGAAAGTTATATTAGTACAGGCTAGGAGAAAGCGGTCACTAGAAATAATCTAATGTACTTACATGAACATTATTTCGGCCCCTTTGCGTAATCAATGTCTGGATTCCTCGATACAGCACGACGTGTAGATTCTGGATACTCTGGAACGACTGGATAGCCGTACGGGCGGCTTTACGATTACGGAAATCTACCTTTTTACGCGAAACCGACCGCGAGTATCCTACCGACTGCGCCAATTACGTTCGGCGGCAATCGAGGATGCAAAGAAAACCGAGATATAATTTACTTATCAATTTAATTAATGTAAAATTACAATTAAATCGGTAAAATTAAGATGCGTGACAATTGATCGATATCAGAAACAAGAGTGATTCACAAATACACTAAATCAACATTCACTGCTATAGCACTGTGTTCGTTCCCGCGCCATCGGATTGCTGAGAAGGCGAATTCCACAGTACGAGCGCTGGGTGGTCTTAGTCATTGTCTTAGGAATTCAGGGTTTCGCAAGTGGCGACATAACACCTATATCAATTTTCATACCTCTAGCATCAAAATTTCCGGAAGTCTCATACAAACTTCCATCCCCTAGTTTAAGGGGTTGGGGGGTAAAAGTTCCAAGTTTAAGATTTTTTTTGTTGTTTGTGTATTAGTACACAAACAACAAAAAAAATCCTAGTCACCTAGTCCAGTTAGTCCTAGCTTACATACCAAATTTCAGCTTTCTAAGACTTCAGGAAGTACCCTAAGATTTTTGATGATCATCAGTGAGTCAGTGACAAAATCGGTTTTTTAGATATCAATAAAATCTAAAGCATAAGAGCTATGCAATTGAAACTTTATATGTTTAATAAGTCTACTAATAGGTTTTTACCTATGAAATTGCCGTTTTGTGTGAAAAATTTAAACGAATTTTTTTCATGTATTTTTTATTTGTATTAATCGAAGTAATCACCCATGCAATCAATGCATCTTTGCCAACGCAGTGGCAGTTTATTGATGCCCCTCTTAAAGAAATCAGCTGGACGGGAGGCAACAAATTCTTCAAAGGCATTTTGTAATGCCTCTCGGGTATTGAATTTTTTTCCCGCCAAGAAGTTATACAAATTCTGGAAAAAGTAGTAGTCTGTAGGCGCAAGGTCTGGTGAGTAGGGCGGATGACGGAGATCTTCCAACCCCAGTTCTTGCAACTTGGAGACCGTCTGCTGTGCAGTATGAGGTCGCGCGTTGTCGTGCAGGAGCAGCGGAGACGAGCGATTGACCAATGCTGGTTGGAGATGTGCCAGCTTCTCCATCATTGTGTTCAGTTCTTCACAGTACACATCTGAAGTAATGCTCACCCCGTTTGGTAAGAAGCTGTGATGAATCACATCGGCGCTAGACCACCAAACAGTGACCATCACTTTTCTAGGGGTAAGTTTTCGTTTAGGGCATTGTTTAGGTGCTTGCGGTTATCAAACAGAATCAATTTTTCATCGCAGGTAACAATGCGGTTCAAAATTCCTTCATTTGTGTGTCTGTTGAGCAGTGCAAGGCATGTCTCGACGCGTACTTCGCGCTGGCGATCATTGAGTTCGTGTGGCACCCATTTGTCAAGCTTTTATACCTTGCCAATTTGACGCAAATGGACCAATATTGTTTTGACGCTAACGTCGAAAGCTGCTGCTAATTCAGCCGTAGATTGTGTATCATCAGCTTCCACAATCGCCTTTAATTCGTCATTGTCGACCAAAGTCTTCGGACGGCCGCGAGGTTAATTTTTCAGGTCGAAATTTCCAGAACGGAAGCGAGCAAACCAATAACAAATGGTGCGTTGGTTTGTAGTGTTAGCTCCGTAAACGTCGTTGATGTTGCGTGCCGCTTGTGCCGCGTTGCTGCCACGACGGTACTCATATTCCATAATTACTCGAATTTTTAACGGATCCATGATGACGAAAAAGATTGAAATGCGATGAAAATGTAACACTAATCAATAAACAAATGACTACTTTTGGAAAAAAAAATCCATGTTTTTAAAATAAAATTAATTTGAAATTAGAATTCTTAGCCAAACAAAAATTATTTTGATTTGAAATGGCCAGTACTGCAGAACGGCAATTTCATAGGTAAAGACCTAATATTAACATTCTATTCCAAAAATTTTGTTTATCTGGTTTAATCAGCTAATGGCTTAATTGCCAAGAGCCTCGACCAACACCTCAGGAGGCTCTCTTTGGGCGGCTGGATTAAGGGCCTGATTCAGAAAGCGGTACTTCTGGACACAGCGCGTATTGTTAGGAGGTTCCTCTCTCTGGAGCCCTGACCGCCGGTAGCTTGGACCCTGTTCCCGATACCGGTGGGCTACTATTTTTATATTTTTAAATGTTTTTTTTATTTTTATTTTTTAATAATTATTTAAAAATTAAATCATATGTTTATAAATGAAATAAAAGAAATAATAATTAAATATCACAGACAGAATAAAAACATAGAAGAAAGAAAAATACAGACTATGAATTATAGGCTGAGGAATGATGTGATAAGGCAACGGGTGACAAAAATTGAAAAGAGTATGCTTAGATGGTTTGGTCATGTTCAGAGGATGAATGAAAGGCGACTAACAAAAGTGGAAAGGCCGGTAGGGGACGCTCTAGGAATACATAGAGTGACCTTAATGGTGATGTCCTTCAGAAAGGTCAGATGCGTAGTACCCGAAAACCGGCGTGCGTGTATGACCAGATGTATGAACATAAATGAGGCTCAAGGAGTACGTAAGGATCTTAGCAGTTGGCGTTCTGTAGTTTCTGCCTACCCCCATGGGAAGAATGCGTAAGTTTATGTATGTATCGTATTTTTAATTCTCCATACCGAATTTCGGGCATGGCGACCAATCTCAGAGGAGACCAGTCATTGCTGCGGGAGATATTATAGTGCACAAGTGTGTGCGCAGACACCGGTGCCCTCCCTCTTTCCTTACCCTCATAGTCCGATGAGATGCCAATCTGGCACGACCGGGGAGAGATCAGGCGTAAGATCAACGGCTTAACGTGCATTTCGAGGTACGGGGGTATCACACCTCCAACTTTCAAACTGCTCAGAGTTTGCTACTGAGAAATTCAACAACTGCCTAGCGTTTTCCCAACCATATTGGGGTCGGCTTCCAGTCAAACAGGATGCAGCTGAATACCATTATTTTACATAGAGCGACTGCCTATCTGACCTCCACAACCCAGTTACTGGATAATACGATACTCTTGGTAATACTGGTTGTCAGACTTTGGGCTCCTGATGACCCGTAACGACTGTCAAAGATCCACGAATGACAGTTGGGACCAACGCTTTAACGTGCTTTCTGAGGCACAGATGGGTCTTGGTATATTAAGATCCTCATCCACGGATCAACCGCGGTAAGCATATTACTAATTACTACCAATTCTTCACTACACGTTGGATGGCAATGGATCTTTGGGCTAAAAATAGGCCAGCCCTCTGGTCCCGTGCAGAGTCGACCAACCGCTTGGCAATAGTAGCAGTTGTAATAGAACTCTTTTTGAAGAAGCTCACTTCGGGAAGTACTCCTTGCAGTCCACCGTTCCTTTTTCGTTGTTGTCGGTGTTACAGGCGTAGTAAACATTATTGGCATTAGTTCTGGAATAATGCAACACACCTGGGATGCTTCTTACATTGTTTTTATTATGGAGTGTATAAGCATAATATCTTCGTTAAGTTTTACTAGCTGCGCCCTGCGGTTTCACCCGCGTAGACTGGGATAAAAAGTAGCCTATGTATTAATCCAGGGTGTCAGCTGCCTTCGTGACAAGTTTTATCAAAATTGATCCAGCCGTTTGAGCGTGAAGTAGTAACAAATATACAAACACACACACTCACAAACTTTCGTGTTTAGTGTGATGTAACAAATAAGCGTGACTTCTTAAATTAACGGTAAGTTTCAATTAGTTTAATAGAGACTTTAAATTAATGCTATCCCTTATATTATATATCAAAAAGAAAGTGACAGCATCAAAAGTGTCCATTAAACTAATGTGGTTTAGTGCAACTCAACGTTAGCGACGTGGAGTAGGTACAGTCAGCAACAAAAGTCGATTAACACTTGCAGTTTTTTAATCTTAATTATTAACAGTTAAACGAAAAAAAAAATCAGTTTATCGAATCATTTTGTGTTAATTTAGATGGTGTCAAAAAGTAGCAGTGTTAACCGACTTCTGTTGCTGACCGTACATTTGCAATCAATGTTATTGCTTAGATTCTGCTAATATCGCAACTGTTTCGTTTTAATTTTCTAGGTTTGGTCTACGTTTTTCAAGGTACTGAATAATTTGAAAAAAATTCTTTACAAATTTTCACTTGACAAACAACGATTGGCAAAAACATGATTTGTCATGTCATCATTAGGTATATTACTACAAGTTTGCCAAATGATTCACTTAACAAAATAATTACGTACCTAAACTTTTGTTTGATAACGTATTATTTGACAGACAATTTTTATTTTCAATCATGTTATCTCATATAACAACGTTTGGAAAAAAAACGTTTCAAATATTGCATTAAGCAATGTCCTAAAAATAAAACAAGGCAAGAGGGTCATTTTAATTACAAATCAACAAAAATACAAAAAAAAAATATTATTTTTAGTAGGCTGCCCGGAACAAAAGTAGTACGATTTGGTTAATTGTTTTGACTCGCAAAAAAAATTAGGTTGGGTCAGAACTGTGACCCCCTACACACGAGCCGAGCAAGCGAAGCGAGCGTGCCACGGCAGCGGCCGGCGAGTGCCAAAAATGATTAGTTTATTTTTAGTAGGCTACCCGGAACCGAATTAGTTAGATTAGGTGAAATATTATACTTTTACTCGCAAAAAAAGATTAGGTTAGGTTAAAACTGCGACCCTCTCCGCACGAGCCGAGCGAGCAAAGCGAGCATGCTGCAGTTGCAAAAAGGACTCTAAAATGTATATAAAAATAAAATTATGCTAAACTACTGTCATGATCACTTTGTGACTGGTTTAGGAAATTTATTACAAAAAGATATGTAATATAGGTAAACGTGATTTTTCCAAACGAATCTAAGTATGAAATGAGAAATGATAAAATATCATGTGAAACATTAGTAAAGAGAAGCATTTGCCAAATAAATGTTATATAATAATATAATAAGGTACCAAAGGTTAACTACTTATTTATATATCTATTTTTTTACAAAGGGGTACGAAATGGGGAGGGGGGGAGCTGTATAGTAATAATCAACAGTAAGTGTAATAAAAGAATTTTGAAAGAAATATCATACAAGGTAATTGAAAATATATTAATTAAATTATTGACGGAAAAATATTTTATTATATCAAAGCTAATACACCTTCTCTCACGAATAAAGTAATTAGGTACCTATATTTTATTATATTTCTAGTTTGTGATAGGTGTAAATAATATAATATGTATCTTTATATTTAAATAAATAGGTATTTATTCCCCAATTTTTTGTAACAGCACTTTACAGGTTGACTGGAAATGCCTATGGCAATAAGTCCGCCTCTCTACACCTGTGCTAGAAGTATTAAATAAATAAATAGATAAATGTTTCTACAGCGAGTGTTTGTAAAATATTTTTTTTGCGGAATAAGTAGTTTATGAAATTAATAGTACAAACCAACAAACAAACTCTCTTTCGCATTTATAATATTAATTAAGATTTTACCGGCCGCGTTGGTCTAGTGGTCGCAAGCACTACTGCTGAGCATGAGGTCCTGGGTTCGATTCCCGAGTCGGGCAAAGTGATAATGAGTTTTTCCATCTGAAATTTCTCAGTAGCAATGTATATGAAACGTTGATTGTAAAATAATTTGTCAACTGTGTTTTGGTGATACATTAGTGAACCGAATAATTTGCATGCAGTTAATTTCATATTCAAGAAGTATTTGTGAAACTGACACAATCAATGTTAGAATAAAGTAATTTCTGTTCACGAAGAAGTTTAGGATTTTTTTTCAGAGCAGTGGACTTGAACGATAGGTTATTAAAAAAAAAGAATCACTTATGATCTGGTTTTACTCGATCATACCGAAATCACTCCGGGCCTTAATTATTTTATTGATAACCTTATCACCTAGTTATCCAAGACAATTTCCAGAAATTCTCTCCTACATAGGCCTTCTGGCCTTGATAGAGACAAACGTAAAGCGAAATCAAACAACATTATCGCTTTGTACGTAGCAAAAGACATAATATATTTTTATTGGAATTGTGATTACGTAATATAGGACCAGATTCAACTGCATATTATCAAAGGAAGATAATTATACGTCGTGTCTTCTGACAAAAAATACTGTAAGTGTTTATGAAGACATCTCTTATTAACCGACTTACAAAAGGAGAAGGTTTTTTTTGTGTGTTTATTTCGCGATTTCTTCGATAGTTGATGACCGATTTTAAAAATTATTTTTTTGTTTGAAAGGATAACATGCTCTCAAGTTGGTTCCATTGTCATCAAGTCAGAATCTGATGAGGGGATCCCATGGGAATCGAGGGAAACCTTCAAATTTTATAGGCATAGCTATAGAGATTTGGGTCTTTTTTTATAGTAATTAGTGCATTTGTCCTTGGAAAGCACCACTTGGTGCATACAACCGACTTCCAAAAAAAAAGACTACAAAGTGCAAAGTAATTTTAATTGGCATGCTTGTATTGTTTTTGTAAAAAAGTTTTTTTTTTTCACTGGATGTGAGATAGTAGGAGAAACTGTAACCATTTTATGTTATACTTGTCAATTGCAATCTAACTTGCTATGTATTTCACTCATGCGTTTTTTGAATCCCAAAGTCATCATTTACTGGGTGACATCGATGTTCTACAATTGACTTCCGAAATACTTCCGTAGCATGAATTAATTTGCTACCTGATAATAGTCAAAATACGGATATGGCTTATGATACAGTATGAGTGATAAGACATAGATAGTGATGCCCGTACTCTTGAGAATGACGTAGACGTAGTGACGTAGTGACTTTTAGTCTCGATTTCAGAACCCGTATAAGGTTGATGATGGGAAAGAGATCTATAGATGGTGCAGGGAACTCTGAAATAGGAAAGAAAGTAAAGAAATAAGATTCAATCAGCGTTCTTTTCTAGTAGATAATAATTAGTAGTGATTTACTAAAAATCCTGAAATATGTATTTTATTATTTATAACAAGAAGTCCCTATATCAATTTTCAGACCTCTACCATCAAAATTTGCGGTAGTCTCATACAAACTTCCATCCCCTAGTTTAAGGGGTTGGGGGGTAAAAGTTCCAATTTTAAGATTTTTTTTGTTGTTTGTGTACTAAGACTAGCTTACATACCAAATTTCAGCTTTCTAAGACTTCAGGAAGTACCCTAAGATTTTTGATGATCATCAGTGAGTCAGTGACAAAATCGGGGTTTTTAGATATCAATAAAATCTAAAGCATAAGAGCTATGCAATTGAAACTTTATATGTTTAATAAGTTTACTATTGACATTCTATTTCGAAAATTTTGTTTATCTGGTATAATCCAAACAAAAGTTATGAGAGTTCAAAAAAATGACGAAGCGCTTCGAGAAAAGGTAGGTAGTGCCCTTGCGCTTCGCTTGGCTTGCCTTGGCGGGGGCACTACTGTGCCCCCAGATGTCCAAATGTTGTTAATGACACGTGATTATATAACAGAGTATATAAGATTATCTTCTATTATGTTTTACGTACAAAATGAGCGTGACTTCATTTATTTAGCGACGTGGCCTACATTAGCAATTAATGTTATTGCTAAGATTCGGATAATGTCGCAACTGTTTAGTTTTTAAAAGTACTGGATAATTTGCATGCAGTTAATTTCATATTCAAGAAAAATTTGTGAAACTGACAATACTGACGTAACACACAAAAAAATACCGGCCAAGTGCGTGTCAGACCACGCACAATGAAGGGTTCCGTAGTTAGGATGAATTAATCCCAAGAACAATAATATCGTAGTTGAAAAACATGTTCTCCCATACATTCCAACTGCAAATGTAAGTTTGTACATGTTTGTTTGTTTGTGTTTTTTGTTTGTGTTGTTTGTTTGTGTTGTTTGTTTTTGTGTTTGTTGTGTGTTTGTTTGTTTGTGTTTGTGTGTTTGTTTGTATTGACAGATTTACCATTTTATTTTAAGACCATAGACTTCTTATAGGTTTTTCTATAGTGTATTTTCTATATTTTTTTTTTATTTTAGGATTAGTGGTTTCGGAGATAAGGGGGGAAATGGTAAATTTTCGTCAATTTTCTTAAATAAGTTTAATACTATTTATTTTAAAATTATAAAAAAAAATCTATTCCAGACCCTCACAGTAAACCGTATATTTAACATGGCACACGAGAGATTGTAAAACTTTTTTTTTAAATTTTCTTATTTGCCCCCCAAAAGTGACCCCCATATTCAAAATTCATTTTATTATTTACGTTACACGCCGTGTTTGGATCACAGATATTCACATGTGTACTAAATTTCAACTTAATCGGTCCGTTAGATTCGGAACAAATTGGCTGTGACAGACAGACAGACACACGAGTGATCCTATAAGGGTTCCGTTTTTTCTTTTTGAGGTTCGATACCCTAAAAAGTAATATCTTTCCATGATTTCAGAGCAGTGGAGTTGAACGATAGCTTATTTTCAAATAAAATCACTTATGATCTGGTTATTCTCGATCTTACCGAAAACACTCAATGCCTTAATTATTTTATTGATAACCCAATCACCCGGTTATCCAAGAGATACAAACAGACAAAAAATGTCCACTAATTTTGCGATAATATTATTTGATTTCGCTTTGCGTTCGTCTCTATCAAGGCCAGTAGGCCTATGTTGGAGAGAATTGCTGGAAATTCTGGAATCTAGTTCAAAATTAGTGGAAATTTTTTGTTTGTTTGTCTCTCACATGCGCCCCGGTGAGAAAAAGAGATGTCTTCACAGACGGTACATATCTAATAGACATAATTATCTTGGAAACGTGATTACGTATTATCTGACCAGATTCAGGGAGTCAACGACATGTTATCAAAGGAAGATAACGTCGTGTCTTCTGACAAAAAATACAGTAAGACGTTTATGAAGACTTTTTCTCACCGGTGGATGTGAGATAGTAGGAGAATATTGTATAATGTGTGAATAAAATTCAACACTTTGAAGTATTATTTTGAGGATGGTTACTTATAATCTTATTATATATGATAGATACGCTTGGCAAAGTGTGCGTTTTATACAAGATTTAAATTTTCGTTCATTCAGTTGAAGTATCTAAAGGGAGGTATAATTTACTATAACATTTTAAACAGTACCCCATGAAAGAAGAGTCCACTTTAGCCAGCGTGAAAGCTGGTTGAACTAATTGGTCCCTATTTAAAAATTTGCTCGCTTATAATGTTAAGCAAAAACATGTATGCACTGTATGTCATTCCTGTACCATCTTATATACCATGTTTTTATGCAAATAAATGTTATTCTTATTCTTAAAAATAAAAAAAAAAGGTTCCGACGACTTGAAAACCTCCTCCTTTTTGAAGTCGGTTAAAAATAGACGAAAATTTACCATACCCTACCCTACCCTTATCTCCAAAACTACTGAACCTAAAATTTAGAAAAAAAATCAGAAAATAGATTACAGGAAAACCTATAAGAAGTCTGTGGTCTTAAAATAACATGGTAAATCTCTCAATATTGTGAGTACAAACTTACATTTACAGTTGGAATGTATGGGAGAACATGTTTTTCAACTACAAAGTTAAGTTTGTTCTTGGAATAAATTCATCCCAACTACGGAACCTTCCATTGTGCGCGGTTCAACACGCACTTGGCTGGTTTTTTTCCCATTTAATACTAAATTATTAGTAGTGAACAATTTCATGACATTCATGATGAGATTCGATTTCCAGCAATTCTCTCCAACATAAGGACGAACACAAAAAATCAAGTAACATTATCACTAATTACGTAGTAAACAGAGATATCTCGGACATAGAGACAAACATTACCATTATTTACGTAGTAAACACAGATATCTCGGAGTTGTGATTACGTATTATCGGACCAGATTCACACGTCAACGACTTATAAAAAGAAGATATACATCGTGTTTTCTGACAAAAAATAGAAGCATTTCCGTCTGCCACCTATTTTTTGAGCACCAATGAATATTTTAACGTGGTGCTCAAAAGGGAACAATAAAAATATTCTCTTTTGAGCACCTACGGTCCGATAGCTTCTGGTGATGGGGTGTTTAATAAAACATATCGATACAAATTGGCACTACTTTTGAACATCATGGGATACTTTATATGTGCATGCTGTGGTCTCCTTTAATTGAAGGAACACACTTAA
This sequence comes from Cosmia pyralina, assembly GCA_946251885.1. Taxonomy (NCBI): domain Eukaryota; kingdom Metazoa; phylum Arthropoda; class Insecta; order Lepidoptera; family Noctuidae; genus Cosmia; species Cosmia pyralina. The sequence continues at coordinate 2,638,380 of OX276367.1, forward strand.
TGGAACCTTTTTAATATTGTAACATAAATTGTTTATGTGTATCCTTTGTTGGAGACCCCAAATAAATAAATACCTCGAGGGCATTGACATTGACCTCAGGGTCATCGATCTTGAGGGCAAGATCAAAATTCCGAAAGTCAAGATCCGTGATTCTCCTAAGGTCACTGACCTTGACCTCAGGATCATCGACCTTGAGGTAAAGGTCAAAATTAAAACCAAAACTAACCTCCGCGTGGCCTTCGCTTAACATGGCGACGATGTAACAGAGAGCGAAGGACACCCCGAGGTTAGGTTTGGTTAGGTTACTTCATTAAACCTTTTACACAGAAATACCAACAGCGAATTGGACTTCCGAAAATTTGACCTTGAACTCAAGGTCAGTCAGTGATCTTAGGAGAATCACGGATCTTGACTTTCAGAACTTTGACCTTGACCTCAAGTTCAATGACCCTGAGGTCAAAATCAATGCCCTCAAGGTATCCCATGGTGTTCAAAAGTACTGCCAATTTGTATCGATATGTTTTATTAAACACCTCATCACTAGAAGCTACCGTAGGTGCTCAAAAGGGAATAAAGTTGAATATTTTTTATTGTTCCCTTTTGAGCACCACGTTAAAATATTCATTGGTGCTCGATGAGAATACCTTTGGTGCTCAAAAAATAGGTACTCAAACGGGAATGCTTCAAAAATACAGTAGGTAAGCTCTTACTGTATTTTATTTTCATAAGAAGGCATCTCTTTTTAGGGTTCCGTAGTCAACAAGGAACCCTTTTAGTTTCGCTATGTCCTTCCGTCTGTCTGTCTTGTCCGTCCGTCCGTTTTTTGGGTACCTGCTGTAAACGTAAAATGGGGATTTTTTTTTCTCGTCTACCCCATGGTGTGGGGTGTCGTTGGATGGGTCTTTCAAAAATATTGCGGGTTTGTGAAAACAATTTTTCGATTTAGTGATCCGTTTCTGAAATATTAAGCTTTAAAGTGCTAATTTTTGTTAGAGTCAAGTGTCCCCCCTGTCAGCTAAACAGTTAGTTTTGGATGGGTGAAAAATTTCACGGTAGTAGTATATATAACGAAGTTAAAAGTAAACATATCACAGCTAAATAGGCTTTTCAAGTTTACGAGTAATAGTCAACCAAGTAATAAAATTTACTTGGAAAAGTAAAAATTTCGTATAAATTCCATTAAAAATTACTTATATAACGTTGTTAGTTATGTAAAACAGGTAGTAAATATAAGTTTATGAACCATGTGAAAATATGCAAAAATAAAATCATAACATTCTTATTAATATTGATTTCAAAATTGATAATATTCAGTCCGCATTATTGTGCAACTACGGAACCCTAGTACAGCGCGTGGCCCGACACGCACTTGGCCGGTTTTCTCACTGGATTTGAAATAGTAGGAGAATTGTTTATTGTGGGATTAAAATTCAACACTTTGAAGTATTCTTCTAAGGATGGTGAATTGTTTGGCTCTTTTACAGGTTCAGAGGCACTTGGATAGGAGGTTTATTGTTAGAAAGAAGATGAACAATTTTCCTATAGTCTTATTTGGTGACTAGCTCCTGCCCGCAACTTCGTTCGCGTGGAAATCATAAGACACCACAATATACTAAAATAACAGCTACATTTGTATTAAACTTTCATGTATACTACGTTTGTGGTTTTGGTCTCAGGAGACAAAATAAGCAGAGAGTCAGGACTGGTGATGCGGGAGCAAGCGTCGTAAAGTACTACTAAACGGCTGAACCGATTTTGACTAATGATATGTCGCTAGATTTGACTTTAATGCGCGAGTTCATTGGGTATATTACACTTATAAAAAATCAAAAAGCGGATTTTTGGCGCCAAAATAATAATAATAACCCCACTGCCGTATTTGGTGTTTTGTTTTAATTTACAACATTATTTTCTTCAATTTCTTTCCCTCCTTACCGTTCTGCTCACCCCAATAAGGGTTTTAACTTATAATTCTGTTTCTTAGTGTTAGCCGTTACGAGCCACGACGGTTATACTTTCTTCGTCTCGCTCCAGCGCAGGCGCGGGGTTGGGCCAGTGATGTGCAAGTATCGATACGATAAGTTGCATCACTAGCCCACGTAATTGTTATATAAAACGATTTGTGGTGGTTGTTAATTTTTGTTGATGATTTGATAAAGTTTTAAGTGTGTTATGTGTTGTTAGTTATAAAGTAATTTATTTTTATCATATTTCCTGTAAGCTTTGTGTTTGTAAGAGGTTATCGCGAAAGTTTGTAAGGATGGATGGATGTTTGTTACTCTTTCACGCAAAAACTACTGAAAGGATTTTGATGAAATTTGGCACACAGATAGTTTAAAACCTGGATTAACACACGAGATACTTCTTATCTCGATATTCTTACGGGTTCGAGACTTAAGCGGGTTTAACCGTGGGAGTTGCTAGTAAAATATATATTTATATACAGTCAACAAAATAGATATCTAGGCAGGGTAGTATACTAACATATTTGTATGTGAATTGCTTCATGTTCTTCAGGTTATAACTATTACACTTTATAAATTGTCTTTCTATAGAGTGTCTAGCAAAAGGCTCTCCTCATAAAACGAAGTAATGTCAATCAATGAGTTCTTACCTCCACAAGAAATAAGGACTTCGTGATTATTATATATTACTAGCTGCGCCCCGCGATTCCACCCACGTAGACCGAGATAAAAAGTAACCTATGTGTTAATCCAGGGTATAAGCTATCTACATACCACATCACATCTAAATAGGCCCAGCCGTTTAAGCGTGAAGAAGTAACAAACATACAAACACACACACACTCAAACTTTCGCCTCTATAATATTAGTGTGATATTGATTGTATTTTATTTTTAAATCGATAGAGATTTCTGAACTAAGGTCAGGTGACTAAGGTCATAATGGGGATTTGTGGACAAAAAATTCACAAATCCCCATTGATGGGGATTTTCCGTAATAACCCGTATTCTCATCCTATGTTTTTATATTTTCTTTTTCTGACCATATCAGGATTTCCTGTGAAGTTTGCTTTCACTGTCAACCAATGTTGACTAACATTAACCTAAAATAAAAAGCGTTTATTACTATTTGTTTACGGCAACAGCCCAGCATGCCTCGTCGCTCGTAGAGGCTCTTTTGAAAACTACAACCTATCGTGAAATATACAAGTTCACAAATGAGTAGGTACAATAATTTTCATAATAATTACCAGAGTCCAAAATTAATTAGATACTTAATAAAAAAATATTGTGATAATAAAGTCTTTATAGTCAACCTTCGTTTTTTTGCCATACTTCGTATGAAGAAGTTAATAAAATGTGTTCATCAAGAATTCATAAAACACATGAAGATTTTAATTGTTTTTGTACGTTGCTCAATTTAGCTATGCATATTAGGTTTTTTGGTTTTCAATTTATTTTAGCAATTACTATAATTACGTAGGTAGTCCTCCTAATTAAAAACATTGATTTCAGGTACGTCGTTTAAAAATAGTTATAATCAACGCATAAATCATTATAATTCTTTTTTTTTTGTCTCCTCAATGGCATAGTCATCATACAGCCGTCCGACAAGAGCACGAGCTGCTAACGAAGTTCGGCGAACTTCGTTAGCAGCTCGGGCTTCGTCGGATGACTGTATGATGTATAAATTGTGTCAACAGTAAATAAATAAAAAATAAATAAAATAAAATAAAATATTTATTACTGTACCAACTACATAGTTTACATATTAGTTTATGATTGGAGCCTCCTTTTAAGCATAATAACGCCTGTGTTAGGAGACTCCGCTCTTCCACAGCTTTGGCTGTTTGTACAACTTACAAATTACAAAAATAATTTTATTTAATTTTTTTCTTAGATTACATCTTTTCTTCGAGCGCGTGTTTCATGCTTTATTGCCATTTACGTACAGTATTATATTTATAACTTCAAGCACGCTCGCTCGCTCGTGAATGAATACATTGATATGGTTGTGTTAGGTGTGCGAAGTGTGTGATGTGTGTGTGGTGTCGTGAGGTGTGTCAAGTGTGTGTGGTGCGTGTTGTGTGTGAGGTGTGTGGAGTGTGAGAGGTGTGTGAGTGGTGTGGATGTGTGTATGAGGGAGCATGTAAGTGTAGGTGTGACGGTGCAAGTATAACTAATTTCCACTTATTGTAACAGTAATTCGATGTCTGAATACGTGCGTGATTTTAACCATTCTACTAGTATTTTCTTACCTTTATGAAGTTGTTCAGTGTATATGTATATGTCTTTATTAATTTTATTGTATAATCGTGCTGATTGTTTATTATACTGTGTAGCAGCAAAATTGGTTTTAGATTGTGGGACTTGCACAATAATATCTTTTCTCCTTTTTAATATTATGTTTTTGTCATACTTAAGTGTCTTATGCTTTTTTAGGATCGAGGCACAGATATATAATTTCCTAATAGATAGCAGGCCGCTGATCTCATATAGACTTTCAGTAGGAAATCTCCGTTTCTTGAAATACATTATTTTTATCAGACCTCTTTGCGCTCGTTCGACGTCTATAAATTTAGATTTCGCTGCCCCACCCCATACGGGTATACGGGCATACGGGTAGTAAGGAGGCAAACTAAAACTGTGAACTTCCTTTTTAACCCTCTTGTTAATGTTGCTCATCTTACAGACTCCTCGTTGACTTCACCGATGATTGGTAACTAAAGAGGAACTGGTATTGGCATTGATTTAGTTTAAGGGGACTACTGGACCTAAACCCCAATAATGCATGCTTTATAATGCCTAAAAGTATATGATCTACTGCAGTAAACAAAATCAGGAAAATATATGATGTTCTTCAGGATATATGCTAGGCAGACAGTGTGTTGAAAACATAATACAATTAATTTGATACTATAGAAAAAAAAACACAAAGATATCTCTAAAAATTTCATTTAACGAATAAAAACCATACTAATATACAAGCAATCATTCAGTTTTTTTGTCAGATTATTCCACTAGCATTATTTTGACGTAATAGTGATTTTTTGTAAATAGATAATTACTTCATATTTTGCAATACCAGGGTTGTGTCATCGCGCTTCTCTTTCTTTTCTATGCAGTCCGACAGTGACCGCGCTTGAAGTACTGTAGTCCTTAAAGATGATTGCTTTACCTAATACTGAGATCACAAAATGCTGTCAGTATAGGAGAACTACGGATCTTGCTACTTATGTTCTGCTCGCATATTACAAAAGCGATAAAAAAGTGGAAAAAAAAGCCCAAAGAGAAAAAAAAGAAAAAATGTTAAAGTAAAAAAAAAAGGTAAAGGTTAAGGTAGGGAGGGAAAAGGTAGGTAAAGTTTTAAAAGTTTCATAATCAACCCAATATTTTGTCAAAATAATAGTAGGTACCTATACCTAAGAATTATAATGTTTATAAAATATACCAAAGCCTGTAAGTAAACTAACAGTCAATCAATAAGTAATTTCCTGCACACAAAAATTTCATCGACATCGACACAAACACTTCCCGTGTCCCATCCCTACGTGGGGCCACTGGGGCGGAAGTACTATAATTGTGGCGCGTCTTCCCCTCACTAGCCAGTCCCGAACGAAAAAGTTCACTTTACCGACGTGTTTCTTACATTTCATATTATTACCTTTTAACTTGCTTTAATATAGAGGAGCTCGTGGCTAAGTAATAACAGCTGCACGGGTTGATCTATCAGGTTAAGCTACGCTTGCCGGGGTTAGTCCGTGGATGGGTGACCATCTTTACATACCGAGACTGCCTCGGAAAGCATGTTAAGCCATTGGTTCCGGCTGTCATTAGTGGATCTTTGACAATCGTTACGGGTCGTCAGAAGCCCGAAAGTCTGACAACAAGTCTTACCAAGGGGTCTCGTATTACCCAGTCATTAGGTTGTGGAGTTCAGATAGGCAGTCGTTCCATGTAAAATATTGATAATCAGCTGCATCCGGTTAGACTGGAAGCTGACCCCAACATAGTTGGGAAAAGGCTAGGTAAAAAAAACTTAGAACGGTAGAAAAGTTTATTCATAAAAAAGGTCGTTAATCCAAGTGATGTTTGTAAGGAATTAAATAAAATAAATAAATAAATAATTTTATTTACGTCCTTTTTACAAAGTAATACATTTACAAAACTTACAAATTCTTAGTAGTACCAAGTTCTTAACAGATTAGCTTACCTAAATACTTTTATAGAAACTAGTATAATTTAATTTACACATGTTTGTTACCTATGAAAGGTGCGTTGGTACTAATATACATTATAACTTGTGGCGACCTGCCTGAGCTAGGTTAATAAAAACCTGTGTTTCAGGCCATCCCCAAACTAAGCGATCAATTAAGACATTTCTTTGCCAATTCTTTTGCAATTTTGGTGAAAAATAAAAATATCCGGCCAAGTGCATGTCGGACCTTGCATAATGATGGCTTCCGTAGTTGAAAAGAATTTATCCCAAAAACAAACTTAACATTGTAATCCCAAAGAAAAAATTTGTTCATGTGATAAAATTACAATTTAACCATTTTCGGACCTTTTCCTTTACTTGTGCTGTGAGACCTTGCTTCTTGCCAAATTTCGTGATTCTAGGTCAACGGGAAGTACCATAAAGGTTTTGATTTACTTGCGAGTATAAAAATATGTCACACAAATGGCCGTATTTTTTTATTGCGTTGATTTAGAAGCTTGATTTTTTTAGAACTCCAAGGGACCATAGATTAACGTTTTTTATATTAATATCAACTTGATACCTCTACGCGTTCCTGAGACAAACGATCTTGACAGACAGACAGACGGACAACGAAGTGATCGTATAAGAGTTCCGTTTTTTTCCTTTTGAGGTACGGAACCCTAAAACCACATGGTTGAGGTCGATGGAGGTCCTTGCACTTTCATAATCTTTTGGTCTTCATCACAATCCTTTATAGATAGGTAAACAACGAACCTACAGATTTGATATCTTCTCATCAGCCTTTTCTCTACTAGGTTGGGTTCATCTGTCAATCTCACCAAATGTACCTGAATGATAGGACACTAGATAAAAAAAAATAATAATAAAAGAAAAAAAAGAAAGAAAGATCAGTAGTTCTAATCCTAACATTCAATTGCTATTCGTAGCATAATCAGAAAGAAAGAAGAAAGAAAGAAAATACGTTTATTTGCGGTAAACATGACGCAAAGGACAACAAAATAAAATAACAATTTATAAAGCAAGTTTTGGGGAAAATATGCGTCACATCTACGCAAAACGGCTACCGCTCAGCATAATGCCGCGACCCCATGCGAAACGTAATCAGCCTATAAAGTTCCCACTGCTGGGACACAGGCCTCCTCACTTCGAGAGGGAGCGGGCTGTAATCCACGCGGGCCCAGTGCGGGTTGGTAGATATCAAATGTCTTCGAATTTTTGGTTTTTGGACATGCCGATTTCTCCTCGATGTTTTCCTTCACCGTTTTGAGAGCAGTGGTGATGAAATAAATTACACAGAGTAAAGCGCCTGCCTGGGTTTGAACCTACGACCTATAACTCGTAAGTCAGGCCCTCAACCACTGGGCCACCACTGCTCCACTGCTCCTTGCTATTCGTAACTACTATCATTTATAAAGGTCATATCAGTAAAAAAATCGGGACCGAATGATGGTTCCAACGGTAACTTCTAAACTGGTCTTGATATGTAAGAACTAAGGTCCGTATTACAGAACGTCAGTCAATACTCAAGCATTACTTATAACTAAAATCAAGCCATTTGGTCAAATCGTTGGTTCGCTCTCAGCTGGAGTATGCTGTTTCGGTATGGAGTCCCCACTATGGTGGTATGGTGGTGGTGGTGGTTGGTGGTGGTATGGTATGGTGTGGTATGGTGGTATGGTGGTTCGGTATGGTATGGTGGTGGTATGGTATGGTGGTGGTGGTGGTGGTGGTATGGTATGGTGTGGGATGGTGGTATGGTATGGTGTGGGATGGTGGTATGGTGGTGGTATGGTATGGTGGTGGTGGTGGTGGTGGTTGGTGGTGGTATGGTATGGTGTGGTATGGTGGTATGGTGGTTCGGTATGGTATGGTGGTATGGTATGGTGGTGTGGTATGGTATGGTGGTGGTATGGTATGGTGGTGGTGGTGGTGGTGGTTGGTGGTGGTATGGTATGGTGTGGTATGGTGGTATGGTGGTTCGGTATGGTATGGTGGTATGGTATGGTGGTGTGGTATGGTATGGTGGTGTGGTATGGTATGGTGGTGGTATGGTATGGTGGTGGTGGTGGTGGTGGTGGTGGTGTGGTGGTGGTGGTGGTGGTGGTGGTGGTGGTGGTGGTGGTGGTGGTATGGTGGTGGTGGTGTGGTATGGTTGGTGGTGGTGGTGGTGTGGTATGGTGGTGGTGGTATGGTGGGTGGGCGATAAGGCCGCCCATTGTATATTTTGTAGTGTTTGATTTTGTCTTTTTTTGTTATGTATTTTTGTGGTGTACAATAAAGTATATATAAATAAATAAATAAATATTCCGATATGATCGAAAAAATACAGAGAAAATTTTTAAAGGCCATGCATTTTTGTTGCTATCGTACTTATGCTTCCTACAATGACCTATTGAAGAAGTATAATCTGCAAAGTTTGAAGTCTAGGCGAATTGTGTTAGAAACGATATTCTTGTTTGATCTGTGCAATACTTATGATTGTATCGACATTTGCAACAAAATTAGTTATGTAGTACCCAGAACAACGATATGCCGTGGGGTGCGCGCAAGACCTTTATTTGCATTAAGTTCTTGTCGTACAAATGCAGGCTTGCGAGCACCCCTACGCCGCCTAACCAATCAATACAACAACTTTTTTGAAGACATCGACTTCTTTTCTGTCTCTGCTCAGAAATTTAGAGGTCTTATCTACAAAATAATTTTAGATTATAATAGTTAGTTTAATATTTATTCATTCTCTCTCCCTCTCTCTTTCTCTGTTGTTTGCATGCCTATCTATGTTTAAGTTCACTATACATTACTTTTCTGTCTGTTGAACAAGCGCTGTCAGTGAAGGCTGATCATACCTTAGCGGCCACGGCTTATTTTAATTAAATTTAAATATTTGAATTGTTTTTTTTTTTTTTTTTTAAGGACGCTTTTAACGTTCTGCATCGTTCTCACATGTAAAATTTCAACATGAATGATGTAACCATTATTTTGTAACCATATCTTGATTTAAAAGAGTGTCCGTGGAGTTTCTTGCCCGTTCTTCTCCATAGGTACCTACCATGCTTTGGAATGGGCGCCTAGCTTCATCTTTTTGACTGACCGACCCCTTGACAATTCAAAAGTGCCTGTAATTGGTTTAATTGAAATAAATGCTTTGAGTTTGAGTTTGAGTTATAACAGCTTAGATTAGCGCACTCTTAGATATAACTTTTAATATGTTGTGGAAAATGTCGTAGGTTATACATTTATAACTCTTGTTTATTTATGATTTAGTTTAAGATTTTAATGTGTAACTGTTTATTTTCCCGAATAAATAAAATTAAATAAATAAATAAAATTTGATTAGTTGAAACTTGTTTTAATGCTTGAGTATTGAGTGACGTTCTGTAATACGGGACTAGGTATTTGTAAATTGTCGTGTTCATCATATTTTTATTTAGCCTCTCCAAAACACCATTATCATGACCCAATTCCCTTCGACTTTTTTTACGTCATTATTGATAGATTTTTAAACAAACCATTTGAAAGTAATATATCAATCTGCCTAGCCTTTTCCCAACTATGTTGGGGTCGGCTTCCAGTCTAACCGGATGCAGCTGAATACCATTATTTTACATGGAGCGACTGCCTATCTGACCTCCACAACCCAGTAACTGGGTAATACGATACCCCTTGGTAAGACTGGTTGTCAGACTTTCGGGCTTCTGACGACCCGTAACGACTTCAAAGATCCACGAATGACAGCCGGGACCAACGGCTTAACGTGCTTTCCGAGGCACGGAGGAGTCTCGGTATGTAAAGATGGTCACCCATCCACTGACCAACCCCGGCAAGCGTAGCTTAACCTGATGGATCGACCCGTGCGGCTGTTATTGCTTAGCCACGAGCACCATTTGAAAGTACTAGTAACTGAAAAATAATGAAGTTCCGTTGCATGTACGTTATTATGTTGTTACTGAGAATTTGTGGTAAAAACTGGTGTTCTACTTAATGTTCAAGAGTTAGTAAAACTACCGCGCGTGCGCAGAGTAGCTCTTTGTTAGTGCACAGTGGTGCTCAAAGTTTTTGTTAAAAACTGTTTAGAAAGCAATACTACCTTCAAAAAAAAACACTACCCGAGCTGGAACTTTGCAAATGTCGTTAACCCCGATCATGGCGACTGGACTAGCTTTTGTGACGAAAACCGCTTGAGAAGAGGATTATCACAAACACACAACACACTCTCCAAAACACTTCCTCTCTCTTTAAACGTCATTATTACATGTATAGTTCCTTGCTCTTGTTTCATGTTTATTATTGTATAAGTATATATATATATATATAAATTTATTAATGTATGTATATGTTGTATAAGTATATGGTACACCACGGACTACCTACAAAGGTTGTCTGTAAAAGATCGTTTTTAGCGATAAGACCGCCCATTGTGTCACTCTATGTAAAATTTCAACATTGTAACTTGTAATTTAAATGGTGTGCATAATAAAGAGTATTCTATTCTATTCTATTCTATTATCGTAAACCTTACGGAACCGTAGATGGTGGTGGCCACCCTCCTGGTTCTGACCATAATTCTACGTGAACGTAGGAACAGGTAAATGAAAACATCCTGTGACCATTTTAATGTCCTGGGTACCTCAAGTAACGTCTCCAGGGTATGGTTTTTAGCTAAAAAGTGGCACGTCTCACTTTCCTCGTAGCTTCCATTAACCTCTATAACAATTCGAGTCTTCGTCCTTAGCAAGAAATTTATCTAAAGAGTCAATCAATCAGCCTAGCCTTTTCCCAACTTTGTTGGGGTCGGCTTCCAGTCAAACCGAATGCAGCTGAATACCAGTATTTTACATGGAGCGACTGCCTATTTAACCTCTACAACCTAGTAACTGGGTAATACGATACCCCTTGGTAAGACTGGTTGTCAGACTTTCGGGCTTCTGACGACCCGTAACGATGTCAAAGATCCACGAATGACAGCCGGGACCAACGGCTTAACGTGCTTTCCGTGGTACGGAGGAGTCTCGGTATGTAAAGATGGTCATCCATCCACGGACAACCGCGGCAAGCGTAGCTTAACCTGATGGATCGACCCGTGCGGCTGTTATTACTTAGCCACGAGCTCTAATTTATCTAATAGACTAAAATCTAAAAGTGATACAAAACAAAGCTTGTATTAATCAGTATAATACTTACATTTATTTCAATTCTAATTTCTAATTGGAATTCAATTACAATTTTCTCCAACACTTTGAGACACACGGCAAAACAAAAGTCAGTTACGACAATCGTCCGTTACAGTTTGTCCATCAACACGGTCTTCCGGTGAAAGAGACAGCTATTTACAACATCTGGTGGGTTAGAGTGAGACGGCAACATTTCCACCTGCCTCAGACACTTTTTGTTCTACAAAAGTTTTTAAGTTTTAATTACAAATGATGGTGAAATGGTGCAATACCAGTGCTAGAGTTACACCGCTTTTTATTTGAATATAGGTTGAATTCACGTAATATCACGCAAAGAAAATTGTCTGACTTGTTTTTCGAGAACTAGGTACAATATTTTGCCATTCACTTTGAAAACTTGGCAAGTGGCTGAATTTAACCTTTTTCCAAATTAGTAAAAATTATCCAGCCAATTCGTTCCGCCTGCTCAGGTGTAGATTCACAGATGGAGTGTAAATGTGGTGCAGTCCCACAAACAATGGGGCACTTAATTTCGTGTCCAGCGTGACCTGCTGCTGCACGCTACAGGAGCTGATGGACGCTACTGAAGGTGCCAAGCTCGTAGACAAATTCTGAACTGCCATCGACATTCGACACGCTAAGAAAAAGATCATGAAAAAGTTGACTTTATGGTATCGCCCGCGCGCATTGCGGAAATAATCCCACGGGAACATACTACCGGGACACCAAACACACATCAAAACCCAAAGATATCAAATAACTCCTATTCCAGATCATGGTCTACCCGTACACCAAATTTCATACAAATCCGTTCAGCCGTTTTAGCGTGAAAGCTTAACAAACTAACAAACTCACTTTCGCATTAATAATATTAGTTATGATATTGCCAACACTTCTTTTATTTTGTAAGGGAACACAAACAGTAGTATTTAAAAAACAAACGGAATAACTTAACTTTTGACTTAAAAAAACAAATATACTATACCCACTATATTTTAGACTTAATTTTTTACTTAGCTAAGTAGGGGTGGCAAGCGATCTTTGCCCATTCGTTCTCTGTATTTGATGAATTCTTTACCATGTAGTAGGACATTTAAAATGTTTCATAAGCTCGCAAGTCTGGGTCTCATCTACTTTTACCTATAAAAAAAAAAACCTTAAGTTAGGTAGGTACATAATATATTAGCCTTCTTCTATTTTGGGGTCGACTTCCAGTCTAACCGGATGCAGCTGAATAGCAGTATTTTACATGGAGCGACTGCCTATCTGACCTCCGCAACCCAGCTATTGGCTAATACGATACCCCTTGGTAAAACTGGTTGTCAGACTTTCGGGCTTCTGACGACCCGTAACGACTGTCAAAGATCCTCGAATGACAGCCGAGACCAACGGCTTAACGTGCTTTCCGAGTCATTTATTTATTTAACTTTAATTAACACGGTTAAAAACCAATTACAATAATTAAAGGCAGAGACATAGACACATAAAAGAAAAAATAAATTATAAAATAATAAAAATTAGCAATAGGTACTTTCATGAATCCCTCTCACAGTACTTCTGACATGCCAATAATATCTTCGTCCATTCATCCGCAAACAGATCGTTTGTTAGATTAGAATCGAAAAGATCATTAAGTGCGGCCAGAGTGCGAGGTACTGACGACTTAGCACGCGCAACGCTGCGACATGGAGGCATAGCAAACAGCCTGTGCGAAAGCAGAAATGCCACGGCAGTAATTGTCTGGGACAAAGAAGCGAGCCAGCACAATATGCAGATCAGGTGCGTCAGTAGTACCACGGAGCGTCTTGCAGGCTACGGTGAGCAGAAGGCCAATTCTACTAATTAACGTGCAAAGTAAAAATTTTGACACCGGGCTGCAATCACGTTGTGAACGAGCCAAAAAATGGTATTCTGCTAATCTTAAAATACGGTTTCTTGACATTCTCGTCGCATTATCATTGCATGCCAGCGTCGCGGCAGTCAACTTTGTTTTCGTTTACGAAAATAAACATATTATCATGTTGGTTCATTATATGCAGACGATATTGTGATACTTAATGATACTTTAATTTTTAGCAACCTTATTTTATGATTTTTTTAATGCCTTAATTAGTTTGCTTAGTTTAGTACATACTCATAGTATTTTCATTCCCGTTTGTTATTTTAAATCTTTGATAATACAAAAGCATTAAAATAAATAATCGGACAAAAAGTCAACTTGGAACGTATTGGTAACGGCTACGCGCAGGCGCGATGCGGATGATTTAATGACAAGAAGAGACGTCATTGTATTGAATGTCAAACTCAAAGAATTTATTATTACTATTAAATGTAAAAATATAGTCAAACTATACTTCTAAATCATTTTTATTTACTAAATTGGCTTATGGCTTAATTTACTGTAACGATGTATTGCGCTATCACAGGAAGAAAGAGATTTTCTCGAATATGGTGCCTCCTAGCCATCAGAACATTTTTCAGTATAAAAGTATATTATTTCATGACGGATAACATCGTATTTTGGAACAAAACCCACGCAAATCATCCAGGATAAATACCTACCTGTTGTGATCGTTGTTGTGCGTTGAGTGAAGAGTTGCAGGGAAAATCATACAGATTGGTACAGATAGTGTCGATAGATGTTATCTTTCTGTCACGAACCTATACCCATAATATTTTCTGACGATGCTGCCGAGCTACAAGTTATGTTGGCAGAGCTTCATGAAGTAGGAGTGACAAGATTGGCTTAGAAACGAACCTCTCGAAATCAAAAATAATGTCGAACCATCTAAAAATACCTACTTAAGTACCTACACTCTCCGGTGGATTACGAAGACGATTATATTTTTCCCTGGGAAAACTTGTAGGTACCTATCGTTTAGCAAGGCAACCACAACATTGAAGAAATAGGCGAATCGCGACAACGTGCAAAAAATATTGGTCTTAAAGAAATCATGAAGTCAAACATCCACGTCCAATGGAAAAGGAAAATTATGGATTCCTGTCTACTGCTCCGTCTCTCGATACATTTGCCATACATGGATTTACTTTGCATACTATTCACGGCTACATTATGTGTTTGCATGAAATAAATAAGCTTTTTACTGTATTTTTATTTCAATAAATTAAATTTACTCGAGTTTATGAATGTAACAAAATAACTAAAAATATGTTTTTCATTCGCCCTTTTATTTCTCTGTTATGAACTTTTGCTCGTTCTCACTAGGCAAAATGATTGGTCTGTTTCGAGTACGAGAGCCCATGGTCAAAATATTTGCCTCATCGTGTCACGATCTAAAAATCGATAGATTTGGTTATTTTGATACCAGACCCCCGTTTAAGAAATTTTCCGCGTCACGTCTGACCTGACCACATTTTCAAATATGTGTAACAAAAAGAATTACCGAACTATTTCATAGCAATCTGTCTGATTTTCAGAATGTAGTTGAACAATAGATTTTAGATAAAAAAACCAAGCCAACTATTGGTTTTTTTATGCCATATTTTTAATTTTCTTTAATTTTTAATGGCCTACTGGGTACGTGCAACGCTACTGGTGTCTGAAAATTGTGTTTTCAAGTGATCAACATCATTGGTCAGTTGATGCAATGATTTTCAGAAGAAAGTGTGAGCATCTTATGAGTTGAATCCATTTTGAAGGTGTTAAAAAAAATTACCGAGCATTCCGTCTGAAAGTTATTGGAGATGATGGAAAAAGTTGCCCAAATGTAGAAAAAAAATAATATCAGACAACTTCTCGATAGTTAGAAATTATTTAAAAATCGTATTTACGTAGGTACGATTAATGAACAGCTTACCCGAACCTGAAACCATCGAACTGATACTGAAAGACTTTTTTTAATAAATTGGACAAAAGAAAACTGGGATAACGTTTGATAATGCTGTTTATTGAAAATATTTCATCGTTTTTAATCATTGTCGGACCCGTCATCCTGACCACAGACATGACATGGTTTTGGTCGTGGACTCTCGTACTATTACTGCCTATAAATCGATGGCTTCTGCAGCTTACTTTTCAAGATGTGATGCAAAAACACGTTTCATGTACGGGGCCCCCTTTAGTTTTGAATTTAATTTTTATTATTTGTTGTTTTAGCGGCCATAGTACACACATTGTGAAAATTTCAAGCGAATCTTATGAAACGTAATAGATAGACGTTTGTGACAAAGGACGGACGGACGGACGGACAGCGGACATCGCGCTCTAAAAAGCATACAGTTATTTGATTATAGTACTCTGAAATCTTATTGTATCAAAAAAAAAAATACAAAATAAATTACTAAAAACATACAAAAAGAACATCAATAGATGGGGATCGAACTTGTAATCAAAGTCATGCAAGGCAGACGTCATACCGCCAGGCTATGTATTTCATTGACAAGTAACTAAAATAGCCGTTCTTTTCCGTACATGTCATAATTGACTGTTTAGCTCCATGTAGGTATAGCGTGCTGATTTTCATTCCAGAGCAAATTCCAAACGATTGACTAATTTACTGTAAATATTTTACAATTTTGTCTCGTCTTATTACATTTCCGCAGTAAACTATCGAAGAACAGGAACAAAATGCAATGTTGCTCTTCCCCCCATAGCAAATAGCGTGATAAGTGATAATATTGGTATAGCTTACTCAGCAGTGGGTGGAACAAGGCTGCCAGTAATGATGATGAAGAACTCAGAACGCCGTCATTTATAAACACCGATTTGAAAAATTCATTTTTTATTTGAAATGCTATACTTCCAGATTGGTCCCATTTTTATCAAAATCAAGTTCTGATGATGGGATCTATGAGGAGTTGAGGGAACTCCTCAAAAATTATAGGCATACATATAGCGATTTTGGTATTTTCATCAACAAATCAAGCATTTGCATTCAGAAAGTAGCATCTGGTGAAGTGGAACTGATGAAGAAGACCACAGATGGCCACGGGAACTTCTCAATGATAATAAGTATTTCACGGGTGGCGATAAGATATCTCGATTAAGACAGTTAAGCGACTATGACGAAGCTTTAAATAAATGGTTCTGATGAAAATGGTACCATCGAACCGATCTGATGAAGAAGCCGGAAGGTAGGCACCGGAACTCAGTATCAAAACAATGTATTCTAGCCGTGTTTGGGCTTATTGGAATTGTCATGAGGTGCACTTTGGCTATAAATGATTTTAATGGTCATTATAAGCCGCTTCAAATTGCGCTACTTGAGTTGTATGTTATGTGTGGCCTCGATTGTCAGAAGTCAGATTTCGTAGCCTCGTTATCTCCGTCAACATAAAACTACGCCTTCCAAATTTCTGACTCGGCTTATCGCGACGTGTATTTGCCTTTTTGCAAAATTTTTATTTGAGATGGTCGCATATAAATATCTTCAAGTTCTGATGAGCGGCTTTTGAGTTAGCTTTAATCATTTAATACCTATTTTTCCCACATAGTCTATGTGAATGCTGCTCTAATTTATTTTGCAGAGTGGTATTCAATGTGTGGGGTAGGCACCACTAAAAAGTGAAAAATAAAAACTTTTTACAAAAAAAATACAACCGACTCCCAAAAAAAACACTACAAAGTGAAAAATAACTTTAATTTCGGAAGTCGGTGGCAAAAAATTAAACCAAAAAAAAACCGAAGACACCAAATTCCGAAATTAAAGTTATTTTTCACTTTGTAGTGTTTTTTTTGGGAGTCGGATGTATTTTTTTTAAAGTCTTTTTCTTAAAAATATGTAATGCACAGTTTTGACTTCGCTACGATTTTATTATTATGTGCGCTAAAATCCATACGTGATAGATGTCTGTTCTCTGGTCTCACGTGTGGATTTTTATAAATGTGTGTCCTAAATATGTAGGTATTATTTAGTAAGTTACGAGCATAGTGAGAGAGCAAACGTGCCGTTATGCTGCAGATGAAGTGCTAACCGACTATAAAATCAGCCCTCTATATGAAGGTTTTTATAGTGGAGTCATCATCACATTTCAGCCGAAAGACGTCCACTGTTGAACATAAGCCTACCCCAAGCATCGCTAGTGTCGCCATATAGACCGGTCCTGTGCTTCACAGAAGTGGAGTGACTGCAGAAAAATAAAGTTTACTACTAAAGTGAATATTTTTTTAATGAATAATCAAATACCACTCATAACAACATATGTAACACTATGTATTAGGGCGCTTGTAAACATTTTTTCTACCGGACATGGACCGTGCTTTTCGCTCTTAATATCTGGCAATCAGAACTAATGCCCTGCTCATTCTTGCCACCGTGTGCCGTCCGCGTGATCCCTCCAAATAGTAATGTAATAGTGTATGACTCCCCCGTGCCTAGGAAAGTACACGTACAGCCGTTGGTACTGCGCCTAATCCCTTCCCGATTGTGTCTTATTGCCGTCCCATCGGAATATGAAAGTGAGGGAAGACGGAGTACACCTGTGTATGCGCGAACACTAGTCTTGTTCTTTATACTATCTCCTGCTTATTTGGCTGTCTCCGTTGGAATTAGCGTGACCGTTATTCGGTCAGGACTTCGGGAGGTTATTCCCTCATATTGTTGTCTTGATTATCAGATAGTCATATGAAGCAGAAATGACACGCATCTTATCAAATGTATGGAATCTAAAAAGGAAACAAACTATTAAGTATCATAGTAGCAAACCGACAAACAAATTCTATTATCTCTTTAAAAAGGGTCACACTTTCAGCCTATTCTCAGGCCTTTCTTGTCACAGTGAAAAGCACATTGTTGTGTTGTGTTTGTGTTTTGAACACACGTGAGTGGTTCAAGGCCATTTAGGCTTGCTACGCGGCTGGGAATCTGAAGGAATTGACCCACTACGAAAGACCGAAAGGAGCTACTAGCTACTCGCTCAAAGCGCAGGGTTATCCAAACAGAGAAAAAGTAGATACAGTGATGACGAAGATGCTTAGAATATAGCTGCCTTGTTGCATGTCAATCAATATTATTTTGATAGGTATATTTAATGTGTACTTAGTAGACCAACCTTGGCTGTAACACCTAGTCCATTTTTTCGCTTATCCTGTGGGATATGCGGCTTCAGTTCGTAAGACTTTGTGAGTCTGTAAGTTTTTACAAAAACGGCCGCATCGCTTATGGAAAATTCGTCTGATGTGAGACCCCGCAGCCGGCGAGGCTGACAACAGCTGCTGCTGTGTTCTTTACGTTATTCTGCCACCGATTCGTCGACTGCACGTTGTGCGAGGAATGAAAATTACTCCCACAGGCCGAACCCACTCGTTTTGTATTATTTCACTACACAGGCACAAAATTATTTACAACAGCGTTGGTGGATAAGTTTTTACTTCATGACACTTGGATTTCAAGATGATTTCAAGGATAAAATCAAAATAAAATTAGAATTATGAGACTGCAGAAGCTAAAATTTTTCGTCACAGTTCAGTGTACGAATATTTTCATGCTTACGTCAGTTTTGACGTTGTTATATTTACGGGAATGCCAATTATATTTCCTTTATCAAGTCGTGTCAAGTCGAAACTTTAGCAGAATACCGTTTTAGTACATTTCTTATTTTCGGTCTCATTGCAGTCTCTTTGGTTGAAAAGTCACGTTTGACTTAGTTTTTTGGTTTAGTAGAATACCATTTATGACGTTTTGGAACTTTTGCGGCAAAGATACTGGAATGTGAACGTTTTATAATTACGAGAATTGGCCTTCAGATCTCGTGCTCGCCTTATCTCTAATAACTTATATCCGAGGCATCCCAATAGAAATTTAGTAGGATAAAGGTAAGGATAATAACCGTGTTTCCGCTTTTATAAAAACCTAAGGAACGCTTTTTGTACATTTTCCAGTAAAAGCGCGTAGGTACGTTTGTGTGGATTCCACGTCATGGAGGGGTCTTGGTTTAGCCACAAGCATTAATCGTTTTCAAAAAAAGTTTTACAACTCAATAAGACAGGAGTTTGCCCCTGATCCACTCCTGAAGGTTAGTGAGGTGTTAAAATTTTCACATCACAGGTACAATGAGACTTGACGAGTGCAGTATCGCGCCTCCCGCGCTCTCTCCGCCGCCCCGATGACGCCCGGTCCCTTCCCATATCAGAAGGCCAATTCTACTAATTAACGTGCAAAGTAAAAATTTTGACACCGGGCTGCAATCACGTTGTGAACGAGCCAAAAAATGGTATTCTGCTAATCTTAAAATACGGTTTCTTGACATTCGCGTCGCATTATCATTGCATGCCAGCGTCACGGCAGTCAACTTTGTTTTCGTTTACGAAAATAAACATATTATCATGTTGGTTCATTATATGCAGACGATATTGTGATACTTAATGATACTTTAATTTTTAGCAACCTTATTTTATGATTTTTGTAATGCCTTAATTAGTTTGCTTAGTTTAGTACATATTCATAGTATTTTCATTCCCGTTTGTTATTTTAAATCTTTGATATTACAAAAGCATTAAAATAAATAATCGGAAAAAAAGTCAACTTGGAACGTATTGGTAACAGCTACGCGCAGGCGCGATGCGGATGATTTAATGACAAGAAGAGACGTCATTGTATTGAATGTCAAACTCAAAGAATTTATTATTACTATTAAATGTAAAAATATAATCAAACTATACTTCTAAATCATTTTTATTTACTAAATTGGCTTATGGCTTAATTTACTGTAACGATGTATTGCGCTATCACAGGAAGAAAGAGATTTTCTCGAATATGGTGCCTCCTAGCCATCAGAACATTTTTCAGTATAAAAGTATATTATTTCATGACGGATATCATCGTATTTTGGAACAAAACCCACGCATATCATTCAGGATAAATACCTACCTGTTGTGATCGTTGTTGTGCGTTGAGTGAAGAGTTGCAGGGAAAATCATACAGATAGGTACAGATAGTGTCGATAGATGTTATCTTTCCGTCACGAACCTATACCCATAATATTTTCTGACGATGCTGCCGAGCTACAAGTTATGTTGGCAGAGCTTCATGAAGTAGGAGTGACAAGATTGGCTTAGAAACGAACCTCTCGAAATCAAAAATAATGTCGAACCATCTAAAAATACCTAAGTACCTACACTCTCCGGTGGATTACGAAGACGATTATATTTTTACCTGGGAAAACTTGTAGGTACCTATCGTTTAGCAAGGCAACCACAACTTTGAAGAAATAGGCGAATCGCGACAACGTGCAAAAAATATTGGTCTTAAAGAAATCATGAAGTCAAACATCCACGTCCAATGGAAAAGGAAAATTATGGATTCCTGTCTACTACTCCGTCTCTCGATACATTTGCCATACATGGATTTACTTTGCATACTTTTACGGCTACATTATGTGTTTGCATGAAATAAATAAGCTTTTTACTCTATTTTTATTTCAATAAATTAAATTTACTCGAGTTTATGAATGTAACAAAATAACTAAAAATATGTTTTTCATTCGCCCTTTTATTTCTCTGTTATGAACTTTTGCTCGTTCTCACTAGGCAAAATTAAAAAAATAAATAAAAATAAAATAAAATAAATTTATTTCAGATAACTTTACAAACTTCTACAATATATAATCTTGCATAGAGGCCTCCTTTTAAGTATAATAAATACCTGTACTAGGAGACCCCGCTCTTCTAAAACTAGAAACAATAATAATGTAGGAGTGTACATCCAAACGAAATTTAACTTTGTGTGTGTGTGTGTGTGTGTGTGTGTGGGGGTGTGTGTGAGTGTGTAAGGGTGCGGGGGTGCGTGCGCGCGTGTGTGTTTGTGTATGTCGCTTTCGTTAAGTTATCACATGATACTTTGTAAGAGAGTTTCAATGTCGTCATAACTCTTACATTTTAGCCAGTCTTTTAAACATTTCTTACATTCTCGATAACTCATAGGATAAATATTTAAAAGTTTATTTATTTTGTTGTACATGGAAGCGGATTGTCTGGTGAACTGCCGTTTCGCATAGGAGGTTTTAACCGAGACTTCTGGTGCAACAAGATATTTTCTCCGTTTTTTGTTGAGATCAGAATCATAGGGGAGGGTTTTGTGTAATTTTAAAGTAGCTTGGAGTACATATAATTTTCTGACTGTGAGAAGGCCACTTTGTGAGTAAAGGTTTTCAGTAGGGAATCTATACGATTTAAAATACATCACTTTTAAGAGAGACCTTTGCGCTCTTTCCAGTTCTAGAAATTTGATTTTTGTGGCCCCACCCCAAACAGGTATACAATATACTAGTACTGACTGGGCTAGTGAAACGTATATTTGATTTAATAAAGTTTTTGAGGTAACATGTCGTAAAGTCCTGAAAAGCCAAATAAGTTTTCTAGTTCGAGACATGACCATATCCACGTGTAAATGCCAAGATAATCGTTGGTCTAACATAACACCTAGATATTTTATATTAGTTACTTTTGCTATTTTAATGCAAGAACACTTTGTGCTAGTAGGATTATCACAGCTATGTATTCTAAGGTTATGACTAGGTCCAGGTTGACTATTGTTGTAATTAGTAAATGCTATATATTTAGTTTTAGAGGTGTTTAGTGTTAGTAAAAAATAATTTAACCATTTTGCAACCTATATAAGTCCCTTTTCAGCATATCGATATACAGATTCCCACGTGTCTCCAGTGAAGACAATGGCTGTGTCATCTGCATAGGAAAAAATACGCCCATTTTCAAGCTTCATTTCGCAAAGGCTGTTTATATATATTAAGAAAAGCGTAGGCCCCAGAACACTGCCTTGCGGGACACCGAAGCTCACCTTTAACTCATCACTGACGTAGTTTCCTATCTTTACACGTTGTTTTCTATCCTGGAGATAATCTGTTAGCAGAACCAAAGGGACTCCTCTTACGCCTATGTTTTCTAAACTCCGCACAATCCGCAAAATTATTGGTCTGTTTCTAAGGTAGTAGCTTCGATCAATATTGATCGAAGGGTAGTAGTCATGTCCAGACCGTCTGAACCACACCAATCTTATAGTACGAGAGCCCATGGCCAAAATATTTGCCTCATCGTTTCACGATCTAACAATCGATAGATTTGGTTATTTTGATACCAGACCCCCGTTTAAGAAATTTTCCGCGCCACGTCTGACCTGACCGCATTTTCAAATATGTGTAACAAAAAGAATTACCGAACTATTTCATAGCAATCTGTCTGATTTTCAGAATGTAGTTGAACAATAGATTTTAGATAAAAAAAAACCAAGCCAACTATTGGTTTTTTTATGCCATATTTTTAATTTTCTCTAATTTTTAAGGGTCTACTGGGTACGTGCAACGCTACTGGTGTCTGAAAATTGTGTTTTCAAGTGATCAGTTGATGCAATGATTTTCAGAAGAAAGTGTGAGCATCTTATGAGTTGAATCCATTTTGAAGGTGTTAAAAAAAATTACCGAGCATTCCGTCTGAAAGTTATTGGAGATGATGGAAAAAGTTGCCCAAATGTAGAAAAAAAATAATATCAGACAACTTCTCGATAGTCAGAAATTATTTACAAAACGTATTTACGTAGGTACGATTAATGAACAGCTTACCCGAACCTGAAACCATCGAACTGATATTGAAAGACTTTTTTTAATAAATTGGACAAAAGAAAACTGGGATAACGTTTGAAAATGCTGTTTATTGAAAATATTTCATCGTTTTTAATCATTGTCGGACCCGTCATCCTGACCACAGACGACATGACATGGTTTTGGTCGTGGACTCTCGTACTATTACTGCCTATAAATCGATGGCTTCTGCAGCTTACTTTTCAAGTTGTGATGCAAAAACACGTTTCATGTACGGGGCCCCCTTTAGTTTTGAATTTAATTTTTATTATTTGTTGTTATAGCGGCCATAGTACACACATTGTGAAAATTTCAAGCGAATCTTTTGAAACGTAATAGATAGACCTACTACGTTTGTGACAAAGGACGGACGGACGGACGGACATCGCGCTCTAAAAAGCATACAGTTATTTGATTATAGTACTCTGAAAATCTTATTGTATCAAAAAAAAAAAAACAAAATAAATTACTAAAAACATACAAAAAGAACATCAACAGATGGGGATCGAACTTGTAATCAAAGTCATGCAAGGCAGACGTCATACCGCCAGGCTATGTATTTCATTGACAAGTAACTAAAATAGCCGTTCTTTTCCGTACATGTCATAATTGACTGTTTAGCTCCATGTAGGTATAGCGTGCTGATTTTCATTCCAGAGCAAATTCCAAACTATTGACTAATTTACTGTAAATATTTTGCAATTTTGTCTCGTCTTATTACATTTCCGCAGTAAACTATCGATAAACAGGAACAAAATGCAATGTTGCTCTTCCCCCCATAGCAAATAGCGTGATAAGTGATAATATTGGTATAGCTTACTCAGCAGTGGGTGGAACAAGGCTGCCAGTAATGATGATGAAGAACTCAGAACGCCGTCATTTATGAACCGATTTGAAAAATTCTTTTTTTTATTTGAAATGATATACTTCCAGATTGGTCCCATTTTTATCAAAAGCAAGTTCTGATGATGGGATCTATGAGGAGTTGAGGGAACTGTTCAAAAATTATAGGCATACATATAGCGATTTTGGTATTTTCATCAACAAATCAAGCATTTGCATTCAGAAAGTAGCATCTGGTGAAGTGGAACTGATGAAGAAGACCACAGATGGCCACGGGAATTTCTCAATGATAATAAGTATTTCACGGGTCGCGATAAGATATCTCGATTAAGACAGTTAAGCGACTATGACGAAGCTTTAAATAAATGGTTCTGATAAAAATGGTACCATCGAACCGATCTGATGAAGAAGCCGGAAGGTAGGCACCGGAACTCGGTATCAAAACAATGTATTCTAGCCGTGTTTGGCCTTATTGGAATTGTCATGAGGTCCACTTTGGCTATAAATGATTTTAATGGTCATTATATGCCGCTTCAAATTGTGCTACTTGAGTTGTATGTTATGTGTGGCCTCGATTGCCAGAAGTAAGATTTCGTAGCCTCGTTACCTCCGTCAACATAAAACTACGCCTTCCAAATTTCTGACACGGCTTAGCGCGACGTGTATTTGCCTTTTTGCAAAATTTTTATTTGAGATGGTCGCATATAAATATCTTCAAGTTCTGATGAGTGGTTTTTGAGTTAGCTTTAATTATTTAATACCTATTTTTCCCACATAGTCTATGTGAATGCTGCTCTAATTTATTTTACAGAGTGGTATTCAATGTGTGGGGTAGGCACCACTAAAAAGTGAAAAATAAAAACTTTTTACAAAAAAAAACACAACCAACTCCCAAAAAAAACACTACAAAGTGAAAAATAACTTTAATTTCGGAAGTCGGTGGCAAAAAATGAAACCAAAAAAAAACCAAAGACACCAAATTCCGAAATTAAAGTTATTTTTCACTTTGTAGTGTTTTTTTTTGGGAGCCGGTTGTATTTTTTTTTAAGTTTTTTTCTTAAAAATATTTAATGCACAGTTTTGAGTTCGCTACGATTTTATTATATGTGCGCTAAAATCCATACGTGATAGATGTCCTAAATATGTAGGTATTATTTAGTAAGTTACGAGCATAGTGAGAGAGCAAACGTGCCGTTATGCTGCAGATGAAGTGCTAACCGACTATAAAATCAGCCCTCTCTAAGAAGGTTTTTATAGTGGAGTCATCATCACATTTCAGCCGAAAGACGTCCACTGTTGAACATCAGCCTACCCCAAGCATCGCTAGTGTCGCCATATAGACCGATCCTGTGCTTCACAGAAGTGGAGTGACTGCAGAAAAATAAAGTTTACTACTAAAGTGAATATTTTTTTAATGAATAATCAAATACCACTCATAACAACATAAGTAACACTATGTATTAGGGCGCTTGTAAACATTTTTTCTACCGGACATGGACCGTGCTTTTCGCTCTTAATATCTGGCAATCAGAACTAATGCCCTGCTCATTCTTGCCACCGTCTTATTGCCGTCCCATCGGAATATGAAAGTGAGGGAAGACGGAGTACACCTGTGTATGCGCGAACACTAGTCTTGTTCTTTATACTATCTCCTGCTTATTTGACCGTTATTCGGTCAGGACTTCGGGAGATTATTCCCTCATATTGTTGTCTTGATTATCAGATAGTCATATGAAGCAGAAATGACACGCATCTTATCAAATGTATGGTATCTAAAAAGGAAACAAACTATTAAGTATCATAGTAGCGAACCGACAAACAAATTCTATTATCGCTTTAAAAAGGGTCACACTTTCAGCCTATTCTCAGGCCTTTCTTGTCACAGTGAAAAGCACATTGTTGTGTTGTGTTTGTGTTTTGAACACACGTGAGTGGTTCAAGGCCATTTAGGCTTGCTACGCAGCTGGGAATCTGAAGGAATTGACCCACTACGAAAGACCGGAAGGAGCTACTAGCTACTCGCTCAAAGCGCAGGGTTATCAAAACAGAGAAAAAGTAGATACAGTGATGACGAAGATGCTTAGAATATAGCTGCCTTGTTGCATGCCAATCAATACTATTTTGATAGGTATATTTAATGTGTACTTAGTAGACCAACCTTGGCTGTAACACCCAGTCCATTTTTTCGCTTATCCTGTGGGATATGCGGCTTCAGTTCGTAAGACTTTGTGAGTCTGTAAGTTTTTACAAAAACGGCCGCATCGCTTATGGAAAATTCGTCTGATTGAGACCCCGCAGCCGGCGAGGCTGAGAACAGCTGCTGCTGTGTTCTTTACGTTATTCTGCCGCCGATTCGTCGACTGCACGTTGTGCGAGGAATGAAAATTACTCCCACAGGCCGAACCCACTCGTTTTGTATTATTTCACTACACAGGCACAAAATTATTTACAACAGTGTTGGTGGATAAGTTTTTACTTCATGACACTTGGATTTCAAGATGATTTCAAGGACAAAATCAAAATAAAATTAGAATTATGAGACTGCAGAAGCTAAAATTTTTCGTCACAGTTCAGTGTACGAATATTTTCATGCTTACGTCAGTTTTGACGTTGTTATATTTACGGGAATGCCAATTATATTTCCTTTATCAAGTCGTGTCAAGTCGAAACTTTAGCAGAATACCGTTTTAGTACATTTCTTATTTTTGGTCTCATTGCAATCTCTTTGCATGAAAAGTCACGTTTGACTTAGTTTTTTGGTTTAGTAGAATACCATTTATGACGTTTTGGAACTTTTGCAGCAAAGATACTGGAATGTGAACGTTTTATAATTACGAGAATTGGCCTTCAGACCTCATACCGCTAAAGAGACCTACAAATCAGAATCAGAGAATTATAATCTACTGCGCAAGTCAAACTACGTGGTGTGTCAAGTCTCATCTTTCGTGGCATGCATTGTATAAGCTAATCACACTAATATTATAAAGGCGAAAGTTTGTGAGTGTGTTGTGTGTGTGTGTGTTTGTATGTTGGTTACTTCTTCACGCTCAAACGGCTGAACCGATTTCGACGAAATTTGGTATGTAGATAGCTTATACTCTGGACTAACACATAGGATACTTTTTGTCCCATTCTACGCGGACTAAACCGCGGGGCACGCTGGTAAAATATTAAGATTGACAAAACCAACACAAACTCGTCTACGAGTATATCAGCTGTTAACCCCCCACTAACCCTCACCCCTATAAGTTCAACTGAGGGTTGTAGAGGGATGCACTGACACCTGTCTCTAATTATATACGATACTGATCTTTGAACCTGTGGCACGTGGATAGTAGGCTTGTCAGGTTGATAGGGAAAGGTATGAAATGTTTTAGCGGTCTGTCAATCTGTTGTGAGGTTGTGATTGTCTTTGAAATTAATGACTGTTGGTCAACTTGAGACTTCCACGCGTTCCTGAGAAAAAGGGTATTGACAGACTGACAACAAAGTGATCCTATTAGGGTTTCGTTTTTTCCTTTTGAGATACGGAACCCTAAAACATGCAAAAATAACAAATATTATTTTACTGTAAAACTTAATTCTGAGAAATTTACTATTTTCTTTAACTTTCGTCGAGAAAGTGTGAAGCGCGTTGATGTCTTTACAATAACAAACTTTTACTATCATAATCCCATTCATATTTTCAATTTTAATGACGACACAAATTATAATTTTACTTAGCTAACTCTACGGATCGATCGAGGTTAAGCTACGCTTGCCGGGGTAGGTCCGTGGATGGGTGACCATCTTTACATACAGATTCTCCTCCGTGCCTCGGAAAGCACGTTAAGCCGTCGGTCCCGGCTGTCATTCGTGGATCTTTGACTGTCGTTACGGGTCGTCAGAAGCCCGAAAGTCTGACAACCAGTCTTACCAAGGGGTATCGTATTACCCAGTTGTTGGGGTGTGGAAGTCAGATAGGCAGTCGCTCCATATAAAATACTGGTATTCAGCTGCATCCCGTTAGACTGAAAGCCGACCCTAACATAGATGGGAAAAGAATAGGCAGATTGACTTAGGTAACAAGTGACCCGCCCCTGCTTCGCATGGTTTTAACGACTTGATAAAACATCAAGAATTCTATATTGTACTATCGAACCGCCCCGGCTTCGCACTGGCAGCCAGATCGCAAAAAAAAACTTCACAGAACCTCTCGCTGGTCTAATTTGAAGATTAGCTGAAAAGGTTATCAAAATTGCTCCAGCCGTTTTGGAGTCCATAAGGAACATACATTACATCTGTTAGTTTATATATTATGTAAATATTATCTTTTGAAAAATATAATTGCTTTATAAAAATAAAGAAATGGGGTGCTTTCTGCACCCCATGTGTGCATAAGGGAAAACCCTTTACATAATAGGTATATAAGCTTATACATTATACTTGTATACGTAAAAAACCATCATCGGATGGAAAAAAAAATATCCTAAGTAGTTGTGAACCTATGGGGTTCGCAACTAATCCCCCCCCTCCCCCCCCCCCCCTCCGCCTGGGGGTTTTGGGTTTATAAATTAGTATATTGTATCACCTGAAGAGTTAATAAAAAAAACTGGTAAAGTGTGTGTCGGACCACGCATAATCATTGTAATTGAAAAACTAGAAATCATAAAAAAAAAAAAAAATATGCGTTATAATTACAAATTAATGATTTTCAGACTTTTTCCTTTACTTGTGCTGTGAGACCTTGCTTCTTGCCAAATTTCATGGTTCTAGATCAACGGGAAGTAGGAACCCTATAGGTTTTGATATACTTGTATCAAAATATGTCGCATAAATGGCCGCATTTTTTTATTGCGTTGACTTTACAAGCTTGATTTTTTTAGAGATCCAAGGGGCCAGACCTACGTATTGGATATTATTTTCAACTTGATACCTCCATGCGTTCCTGAGAAAAATGGTCTTGACAGACTGTCACACAGACAGACGGACAACGAAGTGATCCTACTAAGGTTCCATTTTTTCCTTTTGAGGTACGGAACCCTAAAATTGTTGATTTAGTATCCTGAAATAACCAGATCATTATGGTATATAATAAGTAAAATAATAAATATTTTTTTATACCGTAACTAACTTAAGCTAATTATAAATAACGACGGAAGGCTAATGGCATGCTTGAAGTAACTTAAAACGGCGTTTTTGTGTTCGTTAAAATCCTAACTGAGATTCGGTTGTGGATGATGATTTAAAAACATAAGGAATAAATGAAAGGCAAAACTACATGCAGCTGAGATGAGAATGATAAGAGGGATGCGTGGTGTTACGCGAATGGATAGAATAAGAAATGAGTAGTAAGGCCCTATGATCGTACAGATCGATCCATCAGGTTAAGCTGCGCTTGCCGGGGTTGGTCCGTAGATGAGTGACCATCTTTACATACCGAGACTACTCCGTGCCTCGGAAAGCACGTTAAGCCGTAAGTCCCGGTTGTCATTCGTGGATCTTTGACAGTCGTTACGGATCGTCAGAAGCACGAAAGTCTTACCATGGGGATTGTGGAGGTCAGATAGGCAGTCGCTCCATGTAAAATTCTGGTATTCAGCTGCATCCAGTTAGACAGGAAGCCGACCGCAAAATAGTTGAGAAAAGGCTAGGCAGATTGATTGATTGAACGAGCCGCGTACTGAACTGAAGTAGGCTCACGAGTGGTTGCCTCGCGCATTTGGTAGGTATTTAAACATAGTAATTATTTTAATCATTTTATCACGACAAACTCAGGGAGTTGCGCTAAACAATCTTACTACAAACGTCTGTTTTAGCTAAGAGATTGATTAAATATTACGAAAAGGGGTAACTTTGGGTTTTTTTTCTATCCAGCAAAGAAAATCTAATCGTGTTATTAAAAGCGATTGGCTTTTTTATAAACTAGTTAGCGCGGTCTCTGTCGAGTCATAGCGCCTTAAGAGGAACTCAGAAAATGACGCCGGTGATTGAAAAGCTGTATGGAAATCGGCTATCATGGTATGGGCATGTGATGCAGAGGAATGAGGAAAATGTCGTCAGAAAAGTTTTGAGTATGACTGTAGAAGGCTAAATACGAGTAGGGGAAGACCAAAGAAAAGATGGATGGACTGTGTGAAAGATGATATGGTTAGAAAGGGAGTGACTGCCGAGATGACGATTAATAGAGAAGTATAAAGGGACATGTTGCGCTGACCCGAAATAAATTGGGATATGGGCAGGAGAATGATGAAAGCATATGATTAAAAAAACCAAGTATAACATATCTTTATTTAGTTATTTTTCTAGAAGTAACTTGAATAGACTGCCTCGTTGGTCTAGTTATTTTATTTTATTTTATTAGGATCTCCAACAAAGAATACACCTTACATGCTATGTTACAAAGGACAGGAACAGAAATCTATGTGCTCCCTCAATTATAGGAGACCAAATTATGCAAAAGAAACAAACAAAAAATTATAGTATTAAAGTTATACTAATAGATTATTAATGTTGACCATTTGAACCTAAATTGAATGAAAAATATAGATTACAATAGTTAGTATAATAAAATATTAATATTCTAATTAGTTGTTGTTGTTAGTTGATGTGTTGTTAGTTAGTTGGCAAGTGCTACTACTGAGCACGAGGTCCTGGGTTCGATTCCTAGGTCGGGCAAAATGTTACCAGGTTTTTCACGTGACTCATGATGGTAATGGAATTTATTATAGCTTTTTAATATCCAAAAAGTCAGAATTCTAGACTATAAAAATACTTAATTGCAAGATTCAGACATCTCAAGTTATTAATAACCAAATTATTTCTTTTGTACCACAGTTATTTAGCAGACAATTTATCATTTAAACAGACAGACAAAAAAATTATAAGCATAGCTTTATACCTATTGGATGATGTGGTGTGCTATGATGATATACAAGGTCCCATTAAAATAGATGGTCAAATTTTCACAGGGTATTCTACCCATGCATATGAACAACTTTTACTTTGGGACCAAACCTGAAAACGCGAAAAAAAAATCAGCTGCTCCCTACATTTTGACGAGTTTGGTGTAGATAAATGTACCTACTGAACAACAGAATTTTTTTCGCGATTTCATAGTTAGTCACATAGTGAAAGTTGTTCTTATTCATGGGTACATTCTGTCCATCTTCTTGCTTCTTGTCATCATTCTTCTGTCCATGTGTGTGTGAAAATTTGTCCATCTATTTTAATGTATTGCCTTGATAAGGCCTTTAGCTTAACACGCTCAGCGCCAGGTGTGTATCCTGATATACAACCTAATGTTTTTGTCTCAGGTGATAACTGGTGATACGCGGCTAGAACACAACTTCAGAGGCATATAGATTCACGGTGTATATAGATTTATACACCGTTGCGAATATTTATCGGAAGTTTTGAGAAGAAACAAATTCTGCAAAAAAAAAAAATAACATATTCAGCCTATAACTTTCCCACGTCTGTGACAAAGGCCTCCTTTCTGAGATAGAGGGAGCTATAATTTACCACGCGGGCCAGTACGTCGCACCGGCCTTATGCCTTCTGAATTTTTGGTTTTAAGACATTTTTTTTTTTCAGACAGTTTCCTCACGATGTTTACCTTCATAGTTTTGAGAACAGAAAAGGCTTTTGATAGGTACGGTTAGCAACAGAAGTCGATTAACACTGCTACTTTTTGATATCATCTAAATTAACACAAAATGTTTTGATAACCTGCTTTTTAGCATTTCATTTATTAGATAAGATTTAATTTTCTTTAAAATGTACATCTGTTTCCATTTTTATGAAGTATTTTTCTCAATAATTAAGATTTATAAAACTCAAATGTTAATCGACTTTTGTTGCTGACTGTACTACTGATCATTTCTAACATACTACTCGTGTCCTGTAGCGTAAGTCAGTTAAACTGTGGGCCCAGAAAGTTTGATGGACTGTGAAAACCATAAGGTTACAAAACCTGGCAATGCCCAGGTTATCTTCAAAATGGAATTGCATGCTACCTAGTACTGCTGTCACTGTTAACTATAACGCTAACATTTCTATCAAAGTTGCACAGAACAGAAAAAAGAACTTGCGAGCATTTGGCAAGTTAAGCTGAATAGAGATAGCAATAAAAAGTCACGCGACCTACCTCAACTATTGCCAATTACCAATAAACCCCAATCAAGTACACAATAAAAGCCTATAATTACAACTACATGCAAAGATTCTCAGTACAGGAAAACCTCGTGAGGATAACCATACACACAACATCCTTAAAACAAAACCTATTATAACTATAATGGCTGATGACAGAGCCACGAAAATTCACAGTAATAGCACTTTTCCGTCCTCCAAATAATATACCAGCGTTTTACATAAGGACGGCTTACATAAGGCTGTATTATCATATGTGTGCGTGCGCAGGCTAGTCGCGAGTCGCTGCGCCGGAGTCGGTTATGTTCCACTCAATCGCATTTGAGTCGTGGCCATCGGCGCGAACGGACGCGCGGACGCTGTAAAGAAAAAAACAATAAAAAAACAGTGCTTGTGAGTGCCTGTGGAACACGAGTGTTAGAAAGTTCTGTTTTATCAAGTTTTTTACACGCAAATAAATTTTAATTTACATTTTTTTTTTCAACAATCTGGAAAAAGATAGTTACGTGAATCTGGTTCGCCCGTTTTTCCGGTGCAGGTACGTTTTTTGTTGTAACTGAATTCCGCTTAGTTTTTTACTTGTTATGAAAGGTTTTTTTAGTACATCAGATTGTTATATGTAAATATTATCTAGCTATAAGTGTATTTTGCTGAAAACTTGTCTGCATTTTACGGTTGTGTCTGCTTGCGTGCATATTTACAAAAACGTTTCTTAAATCATTCTGTTTTGGTTTTCCTCTGCAAAAGTTGACGTGTTTAATCGCCAGGCAATTTTAAAGTAAGGTGATTAAATCACTAAAATGCCTATAATCACTATAAACCCTATTTTACTTACCTGAAATTACTTAAATCGTAAGTACTAAAATAATAACATCATTTTTTTGTCTATGAATTTAAGTAACAAGATACATAACATTTGTAAAGATATGTCTGCTTCATCGACGAAACTCAAGGTTTTTGATCTTGAAAGTCATTGTTATAAACCTTCTTGTTTGTAAGGGGTAAGCAGGAATTTGGGTGAAACTATTGGGGAAGCAAAGTAAACGCAGGATAACAAAAAAAAAAAAAAACCAATGGCAATAGCTTTGTAAAAGCTTCAGCGTATGTTTTGTTAAACCTTCAACTGTATTCATATAAGAAACACAATTTAATTTCCATTGTTACTGGCAAGTAGAAGAAAATCTTCAAATAGGAAAGAAAATTTTATTTCCAATAAGATAGAAAATCTGAAAACAATGGTGAGATTGAAAAAACTGCTTGATAAAGCAAAGACACGTTTTGCAATAATATCGTAGAATAAAATACAAAAATATTCCTTATTAATCCTTCCTTAAGGGGTTAAGACGTCGCTAATTGACCAGAAATTCAAGAACGGAGCTTCTCGTAAAGCTCCCCTTCCAACACAAGCAAAGTTCACAATACCCTAAAGATAAACCTTTTTGGACTAACATGCATCAATACTTACCACGATGCTTGTTCCATTTAGATTCATGCATTGAAGCATAGGGATACTTTGTTACTACACTTAACAAGACTGTAATATCAACCCCCAGGAATTAACAAACCCCAGGAAGGAAAGCAAGAACCCAGAAACACCAGTAAATGCTTCTCACTGGACAGCAAAAGAAACGAAATAAACTGACACGAATTTTTATATTTAATACCAAGTTTATCGTAGCTAATGAAGATTAGCAAGGCTAAAATTAGCTTCCTATTATTAAATCCGGTGAAAAGCAATTATTTGAATTATTTAACTCTTCAATCAATGAAATATATTTCAAACTCTTAGGTAACTTTACTGCTAAAGTTTACGTAAACTATCATAATACCTACTTTTTATCCGACGGCGAACGTTTTCTTGAACAAAATATTTGGTACTATTCGATTGTGGAATGTTCGGGAAAAATTGTGCTCTTTTACTATCCATTTGGATAGTTAATTACTTGTCTTTCAAACAAACTAAATCAATAATAAGTTAGATTACAGGAAAATCATAAGAAATTTACAATATAGTTTACAGACTTACAGTTTCGGTACCTTTGTCAATAACTAGGTGCACCCCGCGGTTTCACCCGCGTACACCAGAATAAAAAGTAGTCTGTGTTAATCCAGTCTATAATCTATCTACGTACCAAATTTTATTCAAATCGGTCCAGCCGTTTGAGCGTGAAGAAGTAACAAACATACACTCACAAACTTTCGCCATTATAATATTAGTGTGATTTGATATATCCAGAGAGGATTAAGAGCGCGTTGCTGAAAATATCATAGAAGTCATCAATAACTAATGTACGAGTATTTGTGGCTTCTCCATTATTCTTAGATTGCATTACTGATGCTGTACAGAAAATGGCTACTCGAAGACAGAATTTGCTGTGTACAGAATCAGTATTGCAATTGGACGCTATTATACCTACCTGCATACCAAATAAACTAGTTACAAAAGCTCTTTTCCTAACAAAATCAAAATCATTTGGACAACAAAAATTCATAATGTTATTAATACCTTATAGCTAGTGTTAGTAAGTAATATTATTATCCTTTATTTCATTTACAAACGTATAATTTACTTTTTTAATTATTTTTATAAAAACATAAAATAAAATAAAAAAACATTTAAAAATATAAAAAATAGTAGCCCACTGGTAACGGGAACAGGGTCCAAGCTACCGGTGCTGGTCAGGGCTCTAGAGAGAGGAACCTCCTCATTATGCGTGCCGTGTCCAGGAGTACTGCTTTCTGAATCAAGCCCTTGACCCAGCCGCGCAATGAGAGCCTCCTGAGGTGTTGGTCGAGGCTCTCCTCTATTAGGCCATTAACCGTAACGATCTGCGCGGGTAAAACCGCGGGGCGCAGCTAATTTAGTATAAGTAGCTTGTTACTTTCCAAAAAGCTAGAATCTTATACTATAAAATACTTAAATGCAAGATTCAGACATCACAAGTTATTAATAACCAAATTATTTCTTTTATATTTAAGTTATATCTATTATTAGAGGTAATGTTGAGGTAGTTTTTATAGTTTGAAGCATTTTGCACAGAAGATGACCAAGTAAAGTACAAGTTTCTCACCTGACCACCCTCTCCACAAGATGCCTCAAAATGGAAGAATAGAAACTCTTTAGAATAAAAGAAAAAAAAAATAAATAAAAGAAAACTTTTTAGAATGCTGTTGCTACTGCCCCGGGTTCTAGAGTTACTATTGATGATTTTTCCTATGACCAGGCATTTATTTTCTATTACTATTACTAAAATATACTGTAATTAATAGATCCTCAAGCAGTACCAGTAAATTCATAATCACATTCCCATTCCATTAGGAACAACGGCTCTTCCACCTATCTTCAGCCTTTCAACCAATCAAATGGCATTAAACTAGATTCATCTATAGCTTGAGTCTTGAGTGAGGTTCTGTAATACGGTCCTGCTATAATCAATGAATCTATGTTTGAGGAAAGTTCTAAAATTAAAACTTCAATCAAAACTAGTTTTAATTAAACAGAGATGAATGTTTGAGTTTCTTTCTGTAAAATGGACCTATGTTTGTTACTATCAAAACATGATCATCCTAACTTTAAAATATTATAAATGCGAAAGAGAGTTTGTTTGTTTGTTACGCTTTCGCGGTGAAACGGCTGAACGGATTTAGATGAAATTTGGCGCACGGGTAGACCATGACCTGGTTTAGGTCATAAGATACTTTTTATCCCGGTAATACGTTTCAGTGGGATAATTTCCGACCTCCACGCTGGCAAAGCCACGGGCTAAAGCTAGTAATTCAATATTTTCGACCCCTCTTCATCGATAACCTGCCCAAAACTCACTGACCATCAAAACTCTTAATAATCTTACATAAGTAAGCAAGTGAAAACATTTTTTATCTAATGTTTCAAGTGTGGGAGCCATTGTCGCAGGTTCTAGGTTAAAACTCTTTGTCTTAAGTTACGTGTGGTTCCCATAGCTTACTGGTGTGCTGGTTACTCATAATTGTTTTATTAAAAGCAAAAATGTTTGTTGGATTTACGTAAATTTTTAATATTTTTATGTTTGGTTTTGTTGTGGGTTTTATGCGGATCTTGGGTTTTGGGTTTTGAGCTTGGAATTTTGCCGGGTTATTAGCAAAATTCTCACCCACTCATTTTCTTTCTAGCCTTCTCCCAACTATTTTGGGGTCGGCTTCCAGTCAAACCGTATGCAACTGAGTACCAGTATTTTATTCAAAATTGTGGCCTTCTAAGGGACTTAAACCATAACTGGCAAAATGTGAGTGTACAATAGGTACTCCTCTGCGTAACCCTTCAAGTATTATAGGCATGATGATATGTTATGTAGTTTTTAACTTACTCATGCGACTAGAACTTTAAATTGCGCTTGTTTTTAACCGACTTCAAAAAGGAGGAGGTCGGAACCTTTTTTTTTTTTTTTTTTTTTTTTATGTATTTTTTTTTTGTTTTGTTCGAGAGGTCACACATCACAGTTGGTCCCATATAAAATTGATTAACTTTGCTTTGGTAGTTTTTGAGTTAGCTTCAATAATACGTATTTTTTCCCACTTTTATGTGGATGATGTTCTAGTTTGTTTTGCAGGTAGTGGTATTTGAATTTGTGTGGGGTAGGTACACAACTAAAAAGTGAAAAATAAAAACTTTTTTTACAAAAAAATACAACCGACTTCCAAAAACAACACTACAAAGTAAAAAATAATTTTAATTTCGGAAGTCGGTGGCAAAAAACGAAAATACATTTAACTAGACACCGACTTCCGAAATTAAAGTTATTTTTCACTTTGTAGTGTTGTTTTTGGAAGTCGGTTGTATTTTTTTTTATAGGAAAAGCTCTCAAGTATTATTTTCTTAAATAATAGGTCTTTACCTATGAAATTGCCGTTTTGTATGAAAAAATGTAAACGAATTTTTTTCATGCATTTTTTATTTGTATTAATCGAAGTAATCACCCATGCAATCAATGCATCTTTGCTAACGCAGTGGCAGTTTATTGACGCTCTTCTTAAAGAAATCAGCTGGACGGGAGGCAACAAATTATTCAATGGCATTTTGTACTGCCTCTCGGGTATTGAATTTTTTTCCCGCCAAGAAGTTATCCAAATTCTGGAAAAAGTAGTAGTCTGTAGGCGCAAGGTCTGGTGAGTAGGGCGGATGACGGAGAGCTTCCAACCCCAGTTCTTGCAACTTGGAGACCGTCTGCTGTGCAGTATGAGGTCGCGCGTTGTCGTGCAGGACCAGCGGAGACGAGCGATTGACCAATGCTGGTTGGAGATGTGCCAGCTTCTCCATCATTGTGTTCAGTTCTTCACAGTACACATCTGAAGTAATGCTCACCCCGTTTGGTAAGAAGCTGTGATGAATCACACCGGCGCTACACCACCAAACAGTGACCATCACTTTTCTAGGGGTAAGTTTTCGTTTAGGGCATTGTTTAGGTGCTGAACCAGGATCCAACCAACTTGCTGAGCGCTTGCGGTTATCAAACAGAATCCATTTTTCATCGCAGGTAACAATGCGGTTCAAAATTCCTTCATTTGTGTGTCTGTTGAGCAGTGCAAGGCACGTCTCGACGTGTACTTCGCGCTGGCGATCATTGAGTTCGTGGGGCACCCATTTGTCAAGCTTTTTTACCTTGCCAATTTGACGCAAATGGACCAATATTGTTTTGACGCTAACGTCGAAAGCTGCTGCTAATTCAGCCGTAGATTGTGTATCATCAGCTTCCACAATCGCCTTTAATTCGTCATTGGCGACCAAAGTCTTCGGACGACCGCGAGGTTCATTTTTCAGGTCGAAATTTCCAGAACGGAAGCGAGCAAACCAATAACAAGTGGTGCGTTGGTTTGTAGTGTTAGCTCCGTAAACGTCGTTGATGTTGCGTGCCGCTTGTGCCGCGTTGCTGCCACGACGGTAGGTACTCATATTCCATAATTACTCGAATTTTTAACGTATCCATGATGACGAAAAAGATTGAAATGCGATGAAAATGTAACACTAATTAATAAACAAATGACTACTTTTGGAAAAAAAAATCCCATGTTTTTAAAATAAAATTAATTTGAAATTAGAATTCTTAGCCAAACAAAAATTATTTTGATTTGAAATGGCCAGTACTGCAGAACGGCAATAAAAACATTCAGAGCTATAGTTTACTGATATTAAGGTCTCCTTCTACTTTATGAAAACCATTTTTAATATTAGTGTGTAGGTATAATACTGTATGTAGACACAGCTACAATTTCCAGTTAACACTGACCTCTCATTGTAAGCAAATCATAAACAATGCGAGATCAGCTTATACTGGAAATGTATAGCTTGATCTGTAGCCGTGCGTACGAGTATGAATTGTTGGTACCATTGACAGTTGGTAGATAGAGAGGTGGCTAATGCCATAATAAATATTATGGACGGTAAGGAAACAAGATACGTACAATGCGTGCCACTAAAGATGAGTCTTGACACACCACGTAATTTGATTTGCGCAGCAGATGATTTTAGGTCTCTTTAGCGGTATGAGCGACATCAGGGCGGCGGAAAGAGCGAGGGAGGCGCGGTCAAGTCTCATCTTTCGTCGCGCGTATTGTACAAACGGTTAAAATGGCACACTCACAGAGACGTGCGCACCAACAAGGCCCCAAGCGATAGTCGCGGTGCTCTCAGTATATTTACTGTGGCTTACAGGGCTTGTCAATGCGCGCGTTTGTGTGTGTGCCGTTTCATAAGTTTGTTCGTAGTTTCCTTACTGTTCATATTCATATTGTGGTATTGCTAT
Source organism: Cosmia pyralina (assembly GCA_946251885.1). Lineage (NCBI taxonomy): Eukaryota > Metazoa > Arthropoda > Insecta > Lepidoptera > Noctuidae > Cosmia > Cosmia pyralina. The sequence goes on from OX276367.1 coordinate 2,677,038, forward strand.
GAATGAGGAGAGAGAGGGAGGAGGAGCTCGTGGCTAAGTAATAATCCTCCGAGCCTCGGAAAGCACGTTAAGCCGTTGGTCCCGGCTGTCATTCGTGGGTCTTTGACAGTCGTTACGGGTCGTCAGAAGCCCGAAAGTCTGACAATCAGTCTTACCAAGGGGTATCGTATTACCCAGTTAACAGGTTGTGGAGGTCAGATAGGCAGTCGCTCCATGTAAAATAATGTTATTCAGCTGCATCCGGTTAGACTGGAAGCCGACCCCAACATAGTTGGGAAAAGGCTAGGCAGATTGATTGCTATGAAAGAGACTTTTTCAATATTGTACACGATGTTGATTTGAAAGTAGGTATTCACTGTCTAGTCTTATACTAAAAAGTATACTTTTATTTAGTAGCCAACACATAATCAGAAAAAAGTCTAGCACTAAAACCTCAATTTCTAAATAACCTTTGACTTTACAAAATGAAACTTTTTCTCACTTTTAAGTCACGTAATAATTTTTAAGAAAACTAAATTGTCTTCTAGAAAACTGAAACATTTTAGAATATTGTACACAAGTATAGTGCTTCGTGTTTTTAAAATAGATACCGGCTATTGTAGTTTGTTGTTTTGTTATATTGTAACCGTTGTGAGCCAATGAATCTAGTTTAATCCAGATACTAGTAAATAATCGCAATATACAACGTGTTTTATTTGATACCCCATAACTCTAGGAAATTAATGAGACCATTATTTTGAACAACTTTTACTATGGGAACAAACCTGAAATCGCGAAAAAAAATCAGCTGCTCCCTACATTTATGTTGGCATAACTCGTCAAAATGTAGGGAGCAGCTGATTTTTTTTCGCGATTTCAGGTTCGGTCCCATAGTAAAAGTTGTTCAAGATGATGGTCTCATTAATACCTTAGAGTTATGGAATATAAAATAAAACACGTTGTATAAAATATAAAATAAAACACGTTGTATAAAAAGAGAAGTCCTGACTGACTCATCAACGCCCAGCCCAAACCCTTGGATTTAGAATGCTGAAATTTTTCACAGAGGTTCTCTTTATAATGTAGACAAAGAATAAGGAAAGATTTTCTTTCTCATGTGCTATTTTCGGGCAAAGCCGCGGGCAAAAGCAACAACAACAACAACAAAATTTACAATTTTTTTTTTAAAGCTGGTCATCAATTAAAAAATTTTTTAAAGATTTGCTTCTATAGTCTGGATATCCTCCATTTTCTTATTATGCCTGTGGTTATGCTTTATGTTTTACCTACACGTTAATATTGTTCAAGTCACATAAATTTAATTATGAAACGATATTTTGCTTTTGAAAGTGCAGCAAAAATGCTTTCCTTCTTTCTCTTTATTTTCTGTCCCATTAAAAAGTGTTTGCAACTTCTAAGTACTATATCTGATTTTTTTTTTTTTTTTTTTTTGTAAAAGTGCTTTCACAATTAAGTAAATAATACTTTTGATCATCAGGCTAATTTTACATAATATTGGGGTTTATTTATACACGCAACTTATGATAAACGCCTGTATCAATAATGTATCTGTAATCATAAACAAATAATCAGCCGTCCCATACATTTGCGTCGAGTAGGTATTGAAGTTTTTTAAGGGACAGTTGAATTTTTTTTTTTGCGATTACGATGTTGGTCCCATGGAGAAGTTGTTCGGTTTGATGTTCTGTATCACATCCTGAAATTTTACGAGGATGCAAAACGACACGTTGTATATAATATTATGCAGAGCGATGGCCGTTTTGGGTAGATGTGACGCATATTTCCCCAAATTGTTCTTTTCGTGTTTTTTTTTGTAAATTTTGACGTTCAAAAGTGCCTTTCATGTGCCTATTTGAAATAAATGATTTGACTTTGACTTTTTTTTTTTTGTTTACACCACCTGTTAACTTTGAGTAACGTTCAATGTTTTATAATAATTCATCGGTTTTTATATCAACATCATCCTCACATACATTACAAACCAATACTCGAAAAATAATCTATCATTTCTTCAATTGCTTGTCAGTGACAGTGGCACCTTTCGTCAATACTTTTTCTAGTAAAAGATAGAAAAAAACACAGCAAAAAGTACAATGGACGGTAGCACTTTCTAAAATGATCGGAGACAGGCGCGCGCGCCGACGGCTACTAGCGAATATTGTAAACAGCGGTTTTAGAGCTGTTGTGATCGTTTGATACTTATTTTGATGATGTTGGTTATATTGGAAATAGATCGAATTTATGGATTTTAGTTTAGTGTGTTTTAGATCACAATTTTGTTATTTAATAAAATATTATTTAATAAATATTTATTTACTAAATAGTATAAGACTAGACAGTGAATACCTACTTTCAAATCAACATCGTGTACAACATTGAAAAAGTCTCTTTCATAGCAATCTATCTGCCTAGCCTTTTCCCAACTATGTTGGGGTTGGCTTCCAGTCTAACCGGATGCAGCTGAATACCATTATTTTACATGGAGCGACTGCCTATCTGGCCTCCACAACCCATTAACTGGGTAATACGATACCCTTGGTAAGACTGGTTGTCAGACTTTCGGGCTTCTGACGACCCGTAACGACTGTCAAAGATCCGATCCGAATGACAGCCTGGACCAACAGGTTAACGTGCTTTCCGAGGCACGGAGGAGTCTCGGTATGTAAAGATGGTCATCCATCCACTGACCAACCCCGGCAAGCGTAGCTTAACCTGATGGATCGACCCGTCTCCTCCTCTGTTAGCAATTTAATCTCTCTTATTAATATTTTGTTTATATTCAATATTATTTACTCAAATAAGACAAGTATCATGAATACTATTTTCATTAAAACTAGTAATACTCTATTCTCAAATAATGCAACTCCTGAAAACCAGAATCCACATTGACGACCAAATAGTAAAGTGTTTAGAAATTGAAGTTTCCACTGACTAAAAGATATAGACGACCAAATAGTAAAGTGTTTAGAAATTGAAGTTTCCACTGACTAGAAGTTAGACTGCAGAACACGTAACGAAAATAGTTAGAACATAATATTACAAGAGTAGAAAAAGGAACTTAATAAGAGCAATAGACATGAAACCTCACAGAAAAATACCAAACACCAATGAATGACACACTGAACAAGGCACCGCTGACTGAGCACGGCACTAGCCGGCTACGTCATCCGACACACCAAACAGTTTGGCACCGCCACCCATGCGTTACTAGCTGAACTTGACTTACAAACAGCAGCTCATCCTGTACGAAATAACTGTAATAGGCAAGGAAAAGAAACAAACGCAAGGAACTGAAAAATTAGAAAGAAATCAGGGTAAGATTGTCAAAGTATATTCCATGGTTGTAGTTTCATTGGTAGAAAAACTACTAAAAGGTATTTTTTCATCCAATACCGATGAAAGCGACACATTCCACTGGTAACCGGCGATCCGGCGCGTGAGCACCCCACTTTGCGAATCATTGCACCAGGATCATTACGTCACAGAAACATACCAATGATTTTGTTGTTAATGAAATGCATAAAGTATTAGCATTAATAAAACTAGTAAAAAATTAGGATAGTAAAATAGTAATGCAGATACGAAACAACTATTGAAGCTGACATAAAAGCAATACTGAAGCTTCAAAATATCTAGACTATATGACCCACGGAATTTCAAAACAAAATCGAAGAAGAGACCTTTAAATTTGTGGAAAAAAATTAATAGTTTTACAAAGCTATACTCAGTATATATGCTATATACCTAACCAAAAAAAGTAACCAAAAGAATGCTCGTTTACACGATATATCCATACAGTCACACTGTACTAACACCTTTGCTTACCTCTTTGGGGATAGGAAATATAGGCGTAATATTGTTTCCTAAATATTCAGTCCCACATGAACTCATTCATGCACCGATGATGATGACATCATCATCAATGATGACGCCAGTCTCGTTGACTGCACACCAGTGATCCTGACGCGGCATGCGCAAGCGCCGGGTGACGCTCCGATGATACTCAGTCAAATGTATCGCGTTTTTACCGATCGGTTTAAGTAGATTGTTGACTCTGTCATGTGTAAGCTAATAATTGTTTACTATATTGTGTGCACGTTACTGATGGAGGAAGATGTGGAAGTTGATAATGATGATGATGTAATGGATGATTCTGATTTATGCAATACATTGATCAATACTTATAAGACATATGATGGATATAAGATAGATAACACACATCTCTTGCTAGTCATTTTTAGATTGCATAGGCAAGTTTCGTGTTGACTTAATAAATAGGTTTCGTTGACTTTGTGTCATAATTTAACATTTTTTTTTTGTTTTTTGTTTTAAGTATAAAACCTTTAAGATAAGATAAGATAAGATAAGATAATATTTATTTGCTTAAACATGTGTTATACATACAAGAAAATACATGCATGCAAGATGGTAACAACATTATTAGGTACAGACATGTTTGCCACATGATGTGACGTGCAAATATCAAGAAACATTATTAATTAAAACATTCTCCTATAATAACAATAAATTAATGAAGCAATAATACCTACAATTAATAATATTTTAATAAAATTAGATCCAAAAAAAAAAAAAAATATTAGACTATTCCATTGTCAATTAACAAACACAAAAATTAAATAATCAAATAAAATAAGCTACTATGTCAATACAAATCTTTCCTCTAAGAACTCGTTGATGTTATAGTAGGCTTTATTTAATAAATATGTCTTCAGTTTTTTTTTCAAGAGTATATTATTAAGCTCCTTCCAACTTTTAGGCAACTTATTATAAATAATTGGAGCCATAAGAAAAACACTTTTACGCATAAGTGCAGCCTTTCTACTTATTTTAAATCTGAGTATCATGCCTACACTGTAGTTATATCTAAGCCACTGCTGTTAACACGCTAACGCCGCTTGCGTGATGACAACGCTAGAATGAATCCTTCAAAAAAATCTACCTAAAAAATCTGTCCCAAGTTCCAACACAAAAGGCACCAAAAATACTACCCAATTCACTCCAAGACTCGTCCATTGACTTTTACTACCGTTTCTACCGACCACAGCACACCGCTAGCCGTAGACCCTGACGCAGTCATCGAGCGAAACACAACAGTCCTGTGTGCTTCTCTTGCTTCAGTGGAGCATGGCCCACGTGGAGCCAGTCGAGCAAATATGGCCATTGAGAAGCTCCTGAACAAGAATTCATGTTCTAGTTTGGTGGTCCCCCTTGAAGTGTCAGGGAAATTATGCAGCTCCAAGGACCACATTAAAATTTAAGCATACTAACAGTTATTTTATACAACAGTTTTAAAGAAACACAAAACAGTATGAGCAGTCACCGTGCGAATCAAACAAGCGTCCTGCATGTATGCTTCAGTGGAGCATGGCCCACGTGGGGCCACTCGACCAAACGTGGCCGCCACGCTGGGATATGGTCATTTCATGCTTCAAGTTTGGCACCCTTCAATGATTTTCTTTTGATGTTAGAAAATCAGCTGTTGCTATTAGTTCATTTGCTTCTTCAAACGCCAGTTTTTCATGCACACTTTAGATACGGCACAGTATATATAAAATTTCAGCGAGTTCTTCGGTGGGACATATCTCCACCTCCTCCCTGCACGATTGCTATGCGAAAACGCTCGTGTTAGACGACTGTACGCCGTTATTATTGGTAGACTATGGCTATCATTTTATCCAGTAGTTCAAAACTTCAAAATATGCGTTGCCTCTAAGTCAACTAGTCAATCTATCACTCAGACAATCAAGTACCGTTTTATGATTGTACCATAGCTCACGGTCATAGATTGACATGGAAATGACATCAGTAGGAAGTTGTCCATAGTATTAGGTTCACAGCTATCATTATTTCTGTTGATAGATGGCTATTGTTTCACAGTCTTCATTAGTGGTCTGTATATTGCGCAGGATCGTACAAACGTTCTATATGCTTTACAAAAGCATACACTACGTGGGGTCAATCGATCATAGGTGGTTGAAACTGTTCTTTCTCTCAATCTTTTTGAACTCCTGTAACATATTTAGCGGAAATATTAGACGCTGCCTCTTTAATAAAGCGGCGCAAGGATTTTGCATTGACAGCACTGCCCACTCTTTGAGTTTTGGATTGAAGCTTCTAAACACAACTGTTTTGGGCCACGTTTTGGAACAGTTAGTATTCATACTTTTATGAAGTGTTATGAGCAGTCATTGAGCGAAACAAACAGGCGTCCTGTATGCTCCACTGAAGCAATCACCACGTGGAGTTACTCGACCACGAGCTACTCGCAACAGACTGAGGAATTGAAAGAAACATTTTCTCTTTGAGCACATATGGTAGGATGTCTTCACCTATTTCGCATGTTTTTGGAGTGGCAGTCAGTGGGTCGCTTTTGGAAAATGTTATCTGGTAGTTACCAGAATCAATCGTAGTCGTAGTCCTTCGAGCCGGATCAAAGCTATCAGCGAAATAGACAGAATGTTGTTGGTGCACAAGGTTATTCGTGTCATTGAGTTTTTCAATAACCTGTTTATATTTAAGTGAAGTTTTCTCAACGGTATGAGCAGTGAGCTCTGTAAGCAGTCATTGAGCGAAACAAACAAGCGTCCTGTATGCTCCACTGAAGCATCCACCACGTGGGTCCACTCGACCACAGATCAATGAAGACAGGTTTTTTTAACTTGAATTAAAACTAGATAAAATTACTTTTTAAAGACAAAGAGTCCAGCTTTCAGTAATATAAATTCATCCACTGCCAATGGCCCAGCTTCTATCTTGTGCCACATGATCATCACCACAGGGCATTTGATGATCTTATGATTGCGTCAGTGAGCGGAGTTCGTGTAGCCGGATTTTGGGCTAAACACTTTTGAAGTTACTCGTATGCCGTCGATATACTAAAAAGAAGAACTTCGCCTGCTTTGCATCTTCTAAAAACTAAGAAAATCGCCAGTTTAGTCACGTAGGAGTCCTAAACCCTTGTTGATATAACTGACGGTTTTGTCCCAGTTAAATGTTTTTTTGTAAAATTTCTTATCAAATATTGTTTGTATGGGCAGTCATTGAGCGAATCAAACAGGCATCCTGTCTGCTCCACTGAAGCATCCACCACGTGGGTCTACTCGACCACGGATCGGTGAAGATGTGTTTTGTTGGTCAATGGACATGGACGTGACTGTGTATTGACGTATCATGCTAATATTAGTCTGTGCGTCAGCAGATTACAAGAAACCATTTTTGACTTTGGTTTTGTAACAATTAATCTTTATTATCAGACCACAGTGAATCCATACAGTAGTGTTAATAATGGAAACTTAAAACTAATGTTAGTATCCAAATAAAAATCTTTTTATTTATATAACACTAGCTGCGCCCCGCGGTTTCACCCTCGTAGACCGAGATAAAAAGTAGTCTATGTATTAATCCAGGGTATAAGCTATCTATATACCAAATTTCATCCAAATCAGTCCAGCCGTTTGAGCGTGAAGAAGTAACAAACATGCAAACACACACACTAACACACAAACTTTCGCCTTTATAATATTATAGTGTGATTCATTTTCAAGTAACACGGACTCATAACATTAAGAACAATTTACTTACAAAGTTAGTAATATGTTCAAATCATAAACAATTAAACAACACAACAATAAAAACAACCAGGTACTTAAACAACTAAGTTTCTATTACTCTTAGCAGGTTCATGCAGCTGGCTGGCTTAAATAGAAAATGATACTAAAACTCAAAGCATTTATTTAAAATAAACCCATTACAGGCACTTTTGAGTTGTCAAGGGGCAATAGGATAGGGCAATCTAGTTTGCTAGCAATGACAACCAGGAGGCTGTTGGAGCTGGCACGCACTCTGCACAACAGGGATGCTACACGTTTGCATCTGATAGCAGCGAAGCCGTCAGTTTGCGCGTCCGCCAACATACCTGAGGCACTGCATAGGTATCTATGCATACATGCATAATTATGTTAGGTAGTTTGGAGCCGAACTTCACATTAAGTAGTACGTAACTTCTCACAGAAGTATGATGTTTTAAGTACTAGGCTAAATCTTTTTGTGTACAGTGGACTGCATCAATTGGGTACCCTAGTTGTATTAAAATTTTAATACAACTGGGGTACCCAATTGATGCAGCCTACTGTACCTACATCTTTTATTGAGCTCCAAAAATAAATAAATGACTGATCTAAGCGAGAGATTTAGAATAAAACAGAAAACAAAACGAATGCCAAACTTTATCTTTGGTTTTATTGGGACTTGGTTGATTTTTGCGGTTGGGAACTTATGTAATCATCTCGATCAGACAATACTGAACAATCTATGTAATGTTACTAAGGCACCTTTATCAGCAAAAGTAACTCCAGCACAAAACTCTTTCATAAAAAAGCGTCTGAAAATAAATCTCGGACCATAATAACACAATAATACAGTAATAAACTAGGCTAAATCCAAACCAATCAAGTCATGGTCATACCCTACTCTAAATCTTATGATAATTTAGTGACCCTAATAGTATCGATAAAAAATATGACCATCGTAGAACATCCCTGGCTTATCGACAAAAACTTCGGAGGTCGGTTGACTAACGATTTTTTGTCGATATTGACAAGGTTACAACCTTATTGTTTGCGCAAGTACGCCCTGAAATTGTTTGTAGTGCGAACGAATTGTAGCTCGATTTGTAATATTGTAAATCCATGGTTATGGGAAGTTAGGCAAGAGTTTTTATCAACAATATCCAAGTAGACATTTTATAGTCTTCGGGGGAGCTTAGAATTTTATGGATAAAGAAAAAATCGTGTTTGTTTTTTTAGTATGAAACAGGTCAAATTACTAATGTTTTAATCCAAGGAAACGATACGGAAGAGGAAGACAAAAATATGAAATAAACCAATACATCATTGAGTGGGAAGTTGCAATCACTTACGGTTTTAGAAACCTGTCTTAAAAAAAAAAAAAAGCTATGGAACGTGTCGTTTTGCATTCTCGTCAAATTTCAAGGTGTGATACAGAACATCAAACTGAACAACTTTCTTCATAGTACCAACATCGTAATCGCGAAAAAAATTTCAACTGTACCATAGAAAACTTCAATACCTACTGGACGCAAATGTATGGGACGGCTGATAATTTTTTTTGCAATTACGATGTCGGTGCTATGGAAAAAGTTGTTCGGATTGACGGTCTACACCACACCTTTAAATTTGACGAGGATGCAAAATGACACGAGGAGATGATGGTGATGATATGAGGAGAGAAATAAAATAAACTTATTGACAGTATAATCAATAAAACCACGAGCACTGAAACTGTACCCTCAATAACATCAAACGAATCACTATGAATACTTATTAAACGTCAAACAATAATTACAAAACATTCCTTTGCCACTCTATTTTCACTCTTACTACCTTAAAAATAGAAGAGAATACTTGCCAAATTCGCCTGATCCACCATAAAATTATTAGCTCATTTTAATCACGACTTTTAATGTAATAGTGAATGCAATGTGGCAATCAATTACTTAATTTTGTATGATCGATGGTGCGAACAGAACAGAGCTCGTGGCTAAGTAATAACAGCCGCACGGGTCGATCCATCAGGTTAAGCTACGCTTGCCAGGGTTGGTCCGTGGATGGGTGACCATCTTTACATACCGAGACTCCTCCGTGCCTCGGAAAGCACGTTAAGCCGTTGGTCCCGGCTGTCATTCGTGGATCTTTGACAGTCGTTACGGGTCGTCAGAAGCCCGAAAGTCTGACAATCAGTCTTACCAAGTGGTATCGTATTACCCAGTTAATGGGTTGTGGAGGTCAGATAGGCAGTCGCTCCATGTAAAATAATGGTATTCAGCTGCATCCGGTTAGACTGGAAGCCGACCCCAACATAGTTGGGAAAAGGCTAGGCTGATTGATTGATTGTGCGAACAGTCATTGGACGAAAATTTATGTGAAGTTTTAATGCTCACTTCATTGTATTCATTTACTTTTTTTTTTCTATTTCATCTCTTTTAGAGGTGCAAAGTATAATACTTATATGAGGATAGATTATGTCACAGGTAAAATATTATTCTACCTAGAGGGCCAAGATAGACAGAAATTCTAACAGTGAAAATGATGATGAAACGAGTGGAAACGAGGGACATACTTTAACGGTGTATAGTACTCATGAAAATGAACAACTTTTATTATGGAACTAACCCTGAAATATGAAAAAAAAATCTGCTGTCTCGTACATAATTTTGATCGCGTAGGTTTTGCACTTTGTAGAGAACAGCTGATTTTTTTTTTCATATTTCAGGGTTAGTTCAATGGTAAGAGTTGTTCTTTTTTATGAGTACTACACACCGTTATAGTATGTCCTTTTTCAAGTGAGCGTGGATGGCCAAATCCGAAACTATGAGGAATAGCGAAAAATACTCATTGGAGTCTCGGGCTCGATTTTGATGACAATTAAAACTGCATCATTGAATTTTTTAAAAATCAATATTTCTAGCCAGGAATCGATCCCGTTGATTTTGAAAAAAAAAACACTGTATTAAAAAAACACCATTCGATAATGTTGCTAACAAGGATCGAAATCTGGAAAGTAATAACATACGGTAAACTAATGGAAAGAGCTCATTTTAACAAAATACTTTTTTTATTTTCTTATATTACCTACCTATTAAACCTGTCATTTGGGCTGTCATTCGTGGATCTTTGACAGTCGTTACGGGACGTCAGAAGCCCGAAAGTCTGACAATCAGTCTTACCAAGGGGTATCGTATTACCCAGTTAATGGGTTGTGGAGGTCAGATAGGCAGTCGCTCCATGTAAAATAATGGTATTCAGCTGCATCCGGTTAGACTGGAAGCCGACCCCAACATAGTTGGGAAAAGGCTAGGCAGATTGATTGACCTACCTATTAAACCTTAACTGATTAATTGTTCAAAATGATGACCATTGTTTTCAATACATATCTAGATTCGACGTCTCAAGTATTGTACTGCATTCAGCATTACAATATTCTTGATCGTCACCTGTAGACGATCAAGAAAATGACGACATAAATAAATTACGGAACGCTTTTAGAAGGGCTCAATTCTTACATCGTGCGTGACTAAATATTGAACTGACCTACAGAATATTCGATCCCAATACTTATATTTATAAATAACCAATAGCGACCAGCCAGGAGCTCGTGGCTAAGTAATAACAGCCGCACTGGTCGACCCATCAGGTTAAGCTATGCCGCGGTCGGTCCGTGGATGGGTAACCATCTTTACACACCGCGACTCCTCCGTGCCTCGGAAAGCACGTTAAACCGTTGGTCCCGGCTGTCATTCTTGGATCTTTGACAGTCGTTACGCGTAGTAAGCCCGAAAGTCTGACAAACCAGTCTTACCAAGGGCTATCGTATTACCCAGTAAATGGGTTGTGGAGGTCAGATAGGCAGTCGCTCCATGTAAAATACTGGTATTCAGGTGCATTCGGTTAGACTGGAAGCCGACCCCAACATAGTTGGGACACGGCTAGGCAGATTGATTGACTAGCGACCCGCCCATGCTACGCACGGGTATAATCTACTGAAGTTGTGACAAGTAAAAACGAAAACATCGAGATTTCTGTGCTTTAGCTAAGTTTAACATTAATATAATATTATACAAATACATTTCCCGCGGTAAATTCTATAAAATGAAAAAATCCGTTGCATAGTTATGAAAAATTTGTATCTATGGAGAACGTTGTTGGTTGCACATTTGTATAACTCCTTATTTTGTATATAATTGTAATATATAATGTGTAATTGTTCGTTCTTCCGAATAAATAAAATAAAATAAAAAAAACACGGTCACACGTGGAAAAGTGACTGTATATTAAATCATGATTTTCTCAAAAAAACATCGTCCAAAAGTTAACTTTATGATAATTGTTCTTGGGACAATAATAATGACACAGTAAATGGTATGAAGATTAATGATTAAATTCATCATATTAATTAAATTATCTTCCTAAACTTTTCCGATACTCAAGAACATTTCACTACCCCACCTTGAATCTGTTAATAAGTCACAACTCATCAGCAACCTGTAACCATTTTAATTTGGTTGCTCGTAACCTTAGTACCGAGGTGAGGTCAAGTTTAGTTCAACGTGGGAAGGCCACGATTTGATACAGCTTACTGAAGTTTTTACTATCTGTAGATGTTGTTACAACATTATTTTGTGTAAGTATTGATACATTTGTTGTAGAGTGAAAATCAACCAGAAACTGGCATTTTTATTTCTTTATTTTTAAACTGATCCACTGTCCGATATATGGGCTCCCCCAAAGCATCACTATAAACACCGGTCCAATGAGAAAAATGAAAGCATATTTTATTTAAAAAAAAAAAAAAAAAATAGCCGGGTTACTCATTAAAAAAATCATCCTTGAATTCTAACATAACACCAATGTTTGGTTCATATTCCTTTAAAACAGTATACTCGCTATAAGATTTCCTGACAAAGTATTGTAAATAAAGCTAGATATTAGTATTAATGTCGATCATTTTGACGGAATAGAAAGTTTATACTGCGATACATCAGCACAACAATATTTTATGACACCAATACAAAGTGAAAACAAATTGTTGGAGTGAGCAGTATGTAATTTGATGCAAAACATTGTCAAGATACAAAAATAGTGGTTCAGTTGTAAAGATAAATCTCGTTTATAGGATACAAAATTAGACAAATTTCAATAAAATACAGTTAATTATTTTTTCTAAATGTAGTGATTGACAATATTTTTTGTCAATCATGAGGATAGTAGTTTTGATAACAATAGAAATAACAGTATCCCGACGGTTAATCACCAAGCTATACTTCTGTGAGTAAAAGAAGGAGACGATTTATGAATCCCACCAAAAACACAATAACACCACACAGTAACATCACAAAAAGTTAAACAAAACCAATACTTTAATCCTCAAATAATTTCCTACGGGAAACAAAATTTTACATGCCCCCATTTCCCATGGAGCCGACAATAGCCAGAGAGGCGCAGACGCCGTCGGCAACATGGCGGCGGTGACGTCACACCGGAAACTGCTCCGTTTTGAATTTGGAACGGTCGAGCGAGCAATGGCGGAACATCCGGCGCGCGAAGACGTTACAATGAGTGCGCGTGCGACGTTAAAAATGTTCTATGTAGATCTATTGATCATTGATCTTTATTGTCGATCTTGATCTTTACTGTTTCATTTATTTTAAAGGTTGTTTGTCTTTACCCTTCGATATTTGAATAATATTGGATCATGCCATTAGTTATTTGGGAATGAGTGATTGATGATCCTCATAAAATGAAGGGGAAAATACAGGGTAATAAGTTTTATTATGTATTAAACGCATTGACAGATGCTTTCTCCATGCTGATAAGGTCAAGCTCTGAAGAACTCACTAAAGTTGTGAAATTACTCCTTGCAAGCTGTATAAGTTATCCGTTGGCAAAATAGTTACTGTATCACCGCTGCGAAACTTCAAAACATTAAGTTTTAAATAAAACCGGGGACCACACAAGCCATTGGGAGTCCAACTAAATTTTAATAGAGTAATCAAATTATTGACTTACCTTTTCTTTTTGAAGCTCAGTTACAAGTAGTAAAAATAGTAATCGAACCCGGAAGGTGATATAAAAACCGGTCTATTCGACTTCTGTGTAGGTATGTGCTGTGTATTTATTTTATTTATTTGTAAGATAGACGCAGCATTATGGTTGTAAATGGTAAACAGACTGATAATTGTGTGGTTACGAGTAGTGATGGGACACTGTTGTCGATGCAATCGTAATGCCGATACAACCTCACGGCTTTTGGCAAAAATATACTACACCTAATCACCCTTTCAAAGAACCTGGAACGCAAGGGGTGGGTCCACACACAAAATTGCAAAAAAAAAAAAAACTAAGCCGGAATGCGCTCGTCCCACCCTTTTTTCTGGTAACTTTCGTGCGTTGCATGCGTGGGTGGTCGAGAGCTCTCTGTCAGTATATTTCAGAGTTTTGACAACAGCGGAATAGTTGGTATACAGTAGGAGTTGGTTTCATTTTGATATTTCAACAACATTCATTGCGTTATTTACGTTGAGCATGCACATTTTTTGAACATATGAAGCAATGTCTTAGCAATATGCTTCAAAATCATTCATATTGTGATTGATAGTGTATTACGCAATTAGGGTGCAGAATATAAAAAATAGTTAAACATAGAATATGCCATTATTTACTTGTTGAAATCATGAAGTAGGTAAATCATTTTCTAGCAGTGTCCTATGAACAAAAAACAATTTAAAATTACATTAATGTCAATTTATTGCTTAATATTACTGCAAAATTATACTCTATTATTGCACTTTTTTGTAAATTGCGAAACATCGATACATTTTAATCAACGTGTTTTCTCATTGGTGACATCACTAGCCCTGACCGCTACCATACAATATTAGTTTTCGATATTTCGTTTCTTATTAATTCTATTAGCAAAAAGTACAGGTGGTAACTCTCTATAATAAGGTTTAGTTTTCACAAACTTTTTGCAATATCTTCATTAATTTTGTTACGCACATAAATGCATCAGTACATATCGAATGACTTCAGGACTTCATCTCTTCAGTGCTGTTTTCTATTAACCATGCTTTGATAATCTAAAAAACATAATTTGTAAAGCAGGGTACACGCAGCGACTTCAGTCAAAATGTCACGTCCACACACAGGTTTTAACAGCAGACGACGATGTCGAGAGATGTGAGATTTTAAAGTCGTAGCGTGTGTACCTTCGGCCCATAATTTAGCTAACTTATGAGTCGATCCCAGGCATGCGCTTTGTGTAATTTATTTCATCACCACTACTCTCAAAACGGTGAAGGAAAACATCGTGAAGAAACGGCATATCCTAGAAACAAAAATTCAAAGACATGGGACATATACCAACCCACACTGGGCCCGCGTGGTGAATCACGGCCCGCTCCCTCTAACAGAGAGGAGACCTGAGTCCCAGATGTGTGATCGATTTAGGCTGATTATGCTAATGTCTACGAAATGCTAGATATTTCACAGTACAGTGTAAGTACCTCTAGTATCGACTATCACTAACATATTACACATGTCGAGAATTTATTACTAACCGACAGCTATTAGCAGAATGCGGGTTACGTTGTCAACTGGCGTGTTTGCTTCCGTGAGTTGAACTTGCTGATAATGATTACTCTGTCTGAGTTGTAATAGTCCTATTGTTACTTTTCCTAAGCTGTATTTCTTATTGGTTTTACTGAGACCGTTTATATGTAATACATCTTTATTACGTTAGCAGGGCCATCTGCTCGAGTCCGTTTTGAGACTGAATCAACTTTTGGCTACTCTGATAATAATGTGTTACTTTTTGTGGAGAAGTCGTGGTTACTATAACGTCTGATTTGGAAACGATGCAGGGTTATGCTACAAATAGGGATGATGACAATGTTTTTTTAGTCCGTTATTTAGATTATTAAAAATATTGGACACGTATTTATTCTTTTTGTACGTAATCATAAGATTACGGTGATACATTGAGTTAAAATGTGGCATGACGTCACTCCATGCTAGATTTTATACGTAGTTCCACTCCCCAATTTTAATGCGTTTTATATAAGTAATTTTTTTATTATTATGATAAAGCAAGAAATACGTGTCTAAAATTTTTAGGGTACCTTAGTCAACAAGGAACCCTTATAGTTTCGCTATGTCCGTCCGTCTGTCCGTCCGCAGCTTAGCTCAGAGACTCTTAGTACTAGAAAGCTATAATTTGGCATGGATATACATATTTATCACGCCAACAAAGTGGTAAAATAAAAACGTGATTTTTTTTTCTCTACACGTAAAGTGGGGATGTTTTTTTTTCTCGTCTACCCCAAGATGTGGGTTGTTTTTGGATGAGTCTTTCAAAAATATTGTGGGGTTTGTAAACACAATTATTCAATTTAGGGATCTGTTTCTGAAATATTAAGCATTAAAGTGCAAATTTTTGTTAGAGCCAAGTGTGCCCCCCCTGCCAGATACACGGTTAGTTTTGGATGGGTGAAAAAATTCACGGTACTAGTATATGTAACGAAGTTAAAAGGAAAACTATCACAGCTAAGTAGGCTTTTCAAGTTTACGAGTAATAGTCAACCAACGACACGCACCTGGCCGGTTTTTTTATTATCTGACTGACGAACTAAATATAATTTCTTTTTTTTATAATGCCACTTCGGAAGTTGTTTTTAGAATTAAGATTTTATAATATTTCATCAGTGATCTTTATATATCAATCACAGATTACAACCTACCAACAAGATTTTAGCTATGGCTGCACTATTTCAAGTTCAAAAGCCATGCCAACGGTACCTATCTGAATTATTATTTATATCTTTATATAAAGAGGTCGGAAAGACAGGTGACTAGAATTGAACTCCGTCACGCCAGTGACTTTGAGGGGTCAGAAAAAGGTGCACTTTTCACTCACTTATAACAGTCAAGCATGTTATCGAAATTACTTGAAATAAATAAGGAATTATTAGGATGATGACCCTACAAGCAGTGAAAGACATTGGAGGTTATTAAATACTAGCTTTTGCCCGTGACTACGTCTGAAAACTAGGATGAAAAGTAGCCTATGTCTTTCTACAGGTTATGGTTTACCCATGTGCCAAATTTCATCCAAATCCATTCAGCCGTTTTAGCGTAAAAGCGGAAGAAACAAACTCACTTTCATATTTATATAGTTGGGATGTACAACCAATATGATTATACTGTCTTCTTTTCTTTCCTTGCCTTGCTTGCAGCTTTGTCTGTACCTACTCTCCTTCGTAATAATTAAAATGAACTAGCAGCGCCCCGCGGTTTCACCCGCGTAAGTCTCGAACCCGTAATAATATTGGGATAAAAAGTATCGTGTAAATCCATGGTATCAGCTACCTCCATACTAAATTTTATCAAAATTGGTCGAGCCTTTTGAGAGTGAAGAAGTAACAAACATACAAACACACATACTCACAAACTTTCGCCTTTATAATGTTAGTGTGATTAGCAGAGCAATTCTTCAGCCCTAATGCCCATTTTTTGAGTTCCTCCGATAAATTCCATAAATTTGGATTCGACGAAGATATTTATTTACACGATGTTCTTATGCCTGATTGGTCAGAAACGCAATATAGTAAACCAGTTATTAAACCAATGTTTTAATTATTTAATGTTAACAGTTCATTTGAAGCCCTCCACTAGTCATTTCAGCCGTCCCATACATTTGCGTCGAGTAGGTATTGTTTTCTGTGGGACAGTTAAAATTTTTTCGCGATGACGATGTTGGTCCCATAGAAAAAGTTGTTCGGTTTGATGTTCTGTATCACACTCTGAAATTTGACGAGGATGCAAAACGACACGTTGTAGGTATACAAAATATTAAAAATAAAAAAATAAAAAAAATTAGTACGTATTTATATACAGGGTGTACCTAAGTGTAAACAGTGGCAATATTTTAAGGGGTCATTGTACTCGTCATTATAAACAACTTTTACTATGGGACCAAACCTGAAACCACGAAAAAAAATCAGCTGTTGAGTACATTTATGTTCGCATAACTCGTCAAAATGTAGGGAGCAGCTGAATTTTTTTTCGCGATTTCAGGTATGGTCCCATAGTAAAAGTTGTTCATAATGACGAGTACAATGACCCCTTAAAAGGTTGCCATACACTTACACCTTATAGGATCAAGTTTTTCTAACTGAACAGACAGGTGTGCTGCTGGGGAGTTTGTTGCGCCACTTCTTCTTCCCAGCCAAAACACTAGGAAGTGGTGAAGATCTTAATGTAATTTTGATGTTTAAAAAGTGCTGATTCTCAGCCTAGTTTGAATAAATCACTTTTGATATTCATTTTGAGTGCCTGTGTTATTTTAAAGTATTTAAAGTATTTTAAAGTATTTTTTATCATATTTCTAGATTGTTTTACAAATGTTTACAAATTAAATATAGCTAGTTTTGAGTACAAATGAGTTAAGCATCTGTTGCCGATCTAGGCAAAACCTGTATTTCGGCTATCAACGCATATCCCCTCGTATAATCTTACATTTATCCTATCCATTAACATTAATTTTTTCAAGATATTTACCAATTTTCTCAGCGCATGCTAAATAATGAATTTTATAGGCAAAATTTTGCTACTTTGGGTTACATTATTGCAATTTTCTTAAGGATCTCTAATTTTTTTGAAAATAAATTATAGCCTATGTTACTTCCTGATAAATTAGCTTTCTACTGGTGAAAAATGGTTACAATCGGTCCAGTAGTTTCTGAGCCTATTCGGTACAAACAAACAAACAAAAAAAATCTTTCCTCTTTATAATATTATAATAGGTTTTACCTATGAAATTGCCGTTTTGTATGAAAAAATTTAAACGAATTTTTTTCATGCATTTTTTATTTGTACTAATCGACGTAATCACCCATGCAATCAATGCATCTTTGCCAACGCAGTGGCAGTTTATTGATGCCCTTCTTAAAGAAATCAGCTGGATGGGAGGCAACAAATTCTTCAAAGGCATTTTGTACTGCCTCTCGGGTATTGAATTTTTTTCCCGCCAAGAAGTTATCCAAATTCTGGAAAAAGTAGTAGTCTGTAGGCGCAAGGTCTGGTGAGTAGGGCGGATGACGGAGAGCTTCCAACCCCAGTTCTTGCAACTTGGAGACCGTCTGCTGTGCAGTATGAGGTCGCGCGTTGTCGTGCAGGAGCAGCGGAGACGAGCGATTGACCAATGCTGGTTGGAGATGTGCCAGCTTCTCCATCATTGTGTTCAGTTCTTCACAGTACACATCTGAAGTAATGCTCACCCCGTTTGGTAAGAAGCTGTGATGAATCACACCGGCGCTAGACCACCAAACAGTGACCATCACTTTTCTAGGGGTAAGTTTTCGTTTAGGGCATTGTTTAGGTGCTGAACCAGGATCCAACCAACTTGCTGAGCGCTTGCGGTTATCAAACAGAATCCATTTTTCATCGCAGGTAACAATGCGGTTCAAAATTCCTTCATTTGTATGTCTGTTGAGCAGTGCAAGGCACGTCTCGACGCGTACTTCGCGCTGGCGATCATTGAGTTCGTGGGGCACCCATTTGTCAAGCTTTTTTACCTTGCCAATTTGACGCAAATGGACCAATATTGTTTTGACGCTAACGTCGAAAGCTGCTGCTAATTCAGCCGTAGATTGTGTATCATCAGCATCCACAATCGCCTTTAATTCGTCATTGTCGACCAAAGTCTTCGGACGACCGCGAGGTTTATTTTTCAAGTCGAAATTTCCAGAACGGAAGCGAGCAAACCAATAACAAGTGGTGCGCTGGTTTGTAGTGTTAGCTCCGTAAACGTCGTTGATGTTGCGTGCCGCTTGTGCTGCGTTGCTGCCACGACGGTACTCATATTCCATAATTACTCGAATTTTTAACGTATCCATGATGACGAAAAAGATTGAAATACGATGAAAATGTAACACTAATCAATAAACAAATGACTACTTTTGGAAAAAAACCATGTTTTAAAAATAAAATTAATTTGAAATTAGAATTCTTAGCCAAACAAAAATTATTTTGATTTGAAATGGCCAGTACTGCAGAACGGCAATTTCATAGGTAAAGACCTAATATTAAGTATAGATAGTGTTATTTTACACATCATATATTATTATAAAATGTAGAGTTCGAATGCGTGACCTCTCACTGTGTGGAATGAAGTGTGAGTGTGTGTGTGTGTGTAATCCTTGAGAAAGATAAACATTTGAAAGTTTATGCGTGTGTTATGAAGTTGAGGTAAAGATTTATGATAATGCTGAATCAAATAAACCAGTACAATCGTAACAGCCTGCTGATCGGCCACTAGTAAAGGTCGCAGCCTATCTCTACGGAAGCGGTTGCGGTCGCACCTGTCGATGACCGGTTCCTATTAGCTCTGATTGTTTTCTATTCCAAGTGTTCGCCAATATTAGGGATTTGGTTTCCTGTTGGTTTTCATTTTGCTGTAGATTGTAGTGAGTTTGTGTTAACTGGGGTTTTAAAAGTGATTTGGTTTTTGCATCCCGTTATGTTTTACTTTCTTAGACTTACAATTTTTTTTTTAACCGACGAAAAAAGGAGGAGGTTCTCAATTCTACATGTATATATTTTTTTTATATGTATGTCCACGCATAACACAGAGCCGTTCGATTTTCGAGAGGGTATACCTCAAAGTTAAACCCATATAAAGTGTATTAATTTTGTTTGTGTAGTTTTTGAGTTAGCTTCAATAATACGTATTTTTCCTCGCTTTTTATGTAGATGATGTTCTACTTTCTTTTGCAGGTAGTGGTATTAGAATTTGTATAGGGTAGGTACCGCAACTAAAACGTGAAAAATAAAAACTTTTTTACGAAAAAAATACAACGGACTTCCAAAAACAACACTACAAAGTGAAAAATAACAACTGTTTATTTATTTGGCTTGTCTTCTTTGTATCTAATTCTTCATCAGTTTTCTTGTGACGGTGATGTTGGTATCTTGTGAGAAATGTGTGGTTCAGGTAAGTATTTTTACGACCATTTTGGACAGTAGTTATAAGCTGTATAATTTAAGTTTGTATTGAATTTGATTTAAAAGTATACGTTCCCGGTTCCAGATCAATGTTCAATTCCACATGTAGTTGCTTAGGCTTCAGGACAGGTCCCCTTTAGTTGAGTTGATTCTGAAATGGTCTTCTGAGGAAAGAACCACACATGGTTCTTTCCTCAGAAGACCATTTCAGAATCAACTCTCTACAAAATAATAGGTCCATTTTGACAGTCCATAACGTATCATATGCCAAAGAGAGACAAACATAGCGGGACAAAGAGGGACAGCCTCATGTCAAATCGGACTTCTTAGATTGATCACACTTTAATCTACATGGTCCTTATATGACCTGATTAAAATTATGTCTGGACTTTAAAAGAGACGTCAGTAGTGCTATTCTGTAAATATCTCACCGTGATAACTTAGGTGAAGTGAGTGTGAAGTGAGCCGTCATCCCACCTGATGTGCTAGGGGTTGACACTATTGACAGCTCACTTTAAGATCACTTCACTTATGTTTTCACGGTGAGATATTTACAGAATAGCACTACAGTTTGTTTTGCAATTTCTTCACAGGGGTTATCAGATAGGAAATGTCGACTCAAGCTTTTTTTTTTAATATGACGTGCAAAAGTCATTCTGGACTAAGGAGGAGCTCGTGGCTAAGTAATAACAGCCGCACGGGTCGATCCATCAGGTTAAGCTACGCTTGCCGGGGTCGGTCTGTGGATGGGTGACCATCTTTACATACCGAGACTCCTCTGTGCCTCGGAAAGCACGTTAACCCGTTGGTCCCGGCTGTCATTCGTGGATCTTTGACAGTCGTTACGGGTCGTCAGAACCCCGAAAGTCTGACAACCAGTCTTACCAAGGGGTATCGTATTACCCAGTTAATGGGTTGTGGAGGTCAGATAGGTAGTCGCTCCATGTATATTATTCATTTATTTATTTAGACAACAAAGATCCATTGGGTAAGTAACAAATAATCTTAATCTATGTTAGTACTTAATTAATAACACAGACATCGTACAGGTGACCAGTGAGCTCACCAACGGGCTGTCATGCCTATCGGCTATAGCGCGCAGAATGCTGCTGGGGCTGCCACGGAGTCTGTTTAGCAGCGAGGCCGCTCTCTTACGCCATGCAGCATTGAAGCAGTCGGTACGTGCCTCAGCGAACATAGATGACGCGCTACAGAACCGAGGCAGACGCAATAGCACTCTAAATGCGTTATTATACTGGATGGTATAATACTGGTATTCAGCTGCATCTGGTTAGACTGGAAGCCGACCCCAACATAATTGGGAAAAGACTAGGCAGATTGATTGTGTAAAAGTCATTCTGATATCCTATTTACAAAATAAACAATTTAATTTCAGTTAACCATAGAATCAAACCAAAATAAATCTCAAGAAGAAACACAAATATCTATGGAGGCTACACAGCATTGTCATAGATTTTAGGCCGTTCGATTTAAGCCAGGCTCCGAAACTAGTATACAATAACGCCATAAAGAAGACGTCAGACAGCTGGCCTTAGGCTCAGTCTAGACCGCAATCCAGTTAGCCTACATAATGTCCTAGTGCAGGGCTGGCAAACTTCTTGACGCAAAGTTGACGAACGAACAATTTTTTTTTGTGTTTTGAAAACAACTTCTCCAAATAATTTATATCTAGCTATATAAGCCGAGAAAACTGCTAATTTCATATATTTACTAGAAGTCAATGATGAAGTAATAATGAAGCAGCCAATTTATGTCTGCTGATAAAAAAAAATGCCCATGAATAGCTTTAAAGCGACGTTGTAGTAATTTTTAAGCTTTTTGAATTTATTTCTAACTAAATATAAATATAATTACTATATATATACTAAATGTAAAATAAAAATCATTTAAACAAAATTGAACATACAGTCAAGCGCTTTCTAAAGACAGAAACATGATTGCTACTAATAGGATCGATAAAAAAAATCGCAAAGATGACTCTAATCGAAATTTCAAACGTATTTCTTAGTGAAAAATTCTATTAGGAAACCATGTAAGTAATATATCAAAAGATAGGTTTTTTATTTTCTAGCGCTTGGTAGATTTGTAAATTGTTTAGGACGAGACAATCTCAACATTATATTTTTATAGCTATTCTGAGTCCTGCTGGAACACAGCTATTTAACATTATAAATTAGAAAGTATGTTTCTTTGTTTGGTACCTTTTCACACCTAAACCACTAAACCGATCATTTTAAAATTTAGCATATATTTTGTCGGGTGTACAGAAACGGAAATTAGTAACTTTATATATTATTACTAGCTTTTGCTCCGGCTTCGCCCGTGTGGATGTCGTGAAATATCCCACGGGAACGTACTACCGAAAATTCCTTCCTTATTCCTTGCCTACATTATAAACGGAACCTCTGTGCAAAATTTCAGCTTTCTAGGTTCAAGGTTTTGGGTTAAGCGGTGATGAGTCAGTCAGGACTTCTCTTTTTATTTATCTAGTTTTTCAATTTAGTTGAAATGAAGGCCATCCCTATTCTAGATTATGTCCTAGTACAAACATACCTGAGGCGACTTTCTTTCACTTATTATTGAGTTAAGCTCCAATGGTTTCAACTTTGAAAGTTATAATATTAATAAACGTTTTGTGGTGAAGTGATATGGCGTACACTTTTCTTTTGCTTTTGTTATGTTGTGGAAATTATAGTAATAATGTGAGGTTCCCATGGTTGATAATTGAGGCGAGTTGTGTTATTTGCAGTACAAGTTTAAAAAAACCGGCCAAGTGCGTGTCGGACCACGCACAATAAAGGGTTTCGTAGTTGGGGTGAATTTATCCCAATAACAAACTTAACATTGTAGTTGCAAAACATGTTCTCCCATACATTGTAACTGTAAATGTTAGTTAGTACTCACAATATTGAGAGATTTAGCATGTTACTTTAAGACCACAGACTTCTTATGGGTTTTCCTGTAATCTACAGGTAGAGAACTACTTTCTGTATTTAAAAAAAAATAGGCTCAGTAGTTTCGGAGATAAGGGAGGAATGATCTATACTCGTCTATTTTCTTAAATAACTTTAAAAGAATTTTTTTAATCTGATCAACCTGTAGAAATTACCAGTTTTGGTAATGGGATTGATTGGTCAGGTTAAGCGACGCTTGCCGCTTAATCTGATCAACCTGTAGAAATTGCCAGTTTTGGTAATGGGATTGATTGATCAGGTTAAGCGACGCTTGCCGCTTAATCTGATCAACCTGTGGAAATTACCAGTTTTGGTTATGATATTGATTTATCAGGTTAAGCGACGCTTGCCGCTTAACATGATCAATCAATCCCTTTACCAAAATTGGTAATTTCTACAGGAGATTTAAGTGATCATTGAGAGACTTATTCTCAGCAGTGGACATAAGCCCAGGGCTTAGTGAACGTACTTCTTCATTCATCAAGACTTCTCTACTGCCTCGAAGCATTTTAATATTCTTTATAATATCTTTAAATAAATAACTTTATTTAGTAAAAGGGCTATCCCTTAACCCTATTTGCTTGTCCCGTAGCCCATCATGCCGGAAAGATAGTAACTGTCCAGTGTCCAGGACGATCACTGTAATCTACTCAAGACTACAGTTAGAATATAGGCCGAAGTACAGACAAACAGCTTATGTTTACATTTTGTCGATGTTTATAGTCTGTTAACATTTTTGCTGACATATTTGGACTTTAAAGCGTTTACAGATAGGATAGAAATTACATGACAAAATTGAGAGCACCCACAATGGTGATTGGTGTTACTGTATGATGGCTCGTGATGTTTGTACGTAGTTATGAATTTCCGTTAACATTGGAAATCTAAGACCATTAATTAATGGTCGAGAAGGAAACAGACGCCATACTACGGGCAGCAATAATTATGTAGGTATAGCGGGTGTTATAATTTATCAAACTCAAACTCAAAGCATTTATTTCAATTAACTCTTCAGGTGATAAAATACAAAACCCCCAGGGGGAAGGGGGGGGGGGGGGGGGGTTAGTTGCGAACCCCATAGTTACACAACTAATTACTATGATTTTATTTTCCATCGGATTTTGTTTTTTTACGTTTATATAGGGTAGTATTTAAATGCACATCAAAAATTACCAACTTTTCCCAACAGAATACGTACATCAAAAATACTGTTTGCACTTCAAAATTTGCACGTATAACTGTACTGACTGACTGAATAGTAGGTACTTGGGTACCTACTATTCAGTCAGTCAGAAAAGGAAAACCCATGGCTTCCAGTCTAATCGGATGCAGCTGAATGCTAGTATTTTACGCGGAGCGACTGCCTATTATGACCTCCACAACCCATTTACTGGCTAATACGATACCCCTTGGTTGTCAATCTTTCGGGCTTCAGACGACCCGTACCGACTGTCAAAGATCCACGAATGATTGCCGGGACCAAAGGCTTAACGTGCTTACCGAGGCATGGAGGGGAAAAGATGGTCACCCATCCACGGACCAACCGCGGCAAGAGTAACTTAACCTGATCGATCGATCCCTGCGGCTATTAGCTACAAAGAAAAGATTACCTCCCAAAAGAATCTTGCCTGGTCATTTAGCCTATTCTGTCCCATTAATAGGCAAAAACCTCTCAAAGTATATTCCTGCGCCCGCGCCGCTTCAAACATAGAGCAAACTTAAAGGAATCCCAAGTGACGCTCTCACTCTTGACCAGTTTAAAGGACCTACCCCAACACTAACACCGCCCTTTGCTGACCCCTCAGAGTTCGTTGAACCCTGTGCAAGCGACGACAGGTGACTACACTAGTCTTCCGTTACTATTATAATAAAAACACACCCTTAAGGTATGTTAGTAGAGAAAAAAATTACTTTAAAATGCATTTCCTATCAGCTGGGTTGAAAGCAAGTTAGATATTGCTACTATGGAAATGGTTTGACATCACTTATGTTTAGGTTGTTAAGGTTGAATTTAGTTTATAAAATGTTGACAACAGCTGCAAAATAAAACAATTTTGTGTATGCGGTCAGTAAAATTGGCTGATCTATTCTATTTCGTGAACAATAAGGTTCAATGTCGTTTGTGGTTTGTGTAATTGAAGTTTTTCCGTAAGGTTGTTTTTTGTGGCTAGGAAGTCCGAAGATTGGTTAGTTCCTAGTTACTTTACAGTGAGTTATTTTAGTAATAAATAGACAAGGTACCGTTTTTGCATAAATATTTAACCGTCTTGTGCATATTGAACGGTAGTATTTTTAACCGACTTCAAAAAGGTGGAGATTCTCAATTCGTCGGAACCTTTTCCCCGATTACTCGAAGATGGCTGGACCGATTTGGTTTTTTTTTTGTTTTATTCGAGAGGGTATACATCACCGTTGGTCCCATATAAAATTAATTAACTTTGCTTCGGTAGTTTTTGAGTTAGTTTCAATAATACGTATTTTTTCCCCACTTTTTTAAGGATGATGTTCTAGTTTGTTTTGCAGATAGAGGTATTAGAATTTGTGTGGGGTAGGTACACAACTAAAAAGTGAAAAATACAACCGACTTCCAAAAACAACACTACAAAGTGAAAAATAACTTTAATTTCGGAAGTCGGTGGCAAAAAACGAAAATACATTTAACACCGACACCGACTTCCGAAATTAAAGTTATTTTTCACTTTGTAGTGTTGTTTTTGGAAGTCGGTTGTATTTTTTTGTAAAAAGTTTTTATTAATAGCTCTGGCTTTTACATTTCGACCGTGATTTTTGCGTTAAATAGCCAACTTTAGCGATCTCATTCTGAGAAACTGAAAGAGTTCGACATCTTCGACGTTTTTCATAAAATACGCGACTGCATTTTTAATTTTTTTTTTCCTGACTCCTAAGTCACAGGAGCACCTAGTTTAGGAGTCACCTTATCTGTATGACCTTTAGTTAACCAAATAATAGAATAGAATAGAATAGAATACTCTTTATTATGCACACCATTTAAATTTCTCAAAGTTCAAGTTCAGTTTTTTTTTTTCAAAGTTATGTATCCTAGTCTTAAGCAATGTCAAAGGTTTTTGAACTTTGAATTTGAATTGAACTACTTACATAAGGAAAAGAAATGAAAAATATGTAATAATATCTCTTAAACAGTGGTTTAGTCCATAGCGGCCTCAGAATTTTGATATATGTATATGGAATATCTATAAAAAAAATCCCATTTCCTAATACTACTAAAAACTTTCAGAATTAACTGCAAATTTCTCGTACATTATTACATAAAATTTATACCACAATAAACACTACATTAAATAAAAAAAAATATAATACTTACTCAAAATAAACGTAATCACAATTGCCAAATTGCTACATATTGCGATGCATCGCCATGCTTTAATAAACCTATTCTGTCAAATCGCAATTTTGTGACAATCCTCTTAAGAGGATATATTGAAGCGTGGTTTAGCTCGGTGTGTAAGTGAAATGGCGTTATGGCTGTCTAGTTTGACGCGAGAGAGATAGAAGACTCTCACGCGCACCGAAACTATACGCGCTTCGTTTAAATGTAGATTTATGAATAAATGCTATACTTAAATAAATTTTTAGCTTAGTAAGTTATTAAAATACATAGATACCTTCGATTTAAAGTAAATTTTACTGCACAATAAGGAACTATTTACGTATAATCGTAAAAAACAGAAATTAGACGGTGCTATTTTGGAATTTTTTCTTTTGAATAAATTTCAAGTTACCACGTTTCAGTTTTAGTACAACAGTAGACAATATAGTCAAATAACAAATATGGAAAATCCAAATGATTTAACCATAATTACATTTGGTTTTATAGGAATTTTAAAAATACTAAATTATCGTTGTATCCCCTTAATAGGACCGTACTCAAAATACGCGCATTGACGTGGAGTTGCGGACGAGTTGCACGTAACCTAGCTATGTTCCATGTTAGAAGATTTGATTTCCCCACTAAGTCCTTCAGGTGGACCACTGTGCATGGGTCATGGCGGCCGACGGTCTCTGGCTAACCTTTAAACTATGGTGGGGTCAGCTTCCATATTTACATACCGAGACTCTTCCATGCCTCGGAACATTAGTCCCGGCTGTCATTCGTGGATCTTTGACAGTCGTTACGGGTCGTCAAAAGCCCGAAAGTCTAGTAACTGAATTGTGGAGGTCAGAAGCAGTCGCTCCATGTTAGATACTAGTATTCTGCTGCATCCGGTTAGACTGGAAGCAGACCCGAACATAGTTGGGAAAAAATACAACCGACTTCCAAAAACAACACTACAAAGTGAAAAATAACTTTAATTTCGGAAGTCGGTGTCTAGTTAAATGTATTTTCGTTTTTTGCCACCGACTTCCGAAATTAAAGTTATTTTTCACTTTGTAGTGTTGTTTTTGGAAGTCGGTTGTATTTTTTCGTAAAAAAGTTTTTATTTTTCACTTTTTAGTTGTGTACCTACCCCACACAAATTCATATACCACTACCTGCAAAACAAACTAGAACATCATCCACATAAAAGTGGGGAAAAAATACGTATTATTGAAGCTAACTCAAAAACTACCAAAGCAAAGTTAATCAATTTTTTAAGGGACCAATTGTGATGTATACACTCTCGAACAAAACAAAAAAAAATCCAAATCGGTCCAGCCATCTTCGAGTAATCGGGGAACGTACATAAAAAAAAAAAAATAATAAAAAAAAGTTCCGACGAATTGAGAACCTCCTCCTTTTTAAAGTCGGTTAAAAAGGCTAGTCAGATTGATTGTTTAAGTTCCATGTCATAGCGGGTGTTCCTGTTGCCATCAACCCGGCACAGATCCAGACTCAGTGCTGCTAATACTGTTACGGGCTTGTTATAGAATCTATACACACACACATAAACTTACGCCATCTACCCATGAGGGTAGGCAGAAACTACAAAACCCCTCTTGCTACGATCCTTACATACTCCTTTTGCCTCGTTTAAAATCATAGGTACATCTGGTCATACACGCGAGAGAGAGAGGAGCTCGTGGCTAAGTAATAACAGCCGCACGGGTCGATTCATCAGGTTAAGCTACGCTTGCCGGGGTTGTCCGTGGATGGGTGACCATCTTTACATATCGAGACTCCTCCGTGCCTCGGAAAGCACGTTAAGCCGTTGGTCCCGGCTGTCATTCGTGGATCTTTGACAGTCGTTATGGGTCGTCAGAAGCCCGAAAGTCTGACAACCAGTCTTACCAAGAGGTATCGTATTACCCAGTTAATGGGTTGTGGAGGTCAGATAGGCAGTCGCTCCATGTAAAATACTGGTATTCAGCTGCATCTGGTTAGACTGGAAGCCGACCCTAACATAGTTGGGAAAAGGCTAGGCAGATTGATATCTGGTCATACACGCACGCTGGTTGCGAGTACTACGCGTCTGACCTTTCTGAAGAACCTCACCAATAAGGGCACTAAGTATATGTCTTCCCGTCCCTCCATCACATCTGCCTTGTAGGTAAATACTTTTTGTTAGTCGCCTTTCATTCATCCTCTCAAAATGACCAAACCATCTAAGCATACTCTTTTCAATTTTTGTCACTACATCTTATTCATAATAATCTATTAGTTTTACTAAGTAGGTATAAAGACTGGCTTTTGAAAAATATCTTACCATTACACACATCTCTACCTACATCATCATCAGCGTCATTATCTTACATTACAGTTACGACAGGATTTGAGAGATGCCAACGTTTAATTTCGGAAATACCGAACTTTGCCGAATTCAATGTGACTGGTCCATTATGGGAGTGACGGAATTAGTGTATCAGTCTCATCATTCTCCTGCCCTTATCCCAATATATTTGGGGTCGGCGCAACATGTCCTTTTTTTCCATAGTTCTCTATTATTCGTCATCTCGGTAGTCACCCCCTTTCTAGCCATGTCATCTTTCACACAATCCATCCATCGTTTCTTTGGTCTTCCTCTACTCTTATAGCCATAGACATTCATACTCAAAACTTTTCTCACGACATTTTCCTCACTCCTACGCATCACATGCCCATACCAGTAGTGTATCTGTCTATACGTAATAACTTAGGTGGGAATATAAATCAATTTCTATTGGTCGATTTCCCATTTCATTCGCTATATTTCGGTTTTTCCGATGATACACGATGGAACCTTTAAGTCCCGTCATTGTAGTTAGATCTAAACGCTCACAATTTACTATCAATGCCGAATGCCTATAGAAAATATACTTTCATAATACAATCGATTTCAAAATCGTCATCATCCTATGCTCAAAAAAACTTCAATTCAACTATCAAACGCCCCACCGTTACGTAATTATACAGGATGCTACATTTCGATATCATTGTCATCGGAAATGACTTCACCCTTATAATAGGTAAGCACGTGCCATTGACTAGAAAAAAGTTAAAAGTTCGTTAGAGCATGTGTTGGTAATGCTTTAAATTGTTATTTTTATGAATATTTAGAGAGCATCCTGTTGTTTTTGGTGATTTTTTGGGTTTAGTTGATATTTTATATCACGGTTGTCATAGTACATAATTTTTCACTGTAAAGAATGGAAAGGGCTCGTGGCTAATAACAGCCGCATGGGTCGATCGATGGTTAAGCTACACTTGCCGCGGTCAGTTCATGGATGGGTGACCATCCATTACACATGTCGAGAACCCTCCGTGCGTTGATCACGGCTGAGATTCGTAAATCTTTGACAGTCGTTACGGATAGTCAGAAGCTCGAAAACCTGGTACAACCAGTCGTAACCGGGTTGTGGAGGTCAGACAGGCACTCGCTCCATTTAAAATACTCGTACTGGTATTCAGCTGCAACCAGTTACAGTGGAAGCCAACTTCAACATATTTGGGAAAAGGCAAGGCAGATTTTTAGAATAGAAATACACAGTGATCGCGAATTCAAAGGCGTTGTGTTGCACTACTGAAGATGTTAGCACTTTCCTAGGAAATACTTTTACGTTTAATCGAGTGACTTTAAGACTTAAGGCTCGTTTTAAATGGTCGATAGGTATGATATGCCCCCGCATACGCGAGATTGCCGAGTGTCATAGAATATATTTTATTAGCTTATACCCGCGGCTTCACCCGCGTGGATTTCGGAAAATATTCCACGGGAACGTACTACCGGAAAATCTTTCCTTATTTATTGTCTACATTATAAAGGGAATCTCTGTGCAAAATTGCAGTTTTTTAGGTTCAAGGGTTTGGGCTGGGCGTTGATGAGTCAGTCACATGGACGAAGTCGCGGGCAGAACCACGTAATAGACATAAAAATAATCCTGCTGATTGATAACACGTAAAAAAAAATTGCATTTAAATTTAAAATTCTATCACTCTGTCTAATAACAATAACCCGCTGAGCATCGAACCTATTGACCAGCGATGACATTTAGCGCCGCAAAAAAATCACGAATAGCACGTGGCAACGCACCTGCTCACCCCTTAGGGGTGTCACGTGAACATTTTCACTTTTAATTTGTCGTGTACCTAGTGAAAAGTGAAAGTTATTTTTATTAAGGCGATTTTTTTTTGTGTTTAATTTTAGGGTTATAATATAATTGATTGCCCTTGTTGCGCCGACCCCAAGTAACTTGGGATAAGGGCAGGAAGATGATGATAAATTGTTAGCACTTATCGAGCTGTCAACTTCGTAAAGGTTGAGCACCATTGTTAGTAGTACCTACTTATTTTATTAACACGCTATATTAATAAAATAAATTATTTTTGTGTTATTTCTGTTATTATAGTGCCGTGTGCGTAACCTATCCAGGTTTTGGCCACGGCAATAAAGTACTTAACAGTTAGCCACAATTAATTTAAAAGCATGTATTTAAAATATTCTGGTGTTTTTTGATGATTTCTGGAATCAATCCTAACTAGAAAGTAAGTTTGTTTGTTACGCTTTCACGACAAAACGGCTGATCGGACCGTTATGAAATTTGACAAATGGGTAGCCTAGGACCTGGAGGAGGATATAAGCGACTTTTCATCATAGATGGCAGACAAAGTCGCGGACAACAGCTAGTAAAAAAATAAATTAAAAAAAAATGACGTTAAAAAAGGTCAGACAGTCAATCCAACTCATATTCTCACATAACCTATAAAAAAAAAAAACGTAAAAAAAGACATAAAATATATAAAAAATGTGTGATTAAGATTATACAACTTTTACTTTGGCTTTTCAGATAATAATATTTATTATAAACTTAAGTGGTATTTATTCTAAATAAAAATGAATTTACCTATAGAATCGGGCACCGATACAAATGGACTCTACGAAGTATTTACGTGACAGCCCTTAACTAATTTAATCGTGATGCAGTGCAATTATAGTAAGGGTTGCGGGTTTTTTATTTAAGGTTTTTAAAGGTTAAATGGAGTTGATAGGGTTAAAAAAAGATTTAGTGCATTAACTGGTTATTGTGGTTTCATGAATGGGGTGGGTTTAAGCCTAGGTCTGTATTCTTTTTATTATTTATATATTTTTATGATTATGTTGTTAAATTAATATAAATAAACATTTAAAATATCAAGCGTAGCTTTTATACTCGTAAGTAGTATTATATTATATTAAAATAGGAACTGCTTATTACAAGAAATCCAAAACTACTAACCTAATTAATATTATTATTATATGCACCTAATTTAACAACCGTTTTTATTGAAATCATTAATCAAATGCGCAAAAGTTCAAAATTAGAATAAACACCGAGTTTAAAAATAATTTTATGTCCCCTCTCTACACGCTAGGGCTGTGCGTCATTTAAATGTAAAATATTCACTGTTGTAACAACAGGTGCTCAATTTATGTGGGAATCGTTTGTTATTTGCATACCAATGTATATAGTATGTCGGTATGTTGGTGACTGGTAGGTTGGTACATAATTGTAACTTAGTTTGTGAGTAATTGCTGCAATTTTGTGAGAAGGAGCGTCTTATAGGTTTAACCGTTTTATTAGACAAAATTAACGTATATTTTTTTTAATAAAACGATTAGAGGCGACACTTTTTTTGTTAATTACTTGCCTTAAGTGCCTATGTAAAACAATTTCAGTTATTTAAAATGAAAAACTCTGACGTTTTCTTAAAGAGGCTGCAAGAAAAAAAATGTAAAGATCTCGCTATCAAAAGTTTACTTCCGTATTCTCATCTGATTTATTTTCTATTAATTATGACAAAAAATAAAAATATGAAACAAAACACAACATCAAAAAATTCTGTAATATTACCAACTGCTTCGTTTTAAAAATATATTTTATGAAACTAAAACAAATATTACTCTCTATTTGACTTAAAAAACAACTCTATATCCAAATAAATCACTTAACACAGCCCTAACGTCTTTCGGCGCGAAGGGCGGCGCGTGCGTTGGATTCCGTTACGTCAGGTGATCCCATCAATTAGATTAATTAACCAACATACCTGTTGCTAGTCTGTATTGAGATCATTGACATAAGACTAGGTTTCTAGTACCTGTTTGAAGTCCTTTTTGATATTTTTAATTAATTTGAAATATTTTTATGGAAGAATAGTTAGTCATTATCGCTAGTGCTCACGAATGAACCGAAGTTTGGCCCATGACAAAGATCTGTGTACCTATGTAAATCCATTCATTAGTATTTCATGATAGTTATTAAAAGATTTTAGGAACCTTAATATGTTACTATCACTTAAGTGTTTCCCGCCATTCAAGTTGAGGAGTCAATAAATGTCATTCATTCATTCAGTTTTAATAATAACCGGGTTGTCCAGTCTGGAAGCCGTTATCAGCACAGATGGTTAAGTACATTTTACAAGTATATTGTGGAAACCAGTGACAGCATAGTATATTAAGAAATTGTAGGTACATAGTCTACCCAATCCAATATACAATCTTTCAAAACTCAGTGCAAAAAACCAAATCTCTCTTTCATCTCACCCAAAAATGCACTCTGAATTAAACCTTTTCACACCTCTAGACAGATAGGCGTCCCACAAAAACCGTCTCAATAAATCACAAGCCACTTCCAACGTGTTTTGGCGGCAAGACGATAGTCGCGTGCGCAGGATTCCGTTAGCGCGTCAGGTGTCCCGCAGGTGGGTATAACGACCTTAGGGTAGTCACCCCTACGATTTGAGTAAGTTTTTTTAGATGATACAGGCTTGTAACGAACGTTTTGTAGGTTGGAGACCTTTGGTGATAGGGAGATAAGGGGATCTCTAATTAGAGGTAATTAGGGAGAAAAAATAACTAAAAACGTTCTAGAAGAACATGTTATGAAGATAGTCTTACAAAACTATGCTCATCCTATAACGGGCTATGCTCGTAGTTTCTTTGAAAATTAAGAAATAAATTATCCGGAAAAGAACTAGAGTTACCAACATACGAGTAGCTTGCAGAGTAAGCAAGCTGAAGTGGCAGTGGGCTGGCCATCTCTGTCGAAGGACCGATAGCCGGTAGAGCAGACGAGTCCTGGAATGGAGACCGTGTATTGGCAAACGTAGTGCTGGACGCTTCTCAGCTAGATGGACTGACGACCTTAAGAAGGTGGCTGGGACAGACTGGACGCGGAAGGCGGAGGGCAGGGAGTTGCGGTGCAGCCTGGGACAGGCACCATGGCACAATTCTATTATGAGTCTAAAAACACAAATTAGTATATTTCTTCAACGACAGAAAGAAGCATAGCATCTTTGAACTGACCTACCTCAACAGACGGCACGCATGCTTTGGTTATTTTATAATTTAACCTTATTTTAGGGATGTCAATCACCAACGCTAAAGCTACGGTTTTCTAGAAGAGCGGTGGCCGCTCTTAGCGGCTTAGTGACGTCTGTCATAAAAATGATGACAGCGGCAAAGATTTAAATCGTTAGATTCGCCCTACCGTGTCAAAAGATGGTCGCGCTTCTGTTTTGTTTTGACACCTCTGACACGCAATGACGCAGTGACCACTTGATTATCATGGAAACGCTGTTTAATAATGTGTGAGCTCACTCTTCACAGAATATATACTTTTTCTTGTGACTACTAAGTCACAGAGAAAAATCAAAATCAACATATCAAATTTTAATACTGGTAAAAATGACAGATTTTCATGTCAGCCATTCCGGCCGTTTTCCTA
This sequence comes from Cosmia pyralina, assembly GCA_946251885.1. Lineage (NCBI taxonomy): Eukaryota > Metazoa > Arthropoda > Insecta > Lepidoptera > Noctuidae > Cosmia > Cosmia pyralina. The sequence goes on from OX276367.1 coordinate 2,711,746, forward strand.
GGATCCCAAAGCTTTAGCCACCTCTGCTATGCAAAATATTAAAAGGAAGAATGATAAAAAGAACTTTTCTAAGCAAAGCAAAACAAAAAATCACAAAACCATCCCGTGCGTGCAAGCAAATACAAACAACAATTGATAAGAAAAAAACCTATAGGCAGTTGTCATCATTATGTTATAGGTTCATCGACCTCAATTAACATCATCATTACAAGACAATGGGACAAAAACGATCGCTGGTGATTGAATAATTACTGCTAAGAGAAAAACATAATGGTTTCCTTTTACTTTGAGGAAATAGGCGAGTGCTGCACTTGTCCTTTGTAAAGGACCTCTAAAACTTTAAACACGTCTTTTCAATATACTTCCTCGAAAACTGGTTCATATCGCACTACAATTAGGTTCACAATGCAATGTATTTCACACGCGTGCGATGCTTCATCTTCCAACACGTGTGCGGGAATAAAAATTGCCACAGATGACTTACACCTATAAGTATAGGTGTAAGTCATCTGTGGCAATTTTTGTACCAATTCGGACTAAGTAGTCCGAATTGGTTCAATGCCTCTATAATATTCACACCGTCTCGCGCCAGTTTCATTTTGGCACTTGCCGGTGCCAAGTGCCAAAATGAAACTGGCGCGAGACGGTCCTCTCTATTCGGAGGTGAATGTTTTTTTTTTTAAATCTCGGCGTCTTTACGGCGTTAATATTTTTTGAATATTTAAATAATTTTTTTTAAATAGAATATCATCAAAAACCATGATTATTACAATAAAAAAAATATTTGTGAACAAATTAACATTTATTTGTGTTCTAAACTCAAAAATATTTGAATTTTCTATTTTTCATATTAAGCTGTTTATCGGATTTATACCTTTGCTTCTCCTTCAACCTGGCGAAACCAAAGCTCGGAAAAAAAAAGATTTAAATCATAGTTTCCTAATAATTCATGACAAAAATATTTTTCGTTATTTTATTTTATTTCTTCAAAAGTGTATTAAAAAACGTCGTTTGATACACGTGGACATTTTTTATAGCAGTTATCGGCTCAAAAACAACTTCGCCTACGGCTCGGGTATTAATTCTGCCTCGAATGCAATAACATACATTCTCCACTTGTATCAAAATGAAGATTCTAGAAGTCCTTGTGAAAGATTTCGTCGGATGTAGATACCTACTTCCTACGCCAACATATACCAGCATATTTCTGCCCCAGGCAGGGAAAAGGCCTCTTCTCATACAGAGAAGGCACCAGCATTGATCACCACGCTTGCTCAAGACGGGTTGGCGATTTCAGACTTAAACACACACTTACACTATAACTTTAGGTTTTCTCACGATGTTTTCCTTCACCGATGCCAGTAATATCCAAGATAAACAAAAAGTACAAAATGATGAATTGAAACAGTTATACAGGGTGACCTGAAATTAGTGGCGGACCCGTTAAGGGATGAAAGTAGGGATCAATTCCAGTCGATATCACTCTTAGACCTACTGTCCTAAAGTTAACCCATTTCAGGATATTCCTACTTAAAGAATTTTACAAAAAATACCCTACTTTAAATCTTAAAATAGCTCTAAATCCTAAAAATTGGTCTTTCTGATACTTTTTTTTTTTTTGTTTTGCATCAAAGATATTCTAAGTAAGGAATTATTAATAGCGATATCTTCGTAAATGTCGGTATCTTACGCGAAAATCGTTTAACAAAATCATAAAATGAAAAAAAAAAATACAATGACTGCGTCTAAAACGTCGATTTACTTAAAAAAGTCACCCCACAATGTTACGTACATAATAATTAAATATCATTTACGTTTCATTATCTTTCAAATGAGGTATCAAAATCCAAAATCGGTTAAAAAACCACGAAGTAGGATTTTTTTGTAAAATTCTTTAAGTAGGAATATCTTGAAATGGGTTAACTTTAGGACAGTAGGTCTAAGAGTGATATCGACTGGAATTGATGCCTACTATCACCCCTTAACGGGTCCGCCACTAATTTCAGGTCACCCTGTATACCTGCCCGCATTTAAACCCACAACCCGCTGGGCTATTACGACAGGTTCATTACAATAACCATTTTCTAAAATGATTTGTATAGATGGGAGCGAGCCTATGTCCGAGCACAAATCAAGATGGCTCTCACACTAAGCAGTCGGCAGTCAATATTAATTAAAACACCGCCTGCCTTAACGTAACAAAATGACTAACGACACACCACTTCTTTAAAGTCAGTTATATCGTTACATTGTCCGATAAGGCAGGAAACAACACTGAGGGGAGACTTCTTATATTGCAATTAACTTTTTTTAACCGTTTGCGGCGAAATTACCATCTACACAAGAACCTAATCTTTCACATCACGCTAAGGGGGTTAGCAGAATAGTTAGGTCATATTGAGGTAAATGTCACTGCTAGACACGGAATCAAACAGGGTGATAAAGTAAATAAATTAACCTTACACGACAGGGTTTGCTCATGTATACATAATAAAACCTAATAATTGAAGACCTCGTGGCTAAGTAATAACAGCCGCTCGGGTCGATCCATCAGGTTAAGCTACGCTTACCGGGGTTGACCGTCTTCACAAAACGAGAATCCTCCGTGCCTCGGAAAGCAAGTTAAGCCGTTCGTTACGGGGAGTCAGAAGCCCGAAAGTCTGACAACCAGTTTTATCAAGGGGTAACGTATTACCCAGTGACTGGGTTGTGGAGGTCAGATAGGCAGTCGCTCCATGTAAAATACCCGTATTCAGCTGCATCCGGTTAGACTGAAAGCCGACACCAATATAGTTGGGAAAAGGCTAGGTAGATTGATTTTTTTATTCAGTTTTTAAACTAAAGCTACACAGCCAGCGATGACTATGTGTCCTTGACGCGCCTCTCCTAATGACTTTATAGTCTGTACATATCTATTGTTGGTACACTAGTCATATATTCTTCACGTACCTATTACTACATCGTTGTGGGGCAGACAGAGTACCTAGCTGATAGAATAGTCTAGATATTTCCGACAGAATAATTATTTGAGTCTTGTCAGGCGCGGATATTGTTATTTTCCGTGAACTCGAGAATTTGTGGGTGACATATTCTGGACATAACGGAAAATAGGTCCCTGGACAGTCAAAATTGCTTAACAAACACGTGACTTTTTCGTGCTTGTCAAGCAATTTTGACTTTATTGCTCTTTTTCGTCTATGGTTGCCTGTCAATAAATAAGGAACTTATAAATAGCGTCCATGAAGTATTGAATTTTTTCGTCTATGGTCGCCTGTCAATAAATAAGGAACTTCGTAGGGTCCATGAAATATTGCATTTTTTCGTCTATGGTTGCCAGTCAATAAATAAGGAACTTCATAGCGTCTATGAAGTATTGAATTTTTACGCCTATGGTTGTCTGTCAATAAATAAGGAACTTATAATAGCGTCCATGAAATATTGCATTTTTCGTCTATGGTTGTCTGTCAATAAATAAGGAACTTCATAGGCGTGCTTATGTGAAAAGTAAAATAAATAGGTACATTTAATACAAAACTTTTATGTAACCAAAGTTCAAGGACAGTTCTAGGTCACAATCTCACACACACACATTTTTTTCAACAACTTGAACCACAGACTAGTAATCGAGACTAACCCACAAACCAACAATGTAAGTGCTAGTTCACACGAGCGTTCCCACGCGTCAATGTCTAGGGCGCGCGTGTGAAACACCTTAACAATGACGTAATGCTATGTCATGAGCGCGAAAGGAAAAATGCTTTTACTTTGACTTTTATTGGTTATGGTAGACGAGATTATGTCATGAAAGAAACAAAGAACAAAAAAAAAATGGTTAAACTTTTTACTGAATTGTCACCACTTTTCACAGGGTTTGGTCACAATGTCACCGACGCTGTACAGCATTATGTTTCTAATCCTGGTTACGCTCCTGATAATATAAACTTTAAATAAATACTTAGTAGTTTCTGTAGTTAATTTATGTAATATAATATATATTCAATCAATCAATCTGCCTATCCTTTTCCCAACTTTGTTGGGGTCGGCTTCCAGTCAAACCGGATGCAGCTGAATACCAATATTTTGCAAGGAGCGACTGCCTATTTGACCTCCACAACCCAATAACTGGGTAATACGATACCTCTTGGTAAGACTGGTTGTGACTTTCGGGCTTCTGACGATTCGTAACGTCTGTCAAAGATCCACGAATGACAGCCGGGACCAACGGTTTAACATGCTTTCCGAGGCATGGTTTTCGGTATGTAAATATGGTCACCCATCTACGGACCAATCCCGGCAAGCATAGCTTAACCTTAATACATGTATCTATTGAAAGTAAAAAAAAAAGTTCGTTTATTCAGAACACGTGGTTTCAAATAAGGTCAAATAAAATCCAATAGGTAATAATTATGTTTATATCTAACTTAGTTACCTCTTTCGATACTCATCTGCTGTCATCTAATCTTTCTATCCTCATAGATTAGTTTTATTCATCACCTCCTCCCGCCCTTGTTCCATATTACGTGGGGGCGGCGCATCCCGTTTTCTTCTTCCATTCTCTCCTGTCAACCGTCACGTTGTCATTCAAGCTCAAACTCAAGCTCAAAGCATTTATTTCAAATAAACCAATTACAGGCACTTTTGAATTGTCAAGGGGTCGGTCAGTCAGAAAGATGAAGCTAGTTGCCCATTCCAAAGCGTAGTAGATCCCTATGGAGAAGAACGGGCAAGAAACTCCATGGACACTGTTTTAAATCATAATGTTTTTACAAAATATTGGTTACATCGTTCATGTTGAAAATATACATGTGAGAACAATGTAGAAAGACGTGCACGCTAAAAAGCGTCCGTAATAAAAAGATAAAAACTAAAACAACTAAATTAAATATTAAAATTAAAAATAAGCCATATGGCAGCTAAGAGACGACCAGTCCCAACTGACGGCGCCCGTTCACGAACATGACGCATGGATCAGCACCAATCACTCCCTTCTCTATCAAGTCATTCCTCACATAATCCATCCATCTTTTGGTCTAACTCTTCCTCTCCATCCATCAAAATTTATATTCGTCACTATTTACACACAGTCATATGAAAATTCAATAAAAATAATTAAAATTAAAATTTTCCCAAAATCATAAAACCAAATAAATCCAGGAAACAACAACTTGAATACCGACACGGGAATCGAACTCTGAACCTACCCTCTATCAATTATAATGTCAATCGTTTGCACTCACGCAAACCTAGGGTGTATGACCATTGACCATAGGAATGTAAGGGTTACCCTCGTGACTAAATATGGTAAATGGTGTAATTTAAATAAGGGTGGAAATTACCAATTAACTTCCAAATAGGTGGGAATTTGTAATAACTATTTTGTTTTCATTAAGAAAAAAATGGGGTGAATTTTGGGTGAGATATTGGGAATTTCAAGAGAAAAGCAATTTTATTAAAATAAAAAGCAATGGTTGTCCCCACTTAAATAAATAATTTAAAAAGCACTTCGATCATAAATAAAGTTAATTACTGAACAGAGATTAGCACTTTCACAGATGATTTGTTTTTTTTTTTTAAATTTAACAACACTGTTTCACTGAGTACAACATAGTCTGACCTGAGTCAGTTTTTACTGTACCCTTTAAACACACTTAAAACTATATCGTAACTGGTCGTTATACTTACACCTCATCAGTAGTCATCAGGTTTAATAAAAAAAAAAAATAATAAAAAAAAACTTACTAGAAGCAAGTTTGTAACGAGAAACCCTAGTACCACAAAGGGTAAACCAATTACAACCATTTTTTCACTAGGCTGCGCTTACGCAGGGGTTCGACGCAAATGTACCGGAAAATTACTATTGTTTACAAAATACTAGGTTTACATTTTGTTTTATTTTTGACGACTCGCTCCAATGGTAATCGGTGGCTTGCGAAAAATATAATTTGCATAAGAACATTTTGTTTTTTTCAGTAAAATTATTATTTAGGTTACCTAACTATTATTTAAGAAATAGTTAAGAGAAAATAGAGCAGTTCTGTTGGATTGCTATAATTATTTAAATCAATTTTAAATTACCTAGTGTTACCCAGTACCTAACAGGGTTGTGTAGGTCAAATAGGCACTCGTTCTATGGTAAAAATTTGTACAGCTACTGGTATTTAGCTGCATCTGGTTACTCTGGAAGCCGACCCTTACATGGTTGGGAAAAAGTTAGGCAGATGATGATGACTTTAAATGGCAATAGCCATTGAAAATTAAAAAATAATCATAATCTGCCTAGCCTTTTCCCAACTATGTTGGGGTCAGCTTCCAGTCTAACCAGATGTAGCTGAATACCAGTATTTTACATGAAGCAACTGCCTATCGGACCTCCACAACCCAGTAACTGGGTAATACGATATCCCTTCGTAAAACCGGTTGTCAGACTTTCCGGCTTCTGACGACCCGTGACGATGTCAAAGATCCACGAATTAATGCAGGGACCAACGGCAACGTGCTTTCTGATTGAAACTGAAATCTATTACGTGTAAAAATATCTGCCAGATAACTTAATCAGAGCTTACCAGGATGTGTTGAAGCATACCGTCAATCTACAAAACTCAACGCCAATTAAGTAAAACAAGTATTCCTTTGTTAAAAAAACAACAAAAGAGTTTCGAGAAATCATTTTCGGATTAGCGACGTTATCGCCACGTGTCCTTGAGTTTTCTGTCGGTATTTACATACGTACATAGTTTTATGTATATGTATTGCGTAATACACAGTGCTACATGTCTGTTGAACCTACTGTAAATAGTTTGTGAATATTATTCTGGGGTAGAGAAAATGTAACGTTTATAAAATACTAGTCACTAGCCCTGGCTTCGCTCGGGTAGCCTGATTGCTACCATACTTCACAGGATCACCAGCTGGGCTAATCTGAAGATTCTCTGTAAGTATTATTAAAATTGCTCCAGCCGTTTTTGAGTCCATAGAGAATATACATACAAATACAATACACACATCGATTTTTATACCTATGTATAGATTTCCGCATAATTTATTCAATAAATCAATCTAAATCTTATTATAGTCTCTGATTGTATAAAATTCGACTTGTCATCATAAAAGAAGCAAATAGAGTTAAAATTATAAACATTTTAAGACTTTATAGCGACTTCACATATCGATAAATGACTATTTTCTTGCTTTAAAAAAAACTTAATTCATGTTATAAAAAAGCAAAAGAGCTTTAGCTGCTGCTCCAAAGAGTGTCAGTGTTTTTAATTGAATTTTTTAATGATCACTAAAAATCAGTATATCTACTTTAAGGGGGGTGCGCAGTGGTAGCCCGCGAAATTCAAATTTTCTTACGTTTTTTGGAATTTGCAGGTCAGCGTCAGGTTGTATGTTGATTAAAATTGACCTCCAACCTCATGATTTAATAAAATCGCTATATTAGAGGTCAATGCTAACTTATGGAGTTGTATTGCTGATTCTAATGATTATAATTCTGTTAAGCCATATTAGTTACGGCCGCGAATCATATTTTAGTCAACATACAACTTGATACTGACCTTCAAATTGCGAAAAACGTAAGAAAATTTGAATTTCGCGGGCTGCCTTAGCGCATGCCTTTTAAACAAGAATTCTGTGGTCCATTTCTAAATAGCCCCTAATGTCAAAAACATCGTTTCAAGTCCGCCTTTGATAGAAGGTTGTTCAAGCAATTGGTCAAAAACCATCCTAAATGGTTGTCACCCTACTCATAATTAAACATACCTTTGTCTAGTTAGTTCAACAACTATTTTGTCGGTTCAATGTCGCAGTTTTTTCGTATATACGAGTACTCGGACGTCACTCATTTGACGCCATTTGCAGCCGCCATGTTGGATTTTTACGAATTTTATGAGTCATTTTATTTTCGGTTGATCATGTTTAATGATTAGGTAGGTATGTTTCACAATACACAGCAAGTCCGACCCAAAATGGTCAAATTAATCTGTTCTGCAGAACAGGAAATTCTTCACTCCTATTTCCATAAACTTACCAATGTATTAACATTTTTAAATTATTTATTTTGACTAACAGTTAAGAGGCCCCCGGAGCATACAAACACAATAATAATAATAAAAAAACTTAAATAATAATAAAGTAGTTCATACAACAAAATACCAAAATAATTTGTAAATCTATACAAATAAAAATAGAAGTCCTGACTCATCAATGCCCAGCCCAAATCTTTGTACCTAGAAAGCTAAAATTTTGCATAGCCGTTCCTTTTATAATGTAGACAAAGAGTAAAAATAGAATTCCTGGAAGTACGTTCCCGTGGGATATTTTCCGACATCCACGCGGGTGAAGCTGCTAGTCAAACATATTTTTAAGGTAGTGTGTGTTTATTCCGATTGGATTATATATATATACATATCTATGTTCCCCAATATAAATAAGAACACTGATTTAAACATGAAATATGAGAAAAATAAGTTTTCTTCTAAGTATAGAAATTTTAAATTCCTCATATCTCGTCTTGAAATCAGTGTCCTTTCAAAATATATATTTTGGGAACCTAGATATTCTGTCATCCAAACGGAATAAGTATACACTACCTTATGAATGTTTGATTTACAAATTATTTTGGTATTTCGTTTGTATGAACTACGCATGCTCCGGGGGCCTCTTAATAAGATAATATAATAAGAAACTAAACAAGAAACATGTGTCATTCAATCAAATCGTGTGAAGCAAAGGATTTAAAAACCCAGTATTTGTTTTCGTTACTCAGTCGATTTTCAAATGATCCCTCACATTTTTGTTTAATCTTTTGTTTTAATCATCTACTCAGGTACAGTCTCACCCCCTTATTCATAAAAAAAAACCGGCCAAGTGCGTGTCGGGCCACGCGCAGTAATAGGGTTCCGTAGTTGCACAATTAATTTAGAAATAAGAATGTTATGATTTTATTTTCACCCCACGCCATGGAGTAGACGAGAAAAATATACATCCCCACTTTAGGTGTACAGAAGGTACCGTAAAAAATTTTTTTTTCATGATTTTATTTTGCCACTTTGTCGGCGTGATGAATATGTATATCCATGCCAAATTATAGCTTTCTAGTAATAAGAGTTTCTGAGCTAAGCTGCGGACGGACAGACGGACGGACGTAGCGAAACTATAAGGGTTCCTTGTTGACTACGGAACCCTAAAAACTAAAACGCTCTATAAATCTATTTTAGTTAAGATCTTTGTTAAAATAGTGTTTTGTCAATTTCTTTCGAATTTTGATTTGAATTTGAAAGACGAATGCAAAAAAATATTTTAACTAACATAGGTTTGTAGAGCGTTTTAGTTTTAGACGGCAATTGAACAAGTACCTACCACTTTAAAGTAACAAGGACAGAGATATCTTCATTTCAAACCTATGATCACATTTTTTCTGCCCATTCAACCTAAATTCTCAACCAGTGTGAGCCCCACAAACCGATCACGTTAACACGATTACTAGAACCTTAAAAATAACATCAAAAGCCAAACATATAATCAAATAGCAGTCACTACTGAATTTGTTAAAAAACAAAGCTAATAATGACACTTATAAACGTGGGAATCTGTCGACACCTTCGTTGAGTTTAACTATACAATAATAATGTGTAATCTTATGAAAAACAAAGTAGAAGTTGAGATTTTTGGGGACACTGTTATTGGATTTGAGGGATTTGACAGACATTTTATTCTCAACTCAAGTTTTCAACACTTTTTTAATTGTCATTGAGTCATCAACACTAAAATATGTATACATTTAAATAGGTATAAGTATAAAAAGAAAAAAAAATGTTGAGAGGTGTCAAGGGACACCCGGATGGAACGAAGTTCCTTTCGATTAATTAGTGAAGGAATTGTAATATATATATTTTTTTTTTATTTATAATAATATTTTTTTTTATTATTAACAAATATAATGTAATATAAACTTAATCTTTCTATAAGAGAGAGAGAGAGACAGACAGACAGAGAAACATGCGCACGTCGCACAGCTTACAGTAGCTTACTATAGCAAAAAGTGTCGTTACAACTTTTCGTGAGAATTTTTTCCGTCTAGCCCCCTTTCACAACGCGCGATAAGGAACTTCGTTCCAAAAAAAGAAGAGCTCATAGGGCATCAAAAAGGCTGGCAGCGCTGTCACGTTGCATGGCAACGCTGATTCTTTGGCCTAAAAATAGGCAGGCCATCTTCACGTGAAGAGTCGACCATCCGCTTGGCGATGTCCCGAAATACTCGATGAGCACTCGGACCCCAAGGCCTTTCAAGTTTCAACCTCAAACGGCTCAAACATATACCTAGCTCCCAATAAAGTTGTTTTATTTGCGCCGAATTAAGAAGAATTGAATGAAAATTAAGAATTTTTTTTAGATAAACAACCTTTTCTATTTAGGTAAACATAAAATTACCAGTTTTAAATGCAAATAATCCACTTGTAACAACTAAAGTATTAGTAAATTGATAATATGGAAACATTTGACGTTTTAACTAATTCCAAGGTTACTTTATCTACGTAACTCGGGGTCAGTAAAACTAAAGTTTTAATAAGTGTTAATGTCAAGATCATTTATTGCTACTATAGAGAAAATAAAAAGAAAATAGCTGGGGAGTTTGTTGCGCCACTTCTTCTTCCCAGCTAAAGCGTTAACTGAGAAGTGGTGAAGGGCGGGCGTTTAGAGGGACTGTCTTACGTAATTTTATACGTTCAAAAAGTGCTGATTCTAAGCCTAGTTTGAATTTAATGAATTTTGATTTTGATTTTGAGTCCACCGAATCATCATCTGGCACCCCAACATTTTACTTCAAAGATGGAAACCCGAGGGGAAAATTCAAGAATGATAAAGTTTAGGCCCATAACATGGGACAAAGCATTTTTAATAGTAGGTAGGTATTATAATTAAAATAGCTGGCAACATATTATAGATACTCTTTTAAACATTAATTCAATTATAATGTGCTCTTTGGGAAAAGCCATTTATTGAAAAATCAAAGAAAATAAAATTCTTTTAATTTCTTATTATAACCAAACAATCCTAAAACCACCACATCCTTGATTGACGTCATTCAATGATTCATTAGGTAAAACATAAGCAAATAAATAACTTTGTACATGAGATAAGTATCGTCGAATACGTGTGAATAAATTGTGGGAAGTTCTGCTACACATGAGGTGTTGGGATGTGTCCGAAGATTGATGATTGGGGTTGTAAAATTAAAGTCGTCATTGCTCTCGTGTGTCCCCAAGTAAGGTAACTAAGAACAATGTTCTAATAATAAAATTGAGTAAAACTCTCCATTGTAGTTTATTTTTATGATCAACCTAAACTAATATTATAATATAAAGAGAAAACATTTGATTTTTGTATGTTTCTTTGTAATGCTTTCACGGCTAAACGGCTAAACCGATATTGTTGAAATTTGGTATGAAAATACGTTGCACTCTGGGGAAGGACATGGGTTACTTTCTAACGACATACCACGTGGGCAAAGCCGCGGGCGGAAGCTAGTTCAATAATGCCCATTGTATTATTATCTGGATTGTATTTGAGGAGAATACAGATTTTCCAAATAGCTTTTTACAAGTGTTATTGAATTTTGAGCTATTTCTATCATGAGTATATTACGCTATAATAATTTTATTAAGGTCCAAAATCACAATTGTATTAAAATTTATGTTTTAAGGCCCTAGTAGGCGCGACGCGACAGCGCAACGCGATTCTAGTAGAACTATTTCTATAAAATCATGAAAATTGTCCTACCAGAAAATCTCAAATCAGCTTAGAATCAAAACTGTCTGCTACTTCTTCCAGGAAGATTAAAAGCAAGCCTATCTTCAGAAAAATCCCCCACAAATAACCGCATGTGTAACACACAGTATTGTATTGTCAAATTATTTCCCACAGCCTTGCGCGTGCGCTTCGCCTTTTTGTGAACAAGCAGATAGACGCTACCTTCATGTAGCTTCAAGTTTAAACAAGTTGAGGATCGGCAGTAGTGTGTTATTTAATACTTTAATTATCTATGTAGAAGATAGAGCAATAATGAGGTACCTATTTATATAGCTACGCCCTTACGCCAGTTTGAGTCATCCGTTAGATTATCGTGAGTGGTCCAAAATCAGTACTATAAGCCGACGTTCGCACGGACGTAATAATATCGCGGAGATTTTTTTCGCGCACTGGATTTTCAACGCTCTGCTTAGCGCCGAGATTTGAAAATCCAACAGTGTGTTTTTCGACGCGCTGGGATGCACTCTGCTATTGTTAGGTTGTATTCTCGAAGCTCGGCTCAACACCGAGAGTTGAAAATCCAGTGCCCGATAAAATCCCGTCGCGATATTTTTACGTCCGTGCGTACGCCGGCTAATGATGCTGAAAAGCTTTTGGAGTTGACTTCTTATGAATCGATTTTAATATAAGACCATGGAAATAGCCATGGGAAATAAGGAAAAGGAAATAGATAGATAGGATTGAAATAGGATTAGGATTTTGGATTTTTTTTAGAGGATTGGGGATATTTTGTGAGGAGTGAAATACAAGCGTTAACTCAAAAGCGTTGTTACGTTTTTCTGCGTAACGCAAAATAAAGCGAACGCCTTTACGACTTAAAGTTGCACTTATTCATTGAAGAAACCCTGCCAATATGGTCCTTTGTTTTCGTCCAACAATAGAAAGTCTCAACGGCACAAAAAACAGGAGTAAACTCCAGTCGTGCGTCGGAGCTGACCCACACACACTTTTTTTTTATGGTAGCCAACAACACTTTTTATGAAAATATAATATTTATCAGACTTGAAGGGAAACCTCAAAACTTTAGGGAAAAGCTGCCAAGTTACCGTCCTATTCATATGGCAAAAAAGACCCTGTAAATAACCATCATGATTATTGACCTATAGCTTTCTTGGAATCCCTTTTTCATTCCTTCTATAACAAACAAAGAAACACAATATGAGTCAGTTTTTTCACACGAAACCAAAAGATGGGCACTTAAATTCAATATGTATAACAAAACCAGTTTTTTTTTTCGTACCAGACCTGTGTTTAAATTAAGAAACCGGTTTATTTTAGGCACCTCACTATAATTAGGCACAAGTATTTTATGCGTTTAAAGCAGAGCTCTTTTATTGGGTTCTAAATTTAAAACCACAGCACCACTACCACTGCCCCCACGCCACTGTTCCATTAGAGATTTTGTCCTTCTAGTGGTAAAGGAACAAACGCCCCGATGCAAGGAAACAACATACTTATCATCATCTGCTTAGCCTTTTCCCAACTATATTGGGGTCGGCTTCCAGTCTAACCGGATGCAGCTGAATACCAGTATTTTACATGGAGCGACTGCCTATCTGACCTCCACAACCCAGTAACTGGGTAATACGATACCCCTTGGTAAGACTGGTTTTCAGACTTTCGGGCTTCTGACGACCCGTAACGACTGTCAAAGATCCACGATTGACAGCGGGACCAACGGCTTAACGTGCTTTCCGAGGCACGGAGGAGTTTCGGTATGTAAAGATGGTCACCCATCCACGGACGAACGCCGGCAAGCGTGGCTTAACCTGGTCGATCGACCCATGCGGCTGTTATTACTTAGCCACGAGCTCCTCAAACAACATACTTATGTATTTATAAAAATATAGCCTAACCTAAATTAGGTAGATGACAATAACAGTAACCTAAGGTATGCCAGCCAGCTTAAACTCCAGTTGGTAAGAACTAGGGTCGTGAGGGTTGTTGTGTTATTGTTGTTGTTGTATTAATAAATAAATAAATATGAAATAAAACAGATTTACAACATTGAAAAAAAAGTTGGGCTGTTTGTGCAATGAATTGGTCGTCATTTTCTTTCGTGCAACTTATCTTCTGTAGTCTGTGGTTCCACAAATTATCTACAGACATCACTATTTTAATTTACTCTTGACTAAAGTTCGCATTGTAAAATAAGAATAGCAGACGACTCTAGGGCTCTTGTCACCGCCGAATGGAAGACTTCACCGATGGGAAGAGGCCAGACGGAATGACCATAACGCCTTGGAGGTTAGGTCGGCCTTTGGTGTGGGATGCAACCTGTGTCGACACCCACGCGCCATCCCATCTTCTTAGTACGGTGGGCTGTGCTGCAGCGGCTGCTGCAGATGCAGAAAACCTCAAACGGCGCAAATAAAACAACGTAAAGTTTGGGGTAGGAACACTAAGGCCTTGGGGTCCGAGTGCTCATCGAGTATTTCGGGACATCGCCATGCGGTTGGTCGACTCTTCGCGTGACCAGAGGGCTGGACAATTTTTCCAACGTGGCAATTTTCCCAATGACAGCGATGCGGACGAATGGTGAAATATCCACTGAATAGACCAAGAATGCGAACTCTAAAACCTCAAACATTCTCAACTAGAAGAATTCAACATTTGAATATTAAAATTTAAACAAACGCGGTGAAAATATTAGTTTAACAACAAAAGGTATCCTGTAGGAGCGCTCGCAATGAGAAACGTTCTGCCGCCATGCTGAACAAGGAGATACAAAGAATTTTACAATGGATGTGGCAATAGAAACTTATATACAGTGTCAAATTAAATTAGCTAGCGAAACTCCGCAGACGTAATGGGTATCAATATGTAAACAAGACAAAATAAAAAAGATTAGATTTTTGTTTTTAGGATCAGCGACCGCTGGAAGTGTTTTTACTTGAAGTACGAGTTGAGAAATTTTTTTGTTTTTGTTTTATCGTGTTTAGATTTCGATATCGGTGGGTACTTTTTAAAGAGAATGTGACCTCTGAGTTTGTTTCGGCCTCTCTTCTCAGAGAAGTCAGATAGGAAACGCCGACCTCGTCTAGTTTTAAAACTTAAGTTATTTTTGACGTCTAAAAGTGTTTTTTGAACTAATTTTAGAAATAAATATCATGTAAAATAGATAGTTATTTAAACTAACCTACTTTCAATCACAACCCGAACGATTTTGAAAGAAATTACTAATCCTTCCCTTCATAGCATTGCCTTTTAGCTTTTTAAAGAAGTTTAATTCCAAATTAATTAGATAAATCTTTTTATCCGTGTTCTTCTTCTTCCCATCTACAAGCCACAATTACAATATCTATTTATTAGTAACACCACATACAGGCAATGTTAGTTTTCTCATTTTTTCCTGCACATTATGCCGCATCCACCCGCTCTCATTTCCCACATCTTTAACAACTCGAAACAATAGCGAACCCGGGCACGAACCCGGCGTTTTAAATAATACATAGATACACATTTTATTTGCAAAACGGAAGCCATGTGATTTATCTGTGTGTGCACTTAATCGGTAGTTTTGCCGATGTAGGTACTGTGGATGCACGTTGTATTATTAAAAATACTGTAAATCTACCAAAACACTCATTTCAGACTAAAATATTGATAGAATTTCTACTTTTTGGTATAATATGCGCCACAAAAGATGAGACTTGACGAGCGCTGTACCACGCCTCCCGCGCTGCGCGATGACGCCCGGTTCCTTCCCGTCGCAGACCTCATACCGCTAAAGAGACCTATAAATCGTCTACTGCGCAAGTCAAACCACGTGATGTGTCAAGTCTCATCTTTAGTGGCTCGTATTGTACAGTATACAGGAAACACCGAACTCATGACTCATCTAGTTTTAATACAATTTATTTTTGTCGTGTAAAAGAGTTTGTACAAATCTACTTACAGAAATAAAATAATTTGTCATTTAGTAAAAGCAATGCTGCAATAAAAAAGTTATTAATGAAGTATATTTTCTAATAAGTATTTGTAGACCAAAATATGAAAACCAAGTTTATAGTCTAAGCTGTCAACATATCCAATATTACTTATCAGTATTTTTTTGCTCTTTTTCAATATATTTTCAGCTCCACATTCTAACTACTTTCAGCTAGTTAGGTATTATTGGCGTGAGATTGTGTAATAATCCATTTCATTTTATATTTTTGTATCATCTTATTTTATTATTATTTTGAAATCGTGTGTGTTTTTTTATGGAACATTAGTGGTCTGTAATAAAGTTTTTTATTTATTTATGTATTATTATTTATTTATTTAAAATCCAAATTTAAAAAAATCTGTTTTATTTACAGGTACAAAGATGATAAAACGGCAGAAAATACGCAAGAAAATCCGCTGAGACCGACCCAGGTCGACGTAACGATGTGACAATAGTATAACAAACAGTTAAAACATACTAAAAATACTCCCAAATAATTCTCCTAAAATTCTCCTATTTTAGATTTTAGTCACAAAAGTTAGTGCCAATAGTGAAAAAAAAAACACAGAGTAATAAAAGAATAGAGGTGACATCGAACTTTTGATGCAACGATAAAAACAGTGCCACATTAATAACTGCCACTACTAAACATTCTAAATTCAAAAAAGAAAAACAATTCAAACATAGAACATAAAATTAGTGAATAAAATTGAGACTTAGAGTGCGTCTTGGATTGTGTTGAAAAAAAAAGTGACCTTTTAAAAAAAAATACTAAAAAAAGTGATGTGCTAAGAATGGATCTCCACGCTCCTCAGTTGGTAGTCCATTCCTATGAGCCTCATGCCCCTCTCTTGGAGGTTGAAGGTCTGGATCCTCATAGTCCTCAACAGAAGGTGCTGATCCATGCTCCAACGTTACAGAGTCAGGAGTTGATGAGCAGCGAGCACCGCAACGGAGGTGAGCCGAGCTATGGTAATGATTTCAACTTTTTTATTTACTTACTCATTATTTATATTTTTTTCTTAAACACAAATTGCACATATTGCCTTGCTAAAACACTGACTAGACACTTATGCAATTATATTCAAGTTAAACTTTGAAGCAGTTATATTTTCAAATAGAACTCAATTCAACCAAAATTATTTGTAGGTACACTCAGCTACATATCAAGCTAAAATTTTCCAGTACAAGCTGATCTGGCATTGTATAGGATTTCCGTTAAATGACAGGTCAGCTTATACTGGAAATGTATAGCTTGATGTGTAGCCGTGAGTACATACTTTTCTTTTGGCCGTTATTGTTTCCTGCTTGGTTCAGTTCCAGTTAGTCATAAGAATTAATTGTATTTCAAATAAAAGACAAATTCGTTGATCTAGCTCGCTAGTAGCAAGTGACACTGTTCAGTGCGGGGTCCTGATTCTGAATCCCAGGACATGCAAAGTGATATTGATGTTTTTTTTAATGTATGTAAACAAAAGCCTCGATGCATGATTATTGAGAGCAGATGTGTCTGATCTGACGTAGAGTACGACTTTACAGATGAGCAGTACCATGCGCACAGCAGCAACCAGAGTGGAGACGGTGAGTCAAGTTTATTAATTAGATTTTATTCTCTCTTCTTCTTCTTTCTCATGGCTACTATCATTATTTGGGGTCAGCCCTGTTAGTACTTCTGCGCCACACCGTACGTTTGCGGGTTGTCTCTACAGTTGTGTTACTCTCTATCATGTCATTTTTAATTGTTCGTAGCCAAGTCATTGGTGGTCGTCCACGGCCTCTTTTTCATTCTTCTATATTCATGACTCTTTTAGTCATCGCATGTCCGTACCATTGCATGCGGTTTTCTTTAAGCTTCTCGCGTATCTCAGCGACTTTAAAAGTACCACGAATATATTCGTTTCTAACTCTGCATAATTAGATTTTATTCTCTATACGGCGCAAATATTCTAATCTAATTGGGACTTGTATGTTTGAGCCGTTTGGGGTTGAAACACTAGGGCCATGGGTTCCGAATGCCCTTCTAGTTTTTCGGGACATCGCCAAGCGGTTGGTCGACTCTACACGTGACCAAAGGGCTGGCCTATTTTTTGGCCAAAGAATTAGCATTGCCATACTACGTGTCAATGCTGCCAGCCTTTTGGGCACTTTTCCTGTCGACAGCGACGCGGACGAATTTTTTGATGCCCTATGATTAGTTCCCCTCCTTTTTTATATACTTGTACATATATATTTTTTAAAATTGTTGGATTTTAAATTATGTTAATAAAAATATCTGAAAATTCTCTATATAAAAAGTATAATCCAAATAAAAATTTATTATCATGTCTTTTCTACATATACTTAGCTCTACACCAAACTCTTGCCATTTGCATTCCCCCGTCTCACCTTGTAACAAAGCTTTTAAAGAACTAATTCCATTTCATTTCTTAGCTTGGCTTCACGATTGAGTCTAACTTTTTGCGTGTAACATTCTAGACTAAACTAGAATTTAAAAAAAAGATAGACCTGTCACTGTCACGTTGTAATAGAGAGTTTTCAGACTGTATGTCGATTTGTCTGGCTTAATTTTCACTGGGTACATAGCCCGGTTCCTAATGGACTAGCCGACCGTTATAATTAGTTAACGTGTCATCAGCTATTTATTTATTTATTTATTAAAACTTTATGCACAAGTCAAAAAAAAAAATACTGTACAAAGTCGGACTTAATGCCTGAGGCATTTTCTACCAGTCAACCTTAGGGTGATGCAGAGAGAAAACATGGCAGGTGCAGCATAAGGGATAGATAACTCGAAAAAGAATAAATACTAATAAATATACATAAAATACTAATATATATATTTCGATGCGTAGTTTTCATTATAAATTAATAATAATTATTTAACTATCATTAGGCAGGTTGGTAAAAACTTAACTTACTCGTACTAAGTTTTTGTAACGTTTTTTTTTATTTTTAACTGACTTTCAAAAGGAGGAGGTTATGAATTCGACTGTATGGTTTTTTTTTTAGTTTTCATGGACCATTTTTTACAGGTTGGTAGCTAGATTGTTTTTTTTTTTTAGATACAGCATCTATCTTTCTCATTGTTTGCCTGTAACCTAGGCAAAAATAAAAAAAAATTGTCCGCTGGACTTTATGTATACTAATATTTAAATCTAAATCTATATTAAAAATTAGATTTTTGCATGTTTGTTTGTTAAGCTTTCACTGCTAAACGGCTGAACCGATTTTAATGAAATTTGGTATGGGGATACTTCGTACCCTGGGCAAGGATATAAGTTACTTTTTATCGACATACCACGGGCGAATCCACGGGCTGAAGCTAGTCATTTTTAAAACTATTTGAATAATTAATTTCTCTTTAGGTAAGTAATTAATTACCTACCTATAAGTAAGTATTTACTTCGTTTTCAGAGTAACCACTTTTATTTCAATTATTTTCTCTTTCTTCTACAGTAAATATTTAATTTCTACAATGGAAATATTTCAGTCAATTACTTTCCCAAAATAAGGAGCTCGTGGCTAAGTAATAACAGCCGCACGGGTCGATCCATCAGGTTAAGCTATGCTTGCCGGGGTTGGTCCGTGGATGGGTGACCATCTTTACATACCGAGACTCCTCCGTGCCTCGGAAAGCACGTTAAGCCGTTGGTCCCGGCTGTCATTCGTGGATCTTTCTTTGACAGTCGTTACGGGTCGTCAGAAGCCCGAAAGTCTGACAATCAGTCTTACCAAGGGGTATCGTATTACCCAGTTAATGGGTTGTGGAGGTCAGATAGGCAGTCGCTCCATGTAAAATAATGGTATTCAGCTGCATCCGGTTAGACTGGAAGCCGACCCCAACATAGTTGGGAAAAGGCTAGGCAGATTGAGATTGATTTTACTTTCCCAAAATAAATAATAATAAAACCGTGAAATATATAAACATAATCTTTAATCCGTAACTTGTCTACAAAATAATAGGAAACAGAAAATCTAAATACTTCTCGCTATTAAAAATATAGTTTATATAAAAGAACAAAACAAATTGATCTTTCATGGCGATCAAATAAAAACATGAGAGATCAAGCTACCGGTTTCTAAAAGTCAATAAATTCAATGTTATCTGTAGTCAAGTGTTTTTATTGGCTGTTGTTTGTAATTTGGTCAACGACTCAACTGAAATAAGAGCTAACTTATGATATTTGATGTAGCTGGTTCACTGTTCACAGACTTCATCACATTTTTAACCGACTTCAAAAAGGAGGAGGTTCTCAATTCGTCGGAACCTTTTTTTTTTTTTTTTTTTTTTTTTTTTAATGTATGTTCCCCGATTACTCGAAGATGGCTGGACCGATTTGGATTTTTTTTTGTTTTATTCGAGAGGGTATACATCACAGTTGGTCCCATATAAAATTGATTAACTTTGCTTCGGTAGTTTTTGAGTTAGCTTCAATAACACGTATTTTTTCCCCAGTTTTATATGGATGATGTTCTAGTTTGTTTTGCAGGTAGTGGTATTAGAATTTGTGTGGGGTAGGTACACAACTAAAACGTGAAAAATAAAAACTTTTTTACAAAAAAATACAACCGTCTTCCAAAAACAACACTACAAAGTGAAAAAAAACTTTAATTTCGGAAGTCGGTGGCAAAAAACGAAAATACATTTAACTAGACACCGACTTCCGAAATTAAAGTTTTTTTTCAATTTGTAGTGTTGTTTTTGGAAGTCGGTTGTATTTTTTTGTAAAAAAGTTTTTTTTAGCATTATTCATTGATCGTAACTTTACTATCTTCTTGAACTGTTTTAGTTTGGGCGAACACCAGGAATGTTTCAAAATGAAGAGAGTACACGACAACTGGTTTTCTGACAAGAACTTTATCCAATTAAGATAAAGTTTAATTTTCTTTGTTGTTGAGATCATTTTGAACAGTCTGTTCGACCCCATTATTTTTGACGATGACTGTAGGTACAGTCAACAAAAGAGATATCTAGGCAGTGTATACTAACATATTTGTACGTGAATTGTTAAAAATTTTATATATATTACTTTGTTTTTGCAATACTCCTACATTGTAACACACCAACACAAAATTGTATATTGTCACGAAATTGAACATGAAGCAATTCACATACAAAGTTAGATAGTCCCCTGCCTAGATATCTCTTTTGTTGACTGTACCTATAATTATTGTGTGTTGTGTTTATGGTTTTGACAATTAAAACTATATTTCTTTAGCTTTGAAAGTCGAATGACTAGCATCATAAAATGCCTTAATATAGCTTTGGAATAAGTGCGTTTTGATAATAGTTCTTACGATAAAAATATTTGTAAATAAAAATGGCTCAAATCTAGGTTCTTTAGAGACGCTAGTCGGTCAGATGTCAGAAAGTTGAAGCTAGTTAAAAATAATATGATACATTTTCAAAGAGAAACACAAACTTTTATCCAACTGTCTCCATTCCAAAGATTGTGGAAAAAGTGTGGAGGATCGACAAGTTTTTTCAATGGCACACACACAGAGACAAATGTTGTACATACGATGTTGTTTTGTTTGTATATGTGAGTATAAATATCACGTGGGGTGTGGCCCCAGTCTTGATATAAGCGGAGCGGGTTTATGAGCGTAGCGTGTTAATTTCATAGTGAATGCTGAAAATGCTTCTCTAATGTTTAGTTTAGTTTATTTATTAATAATTATCAAAATTACATGTCATTTAGTCATATCAATTACAAAATAGATTAATTAAGAAACATAATATAAAATAACAAAGATTAATTGAGAAAAAAAAATCCAATAAAATAATATAATCGTTTGTCAAAAAAAAAGAACACACAACTAATAATTAAATTAATTACCTAAAACCATTCTTATAGGTCATATAATACCTGGTCGGTTAGCCAGCCTTTAAGTTTAGCTTTGAAAGAATTGTCAGACGTTGCGCTTACAACTTCATCTGGTAGCCGATTGTATACCGATGGCCCCATGATATGAATCAACCTTCCAGATTTAGACAGGGTGTATGAGTAGCTAGCTAATTCATCTAATGGCTTCCTCTCTCCTACTATATTACTGCGCCCGATAGTGTCCATAATGAATTCTTTATAATTGAACTCAACTCAACTCAAAGCATTTATTTCAAATAAACTAATTACAGGCCCTTTTGAATTGTCAAGGGATCGGTCAGTCAGAAAGATGAAGCTAGTTGCCCAACCCGACTGGCTGTCACAAGATGTAGAAGCACACTATTCCAGAACAACTGTTATAATATGTCTGTCAAAATCTATAACCAAATACCGAAACAGATCAGAGAGCTACCATTAAATTATTTTAAAATAAAACTCAAGAAAGGTTTCTATAATAATGTGTTCTACACTACAGGTGAATTCTTACATTATAAGCTAAATACAAAATAATTTTGATAACTTATTTATGGCAGGTATTTAAATTCATCAATATATGATCTCACTAATTTATAAGATTTATTTAATATTTTCTTTTTATTCACATGATCTCTGTAGGTACCTAGTAATACCTAAGTGTTTTTGTTTATATTTTTATTTTAATGTATTTTTTTGCATGCTGAAAAAAGTAAGCAAAATATGTGGAGCTATTTTTAATTTAAGACCTTTTATGTACCATATTGTATGCAAACAAAGATATTCTATTCTATTCTATTCATTTCAAAGCGTACTTAGTACATATGGAGAAGAACGGGCAAGAAAAAACATAAGCCAAGATATGACCAGCCTCCATTGACAGCGCCCGTTCACGAACCTGGGGCCGTACTATGACGTGAAAAAAGATAATGGATCCATCATGATTCCAGTGTGAGAGAGAGACGGAGCTATATATGACCTATAGCACCATCCTTTTTTCACAACGGAACCATGATGGATCCATTATCTTTTATCACGTCATAGTACGGCCCCTGACACATGGATTAAGTTATTACTTAAGTAGGTACACATTGTGTAATGCAATAAATGATTGAATATTGAGTATTACTAGGTAGCTACCTACTTTTGCTCAATAGCTAGCTGCTAGACTAATGGTCGCAAGCAAGACTGCTGAGTGTAGGGCCTAGGTTCGATTCCCGGGTCAAACAAAGTGCTATTAGTTTTTCCTGCATCCCGAAATCGAGATTTTTACCCGGTTAATGGCATAGGCTCAATTTCTTATTCTTTTACACGGGATTTTAACCGACAAAACTGGGGTGTTGCTTATATGCCTAGGGTCTTCAGAGATTATAAACAATTAACTATCTACAAACCTAATTTCATCCAAATCGGTCCAGCCGTTTGAGCGTGAAAAAATAACAAACATACAAACACACACACAAACTTTCGCCCTTATCGTATTAGTGTGATTTCTGTATCTTTACTTGCACTGTCATAACACCTAGCTTATTTAATTTTTACTCGCTTTCACTTGAGCCACACCCCACGTACACGCGGATCGACTGTCCCAACTAATTTCACACTGATTTAGTCAAGTGTACTCGCGACAAAAAACGTCCCATTCACTCTGCCGATGTGACCGGCAGACGTGGTCCGACAGTGAAATTTCAATGAATGAGTTTGAATTTCATCGAGCATCATGGTATTTTGGGGCAGGGTTTGGTTTGAAGGGGTAAGCAGAAGTCTTTAAGACGCAGATACGTTTAAATGCCAATGGCCTTCAGTGGTTAGCTTGCGTGTTCTGTGCTGAGATCACGCAACGAGTCGTATGTCCACCTAATAATAGGATTCGCCCATCAAGGAGTGCTGTCGCAAATTAGAAGCATTATTCATTTATTTATTACTAGCTTTTGCCAGCGGCTTCCCCCACGTGTATGTCGGAAATTATCCCACGGGAACCTTCTACCGGGATGAAAAGTATCCTATGTCTTAATCCAGGTTATAAACTATCTGTATACCAAACTTCATCCAAATCCGTTCAGCCGTTTTTGCGTGATTGAGTAACAAACATTCAAACATCCAAACATACAAACTTTCACATTTATAATATTAGTAGGATACATACAACAAAAGATAAAATCTATAACACGTATATCACACTAATATTATAAAGGCGAAAGTTTGTGAGTGGGTGTGTATGTTTGTTATCTACTTCTTCGCGCTCAAACGGCTGGACCGATTTGGAAGTAATGTGGTACGTAGATAGCTTATACCCTGGATTAACACATAGGCTACTTTTTATCCTGGTCTACGCGAGTGAAACCGCGGGGCGCAACTAGTTAAAAGATAAATAATTAAATTGTCTTTAAAATGGTAAAAGTTTCATAAAAATACGTTTGATAGTTTTTGCGTGATTCTCAGTTTTTTATCCGCGTTAGACATAACTTTACAAATTAATTTCACTATGTAGTATAAACATAATCTTAAATATTCACATACTTAGTTATTAAAAAAATGCTCTAATATAACATATATTTTTTACAAATCATTAACACTACTCATTTAGACGTGATCTTCAGTTTAAAATCATTAAAAGTCTCTTATCGTCGCCTATCACTGACAGGTAACGCAAAGTCTATACTGAAGAACTGTAGATATTAGCACGAACACTGAACGGGAGAAGGTAGAAAGCACCTTTCCATAACATTCAGCCTATTTTGTTTCCCCATGCTGAGATGCAGGCCTCTTCTCTGGGAGAGGGAGTGAGCCACGCATGCCCAATGCAGGTTGGAAGATGTCTATCAGTTTTTGTTTTTATGACATTCCAGTTTCTTCATCATTTTAAATTCTCCCTTGAATGAGCCTACACTGGTTGACGTTTGTTGGCAGTATCACAAAGTCGAGGGGTAGATTAGAGCTAGTCAAAATATGAGGCCACCTAAAATACTTATTGTAAATGCGGACTTTGATTGAATTTCCATCACAGATGGTCCCACACCCACGACAAATTAAAACCAAGAGCTGTATTATCAACTACCAAATCCCAACTCTTGACCTCAACAAAGACTTTAAAAGTGAATAGTTCGACCGTCCATTGCTCACGCGCCGATCGAAAGCGAAACTGCCATGTTGTTACAAAAACTGACCAAAAAAATGTTGACCAGATGTTTAGAGTCGCCTGGATTGCTTGCAGCGTTCGTTTCATCTGATAACTTTGTATCATGCAATTGAATACCTATATCAGTGGATTGAATTAGTGAATCAATTAGGAACAAATTATGTTGTGTTTATTGAGATGGTTGTTTTTTGTTATTTACGTGGGGCACAGATAAAAAGCTTCTGAAACTGGCCACTTACAATAAAAAAAAATAAAAAAGCAATTACGGAATTCGAAAATGGAACTCTCTGGGAACATGTTACTTACTTTTTAATTTGCGTGTCATTTGTGATTTTTTTCATTGGGCGTCCTTTAGAAAATTGTGATGTTGCTATAACAATGAAATTAACTCGTGATTTATGACTTTTTTCGATTTTCACTGTAGATTAAGTCAATAAGAGGACAGTCATTAGCTGTAAATAATATCGTGACCGTCTAATATTTAGTCTTATCTTTATCTTTGCTTAATAAAAAATGAAGTCGCTTCCGCTGTCTGTTCGCTTAGATCTTTTAAACTACCCAACGGACTTTAATGCAGTTTTCAGCAACAGAGTGATTCAAGAGTGATTTAATAATACATGGGAAGTAACGACACCCACGCGGGCGAGCCGTCAGCAACAGCTAGATTAATAATAAGTCCAATATCTGGTCTTATTTATCAGAATCCAGAAACATTCAGTATGTCCTAAGTACTCTTTGTTGTAGTAAGTTTGAAGGATATCCCTGGTATAGCCAGGCCAGGCGCACTTCGCATTTTAGGTATGAAACTACAAGTACGCGGCGGGCTCGACTTGTCGAGCTAATTCAGTGTGGGCTGCCGCGCGCCGTCCGGCTCGCAAGTTAGTTTGGTACACACTCACGTGTCACGTCGTAAAAGAAGACAAACCTAGCAAGTCAGAAGGTATAAGAATTACACGATAGAAAGAGAGGCAACTTCTAGGTGAATATAACTGTAGGTGCGCTGTGCGACCTGAATTGTACTTTATCGTGTCGTAGCAAGAGTCGCTATTTATTTAAATGATTTTGCGGAGTGAATCTGTGGCATAGCAGCCAAGCAGTTTTGTAGGTAGGTACTTTAGTCCTACGAGTATTTTGAAAGTTTTTTGTTATGCAGGCATATTGGTAGACATTTTGATTTATGGAGTTTATTGTTAAAGAATCGATTTTCACATAAGGCCCCCGGTATGGAAATTTTATGAGGAGCGAAATACAAGCGTTAACTCTAAAGCGTTACGTTTTTTTGCGCAACTTAAAACAAAACGAACGCCACCTTATTATTTTTATTTCTTTTTATTTTTCTATTTAAAGTTGCTTTTTGTATAGCACTGATTCATTAAAGAAACCTGCCCACATGGTCCTTTGTTTTCGTCCAACAATAGAAAGTCGGAACGGCACAAAATACAGGAGTAAACTCCAGTCGTGCGTCGGAGCTGACACACACACACACTTTTTTTTTATCTTTTTCCTCTTATTAATAATTTTTAGGAGCCAAATCTATATCTGTCTCATATCGTTACGGATTGTGCGAAAACAGCTCATACCGTATAATGAAAAGGTAAGTCAGCCCCTTGTCAGCGAGATTAACTATTATCTGCGTCAGCGAAATAATGGGCCAAACAAAAAAAAAACTAATTTTCTAGTAGGTAATATTTGCCATCGACACGAAAAAGAAGAAGTAAGATAAGCCCCCAAAATTTCAAATGACTCATAACAATTTTGAAACGAACCTATTCTATCAATTGCAATAAATCTGAACGGAAATGGGTCACCCACCACATCTCCCCTCTCCTTAACCACCTTATATCTCAGACGTGCGCCTGCGCCTGTAACAGATACGGCTCTCAGTCAACCGCAGCCACTTCCTTGGGAACCTGCTAGGTGGATAGACGTCTTTTTTGTTTGGATTGTGAATTAAAGGTGTACTTGTCTATAGTGAATGGATAGATGAGAGTTGATATTTTTATCGAATCTTTTGGATTGCGAAAATGGATGTTTTTAATCGCCATATACCTAATAGTATTTTAAATGAAATGAAAATAAGTTGGCCGATGTTAATTAAAAAATCAATCAATCTGCCTAGCCTTTTCCCAACTATTGGAGTCGGCTTCCAGTCTAACGGAATGCGACTGAATACCAGTATTGTATATGGAGCGACTGCCTATCTGACCTCTACAACCCAGTAACTGGGTAATACGATACCCCTTGGTAAGACTGGTTGTCAGACTTTAGGCCTTCTGACGACCCGTAACGACTGTCAAAGATCCACGAATGACAGCCGGGACCGATAGGGTCTTGGTATGTAAAGATGGTCACCCGTCCACGGACCAACCCCGGCAAGCGTAGATTAACTGAAAAAGAGTGTTTTCGATGAACTCTGGTACTCAAAGTAAAATTTAACTTGTGTTTAGGGTGCCAGCGTCCTCGCCTAATTTGAACCTACAGCAATACTCGTAGTTCTAAGACGAGCACAGTATCAAATTACAATATAATTTAACTATAGCAGCTATGATGTGGCCTATTTCTGTACCTATGTATGAGCGTTTGTATGAGTGAGAGGGAGAGATAAATATGATGAAAACTTGTGTATATGTAAGTCTATATAATATTTGTGCGATGCTGTCATCTCTGTTTAGCATTCTTTATTCAAAAGCCTATAATATAATATAAACTCCTCACGACTCTCACATCAATTTATCCAACCTGATTACAACTATATGGTCAAACCATTACTTACTAAACTTATACTGAATATTTAACTTACTTTCTCACAATCCAACGATACCCCTTACAAACCGGTCGCGATGTCGAGTCATCGCCATTAGTTCCGCCCCGAGAATCGAACCCGCGACCTGCTACCGACGGAAGTTAATGTTTTTAGACAAATTGTCGGGTTTTTGATGTTTGATAGTTTTTAATTGAGTGGGAATTTGTGTATGTTAGAGTTGTTTATTATTAAAAAAAATATTGTTGTGAGAAATGTTGAGTTTTCTAAATAGAACGATAACCCAGACTAGTTTTAAATAAAATCGTTTTCGTATAAAGAGAAATCAATTTACCTGCCTTTTCCCAACTGTGTTGGGGTCGGCTTCCAGTCTAACCGGATGCAGCTGAGTACCAGTATTTTACATGGAGCGACTGCCTATCTGACCTCCACAACCCATTAACTGGGTAATACGATACCCCTTGGTAAGACTGGTTGTCAGACTTTCGGGTTTCTGACTACCCGTAATGACTGTCAAAGATCCACGAATGACAGCCGGGACCAATGGCTAACGTGCTTTCCGAGGCACGGAGGAGTCTCGGTATGTAAAGATGGTCACCCATCCACGGACAACCCCGGCAAGCGTAGCTTAACCTGATGGATCGACCCGTGCGGCTGTTATTACTTAGCCACGAGCTTCTCTATTGCGTAACACACTATCAATCGGAAAAGGTTTCATTTTGACAGTTCAACAACATTCATTGCGTTATTTACGTTGTCGAGCGGACAAATTTTTCGAACATTTGAAGCAATGGATTAGCAATCTGCATCAAAATGATTAAGATTCTGATTGATAGTGTATTACGCAATTAGGGTGGGTTCCCTGCTCAGCTCGGATAATATCTATCTCGCTACAAATTGATACTCATCACGTCGCGTCGGTAAAGTACCTATACATAAACATAAAAACAGTTTTTTTTTTAACTGATGTTTCAAGTGACAACACACCCTGTGTAGTGTATGAAGTACCTACAAATTACAAAGTGCTTTGTCATAAATGTATTGGAGATCTCCTTTTAAGCAATAGTTGCTTGCGTTAGGAGACTCCGCTCTTCCGCTAGGATTTTAACTATAATTGCAATTGAAAACATGATAAAATTGAACGTAACCCTTTGGATGTAAATTATGTACTAATTTATGAACCCAAAACCCCAGGGGGAGGAGGGGGGGGAGTTAGTTGCGAACCCCATAGGTTTACAACCACTGATGATGATTTTATTCCATCGCATGATGTTTTTTTACGTTTATATATATATGATATGAGCTTATATACCTATTATATAAAGGATTTTTCCTTATGTACACCCATGTGTACAGTCGACGCGCAAGGAGAAAATAAAGAAAGAAAAATAAAAAATCTAAATTAATAAACATTTTACGAAGAAAAAGGTAACAATGCGCGTGTATGTGTGGTGTAAACAAGTGAGTGTGAGTGTATGAGAGTGTGAGGATGTATAATGTTTGAATTAAAAATTCAAATATTTAGCACGACTATAGATATAAAATTAAGTGTTAGTATAAGTGTTAAGTTAAGTTTAAATTTAAGTCTAAGTTTAAGATTAAGTTTACGTAGTAGTACCTATAATAGGTAGATACAACCTACACCTCAACCCGTCTGCCGTTTGGAAAATACACTTACATTGTGTTATTTGTCTGTCTGTATACTCCCTAGATCTCTTGAATTTCTGCCTCTTATTCATTTAGGTATTTGTTTATCAAAAAATAAAAAACAAGTAATCCACGGTTAAAAAAAATATAACAAATTATGAATCCCTGTCGTATGTAAAATTGACTAAATTGACATTGCCTGAGCCTACTCAGGCAATGTCAATTTAGTCATTTTTTTATAAAAACCAATTTAAAATAAAATCTACGGAACCACCACTAAACTGACCATTGACCTACAGTACCCCAAAATCTCCGGTGCGAAAGAGACAACCATATAAACCACGTTCCGCTCGATTAGAACCGCCTTGTTCGAATTTTGACAGCAGCCAATCAGAATAAATTTGTCCGCGCACACTAATTGATAATCCAAAGTCAAATGATCTTATAACTACAACTTGTTATTGCAATCCCAATCTTATGGTTGAAATATTAAGGTTCTGTTTCAATTGTGATGTGAAACTGATAGAACGTAGTCAGAAAAGCCTACATTGATAATACAGCCTTGGAATATCAGCCTTATTTCAACTCGTTAACGTGAGTTTTTGCATGTTGCATTAAAGATTTTTTTTGTTGGTAACAATCGTTTGACTGGACGGAAACCAGTGACATGTGTAGAATTAAGATTTTTTGTAATGAGTTTGTGCGTGAATATGTAATTTAGGTATGTGGAAGTATAAATTATTTATAACATTGTGATTTTGAAACATCCGTTGTGTTACGCCAGTACTTTTTAAAGGGGTAAGTAGAAATGCTCTTGTTCAAGCTGCTCCTTACGTGCGTAGGTAACTAGGTACTTCAGGTATACATACGTAGGTACTTCAGTAGGTAACTAGATACAAGACATACAGAAAACAAATTTTAATCGGCTCGCGGACGATAAACGAGACACAATTAAAGTTTTACTGTGATGACATCTATAGACGTCAACCAGCCGGGCCGGGGAATCTCCTTCATTCAATGCCTGATCTAAATTCGAATTTAATAAACAAAACTTTAATACTTACTTAATTTTCTAAAATTTACATTTTACCACTTACACCTCTTTTCTTTGTAGTACCAAATTTAAAGATGAACAGTATGTTAAGCCAACCATCACAAAGCAATATGAATCTTATTACCGCCAGCTTTACAGTTCAATTCTCCGTAAATTTCTTCTGACAAAGGTATCAATGAATATAGGAGAAGATTGCTTACATTGTGAATTGGATCCTATGTTAAGGAGTTAAGGTTGATTTTGTTTAGTGGATACTTTTATTAATTTTTTTTTTGGTTTTTAATTAAACGGAAGAGATTGTTTTTAACGAATGAAGGCTGTTCCTTGAAGTATGTAGCTACCCGACTTTAACGATGTAGGAGGTGGTACCTACTACATATAAGTGTTTTCATGGTGGTACCTACAATAGTTCAGTGGCTGAGACAGGGTTTTTACGCGACGTATCGAGGGTTCGATTCTTACAGGTGAATATTTTGGTGTAGGGTTTAAAGAAGGAGAGCAGTCGTTCGCTTAATTTCTGGGTTTTTGTGCACAAACCGTTATCTACACTTCTACAATGCCTCCCTATATACAGTGAACTTTTGCAACCCCAGTTGACATAAGGGTACATCATATTAGGTCCTTATGTACATAATATATGTGTAAGTACCTATAGTATATCATATAAGCATACAATCAACTGATCTAAGAAGCTCAAGTTAATAACAATAATCCTCCAATCTCATCCATTAATTAGATATAATATTTTAGCTAATGAACCATAAGATCCCATATACGGAACACCATAATTCAGTTAAAATAGATCAGGGCAGTTCGTACCTACACGAAAAATGTGGACTTAGGAAAATCATTATCATCTGCCTAGCCTTTTCCCAAGAATATTGGGGTCGGCTTCCAGTCTAACCGGATTCAGCTGAATACCAGTATTTTACATGGAGCGACTGTCTATCTGACCAAACTTAAAAAACACTGTGATAAGATGTCCTTCGAGCCGGATACAAATGAAGATTGAACAAAAAACAGCGAAACTATAAGAAAGGAACATTGTTTAAAATTACCGGAAGCTTTTATTTTTGTTTTTTGTTTTTTTTTTGTTTTTTTGTCCATTAAATTTTTTTTTTTTTTTTTATTAAAAGCCTGATTATAAATTCCCGCCTAAAGTTTTCTTTGATGTTATTTGAAATCATAGTTTTATTGGAAGATCATTTATTACCTACGAGTCCCTCCCTACCCGAAGCATATTCATAGACAAAGGTAATCTCGTTTTCTGAACATCGCCTTTCTTGAAAATGGAAAAAAAATCAATCCTACAACTGAAAAAAAGCTATCTATACTTATAACAAAAAAAAAAAATCGTTCGAGCATGGAGCATGATGGCAAATATACTATTAGCCGTCATGCTCGATGTATTTAAAGAAGTACTTATTTACTACCTAACCTATGAATTTCTAAAACAGTGATCGAACCTGAACCACTTCTTCCCCACTGCTCAACTAGATTGCTCAACTGCATAAAGTTGAGCAGTGGGTAATACCAGCGGTTCAACTGGTAATTGCTCAACTATGAATAGTTGAGCAGTGGGTAATACCCGCTGATCAACTAAAACTGCACAACTAATAGGTCTTTACCTATGAAATTGCCGTTTTGTATGAAAAAATTTAAACGAATTTTTTTCATGAATTTTTTATTTGTATTAATCGAAGTAATCACCCATGCAATCAATGCATCTTTGCCAACGCAGTGGCAGTTTATTGATGCCCTTCTTAAAGAAATCAGCTGGACGGGAGGCAACAAATTCTTCAAGGGCATTTTGTACTGCCTCTCGGGTATTGAATTTTTTTCCCGCCAAGAAGTTATCCAAATTCTGGAAAAAGTAGTATTCTGTAGGCGCAAGGTCTGGTGAGTAGGGCGGATGACGGAGAGCTTCCAACCCCAGTTCTTGCAACTTGGAGACCGTCTGCTGTGCAGTATGAGGTCGCGCGTTGTCGTGCAGGAGCAGCGGAGACGAGCGATTGACCAATGCTGGTTGGAGATGTGCCAGCTTCTCCATCATTGTGTTCAGTTCTTCACAGTACACATCTGAAGTAATGCTCACCCCGTTTGGTAAGAAGCTGTGATGAATCACACCGGCGCTAGACCACCAAACAGTGACCATCACTTTTCTAGGGGTAAGTTTTCGTTTAGGGCATTGTTTAGGTGCTGAACCAGGATCCAACCAACTTGCTGAGCGCTTGCGGTTATCAAACAGAATCCATTTTTCATCGCAGGTAACAATGCGGTTCAAATTCCTTCATTTGTGTGTCTGTTGAGCAGTGCAAGGCACGTCTCGACGCGTACTTCGCGCTGGCGATCATTGAGTTCGTGGGGCACCCATTTGTCAAGCTTTTTTACCTTGCCAATTTGACGCAAATGGACCAATATTGTTTTGACGCTAACGTCGAAAGCTGCTGCTAATTCAGCCGTAGATTGTGTATCATCAGCTTCCACAATCGCCTTTAATTCGTCATTGTCGACCAAAGTCTTCGTACGACCGCGAGGTTCATTTTTCAGGTCGAAATTCCAGAACGGAAGCGAGCAAACCAATAACAAGTGGTGCGTTGGTTTGTAGTGTTAGCTCCGTAAACGTCGTTGATGTTGCGTGCCGCTTGTGCCGCGTTGCTGCCACGACGGTACTCATATTCCATAATTACTCGAATTTTTAACGTATCCATGATGACGAAAAAGATTGAAATGCGATGAAAATGTAACACTAATCAATAAACAAATGACTACTTTTGGAAAAAAAAATCCATGTTTTTAAAATAAAATTAATTTGAAATTAGAATTCTTAGCCAAACAAAAATTATTTTGATTTGAAATGGCCAGTACTGCAGAACGGCAATTTCATAGGTAAAGACCTAATATATTTATAGACTAGAAATAAAAACTTCAAATCTCTTAATTAACAATATACTTCACCAACTACTAAGAAATCTTAAAATTATATTTCCAATATAAATTTCTGGTAATTGCGATTTTAAAATATAAAATAAATATCTGTAACCTGTCTGCTTTTGTCAGACATTAATGCAAATATTAGGTCTTTACCTATGAAATTGTCGTTCTGCAGTACTGGCCATTTCAAATCAAAATAATTTTTGTTTGGCTAAGAATTCTAATTTCAAATTATAAATGGCTTCACATGTGTTGATTCCGAAGAACTACCCATATCACCATGTATAGTAAACAGTTGGGTAAAAGGATCGGGGCAGCTGCAAAAAATTCCATCGACAAAATATTCAGTCACATTTTTAAGCTGTTCTTTATTTCCAGGAGAACAAAACACCAAAATTCGCGTTTGATTGTCGTGAAAATCAGCTAAAAGGAATTCGAGATATTTTTTTGGCAAATTGACCTCGTGTATATTATTGAAAATGCTCTTTGTAGTTCCGACCGATTTATATCTAGCATCATAAAGACCATGTTTGATGCTCGATAGAGGTATACTATCTATGATCTCCTTTTTATGCCCAGCATGTTTCATCTGTAGTATCGCCTCTTCATACAATTGAGGAATTGGGCGATCAGAACAGATTGCTGCCTTCCAAAGTTTATCTTTTTCTACCATTACCATATGATTGTTATTTATTGGACATGAATGATCCGTGGACTTAAATTTTGTTTAGCCTAAAATAAAGAAGGAAACGATAAAAAGAAAACTTAAGAAATTGTACCTAGGTCGGTACAATTTCTTGGTAAAAAAAAAACTCACCTTAACAGATAAACGAGTAGTCCCTTTGCATTTGATTTTTCTATAAGAGGAACATCTTAGTATAGTTTGACCATTTTTGTAGTCTCTTAGTCTATGATAATGATGACTTTTGTAAAGCACAGCTTTTCCTCCTTTATGATCGATGATTTTCATCTCGTCATCCACGCTTGGTGCTGAACCGTAGTAAATAAATTAGTAAGCAACTTAACTATTATTAAGAGACATCTATTTCAAAATTGAATCCACTGCCTGCACATAAATACTAAGTACTTATCTATTAATTTTTAGTAAAAAATTACACGAGGTTGTCGGAGGCGAATCTTCACCATCCATTTGAATACATTTAATTTAATAGTTTGCGGAAATGGGAAAATGAGTGCACGAGTAAAATTATTTAATAAGGCAGTAATAAACTAAACAATGAAACTCTCATTACACCAATAACATAACATTTACAATGAGTCAACAGCAGTTGAGCAGTAGGTTATATGTTCGATTTTATAACAGGATGACCTACTGATCAACTAAGTTGAGCAAAAAATAGTTGAGCTATAGAGCTTAAAATGTTCGGAAATACAAACTATGTCCTACAGCTCAACTGCTCAACTAGTTGAGCAATCTAGTTGAGCAGTGGGGAAGGAGTGACCTGAACGCACTAAAACAGTTAACCAGTCGTATGCACATAGATCAATGCTCCAAAATAAGTCATAGTAGGCTGCCGGAGCGTATATCTACGCGTTATTATCGCATTCGCGCGCATACCATATCCCGCGGCAGACAGCGTAGTACGCGTTAGTACGCGGTGGCCCTGGCATACGAAAGGTTTTAAGACGACGATAAACAACTTTTAATGATTCGAAACTGAATATCACGTTTAAACGAGTTCCAATTTAAGTTACATTAGAGCATTTTCTTAATAACTTTAATATTTTAAATTATGTTTATATTACCTACTTAGTGTAATTAATTTGTAAAGTTACGTCTAATGCGCATATAAAACTGAGAATCATGCAAAAACCATCAAGCGTATTTTTATGAAACCTTCACCATTTTAATGATAATTTTATGTTAATAATGCGTCTAATTTGGGACAACACTCCTTGATGGACGAGTCCTATTTAGGTACTAGCTGGACGTACGACGCAGAACACGCAAGCTATGTACTCAAGGCCTTTGGTATTTATCTGCGTCTTAAATCCTACAACGGTTAAGTCCCTTCCCAAGGGGGAAGGCAAGACATTAACTACAGACTCGGCCAAGAATCACCAAAAATGACAAAAGATACAGTTCCCAGCTTACCCACTCATACCCCACAATACACTACTTAGGTAGGTACTACCTAACTAAAATCAATTTGTCAAACACACAATCCCTTACATTAGCTGACATGTCAGTAATAGCTTGTTCTAATTAATAATCAGATCAATTGGCTTATGGACAAAGCTTTTGTATACCTACCTATACAGGATGAAATTGAAAATATGCACCAAATCGAAATGGGAGATTGTGCTCATCATTATGAACAACTTTTACTCGGTACGGGATCAAACCTGAAATCGCGAAAAAAAAATCAAACTTGTCAAAATGTAAGGAGCAGCTGATTTTTTTTCACGATTTCAGGTTTGGTCCCATAGTAAAAGTTGTTCATAGTAATGAGTAAAATCTCCCATTTCGATTTGGTGCATGTTTTCAATTTCATCCTGTATACCATCTAAGAAAATAATATCAACTAGCTTTTGCCCGCGGCTTCGCTCACGTTACTGTAGATTTTTCTCGATGATAGGTATCCTATGTCCTTTTCTGTATCCCTGACAACGTGTTTGTAAAATTTAACGTTGATCGGTTGAGTAGTTAAGATGTGACAACGTCACAAACAATCAAACTCACTTTCGCATTTATATTATTATTGAGGATGTAAGTTTGCCTTTAGTTCCATTCCTCGGAAAGCACATTAAGGCGGGTGATGTACCGCTACTCAAATCGCGATCATGCGAGTCAGTTGAATTGAATTAAGTACTGCATTTTCGCTGCTATGCGGTTTCGCGGCGGAGGTGTGATACCCGCCTAAGCCGTTAACCCTGGCTGTCATTCGTAGATCTTTGACAGTCAAAACAGGTAGTCAGAATCCGAAAAGTCTGTCAACCAGTCATACCAAGGGATATCGTGTTGTGAACGTCAGCTATGCAGTCGCTCCATGTAAAGTTCTGGTATTCAGCTGCATCCAGTTAGACTGGAAGCCGACCTCAACATAGTTGGGAAAAGGCTAGGCAGATTGATTGATATAATGCAGTGGAAACAAAAACGTTTGGTAAACGCAAGATTCTGAATTTGATAAGTAGCTAGCATAACCATTAGAGTCAGCCTATAATGTTCCCACTGCTGGGACACAGGCCTCGTCTTTTCTAAAGGGAGTGGGCTGTAATCCACCACGCGGACCCAGTGCGGGTTGGTAGATGTCACATGTCTTCGAATTTTTGGTTTTAGCACATGCCGGTTTCCTCACGAAGTTTTCCTTCACCGTTTTGGAGCAGTGGTGATGAAATTATTTACACAAAGTAAATTTCTCTCTCTCGTAAGTTGAGGTTGCTATCGACTGCTCTCGTAAAAAAATAGTACTTAGGTACTGAAATAAATATCAACACATGACAGTTTTTCCATCACTGTTCAGGCTGTATAATCACTAAGTACAATATAATATTATTAAAATGATAATATGCTTGTCCTTATCACTTCAACGGACAGATAACTGAGAGAGGAAGGCGAGAGGGGAGAGCGGGGAGAGGTGACGTCACCGGAGTATATTCCGAAATTTTGTATCGTGTTGCAGACTAATTTTTGTAATGCTATTTTTTGGTGTATGATTTTTTTTCCCCTGTAGGTAAATGTTTTGCTTATATCACGCTATTCTACTCTTTAAAATAAACAAGCACAAACAACATAGATTAACCATTAATCAATTAAGTATGTCGAATGTTTATTGGTAAAAGTATTAGGCAGTTGAGCAAAAATACAAGTAAAACCTGAATTAAAAAAACATTTAACAGACAGGTTGTCACTGGTGCACATGACCTTTTGTACACCGATGACATTCTTTGAGTTAGAGGAAGTGGTTAAAACGTATAAAAATAGTGAGCTCTATAGTTAAAAGTCAAAATTACTACAAAAAATAATGATACAAAAAAAAAGGCAACGGCAATAGGCTCGTCCCTATTACATGGGATATATACATAACTGGTGGAATGTGGTAGTTACTAAAGGTACACCACTGCTTATCCCTTTAAGGGTTGCAGGCGTAATGTTTTAATATGTATAATGATACTAAAACAAATTGTCAGAATGTGGTTACTATGAATTAAAAGCCCATCTTTTTTTTTTTTGTGGATGGGATATCATCAAATGACTTCTCCCGCTCCGGGCAGAGCGGGAGGGAGTGTCAGACTTTTACTGACTAAAACCCACCCGTGTTCCTTCAGTTGCCCGTGCCAGGGCCACAGTATCTCTTTCGAACTACCCGCGACCCCGGCGGCTTCGGCCCTATTGGACCCCGTCACTGCTGATATCTCTTTGAGGCGCGCGTGGAACACAACGCGCCGTCGACCCGGGCCTGGTCCTTACCGGACGGCGAGCTGCCCATTACTCGTCGTCCGCAAGCCCGCGCCTACGGTGGCCGGGAAAAGCCCATCTTTAGATCTAAATAAAAAGGATAGTTAACTAAAGATTAAAAGCGTTTCTTTATGTACCTATATATTATATATATATTATTATATTAGGTATTTTTTTCTCTTCTAAAATCTGTAAAAACATCTAAAGCCCAATGACCGGATGAAGCCATTCGCTATAATTATTCACTTAATTGAGTTTCTATAAACGTAATTAAATGGTCAAGATGCAAATTAACACGCGACTGCTCATTGTCTCGTCAAGAATTAACTCTTCATTAACTGTTTGCGAATTACTTTAAGTAATTTATTTAAATAGCTTAGAAGCTTGAGTAGAAATAGCTAAGCAGTTGCTTTCTGGTCAGAAAATAGTGTAGGAAAATGCTGTTCGAAATGTCGAGGTTTTCATTCAATGGAAAGCTATGTTTGTTGAATATCTGAAAATTCGTGTTTAACAAATCTATTAAATGTTTATTATTCGATGATTTTTGAAAATTCCTTGAAAAGCATTCACCATAACACTCATTTTTACCAAAAAAATCTGACATTAATTTCGCTTTGCCAAAATCCAAAGATGGCGGCCAAAATCTCACCCTTCGGGGTAGAATATTTCGGATCATCTCGCCACGTGCCGGCAGTGTATCCGCGGCTGCCGCGCGGTTCGTTGTCGCTTCTATGACGCGACCTCACGACCCGCGACAACGTGACGTGCAATTTTTTTTAATAATAATCGTTGGAAGAATTAGTGGCCAGTGCTGATATGATTTGAATTTCGAATGACAGTGATTTTCGAAAATGTTGATAAGTTTTTTCGCATTTGTGATTGGTGATTTTGAATTTGGATGTGACTAGTGAAGTGGAAAATAAATATTTTAGGTTTGAAAATAATAATTGTGATTTTCTTGATTGTGCTTTATAATGACGGACTTTTTTCTTCGGTAAATTAAATGAAAAAGCAAAGCAGAAAGAGCAAAAGGCCAACTTTTTTGCATTGCTAAAATGATTATTCGCTGAAATACTTACCTAACTTGCTTTTGGATAGGTATAAAAAAATTGACAATTCTTATTGCTCAGCTAAAGGCTCCCACAGACATACGGCACGATACGACGGCAAACGCGACTCCGGTAGATAGAACAAATTTTTCATAGAAATTATTCCACCACAGTCGCGTCACGCCAGTCTGCAGGAGCAGCTCAAAATAAACTTAAAGAAAAAAAATCTTCAGTGATAAATCTCTCACTAGCTGCCTACCTACCTACCTACTACAAAAAAATAATCCCAAAATAAAGTTACAATGAAATAGGTAGGTAACTATAAAAAAACCAAACAAGACTTAAGTCACAGTAACCAACGCAAAAAAAATCAACCATTTTCAAACACTACAAAAAAACCTTTATATAAAGAGCCAGCACATAACATACTCGTTATGTAAAACAATACGGCATGTAATACCGACACCGTAGGTATCACCGGACCGAACGGATCGGATGACTGTACTTGTAGTAAGTACATGCCCCGTGTGAATGTTACACGGTTATATATGCAAGATACGATTCAGTTTTATGATGAAAAGACCTGGAAGTTCTGAAGTGATGGTTGCTGGAATTGATGTAGATACAGAGCAGAGAAAAAGAGCACGAAAATTGAGCATAAAAGCAAAGAAAAACAGCATTAAATACACTTACATAAACTATAAACATACTTACTAGGTAGACGCCATTTTGCTTGTTGATTTTAAATAAACTAAATATAAATCTTTAGTGGATGCTGATTGTGAGAGCAATCCGACAGATTCCTTAAAAAAAATCGGAATTAATTTACAATTAAATTTTGTTCAGGAACAATTCATATTGTGTTTGTAATCAATAAATAAATAAAATCACATTGATTAAAATTACACAATAAATTATAAAAATACATTTTTTTTCGGGCTTTTGCATTGATATCCGTAACTCCGTATTCAAGCTAACATAGTGATAATATAAAAAAATCCAAGCTGTAAAAAAATATTGAATTTGACACAGAATATGCGCTCATATATTGCCAAGATTAATTAGCAATGTGTGTTAATTTATCTTACAGCTAATCAAGATCAATGAGACATCACGCAGAATTATGTTCTTTTAAGAAATAAATTACTAACTACTTTAGACTTCAAACTAGGTCGAGAATCTTGAATGAGATGAAATTAACATAACTTCCACATTAATATTTAATTATTTCGCAGTAATAATTCATTTGAGCTCTTCAGTCTTAAGTTATTTGCATATCAAATTAAAAAAGTAATTCAAAACAGTCCCACGGAATAACATAACAAGAAACCGATCCCTTGTCACAATCGATCGATTATGTCCGTCAACCGTAAAATATACCTCAAAATCGAGACTAAGTTATCTGTGCTCGATTGTCCGGCGATCGATTGAGACGTGTTTAAATTGAGAAGTAAACGATTTTGTTTGTTTAAAAAAAAGTAAATTTTGAGTGTTAGTTTTCAGTGTTTGGTACCTACTTAAAATTTATACAGCAGTACCGAGTGATAGTGCTAGAGCTAAGTTTTTTAATCTACATAGGTACTTAAGTGCGTAATGCGTACTTTCTATAAACAAGGTTTGCCTGTAACTGCAGCAGTTCAAAAAAAGTTCATGATATCTACTTACCAGGCAAAACCAATGCAAAAAGATAAACTCAAGTCCTTCTTAATTCGAACTATGCCAAAAATTAATTAATCTGCCGAAAGCTTTAATCGCGAAGCACAACAAAACAAACTAAATCTATGAAAGTAGATCAACATCACCCAAAACATCGAGTTTCGCCGAAGCACACGAACAATAACCGAACTATACGCGATAATTGTGACTTCCTCTTCTTATTCGGTTAGGTACTTATTAAAATCTACCTTCTCGTGAGAAAAACAGCGTCATAATACCCCCACCTGCCTCTATTGAACCAGAAAACTAGTGATCAAACACCGGAAAATCGTACAAATCGTCGAAAAACCGGCGAAATTGCTCCAAACGAATCGTTATTACTGACCAATCACGACTACGATTTTCATGCCGCTTTCACGGTGACTCTATTTTATCTATTTTTTTCCGAAAATCATTAGGGCATTGAAATTAACCAAGTAGTTTCGATTTTTTTTACGATATCCGGTTTTTTTTCGTTTTTTTATTTTTCTAAATCTGCGAAGAGCAATCAGTCGTTACGATCTCTGTTTTAAGTTAGTCGAATTTAGATAGCTTTGGCGATGGTCTAATTACAAGCGCAATCAAGATTTTCCTCAATAAAATAATTAATTTCAGAGTCTTGTCTAAAGAGTGTGAACTAATAAAAAAAACTTACTTTTAATAAACAGTATTAAAATAATAACTATAATAAGTGATCAAGTGAAAAGTTAAAAGAGTGAAATTAAAAAGACAAAAATGTAAAAACAAAATCGTGATGAAAATTCCGAATAGACTCCAAGAAGTGACGTGAGAGAACGAAATTCAAAATTAGAACTTCAAACATGGCGTCTGCATAGCGTTCTTTTTGGTGAAAAATTTGACTTTACTAGTGTTTTTCTTTTATAATTAAGTAATTAAATTAATAATAAGTGTTGTGCTGTAAGTGTTCAAACTGGAGGGGCAGAGTAAAGCCACTTTCGCGGCCCTTTTTGGGTTGAGGGCCGGCGGCGGCGTGGATCTGTCCGCCGCTTACCGATACAACCAGAATATGATGGAATATTATACATGTAAGTTGGGATTTTAATTAAACAAAGATTTATTACAATAGTTACCTACAGTGAGTTAACAGAATGAGTAAACGAGGTACTTACCTATCTAGCTAGAGAACGAATAAGAGTCGCACCTGTGTATAGATAAAACAGAATTTAACGTAGGTATGTACCTAGGTACCTAGTCAGATCAAAATCACCTCTCTCGCTCACACGGGACCAAATTTTTAAGATTAATAAATGAAAAGCTATGCTTTTTTGAAAAATGTATCAATTATCGAACTAGTAAATAATATTAATTTAATAGGTATATACCTAATTTTAAAAACACATTTCTATTGCGTTAAATTTAATAAACTCGGCTCAAAAAGTATTACCTATCTGTTTTTGAGATGAGTTCAATAAATGACGCAATAAAAATGTATTTTTAAAAATTACCTATTAAATTAATATTATTTACTAGTTCGCTAATTGATTACATTTTTCAAAAAAGCATCTTTTCATATAACATTCTTGAAAATTTGGTCCCGTCTGAGCGAGAGAGGTGACAAAATGAGACAGCGCTCTTAGGAACAGTTAAAACACTGTTTATGCTTAGTATACTACTGTTTGTTTTCCCAAATGAAATAAATAAATAAAACGGTAATAGTTTAAACGTCTATTCTATACATACAAAAATAATGAGTTAGGTAAGTAGGTAGGTAAGTAGAGATGAGCGTTTGTCTTCCACATTAGATCAAAATTGGCCGTTGTCGAACATAGATTTTCCAGTAACCGGCTACATTTTTGCAATTTTGCTTGTGATCATCTGAGAGATGCTGATAAATAAGTACATAATAAATTATGCTGTGCTGACCTTAATTAAATTGGGATAAAGGCAGGAGAGTGATGAACGGTTATCACACTAATTTTATAAAGGCGAAAGTTTGTGAGTGTGTGTTTGTTACTTCTTCACGCTCAAACGGCTCGATGGAAGGATGAAATTTGGTATTTATATACCCTGGATTAACACCTAAGCTACTTTTTATTTTAGACTACGCGGGTGTAACGACGGGGCGCAGCTGGTAAATTATAGTAGTAGAGCCTGTAGTGCTATTCTGTAAACATCTCACCGTGATAATTTAGGTGGAGTGAGCGTGAAGTGAGCCGTCATTCCACCTGATGCTAGGGGTTGACACTATTGACAGTTCACTTATATATCACTTCACCTATGTTTTCACGGTGAGATTTTTACAGAATAGACCGGCTGTTACAAGTCTTACAAGGGGATACATCGATAATTTTGTGTTTTAAAATTCCTATAAAACCAAATGTAATGGTCAAATCATTTGGATGTTCCATATTTGTTATTTGACTATATTGTCTGCTGCTGTACTAAAACCAAAACATGAGGAAGTACTTGAAATTTTTTCAACAGAAAAAAATTCCAAAGTAGCACCGTCTATTCTCAGTTTTATACGATTATACATAAACAGTTCCTTCTCATGCAGTAAAATTGGCTTCAAATGTAAGGTATTTAAATACGTTAAGAACTTACTAAGCTAAAAATTGATTTAAGCATAGCATTTTGTTATAAATCTACATTTAAACGAAGCGCGTTTAAATGCCGGTGCTCGTGAGAGTCTATCTCGCGCGTCAAACTAGACAGCCATAACACCATTTCACTTACACACCGAGCTAAACCCCGCTTCGATGTATCCTCTTAAGTCCTGTCTCTCCAATGTCACTTGACCCGATCGAGTGATTTTTCATAAAATTTTGATTATAGGTAGCTACTTCATACTTTGGTAGAATCAGATATTCGTAGTGTTATGGAGCTGGTAGTACTTGTAGCAGTTAGTAGGTAGGTACTGTGAGGACTCGAACCTCACAGTAGGAGATTTACTAAATAAATAATAAAACTAGAGGGACTCTATTTAAATGGGGCTGAAGCCCTCTATATTATATATATTTTAAGCTTCATATAAATTATAATTCACCTCCTACTAAATTAGTTCTACGCGGAGCCCTCACCAGATTCTATATGTCATCGTATTATTTCTAGGATACATTTATTTAAATTTATTTATTTATTTAAACATAAACACACCATCATTACAGGGTAACCCCAATACAATACAATACAATAAAAGATTGAATGTCAGCCAGTATAATATTGTCGATGCTTGATTAAATCATCAAACTACATGGGACCTGGTAGCTATACCTAGGTACTTACCAAATCTAAAAAAAATGCTGTTCCGAAGTTTTTCAGAAAAATTACAAATGACTAATTTTCAGTGATCCGCAATTAATTCGAGTATAAGTGGGAAAATTAAAGTTCTTGATTCAAAATTATAAGATTCGGATCATCATTGATTACATACATCATCCTATTTCAGGCTTTAAATCAAGTGCTTAGACAAAAATCTAAGTTTGTTAAAATATAGTTTACTAAAAATAAAAAAATAAAAAATAAAAAAAAATAAAAAAAAAATGAATAAATAAGGAAGGAAGGAAGGAAGGAGGAGGAAGGAGGAGGAGGAAGGAGGAGGAGGAAGAAGAAGGAGGAGGAAGGAGGAGGAGAAGCGTATGTTAGGTACCTTAAACCATAAAACCACATGAAAACCCCTTTTAACCGAATCCTAATCCATTTTCAAAAAGCATCCCTAAAACAAACGAACTGCCATCCGAATCCCTCAAACGACGTTATCCAGTCATTATGCAAAAATGCTTGTACCATCCATAACAATATTATCATAAATACAACGCATAAAAACTCAATCCCTCCATAAAATACGTAAAATACCTAACAACCATCTGCAAAGCCCCGAGATTTCATAAAACACCCGAAAATTTTTCCTCCGAAAAAGATCGTTACAAAACCTGCGAATGGGAACCCTCGAAACTCGTCGGAGGGCGAGGGAAGCCTTCTGATTGGTCGTTTTGGAGAATGGCGCGCCGTGATTGGTCGGTGTGGTTGTGGGTGGGGCGTTGTGTCTGTGTGAGTAGGTGCGTTCGGTTTACGTTAATTGTGAGGCGTTCGGGTGCGTTCACTACATGTGTTGAACGCGTCTAGCAAATTGGACGTCGAGTCTTTTATTAGATTGTCGTATGGCGTATGGTTTTATGTAAATACATTGCTTTGCTATATTAATCTGCGTTATAGAATATCTGCGAGGTTTGGTTAGACTAACAGCGAGCGTAGTCATTATTTTGCAGTAGGTAGATCTGTGCCTTTCACAAGTCATTCATATTCATTGCATATTATTAGTCTTTGAAATGCAATTGCTTTCGTTATTTCAATTCCATTTCGTAAATAAATCAATTCTGTTTTCCCATCTAAATCAATCTGCCTAGCCTTTTCCCAACTATGTTGGGGTCGGCTTCCAGTCTAACCGGATGCAGCTGAATACCAGTATTTTACATGGAGCGACTGCCTATCTGACCTCGACAACCCAGTAACTGGGTAATACAATACCCCTTGGTAAGACTGGTTGTCAGACTTTCGGGCTTCTAACGACCCGTAACGACTGTCAAAGA
Organism: Cosmia pyralina; assembly: GCA_946251885.1. Taxonomy (NCBI): domain Eukaryota; kingdom Metazoa; phylum Arthropoda; class Insecta; order Lepidoptera; family Noctuidae; genus Cosmia; species Cosmia pyralina. The sequence goes on from OX276367.1 coordinate 2,756,598, forward strand.
TCCACGAATGACAGCCGGGACCAACGGCTTAACGTGCTTTCCGAGGCACGGGGGAGTCTCGGTATGTAAAGATGGTCATCCATCCATTGAGCAACCCCGGCAAGCGTAGCTTAACCTGATGGATCGATCGACGTTATTACTTAGCCACGAGCTCCTCTGTTTTCCCATCTAATGATCATAAAAAGCTATACCTAATCAGATTCCTTTTAAAAAAAAAATATTTACCTATTTATTTATTTGCATAATGTATACTCAGTTACAGACTAGGCTAAAACTATATGACCCCATAAGTAAATTCTAATTAAACTAGGTAGGTATTTTTCTCTGACTCAGTATTCTCAAAATTCTTGTAGGTAGGTAGGTATACGTGATTCATCACCATGCCATCATTCCTCTAACTGTTCAGGTTTTTCCTTTTGTCCAAACGATAGTTTAACCAGATTCCTTTTAGAAACAATGGTCCAAAAAAAAAATTACTTGAGTCGAAATTATTCTTTGCATGATTGTTGAGTTCAACTGGTTTCAAATTCAAATCTTGAGATGCATCCCAATGTAATTTGGTAATGTCACATTTGATTTACCTAATTTCTGAGGCAGGTAATCAAGGACTAAGACTTACGGATGAAGCAAAACGTTAGGTACCTATTGGGAAACCAGAGGGCGTAGACAAAGAGTATAATAGAAAAGTAATAAATTTACTTTAAAAAAAAGTTAAAACCGACTTCAAAACCAAAAACGAATAAAATAACTTTCATAAAACAATTCAACAGCTTCTGAAGTCGGTGTCAAGCTAAAGTGCATTGAAGAATTGATGACACCGACTTCAGAAGCTGTTGAAGTGTTTTATGCCCAAGTCGAACGAAAAGAAGAATCATCAAAATCCGTTTAGAAATGCCGGAGATACAGTGCATTTATGCATATAACTTCGTTAATAAGAATAATTACATGATGAATTGTACACTAAAACCTTCCTGAAAGTATGTAGATCACGATAGTGAAAGAGTCATCTAAATTGGTTCATTAATTTTTGAGAAAATCGCGGACAAACAAACATACATACATATGGGTCGAATACAGAACCTCCTTTTTTGAAGTCCGTTAAAAAGTATTGGATTGACTTATGCAACGAAAAGCTTATGTCAATTCAATACATCGCCATTGTTGTTGAAAGTGGTTATAGACACTATTGTCTAGGCTCTCAGGGCTTATTTGTCCATTTCAAAACACAACGAGCTAGTAATTAGTAGTTTGTTATTTTTGTCTGTTAAGTGGCTTTTGCTTCATTAGGACCATTGCCAGCTGATAACAGATCAGTGTTATTTTCAAAAGATGCATATCTCAATTCCTTTACCTACACACCATCAGTGTCTTAGCTGCATATGTACACGTACCTACCACAGTTTCTGCTTACACCATACAGTTGCATACCGTGACGAAACACGTGTTACATAATTATCTACTTACTTATTATATACTGCAGTGAAAGTTATATAGTACCTACAATATAGATAAAGATTTACTTAGTCATAATCTTTTTAATTAGGGCGAAAGTTAAGACTGGCCTTCTCGTTAAAGAGACTTTCCAAAAAGGTTTTATGAGGGCTGTCACATTTTGTCATCTCTCTCGCTATCACGGGACCAAATTTTTAAGATTGTGCAATGAAGAGATTCGGAACGCAGATTAAGGCAATACAACATTTGAAATAATATAAAACGGAATATGATAATAATTACAATGTATCCAGCACCCCTAACTAATTATAATCACTTAAATATCTCATTTTAATCGAACTGTTTTTTTTATAAGTTCTTATGAGAAATAAAGTTCTTTAAACCCATTAGATACACGAGATACTTAGAACGAAAATCTAGCAAAAAGTAGTTTTCAAAGAAGTTGTTCAGACTAATTGCTGCTGTCAGAACATCAGTTACTTAAACGTTTTGATTGGTTGTCTGAAACAACGACAACCAATCAAATAAACTCGACTATAGACAAAGGAATGAACTTTAAGATTACAACGAACATAGTTAAATATTTAAAGCATCCGAGTTTTTTAATAATATATTACACCAGAATAATGAGCAAATAAATCATGTCAAAGCCCAGAACAATAACGTACAAAATACTTAAAAAATCGTCATCATACACTAAAGTACAGGAAACATTCAAATCATAAACCACGGCCGCCATTACAATGTCGCATCTAAACAATAAAATTAGGGCACATACAAAAAAACTACCAAATTTCATACTTCCTGCAAATGACTCAAACTGTCCATAGATCACGAAATTACACTTATATAGCGCTAGAGTGAACGACATCACTTCACCAATATAATAACTACACTCAAAAAACATACACTACACCCGTATCTCTTGAAAATAAAGTCCAAATTCAAACGTAACGACGGTAAATCCAACTTTGAATGTAACATGAGACTCACGCACACATCAACAAAATGACATACGCCTGTCCTACACGCGTTCGTAATTCGAAACGAACACATTCAAACGCACGCCTCTGATTGGTCGACAGCGATGCGCTCACGCATATATCAAGTAGATCTTTTACGTTTTGAAACCTGTTTTGCTGGGTAATTGTCGAGATTTTAGAAAGGCGGTCTGGCTGGTTGCTGTAACCAACAGGTTGGGTTGCGTCGCCCTCGTATGTGTTATTAACATATATATTTTTTATTACTGGTTATGTAAAACGTTAATATTTATTGCAAATTATAGTGTTGCATAGTTATGTACATTATGTGGCATTTGGTTTGCATAATATTATTTAGATATAGATAATGGTCCCCATTCCATTGGTAAAGCAGATTTTCTGACAAAATAACCTTATTGTTCAAAAATTCTTATCACCTATAGTTTGATATTGGGCCTAATATGTATGATTTATATTTGATTGTATAAGCTCGTACCTAAATGATAACAGCCGCACAGGTCGATCGAAGGTTAAGCTACGCTTGCCGCGGTCGGTTCGTGGATGGGTGGTCATCCATTACATATCGAGACCCCTCCGTACCTCGGAAAGCACGTTAAGCCGATGGTCCCGGCTGACATTCGTAGATCTTTGACAGTCGTTACGGGTAGTTAGAAGCCCAAAAGTCGGACACCCAGTCTTACCAAGGGGTATCGTTTACCCAGTAACTGGGTGTGGAGGTCAGATAGGCAGGAGCTCCTTGTAAAATACTGGTATCCAGCTGCATCCGATTAGAGTGGAAGCCGACCCCAACATAGTTGGGAAAAGTTTACATGTTGGGGTTACCTTTGTATATCTGAGAGCGCGTCAATCAATCAATCTGCCTGGAGACGAAAGCGTCTCAATGAAACCATTGATGGACGTCATCATATATTTTATATTCAGTGTCGAAATGGAAGCCCTTTTCACCTCTTGTCAAAGTGGCGCCACCTGGTGGCGTGAATTTTCATGAAAACCCTCATTGTAGGAAAACATCCTTGGAAAACATCCTTAGAAAGCTGGACTGATGGGAACACAGTGAACAAGAGTGTTATAGTGATCAGTCCTTTATCATCATCATTGTCATTGAAAGCCTTGTTCCACGTACTGCTGAATAAGGCCTTATCGTTTTGTGTCATTCTTTCCTCTTGAACAGCACCCTAATTGCGTAACTCACTATCAATCGGAAGCAAATTGCTAACCTATTGCTTCATTTGATCGAAAAATTTGTCTGCTCGACAACGTAAATGACGTAATGAATGTTGTTGGACCATTAATGTGTAAATTAGGAAGATATGATTCGCGCTCCTCGACGTGGACCGCATAAATTGTGCTAAGGCACACAATTGACGTTAGTCACAATCGAACTGGCGTTTGTATAGCACGTTAACTAAAATTACCGTAATCATCTAAATAAGCAACAACAATGCCTTTCTTTGTTTTCAAAATGTGCACAAATAGTTCAAAAACCAAAAACAAGCTCCACGGGATTACTTTTCACTCGTAAGTACAGCCAAAAATGTTAATTTGTTGAAAATTATAATAAAATGGTTGCTTCGCCATGTTTGTGAGTGCAAGATAGACATTGTCATTCATAATCGTAAACATTCGGCCAACATCCGACGGCTAACGCGATTTCGCTTGCACGACAGCACCGGCTCTTATCTGTCCTTGTCTATCGGTAACTGTAGTTTCGGTGCATGTAGTCGTGCGCCGAGTCCAGGTTTAGTGATTGCGATGTTAGCGCGTAACATATCTTCCTCTAATATATCAATGTGTTGGACTGTCAAAATGAAACCGATACCGATTGGTAGTGTATTAAGCAATTACGGTACAGTTATATCCCTTGCAGCAAAACAGTTACAAAGTAATGTAATTATTGATAGAGAACAGACGAAAGAAATCCACTTAAGCGATGCAACATAGTATATAGTTGTGAAACACCACAAGGCTATAGCAGACGAGAATTTTATCTAGTAAACTTAATTCTTCTAGTTGCTTAAGACTAACAATTTAACGTGTGCTAAATTATTCAATCGTTTAAGATTGAAACAATGATACTGATGCAGTTTATTGCTATGTAGAAAACTCTTTATATACCTACAGGATAAGTTTTTACACAGTGCGCAAATTTTCACAGGGTGTTCTACATATGAATATGAACAGCTGTTTACTATAGGACCAAACCTGAAATCGCGAAAAAAAAATCAGCTACTCCATACATTTTGACGAGTTTGGTGTAAATAGATGTAGGTACTGAACAGCTGATTTTTTTTTCGCGATTTCAGAGTTAGTCTCATAGTGAAAGTTGTTCACATTCAAGGATAGAACACCCTGTGAAAATTTGCGCACTACTTAAAATTTTATTCTGTGGAAGTCATCTTTCGTAGCATCAAGCATAATTTTATGTTGCACTGACAAAATAGTCTGGGAATACGAAATTTGAGGCATAACTGGCTTGAAAAGTTTACCAGCTTTAGAAAGTCAAAATCATTTATTTTTCAGATCTTATAATCCAATTTGTTAGTGATTACAATAATCTTAAATAATAATACTAGCAGTTTTGTATTGTAGGTACCTGCAGCCCAAATATCTAATATAATGAATAATTATCTTAAAACTATTCTAGATTTTAAAATTTTCAAATCCCGTAATAAAATCGTAATTATCAATTGATTTACCACGTGGTAGATATTAATTGAACAAAATACTTTTTTTTTGTGGAGTGGATTAGTTTCAATTGGAACTTCTAAAAATAGTACACATATAAATAAGCATATCCCACAATAACACAAAAACGTTACAAAATATCATCAAAAGCTTTTACGTTTAATTCAAGATGGCTGACACAATGGCGTCGGGCGCGCATCCGGTCGTCGCATGGTAATCTCACTTCCGGTCTGACCCTGCACGTCTGCGGTTTATTATCTCTGCAACTTTATTATTGTATTTATTAACGTTAATATTTCCGTGAAAGAAAATAAGGTTTTTGTGGGAACTGAAAGGGCAAGGTAAAATATCTGTTTTAAGGGGGATGCGCTGTGGTGGCCAGCGAATTTTTTTTTTTTTTTGGGTTTTTTTGTAATTTGCAGGACCGTGTCAGGTTATATCTTGATCAAAATATAATACGTGGCAATAAAACATTATGTATTATATAATTTTAACCATGAAAATCATCAATACATGTCTCTAAGTTATATTTCGTGCAGATTCGTCGAACGAACAAAATCTAATGACTGCAGGAAATCTAGCTAAGAGAGATGTATTGATGATTTTTATGGGTAAAATTATGTAAATACATGTTTTATTTCCGCGTATCATATTTTGATCAAGATACAACCTAACTCGGACCTGTAAATTGCATAAAACGAAAGAAAATTTGAATTTTGCCGGCTACCACAGCGCATCCTCCTTAAGAGAAGTATACTGTAAAAAAATTGGTTTAAAATTATATTTTAGAGGTCAGTGGTAGAATATATTAAGGAAAGTAACAAAAAACAACGTTTTTAAAAGTACCATTATTATGTTAATTTCATAGTATTCTGAACACTGAGAATGTAGACGCTGTACTACATCGTGTGTCAAATCAGACCCATGAATGAATACAAAATGCCAGCAACGATTTTGAGAAAAATGATAATTCAGAAAAAGGTACTCCATGGTACTTATTTCGGGACATCACCAAGCGGTTGGTCGACTCTACACGGGACCAAAGGGCTGGTCTATTTTTAGCCCAAAGAATTAGCATTGCCATCCAACGTGGCAATGCTGCCAGCCTTTTGGGCAATTTTCCCATTGACAGCGATGTGGACGAATTTTTTGATGCCCTTTGAGCTCTTCCCCTTTTTATTTTTTATTATATACTGGTACTCCATTATTGTGTATGTAGTTCGGTATTATAAACTCAATGCATTGTCATATTTTGAATAATCCAACTTGTATTTGCAAAAATAGAAGATATCAAGGATCCTTAATTGCTTTTTCTGTCTGTAAAAGACAAACGCAATATATAAAATGTACAACACTAAGTAGGTATACATGGCAACTCTCTAGCACATACAATCCCATACCCCATAAGCACACACACTTACCATATTTTCCTTACCCAAAAGCCTTTATAATAAAAACTCAAAATATTTCAGCAGATGGGCGTTTGGAACATAAAAAGGCGCATTCCCAAAGAATTCCCATGAAACAAAAGACGATCCCTTTCCGTCACGGTTCGCAAACCATACATATTTAGTTTTATAGGATGCCATGGTTGTCGTATGGAGTAAGGATAGTGTTGAGAATTATGACAGTTAGATGGTTATCTTTTTATTTTTAGATAGGCTGTTATGGGATCGTGATAGTTTTTGTATTAATTGCTGTGTTAATCGTGTGAAGCTATCCACTTATATACTCGTAGTAAGTGATAATCTTGGGCATGTGACAATCTATGAAGGAATTCCTCACTTTGAATCTCTTACCGCCATAATCCTGAGTTTTGCCACCTTCTTGCTGGCGATTTAGGGTTTATTTATATCTGGACGTAGCTAAAAGTTACGAGACGTGTAAAAACTTTTTTACACAAAAATACAACCGACTTCCAAAAACAACAGTACAAAGTGAAAAATAACTTTAATTTCGGAAGTCGGTGTCTGGTTATTAAATGTATTTTCGTTTTATGCCACCGACTTCCGAAATTAAAGTTATTTTTCACTTTGTAGTGTTATTTTTGGAAGTCGGTTGTATTTTTTTGTAAAATTGTTTTTATTGTTCACTTTTTAGCTGTGCTACCTACCCCACACAAATTCTAATACCACTACCTGCAAAAGAAACTAGAACATCATCCATATAAAAGAGGGGAGAAATACGTATTATTGAAGCTAACTCAAAACTACTCATGCTAAGTTAATCAATTTTATATGGGACCAACTTTGAGGTATACCCTCACAAATAAAACATTTTTTTTTGAAATCGGACGACTCTGTAAAAAGTTATGCGTGGTCATACATAAAAAAAAATAAAAAAACATACGTGTCGAATTGAGAACCTCCTCCTTTTTTTTCATGCGTTAAAAAATTGTATAGTAAAGCAGACATTAATCATTACTTTACTTGAAGCAACGGTTATTAACGTAAACTCATTTTTTTTTTTTGAATTCGATTGCTTTCAAAGGCGTATGTATGGAGTAACCTATTTTTTACGAAAACCATTGGACCAAAAACATCCCAAAAGTGTTTTCTTTCTATTCCGTACATTATTGAACATTATCCTTTTAAATCCAAATCTGCAATCGATTAGGTACATCTCATGTGCTTTTTTGTCTAACAATACTATAGAGTTAGTTTAGAATTCTACTTGACGTGCCACATGGAAAAAATCGGCCCAGGCGTCATCAAAGGTAGCATATGTACCATAGCACACATCACAATTTCGTCAATGTCACGTTTTGCTCATGCTACCTAATTCAAACCAACTACACATTTCGAATCTAGATTTTCCACCACATTGTCTTTCATAGGATGAGGAGCTCGTGGCTAAGTAATAACAGCCGCACGGGTCGATCCATCAGGTTAAGCTACGCTTGCCGGGGTTGTCCGTGGATGGGTGACCATCTTTACATATCGAGACTCCTCCGTGCCTCGGAAAGCACGTTAAGCCATTGGTCCCGGCTATCATTCGTGGATCTTTGACAGTCGTCACGGGTCGTCAGAAGCCCGAAAGTCTGACAACCAGTCTTACCAAGAGGTATCGTATTACCCAGTTAATGGGTTGTGGAGGTTAGCTAGGCAGTCGCTCCATGTAAAATACTGGTATTCAGCTGCATCCGGTTAGACTGGAAGCCGACCCCAACATAAACTCAAACTCAAACTCAAAGCATTTATTTCAATTAAACCAATTACAGGCACTTTTGAATTGTCAAGGGGTCGGTCAGTCAGAAAGATGAAGCTAGGCGCCCATTCCAAAGCATAGTAGGTACCTATGGAGAAGAACGGGCAAGAAACTCCACGGACACTCTTTTAAATCAAGATATGGTTACAAAATAATGGTTACATCATTCATGTTGAAATTTCATATGTGAGAACGATGCAGAACGTTAACAGCGTCCTTAAAAAAAAACAATTCAAATATTTAAATTAAATTAAAATAAGCCCTGACCGCTAAGGTATGCCCAGCCTTCACTGACAGCGCTTATTCACGAACCTGACGCATGGATTGGCTAAATGATCCAACACGCGCCACCATCAGCGAGACATTAGTGTGAGCGTCACATACTCTCAGTCGCCAGGGCACATTCAAGTCAAACAAAGACGTACCCAGTAAATGGTAGCTTTAGAGTATGTACATAGTACTCACACATGTGCTATGCAATTATATAATACAAAGGAGATTGAGTCTATACAATGCAATGATAGTCTTACAATCTTCAGCATCTCCAACAGTATCTTCAAATGTTAATTAATTAGTTGTGGTTGTGGAGCAGGACCAGCATTGAGCCAAGCATTTTTATCGGTTATGTAATCCCCAAACTTATAATATGCCTGCCTGCATAGTGTGCGTTTTATACAAGTTTTGAATTTAGTCTCATTGAGTTGAAGTATGTGTGGAGGTATTTTATTGTAACATTTTAAACAGTATCCCATGAACGACGTGTCTACTTTAGCTAGTCTGAAACCTGGATGAGCATAGTTGGGAAAAGGCTAGGCAGATTGATTGTCTTTCATAGGATACGGTCATCCACCTGCTAAAAATACGTTACAACTGCTAAAAACATTGCACGAACCAACACAAAAACTTTGCCATTCCTTTAGAAAAGTTCAAAAATACCCGCACACAACTTTTAAAAAAGGTAACTAATTATAAATGCTAACAAAAAGTGACAGGTTACCGAGGGGGTGCTATGGAGCGTGACCTGGCGTGTCCTTGCACCTGTATGCTCCTACCCTCGAGGGGTTAATGGAGCTAATACTGAGGTCCTAGTGACCATCAGTTTTAAGACTGTCCTGTGTTAAAACGTTGCTCAGTTTTATATATTTATTTATTTATAATTTTATTTCTGAACATAGTTCCATATAAAATAGTTAGTAAAGCTTAAAATTATGTCAGTAACTTAAACCTACTTAGTTCAATATAACCTTACATTAAAAAGAACTGTGTACCTTATTCCAGTACTCCACAATAGGACACTTAACCCTTTCTGTTATGGTGTTTAGAAGGTCATTGGAGCTGCCGCGCACACGACGCATCAAGGAGGCCACTCTCTTGCGCTCTATTTCTCTAAAACAGTCGGTGTTGTCCTCCGCAAACATCCCCGATGCACTACAGTTTTGAGGAAAAGATTAATTTTACTATCGTAAACCTCTAGCCCCACTCAGGCGACTCCCGCGCAGTTTTAAGGAGCCACGTAATTATTTATGCCAGTTTGAACACCTCTATACAAGTTGACACAATCGGTGTGAGCGAATTTCACCACGCATCGCGCGCTGTGTTTACCTACATTTGTCAGAGCTATAAGTAAATCTGAAACATGTCAAAATTAATTAAGATCGCCTTCGATTGATTTTAAAGTGGGAGGCTTTCGCGTGCGCGTTTGAATGGCTTGTATGTAAGTATTGAATGAACGTGTGAGAAACTAATTTAATCCCATGTCTATAGCAGGATTATCGTATAATTATGGGAGTTAATGGTTCATTCAGCAAGCGCAGTGTGGGACGCCCCCCAGCTAGATGGACCGACCACCTTAAAAAACCGGCCAAGTGCGTGTCGGACCACGCACGATGAAGGGTTCCTTAGTTGGGATGAATTTATCTTATGAACAAACTTAACATTGTAGTTGAAAAACATGTTCTCTCATACATTCCAACTGTAAATGTAAGTTTGTACTCACAATATTGATAGATTTACCATGTTATTTTAAGACCACAGACTTCTTATAGGTTTTCCTGTAATCTACAGGTTAAGATCTATTTTCTGTATTTTTTTCAAAATTTTAGGCTCAGTAGTTTCGGAGATAAGAGGAGGGAATGGTAAATTTTCGTCTATTTTCTTAAATAACTTTAAAATAATTTATTTTAAAATTATAAAAAAAATATATTTTAGACCCTCATAGTAAGTCCTTTCATTTGACATGCCACATGGTGTAGTTTCCAAAACTTTTTTTTTTTTATTTTCTTATTTGCGTGAATATATACTTTACCCGTCCGTGTTTGGGTCACAGAAATTCATATGTGTACCAAATTTCAACTTAATCGCTCCATTAGATTCGGAGCAAATTGGCTGTGACAGACGGACATAAAAAAATAAATATAATAGGTACCTACATAAAAAAAAAATAACAAAAAGGTTCCGACGAATTGAGAGCCTCCTCCTTTTTGAAGTCGGTTAAAAATCAGTTCCATTTTTGAATTTATTCGGTCAGTAGTGGCTATTCGGACGTCGTGAAACAGGCCCTAACTGTTAATTTACTGTCGATGTTTTGAAGTTGTCATAGCTTAGAGATTCCTGAATTCCTAGCCGTTCATAGTTCCCTTCAAAGTAGGTATACTCGAATGATTTTAATTAGAAGCTGTCAATATTGTGGCATATTAATCAGTGCACTTTTACGGTCTGATATGACTCTTAGGAGAAAAGCTTTCATTCCGAGCACGATCACAAACTGTTAGTATGTACTTACAGTATGACAATATTCAAAGGTTCTATCGTTTATCTTCGGTAAAACCGAAATATACCGAATGAAATGTAACTATCGACCAATAGAAATTTATTTATATTCCCACCTAAATTATTATAGATTGACGTACTAATTCCGTCACTCCCTTATTGGACCAGTCGCATTTAATTCGGCAAAGTTCGGTTTTTCCGAAGTTAAACGATGCACGATGGAACCTTTGAACGTTGTGGTATTGTAACCTCCTTATTGAGACTGTGATGACTTCAGACTGGGCTTTTAGCGTATACCTTTCAAACAGTAGCTAGATTGACCAAACACAGTAATAAAGATATTGAATGCCTCAGTCATAGTTCCAAAGGGCGCACTATGCGTCTAGCGCTATGACGTCAACGTTCGACATTTGGATGGGGTGCGCCGGCGCATGACGGGCGCGTCCTTGCACTTGTGTAGTTATCGGTAATAATAGTGTATTGGAATTAACTACACTGTATGCCCTTTGAAGTAGGGAGTTTTTATTTTCTTGTTACTTACTTAAAAAAGTATCTACTTAGTAAGTACTTTCACTAAAATCACTAAAAAAAATCACTTGATTTTCGAATACCACATTAAAAAAGTCAGTAAACAAAGGAGATGATAGAATGGAGGGAGGCCTTTGCTAAAAAAAAAAACAAAAATGCCTTTTACTCTTGAGACTTTGACCCTGTAACAGAAACAAGATCTAAATTACAACAACAATTAAATCGGTTTCGAATTACGATCCCCACGCAACAAAGCATCACACGCTCACTCAAAATGAAATCATATAAACAAGTCCCATGGTTTCATTTACCCATAAAAGTGTCCATAAACATGTACATGTTTAGTTATGGGTACCCATAACATAAAACTGGACAGCGCATCCAATTTAGATGTGGGGGGAGGACTTCCGGTGCCACTTCCGTTGAGAGGGAGTTCTCATTTCAAATAACTTTGCGAACTATTTCGTGTTTTGATTTTTATTTTGTTGCCAATATTATTTTGATATTAAAATTGCGCTAAAACATCGTTATGCTAGTGATCGCAAGCTGACTGCTGAGCTCAGGGTCGTGGGCTTGGATCGAGAAAATTTTTATTGAGTTTTTGCCTTAAAAACATCTGAGTAGGTACCAGCCAAAGCCTGGATGTGTGCCCAATTTATAGGTCGCCTCCATGGAACTAAAAAAATACTTGCAATACTTCAGCCTACCCTTGTGGTAAGGTTCTATTAGTATCGAAGTCTAGAGTAAATGTCTTAAAATATTAATTTTAACTCCAAATTAAACCTAGCCCCCTCAAGAGAACCTCTGAAGTTATTCTCGTTGACCCAGATCCATATTTTGCAAGAACTGTAAGATGTCTGAGAGGGGGCTGAGTGGCTGGACACCTGGCGAGAGAAACTGTATTTGTATTACAGCAGACGGTGGGAAGTACTGTCGGCAAGATAAATAAATTGTGGATTTAGATTCTTTAATAACAGTTAATGTTTTCATGAAAATGAGATGCTAACTTTTTCAGAAAATAGATCTTTACAAATATTTGGTGACAGTGAGTGAAAAAAGAAAGAATTTAAAAAGATATTCACACACGAATAAAAAGGTGTACCTACAAACATTTCAAATTATTAACACATTAAACATAACACTCCTTTTTTGGGCGGTCAAGTAAAAATAGTGATCAGGAATAAGATATCCTATAGAATTCATCTATGCTTCATTTTATTAGCTCTTATTAATCGTACCTATGTAGGAGAAGCTCGTGGCTAAGTAATAACAGCCGCACGGGTCGATCCATCAGGTTAAGCTACGCTTGCCGGGGTCGGTCCATGGATGGGTGACCATCTTTACATACCGAGACTCCTCCGATCTTTGACAGTCGTTACGGGTCGTCAGAAGCCCCAAAGTCTGACTACCAGTCTTACCAAGGGGTATCGTATTACCCAGTCACTGGGTTGTGGGGGTCAGATAGGCAGTCGCTCCATGTAAAATACTGGTATTCAGCTGCATCCGGTTAGACTGGAAGCCAACCCCAACATAGTTGGGAAAAGGCTAGGCAGACTGATTGATCATACCTATGTGTATTATGAATTTGAGATTTATATCTGTAACTTATATGCTGTACGAGTACATAAAGAGTATTATATTCTATTACATTCTGTTACAGAAATACACAAAATTAAACGCACCAATTTAATATATTAATTTATTCTTCTATCACCTTTACAATCTGTCGGTACCGTCGCGTCCCCAGCTTCCGGTCGGCCATCTTGTTCGCTATTACGTTTAATTACTACCTAAAATAAAGCCTTATTTTGTGCCTTCGCTTGTTACATGAGCTTCTTTAATATCCTTTATTAGACAGGAAAAGTAGAACTTGGTAGAAAATTTGTCCTAATTGATAATTAATTAATTCTTGTTTTTATAGTTTTTTCTGAGCTATCTGTCCCGTATTTTGGCACCTGCCATGTTTTGTCTCTGCATCACCCTAAGGTTGACTGGTAAAAATGCCTCAGGCATCATTAAAGTCTGTACCTACCTATAGTAGTTTTTTACTTGTGCAATCAATATGCTTAGCCTTTTCCCAACTATGTTGGCTCAGCTTCCTGTCAAAGCTGAATACCAGTATTTTTCACGGAGCGACTGCCAATCTGACCTTCAGGACCCAGTGACTGAGTAATTTCATACCCCTTGGTAAGACTGGTCGTCCGACTTTCGGGCTTCTGACGACCCGTAACGACTGTCATCGACCCCCTTATTCATAAAAAAAAAAACTAAAACGCTCTATAATCCTAAACTGTTTTCTCAATTTCTTTCGAATTATGATTTGAGTTTGAAAGAAGAACACTTTTTATGTGAAATAGGTTTATAAAGCGTTTTAGTTTTTAGGGTTCCGTAAATCAAATGGAAAAAACGGAACCTTTATAGGATCACTCCGTTGTTGTCCGTCTGTCTTTCTGTCTGTCTGTCAGTCTGTCAAGACCCTTTTTCTCAGGATCTCGTAGAGGTATCAAGTTGAAATTAATACCAAATACGTAAGTCTATAGTCCCTTAGAGCTCTAAAAAAATCAAGCTTCTAACTCAACACAATAAAAAAATACGGCCATTAGCGAAATTTTGATACTCTCAAATAAATCCTCCTCCTCTTTCTGTTGTCCTAGAATCATGAAATTTGGCAGGAAGCAAGGTCTCACCGCACAAGAAAAAGTCCGAAAATTGTAAATTTGTAGTTTTATCACATATTTTTTTTTATTTTGTGATTACAAACTTACATGGTTTTCAACTACACTGTTAAGTTTGTTTTTGGGATTAATTCATCCTAACTACGGATACGGAACCCTTCATTGTGCGTGGTCCGACACGCACTTGGCCGGTTTTTTAAGAATAAGGGGGAAACAATTTTACTTCTTTATATCACACTAGCGACCCGCGACTTCGCACGGCTTTTACAACTTGACAAAATATGAAGGTTTCTATATTATATCAAAGTTAAATATTAATGTATTATACATACAAACCTTCCGGAATAATACCTCTAAATGATAGTGAAAACCGCATCAAAATCCGTTGTTTAGTTTAGAGGAGCAGTGGTGGCCCAGTGGTAACGGTCGCGACTTACGAGTTGTAGGTCGTAGGTTCGAACCCAGGCAGGCGCTTTACTTTGTGTAAATTATTTCATCACCACTGCTCTCAAAACTGTGAAGGAAAACATCGTGAGGAAACCGGCATGTCCTAGAACCAAAAATTCGAAGACTTGTGACATCTGCCAACCCGCACTGGGCCCGCGTGGTGAATTACGGCTCACTCCCTCTCACAGAGAGGAGGCCTGTGTCCTAGCAGTGGAAACGTTATAGGTTGATTATGTAAGTTTAGAAAAACAACGCGGCCACAGAGACAGACATGAAAAGCGACTTTATTTTTTAATAAGTATAGATAGAAGTTTAGATAGAATATTGGCTCCGGCAGGTAAACACGGTAAGGCAGAAAATAAACAATGTTTTGGTAGTCAAATTATGAGCGGATAATAATAAATAACACTATTTTGGCTACGTTCGCGGCTGAACGTTATTTATTGTTTACAAAAACAATTCTGTTTGTTCTGTTACAAGCTTACGTTTACGCACTGACGTGTTTTAATTAAGTATAAAATGTTTTTCTTTTTAGGGTTCCGTACCAAAATGGTAGAAAGGAACCCTTATGGTGCGACTCAGTCTGTATGTCTGTCTGTCACAGCTAGATATCTCAAAAACTACAAATGCTATCAACTTGAAATTTGGAACAGTTTTAGATGACGTTTGCCCGACTATTTTGCAAATAAGAAAGAAATAAAAATATTTTTTTCAACAGGGTTAAAAAGGGGTCTTAAAAATTCGATGTGGGGCTACTAGGTAGGGCATGTGGGGTATTAAGTATATGAAAGAGCGCTGTTTGCACATTCTCAATTTTTTTTTTATGAAAAATGTAAATAAAAAAATACCCCCCCCCCCCCCCCCTCCTTCTTATCTCCGAAGTATGCATAGAGAAAAATCGGAAATTATTCTATGTGATAGAAACTTATGTAAAGATTACAGGAAAAATAAAACGATGTCTTTAAATAGCACAATCTTTCAGAAATCGAAAGGGAGCCCTCAGTGCGCGAGTCCAACTCGCTCTTGACCGGTTTTTAAATTGTGAATCTTTATTATATAATAAAGATTCACAATTTAAAAACCGGTCGCAATTTAAAAATTTAAAAAACGGTTCTAAATGGATTAGCTGATTAGCAGAGTATATACTCTGTTAATCAGCTAATCCATTTAGAACCGTGAAAAATAAATATATGAATACCTTGGTAACTGCACAGCAATTAACATCGTGCACCATTGGCAAAAATATTTAAAGATGCTCTTCAACGTTTAACCCCTGAAACTCTGATCAATGCTTTAATCCTAAAATCTGCTGTCAGATTTACGAAAAGTTTTTCACCAGGTAAATTATCTTGATGTTATAATCATTGTTCAGAGCCTTAACACGTCTCCGCCGCGAAATCGCGAAACAGTGAAACTAAATGATGTTTTGCAGATGTTCTGCTACTCGAGCAGCGGAACATCATCGAGGTGTGGCTAAGGGCCTCATGTGTACGCATGATAGAAGCTATCTTGAAACGAAAATAAAAACCAAAATTTCATTTTTAACACCTCATCTCTCTAATCCACCACCAAAACTACCCAAAAACATTATCACATCAAACCGATAACAAACAAAACAGCCGGTTCAAACCCGGGTATCGACCGCGGGGCGTGTCGGATCGATCGTCACGCCTCGTGCCCACCCCACCCGGGTAGGGAGCGCCGTGAAAGTGTAACGTAAGATGAGAAGGGATGTTAGCTCAGTTTTGAGAGAGAAAAGTTGTGTGTAGTTGCGAATTTTGTACCTGGGTAGGTTACATTTCATGAGTGAAAGATACGTTTAGATGAGAAAATTACGATTTTCAAAACTACCAACAAAAAAAAGCTAAGAATTTTAAGTTTAATCTATATCTAAGTATCCTATACTAATAATAAAGCTGAAGAGTTTGTTTTTTTGTTCGTTTGAACGCACTAATCTCTGGAACCAACAGTCGGATTTGAAAAAATATTTTTGCATTTGTTACCCCAGTTCTTGAGAAATAATAATAAAAATAAAATAATAAAAATCTTAATTTATCCAAAAAAACATACAGAGCTCGACGTACAGGTTGACATTTCGTTTTAGAATATATTTATCGTAAAAAAAAATAAGAAAAAAAATAAAAAAAAGGCTAAAAAAGAAAAAGAAAGGCTGTAGGCTATGTAACACCACGCTATGATCTTCAGGAACTGAGTTAAAAAGAAAAAAAAGTCAGAAAGAACGCTAAGCGAAAACGAAGTAATAGCGCGGGCAGGTGATGCGATGCGACGGGGTGGTCGGGGAGACAAGAAATTTTACGCAGACGAAGTCGCGAGCAGAAGCTAGTGTTTTGATATTTTTGCAAAATATGACCGACTCACGGGTCACTTTCGACATAACTATTTATTTTTAATATACTTTATTGTAAATTTATTTATTTTTCCATTTTTAGTTGAATATACAATTAGGTAAGAATATACGAGTACGTAAGCCCAAGACGAACGAAAACAAGAATCATCAAAATCTGCTTAGGAATGCCGATTTATGCATATAACTTCGTACATAAAAATACTTACCTATTATATTATATACTAAAACATTCCTGAAAAAATGTAGATTACGATATTGAAAGAATCATCAAAATTGGTTCATTAGTTTTTAAGAAAATTGAGGACATACAAACATACATACATACGGGTCGAATACAGTACCTCCTTTTTTGAAGTAGTTTAAAAATATCACCTACTCATTATTACAAATCAGATTCAACAACTCCATCATTATAATTCTACTTCATCATCTCCAGAACCTAAGCATTCCATCCTATATGCTCATATCCACTAAGCATGAAACGGTTATATCACATCACTGAGCCACAACCATCGATCGGACCGGTCCACGCCCGATACGCCCCGATACGCCCGGGTATGCCCGGTACGCCTGGCTAGCGAGTCGATACCCGGTTCACGGCCGGGGCCTCATCAATAATGTACGCCTTTGTATTGGAGATTTGACGGTATGTTGGGGAAATATTATGAAAGGTAGTTTTAAGAGGTAGAATTTAAAGCGTAAAGCTATGTGGAAGATTTTGTTTGAAGCAACGACATATTTTAATGTTTACAACTGAAATAGTCGGGGACGATAGCTTATGCAGATTTCGTACAACATCTTTTTAGGGGTAAGGATGCTCAACTAAAGACTAGTAACGTCTGGAAAAGACTTCGATGAGCGGTGTATAAAATGTGAAAGAAAGCAAAAAAAAAAACGGCAAAGGATGTTGTAATTGCTAACGAACGACGCATGAAATCAGCTGTTCCTTTCTGCATAACTACAGAGTTCATCGAACTCACCGCATACCTATAACCTACCCCTCCCAATCAGTAACAGATGCTCCGATTTGTCACAAAAACAAAAACAAATCTGAGGGTCAAGTCTCAATCTGTCAAAAATTGTACAGCGTTTACCTACATTTTTGACATTTGATTGTTGCTAGCATGAGATTGCGACTTGAATTTGAACGTTTTTAGGTTCAGTCATCAACAAAAGTCGATTAACACTTGCAGTTTTTTAATCTTAATTATTAAGCGAAATATTTAATTCAAATCGGAACAAAAGTACTTCAAATTTTAAGAACATAAACTCTTAACAGTTAAACGAAAAAAAAGCAGTTTTTTTGGATAATTTTTTTAATTTAGGTGATGTCAAAAGTAGCTGTGTTAACTGACTTCTGTTGATGACCTACTTACGACCTTCAGGTTTATTGGATTCCCATAGCTTTCCTGAAATAATTTCGTGTACCGGTCAACTTAGTATGGTTTTAATAAATTCACCCTATCAGTCTGTGGAGGGCTTACACTTATGCCGTATGCGCATTTTCACTACTTCAACTTTAGGCTCTGAGCGGAACGTTTGAAATCCAACAGCGCGTATTTGTTTAGGCATTAATTTTAGTATCGTATAGTGTTCTAAGAACACAACAATATTTTATAAACCAACACTCTCTATTCTTTCCCCAGGTCACGGCGGAGTAAACCAACTAGGCGGAGTATTTGTAAACGGGCGACCACTTCCAGACGTGGTGCGACAGAGAATAGTCGAGCTGGCGCACTCCGGGGTAAGACCGTGCGACATCAGCCGACAGCTGCGCGTGTCGCACGGCTGCGTCTCCAAAATACTGTCGAGGTGAGTACGATTGAAGATTGTTACACTTTATCATGTCAATGTGTGCTCGAATATCAACCAAACCCCATAGATTCACAATTACTGTAATCCCGCGGTCGCCATCGGATGATGGTATTTTACGTTTACATAATACTAGCGACCTGGTCCTGCTTCGCACGGTTTTACGACTTGAAAAAATATGAAGGTTTGTATATTATATCTAAGTTAAATATTAATGTTTATACTTAAAAACCTTCCAGAATAAATTCTCTAAATGATAGTGAAAACCGCATCAAAATCCGCTACATAGTTTAGAAGAACAACGCAGCCACACAGGCAGACATGAAAAGCGACTTTATTTTATAATAAGAATTTAGATGATTTATTTATTCACTCCAAAAATACAAATATCCTTACAGGCTAGACCCAATGCGATATTGTAGCACACATAAAAATTAGATAGTTCCACTGCTTGTATCATAACAAATTCTATGGGTGGGTGGGTTCTTTCAAATTTACCCAAAGCGCAACAGAATATGTCGACGTTATCAGCAATGAGGTTGAGAGTGCGGATGATATACGTTTATATACATAAAGGGTTCCCTTTGCTTTTTTCTTACGCACACATGGGGTGCGTCTGACATTTAAGAGGTAATGCAGAGCGGTTGCTAATGTGATAGGAAAGTATGATTTTTGGAACTCACGTCAGTGTATGAATTTTTAGAATTTTTAAGAAAATCGTGTATAAATGTAGGTACTATTACAATGTTTGTAAATGTGTGAGCACCATATATTGCCTATATCACCAGCACCATATATCCTTAATTTCTAACCCCAGTTGAGCAGAGGTCTCCTCAGTAATGCTTTTGACTGATATTTTCTACTGTTAAAAAAAAACATACGTGTCCAATTGAGAACCTCCTCCATTTTTTTTCGTCAGTTGAAAAGTGCCCACTTTGCACACTTTCCAACTAGCTCTCTACGTGGATAAAATATGAGTCTTTGTAAAACGGTATCATTCATATACCATCAAACAATCAGAAATACCCTCAAAACCAGGTAAATCACAGAACAAACTCACTTCCAAAGCTATAGAATCTCATACCTACCATCCTTTAATTATAACGTGTATTAACCCCACCCACACTCACACACCACCCCCACATACACACACATATACATGGTGGAGGTGCCTGTGTGTGTGCCCTCGTTCCGCGCAATAACTCCGGCGTGCGCGCAGGTCCTACAGCCGCTAGACAATACGCTTATGTCATTTTCTTTTGTTTCGGTTTGCTGTAACTAGCCGTGGTGGGGTACCGTTGGGTAATTGTAAAACCGTTTGGGTTTTTTGTAAAGATTTATTATTGGTTAAAATAAGGAAGGTTAAAGATCATTTTTAATAGTATGGCGGTGAAAATAGGTTAATGGTTGATTATGGATTTGGAAAACAATAGGTATCTAAGAAAATGTCAGTTTCGTCCAGTAGACAAACCGATCCAACGTATTGACTATACTAGACTGACTTAATAGCATTGATATATAAAAAAAACAATGATACTTATAAAAGGATTTTAGTAGTGACAGTCTTAATTAGAAACCAAAAACCAATGTGCCAACACCCGGATATATGCCCGGATATATGCCCAGATTAGTGTACCCTGGTTTTTGGTAGGAAATCTCTACATATTCTAATTATATTTTATTTCCTTTGTCTTTGGGCTTTATTTATTTACTCATAAAAAAGCACAACTACATCACATACATTAAACTTTGGTTAGAAATAATCTTTATGTACATGACATACGGCGTATATAACATTGATTACAATTTTATCTTACTGCTTTGAAATATAATATACTAAACTATACTAAAATAAAGTAAAACTGGGCTGATGTAGAAATAGAAAATAAACTTTATTTATTTTATTTATTTATTTATTTATTTATTTATTTACATAACACAACTATTATTACAGGTCTTAAATTAACCTAATGCAATAGTTAGTTCAATAAGTACTTATATCTAATGTAGGTAATAACAACTTCAACAACTTATTTCTAATATTATCCAATATCTATCGAACAGTCAGTAAGTATTATTAATTTTTGGAAGTAATACAATATGCAGTTCGTGTAAATTCACTCAGTGTGCAGCTAAATAGATCGACCTGTTGTGATATCGCGTTGAGCGCCCGCAAAGCGCGCGTGAGGGGCGCCTGCTGCAGCAAGTTGGTCCGCGCCACCGGCACACGCAGCAGCGGCGGCCGCCGCCGGCGCGACACGTACTCATCCGGGACACACAACCTGACTATCCCTAGAACGACAGGATTGTGTATCCCACCACGCATAACTTTAAATACATAAGTGGCGAGAGCTACCTCCCTTCTCACCTCAAGTTTAAAATAGCCAATAGTACCTAATAGAAATAGGGTAGGATACAGCAGTGGATATCCAGGGTATACCCCATACTGTTTAAAATACATATATCTTAGAAATTTGTTTTGTATACGTTCCAACATTAATTTGTACTTAATTTCATGAGGTGTCCAGACTATTGCATTGCATTCTAAATGACTTTTCACAAGGGCTTCGTATAGTGCCCTCAGAGCACAAAAGTTGGTAAACTGGTTAGAAAGACGTAACACCATTCCCAAGTTGCGGTATGCTTTTCTACAAACTTTGGTGATATGCTTTCTAAAATGTAAGTCGGCAGTGAAGTGCACGCCTAAGTCCCTAACTTCAGTGACGCGTTGCAGCGGTGTTCCGTCCATATAATATTCACAGTGACTCGGATTGCGCGCACGTGTGAACGATAACACTGAACATTTGTCCACGTTGAAATATAATTTATTTCCCGAACTCCATTCAACAACCTTATTTATATCTTGCTGCAGCGCCTCATGATCCGCATTTTGCCTTATTTCATGAACTAATTTTAAATCGTCTGCAAATAACAATGGTATAGATTTATTTATTATATTCGGCAAGTCGTTGATCATTAAAATGAATAGAAAGGGCCCCAAATTAGTACCCTGACTGACCCCGGATCTTGTGAAGTAAGGTTCAGAATACTGTCCACTACAGTCAACGTACTGACATCGGTCTCTTAAATAACTGGCAAAAAAGGCCAAAGTGTGTGGTGTGCAGCCGACGCTTGCCAACTTAGCTAGGAGGATGTCATTGTCCACGGTGTCAAAAGCCTTCCTATAATCAAAATAGGCCACATCTACTTGATGACCAGCATCCACCGTTGGTACTATGTGCGTCATGAGATCCAGTAAATTCCCTGTTGTCCCCCGCCCAGGACGAAAGCCGTGCTGAGCGTCAGACAACAGAGAGCTTATTTGTGGATACAGGCTGTTGTGAATTGCCGATTCAAATACTTTCGCTGGAGTACATAAAACCGCCACCGGTCTGTAGTCACTGGGTGCAGAACCACCTTTTCCTTTAGGCACCGGTACAACCCTAGTGAGTTTCCAGCGGTCAGGAAATTTTCCGGTCCCTATACACACATTGAATAAGTGTAGCAACGGGTCAATTAACACTGCACGGCAGTCTCTAAAAATAAACACTGGAATACCGTCAGGCCCCGCAGAGCGTTTTGGCGGCAAACGCGCAAGCGCGCACCGCACGTCAGCAGGACGCAGGCGCGCGAGGTGCGCCCAGGCGCTCGCGCTCGTGCCCGTGCCCGCGCTCGCGCTCGCCGCCTCCACGCTCAGCACAGGCGGCTCCGGATTGTACACAGATTTAAAGAACTGGGCAAATTCGTGGGCACATTCATAATCCGACAAAACACGCCCGTCTACAATTAGCCTTCTACAATTCGAGCCGCCCTTCCTGGATCTTATGTATCCCCAAAACGCTCGCGGATCCTTAGCCAAATGTGCCTGCACTCGGTTGCGGTACTGGTCATGTGCCAGTGCGGTTTCGGCTTTAACTATTGCTCTGTACGACGCAAATTCCAAATAATCAGTCCGCGATTTACTTGATTTATATTTTTTATGTAAATTGTACTTTATTTTAATATTCTTAATAATTTCCGGAGTGTACCATACTGGGTAAATATATCTATTATTAATTGAATTATTATTATTATTTTTCAATGGCACACACTTGTCAAAAATTTCGTAAATCTTACTATAAAATAAATTTAAAACTGTTTCCGGATCACGTAAATGGTACATCTCATTCCATTTTATTTCCGCTAACAAAGTATACATTTGATAAAAGTCAGCTTTATTAAAATTCCATAATTTACAAGTTGAATGTAGAAACCTACGCATATTATGCGGTGGCTCACTAGTCCCAGAAGGCGAAGACGCGAGGGGTGCGGGGGGCGGTGTCGCGCGCATCTCCACGCACACGGCTAGCGCGGGATGGTAGGCATCCACGGGCTGCATGCCCTCGTCCGCCGCGCCCACCGACACGCCACCACGCGCGCTCAACACGAGGTCCAACTGCCTATCGCTGCAGTTTGGTACTGCATTACACTGAGTGAACTCACAGAATGCCATAAAGTATTCACTTAATACACTGAAGCTAAATAATCTGTTAAAGAGTAATTTTTCGTAAAATAGTCGTATACGGAACCATTGCCCATTTAATAGCATACCACTCAGCATATCTCCAAGCCACATCTAATTGGCGTATTTATAACTAGCAGGTAGCTACATCGAATGATGATTGTGATTCCGTTACTAAAAAAAAAAAAACAATTTATATGACGGAACTTACTTTGTGATTTACTGTGAAATTTAAATAATAAGTAGGTACGAGTGTGATTGACGTAGATATTTTTTCTAACTAATTATCAGAAAATTGAAGATGATGATTCTTATGTTTTAATCAATGAACTCAGTCTCTGTCGGAGACCACTACTAGGTAAAGACTCTCCCTTCGTATCTCTCTAGATGTGCTACACCACTCGCTTCTCCGCCTTTCACATCAAAAGTAACCTAGTTGCCTTTTGAATAAGGTATACAGTCCATCTAGCTGGAGGGCGTCTCACTTTACACTTGCCAATTCACGGTCTCCACTCCAGGATTCTCAACTCCAAGGACTATCGTTTCTTCAACCAATGCCACCACCACACACATCACTCACCACATGACCATCATCATTCTCCTGCTCTTATCTCATGTTTTTTTCCATACTTCTCTATTAGTCATCATCTCGGTAGTCACTCCCTTTCTAGCCATATCATCTTTCACACAGTCCATCCATCGTTTCTTTGGTCTTCCCCTATTCTTATAGCCAACGAAATTCTTAGTCAAAACTTTCCTCAAAACATTTTCCTCATTTCTCCGCATCACGAGCCCTTAACATGACAACCAATTTTCGCACAACTTTTTAGTCACCAGGTTCAGACTTCCTCTTACGTACTCATTTCTTATTCTATCAACTCGTGTAATACCATGCGTTCCTCTTTGCATTCTCATCTCAGCTGCATGCAATTGCCTTCCATTCATCCCTTTTGTGGCCCAACATTCTGATTCTCGTTCACCTTGCTGACTCTGCAAGCTGAAAGATCCAGCCGATCTATTTTGTAGGATCGCACTGTGAAAACATGGATAAAACAAACTTGCAGTGAGCTGTCATTCCAACAGTAGTGTTATTCTGCTACAGAATAGACAATATACAACGTGTCGTTTTGCATCCTCGTCAAATTTCAGGGTGTGATACAGAACATCAATTCGAGCAACTTTCTCCAAGGGACCAACATCGTAATCGCGAAAAATTTTTTACTGTCCCATAGAAAACTTCAATAGCTACTCGACGCAAATGTATGGGACGGCTGATTATTTTTTCGCGATTATGATGTTGGTGCCATGGAAAAAGTTGTTCGGTTTGATGGTCAATATACCACACCCTTAAATTTGACGAGGATGCAACACGACACGTTGTATAGGTACAACTTTATGAAGCCACCAATAATTCAAAGCAAGATTAATTATCATCTGCCCAGTCTCTTTCCAAGTATGTTGGAATCAGCTTCAACTATATCCAGAATTTTACATGGAGCAACTGCGAACATCACACGTAAAATTAATTATATCAATCTTATCTTTTCTTCTCTCTCATTAACGATCATACCATTTCTAATCCGAAAGTGGTAAAATCCTGTTAATTATAACCGTCAGATAAAGAGTTCTAGTTACAACTAATTATTTTAACTTAACAACGTAACAGTTGAGTTAAATGCTCATCATTTGTGGTTAACCGATGTTAAACAGCGCAGCTCCGTCTGTTAACTGTACCAGTTAATTTGTGCTTAGTTAAATATAATGGGCGTATTATTTAACTAGTGTTTATGCTTGTTTAGTGTGTTGTAGTTAGCTTTTAAGTATAGGCTAGTTGAACGTGGCCGTCATAAAATGTAAGGAGATGAAAAACACTATTGATGAAGATGACCGTTTACGTCATTGACGACCGGAGATCGGATACTCGGAGATCACTTCAACCGAGTTCGTTTAGTCTGTAGTCTGTGCAAGTCAAACTCAAACTCAAAGTCAAAGCATTTATTTCAAATAAACCAATTACAGGCACTTTTGAATTGTTAATGGGTCGGTCAGTCAGAAAGATGAAGCTAGTTGCCCATTCCAAAGCGTAGTAGATCCCTATGGAGAAGAACGGGCAAGAAACTCCACGGACACTCTTTTAAATCATAATATTTTTACAAAATATTGGTTGCATCGTTCATGTTGAAAATATACATGTGAGAACAATGTAGAAAGACGTGCACGTTAAAAAGCGTAAAAGTTTAAAACAAGCCCCGTCTCTTTCTTAGTAGAATATTGCAATCTCTCAGTCACATTTTATAACACCCACAGAAATTGAAATATTCATCATTATCATCTGCTTTTCCCTTGGCATAAGCACAAGGACGGGCAAAAATTGTTAGGTACCATAATTAATTAATTAAAAATCAATGGACAAATATAATTCCTATGTAAGCGCATCACTTCAGAATGGATGCACCTATTTGGCTAATTCTTTTTTTGTTGTGTTTGTAATTGTCAAGACAAGGTGTTTATGACAGATATTTTTGGAGAATTCACCGAAATAGTCGGTTTGGATGGTATTTTTGTACGAAAACAGACAACACACAGCCTAAACCACTGGAGATAGAGGCACGAAATTCATCCGGGCGACGCTGGGCGCGAACAACTAGTAATATTGATAAAAATATTACCTAACTTACCCTTGTTATATGGTAGCGAAAATAAACTTCCAATGTATTCCGAAATCGTAACAAAATGGGCATTTTTAACCAAATTAATACCTCTTTTTATCAAAATTCAAAACGAGTCCCCATTATGTTTTAAATCCCGCAATGATCGTACAGCAGTCCGCGCCATTATTCGAGATACAAGTACAGATGATTTGACGATATTATATCGATATAACTGACAATGACGAGAATGGAGTGCCGGGACTCGAGCTGACCATTGTCCGATTTAAATTGAATACTGTGAACAGTGATGGGATGTGCGGAAATTTTCGCGGGGTGTTACGGGATTTTTTGGTCCCGGAGTTTTGACACTGGAAAAATGAATGCTACATTTTTTTAACAGATTTCTGAATTAACGTCATCATAATGGCTAAGTTCACAGTACAAGATTCAAGAACTCTAGGTAGTCCTTTGGAGTAAACGTTCCATTATATTCAGAATTAAACTCAAACTTAACTAAAAAAGTTATAAAATGCCCTCATCAAATGATATTAAATCCACCCAGTCGCATCAACTTCCAAGCACTTTCACACATCAGCATATTTTTGCTCAACAAATCAATCGATAGATCCCGGGCTGCTCATCCCTAGTCCCGGGAGACTCCCAATCGGCTCGCGTCGAACACTCGCTTTTCAATTTATCCCGCTCGTACAATTGAACCCTATGTTTTGTTTTCAACCCCCCAGCGGGTTCATTTTTGTCTTAATGACAACGTTTCTGTATTCGTGTTGGCAATACTGGGATTTAAAGAATGTGTTTTGGGTTGAAAGGGCAGTGTATGACTTGTTTTTGATAAAAGAATATAGGTTAGTATGATGTTGCTGGATTGTAAAGATTGAACAAGTCTCAATCTGCCTAGCCTTTTCCCAACTATGTTGGGGTCGGCGTCTAGTCTAACCGGATGCAGCTGAATACCAGTATTTTACATGGAGCGACTGCCTATGTGACCTTCACAATCCAGTAACTGGATAATACGATACCCCTTGGTAAGACTGGTTGTCAGACTTTCGGGCTTCTGACGACCCGTAACGACTGTCAATGATCCACGAATGACAGCCGGGACCAACGGCTTAACGTGCTTACAGTCGTATTAACCAGTAACTAGGTTGTGGAGGTCAGATAGGTAGTTACCATATAAATTATCTATGGTAGTTACTCTATCCTTCTTCTTAATAACATAAATACGAAAGTTTGGATGGTTGGATGTTTGTCACTCAATCACGCCAGAACGGCTGAACGGATCTAAATGAAATTTGGCACAGAGATTGATTATAGTCTGGAATAGCACATAGGCTACATTTTATATCAGTTGTCATGTTTCCGTGGGTAATTTCCGAAAAACGCGGCGAAGCCGCTGGCAAAATCTAGTATAAAATCAGTATTTTGAATACCAGTGTATTCAGCTGCATCCGGTTAGACTGGAAGCCAATCCCAACATAGTTGGGAAAAGGCTAGGCAGATTGATCTAACTGACGGACTAAATAGATTTTTTTTTACACAGGCATCATCCCTAATACCTACCTACTACTTGGTCTTTTTATTGATGTTGGGAACAATTCGAGTATAGCTATGCCTTCAAGTCCATAGGAGCTATACAGAAACACCTCAAACCTTGGTCAAATCATCGTTCAGTCAAGATGTTTAGTAGCGTGAATAACGTCTGACACTGGACGACTCATTCTTTCAGGAGACTCTTCATATTTTATTTTTTTTCTCAGAGAGTTATATCTCTGGTCAGTAAATATTGGACACATAATTTATAACAGTCTTGTTTAAAGCACATTGTACTGGGTCGCCACGGTCTGCGGCGCATCGGTGCGCACGCGCATATGCAGTGCCACAGCGCTGCGTGTGACTTATACCGCACCGGGGAAGTTCTTATACTTCTTATAAGGAAACAGTATGACTGACGTTATAAATGCGTGATTTGTTGTGAATGTGTGGTTTATGAAAAAATATGTTATGCAGTACTTGTAACTGATATAGAGCTAAGTTTAAATAGGAAACTATAAATAGCTATATTTACTGTATTTTATACAGGTTGTACAGTTGTGGTACAGATCGTCAAACTGAACAACTTTCTCCATGGGACCAACATCGTAATCGCGAACAAATTATTAACTGTCCCTGGATACAAAACTTCAATACCTAGTCGACCCAAATGTATGAGACGGCTGATTATTTTTTCGCGATGACGATGTTGGTCATATGGAGAAAGTTGTTCAGTTTGATGATCAACACCCTTGACCACATCTTTCTGGTACACCCTTACCTATGTATCTGTGACTTTGTGAAATAACCTTCCAAAGTTACTTCTTTTTGCTTCATAATTTAATAGGTGTACTTAGTATTTTTACGATCGTTAGCACCATGAAATGGTTTGTGTTCATTTAATCATTTAATTTTCCAGCATTTACTATTATTGCTCTTTATTTTCTTTCTCTCCGCCTGTCCATTATGATATGATTAAACTTTTTAAAGAAGAAAATACCTTTATAACAAGTTATTCAAATAATTTTCTCTGATATTTTATTATGTAAGTAAACACCAATGTTTTACAGACATTTCAAGACAACGAAAAAAGTAATCTCTACCTCAATGACCTAAAACTCAAAACAAACATAATTACAATTATTTCATAAAATAAATCAACGCACGCTCGCAAACGGAAGCGGCGTCACGCTTTCTGCGCCGACGCAGACCGATGTAAAAACTGACTAATTATTAAACAGATACAGGACTGTATAGCACTTTCATAATGCTCTTCTTGTGTTGCGCGCTGGTTTTATATTATGGGGACAGCAGAATTATAGCCCGTAAAATAATTTTCAGTCGAGAACGTAAAACCTTAATTGCATCCGTGCGGATTACTGAAAGACTTTCTCAATTAGGTACCTTCTGAAATTTCAGGAAAAACAACTTATGGGAAAATACTATCTTTAATGTTCCTACTAGCTGCGCCCCGCTGTTTCACCCGTAGACCGCGATAAAGAGTAGCCAATGTGTTAATCCAGGATATAAGCTATCTACATACAAAATTTCATCCAAATCGGTCAAGCCTTTTGAGCGTGACGAAGTAACAAACACACACACACTCACAAACTTACGCCTTTATAATATTAGTGTGATAGGTACTACTTAAAAACGATTTTTCTAATCTTTGGTTCGTTTCTTGATGACACAAGAAAGAAATGAAAATGACCCAGCAATCTGATCTCATAAATCTTGAGTCAAATTGAATTTTTTGGGCTTTCTATGACAAGATCTTTTTAGATCTCAAAAAAAAAAATCAGTTACAGACCAGACCAGACCAGACCAAAACCACCAGACCACCACCAGACCAGATTAATAAAATAGGTGCCTATTATTCTATAAAAGTATAGCGATGTCGTATAGCTGCATACATTATAACAAAATTAATTACTCGCGAAAATTCCAAACAATAATCATTTGCACATCAGCCTACCATCAAACACCACACTTAGACCAACCGCTATAAGCCGCTAAAGCCACTCAAAGCTTCTATAAGCCATACTAAGTTGCATATAAGCCTATTAGCCAACGCCCTATGATGGCTTGGTACTCGTATCTTGATTGCCAATATGTTCGACATTGTATGAACGACAAATTGGTTATAGATGGTATAGAATAGCGATATTGATTTCAATTTAGTTTGATGTTGATGTTGTTTGGTTGGTACAGATGTAGGTTGAAATAAAAATACAATTTTGAAGTGCTTAATTCTTTATAGTTTGAAGTTTTGTACGTTCGTTCAATCGTTTATGATGACTAGTGTCATTGCCGATGCACCTAAAAACATTTTTTTTTATATAATTATGCGGCACTAGCGACCCGGCCATAAAATCTATTTTACTAAGGAAACCCGTCTTGAAATAGGAAATAATGCTAATTTTATTACTTATGTAACTCTTAAAATGTCGATTGCACACCATGTGTACAGATAACAATAGAATTTCAATTGTGTCTGCTAATTAGCGCGCGACGGGTTAAGAGGGTCGCTAATGGCCCTGCTTCGCATGGTTTTTACAACTTGATAAAACATGAAGGTTTCTATATTTTAAATAAGTTAAATATTAATGTTACTTCAGAATAAATTCTCTAAATGATAGTGAAAACCGCATCAAAATCCGTTGCGTAGTTTAGAAGAACAACTTGGCCACACAGACACATGAATAGCGACTTTATTTTATAATAAGTATAGAGTATAGATAGATATGGGTAAGTACCTATATTGAATCTAGCTAAAAATCGACTTGTGGCCGATTCCTATAAATTACAAATTAAGACTCTTGTATCTTTACCAATAATGAAGCAAAAACCTCATAGCCTTGCATAGTTGACCCTCCCATATGGAAGTATCACAAGTAAAATTAGCTTTCGAATCTATATTTTCAATACACTTCCTCGAAAACTGGTTCGTATCGCACTACGATTAGGTTCACAATACAACATATTATTTCACACGCGTGCGATTTTTCATTTTCCAACACGTGTGCGGGAATAAAAATGACCACAAATAACTTACACCTATACTTATATTCGTCCGTTCCGTCTCTATTCGGAAGTGAATGTTTTTTTTTTTAATCTCGGCAAAGAGTTAAGCGTCTTTACGCGTTTTTTTTTTATGAATATTTAAATAATGTTTATAAATAGAATATCATCAAAAACCATGATTATTACAATAAAAACAACGTTTATGAACAAATTAACATTTATTTGTATAAACTCGAAAATATCTGAATTTTCTATTTTTCATATTAGGCTGTTTATCGGCTTTATATATTTGCTTCTCCTTCAACCTGGCGAAAGCAAAGCGCGAAAAAAAAAGAAAATTTAAATCATAGTTTTAATTCATGACAAAAATATTTTTCGTTGTTTTATTTTATTTCTTCAAAAGTGTATTGAAAAACGTCGTTTGATACACGTGGACATAATTTGTTATTGCAGTTCTCGGCTCAAAAACAACCTCTCCTACGGCTCGGGTGTTAATTCCGCCTCGAATGCAATAACAAAAATTCTCCACTTGTATCAAAATGTACTATATGCACAGTTTGGCAATAAAAAAATGCTATCATTGGTAAGCAAAACGATTCTCTTTGTTTATAGGAACCGAATAGTACCTACTTATTGGTAGTCCTTTCAATTGGGAATCAATTCTATTCAGCGTTTTACTGAAAAGTTCATGAATCTTAAACATTCGCTTTAAAGGAAATTGGTAAACAAATAAAAACGCTGAGACTGCACAATCTCCTAAGTACAGTTTTACATTTTGTCAAATTTACCTACAACCCTGTAGACCCCTGTCCAGGGGTAGCGTTACGATAATGTAAGCGATCCCCCATGGATCACAGGCACCCTTGTTTTTGGCAATATGAGAGTAGTCGTGTAGAAAAGTGTTACGGTTAAAAATTATAAACAGACTTTATAATTCGCCTTTTTGCGAGAAAAGCGTGGCATTTCGGAAAAGATGTTTTTTGTTATTATTCGATATTTTGATACCTATTCGATTATAGAATCTTTTTGTGTATTTTTTAAAATTTTATTAGATAACTCATTTAAAAACACATTAATTTACTTGTCATAATTTTTTTAAAGTTTACGTAGATAGCGCTTCCTGTAAAATTGCATTTTTCAAGGACGCTTTTCTCGCAAAGATACGAAATAGTCATTCAGTTAAAGGCTTCAAATCAGTAAAAACTTTCATAATATGGAACTTGGAATAATTAAACAATCGTGTCATATTACTGTAAATCTGATACAATTGTTTAATCATCCCAAATTCCTTTCCAAATACTTTTAATTTCAAATTCCTAAACTTCGTTGCATGCTGCGCTCTTGCATGGGAATATAATTATTATTATTCGGCTTTGCGTTATTGCTTAAGCTTTTTCCTCCGTTTTTCTGTCCAATCAAATACAATTTACAAAAAATGAAAGCCAAAATTTTTTTATAAAATTATACCCACTCTTAACACTTCTCAACCCGACTGTACTTGAAAGTACCACTCACTTAGGGTGTGATCGCACTCGTAATTGACTTATCACGACGATTGTAATGCTCCACAATGCTGTGTGTAGGCACCCTTACTATAAATTGGTTAAGTGCGGTAGTCGCCGATAATCTTATTTTTTTTTAAGTAATCTTTTTATTATCTGTATACATCGGTGGAAGAGACAAGGAAAAATAGAAGTTCTTGTTCTCAAGAAGTCAAGTAATCAAATTTAAAGGTGTGGTACAAACCATAAAACTGAACAACTATTTCCATGAGACCAGAGAAAGTTGTTCATTATGATAGTCTGTACCACATTTTTTTGATACAATACACGCTGTACGTATAATCTAGTTATAATCTGGCTCTAATATGGTAGGTAGTTACCGAAGTTGTAACATGACAATCGTACCCCATCAATTTAGAACAAAATAATTAACCTGCTGTTAAAAGTGTTAGACGCTGATGTCCTAAAAGATATAGAAAGCAGTGAATTAAAATTAGCAATGCTTCTTTATAAATTGACAGGTAAGTTATGTCTACTATAAGCTACATAAGTACATTTAGTTGTAATTAAATCAATCTGCGTAGCCTTTTCCCAACTTTGTTGGAGTCGGTTTCCAGTCTAACCAGATGCAGCTGAATATCAGTATTTTACATGGAGTGACTGCCTATCTGACGACTCCCTTGAGCGACTCCTTTGTTAATAAGAGTGAATGTCAGACTTTCGGGCTTCTGACGACCCGTAACGACTGTCAAAGATCCACGAATGACAGCCGGGACAGCGGCTTAACGTGCTTTTCGAGACACAGAGGAGTCTTGGTATGTAAAGATGGCGCCCATACACGGAGCAACCCCGGCAGGCGTAGCTTCACCTGATGGATCGACCCGTGCGGCTGTTATTACTTAGCCACGAGTTGTAATTCAATCTGCCTAGCCTTTTCCCAACTATGTTGGGGTCGGTTCCAGTCTAACCAGATGCAGCTGAATATCAGTATTTTACATGGAGCGACTGCCTATCTGAACTCCACAACCCATTAACTGGGTAATACGATACCCCTTGGTAAGACTGGTTATCAGACTTTCGGGCTTTTGACGACCCGTAACGACTGTCAAAAATCCACGAATGACAGGGGACAAACGGCTTAACGTGCTTACCGAGGCACGGAGGAGTCTTGGTATGTAAAGATGGTCACCCATCCACGGACCAACTTAGCTATGAGCTCCTTGATGAGCTTCGCATGAGTTGTAATTATCAGACTTAAATTATCCAGTCTCCAAATTGTATTTAGGCATTACTTACAAGCAAAATTCTCTCATAAAGACCAGTCATCGTTGTAAAAGACCAAAAAATCACACCATATTGCTACTGATGACAAACAATAATAACCAAGTGTCCCTTCATCATAGTACCATCACGCCCCCTATCCTTAGGGACTTGGCATTAGCAGAAGATAATTAAATTCGTCGAACAAAATAACAGGACGATATTATGACAATTGGATTTAAGTTAGACCCCATGAAGGGTGGAGCTGCCCTTTGTCGGCGATTTTTGATTGAGTTTTTAGTGATATGGAGCCAGTTTAAAATAATGATAATGTAACTGTACGAGGGCCATCCTAAAAATAGCCTGCTATTTAGACAAAGCTATTTTTAGCAAGCTATTGATAGCAATAGGAAAGCGCAAGCCCAATATGATGATAATGATTTGAAGAACTTACGATTTAAAATCAATCTCAAAGACATAGCTATACTTAACTCCAAAACTTGCTGAATCTTCTATGTGAATTTAGAGCACCTAGCTTGAATAAGTACTGATAAGTAATAAGTACCTATTATTACGCGACTAGGGCGAAGCAAAAAGGAGGGTTATGATTTTGACCGGTATGTAGTATGTATGTATGTTCATCTGTTCCCTCTTAGCTTCTAAACTACTTATCATAATTTGACAAATGAGATATCGTTGGTAGCGTCTTGATTGTCCGCTGACAATCAATCTGCCTAGCTTTTTCCCAACTATGTTGGGCTCGGCCTCCAGTCTAACCGGATGCAGCTGAATACCAGTATTTTTAACCGACTTCAAAAAGGAGGAGGTTCTCAATTCGTCGGAACCTTTTTTTTTTTTTTATATGGAGCGACTGCCTATCTGACCTCCACAACCTAGTTACTTGGTAATACGATACCCATTGGTAAATCAAATCAAATCAAAATATTTATTTGCTACTGCCATAACGTGGCGTGCAAATGTATTTAAAATCATACGATGTCAATAATTAAGACTGGTTGACAGACTTTCAGGCTTCTTATGACCCGCAACGACTGTCAAAGATCCACGAATGACAGCCGCGACCAACGGCTTAACGTGCTTTCTGAAGCACGGAGGAGTCTCGTTGTGTAAAGATGGTCACCCATCCACGGACAACCCCGGCAAGCGTATCTTAACCTGATGGATAGACCCGTGCGGCTGTTATTACTTAGCCACGAGCTCCTCACGAGGCTATGTGACGTCATATTAAATTGAATAAGGCGCCCTCTAGAACACATAAAGTCGTGAACTAAAACAAATTAAAAATCCGGAGTCACACGTCACGTTATGTCATAAATCGAACTGTTTACGTGTGACTCCGGATTTTCATTTGTCTGTCTTTTTCTAATTTCAGGTGAGATTCGAATATTTTCTTGTTTCATATTTTTTAGAGCGTGATTTTTCAGTAGTTGGGTTTTAGACTTACCTATCTATTTTTTTTTTTGTCATACGACGTGGTTTCATTTTACATTTTCCCTTCAATAACTGCCTGAAATTAATCGAAAGAATTTATATTCAATGAATTTTACTTGATATCTACAACTTTCCGACATCGAGGCCCTTTTTAACCACTAAAACCATGATCTGAAAATCTGTGCGCAAACAAAAACGGTAACTAAACGTCACCACACAGTTTATTCGTCGATTTCTTGGACCCGTACATACATAAACTTAAATTTTTTAAACTTTCGCGATTTGCACACATTATAAACAAAACTGAGAACGGGTCTTCTCGCGATATTCCTTTTTACGAGGTAAACAGGTACCTACTTGTTTCCCGAGTATCGCGAGAAAACCCGTTCTCAGTTTTGTTTATCTATAGTAATATTATAAAGAGGAAAGATTTTTTTGTTTGTTTGTTTGTTTGTAGCAAATAGGCTCCGAAACTACTGGATCGATTTGAATTATTTTTTCACCAATAGAAATCTAAACTATCAGGAAGTAACATAGGCTATAATTTGTTTTCAAAAAATTTAGAGATCCTTAAGAAAATTGCAATAATGTAACCCAAAGTAGCAAAATTTTGCCTATAAAAATCATTATTTGGCGTGCCCTGAGAAAACTATTGATGATACATAAAAAGTATGTTCTTCATGATTAATGTACTCATTATTACCTTCAAAAAAGTCCGCGAGGCGATCTAACTATCATAGTTATGTCACAATAGAAGCTTTTCAGTTCTAAAATTTTATTAGATCGCCGGTAGAAACAAAAGTTGGCTGCATTCGTATCGTAGTATTAATTCTTATTCAAATAAATAGTTTTAATACATAAACTTATTACGTCTTTTTCGCTAGAGGATAAGCAGAAGCTACAGAATGCCACCTGCTTGGACCATTTTTATAAAAATACTTTCTTTTACATACTTTTTAATTTCTAACTCGACCATTCCTCCCCAGGTACTACGAGACAGGTAGCTTCAAGGCTGGCGTGATCGGCGGTTCCAAACCGAAGGTCGCTACACCCCCGGTGGTTGATGCCATCGCAGCATACAAGAGAGAGAACCCGACGATGTTCGCGTGGGAGATCCGCGACAGACTCCTCAGTGAGGGGATCTGCAGCCAGGATAACGTGCCTTCCGTGTCCAGTATTAATAGGTGAGGGATTTTTTAAACATTACTAAAGCAATTTATTTATTATTGCACATATCTACAGACGCCAGCACATCAAGCTACTATAATCTGTAATTTTTTTTTAATAGATTTTCATCTTTATCGCTAAAGTATTAGGTTCAAGGTTGATTGGGAAAATTTGATAGTTCCTGGTGGCTTGACCTGCTGGCGTCTGTACACACGCAGGCTAAGTATGTACTCGTCTAAAAACGGGAAATTAGTGCTGTTGCCGGTGAAGAGGATTCAATCAACTCAGCTAATCGCAGTCCACTGCTGGACATAGGCCTCTCCAAGGTTGCGCCACAACACCCTGTCCTCCACCTTCCGCATCCAGTCTGCCCCAGCCACTTTCTTCAGCTCATCGGTCCATCTAGCTAGGGGGCGTCCCACACTACGCTTACCGATACGCGGTCTCCACTCTAGGACTCGTCTGCTCCACCGGCCATCGGTCCTTCGACAAACATGGCCAGCCCACTCCCACTTCAGTTTGCTTACTTTGAAAGCTATGTCAGTTACTCCGGTTCTTTATGAAGGTTCGGTGAA
Source organism: Cosmia pyralina (assembly GCA_946251885.1). Taxonomy (NCBI): domain Eukaryota; kingdom Metazoa; phylum Arthropoda; class Insecta; order Lepidoptera; family Noctuidae; genus Cosmia; species Cosmia pyralina. The sequence goes on from OX276367.1 coordinate 2,793,222, forward strand.
GAGGATTATACAGGGTAAATAATAAATAAATAAATTCTTTATTTCACCAAAAGCCCATACTATGACTAACACTTATATGGCTTAATACAAAGGTCAATATTTAAATATTCTGACTCCTAAACTACTCGTAGGTGTAAGTTCCTGTGACTTAGGAGTTAGTGATTCTCCGTAGCAACTTAATGCCATAAAATTGGAGTAATTTGGCAAATTTTAATAATTATAAATGGAAAACAGAATTGTTATTTCAATAAAGAAGAAAAAAAACACGAATTACTGAGTTCCTGTGGCCACCTTCCGCCTTCATCATAAGATCAGCTCGATGATAAAAATATTGCATTGTCACCGATTTTACATACGTGTGCCAAATTTCAGCTCAATCAAACACCGGGAAGTGGGTCAAATTTAACCAGCAAATTTTGAAGACAATTTACATACGAACATAGCTTGTAATAAAAATAAATAATGCAGGGGTATCGAGAGAAAGTTGCAAAACCATACCCAAACATACTGAACCAACTCTTAACTACAAAACAATAGTTTTTATAGATTCTACTTACTCCGTATGTAGAAAGAATAACAATGATGTTAAAATGTTACCACTAAGAAAAGATCCCTTTCTGTGAAAGTTTTCCGAAAAACTTTCCGCTTGTATTGTAGTTTGAACTCTAAATGGTATTGGATACGGTGGAGCTTGGTTTGTAAGGTGAAGTCAAGGGGAAAAAGAGTTTGTGTGGCCATGAAAATTGTGGTGTATTTTGGGCCTGTGAAGAATGTTCTAGAAAATACTCAAAAAAGTTATTAAAATCACTTAGTTCTTGGTTTTTTGTTGCTGGAAGGTTTAAATATAACAAAAATTATCTTATGTGATTTTTTTGTTAGTTGTTTGTATAAAAAAAAAACCATAAAATCTTTTGATAAAAAATATAGGATTCTTAAAAAAAAAAAATACAAAAAGATACGCCCAACGTGGGGCTCGAACCCACGACCCTGAGATTAAGAGTCTCATGCTCTACCGACTGAGCTAGCCGGGCTGTGCTATTATTGCGGGAAATTATCTCCACAATCCCTAAAAAAATTTAACATTAAGAAAAAATCTATTGAAACGTGATAAAATATGTTTGAACGAGATACAAGTTATTTTTGGGATTCATTTCAAGGTCGTGGCATCACATTCCGACAATTAGCTTTGTGTGAATACCTAAATTAAACGAAATACCTCATCTGCCTAGCCTCATCTAACTACGTTGGGGTCGGGTTCCAGTCTAACCCGATGCAGCTCAATACCAGTATTTTACATGGACCGACTGTCTATCTGACCTCCACATACCAGTAAAACGATACCCCTTGGTAAGACTGGTTGTCAGACTTTCGGGCTTCTGACGACCCGAAACGACTGTCAAAGATCCACGAATGACAGCAGGGACCATGCTTTCCGAGGCACGAAGTCTTGGTATGTAAAGATGGTCACCCATCCACGAACCAACCGCATCATGCGTAGCTTAACCTGATCGATCGACCCGTGTGGCTGTTATTACTTAGCCACAAGTACCTAAATAAAGTTATCGACAAATGTAGACGGGTGTAAAGACTAATAATATTTATTTTAGGGGTGATCCCTGTAGGTACAGTAATATTTTTGTGAACAAGTTTTACGAATTTAAAAAGATCCAGCTCTGGGACAGTCAATCGCACATCAGTAAAACTTACACTACGAAAACCACCCTTACTGCTACGACATAAAGACACTGTCAATAACAAAATTGGTACCACTGATGTTGTAATGACCTAGAACGGTCTTTAAATAAAATCAGTGGACTGTAAAACTAACTTATTGTATTTGACCTCTAAAAATGAAAAAGTTACAAGCAACTGGCTCGCGTGTGTCGTCGGTCGCGCTTAGTCCTGAATGTTGTAGCCCTTCCCGCGCGCCCGCGCAGCCGCCCGACGCCTGACACGAAGAAAGCCGACGGCGCCCGAACAGATGTTCTGTTGACAATAACAAAGAAGATAAATGAAATAACCGATCAAGAGCGAGTCGGACTTGCGCACCGAGGGTTCCTTACCATCATTTATATGTAACTAGCTGCACCCCGCGGTTCACCCGCGTAGACCGGGATAAAAAGTAGCCTATGTGTTAATTCAAGGTATAAGCTATCTACATACCTACTAAATTTCATCTAAATCGGTCCAGCCGTTTGAGAGTGGAGAAGTAACAAACATACATACACACACACACTCACAAACTTTCGCCTTTATAATATTAGTGTGATTTTTGTTGATGATTTCTGAAAAACTGTGCTATTTGGAGACATCGTTTTATTTTTCCTGTAATCTATACATAAACTGCTATCACATAGAATAATTTCAGATTTTTCTCTATGCAAACTTCGAAGATAAGGGGAGGGGAACGGTATTTTTTTTTTTTAAAAAGAAGAAAAAATATATTTGAGAATGTGCAAACAGCGCTTTTTCATATGATATCCCACATGCCCTAGTAGCCCTACTTCAAATTTTTCAGTCCCTGTTGCAAAAAAAACATTATATTTTTATTTCTTTCTTATTTTTAAAATAGATGCGCAAACGTCAACTAAAACTATTCCGAATTTCAAGTTAATAGCTATTAGTAGCTCTTGAGATATCCAGCTGTGACAGACAGACAGACTGAGTCACACCATAAGGGTTCCTTTTTACCATTTTGTTACGGAACCCTAATGAACAGAATTGTTTATTATTATTAATCATTTTAATGCAGAATAAAACATTCCATACATTGATAATAAAAAATACTTACACCTATGATATTACATAAAATTATTAATTAATTATTATATTTTTTTAAATAATTAATTAATAATTATTTTAAAAAAAATTGTTTTATTGTTGCTGCAGATAATTTTAATAAATAAAGTTGGTTAAAATTAAATAAAAGTATTGTAGTATCTTTAAATACCCATTTCATGGTTACTGGCGTTGATAGCTACGAGATAGTTATTAACATTTGTAGCTATCATCCTTTCTATTGACTGAGGGGCTCGTGGTTAAGTAATAACCGCCACACGGGTTGATCCATCAGGCTTAACTACGCTTGCCGCGATTGAAAGAAAAGAAAGAAAGAAAAACTGTTTATACATATGAAAGTGACGCAACATTACATAGTTATCATAGTAGTCAGTAGTAGTAGTAGAGTTAGTAGTTATCGTAGTTAGTTGTGATTGGTCCGTGGTTGTGTGACCATCTTTACATATTATCTTGACCACCCGTACCTTATAAAGCACCTTAAGCCGTTGCTGACGGCTGTCATTCGTGGATATTTGATAGGTAGTCTTTAAGGGACGTCAGAAGCCTGAAAGTCTTACAACCAGTCTTACCAAGGGGTATCTTATTATCCAGTAACGGGGTTGTGCAGGTCAGGTAGGTAGTGTAAAATACTGGTATTCAGCTGCATCCGGTTAGAATGGAAACCGACTCCAACATAGTTGGAAAAAGGCTAGGCAGATAGATTGCAGCTACAGGTGATTAACCAATAAAGTTGTCCAAAACTAAAAATAAAATATGACTTTAGAAATATGTTGTAGAGCTCAGGCTCTACAACATATTTCTAAAGTGTACAATCCCCAATACCCTCTCCCCCCCCCCCCCTTCTCCCTCCTATCCCTAATCCCTAATTTTATAAATGCGTTTGTTTGTTGGTAAAACGGCTGAACGGATTTGGATGAAATTTAGCACATAGGTAGACCATGACCTGGATTAGGACATAGGATACTTTTTATCCCGGTTGTACGTTCCCACGCGGGTGAAGCCGCGGCCAAAAGCTAGTAAGAAAATAAAAGAAAGTATCATTAAAGAAAATCTTCACAACAATTTTCTCAACTCGCACTTTTCATGGCCCATCAAGGGGTTGCGTGACCAGAACCGGAAACGACTTGGATGGGGGCGCAAAGATGGCGTACCGGAAGCAGAGACACGTGCTCTCGCGCTCCGGACGTCCTAGCTGCCATTGAATTATTATTCACATTATATAGTTTAGAGATGCTCTATGCGTAGATACGACCCATAGACATCGTGGCTCTATATTTTTGGTGGAATTTTCTTGTCTACGATCGGTTATGGATGCTGTATCCGGTACAAGAGTTGTCGATTAGTATTGTTGGATAGATGTTAAGATATTAATGGTATCATTCTTATGGTACCTATTAAAAAATTATCTATTGACAGTTTAGTTTGTCTACAGTGAGTTCGAAGTCAGTGAGTTATTGCAATTTATTTATCGATTATGTGCTGCCAAACTGCTGATTAAAGTTCCATCCATAATGAGACATTAAAACAAACCTTTTTTACAATCCGTTCAACCGATTTTGACTTCTATTACGTTGGCGGCATGACAAATGGCAGCTCCACTAAACAGTTGGTATTGTAACCACTTTTTTGCCTTTAATGCCATCCTTAAGCTCACGCAATAGAAGTCAAAATTGGTTGAATGGATTGTAAAAAGGGTTTGTTTCAATGTCTCATCTTATTGTGAATGGAGTATAGCTTTCCAGTTTCACACTGCATTATTTACTTTCGTTTTGCTTTTCTCGTCATTTAGACTTCGAAGTCAGTGTTTTCAATTTTTCTCTAGAAACTATATCTACTAAGACGAGGTATATTCTAAATTATTACAATAACGAAATCGACATTGTAACGCCATCCATTTAACCAACCATAAAATTGCCACACTAACAAACGTTTTCCCCAATCAACAGATAAACAAATAAAGATAACTCACCCTAAATTAATAAACGGTAGCACTACAGATCAAATAAAAAGATTAAACACGTTGACATGCTAATAACCGTGAATTGATAAAACTCCCCATAATCTAGGGAGTTTTATCTTATCTGGCAACACGCAATTAGCCGCGGATTTAAGCTGGCGGCACTTGAGGTTGAGTGCTTTCCGGATATATCTTTTAATATTCATTTCCACGATAAAATTAGAACGCCAGTTGCAAATATGGTAGGTAGGTATATCATGTAACAAAATTATTAGTTTTGTACGAGATTAGTCCAATCAATATTTTTCCAGTTAGTTCGTGCTTATGGCTAAATAATAACAGCCGCACGGATCGATCGAAGGTTAAGCTACGCTTGCCGAGGTTGGTACGTGGATGGGTGACAATCCATTACATATCGAGACCCCTCCGTGTCTCAGAAAACTCGTTAAACCGGTGGTCCCGGCTGTCATTTGCAGATCTTTGACAGTCGTTACAGGTAGCCAGAAGCACGAAAGACTAATGGGAAAAGACTGGGCAGATGATAATTGTTCCGGTTAGTTTCGTTGCTCTAATTTCGCGTAATGTGGCCTATCTTGAGAGCTTTGAATTTGAATTGGTAATCGTTTGAGTACGTATTGTAGCATTCTGTAATATCATAAGTACCCATTTTAAAAAGATTTTGGCTTGCTTGGAGGCCATTTTTTTGATTCTTAAACACAACTAAAAGAAAAATAACTAGTCAATGAGAAGCCCCTTTCATTTTAGCTATTAATCTCTTCAATAGAGAACAACAAAATATGGCTAACATCATCATCACGTGAGAATGTATTGGCTAGTCGCAAGTACTAGCGAGTATTACACTTAGCAACTTTTAGAAATTTTCTCCTACTGCATTGATTGTAATTTTATGTTGTTACGAATATTTTTGGGTGTGACTGACACTGGCATAGCCACCATCAGGGATTTTAATTTTGATAACACAAAAACTTTGTCGCTAACTTGTCGAAATTTGTCGCCAAATATCAGAATTTGTTGGTCACTGGTTCAAAAGTTATAAGGTTCTTAGGTGGCCGATCTGGAAAGCATCTCCCCAGCTTGGCCACATTTATATCTCAAAAACTAGGCCACAGCGAAGATCCGTTTTCTCCCAAATTTAGTAGATAATTAGTAGCAATTTTTCGCTAAGTCGCAGACTTAGTCGGGTCGTGGTCGGGTCTTTGTTTAGAAGATATAATAAGTTCAATTTTTAAGTATAGTCCAAGAGCTAGATCGAAGAGTTTCCGATAAATTCTTTGGTGGTGGTTTTTGATGGTGGTCATGCCAGTGTCAGTCACACGTATTTTGGAACCCCTACGATTATGAAATAGGTCTTATCTCAAAGCAATCGTAATTCCAAGAGAAAATCGCTACTAAATTTTCCTACGTGTATACACAATTTGTGCTCGTGTCTGTCCAAGCAAATTCAAGTGCATTTCATCTATAACTGATATCTCTTACAGCCTCATTTGTCTCTAATCTCAATAATAACCCCTTACTCGCTGGTCTATCAAAATGTACTCTAAGTGCAGAACCCAGTGGGGTGCAATGGGTTAATTATTGAACAATAAGCCACGGTTATTGGTATCAATATACTTCAGAGGGGTGACTCAAATCGTATTACTTTGATTTTGTATGGAAAATTTTATAGTTCAAGAATTTATTGGTGTAATATACTTTTTAATCGAATGCATTACCTTATTCTGAAGATTGTATGATGATTTATTTGTAATGTAAAAATCATTAATTTTATGTTGAAATTTTCTTTGCTTACAAAGACTGGACAATAAAATGGATGCTTAACAAATTATTGCGTTAAAATTAAGTACATAGGCCTAGAACTATAATTTCAGGTTTCAGCAATTACTGTGCTACTTCAAACAAATAATTATATTATCTGTAGCCATCAAACCGTAATTTTTTGCCAACAATATCACTAAATAACTTCACCACAAATAAATGCAAATGTACACATCAGATGTAATCAAAAGTGAAAAATACCAAAACACAAGTCAATTTTAAAGCCATCCCGTCGCAATACGAGGGTAATTCCCACCCCCAGCACGCTCGACACGCGGCCGGCACGAGACCGGCACGAGACCAGCATGGATGCGACATGGATCCGGCACGTGATCGTAATGTAGCAGTGACGGAACTCGGAATAGACCACATGCGATCCAGTGGTGACCATTTGAGTGGAAGTGAGAAGATTTGGGAAAAGTGTTTAGGTGTTATTTAGGGTGATTATTTTTGAGAGTGGGCAATCATTTTGTTTATTTGACTGTCATGATAAGATTAGTACTGTATGATATAAGATTATGATTGAGATAATGATTATTCGAATGAGTATTAAACTGCCAATAAAGATTAGAATGTGGTCTATCTAAGTGAAGACAACTGACGGACATAAAAAAAAATTAGGCCGAGTTTAGGACAACATGAGGACAACAATACAAAGTTAAAGCTGTTAGTTTCAGTATTGCTAATACATTCAAAAGTCATTGGCCCGTCTATCACAGATTGTAGGTATTGATTTGTCTACACAAAGGTCATTGCTTCAAGTCCCGCCTCATCAAACATTATAGGAATACTCGTGATTTTTTATAGAACTAGCGAGCCGTCCGTCCTTCGCACGGTTTTTACGATTTGACAATACATCAAGATTTGTATAAGATAAGTTATTAGTTCAATATAAATGTACACATTAAGTTTCCAGAATAATTTTTCTAACGGAGGTGAAAATGGTATCAAAATCGCACAAAAGATAGACACGAAAAGCGACTTCTTCTATCTTTTCTCTTCTTCTTCTTCTTGTGTTTTTAGGTTAGTTGGTAATCTTCCTGTGCGAGTCACAATAAACACTTTTTCTTTCTTTCTTTCTATATAAATAAAAATGAATGGCTAAATGTATTGCTAAGCGCAAGACTCGAGAACGGCCGGACCAATTTGGAAAATGTTTATTTCCAAGAAAGGTTCTTACGAAGAGAAAAATTGGAAAAGTGAAAACGGGAAAACCAGAACTGCATTTTCTATGGGAATTTTATATGAATTATTGGATAGGACAACGTCTGTCAGGTCAGCAAGTTATAATAAGTATAGATTCAATCGGTTACTCTCATTACAATTTTCCACCCAACTTTAAATAGACCACCCATGAAAAATAAAACATGTTCAATCAAATACCTACACAAAAAAAAAAAACCTTAAATGAAACCTCCACAGTCACCTCACTGCCAATTCACATTTTGAAACTCAGCGAAAAGCCATGAACCGCCCTTTAAAATAAAAACATAAATAAAATAAAAAACACAAAAAGCTTACTAGGCAACACTAAGACATTTTAATCGAGGGACGGGCGGGTAATTGAAGCCATAACTCTGGCAACCCCACTTTGACATTTAGATTTTTTGCCGCGCAAACTGAGTAGGTACTTTGGAAATAATTTGAGAGGGTGTCAACGCGTGAATGAAAGCTGTTCTATTTAGATTATTTTAGGTGTGAAATTAGATAAGTCCTGTTTATGAATAATAACGAAATTGATGTGTTTATAATGGTGGGTTTGAAGCTAAATGTATGAGTCAATGTAGGTAATGAGTTTTCTGATTAATCTTCATCGCATTGGTGTGGTGAGTCAAATATATGAATAAATAATAGTATGAAAAAAAAGTCGGGAGGTGTCGGAGGACACCCGGTCGGAACGAAGTACAGTCAACAAAACAGATATCTAGACAGAGTATACTAACATATTTGTATGTGAATTGCTTCATGTTCAATTTCGTGAAAATATTAAATTTTGTGTTGGTGTGTTAGGAGTATTGCAAAAACAAAGTAATACATATAAGTTGAACATGAAGCAATTCAGGTACAAATATGTTAGTATAACCTGCCTAGATAGCTGTTTTGTTGACTGTACCTATAAAAAAACACTTGAAACTTGAGACCTTGAAACTGACTTTTTCGAGCATAACGATTTTTCGTTACGTGACGATTTCTACCAGTCAACTCCTACCGAGTCCTACCGCAAGCCGCGTTAAAGAACTTCATTCCAATAAAAGTGTATTCAAGAATAATATTGCCTAATGCCTCATATTTATTTTGAGTTGGGTATAGCTAATAATATTTTTTACCACCGAGTCTTTGTCGCATCTTTTATTCGTACTGATAAATAAGAAAAAAAAAGAGATTTTAATTAGCTAAAATAAGGACACATCCTGCAGTTCATTCCCATTTATTCTCATTTTCCATTGTAATTTCATAGTAACATTGATGAAACCCAAGTGAGGAATAGACCATTCTTAGCCATGATCCCAACAGTACCATACAACCGACATACAAAAACCTTAAAAAACGGAAACTCATCCACTTAATTCTCAAATCAACATTATGTAAAGCAAATTACGGGAAAGCGGACAAATAAATCAAAAATATTCGCCAACGAGTCACTCGTATGAAAAGAAGGGTAATAAAATATTAAAGGGTAAAACATGGCCGGTACTGGTAACCCTTCCTAACGGAAACGGATATCATAACCTTGCTTTTTGCGGTCACAATTGTTGGTATTTTGCATTTTTCGCGAATTTATTCGTAGGTTTTTTGCGAAAAAACGTGGTTATATCTACTTTGTTCCTTCCTGGTTTAGTGTTTTATGTGGGTTTTTAGGAAATTGTTTAATTGAAGTTTATGTTACTCTGCCTTAAAAAGGTCACGATGACTTTCCTGTGGATTTATGTTTGCAAGACCTTCCGGGAACGGGGTCTGCAATAAATAAATAGGATGACCGGACAGAGAATTTGAACAAAAACTTTTTTGAGCAAAATGTCTAAGTAACAGCCATTTTATTAACATTAAAACTAGTCAGACATCTAGACAATTATAACACTACTCATCCCCATTATAACAAAACAAATCACCTTCCAGAAACGCCAAAACACTACAAACACGGCATCAATCACCAAAATCCCCTTCAAAACTGATGACTCTATTACAAGAAGCTAATAACACCTTTTTGATAACTTTTACTAAACAATTTTTGCATATGTCAACCCCGAGGAGGCTGGCAATAATTCACGGGAGCGCGCCATCCATCATGGCGGAATGAACTGTCAGGCGCGGCAAAATGGCGGCTAGATAAAATGGAAGTCATTCTTGTTGGCTAATTTTAGCGGGTTTTCGCTTGAAAATGTAAATATAGTTTAAATAAACACAGTTTGTTACAAAGATCATCAAGTGTTTTTATTCTTTGTAAGAAGATGGAAAGGAAGACGGTTGCATTTATGTAGTTTTTCGTGTAAACCCTTAAGGGACCCTTGACTGACTAGGATACACCCAACGTGTAGTTTAAACTACACGTTGGGTGTATCCTAGTCAGTCAGACAGACCCGCTGGAAACATGGCTATGACTGGCTAATATTTAATTAACTTCTCGTCCACTCATACCTGTAATAGCAGGTCTGTAGCAAAAATATTTTATTTTTTTTACACTTTCTTTGATCCTGTACTGGATCCAAAGAAAAAAAAAGGACAGTTTCTTGCATATTAAAATAGCGTACATAGAAAAGAACTTTTAAATTCCAAACTAAGTAATTCTTGTATTATGGAAGTCAACGCGCTCTCTCGTTCTTAAGAAATTACGTTATACTTACTTTGATTAGGTTGCAAGATATTTTATGTCCCTGTATTCATTCTCTAGTTTCTACCATCACCTTTCCATGATCTCGATGAAAACACCAGTTAAATATCAAAAGTTTTCACAATGTCTCAATGTCAATGATCCCAGTTTTCCTGCGCCACTAATAATTATCATAACAATTTCCATAGCCCCCATTCAAAACTTATAAGATCATCTTCCACAATTAGAGCAAATGACATGAATAATCCATTACTAAGTCCCCTCAAAAAAGAACTTGGTACGACTAAAAAGTCGCTGCGACATTTTCCCGCGGCATGCCGCAAGCCGCAATGAATTATGCGCCACGCGACTCGACATCCTTTTGCAATATAGAGAGCGGTCGCCGCGATTTGTCGCGCTTCCGATGCGCATTGTCACAAAAAAGCGGTCGTTGGCAAATTGTTAGGTTATCAAAATTGTTATTGTGCATCATGCTTATAAGGTTTATTAGGTGTATTCCAAGGAGCCACAGAATAACTCTGAAGAAATGATCAGGCCTTTTAATAGTCCGAAATCTCGAAGTATGAGCGGAAATGTCCACTCCTTTCAGATTAAGGTGTATATTCAATGTTTTTTTTCAAAATCAAAAGTCATTTATTCAAATTAGGCTGAGAATCAGTACCTACTTTTCGAACATCAAAATTACATAAGACAGTCCCCACAAAACGCCCGCAACATTTCCTAGTGCTTCAGCTGGGAAGAAAAAGTGGCGCAACAAACTCCCCAGCAGCACTGGTTCAGTTAGAAAAACTTGATTCTATACATTATTACGCTAAATGATATGCAACATATAGCTTCAAATTAAATTACTTGTCAAGTAAAATTAACAATTATACGAACTCGTTTATCCTGTCAGTAGGATAATTCTGGATATTGGCAATCTAAGATGCAGCCTGTCTAATTGTGAGTTATTACCACGGCACATCACTGGAAATTTGCAATACCAAAGTCATTGCAGTGCGTTACCAGGCAAGGGCAAACAAAGCAGAAGTCACACGTGAAAAAAAAAGTTTAAACAAAAAAAAACCGACCTCCAAAAAAAAACAGAAGTGAAAAATAACTTTAACTTCGGAAGTTAAAGTCGAAATCTTTGGTTTTTTATTTTTTATTTTGGCCACTGACTTCCAAAACGAATGTTATTTTTTACTTTTTAGTGTTTTTTTTTGGAAGTTGTTTTTTTTTTTTTTGTAAAATCTTTTTCATTTTCCACTTTTTAGCTGTGGTACATTAAATTCGCCATATAAAATCGTATGTAATCGTACCACTACTTGCAATATAAACAAGTGACAGGAAGTTATTACATACATCATCAATAGAAGTGGAAAAAATACGTATTATTGAAACTACCTCGAAAACCACTCATCAAAACTTGACCAAATTAAATAGGACCGATCTGGCTACATCCTTACAAATAAAAAACAGAATTCTGCAAATCAATTTATATTCACTGATATTTAAATGTCCAAAAATTTTTATGTCTGTTTGTCCTTAGGATCGTTCGCAACAAAGCAGCAGAGAAAGCGAAACACGCGCACAATCAACAACAACAACAGCAACAAGAACAGGAGATCAGTTCAGCGCAGGGGAGCGTTGTATCTGTAAGTACACTGCCATATCTCCTTTATTGCATTTGACTATAATATATCTATGTCAACGTCCGCGACTTACGAGTTGTAGGTCGTAGGTTCGAACCCTGACAGGCGCTTTACTTTATGTAAATTACTTCATCACCACTGCTCATGAAACGGTGAAGGGGAAACCGGCAACCAAAAATTCGAAGATATGTATTGTGTCATCTATGAATCAGCACTGGGCTCGCGTTTTGGATTACAGCCTCTCACTGAGAGAAGGCCGGTGTCCCAGCAGTGGGAATATTATAGTTTATGCTATGCTTAAGTATATCAATGTGGAAGCTCTATTAAATGTAAAGCTAAAGGCCTTTTTTGGATAAATGAAGAGTTCTGCAGTTGAAAAGAATTTATCCCAAAAACAAGCTTAACATTATAGTTGAAAAACGTGTTCTCCCATACATTGATATGCATCACGGTCAATTTTTCAATTGCTTTAACTTTGTAATCCCAAAAACAAAAAAAAAAATATGTGACAAATAAGAACAGTTTGTGGACTTTTTCCTTTACTTGTGCTGTCTTGCTTCTCGCCAAATTACATGATTATAGGTCAACGGTAAATAATAAATGGCCGTATTTTTATTTCGTTTTAGTGACTTAGAAGCTTGATATTTTTAGAGCTCCAAGGGACCATATACATATTTGATATTAATTTAACTTGATAATAGGGTATTGACAGATTTACAGACGGAGAACGAAATGATCCTAGGAGTTACGAATTTTTCCTTTTGAGGTACGGAACCCTAAAAATCAATCAAAGAATTTGTCACTACGAAGGTACTGTTTCCCCAGGTGATAACCCACGCAGGCAACGCGCCCGGCACGACAGCGGTCCTCTCCCCGACGACAGACCAGCACGTCACCAACACCGGCAGCTACAGCATCAACGGTATCCTTGGCATTGAGCAGGTGGAGGGGCTGCATAACGGGAACGCGACGGGGTTGAAGAGAAAGAGGCATGAAGACCAGGGTGAGTGGAGTAGGCTTTCTAGAATAGTGTTATTGAGTTCTTGTAGGTCGTGTCGTGATGACCCAATAGTTAAGGCCTCACCTCCGGCTGTGGGTTGAAATCAAGTGACTTTTTCAATTCATATGTAGTTTCTGAGTTATCTTGGACATTACTGACATTTGGTATCTACTTATAGTTAATGAAATCTGCCTAGCCTTTTCCCAACTATGTTGGGGTCGGTTTCCAATCTACCCAAATGCAGCTGATTGCCAGTATTTTACATGGAGCGACTGCGTATCTGGCCTCCATAACCCAGTAACAGGGTAATACGATACCCCTTGGTAAGACTGGTTGTCAGACTTTCGGACTTCTGACGACCCGTAACGACTGTCAAATATCAACGATAGACAGAACCAATTTTCGAGGCACTGAGGGATCTCGGTATGTAAAGATGGTCACCCATTCATGGACCAACCTCGGCAAGCGTAGCTTAACCTGAAGTATCGACCCGTGCGGGTACTATTATTAGCCACGAGCCTTATAGTCAATTTATAGCTAACTAGCTGACCCGACAGACGTTGTCCTTTCTTGGCTATGAATATTCTAATGTAAACGCGTGAAGTTAAAATGTTTTTTCTGAAATTTTCCAATTTTCTGCGAAATTTTCTTAACTTTTTTTTCATAAGAACCTTCTCCTGACAATCATAAACGCAACAAAAAAAGAATTAGCGAAATTGTTCCATCCGTTCACGCGTGATGTGATGACCAAGGGAAATAGGGATTCATTTTTATATATTAAAGATAATAAGCCTAAAATCACCAACCCGTCTTGAGCAAGCGTGGTGATCAATGCTGGTGCCTTCTCTGTATGAGAAGAGGCGTTTGCCCTGCAGTGGGACAGTAATAGGCTTTTATTATTATTTACCTACTACTGTCTGAAGTGCACGGCATTGGTTACGCAGGGGGTCGTGATTCTTGCTTGGAAAATGTATAGTTTACACTTTTCCAAGCAGTTTTTCTGGGCACTAGGGAGTAAGGGGAAAAATCTTAGTGGTGGGTAGTGTTTCAAAATCTGCAATGAGAACTTACAAGTGTCGAGAAAGTGATTTTTGCCTACTGCGCAGGTATTGTCGACTCATATGCTATCCACCATTCAAAGGCTCTGGTTAATTACTCATAAATTACTTATCATTAAAGTAAAATTTAGACATTTTGACAAATTAAGGCTTAAAAACTTAAGCTAAGTAATTATCTAATATTTTTCCAATAAAACCATAGAGAAATGATCCTTCTAGAGCTTTAATACATATAGGTACGTCCCAACTTACGTCTTATAAAAGAGTTCCCTACAAACTCGAAGAGTAGAATTTAATAGAAGTTATAATAATAAGGTCACAATTTGTGCAGCAAACTTAATAGCTCAGTAAATCTTAGCGGTTTCGGTTCATGCCCACCACTATGGCTGAAAGGATGCTAGTGATGTGCTGAACCGAAAAAAAATATCGATATTGTTTTAGATTAATAATGGTATGAGATGACGGAGATGGGGACGGGGACGGTTGTGGAGATCAAATAGGCAGTCGCTCTATGTAAAATACTGGTATTCAGCTGCATCTAGTTAGACTGGAAGCCGTCCCCAACATAGTTGGAAAAAGGCTAGGCAAATGATGATGAGATGACGTTAATAAATTGTTTGTTTTACAACAAAATGTGTAATAATAATTACGTGGGTTATAAAGTTTAGCAGTAGGTAAGTAATTCAATGTCAAAATGTTTAATTAAATTGGAAGTTACGTGCTTGTTTAACTTTGGTCTTTATCAATTTTATGAGGTTGACTGGCAAACCGTTAAATTAATGTTGATTATATCATTAATTTAAAATTCTAATCAAAAGGAAATAATTCATTTTATGTTATCAAATTAATTTTAGATTGAAAAAATTCCTAATTTAATTTAACAAATCATGAGTTTGAATGATTATTATCGTTAGCCTAATTATTTGCTTATCGTACAGTTCTGCTAAACTGACACTGCATAAATATTAATTCTACCTTAAAACTTTTCTATTGATAAAAAGACAACGATATTTCTCGAAGAATCCCCCAGAGAAAAATCCTATTTCCAATTCATCGACAAAAATTATCGATATCTGAACCTCCTTACAAACTTTAGGGGGTATAAAACGAGCCTCGCCGGGAGAGGCCGCGAGTATTTCACTGCCTATACTCTACTAACATCACTTACAACTTTTCCCTATGTACATTCTCTACATAGAGTCTGGTAGAGCAGCAGTTTTGATAAAGGGGTGCAAGTTACGATTAATTTAAAAGACTGTCTAACTTCGTCTCTGAATCGAATTTTTAATTTATTCTTTTTTCGAATGCATTTTTTGTTCGATTCTTTTTTTTTTTTGCTGATATTAGAAAGTCGAAACATTTGTAGGTAACAATATTGTAAATAAATATCTGTTCTGAACAACATATTATGTATAACTAAGCATAATTTTCATCGAAAGTGCTTGTGGGTGTTTATACAACGTGTCGTTTAGCACCCTCGTCAAATTTCAGGGTGTGATACAGAACATCAAACAGAACAACTTTCTCCATGGGACTAACATCGTATACGCGAAAAAATTTTCAACTTTCCCATAGAAAACTTCAATCTCACTCATCATCATCTTCCTGCCCTTATCCCATATTACTTGGGGTCGGCGCAACACGTTTTCTTCTTCCATTCTCCCCTGTCAACCGTCACGCTATCATTCACTCCCTTCTCTTTCATATCATTCCTCACACAATCCATCCATCTTTTCTTTGGCCTTCCTCTGCCTCTCCATCCATCAACATCTATATTCATCACTCTTTTAGTCACATGCGTTTCGTCTCTCCTCATTACATGCCCATACCAAGACAAACGATTTCCTTTCAACTTTTCTGTCACTGGCGCCACTTTCAAACTTCCTCTTATATACTCATTTCTCACTTTATCCATTCTTGTCACTCCACACATCCATCTCAACATTCTCATCTCCGCTGCATGCAATTTTTTTTCATCCGTCTTCTTCACTGTCCAGCATTCCGATCCATAAAGTACGACAGGCCTTATCACGGACTTGTAAATTTTCCCCTTCAACTTGAGGGGCATCCGTGGGTCGCAAGTTGTTCCTGTAACCTGCCGCCATTTCATCCATCCTGCGTTGATCCGGTGCGTTATGTCTCGGTCTACTTCGCCATCCCCTTGGACAAGCGACCCGAGGTACCGAAAGTCGGAGCAGATCGGTAAGGGCGTTCCGGCAAGAGATATGGGCACAGGACCGGAGAGTCCGCCAAAATCACAAAACAAATACTCTGTTTTGGTCCGACTTACTCTCAGGCCAACTGTCTCCAGTCTTTTCCACTTCAAAACTTCAATCTCACTCACTTGACGCAAATGTATGGGACGGCTGATTATTTTTTCACGATTATGATGTTGGTGCCATGGAGAAAGTTGTTCGGTTTGATGGTCTATACCACAGCCTTAAATTTGACGAGGATGCAAAACGACACGTTGTATATAATAACTGCACCAGTAGAGATATACAGGGTAAAATTGAGTACAATGACCCCTTAAGAGGTTGTCAGTTATTTAAATTACACCTTTTATATCAACTTATTGACCGCTTAGGTAGTTACCAGGCGTTTACAGTAATTCTGGGTTAAACAGACCAGATCCCATTTTGCGACCAAACTTAGAAGTCGAACCCAGTAGATACCGATTAGACATTACGCTTGCTATATCTTCTTGAAGAAAACAGTGTACTTTCGGCACTTGTAGAGAAAAACGTTTAATAATGAAAACCATTGTTACAGACGAAAACCGGGACTTCAACAGCCATTCGGAAGACGATGTGAAGAGGCAAAGAAGTCATTATAATGGCGACCAAATATACTCTAACGTAAGTACTAAAACTTAACAAAGCGTAATAAAACAGTAAAAACAGATCTACTACTATTTAAAATGTATTAAATTGTTGTTGTTCCCACCTAAATGATTATTATAGATTTCCGTCGCTCCGTCGGTCCAATAGGACCAGTCTCATTTATTCGGCTAAGTTCGGTTTTGCCGAAAATAAACGATGGTACCTACTGAGTAAACTCAATCTATTTTCATCATCATCATTCAACAAAAGGTGCCAACTGCTGGACAGGAAAATACCGATTTATTCTTGCTTTATAGAATAACAAAACGGCACATTCCATTCCACACCAACCCACTAAATTCCGATACACCATCCAAAAATCACGCACGATTTAATTGTACTTTTATACGCACGTAATGGCGGGCGGAAGTGATGTCATTAGCGCTCGACCGCCGCCATTCGTCACTGAACAAGATGGCCGCTGAAATTTACGCGTCAATTCGCGCCAACGTACGATCGTACCGCGCTTAATGTGATGTTAGCTGGATTGTTAATTTGTATAAATCTATGGCTGTCTTTGTAATTATCTTTGTGGGTTTATTGTGGTGAATGGTGGGCAGAGCTATTAACAAAGATATGTAACAAAGAAAATTAGAGAATGACGAAAGATAGACAACATCTATGGATTGTTCTACCTCGTAGTTATACATATAATTATCCAGTTGCTATGTCCTAATATACGATGGCAAATGAATATTTACAAATGATTTAATAGTAGGTAACTTAGCTGCGTGGTATAGAAGTCTCCTCTCCTGCCATATGTAAAAAGCATCTTTAGATAAAAAGACATTTTAGTTGAACACGATAAATTATCATTAAAAAAAAATTGCAAAGAATGTGTGCAACATGGATGGAGTTATGGAACTAAGGAGAAGTGGTTTGACACTGCGTAAGCGCGCGTGATCCATCGTCGCCTGTTCGATGTCTACCGCGTAATGGATGGATGGAAAACAGCACATGAAGTAATTTTTTGCTCCATCGGTGTAGTTCCTTTATGGCGTTCCTGGGACAGGATAAATAAATAAATGCAAGAATTGCCACCACTTTTAAATACCCGTAGACTCTTTTATGAGCTACATTTTGAGGATCCACGGTCCAGATCCCAAGTATCATAGTCGTAGGACAAGAGTAGGCAGAAGGGTAAGAAGCAGAGGTCTCAATAAAGTTTTATTGTTTCTCTTTCTAAATCACTAACGCCATTTTCTTTTGCAGCTCTGGTCATCCTCAAAATGGAGTCTAAAAGACGAATATAAGCTTCTATCAGAGCTTGGTGGGGCCGCCGGGGGGGCCACGGGGTACTACGGAGAACTGTTCGACACGCCTTATGAGCATGCGGCACATCCACATTATACACCACATTCAGGTAAGTACTAAAGATTGGTCTAGGAGATGGGTGTCTAAGTTTTTACTTGAAGTAAAGCTCCATGAGATCGTCACGAATTGAAGGAGTCACGGCGCTCGGCGTAAATAAACGATTGAAAGTGGAGGAAAGCTTTTTGTGGGAGGACTCAATGTCATAGGCTACTTCCTTAAGATGCCAACGGCTTTGAGTGGTTAGCTTGCGTGTTTTGTGCTGAGTTCATGCAATGGTCGTACGTCCAGCTAGTAATAGGACTCGCCCATTAACGAGAGCTGTCCAAAATTAGACGCATTATTAATTGATTATACGTAAAACAAAAGTTATTATATTAAAACACGTATAGGTACTAAAAGATAAATATTTAAATTATCTGTAAAAATACGCTTTATAGTTTTTACGTGATTCTCAGTTTTTTATCCACATTAGATACACTTTGTAATATAAACATAATCTAAAATATTCACATATTAATTTATTAAGAAAATGCTTTAATTTAACATATTTTTTTTGCAAATCATTACTCGTTTAGAAGTGATCTTGAGCTTAAAAAGAGCGAGATTTGAAGGGTTTTTAACGCGACGATAACGTCGCGTTAAAAACCCTTCAAGTATCGAAGGAATGGTTTGCTTCTATGAAAGCGTGTATCATCGTCAACTACATCATCGCTTACATTAAAGTGAGATAGTGGTCAAATGCGACCTAATTACACAACAAAAAGTAATAAAACGTATTGCAATAAGACCATTGTTTCAGTAATTGCAGGCATTTTTGAATAGACATACCTGTCTCTCTCTCTCTCTGCCTAGCCTTTTCTCTATGTTGGGGTCGGCTTCCAGTCTAACCGGATGTAGCTGAATACCAGTATTTTACATGGAGCGACTGCCTATCTAACCTCCACAACCCAACCAACCTAAGAGTAGTAAATAAGCCGGGAAGACAGGGGAAGAATGTCCTGTTAATAAAACACTAAAACTTCTACGCAAACGCATCATACATTATTATAGACTAGCTTCCGCCTGTGGCTTCGCCCGCGTGGTATGTCCATAAAAAGTAACCTATAACCTTCCTTATAGCACAAAGTATCCTCATACCAAATTTCATCAAAATCAGTTCAGCCGTTTAGCGGTAAAAGCGTAAGAAACAAACATACAAATCTTTTTTTCTTTATAACATTAGTTCTGTTTAGATCACCAAACGTATTGATTTTAATCAAGAAGATTACTTTTGTTCTTCGAACAAAGTCATCTGCTCCAAGTGACCAAGATCACGTCTATTTCGCGATATTCCCATGTGATAATGACGGTGTAAAATAATCAATACCATTATTGTTGAGATGGGTTAGCACGTAATGGGTTGTGGTTAGACGGAGGCGATGGGAACCGGTCGCTTCCATTCATTCATACGTTTTGTTCATTCATGAAGATTGTGTGTCTTATTGCTTTTTTTAGCTTGGTTGTAATCTCCTATTGAGTTGATACTCGTAAGAATGAAATCTTTTCCCCGCGGCTTCGACCGCGTGGATGGCGGAAAATATCCCACGGGAATGTCCTACCGGGAAATTCTGCCTTATTCCTTGTCTACATTATAAAGGGAACCTCTGTGTGAAATTTCGGGTTACTAGGTTAAAGGGTTTTGGCTGGGCGTTGATGAGTCAGTCACTCAGTCAGTCAGGACTTCTCTTTTTATTTATATAGATTTTTATCTCTTTTATTTAATTGTACATTATAAATTATATTTTAAATACCTATTATAATATAAAAAAATAGTAGCCCATCATCGGGAACAGGGTCCAAGCTACCGGCGGTTAGAGCTCCGGAGAGAGGAAGCTCCTAACTATGCGCGCCGCTTCCCCAATCTTGCTGCCCAATGAAAGCCTCCTTAGGTATTGGTAAAGGCTCTTGGCAATTAAGCCATTGGGTACGACTATCGCCACAATGATCGCTGAGTCCTCATCCCACATGTCGACAACCTCGCGAGTTAAGTCAAGATACTTGATTTGTTTATCTTTCTCGGCTTTCACGAGGTTCCCGTCATGCGGGACCGTTATGTCAATAATCATTAGCTGCCTAAGCAGCCAGATATGATATTTTTAAGGAAACTCCAGTCTTTTAAAGTCATAAATGTTAGGCAAGCCACCCGGTATCTACAAAATAACATCATGATTCATCAGAAATTGGAAATGCCTGCGTCATTCATGCCTCTCAAATGATGCAATGTTTAGCAAAATACTACTGACAATTAATCACATTTGGTTAAAACTGGAAGCCAATACCAAAATATTCATAGATTTGTCTTTAGAATCCTGTATAGGAATCGAAAATCCATAAAATGGTGACCGTATAAGTACAAGAATCTTTCGGCACGTGATCAAAATTGGTCTGGCAACACTAACGGCGCCATTTTGTATTTTCAATACAAAACGGCTTTGGTTTCTTAGGAAAGCAGTTCCGTTATATTATAACGGCCGCCATGAAAATCTGTAATTTTCACCAGTATTTGACATTAAGTAAAACCCCGCTGCCTAAAGGTTTAAATCACTAGATTTTCCCTCACCGTGTTTAGTCATAAGAGAAAGTATCCATACTGAGATGAGTGAACTCACACATTATTAAATAGCGTTTCCATGACAATCAAGTGTAGTCACTGCATCATTGTGTCAGAGGTGTCAAAGCGAATAAGAAATGCCACAATCTTTTAACATGATTGGGCGAATCTAAGGATTTAAATCTTTGCCACTGCCATCATTTTCAGCCGTCATTGCGGTGGTTAATGGCGGCCACTGCTCTTCTAGGGAAGTAGCTTAACAGCGGCCCCCTATTACCGTCATTCGAGTGCCAGTAGGTCCTTCTGACGGTGTAAGTCCATTGAATATATTGTCATCGCTAACTTCCAATGACCTCTCTAAAAATAATCCTAAAGAGAAATTCTTTCTTTCTCTCATAAAAATAGAGTTGATCTGACCACATCCTCGTGTGTGAATGGATCGCGTAGATCCCTCTCAGTAACATAAGATGCGTCGGCGCATATCATGACGTATGTAACTCGATGCGCACGAGTTCTATTGTAGGCACACGGCCGATTTCCTTGGTTAAAAGCTCTGTGGTTTATATTGTTACTTTACTTAGATCAGGCAGTTGTTGCTTGTACCTGGTGTCATGTTGTTTGCTTGTTTTTAATCCTGATGTAGTGTGAAGCCTTTCTTCTGGCTATGCTAAGTATGAGCTCTTTTTCAAATTAAGTTAGTTTAATGATACTGTGGCGGCATCTACATCGCCACATACAAACAACGCACACGCACGTGACATGACGTCACGAAATCCTGCATCGCGCAATCAGAGTTTACCGCGCGATTAACATATTATATACACAAAGTCCCGACATCAACCGTCGGGCAGTTGCCCACCAGACACAACACCCGTCTGGTCGGATAATCCTCCCTTTTCTATGGAGGATGAGTGAACTTTACACCCTGTTCCTCATGCCTCTAAAATACAATCATAGTTTAAACTTCTGCATAAGAACTAGTTGAATTAAAATTTTAATACAACTGGGGTACCCAATTGATGCAGCCCACTGTACATTAAAAAAAAAAAAACAGATAAGTATACAGTAGTATTTACAGACTGTGTTTACAGTGGTGGCCCATTGGTAACGGCGCCGACTTACGAGATGCAGGTCGTGGGTTCGTACCCAGACAGGCGCTTTACTTTGTGTAAATAAATTCATCACCACTGCTCTCAAAACTGTGAAGGACAACATCGTGAGGAAACCGGCATATCCTAGAACCAAAAATTCCAAGACATGTGACATCTACCAACCCGCACTGGGCCCACGTGGTGGATTACAGCCCACTCTCCCTCTCACCGAGAGGAAGCCTGTGTCCCAGCAGTGGGAACATTATAGGCTGATTATGCTTGCTACAAAGAATCTAAAAATTCGTACTGTGCTCAGACATATTCAAGAAACATTAAAAATAAGCTTACATGAAAGTAATATATAATCACCATTTTCTCATGGGGCTACACAAAAACTACAGAACACCACCTAAAGCTGCTGAAAGTAAATTCTTTTCTATTCTATTTTTAATAAATGGCAAGCAAAGCCGATGTCAACTATTCTGCAAATGTCTAAAGTGAGCTAGAAAAACAAGTGTGTATGAGAGAGAAAAAAAAGAAAAAAAGAGAAATAAAATTATTTGGTTGATCCAGTTGATACAATATAGAACTTGCTGGATTAGTACGGGACTGAAACAAACAAAAAATAGAGATAAATAAATATTATATATGTTAAAACATAAAATACACGCATACCAGACCAACACATACAAAGTAATTCATAATTTTATATTATTGTGACGGATGAAGGTCATCAGTGCCACATGCACATGTGGAGAGGAGTATGTTAGTAAAGTTGGAAAATTAATCGGAAGAGGGATCTTTAATTTTGGGAGAAAGTAAATTCACTTATTCATATAATTGTTTGAAACAATATCGCACTGTGAGCCAAATTCAATCTGCCTAGCCTTTTCCCAACCATGTTGGGGTCGGCTTCCAGTCTAATCGGATGCAGCTGAATACCAGTATTTTACATGGAGCGACTGCCTATCTGACCTCCACGACCCATTAACTGGGTAATACGATACCCCTTGGTAAGACTGGTTGTCAGACTTTCGGGCTTCTGACGACCCGTAACGACTGTCAAAGATCCACGAATGACAACCGGGACCAACGGCTTAACGTGCTTTCCGAGGCACGGAGGAGTCACGGTATATAAAGATGGTCACCCATCCACGGACCGACCCCGGCAAGCGTAGCTTAACCTGATGGATGGCCCCGTGTGGCTGTTATTACTTGGCCACGAGCTCCTGCTTATTACTTACCAAATTAAGCAACAATAACAGTAAAGACAAACAAAAACTCTCAAGTACAAAGTTAACACTGAAATCTTTAAATCAGGAACAGTTAGAAACAATCAAGGTGACAAATCTAACGGAGGCAAACTTACCATTTCATTCAACTCTGTAATTTTCCATGGAAGAACTATCATTACCCCATTATTTGTCACGCCCTGAAAATTGCCTGCGGTGGCAATCCTCGTGCCACCATAACTGTTGGCTTGACATGGATTTTTGTAGGTAATGTCTAGGTTAATGGGAATTTGGGCTATGGTGACATTGTTGGTTGAGGTGTGCTCAAGAATGTCTTGACACTCAAATTCCTTTGGAGTCCTGAATGAAAGTTTGGATGATCAATCTTTTGTAACATTGAAGTCTTAATAATTTGTACTCATTAAGGTATTTATTTGGACTAAAATAATTAAACGGAGGCAAA
The DNA here is from genome assembly GCA_946251885.1 of Cosmia pyralina. Lineage (NCBI taxonomy): Eukaryota > Metazoa > Arthropoda > Insecta > Lepidoptera > Noctuidae > Cosmia > Cosmia pyralina. The sequence continues at coordinate 2,816,907 of OX276367.1, forward strand.
AAGGGCACAAAAAAAAATAATTTAGTGCTGGCTTCCAATCTAATGAGAAACGACTATCAATAGAGAAATTAATCTTTCAATAATTTCAGATCAGAAATGACATAAATAACTTTTTGCTATTGATATGGTTTTTTAATGGATTTTAATGTATTAGGTATGTTTATGATTTTAATTCTTGACATTGGATATTTTTTTTTATTGATATGACATGTTTATATATTTGAATTAGTTTTTAGTTAAGTAAATAATTTGAATTTTTGACAACAAATGAATTGAAATTGTAGGTATGATTTTCTTTTTCAAGTTAATTATCACTGAACATTGTTTTTGTGTTACATAATTAGTTAACATTAGTAATAGTTTAGCATTATATTCGTTACTTCATAGTTTTATTATGTTGACATGTTTTTATTATTGTGATTTTTATTATTTTTATTTGAGATGGTAATGGTATTTGTTTTTTTTTTTTACTTTTTTTGTTTTGTTAACTATTTATTTTTTGTTACACATTCAGACACAATGTAACATTGTTATTGAATAAACGAAATGAAATGAAATGAAATGATCAGAGAGATAAAATGAATATACACAATGTAGTAAGTGGACTGCAGTACAAAATAGAAGTATCGATCATACGCAACAAATACTTCATCCATGCACAAAAAAATCATCTATGAACATAAATCTCTCAAAAATCTTTTAAAACCTTAATAAATTTGACCACACATAAATTGTAGCCGGTCACAAAACGTTCCGATGCCAACGTAAATCACAGACAGTCAGCCTTTTTCAGGATTCAGTTGAAAACTATTCGTTTTCGGGCCAAAACAGTATTTCAGGCCCTATTTAAAATACGGGTCGTTTCGTCCGACAATCGAGGGTTTTGTTAGACGGATTGATATTCCTTGTTTCATCTTTTATAAATCTTGGAAGTTGTTAAATTATATTGAGGGACTTTGTAGGATGGTTTCATTCCTTATTGGTGCTACATACTTACAGGAGCAGAGGGGCTTTTGGCTATGTAATAACAGTTGCACGGGTCGATCGATCAGGTTAAGCTACGCTTGCCGCGGTTGGTCCTTGGATGGGTGACCATCTTTATATACCAAGACCCCTCCGTGCCGCGGAAAGCACGTTAAGCCGTTGGTCCCGGCTGTCATTCGTGGATCTTTGACAGTCTTTACGGGTCGTCAGAAGCCCGAAAGGCTGACAACCAGTCTTACCTAAGGGACATCGTATTACCGGTTGTGGAGGTCAGATAGGCAGTATCTCCATGTAAAATACTGGTATTCAGCTGCATCCGGTTAGACTGGAAGCCGACCCCAACATAGTTGGGAACATGCTAGGCAGATGATGATGACATTCGGTTCAGCAGTATTTGTTGAACAACAAAGGCGACCAGAAGCAATTACTACACATATTCGGAATTAATTCGTCGGCTAACTCCGTTTGGCGTCGTCCCGCGCTGAATCATGTTCGGGTCGGTTCGATACAATTTAAGCTAAACCGAGCGGCTTATTACCGAACATGTACCCACAACGCTGTTAAAAATGTTAACAAACATTTTCTAACACTAATCATTTACTAACAAATTTTATGAATTGTTATATTTTTACTAAAATTTAATAAATAAAAAAAAAACTGTACTTATGTACTTTAGAGTTATTACTAATGTTTGTAAACATTTTAACAGCAGAGTGGGAGCACCATTTCATAATGACTACCTATAACCAATTTGCCGTCCGGTTGTGCCGAATCATGCCGACTCGAATACCACGCCTTAATTTCATTTTAACTGGGCTACCAAGTCAGGCTAGCGGACTATATTGAAACTGTGCTTTAAAAAATATTCACTTACCTTATGAATGAACGTAGCATTTTTTCAGCCCGGAAGGCGTCTAACAACCGTTACTTTTCAAGATCAATCTTTATCAATCACAATAAATTACGGTGTCTAGAGTTGTTGATATAATTATTCTTGAACACTGTCAAGCTCTAATTAACTAATTAATATGCGTAAACTGTGATTAAGTTATTACTCATACAGCTCATGCAATTGCTGGTCTTATAACTGATTTGCATATCTTTGATAGTGTTATTAACTTCGATGCAAATGAGTTATTTTTAAGTAACAAAAATAGTATATTACGTATGCATTTGATTTTCTCATTGGTCTCTAATGTGGACTTAAAGCGTGGGTTCAGGTGTATGATTCCTAGTTAAATCGTATTTTTCTAGAATTTATTATGCCAGTCACGCTCTATTAACAGCTAGGAGTAGTTCGTGGCTAAGTAATAACAGTCGCACGAGTCGATCCATCAGGTTAAGCTACGCTTGCCGGGGTCGGTCCATGGATGGGTGACCATCTTTACATACCGAGACTCCTCCGTGCCTCGGAAAGCACGTTAAGCCGTTGGTCCCGTCTGTTATTCGTGAAACTTTGACAGTCGTTACGGGTCGTCAGAAGCCCGAAAGTCTGACAACCAGTCTTACCAATGGGTATCGTTGTGGAGGTCAGATAGGCAGTCGCTTCATGTAAAATACTGGTATTCAGCTGCATCCGCTTAGTCTGGAAGCCGACCCCAACATAGTTGGGAAAAGGCTAGGCAGATTGAGGTTTTCTAGAGTTGGCCTAGTGACGCCATTTTTGTCGTCCTCTTTTCAGAAAATGTGTTGATCCTACTCATTTAACCTGATGTAAAATTATATTGTGTACTATTTTAAGTCCTATATTGTAGAACCTCAGTATCTGAATGACTTAGTCCATCATAGGACATATTGATAAATTAATAACATGTAGTTTCCTCTTTGGCAGCGCACAATCGCCTGCCTACGTTAGGGCAAACATCTCTTCAACCACTCTGTAAGCTACCTTATATTCAGTGTATTTTTCCTTACTTCTCCCATTTGATAAATAAACATGATAATAAAATCACAAGTTTTGACATCAATCACGAAAATAAATTTAAATAACTATATGAACGTCTTGATCTTTCTAAGAAGCACAAACTGTGAATTACATCAAAAACTGCTTTCATGTCACACAATAGTTTTGTCCTAAATTAAATCTTACTACACCTTAATGATTTGTTTACCAAATGAGACAAGTAAAGAAAAACATACTTTACCTTATTGCAATAGAAGTAGATAAAACAGTATCCTAATCTGTTGATCTTGTTGCAGCAACGAATGACTCTACGGGTTCGAATGGAGGGGCGGGAGGTGAACCTCCGTCGGCAGCTGCGAGTCCTGATGCTGCAGCGCTGGTGGTGTTACAGCCGCCTGCACCACCGTACCCTCCATATGCTCATTATGATGGTGAGTAACAATTTAATTCCATATTGTACAAGGACAACAGCACGTGCCTCTTTAACAGTGGTGTCAACATGTGTGTGGTGTGGTGTGGTGTCAGTGGTGTCAGTGGTGGTGGTGTATGGTGTAACTTGTCTTGCGTACCTGATGCATATGCGTAACAGTAGCTGATGAACGCTACTGATGTCGCTAATATAATCAGCCTATAATGTTCCCACTGCTGGGTCACAGGCTTTCTCTCTGTGAGAGGGAGTGGGCCATAATCCACCACGCGGGCCCAGTGCAGGTTGGCGGATGTCACATGTTTTAGAATGTTTGGTTCTAAGACAAGCATGTTCTACTTCACCGTTTTGAGAGCAGTGATGATGAAATAATCTACACAAAGTAGCTTGTCTGCTAGGGGTTCGAAGTCGAGACCAACAACTCTTATGTTAGCTAAATTCTGGGCCGATTCAATTCAGATTGCCATCGAAACGTTAGAAATACTAAATGGTTGGTCATACTAATATGCTTAGGCTAATAATATATTTCGATATTTTAAACATCTTAAAAGTCAAATTTTGGTTGCAAATTTTAATGGCAAGTAACTAAGGCTCAAGTTAATTTTGTGCTGAGTACGCATATAGTTTTGTTAATCCCCTAGTAAGGCCCACTTAACATTATTATTTATTATAGCATATACCTACATCTAGATTATAGCGTTCTACGCTTAGGTAGGACATAAAATGAGCACAAAGACTAAATTAGGCACTTACTTTAACGGATGCCATATTCGTAAAACTTCTAAGTAATAAAACATGTATGTAGAATGTTAGGGCCGTATAAAGTTTAGTTGAGAATAAAAAAAGTGTATAAATTAGTAGGTATGGCATATGGCAGTTTCTACGATAAGTTAGTCTCTTAATGCAGCAATTAAATATAGATATGAACCTGTAGAATAAAATCCAAAACGACGGCGACAATAATTTGCACAAATATATATTAGTATCCTCTTAGCAGTTAGACAAAAGTGAAAAAAAGCGACAAATAAAATTGCCTCTCCCCCTCAATAAAGATCCACGCACAGAAATAAAACAATGAAAGCTAAAACAAAAGTGGCCGAACAGATAAACAGCAAGAATCACAGTTGAGAAAACAAAAGCGAAAAAAAGTCAGGAAAGCTTTCGACAAAGTCGAGTGAGCCACTCCGAGCCACTCCGACGGAAATCTAATTTTCTCCTTGGACCCCGCAATGTTCTCTGTGTTATAACATCATAAAATTTCATACAGCGCCCACAGTTTTAGCACTTATGCATATTAAAGAGAGATTCTAAAATGGAGTGCCACAGGGAGCGGTGTGGGGGCCGCTCTTTACGCTTCTGGTCTTTAATCTGCCGCAATCTGCTTATCTTGGTAGAGGGTGGCGAGGGGGGCACGCAGACATCTTTAATAGCTCATTCGGGGCTCTATGCAAATAATTTTAGAAGGGGGATGGTGGGGGATCATACGGGCTTTGTCTGGGCTAACGAACCGGCACAAGAGTCTGCGGAACAGAAGTGCTGCTAGCTCAAACGGGTTTAGGCTCACGTTTATAAATATTAAACCGGGGTGGGAGGGGGTTGCAAGTGGTTACGCGTAAGTGTTCAGGGGGCGTGTTAGTGTTAAATTTGTTTGAGGCGTGCCGCTTTGGGCACAGCCTATTAATGTTGAGTGGTGATTTTGAGTGATCAAATCGGATGATGTTAATAAACAACTCAGTGGTTGCGTATAATGAGATCGCTGATTTTGTGAATAAATAATGCAATACACTCTGTATACCAGTCTTAAGGGAACAGTGCGGTGAATGGGCATCCATTATCATCCTTCTATAAAGGTTTTAGGTTCGATGCTCGTTTCATACAATAGATATGTACATATTGGTTCAAACGTTTTAGGATTGGTATGTTTCAATACGTATATTAATTTATAATTGTCATAGCTCATGTACATTCAATGTTACATATTACTACTAGCAAAAATGTTCAAGATTATTCCCTCTGCTCTCTCAAACGATTATCTCATTAAAGGAATTTGAGAGAACAAAAGAGACAAACCATAAATCATTAGATGACGCACCTCCTTTAGACGATGAAGGAAGGAGGAAGCGAGTACTCGAAGGACACACTAAAGAAAAAACATTTATTATCTTTTTACATTTTTTTATATTTATTTGTATGGCAGGACGTATTTTTATTTGGAAAGGAAACTGCCTACGTTATCTTCTTGACATCATAACCGGCACTTGTTATTTATAATGTACGACGTAAGGGTGCTTACATAAATAAACAGGTTTCCGGTACGGGCGGGTCGGTATCGATCGGTGCAGGTATTAATTTCTATAATGTTATCTTATGCGCTCACTTTTATAAAAACAGGTTTAAATTTGTCGCACAGATTTGTCTGTACCGGAAACCTGCTTCTTTATTTTTGCACCCTAACGCTTCAAAATACTCAATTGGGCTGTAAAATAAATCTAAAGCATATGTTTTTCGATTAATTATAATCAAAATTTATGTCTCGGTATCTTTATGCTCGAACACATGGCAGGATAGATACTGCAGTAAACTGCTGATTATCAAAGAGTCATTGATAATCGTCACAAGCCACAGACGATATGAATCTCCTATTTTGTTGAAATTACACGAGGGTAATGTACCCTAAATATGGGTACTAAACTTACCATTTTACTAATTGAAACCACCCACCCATACCGAAACAAATTAACCTCTTTATTAGTCAAAAAACAAGTAGTGAATTTATAAATCCGCTTTAGTCGTTAAAAATAAGTAGTGAATTTATTAACCCTTTTCAGAATTGAACTGTTTTTAGAACTGATAGATTGTTAGTTTCTGTCTCCTAAGATACAGGACTACCTAGTTTAAGAGACAGGGTTACATAATCTGTGTAGATTTATGTAGATATCTGTGTTTTGTTGTTTTGTACATCTGCTCTTGTGGTACCTATCATGAATCTTGTGTGTGTAATAAATATTATTCTTATTCTTATTCTTATTTGGTATATCTGGTAAACATTATGGAATTTGTTATTATAATATTTCATATATTTATTACTAATGTATTTATGTTATTTTATTACAGGTACGACAACGTTAGCCAGTGAATACGCGTACGCGGCCCCCTACTCACAATACTCGCCGTACGGGGGACCCTACTCGCATTCCGCTGCCACCGGCTTACTGTCCAAGTGGTATGTATTATAATATCGTCAGTCGTCAATATCATAAACATACGTCTTAATATCTTCTTTGTCTAAATAACATTTTCAATATCTAATAACGCACAACAACCCAATGAACGAACATCGGTTTCGTCGTCACTTGTGTCGTTGACATTACAATGGACGTCAAAATCAGGAATACAAGTTTATTGGTAATTTGGTGATAGCAAGTAAAGTTCTAAAGGAAAAAATATTATAACCACTACCTACATAGAAAATTAGAGGAGATCAAAACGAAAGTGATTTCCCCAATTTTGAACTCAGTTAAACAGAAAAGGGGTTCCTGTAAAATTTAAATCAAAAACGTTTTATTTAGCATCGAAAACTATAATTTTGTCAACATGAGACTTGCTTTTTTTTTCCTACAATTTATTTATGCCTAAAAAACAAACGAAAGGAACAATCCCAATTAATTAAACATCACAGGTGCTAAAACCCTTCCCTGAAGTACACCCTCTAAAAACTGACCATTTCAGCCTGTTTAAGTGATAAACGAGTGAGATTTATTCCCAACACATCGCTATTTGTTACTCAGAGGCTGCAAAACGAGTAACGATTAACGAGTAACGATTTAAAGGCTTTAAAATTTGGTGAACGGTTAATATATGTGGTGTTGTGTGGTGGTGTGTTGTTGTGGTGTTGTGGCTTTTGGTAATCCCATGTGAATGGACTGTAGGTATTTTTATTTATGATGGGTTAAAAATCTTGTGGAAGCCTAATATAAATTGTATTTACAAAGAGTTAGCCTGTCCATCTTTAAGGTTGTCTTTAAAAGATCGCTTTTAATATAAGACTGCTCATTGTGTCTCTCCATATATTTCTACATTTATAAATCTGTAATTTGTATGGTGTTTACTATGTATGTAAAGAATACCACAGTATATGATGGTGGTATTCTTTATGCACACAATTCTATAAGCACACAAGAAATAATACTCTGACAAGAAAACTACACTTCTGGACACATCTATTGGCCCACCTTAGAGTTTAGGTTTCGATGGCCCCTACCGAAATATGATTGCTAGATTGAACAAAAACTGTTGATGCAGTTTTAAACCTGATACATTTTACCATCTTTTTCGATCGTATTGTTTTAAATTTGAATTCAGAATACCATACGACATGGAGCTACGCCTAACAAGTCGGATATGCGCCTTGTTAAAGGCAATTGATTTTTGAATAAAAAACATGTTTTATCAAATAAAGGTTTAATTTAATAACGCATGTTGCCTCCATGGGCATCTACCACAGCTCTCATACGATTAGGCATAGAGTTTATCAACCGCTCTATGAAATTTTGAGGGATCATCTCCCATTCCTCTTCTATGGCAGTTTTCAACTCCTGCATCGTCTGGGCAACTGGCTGACGAGCCCTAACACGTCTTTTTAGCTCGTCCCACATGTGCTCAATGGGGTTCATGTCTGGGCTTCTGGCTGGCCAGTCCATAACTGTGATGTTCACATCCCGAAGATATTCCCTGACGATGCCGGCCGCATGGGCTCTTGCATTATCATGCATAAAAAGGAAATTTGGGCCCACATAGTCCGCGTATGGTATCACGTGAGGTTCTAAGCACTCACGAATGTACCTTTCAGCATTTAATGTTGGCAGCCGTGGTCCTGTAACAACCTCAAGTTGAGTTTTGCCGCTCGCGGATATACCGCCCCAGACAGTCCATGAGCCACCGCCATAAGCAACCCTCTCTTCAAAGCAGCATTGTGCGAAACGCTCTCCCTTACGTCGGTAGACCTTCTTCCTTCCATCATTGCCATGTAACACAATTTTAGACTCATCAGAAAAGAGTACACAGCTCCAATCTTGCTGTGTCCAATTTAAATGACTGCGTGCGAAATGAAGGCGCGCTGTTCGGTGGGCTCGCGTTAGTTTGGGGCCATTAGCTGGCTTGTGTGGTACCATATCGCGTTCTTTTAACCTTCTCCGAACAGTTCGAGCGCTCACAGATACTCCGTGGAAGTCGCGAAGTTGGTTTTGTATCTCAATGGAGGTAAGGTGACGATTTCTCAAGCTGGTCGTCACGATGAATCAATCCTGCCTTTCAGTTGTGACCCGAGATCGTGGCCTTCCTTGGCGACGAACAAAGCCGCCAGTCTCTAGGTACCTCCGATAAACATTTCGGACCGCAGATCGACTTAAATTAAGTTGAGCACTCACGTTTCTTTGGCTGTGTCCGGCCTGAATAAGTGCCACAGCTTGGGCGGCGACTTCAGGTGAAGTATCCATAGATTATTGATAGAACCTCACCTTAATGTTAAGAATAAGTAATGTTTGTTGCAAAACCAAAGATATCAATCACTTTTTCAAGAATTAAATCCAAGTAAAGCAATAAAACCAAGTTTTCTTAGTATTCGATTGTTTGATATCAACAAACAGGCTCCAAATTGTCTTTTGTTTCTTTAAATTCTGTGTTCGAAATTAAAAAAAAGACTATTGAATGAAATTGTGAATGTGCCAGGTTCAAAACTGCATAAAAACTTTTTGCTCGACGTAATATAAAATTTTAGCTAGGACCAAACGAAACTGAAAATACAAGGTGGGCCAAAAGATGTGTCCAGAAGTGTATAATCATTGTTATCTTGATACACAATTTTAATAGTTTTTGGTAATATTATAGAAGAAAAAACCGGCCAAGTGCGTGTCGGATTACGCACAATGAAAGGTTCCGTAGTTGATAAGGATTTATCCCAAAAACATACTTAATATTGTAATCCCAAAAAAATTTTTATTTTTGTGATGAAATTATCAACTATCAATTTTCGGATTTTTCCCTTTACTTGTGCTGTCAGACCTAGCTTCTTGTCAAATTTCACGAGAACCGTAATAGGTTTGATTTACTTGCAAGTATTATAATATTTTGCATAAATGGCCGTATTTTCGTATTTCGTTGACTTAGAAGCTTGATTCTTTAAGAACTCCGAGGGACTATTTTACGTACTTGATATTATTTTCAACTTGATACTTCTACGCATTCTTGAAAAAAAGGGTTTTTACAGACGGACAATGAAGTGATCCTATAAGGTTTTCGTTTTTTTCCTTTTGAGGTACGAAACCCTAAAAAATGTCTCAACCTTTACACTAAAAGGAGCCAGTAACATTTTGCGATCTCATTTTGAGTTACCAAAGAAACTAAAAACAGATATTATAATAGAAATTATCTGTCTTCAGCCAGTAGTCTCAGCTTGACGAAATCCCCCATATGCTCGAATGATTAAACTTATAAAGAAACCACCAAGCCGTGACTTCTCTCAATACCAAAATCCATCAAAAGTCTACAATAAAAAGCCATTGCCCTTCAAATCCCTCGGAAAATTCACTGACAATCTGACAATTGGAATATAAAGAATCACTCGTTCAATATACTGTTTTGATTTCACCATCAAATTACATACAAATTCCCAATCCCATAGGTGCTACATCAAAGCTACTCTACTATACAAACTTATTTCTGCATCAATAAACTGTAATATCATACAAAAATGATCTTTCAATCCTAGATCATAAAGCTCGTTATTAGTTTTGGTAACAGCAATATATTTTGGTTTTGTTATTCCTATAGGCTCGTATTTGTAGCAAATTCTGGGAGCATTGTTGTCGAGTTGAAGAATGTTTTGTTTGTTGTAATGATTTTTAAATATATGAAAAGGGAACTGAAATCTACCTATTATTATTTGATTTTGAGGTATGGTGAAAGCATCACATAGTTTTTGATACATTGAATCTGTGGTTCCATTGAATTTTTTAAAGGATTTATATTTGTACTTAAAAAATAGGTACTTTAATTTCATTTAGAAAAACTTTTTTTTTGTACAAATAAAAAAAAATGTTTACAAATAAAGCTTGAAATCAAAATAAAATAAGGTTTTTGTACTCTAAATTAAGAGCATGGTAGTTTTACAATTCTCATCATTTAAAAATAATAACCAGTTTGATATATTACAATATCATGGAAAGTTGTAAATCATGCCCAAATTAAGACAAAAAATTACTATATTTCATAACTGTAGCAGTTAAAATTACCCTGCCATCACTAAAAACATAAAAAAAATATCATTACAACTAAATTAATCGACAAAAAATAAATCAGGGACACAATAGGGCCACACTAGCGCATTTTGTTGTCCTGTCCCTATATTTGTCCCAGTGGGCCACGACAAAGGGCACGGTAGTCCCTTAGGGCATGGATAACTTGCAATGCATTAAGTTTAAGTGATTCCACTGCGAACACTTAGTTTCGGGGGGAAATGGTTTCAATATGGCGAATGTATGGAACGAATTGATTGCATGGATTCAATTGTTCGGACTAAGGATTGAAGCTAGATTGAGCTTCTAGAAAGAATTGATTGCCAGTGAAATTCTTGAAGCGATTTTACTATATTTTCAAGTGAATGTCTGAATGTTGTTTAAAGAACTTGTACACACACATTGAGCAACTTTTTAGAATATCTCCGTCCACGGTTATAGCTTCACTTGATGGATTAATTTTTTTTCATGTTGAATTTTTATGTACCTACATAAAAATCCAACAATATTTTTTCATGTTTGATTTTTATGTACATAAAAATCCAACATGAAAAAATATTAATCCATCAAGTGAAGCTATAACCGTGGACGGAGATATTCTAAAAAGTTGCTTAATGTGTGTGTACAAGTTCTTTAAACAACATTCAGACATTCACTTGAAAATATAGTAAAATCGCTTCAAGAATTTCACTGGCAATCAATTGCATATATTCATTACCTTTCGTCAGCCAGATTTGTTTGAAAAAAAATTCATCATCAGCGTCCACAACCCGAATTTACCACCTACTAATTCTATTTGACTGTATGCGGACTGTAGTTGTCCTGTGTTCTGAGAAACCTCGTTGTAAAGAATAGAGTAAAATAGTCATGTAAAATTCTCACCATACCAACAATTCTAATTTCAGCTCTTTATTATTGCCTTCTGTGGACAGGATATTAATTCAGTTGTAATGGAAATCATGTCATTTTTGGTCTAAATGTTTTTTTTTTAATTTTTATATTTCATTTATCTTTTTATAAAGATTCTTTTTTAATTTGTGAATGTAATAACGTTGTAGGCCTTGTATACTGAAGATTAGTTGAGCATTTCCTACATGTTTTGTTAAAAACCTAATGATTACTGACAGGCATACAGTAACGTCCCATAACTATGGAAAAATTGTAAAGTTTCTTGCCGGCTCGACCAATAACAACCAATAACGACCAATTGGAACCGTGCACCTAGCTTCTGACGTTTTATAAGTGCTCATGTAGGTTTATGTGAAATAAAATATTTGATTTTGATCATGTTCTTTTCTTTTTTTCCAGATATCAACGTACGCCGTGCGAGTAGTAGTCGGCGGATAACAACGAACAAACAAGTGATAAAACGGACACTAAATATAAATGTATATCGATCGATCATGTGAGAACTTAGTTTTATTTCATAGACAATCTCCTTTTGTAGATAAATTAATATATTTTTATTCTATTATTTTCTTAATTTTATCCAGGTCAGTACCGCTTTGACTTTTGCTTTCTTGAACATTTATGAAAATTATTTCATTTATACTCATTATCTTTAATTAAATGAACGTTCAGAAAGCCAAAGTTACTTCACTACGTTAAGATGTAAATAATGTATTTTAATGAAAACTAATGTAATTCATTTAATGTCATTATTAGGATTAAGGTTTATTCTCTTTTTTTACCTCAGTATAGTTACAAAGTAGTGAGTAATTTTGTGTAACATTTAATTTTTAAACTTCCATTTATTTTTATTTAAGCTGTCCTGTGTGCACAATGGAATGAAGATTTTACATTTATTATACATTTAAAATCGTTATCATTTATATAAGTTATCTAATTTATTTCTTTTGTATTGTTATTAAATGTAACTGCTTCCGATGAAGCTATATAACAAACTTTGCAAGTCAACTGCTTAGTATATTATTTAGATTATTTTTGAAATTACTATGAGATTATTCGTGTTTTTTTTTTGTACTTTTTATATAAAAATGGTTAGTTTTTAATTATACGTGTATAGCATGTTCAAATTAGCACGCTATATGCCATAATTATATAAAAATAATAAGTTCAAATAATTGTTTTACTATGAAGAATATTAGTTATGAAATCTTATCGTTTCCGTCCATTTATTATTATTATTGATTATTATTTTCTCAACGTTATTATTGAGATTTTTAAATGTAAATATTTTTCTCAATCCGATGAACATGCTTTTAATATTGTTTTAAAACATACGTCATACAGTTTAGAGAAACGCCAAAGACTTAAAAAAATATTGTAACGTCTTTAGTATACAGCGCAGTGTAATAATAGTTTATATTTTATATGAAGAAAGCAATAACTTTTCACCAAAGATACAAATAGCGGGCCTTTTTCTGATAAAACATTTAAAAATTCTTCAGTTTTTGTCATTTAAATTGAAAAACTTAAAATCGAAAAATCAAAATATATATATAATTGATAACATTGATTAACTTAAAAATAAAATCAGTTGTTTTGAAACTTTTTTTATTTTTTTTTTTCTATTTGATTGTGTTATTACTTGGTTATTATAAATATTTCTATTTATAATTCATTAGACAAAGGTCTGAGCTGTATAAAGTATTCTACTCATTTTTGTATAATAATTATATTTTGCATTAATGTAATATCTTCCTATTTATTAAATAATTTGGTGTTGCTTTTAATTTCTGGAAGCATATCGTTAAGTGATCGTCATAATAATAGATAAATGATAAAAAAACATGGAATTTTCTGTTTAATTTTTTGATAAGTATATTTGTAAGGCAAACGCACCAGTACGAAATAAAGCATATGAGTTTATAAAATTGGAACCTTTTTTTTTCCTTGATATTTAGAAGCTCTTAATAATGCACAATAATATTAATGAATCAATCAACGCATCCTATCGCAGTCCATTGCACAACAATCAGAGACTGTCCGGTCTGATCTTTAATATATTATAAAGCCAACTATGTCAAGAGGGTTGGTATTAAGCCCACTTTGCCCCTTGCGTTTTGCGTGCCTTCTTGGTCTCAGCTTCAATAAGAGTTGGCAGTCAATATATTATCATCACCAACCTTCTTTAACAAGAAAAAAACAACCACCAATTTGACTTTAATTCTCTTTGGTCAAAACGTCACAGAAAAAAGATTTTTTTGGCATAAAGGAAAATTCTTATAAAAAATCGAACTGTGATTTTTTTTCCAAATTAATTTATTTAAAACCTAATATTATGTACTGTTAAAACAAATCAAAATGTAACGTAACTAAAATCAGCACATTCCGAATACGAAATCCAACTTTTATACCTTTTTCCCATTTTTCTATTCTTATTTTGGGGAGAAGATAAGCAGACGATGACATAATGCCTCCTAAGAAGAAGAAGGTAAAAGAACGTAAACTAATTCTTCCAGCAGGTTCTTCTCCAACAGAGAACCGCAAAGAAGTTGGTCACACGGCTGTCGATAATGCCATGTGTCCGGACAAAAAAAGGTTTGGCGGAAAACCTGAACAGCATAAGAAGCTTTGCCTCAAAAAAGGCAAGAAACATAAGGAAGAATCACAATCAAGTTAAGAAAATAATACTACCGAACTAATATCCCCAAAAAATAGAAGCAGAATAAGCCTAAGTTAAAATTCAAGCAAACATACCACATACTAAAAACTTTGCTTTATCAGATAGAAACGAGCATCTTGTTCTACGAAGTCAAAGAGGTGTGCAAACTATGCGTAGGGTTATTAATGAAAGCTGCAAAACAGATATCTGAAATGGCAAGCAAATTAAAAGCGTTCTTGAACAAACAGATTGTCATCAAGAATTTTAGAATATGAAAATATTTATAGATATTCACAAATACATAAGAACAGATATTTAAAGAAGACCAAGAATTATGTCTTTTCTTGAATTCAAGATTTCATCTTTAGCAAGACATTTACTCCTCTACATTACTCTATCCCTCATACAAGCGTATGGGGCCAGGAGAGAAGCTGAAAATGAATATGATGAAGAGCAATCATATCGAAACTCAAGAAATTTCTACCAGCTTGTCATTTTAATAACATTATCATTCTTTAAATTGGGACTATTGCTTAAAAATAAATTATACGTTAAATAGTTTGGTGGTATATTAAACCTAATAAATTCTTGACTATTCGATTTATTTTTTTCGCTTGCTTAGAGCAAATTGCCGACTTCAAACATAATATATTTTGATGTCTAGATTTCTTCACAATGTTTTCTTTCAGCGTAGGTATGTCAGTGATGTCCAAGATAATCTTGGAAAATATATCCCAGACCGCAACCTGGTGCTTGAGAAGCTGGCTCCTTAATCACTTGGCAATCACCACATACCATCATCATTACCGCCATCTAGTGTGCAAGTAAACAAGTTTGTTTGTGTACGGCAGTGTTAATACGGTGGGTGCCGTAGCTACAGTCCTACCAACTTATCTGTGCACTGAAAGAGGACGCCACCGTCGATGCATCGACACAATCGAATGACATGCGTCAGCACAATCGAAGACATTTCAACATGACGGCCGTAGTTCCAATTTTCGCCATTTCACAGATGAGTTGGTAGGAGTGTACACTCTTTGGCTACGCTGCGGAGACGAGACTATTACTTTCTCAGAATAATAACACGAGACGTAAAAGAGTAGACAAATCAGTATATATGATGATGATGTGGCTTCCTTAGATTACTTGCATCATCATTTTGAAAGCAGAGGCTTATTCAGACTATTTATCATTTGTGAACATAAGAAAACTACTACAACTGTAGGTATCAACTATTAGATTACAATATTCAAATTTCTAAGTAGTGCAAGATAACACTAAATTACACGCGACGAAGTCGCGGGCAACAGCTAGTTTATCAATAAAATCACAAATAAAACAGTCAACTAAAATTCCCATCAAATCTTATCAAGTATTCATTTACACCATGATCATCTGTAAAATGTAAATATCAGATCAGATCAGAAAATACCGGCACAATTCAGAACTCTACTAGATTATAATGAACCCTACTTAATGGAACAAAAGAAAGACGGTACCCCACAACCAAAACTCGCAAAATCAATCTCAAAATGCTCAATACCAAAAGAAGTTCATTCGGATAAGCACGTCTGCCCTGATGTCATAAACCC
Source organism: Cosmia pyralina (assembly GCA_946251885.1). Lineage (NCBI taxonomy): Eukaryota > Metazoa > Arthropoda > Insecta > Lepidoptera > Noctuidae > Cosmia > Cosmia pyralina. The sequence continues at coordinate 2,832,673 of OX276367.1, forward strand.
TTGCACCCTACATGAAAACTCCAGTAAAAAAGCTCCAGCCAGCTGTGGTTCAGGTAAAAGTAAGGAAGCGACTTGTCTGAATAGTGTGGAGGAATTAGATCTAAAAATAAGGGTAAAGAATGAAGATGATCCAACTTGTTGGATATGTAAGAAAATAAGCTGCCATGAAGCGAATTCACCTGGTGTTAAATCTGAAGAAAAAGACTCCAGTAAAAAAGGTAGAGACAGCTGTGGCTCAGGCAAGGGACAGACTTTTCTCAACATTAAAGAGGAATCAAATTCGAAAACAAGGCTCAAGAAGGAACATGAGCAAGCTTGTAGGTTAAATCAGAAACGAACCTGCAACGAAACGCCTTTACTACTCCCAGATGATGAATGTAAAGAAGAAGAAGTAGAAGAAGACTCCAAGAAGAAAAAGAAAACATAGACCGTCTTGGAACTCCACAACATGCAATAAGAGAAACTTTACCATTTGTGTTTTAGCATGGCAAAGACCTACCAGTGACTTTATTCATTTCAAAAAGGGTAAAACTGTTATCGTCCTGAATCAACATCTTTAAGATTAATAAGAATAATTAATTTTTCCAAAAGTAAACAGATTAAATATGGTAGTACCATCATTCTCTTTCCTAGCCGTCCACCCACCATAGGTAGGTAGAGGGGAATTCTGAATATGAATTTGGATGGCTAAAAGTAGCCATCCAAATTAGTACTCAGAATTTTCTTCACAACATTTCCCTCATTCCTGCGAATCTCATTACATCTATCGTGATAGTCAACATATTTTACTAATGAAAAAACAATACATAGATATTGTTTGGGTTCCTATATAGAGATATTAGGGAAAAGGCAAAGCCCGCTGTTACCATGCTAAAACGCAAATAAAACAGTTTAAAATACAGTAATAATGCAGATAGCGATTTTGGCAAAATACTCATTGGCATTTGTTACGTATGTGTATCAGTCTTTATAAAATATATATTATCTGTGGTATTTCCGGATCCTGTTGTCTTGTCACCGACCCCGATCGCTCGTCATGCAATGGCTGAATACACGATACATAAAATAGTCTGGTCGTCTTATTTATTTATAATATCTGGCCACCCGTCGTAACATGGTGTCAGAAGATACAGAAGAAAAAGAAGTCACAAAAAACCACAAAAGTAAGTGCCGCAAACAGTCAAAAAAAAAAAAAAAAAAATTTCGAGTAAAACGTCGCCGCGTGGTCCAGCCCTAAAATGCCGGAAAATAAAAACGCAAATAATACAAGTTATCCCCTGCCGCCGAGTAATTTCAGCTTAGATATCAACAACTCGAACATGCCATTGGCTTGGAGAAATTTCAACACAAGTCTAGAGATTTACATGATAGCCAACAATTTAGAAGAACAACCAGACAAACGAAAGGTAGCCATTTTACTACAAATCATAGGCCCAGACGCTCTTCAGATATTTTACTCGTTTAACATACAAATTGACAAGATCACCTATAAGGATTTACTCGCCAAATTTGAAGACTACTTCACACCACGTGTCAATATTTCCGTCGAAAGACATAAGCTGTTCAACAGAAAACAAGGTCCAGATGAAGAAATTGAGACATATGCCACGGATCTCAAGAATCTAAGTATCCAATGCAATTTTGAAGGTCTTGCCGATGATATAGTAAAGGACATATTCTCATGGAACTTAAATTCATCTTGCTCGTACATCAGAGAACGTATCCTGATCGAGAAACCATCAACATTTGATGCCGCCGTCAGTCTCGCTAAAACACTAAGAAATACTAGGTTACAGGCTAAAGCTTTATCAAGCCAAGAAGTAAGTGTCGTTGCCAGTCGTCAATCGCATCACAGTCGCCAAACACATCGTAGTCAAGAGAGTCGCAATCAAAAAAGTCACAGTCAAAGAAGTCACAGTCGTCAAAGAAGTCATAGCCGTCAAGAAAGTCAAAGTCATCAGTCTCAAACAAGTCAAAGTCGTCAATCAAGTAAAGCATCGTCCAGTCAAGAACCTCAATCCAAACAGTCAACCAAGAATTGTTCCAGATGTGGTCAAGTTCACCGAACAAAATGTCCAGCCATAGGAGTCATCTGTAACAACTGCCACAAGCCCAATCACTTTGCCAAGTGTTGCCGCAGCAAACATGTGAGATCCATAGAAGAAGAAGAAGAAAGTACGGGTACTGATACTTATTTTCTAAATAGTCTTTTCACTAATGAGATTTCTGTCAGCATAAAAAACCCTTATCATACAACTTTGTCCATAAATAGTAAGAATGTAGACTTTTTACTTGATACAGGTGCTGACACTAACATTTTATCATTTAACTCTTATAAAAAACTTAATTTGCCATTGAGTAGTTTAAAGAAAAGTAGTCACAAACTATCAACCTTTAGCGGTGAAGTATTACCGACTGTAGGTCAATGCATTCTGTCTGTCACACATAACAACAAACTATACAATGTTAATTTCCACATTATAGATATACCCTGTAGGAATATTATTGGTCGCAACAGTTGTGAGAATTTAAAATTAGTTAAAAGAGTCCATAATGTCCAATTTCATGAGTCACTCAATGTATCACAGCTTGACAAATATAAAGATCTCTTCTCAGGAATAGGTTGTCTTAAAGATTATGAATGTCATTTGTCAATGAAGCCTGATGCTGTACCGTCTATAGATGCCTGTCGTAGAATTCCATTCAGTCTCTTAGAACAATTAAAAGAAGAATTAGCCATGTTAAAAAAAAATCAAATTATAGTCAAAGTCGAGGAACCTACTGAATGGGTAAGCTCAATTGTAATTGCATCAAAGAAAAATGGTAAACTACGCCTGTGCATTGATCCAAGAAAACTTAATAAAGCCATTATGCGTCCTCATTATCAATTTCCAATTATTGATGAAATTAAATCCAGCCTCTCTGGTTCACAATATTTCACTACCCTAGATGCAAACAAAGGTTTTTATATGCTAAAGTTAGATGAAGCTTCCTCAAAACTATGTACATTCATCACACCTCAAGGTAGATATAGATTCCTAAGACTTCCCTTCGGGATAAATGCAGCCCCAGAACTGTTTCATTCCATCATGACAAATAGATTCAGTGATATTCCAGGAGTCAAAATCATGATGGATGATTTCCTAATTTACGGTCAAACTAAACAAGAACATGATTTTAGGTTAAAACAAGTCTTAGATAGAGCTAGAGAAATAGGAATAAAATTTAATAAAGACAAGTCTAATATATGTAAAAGTGAAGTCAAGTACCTAGGACACATCTTTTCTAAAGATGGTGTGAGAGTTGATGAAAACAAAGTGAAAGCCATTTGCAGTATGCCACCACCAACAAATGTCACAGAATTACAAAGGTTTTTAGGTATGGTTACATACTTAGGCTCATACATAGAGAATTTGTCAGATAAAACTTCTAATTTAAGAACACTTCTGTCTAAAGATAATGAATGGTCTTGGCAAGAGAGACATAATGTAGAATTTAATGAATTAAAGGAATGTATAACAAAAGCCCCTGTCTTGACATATTATGATCAAAATAAACCAATTACACTGTCAGTTGATTCGTCTAAAGATGCCATGGGTGCAGTGATTTGCCATGATAAACACCCCATAGCATATGCTTCAGCTTCATTAAGCTCATGTCAACAGTCATACTCTCAGATTGAGAAAGAGCTGTTAGCAATCCTATTTGGTTGTACAAAGTTTCACCAATATGTCTATGGTCGCCACACTTTAGTTGAAACAGATCACAAACCAATAGTATCGCTGTATAAAAAACCAATTTATAACATTCCACCCCGTCTTCAAAGAATAATGCTAAGATTACAACCATATGACCTGAACGTAACTTACAAACCAGGTAAATATCTTTATGTAGCTGATACTCTGTCTAGAGCAGCTTTACCAGAACAGTCATTACATGATCTAGATTCTGATCTAGATTTACATGTCAATTTAGTCATTAGATCACTGTCAGTTAGTCCAAATAAACTTAAATCTATTCAAGAACAGACTTCCCAAGACAATGAATTGTCACTCTTAAGTAAATATTGCATAACAGGTTGGCCTGAACATAAAAAATTGCTTCCAGACATACTTAGGCCTTATTTTCCTTTAAAAACCGATATACATATAATTAATGGTATTGTCTTCAAAAACAACAGTGTCATTATACCAGTAGCCATGAGAAAAGACATTTTGAAACAGATACATGAAGGTCACCAAGGTATTCATAGTTGCCAAAGATTGGCAAGAAATCTAGTATACTGGCCCAATATGTACTCTGATATAGAAAAATATGTTAATAATTGTCATAACTGTCTCACTAACAGACGCAGCAATTCCAAAGAGTCACTACAGCCCCATGAGGTAAAACCAATCCCTTGGAATAAAGTCGGAGTTGATCTATTTGATTTCAATTCAAACAAGTATGTCATAGTCGTAGATTATTTTTCCCAATATGTCGAGCTTGTAAAGCTAGCAGGTGGTTCTACTAGTAAAATTGTCATTAGTCACCTAAAGTCTATATTTTCCAGACATGGAATACCCAACATTCTAATTTCAGACAATGGTCCCCCATTTAACTCAAAAGAGTTTAATCATTTTGCTTTAGATTGGCAAATACAACATATTACATCAAGTCCCTATTATCCACGGTCTAATGGTCTTGTAGAAAGAACCATAGCCACGGTTAAAAACATATTAAAGAAATGTCTTACTGATAATACAGACCCTCATCTAGGATTATTACAGTATAGGAATACACCTAAAGAAAATATGTATTCGCCTGCCCAATTACTAATGTCCAGGACACTCAGAACTAAACTTCCAGTCTTAGAACAAACTCTGAAACCTAAAATACCTAACTACAGGTCTCTAACAAATAAAACTCAAATAAAAGTGAACAAATCACAGATTTATTATAATAAACATACTAAACCGTTGTCTTCCCTAAACATTGGTGATAAAATTTACTTCCAGAAACAGCCAGACAGTATTTGGACACCTGGTACTGTGTCAGACATAGGTCCACAGCCTAGATCATATACTATTGTCTCCCCGGAAGGTACTTTTCGCCGTAATCGCCAACATATCCTACAGCCAAAACATTCACCAACTGAGTCCGCTCCTAGTAGAAGAAGTTCACTTCAATCCCCATCAGTTCCACTTGACACTGATCCACCGTCGCCTTCCAATATACTGCCGTCGTCATCTCCATCTAATTATCAATCTCCTTGTACAAGTAATCCTGTCCAAGAATCTGAAACAAAAACAAACACATCACATACACCAAATAAACAAACTCAACACACAACTTATTCTTCATTCGGTAGAGCAATAATAAAGCCCCGAAGATTTTGAAAATTGGTCTAGATTAAGTTCTTAATTTGTACTTAGTTTTAATTTAATATACTAAATGTATTGTTTGTTGTACAAGCATTGTCAAACCTAATTTTGTTTTGTTAGTAGCTGTCAAAACTTAGTTAAGTCAATTTGATAGACGTCACTGTCAGAACTGTCGCAATGTAAATGTCAGTCAAGTCAACTTGTCACTTCTTAGAGATGTTCCGTTCCACTTAGTCTACTAGTATATAAGAATTTTGTTAATGTTAAAAAAAAAAAAAAAAAAAAAGAGTATACTTACGTACCATGTTCCACGTAATGATTCCATTTTCTTTTCTTAATAAGGGAGATGTTACGTATGTGTATCAGTCTTTATAAAATATATATTATCTGTGGTATTTCCGGATCCTGTTGTCTTGTCACCGACCCCGATCGCTCGTCATGCAATGGCTGAATACACGATACATAAAATAGTCTGGTCGTCTTATTTATTTATAATATCTGGCCACCCGTCGTAACAGCATTAATTAATTTACAGAAGCTTGAATAAAACGATCAGACAAAAAATTGTTTTATTTACTTTATTAAAAAAAACGACCAAATACGAGTCGGACCCACACACGAAAAGGGTTTCGTACCACCACTTCGAAATAAAATTCAAGCAAACACACCTTATACTTCAAAAACTTTGATAACCTTACGATATATGTAAACACTTGTAAATTGCTTCCGTAAAATTTATGTAAGTAATACTTACATAAATTGAAGAAATTACGATAAGCTACTTACAATAGAGTATACATTTGCAAATTTATCATAAGTTAAATAAGTAAGGGACTTATTTGAGGAAAACATACAGGTGTAAAGCCGGCCTGAGTAAGTTACTTACTTATAGAATCAGGGCAGAATTTGTACAAAAAAAATAAAGATTTTTAGAGAAGTTGAAATGCTAATTCTTATACTCTTGGGGGCCTAAAGAGTATCTTCAGGCATTTACAATATTTTTATAATCCCTGAATAAAAATTTAATGTTAAAAGCAAATAGTTTAACGAAGAGCTCATTATTTCAGAACGAAACGGCAGCTGCCAGTGTAGACCCGCCAGACCATAGATTAAACACTTATGCCACGGGGGGGACAGTTCTGTATATATTTGGCTTAGATAAACAAATGGTGGCTTTATAGCTACATGTTGTACAGTCCTACCAACTTATCTGTGAACTGAAAAAGGACGCCACCGTCGATGCGTCGGCACAATCCAATGACATGCGTCGGCACAATCGAAGACATTTCAGTGTGTTCCTCTGTGGCCGGACCACAGTTTAGTACTCAGATGCTATAGTTCGAAATAATACCTACCTAAAGTCTACCTTCATCGGAATATATATATATTTTTAGTACCTCAAGAGATATCTTTTTAATTAACAATTTATGTGGTCCGGCCTCCAGGCAGTGCTCTCTGGCCGCGCCACATCAAATTAAATAGAGTATAATGAACTATTAATAAATCAATATCCCGAAAAAAACTACCTTGAGTACCTTGCATACGACAAATATGGTCCAATAAACCCCTTTAGTTAAGGAGTTATTGGTCGTAGAGTGTGGTCCGGCTGGAAGGTATACTCTGCAGCAAGTCAATTTTGCAATACTTAATATTAACTATCCATAAATCAGTTTCAATAATAGTACCCTTTCTCTACTATTCGTTGATATTTTTTTCTCTCAAGAAACTATTCATTTTGATTAATTAACCTTTAAAATATGTGGCGCGGCTAGAGAGGATTACTTTCAGCAAAAATAACGAAATATGCTTTATTTATTTATGCCATCGAAAACTGCATAATAAGTACTTTATCAAAAGACCTGGACTTTGTCTCTAAACTTTTATTTGTATTACCCACAATGATTTTGAAAAAGGTGCACTTTTTGGTTTTTGTTTACCTATCTACCTTAGAATAGTTAGTAAATTTGACGAAGTAAATGAAAATTTTGGTTTAAAATAAACAATAAAAAATTTGTGGAACTTTGTGTATATTTGAACGCCCTCCAATATTTTGTTAGCAATTTGTATTACAAGTTAATAGGATATGCGTTACAATGTTAGCAGAATGTGCAGGCGTTATTACAATAGTTTACGTACGGGGGTAGTTTGTTATTATTTTATCATCATAGCTTGAATATATTTTTACTTTAGTAGTTTGTTTCTATTCCTTTGTATCGGCCATTATAACCGCTAAAATGAGTGAAAACAAGAAAAAACGCGGAAAAGTGCTATCAGTTTCCCTTGATGAACAAAAATCAGAGTTCGTGAGATATGAAGACCAACTAAAAGATAAAGATTTGCTGCCACCACCATCAAGTAAGATTTTTCTTGATATTCGCAAAAACTTGTGTTATCAATAATAAATAATATCGTATTTTATTCAATTAGCTATGTTAAAATTATATCTGTTCTATTATTAAAAGTATTGTATTGACTATTTTAGTACCGACTGAGTTTGTAGATGGCACGACTAACCAATCACAGCGTATCGCAAAAAGGCGGGGATAAGAATGGCGGGGGAAAACGCCATCTTGGTTGTCGTGCCCATCCTGCAAACTTAGTCGTGCATAAGTCGTCGAGAAACGAGTGTTAATCTCTAGCTGTGTTTCAAGGATACCGAGTGGTGATTGTAAAAGTATATTTGATTTTGTGTGTTTGGGAAATACACTAAGTAAGTACATTAACATGTTTCTATTATTTCTAAAACCTTATTTTTGAAAGCCATGAACCTGAATATTAGTTAATTCTTCATATTTAAACTATTACTAGATTATCTGTAAAAGTACAGAGTCTACATCTCAGAAGTGGGATAAAGATTCCTGTTTTGGCCAGTTAAATATTTTTTGTACCTATCCTTAATTAATTATCTATTATTATGCCTGAGTATTAAACCATTGTGATATTTTATTTGTCCTCTTGATAAAAAAATAATGATGAATGATAATGGAAAATATAATATATATACTGCTACCTACGTTAACAATTGTTTTGGTTCTTGGCTGTAAAATTGCATTTGAAATTCTTATTTAAAGTAAAAACAATTTGAAATGCTGTTTTTTTTTATTGTGTTGTAATAAAACGCTGCTTAACTATGCTATTAGAATTTTTCTTAACACTTTCACACTACACTAAACGTCCCCAGACGTATTAACAAAATTTCTATTGTCTCGTTCAGTACGCTTCGACCGGAAAAGCATATGCAAACGCATACAGACCTATAAATATACAATAGGAAATGGTCTGTTTCAATTGTTCTACTTTAAAGTTTTATTTTGTACAACCACGAGGTGTAATATTAGGTGGATGTTTCAACATTGGCGGTATTTGGTGTTTGCAATATTAACTCATTACGATTGTTATGTTACTTTCATACACGCCACCGCGGACCGCCGAGCATCGAGCCGGGTGGATCACCGAACATCGAGGCGAGCAGACCGCCGAGCATCCAGCCGGGTGGATCACCGAACATCGAGGCGAGCAGACCGCCGAGCATCGAACCCTGCGAACCGCCGCGCATCGAGCCGAGTGGACCGCCGAACATCGAGCCGGCGCACCGCCGAGCATCGAGCCGGCACACCGTCGAGCATCGAGCCGGAACACCGTCGAGCATCGAGCTGGCGCACCGTCGAGCATCGAGCCGGCGCACCGTCGAGCATCGAGCCGGCGCACCATCGAGCATCGAGCCGGCGCACCGTCGAGCATCGAGCCGGCGCACCGTCGAGCATCGAGCCGGCGCACCGTCGAGCATCGAGCCGGCGCACCGTCGAGCATCGAGCCGGCGCACCGTCGAGCATCGAGCCGGCGCACCGTCGAGTATCGAGCCGGCGCACCTTCGAGCATCGAGCCGGCGCACCGTCGAGCATCGAGCTGGCGCACCGTCGAGCATCGAGCCGGCGCACCGCCGAGCATCAAGCCGGTCGTGCCACCGATCAACGAGCCCTGCGGGCCATCAAGCATCGAGCCCTGCAAGCCGCCGAGCAACGAGTCGTGCGGACTGCCCTGCAGAGCATTAGGACATGTCTCTTCTGGCCGTGCGAGTTGCAAGTCGCCAAGAAGTCGTAACAGCTGCCGTTCGCGTAGCTCAGTACGGCACCCGCGAGCCAGCATGGTGAGAGATGTGCAAGCCACAGTTGAAGATAAGACCACAGGTGAGTCGACTTCTTCAGTAGGATTATACTCTTTCGGAACTTGTTGTTTTAAAATTTAGAATGATGGTGCAGATAAATAAGTTCCCTGAACAACACGATTCCCCAGTTTGACCCAAGTAAACGGGATCAGACAATGACAGGTGGCTTCATAAAGTCGAGTGCATTTTCCGTGGCATCGACGAAAGGTTGGCTAGATTATAGGTGCTGAGCCAGCTGTTTGATAACCATAACAAACTCCTTTCGTATTTATGAAATGCTCGAAATACAAAATTCAACAACGAGCGTATTATATTTATTTATTTGCTGTCATGCACATTACACATTTTACAAATACAATAATACGCGTATATCCACATGTGCATGAACCCTGTCAGGGCACTAAAAAGCACAAAGTTGGTTTGCTGTTGTACCCGTTCACCGCCACGTCCTTAAGCGGTTAATTAATCTGCCTATAGCAACTATGTTGGGGTCGGCTTCCAGTCTAACCGGATGCAGCTGAATATCAGTATTTTACATGGAGCGACTGCCTATCTGACCTCCACAACCCAGTAACTGGGTAATACGTCTTGGTAGGACTGATTGTCAGACTTTCGGGCTTCTGACGACCCGTAACGACTGTAAAAGATCCACGAATGACTGCCGGGACCAACGGATTAAACGTGCTTTCCGGGGCGCCAAGGAGTCTTTGTATGTAAAGATGATCGCCCATAACTCACCAACCCCGGGCAAGCGTAGCTTGGCCTGATGGATTGACTCGTGCGGCTGTTATTACTTAGCCACGAGCTCCTCTAGTGCTGTTGAGTTGGTGAACATTAAATTAAATTAGATTAGCAACCAGTTTGATTTTGTCTGACTCTAGAATCTAGATTGTCCTATGGAGCAGGACCAGCATGTTTCCAAGCATTCTTATCTTGGATATTATTTCTCTAATTTGTAATATGCTTGTTTACACAGTCTAGGTACTGTGTAATAACTTTTTCTATTAAAACTGATCTTAGTTAGCTATCTATTGAATTGGCATATTCGTCATCATTTACGTGACTTAGCAATTTATTACAATACTTAGGTCAAGCTGGTCATGTGGCAGAACAGTGCTATGGTAAACTTCCGACCACTGAAGAGAGAAAGGTCACGTGAGTAAAGGATAGGAGTGATGTAGGCACGGTTGAAAACTACCCCGTTGTCGAAAAACGATTTATCCATAACGTTCAAAGATTTTGGAAGTCAATGCTCATCAATTACGTTGTTAACATTTCGAAATGTAGGTTCAAGTTATACTTAGTGTCAATCAAAATATACTTCTAGACTCGAGTTAGTCTTAATAATCTTCAAGTACAACAGTAGCGAAGCTACAACTTTCCTAGCAGACAAGCCAAAAAAAATTGTTCAGTTCTCATAAACTCCTAGATTACATCAAAATTTAATACCTCACTAAGTCATTCATCATCTATGAAAATAAAATTATCAATGTTTTACAGAAATAATACTATAATAGGTACTATCGATTATATGTAGTTCTATTTCTGAAAAACAGCCAATTTAAAATTTATTCTAAAATGATGTTATACGAGTAAATAATCAAATGCAAAAGGTTAAAAACACCTCATTCCATCTAGTTCTCGCCTACGCATTTTTCTCTTTTTGCCCCGGTAATAACTCGTTCAAAAAAAAAAAAAAGATTCACCATGCACCGTAGCTAACGTAGTGTTTCGGAACCTCCGATTGCCACCGAAGAGTGCGCGAAGTAGTGTGATCGGAACTACACTTCTGACACACAATGTGCGGCTTCTTGGCACTGTTGTCGTCAGAACAACTGGGTTCGCGACTTAGGATCCCGTAGTTAGAATAGGAACGCGTTTTTGCAAGGTTTTTCTTATGGTGGATTAAATACCTGTAATGTGACTATGTATGTACCTACTATATTAAATTATTAAATCTCTTTGTACTTATTTTGTTATTGATTCTGTCATTAACAAACAGGCTTTGTTTGTATACACATAGTCATGGAAGAGGGAGGTCTTCTGTTACAGGTATATCTATATCTCCATATTTTAAAGAAAGCCTCTAAAATGGATGTGTTAAAAACTGTTGATTACGAAATAAATAAACTTAAATTATTTAGTAATATTAAACTCAAGTAGTTGTTGCTCCGAAGGTAAGCTTGTAGCAATGGGATTGTAGCAGCTGGCATTAAGATCCGCGCGCAGCGTGCGCGGCCATACAACTAACGCTGCGAGTATTATTTTTATAGTATTTTATCTATGGCTGCGAGACGCGGCCCGCAGTATTTATACTGCGTACAGAAACGACCCGCTCGTCCGTGATTGGTCAATAATAGTATTGATCATAGACACCTGTAACTAGGTTAACAAATGAAATGGAAAAGGAAAACGAGTCTGTCTTTATAAGTCATTCAATCCGAAAATTGTTTCATTTTATCTCAACTGGTAAATTGGTGACCCCGACGAACACAATTAAAATGCCGAACGACGACGAGGTAGCGACCGTCTCCATAAAATCACGCATACCAACGTTTTGGCGTGACAAACCACTTCTCTGGTTTGCACAATTTGAAACTGTTGTCAACCCACAGAAGCCCGGCGATGAGGCCAAGTTCAGCCTCCTAGTAGCTCACCTAGAGAAGACGGACGTCGAGCAAATAAGCGACATCATCATGAGTAAGTCACGCGCTGGGCGCTACGGGGATGCTAAGAAGAGACTGTTATCCGTTTATGAAGAGTCGGAGACAAAGCAACTGCAAAAGTTGCTCACCGAGATGGACTTAGGAGACCAAAAACCATCCCAGCTGTTGCGTAGCATGAGGGAGCCAGCACGTGACAAGATGCCCGATACCACTCTGAAAATACTGTGGATGAGGCACCTTCCTGCCTCCACGCGTGCCGTACTATCGGTCAACGAAGAAGCCACACTCGACGTGCTTGCAGCCATGGCTGATAAGATGCACGAGCAGAACCGAGAAGTTCATTCGGTTTGTGCATGCAAACAGCCGTCAACGTCTACGTCACGACACGAAAGTAATCATTCGCAGCCAGAGCCAGACCTTCGAGAAGCCATCACGCAACTCACGCGGGAAATTGTAGCAATGAAAATGGACAGATCAAGACAAAGAAGATCATCATATAGATCATTCCGCTCACGATCACGTTCGTTATCCCGAGGCCGACCAAATACTTACCAGCAGACGTCAAGCGATATTTGTTATTACCACGCACGATTTGGCGAAGAAGCACGCAACTGCAGAGCTCCGTGCAAGTTCAAGCGTCAGGAAAACTAGTCGCGACCTTGGCAGCGACGGGACCCGAAGTTAACGAAATATCACCATACCGTCTACACGTTTGCGATTACCAACATAACTTGAGATTCCTGGTGGACACCGGAGCCAACGTATCGGTCATTCCTAACACGAAAGGAATGAAACGGGTGGAAGAAGTGCTATATGCAGCGAACGGCACCCCGATATACACATACGGCGAGAGGAGACTAGAACTTAACCTTGGTCTGCGTCGCCCCTTATCATGGCAATTTATCGTTGCTGCCGTTAAACGACCGATCTTGGGAGCTGATTTATTGCGCCATCACGACCTTCTCGTAGACCTACGTGCCAGGAAACTAGTTGACAAGAAAACAGGACTGGCAATCGACGGGTGCATAGCAAGCAGTGTAGCAACCCCCACTGTGCACACTATCAATCTCACCGACCCGTTCCACAACCTTCTACAACAGTACGCCGAGATAACTTCCCCGAACTTCAACAACATGAAGAACAGCGAAGTAGAACATCATATTGTCACTCACGGGCCGCCAGTGTACAATAAAGCACGACCGTTGCCACCACACAAATATCAAGCAGCAAAGAAGGAGTTTCAAGTCATGCTGGAACAAGGAATATGCCGACCATCAAAGTCACCTTGGGCGAGTCCACTCCACCTCGTAGAGAAGAAAAATGGCGAATACAGACCGTGCGGTGATTACCGAAGACTGAATGCCGTCACCAAACCGGATCGGTATCCAATACCACGACTACGAGACTTCACGTACCACCTTGAAGGGATGAAGATATTCTCGAAGGTTGATTTGAGGAAAGCATATAATCAATTGCGAATACGGGAAGAAGACATCGAAAAGACGGCAGTTATAACGCCATTTGGGCTTTTCGAATTCCCACGGATGTGCTTCGGTCTATGCAACGCCGGGCAAACCTTTCAAAGGCACATCAACAATGTTCTCGGTGACATGGGCCACGTCTTTGCATTCGTCGACGATATTCTCGTGGCCTCACCAGACCAAGAAACCCACAGAAGACACTTAGATGATCTGTTCAAAAGAATAAAAGAACATGGTTTAAGAATAAACGTGTCGAAATGCGTTTTCGGGCAAAGGAAACTAGAATTCCTTGGCTACATATTGACTGAAGCCGGCATCCAACCAACACAAGATCGTGTGAAGACAATATCCGATTATCCAGAACCAACCACAATACAAGAATTACGACGATTCCTTGGTATATTGAACTTCTATAAAGAAAATATACCGCACGCCGCACACGCACAGGCAATGTTATATAAATATCTACGAACATGCAAAAAAAATGATAAGACCAAGGTGAACTTCAACAGTGAAGATAAAGAAGCATTTCAAGCCTGTAAAAACAGCATCAAGAACGCCGTCACCTTGTCACACCCTTCAGTTCATGCCCCGTTATCACTGATGTGCGACGCCTCAAACACCTGTGTTGGAGCCGCGCTACAGCAACGTGTAGGAAACAGCTGGAGACCACTGGGTTTTTACTCAAAAAAACTAACAGAAGCGCAAACGAAATACAGCACGTTCGATCGAGAACTACTGGCGATCTACCTGGCAATACGGCACTTTCGGCGCATGTTTGAGGGTAGAGAAATAACGGTTTACACAGACCACAGGCCGTTAACACATGCACTTCTACGGCTAAACAGCAAAACAGAAACACCGTTACGCACGAGGTACTTACACTATATCAGTCAATTCACAATGAAGATATGCCATATTGAAGGAAAGGACAACGTTGTGGCCGATGCATTATCAAGAATCGAAGCAATAACCACTCCTTCACCAATCGACTATGACGAACTGGCCCATCTTCAACAGAGCGACAAACAACTGACTGACGTCACGAAAAACAAAACGCTTCGATTCGAACGGCTACGTCCATTCAACGCTAGTAAGCCAATTCTGTGCGAAACATCAAGTGGCCACGTACGACCATACCTGCCACCAGAGCTACGAAGAAAAGCCTACGACGCCATGCACGAGTTGAGTCACCCCGGCACCCGAGCAACTAGGAAGATGATCACACAACGTTTTTTCTGGCCAAGCATGAACAAAGACGTCAATATGTGGACCAAATGTTGCATAACCTGCCAACGAACTAAAGTGCAGCGACACACCATATCGCCGCTAGAAGAATACCCACCAGCAGATCGACTGACGCACATACACATAGATATCGTCGGACCACTGCCAATATCCGATGGCAAACGGTATTGTGTTACCATCATCGACCGAGCAACGAAATGGCCAGAAGCATTCCCAGTCAGCAACATGGAAGCCAACACTATAGCAACGGTCATTTATGAAGGATGGATAGTGCGATTTGGTTGCCCAGAAAGGATCACAAGCGATCAAGGAACACAGTTCGAATCACATTTATTCAAAACACTAATGAATAGAATGGGCATCGAGAAAACACGGACCACTGCCTACCATCCACAGGCGAACGGAATGGTTGAAAGGTGGCATCGATCATTCAAAACAGCATTGACGGCACGACTACATAACACAAGCTGGACGCAAGAATTGCCAACCGTATTACTGGGACTTCGTGCGGCAATAAAAGAAAACACAGATGTGTCATCAGCAGAAGCGCTATACGGTAAACCACTACGACTACCCGGCGAAATGTGTGGAGAAACGTTGATTTATACAAACACAAATACACACTTCAGTGACGTCATTACCAACGCAATGAAAAAGATGCAAGCCGTCCGCCGCAACACCGATCGCCGCGCAATGTTTGTACACGACGATCTACATGTATGTACGCATGTATTCATACGAACCGACGCGTACCGCCGGCCGCTAACACCGACCTACGAAGGCCCGTATCGTGTCTTGAAGAGACAGAACAAGGTGTATACAGTAAAAATCAAAGATCGACAAGTAAATATCAGCATAGACCGACTGAAGCCTGCATTCCTGCCTAACACCGAAGTACCAGCAAGTCGTTCAGGTGAACAGTCGACATACGTCACGCGATCCGGCCGCACCTCCAGACCCACCGTACGCTTCGCTATGTAAACTAAATGTCCGCCCGAGACGGACCACGGACGCGCTCTAAGCCAAAAGTGAAAGGCACACAGCGCGAACACTGCGTCCACGCATCTCCGTGCAAGTTGACGCCACCGCAGCCCTAGGCGTTCGCAGACATCGTGCCGAGCCACCGCTTTGCACTACTTACACGCTGGCTGACGCCGTGTGCGAGATACCACTCGCATCGTGCGACGCTTTGCTGGGGGGGAGTTATGTAGCAGCTGGCATTAAGATCCGCGCGCAGCGTGCGCGGCCATACAACTAACGCTGCGAGTATTATTTTTATAGTATTTTATCTATGGCTGCGAGACGCGGCCCGCAGTATTTATACTGCGTACAGAAACGACCCGCTCGTCCGTGATTGGTCAATAATAGTATTGATCATAGACACCTGTAACTAGGTTAACAAATGAAATGGAAAAGGAAAACGAGTCTGTCTTTATAAGTCATTCAATCCGAAAATTGTTTCATTTTATCTCAACTGGTAAAGGATTGTATGAGGTCATCATCCCTGCAGCAGGCTCATGATAGTATGGTCGGGATAGTTGGAATTCTACATTATGAACACAACAACAAAATTAGCATTTATTGTCGTTTCTACATTTAGGTATATCTATAATTCGTATGGTGTACATAATAAAGAGTGGGTATTCTATTCTAAAAGATCCTCAGTTTTATGACGTTAAATCAAATTGTAAGATGAAGTGTGTTGGCTCCCCTGAAAATAAATGGAATGAGTATCCAAGTAGCTGATGTTCAGTGGGGCATGAACAACACGTTTAACAAGGACATACATCGAACACCACCAGAGGTTCTATTCGGTATTAGACTATCGGGTCCAAGCTTAGTGAATGCTGAACAGGCTAGTTGACAATTCTTTAGGAAACCGAATAAGTTCCTTGCAGTCTAGTTACCTTAAAACATAAATCATTTATTAAAACAAAAATAATTTTGAATATTTAAAACTCAATTTAATTTTTATACTTAGTCAAAACGGGGCACACAGTAATGGCGGCTCGAGTGACTTCATCGTCTTTAGTCGTAACGTATCGCGCTCTGTTGTGCATTCAATTTCACTTGTTCGATTCAAGTTCAATTGGTTTATTTTATGTAATTATTGCTTAAAAATATTTAATACTTAACCTAAAATCGTTTATAAAACTAAGTTGAACTTTGATACTTTTAGCTTAGCTCGCAACCATTCTACATACTAAAATTTATAACGTATTTTTCTTACTGTCACTAGCCTATATCCGAACTGACAGACGGCTTTTCTGTTTTTTTTCTAACAGTCAAGACCTGTCACAAATTACAAATTTTACCCAATAGAAATTAATTGAAGATACTCCCCTGGATGCTAGCCAGTCTTATTTGACAGCTGTTTCAACTTGTGACAAAATTAAGGCCTGGTTGACTTTTAATACTGCAAGCCGTAAAATTATTTACATAAAGCGAACAAAATCGTAATCCGATAAATAGGTCCTAGTGGGTAGAAGTCGCTCAGACTAGTGTTCTGAGCTAGTGTTGTACGTCTGCATGTCAAGTCGCATTCGTATCCACTAAAAAAAAAAACATATTTTCTAAGAAAAATGCAGAGTTGAGCAATACAATATTCCAAATCTCGTTATGGTAAAACGACTGGACCTTACTTTGGCTTATTTCGTTAGTATTTTATAAATTACCGAATATTTCGATAAATTAAAATAACTTTCATAGATAAGTCAAACTATCTGACAGTTGTTAATCAAAGGTTTATGTCGGTAAGAGTGTACCTGGTCAAACTTTGCTAATTTTGCTATATTATGCTAGATGGCGTCACTGAGACATGGGTTATCAGTATTTCTGTGACATCTCTTCTGATATCCTTTCTCAAATCGTCTGGCAATAACAGCGAATAACCTAAAATGTGAATATCATTAAGTATTCAATTTGAGTTTAACAAATCTTCATATATATTTCAGTTTTACCTACAGATTTTCCTTTTCAGACCCTTAGACCATGAAATAATGTCTACTGAGGTCAACTCTGGCTATGAAATAATGCCAGATACTTAAAATGGGCCATGAAATAATGCCCGTATAAGTACATCGAGCCATGAAACAAAGCTCGTTATTAATTATAGTGGGCCACGAAATAATGCCCAAAATTAATACACAACCTTTTCAGACCCTTAGACCATGAAATAATGTCTACTGAGGTCAACTCTGGCTATGAAATAATGCCAGATACTTAAAATGGGCCATGAAATAATGCCCGTTTAAGTACATCGAGCCATGAAACAACGCTCGTTATTAACTATAGTGGGCCATGAAATAATGCCCAAAATTAATACACAACCTTTCCAGACCCTTAGACCATGAAATAATGTCCACTGAGGTCAATTATAATAATATTAACGTTCCTATTACTTTTTAGATGATTGTTTTAGTCCTTATTGAACTTAAATTTTAAATAAGTTGGTATAGATTTGTAAAATGACCGCACTGTCACATTAGGTGGATGCCTTTAATGATAGTTGTAAGGGAGATTTAAATAAATAAATAACTCTGGCTATGAAATAATGCCAGATACTTAAAATGGGCCATGAAATAATGCCCGTATAAGTACATCGAGCCATGAAACAACGCTCGTTATTAATTATAGAGGGCCATGAAATAATGTCCAAAATTCAATTAATAATCAGTGTTGTTAACAATTGTTTAGTAAATCCTTCATTTATTTTCTTTACACTTTTCGTAACAGGTACTCCACAGTGATGATGTATTGTGCTACTGTTTTTGTTATAATTATTTTTGTCGTTGATCAGCTATTGATTGATGATTCAGCTATAATTTTATTTGTTTTGTTGGTATTTTTTTGTGCTTTCTTTACACGAGGACGTATAAATGTACCTTGGATGGCCGACTGTTATCAATAATAAATAATATCGTATTTTATTCAATTAGCTATGTTAAAATTATATCTGTTCTAATATTAAAAGTATTGTATTGACTATTTTAGTACCGACTGAGTTTGTAGATGGCACGACTAACCAATCACAGCGTATCGCAAAAAGGCGGGGATAAGAATGGCGGGGGAAAACGCCATCTTGGTTGTCGTGCCCATCCTGCAAACTTAGTCGTGCATAAGTCGTCGAGAAACGAGTGTTAATCTCTAGCTGTGTTTCAAGGATACCGAGTGGTGATTGTAAAAGTATATTTGATTTTGTGTGTTTGGGAAATACACTAAGTAAGTACATTAACATGTTTCTATTATTTCTAAAACCTTATTTTTGAAAGCCATGAACCTGAATATTAGTTAATTCTTCATATTTAAACTATTACTAGATTATCTGTAAAAGTACAGAGTCTACACTTGTCATGTCGAATGAGCGTGAAAGCTATTTATCTTTCTTTAAAAAAGAATTTTGATTATTTCTTCAATAATACAGTGAAACAGAGGTCTTCTCCAGAATATGACGATAATTTGTCATCTGAAGAGTTTGATTCACCAAAATCTTCAGTACAAGATAAATATGCCGTTGAGAATTTTGAAATATCATTATCCGATTGGCAAAATATAAAACCAGTCACTAGCTATTGTTCGCGAACAGATAAAGATAGACCATCAGTAACACGGCACAAGAAGACAGTTTTACCTCAACATAAGTGGACAAACGTTATGAGTGAGATTTTATGGAAGGAAACAAAGCGAGAATGTACTTGGATATTTAAACGCAGTTCAGCTGTTGATTACAATATTCGATTCAGTGGTTATTGTAAGCAATGTGGAGCTAAAATTAGAGCGGAGTCAACAGAAGCGTCAGAAACTCATGCTAAAATCAAATGTATTATTGAGGTAGGTGATTTAAATATTGTGCATGATCCAAAGATAAAAAATAAATTGACTAAAAAGAAAAAAGAAGAGCTGTCTGAAAAACTGATTAATGAACATGCAATCGTAATTCGGAACAAAATAGTGAACAAAGTCATGAACGAAGATGACACCTATGAGCCACCATTTGTACCATCATTAAAGGCATTGCAGAATATAAGGCACCGATCTAAACACGAAGCTTATTTGGACAAGAATGTTGTACTTTCATTATGGATTATGGGTAGTACTTTATACAAGAATGTGATTCGATTATTTTGTGTTTTGCCTTTCATTTTATATTATTGGACGGATCTACAAGAAAAATATTATTGTCACCTTGTCAATTGTAATAAAAGAATAAAGCTCAGTATTGACGCTACAGGGTCCATATTTAAAAAAATAAATCCTCCTAGAGATCCTGCACAAATATATGTGGCTAAGCACATTTTTCTTTACGTGGCTGTATTACAAACAGGAAATTCTTGTGTGCCGGTAACTCAAATGATAACTGATTTGCATACGTTAGAAAATATTTACAAATGGCTCAAACAATGGATAGGCACCAAGAAAACTCCTGATGAAGTAGTTTGCGATGATTCGGCAGCATTAGTTGGAGCAATCATTAAAGCTTTTACTGACTTTGAATCTACCAAGGATTATATTGCATATTGTTTTGATGTCCTAATGAAAAAAGAAAAAATAAAAACAAATCATTGCCTTATTCGCTTGGACACGTCGCATTTTGTGAAAACACTTTATAATTACCAATGTTTTAAATACGTTGACGAAAGGGTTATGAAATTTTATATAAAATATATTTGCAAAATCAAAGATTCTTCATCGTTCGGCGAAATCAAATTGATAATGGAAAATCTTATTGTTATTGCACTTAATAGATACACAGGAAAAGATTCTAACGGCCATCCTACATTATGTAACCAAAGCTTACAGAAGTTGCTACAGACAGACACAGATAATACAAATAGAGAAAACGAAGATGATGATGAGGTCAGGGTGAATGAGGAAGTAAATACAATTATTAACGACCTACTCAACTCAGAAGAAATTGAAAATGTTACCTCAGACTTTATGAAAGAATTCACCATGAAAGTTGACAAAGTTTCACTTGAATTGCAATTATCTGAGATAAAAACGATATATGAAAACTTATATTACTTACCTGATTTTATTAATACCTTCAAGAGGCTAATGTCTAGATTGCCAATTTGGGCAAATGTGATGTTGTCATTTGTTTATACAGAAAATGTGACATCAACCAGTTCAGACGTGGAAAGTTATTTCAAAAATATTAAAACACTTTTGAAAAATCCCAACGACAGACTACGGGTGGACGAATTCCTAATGAAGCACCATGAATATATATCTGGGGATTTAAAGAACAAATTTAGTGATGATATTAGTGAACAGAAAACAAAGGCTACTGAAAAAGCTAAAGTTGAGTCAAGTGACTTTTCGCAAGAAACTGTCATGTCTGATGAACCCATCCTTCTAGAGAACTGGCGAGGCCTGGCTATAGGAAAACAGGAAAAACAAAAGCGAGAGATGAGGTCCAAAAATAAGTCGGTCGATGTTTTGGTAAATGGAAGTAGTAGTTCAACTGGTATTAAAGGCGTAGTTGTAGAAAATACTTGTGCCTTCGATTGTCTGGTGCAATCTTTAGCAGTTGCATATATAGATAGAATGAACATCCGCAAACTAATAGAAACAAAAACATCCGGTTTTATGACACTTATTAAGTCTCTTGCTAATAAAGATCCCACAAATTTATACAGCATACGAGCCAATATTATAAACAAATATTATTTTGACAAAACAATCACAAATGTCTTGACGATCATAAATTGTATGTCGAATATTACTTTTGTTTTAGACAAAATTTTATTAAAAGATATTCCTATAGTTAGATCGGAAAAACGATGCACAAATACACAATGCAGTCAGAACAACTCCACATCTCAACGAGTATGTTCGTACATGCCACTGAATGAACTAATTTTGTCTGATAAAGGCATTTCAGCCCTTGAAGAATCGGCTCAAACAATGTTAGAGATTGATTCAGGTGTGCTATGTGATAAAAGTAATGACGACGGTGTAAAATGTACCGGTAAACAAATTATTAACTACACATTGAATGATTTATTAATATTTGAAATTGATTTAGGCGTTGAGTTAAATGACATTCCAGACACTATGACATTACAAGGAAAATTATTTACACTGTTGTCAGTGATTGAATATTTACCAAATATTCGCCATTACGTCGCTCACTGCAAGCGTCTGGATGATACTTGGGAAACATATGATGATTTAAGTACTAAAGCTACAAGGACTAAAAACCAGCAAATGAATGTTCATTGTATTTTATACGCAAAATTGTAAATTTTAACTTATTTTTATCAAAATGATTATTTTTAATTTAGGTCTTGCATATTAAAGTTGGAAAATAACTTCAAAGCTCCTTTATTTGTAATATTGATATTCTATATTTTGAATACGCGGTTTTAGTACACTCTTTTTTTCATTGTTATTTCTTGTTTAAAGGGTTAAATGCTTAAATTTAATCTATTGACTTTAGTTTGTTATATAAAACACTTTTCCGTCATTTACAACACCTTGTATTAACAATTGTTATTATTTGATTATGAAAATATATATTTGTTTTTTGTATACTTATTGTTTATTTCAAACCAAAATTTTCATTTACTTCGTCAAATTTACTAACTATTAAGGTAGTAGTTTGTTATATAAAACACTTTTCCGTCATTTACAACACCTTGTATTAACAATTGTTATTATTTGATTATGAAAATATATATTTGTTTTTTGTATACTTATTGTTTATTTCAAACCAAAATTTTCATTTACTTCGTCAAATTTACTAACTATTCTAAGGTAGATAGGAATACAAAAACCAAAAAGTACACCTTTTTCAAAATCATTGTGGGTAATTAAAATAAAAGTTTATAGACAAAGTCCAGGCCTTTTGATGAAGTACTTATTATGCAGTTTTCGATGGCATATAGAAATAAAGCATATTTCGTTATTTTTGCTGAAAGTAATCCTCCCTAGCCGCGCCACATATTTTAAAGGTTAATTAATCAAAATGAATAGTTTCTTGAGAGAAAAAAATATCAACGAAGAGTAGAGAAAGGGTACTATTATTGAAACTGATTTATGGATAGATAATATTAAGTATTGCAAAATTGACTTGCTGCAGAGTATACCTTCTAGCCGGACCACACTCTACGACCAATAACTCCTTAACTAAAGGGGTTTATTGGACCATATTTGTCGTATGCAAGGTACTCTTTAGGTAGTTTTTTTCGGGATATTGATTTATTAATAGTTCATTATACTCTATTTAATTTGATGTGGCGCGGCCAGAGAGCACTGCCTGGAGGCCGGACCACATAAATTGTTAATTAAAAAGATATCTCTTGAGGTACTAAATATATATATATATTCCGACGAAAGTAGACTTTAGGTAGGTATTATTTCGAACTATAGCATCTGAGTACTAAACTGTGGTCCGGCCACAGAGGAACACACGACATTTCAACATGACGGCCGTAGTTCCAATTTTCGCTATTTCACAGATAAGTTGGTAGGAGTGTATCTAAAACTTGTTTTCGCCAGTAAGTCAAGTCAAGTTTTTACATTCTATGACATAAATACCGTAATAATATTTATTTTACATTTTAATAATAAAATTGAGCATATTTTAAACATTAAAATATATATAAGATATTATTTATGTACTGGTCTTGTTCTATGTTATGTATATAGCCTCTTTGCTTCGACATACATTTATTTCTTTTTACATTATGTCATGTCATCTTGTTTGCCACTGTCAAAAGAATAAAAATATTGAATCTTTAATAAAATGATTAAAAAAAAAAAAACAAAAAAAAAAAAATAATAAAAATAATTTAATTATTTTTTTATTAATATTTTTAAATTCAATTGGTTGATAAATTTCAAAATTCATTCCTAACTGTATTTTAAATGGTGTGCATAATAAAGAGTATTCTACTCTATTCTATTCCATTCTATGATTATAATCATTTAATAACTTATAAGATACATAAACAATAAACATAAACCGTCGCGCATGTGCTCTTTGAATATATTCAAAGGCGTTACCCAGATTAGAACAGAAACCTTCGTGACACCCAGATTCTTCACAGATGTTTGGTTGTTCGGATCAGATCAGGAGACGTGATCAACTTCTGGAGGGAGGTGGGCTGGTTGGAATAACCACTCACGGCCGCCATGGCTCACGTACAATGGTCGACTTGAAGAACTAAGTGCAGAAACCAAACCCAAACATAAAACATAGAACTTATGTATCTAATAGTTTTATAACTATTTCATACAGTAAGTACCTAAGTGTACCTATGTAGTTTTTTGGAAATTAAATATGCACAATTTGACCTGCGTGTGGCTCAATTCTCTTGTTTCATTTCACGTCATTTCTTTGAAAGACTAGCCTAATGTATAAGTCCACCGCATATAAATGGTAACAAAACTAGTAAAATCAGATCCTGAGCCGATCCGAAGCCAGTTCCGCTTAAAATGGTTTTGTTACCTTTTTTATGCGGTTACACCAACTCATGTTCCATCCAGTACCTACAATCATGGACGTACAAAAAAAGTACTTAACTTTTTTTATAAGGTCCATGCCATACAACATGTCCTAGAATTGAAGGCACAACCGTTTGGGGTCATTATACTCATCATTATGAACAACTTTTACCATGGAACCAAACCCGAAATTGCGAAAAAAAAAAACAGCTGCTCCCTACATTTTGACGAGTTTGATGTACGGAACAGCAGGTTTTTTTTTCGCGATTTCAGGTTTGGTACCTAATATCTAGCTATAGACTAGTTAGTTCGGGTACAAGTTGTAGCGGCGCCATTGCGCGTGTTTGCATAAAAATACCGTAAGAGGGCACCCTTTACTCTTTGCGCCAGACCATCTGACTTTATAAGTATCACAGCTGATCGAATAATGTAACCGCTCACGCGAGCGCGGTGTGAATCGGGTCTGTGGAGTCATTTTACCTAATATTGTAGGTACGTGGTGTGAGTTCTTCCCGCGATGACTTAATATTATTCTCCTTGGGTACTTACCAAATACGGCAGGCTAACTCTTACTGTACCTTTTTTTTTTTTTTTTTTGTTTTCGGGGGGAAACCTTCAAAAGGCGCCCGGGCTTTGGGGAAAAGACCGGGGAGTGTGGGATTTTTACCTCACTAAAACCACCCCGGTGGTCATCATCTGCACATGGAAGGGGCACCGTTACCTCTCAAAAGACCAATCCGGACCCCCTCTGTGCAACGCCTGTTAGGGCACATCTCTGGGGAGACTGTAAAGGGATCTCCCCGAAAACTGACAATGCAAATGAGCAAGGCAGCACGTGACCACTGTGCGCCATCTTCCCTGAGGTCACTCAGTGGACGGACAGAGTCCCCACTCTGAGCGCCCGTGACCCCAACTCTTACTATACCTAGTGAACATATTAAAATTAACGGCACCTACAATTGGTATGTGCTGAACTACCAAGTTAAATCAGTCTGTCTCAAACGAATATAAATGAAACTGAGGGCGTTACATTATTAAGGGGCAAAATACGTCACGGCATCTGGGAAGAAAAACATATTATGTTTATATTTTCACTAAAAGGCGTCCTAGGGTATTGCTGTAATTGCATAGTTGGTCGCCGAACGATCGGTTGTTGTGCCCATGTAATGACAGTTGATAGGTATTTGGGATGGGCAAGGTATCAGGATAACATTTTACTACCAGCTCAGCATTTAGATCATGTTTTTGTAGAAGGGGAATAAAGACAAATATCAAGATGTTGTTTTTTTATTAGACCTAACCTGATTATCTTTTCCTAAGAACTTATTATACTTTCAACAGATTAAGGTTTGCCCATCAATATTTACACAAGCTTGATATTAATTTGACGCCTTCTACCGGTTGACATAATCTTTAGGTATCTTTGGGGTTGGTGTCGTACTGCCGAGTGCTGCTACGGTCAGAGCAATGCGAATGTGATGTGGGTGTCATCTTCCCGCCCTTATCCCAATTTGTATGTCTTGACTCCCGGATGCCTTATCCGTAGCCTTCATCACAGTAGTCACCTTCACCTTTCCACCCATATCATCTTTTCATGCAATCCATCATCGTTTTATGGAAAATGTCACAAATCTTATATATAAAATTCTCGTGTCACAATGTTCGTTCCCGTACTCCTCCGAAACGGCTTGACCGATTCTCATGAAATTTTGTGAACATATTGAGTAGGTCTGAGAATCGGCTAACATCTATTTTTCATACCGCTACTTTTTATCCCGGTCTACGCGGATGAAACCGCAGGGCGCAGCTAGTAACATATAATTTTTCAACTGTAGGTAAACAAGAAAACACATCTGACTTGTCTGTCTTGTCTGTCAGTTTGTCACTTGTCAGTTCGTTTTTTTTTTTTTATAAATACAAAATGGGCAACGAGAAACGAAAAACTGATATTTTCATTACGAAATATTTTAATTTGAAACCCCCCCTAGGTTTTAAAAATATGATAAGTATATCAATCTACTCCCGGCCATGTATTCACAACATTGGAAAATGTTTTGAACCCTCTAAATAAAAACTTTTTACTGTACAAATTAATGTAAGGCTCTTGCCATGATTCTTTTACTGAAGCAACTTACAAGTGTACTGGCGGCCATATCCTATTATAGTCGTAGGTCATAGTCTTCTTCGTGTCGCTGTCACGACTATTTTAGAACTTGTTGGCCTAAAACTTCGTCACTTCCACGGCCTCATCGGTGGCAGTGCAGAGATCAATTTGGCTGCTTGTTTTAAAGAGGGTAGGATAGGAGGTGCAGCATAGTTTGCGACATAGGTCCACATCCACACCCAGCTGCTGTTCCTTCGAGGTAGCCCCACCAGGTTGGAGTTACATCTTCCCACTTGTGTCCGGAGACGGTTCAGGGACTTTCAAGTGGACCGCAAAAGATTACACCATGCAGGCAGATGCTCCTTTGGCGGTAGATAGTAAGCAAGAGGGGGAAGAGTATCCTGCCACAGTTTGCAACGGGCACCGGCCAGGTTTCCTCGTAGAGACGCTGTCGATTTTAGGAAGCTGTGCCTGCTTTTTAGCCGTTGCGTTGGTAGTTGTACGCCAAATAGTGGGTATCTAGTAACATATTCCTGTTTGTGTTTCTCCACTGCGCTTGCACCTTCTCTCTGGACTTGTGGTGGTGGTATGCCAGCTGTGGGATATAGTGCGTTGAGCGGAGTTGGTTTCGTGCAGCCTGAGGCCGTACTATGACGTGAAAATAGATCATGGATCCATCATGGTTCCAGTGAGTGAGAGACGGAGCTATATACGACATATAGCACCATCCTTTTTTCTCAACGGAATCATGATGGATCTATGATCTTTTATCAAGACATAGTACGGCTCTTAGTTTTATGCAAGTCTGGCAAAATTTGCTTTCGTCAGTCAGTTTGTTGCTACTCCTCTACAGGTCGTATTCTACAATGGATCTCGACGAAACTTGTCCAGGTTTTACGAATTTACAGAAATATTTTCGTCTTCGGGGATTTTTGATTGGAGGGATTCTTCCTCCAAAAAGGGGCAAAATGACTACTACTACTACTACTACTACTACTACTACTACTACTACTACTACTACTACTACTGGATATCTCCACGATATGAGATCTATCGCGATGGTTCTTTAATTTTCATTTGAATGGTAGTAACTTTAATATGGTCTCATAAAAAAATAATGAAGATCCGGTGACGATTTTCGGTGTGATGCAGTAAATTGCTCACTTTAGTTTTCTACCAGTGGAATTGGCCCTTTAACTACTAGGTAGGGATTGATGGAACACTTGGGGCCACCTTCTTATCACAAAACTAGAGAATTCTGAAAATCATTATCAGAATTCTCTAAAACGAGGCTTTAAAACCAATATAAATGTTAGTTTTACAATAAGGTCACTAGATGTCGCTACTGTGCACCGCTCTACACGATGTCTACTTTTCGCAGAACTACTATTATTACTTAATGCTGCTTCCACGGACTAGAAAAAAAAGGACTCCGCGCCACGCATATCGAAAGTGAAGCACAGTAAGTATGCCGGGACAGTTTGTACAGACATGCGCCTCACGCACACATTTACATCATAGTAAGCCAACCGGCCAGGCGGCCGCCATTACACTCCTACCAACTTTTCTGTGAAATGGCGAAAATTGGAACTACGGCCGTCATGTTGAAATGTCTTCGATTGTGCCGATGCATGTCATTCGATTGTGTCGACGCATCGACGGTGCCGTCCTCTTTCAGTTCACAGATAATTTGGTAGGCATGACGGCGTCTTTGTCAAATCACGCACACATAGATCGGTAAAGTGCTTCACTTTCGATACGCGTGGCGCGGAGTCCTTTTTTTTCCTAGTCCGTGGCTGCTTCTGTGGCAATTCACAGCTTTTTCTACAGCTTCACTCGTCTACGCTAAACTGGAGTTGTGGCTGTATATGTTGAGTTGTATGCGTTGTTCAGACAACTGCCACCACACCACAGCTCCACAGCACCACACTGCCACTGACACTGCATAATCTTGGTTATAACCAAGATTCAATATCAACGAAGTGCACTTGTTTTTCAATTTTGGTGGCGAAATTTTTTCTTCACTTTTCGTGAAAAATAAGGACCTAGTATAAGAATAAAAAGTCCAAACTAGAAGGAGCTGTCTGAGGGAAGGTCTGAAAATATCTCGATAACTTTTTGAGATATTTTAGTTCAAAGTCTAGTGTGGCCACCAAAATTGAAAATAGCCCACCAGACGAACAATGGAAAAAGGCCACCAAAGCCACCAAAATTGAGCCAGCGAAATTGGAACCATCGAGATTAATGGAAAAACGCCACCAAAGCAACCAAAATTGAGCCTGCAAAATTGGAATCAGGCATTGAAAAATTTAAATCTTTAAAAATAAATAATTAATAAATAATAATAATAATTTTAATATGGATTATATTATAAGTTACAATTAAATTAATACCACTGATTTATGCGTAACCCAAATCACTATAAATAACGTGTAGCTTACTATCAAAAACCCTTTAAAATCAACAGCAAATCGCAAATCCATCAAAAATTTAACAATTCTTGTCCACCGTGCCATCTAAGATGATAAACTGATGACTTACGTTTTTACACATACTACGCGCACGACTAACAGATGCGTAATAATAAAACGCGATTGATCGCACACGCACAAAACTTCATGTTATAGTAAGTTGAACAAGTGCAACCAAAATTTAGATTTTTGCTTGGACAAACTTTGATCGAGTATCGGGGGCTTTTTTTGATTTTCTAATTTGGTTTAATTGTTTTTAGATAATGTGTCTTATGCATATACTAACGAAATTGGTTATTTTTTTATTATACCTTAAATTATTGATGAATGCAATTATATTAAAAAATGGAGCTGGGACAAGCCACTCAACTTGAATTTTAAGGAGATTTTTTTTCCCTGATTATTTATATACACTTACACACATCAAAAGTGTCTAGGGATCAACATATATTTTTGCAATAACTTTTCTCCTGATTGATATTAATTAAAATTTTCTTTAAGGATTCATCAAATAAAGTGTTTTCGTTTGTCACAGTAACGATAAACCAAGTCACCTTTGCATTAATAAAGAAATTTGCCATTTTCCTAATAAAGGGATTTTTGACATTTGAACCACTAACATTAAAGTTCGAAAAAAAGACTGAAATAACAGTTTTCTTTAAAATTTTATTGGGTAACTTAAACAATTAATAATCCGTGTTTCTACCGCGAACACTAACAACACAAGAACATCGGTTTGGCATACTCAAAATGAGTTCATCCAAATCACGCTGTGGAATGGCCGCCCATGTTCGTTGCAACAACAAAAAAAGGTCTTCTTGCGACTGGATACCCTCCATATTCGGCAGAGCTCTTCTCTGTAGCATATCCCATGCATGCTCAATCGGGTTCAAGTCTGGCGACTGAGCAGGCCAGGGCAGGACATTGATGTTAGCTGCGGCGAGAGTCTGTCTTACAACTCTTGCGGTGTGCGGTCGTGCATTATCATGCATTAACTGAAATAAGGGACCGATTTGCACTTGTAGAGGAACGATGACGTCTGATACAATCGTCTCAGCATAAATTTGAGCGTTGAGGTTGCCTCTGATCCAAATCAACTCAGTTCTTCCGCCGATCCAAATACCCGCCCATACCATGATGGTTCCACCACTATAAGGATGGACTTCCTGGCAGGATTTTAATCGCTGTTGGTGTCCAGGGGTTCTCCAGTGTCGTATACGTCTTGTATCCGGTCTCATACCAAAACGAGACTCATCAGAAAAGCACACGAAACGCCATTGTTCTTCTGCCCAATTTCTGTGTTCAAGAGCCCATTGATATCGAATCCTACGATTGTGCATTGCTATAGGTGGTACCCGTAGCGGTCTTCGGGAATGAAGGTTCACTTCATGCAAGCGGTTTCTGACTGTTTGGTCGCTAATTAAGTTCCCTGAAGAGTGATGAAGCCTCACGGCTAACATCATGGCGGTTATAGTTGGAGCTCTTCGAGTTAAGATTTGAATGTATCGGTCTTGTCTCCGTGTGGTGCAGCGATACCGTCCTCCATGGCGCTCAGCCACGGTACCAGTGCTTCGGTAACGTGTCCAAAGTCGACTGATAACACTCTGACTTGTATTCAGAGCTAAAGCCACAGTACGTTGCCGGGAACCAGCTTCTATCATTCCCACGGCTCTGAGCATTTCTTCCCTGCTTAAATGACGTCGCCGCTCCATAATAACGTTGGTTTTAATCAGTAGTAGGGAAACAGTAGCACTAATAATGTCTTCAATGCGTTGTATGTTTTTATAGGGAAAATATTGACAGCTGATTTTCATCTTTTACTCGAATTTGATTCACAGTTCCTGATTCAAATTATGAAATGCACCAAAAAGGATCCATATAAATTTATAAAATCATAAATTTATTACAAAGCCACATCTCAATCTCAAGAAATCCGCATAAAAATGCTTGATCCCTAGACACTTTTGATGTGTGTATTAAAAAAATATAATAGGTTGGGGAAAAAGTTTCTTCGCATTTTTTAAGAAAATTCAAAACATTTTTTAATATACATTATTTACATTTATCTAAAGTATGTAGGTATCATTTTGTTCGATAACTTTTTGCCATCTTGTAGGTAAGGACATGATCCCATTGCTATAGAAATTTTGGGACTTCTGATCAAAATACCGCGACAAGTGGTTTTGGCAGTCCTCTCGTGATGTTAACCTGACACTGCCTAAAGAATCTGAATGGACCGAAACAAGTGGAAATCTAAAGGTGCAAGGTCAGGACTATACGGCGGATGCATTAACACCTCCCAGCCAAACTCTCTTAATTTTTGCTGAGTGGCTAAAGATGTGTGAGGTCTAGCGTTATCATGATGAAAAACCACACCCCTTCTGTTAATTAATTCCGGCCGCTTTTTCTCAACTTCTTGCTTTAATCTCATCAGTTGTTCGCAGTAGAGTTCAAAATCGATGGTCCTGCCTGGTGGTAACAGCTCATAATGAATAATGCCCTTCCAATCCCACCACACACACAGCATCACCTTGTTGCGAGTTAAACCGGGTTTCGCCACAGTCTGTGAAGCCTAACCGGCCTTTGACCACGACCTTTTTCACACGTTCTTGTCGTACGTGATCCACTTTTCATCACCAGTTAGTAGCTTCTTCAAAAATGGTTCGGTTTCATTACGTCGTAATAAAGAATCACAAATGAGTACACGGTGCATTAGGTTTCTTTCAGTGAGCTCGTGAGGTACCCAAATATCGAGCTTTTTTGTGTACCCAGTTTTTTTCAAATGCGCCAAAACTGTTTTGTGGTCAATTCCCAGTTCTTCAGCTACGTTGTAACTACTGATATGCCGATCTTGCTCCACTTTTTCAAAAATGGCATCCATTTTATCCGTAATAGGGCGACCAGAGAGTCGTGCATCTTTGGCATAAAAATTTCCGGATTGAAAACGCTTAAACCAAATTTGTGCTACTCTCACAGACACTGGACTGGGTCCATAAACATCGCAAATTTTTTTCGCGGCTTGCGTTGCATTTTTACCTTTTTTGTAGTAAACTTTTAAAATGTATCGAATTTCTTCATTAGATTCACTCATCTTGACAGTACGAAAAACAAATGAAAATCACACTTTTTCCTAATTTGAATTTGGAATTGTGTTCTTTAAAATTTAAACTTTCAATGATACCAAAACCAGCCAGATACAAATAGTATAGACAAAGATATTTTATTTTAAGTTCATACATACTATAATGCGAAAAGACTTTTTCCCCAACCTAATATGTTGCCCTAATTGAACCAAGTTACGTAGTTCACTATAAGAAAAATCTGAAACATCCTATCATTTAACACCTCGATTCTCAACGTGGACACGTATTTGCCGCGAGGATATTCTCCCTTATATGCCAGACTGGCAACATCACTAAGAACTCCTTTGTTTTACAAAAGAAAAAATATCTGTAAAAACTTTTGGTGAATACATTCCCTGTCACAAAACGTGACAAATTAGTGACAACCATCATCTAAAAATAAAATCTAAAATAAAAAAGTAAATTAAAATTCCCATCAAATATTTATTTATACATCATCCGTAAAATGTAAATATCAGATCAAGTCAGTGAACATCAGCACCATTCAGAACTCTTTCACAGAATAATGAACCCTACTTAATGGAAGAAGAAGAAGAAGAAGAAGACGACTGTATCCCAGAACCCCCAAAACCCTCTCCAAGATCAAGAGAACTTCATTCGGATGAGCACCGCTGTCCTATTGACATAAATCCTTGCCCCATACTTGAAGACTCTAGTAGAAGAGCTGGAGCCAGCTGTAGTTCAGGCAAGGAACAGACTTCTCTGGATAATAAAGGGGAATCAGATCCAAAACTAAGGCTCAAGAGGGAACATGAGGCAGCTTGTAGGATATGTAAGAAACTAACCTGCCACGAAACGGAATTACTAAAAGCAGGTGCACAATGTGAAGAAGAAGACCCTAAGAAGAAGAAGAAAAAATAGACTGTCTTGGAACTCCACAACATCCAATAAGAGAAAATATATCATCTGTGTTTTAGCATGGCAGTAGAAGACCTACCTACATTCAGACATTCTTCATTTTAAAAAGAGAAAAACCAATTATCGTCCTGAATCACATCTATGGTGATATCATAATTATCTTGACCTTTTCCTAATCTATTTGGGGTCGGCGCAACAAGTCTTCTTATTCCTTCGTTAAATATTATTTACCCCCTTTCCTAGCCGTATCATCATTCATAGAGTCCATCCATCGTTTCATTGGTCTTCCAATACTTTTCTAGCCGTCCACATTCATACTCCAGAATTTTATTCACAACATTTCCTCATTCCTCGCATCACATGCCCATACATCACATCATATCAATGTTGAGTATCATGACATCTGTCATGATAGGTACTTAACATTCTTTACTAATGAGAAAACGTTACTGTAAAGATTTTTGTTTGGGTTCCTTTGAAGAGATACCTGCATTAGGGAAAAGGCAAAGCCCGCTGTTACCATGCCAAAATACAAATGGTTTATACAGAAGTAATGCAGCTATTAATATTTGGCAAAATACTCATTGGCATTAATTAGTTTACTGAATGTTGAATAAAACTAAGATAAAACAAGAAATTGTTTTATTTTTTTTATAAAAAAGCGGCCAAGCGCGAGTCAGACTCGCACATGAAGTATTCCGTACCACCGTACAATAATTTAACACTAGGTCCATTTTTTTGTATTTTTTTGTCTAATTTTGTGGGTGAAGGGGTGAGAGGGGAGGGAAGGGGAGGGGGTGAGAGGAGGCAAAAAATGCCCGCATTGCTCTCGTTATGAGACTAATCGTGGTCACATAACTTAGATAGGTATATTTAATAGTAAAGTAATAGTCCCACAGACTGCTCGCAGTACTATAATAATCGCAAAGTGACATTCTCAAAAAATGACCACATTGCTCTCGTTATGAGACTAATCGTGGTAACATAACTTAGATAGGTACCTTTAATAGTAAAGTAACAGTCCCACAGACTGCTCGCAGTACTATAATAATCGCAAAGTGACATTCCCAAAAAATGCCCGCATTGCTCTCGTTATGAGACTAATCGTGGTAACATAACTTAGATAGGTACCTTTAATAGTAAAGTAACAGTCCCACAGACTGCTCGCAGTACTATAATAATCGCAAAGTGACATTCCCAAAAAATGCCCGCATTGCTCTCGTTATGAGACTAATCGTGGTAACATAACTTAGATAGGTACCTTTAATAGTAAAGTAACAGTACCACAGACTGCTCGCAGTACTATAATAATCGCAAAGTGACATTCCCAAAAAATGCCCGCATTGCTCTCGTTATGAGACTAATCGTGGTAACATAACTTAGATAGGTACCTTTAATAGTAAAGTAACAGTCCCACAGACTGCTCGCAGTACTATAATAATCGCAAAGTGACATTCCCAAAAAATGCCCGCATTGCTCTCGTTATGAGACTAATCGTGGTAACATAACTTAGATAGGTACCTTTAATAGTAAAGTAACAGTCCCACAGACTGCTCGCAGTATTATAATAATCGCAAAGTGACATTCCCAAACAATGCCCGCATTGCTCTCGTTATGAGACTAATCGTGGTAACATAACTTAGATAGGTATATTTAATAGTAAAGTAACAGTCCCACAGACTGCTCGCAGTATTATAATAATCGCAAAGTGACATTCCCAAACAATGCTCGCATTGCTTTCGTTATGAGACTAATCGTGGTAACATAACTTAGATAGGTATATTTAATAGTAAAGTAACAGTCCCACATACTGCTTGCAGTACTATAATAATCGCAAAGTGACATTCCCAAACAATGCCCGCATTGCTCTCGTTATGAGACTAATCGTTG